>JAPUBQ010000026.1:12500-1487500 GCA_035578125.1 Mellilla xanthometata
AGCAGCGCAGCGGCCGTAATGGCAGCGCCTTGATTTGGGCCGCCATATACCCGATTAGAAGACGGGATGTCGCCGTCACCTTCTTGGCCACAGCCACCTGGCAACGTGCGTATACGAAGCCCGAGCCTGTGGCACTGTGGCCAATCTCGCCGACCGCGACCTCATCCGGGTCACACCCTCCGACTCGGGCGATCGCCCGAGCAACTTCCTCCTCCGTGATAGAGTCATCCAAACCGGTGATGCGTAAATCAATACTCTTCACCGGTCTGGAGACTTTCAGCTGGTCCTGTGGGAACAGGCGCCAGAGTCTTGCCGCAAAGGCATCCACCTTGGGACCAGGAACTTCGTTCGGGAACTCAAGTAACCTGGCCCCGGTGGCAGCCACCCGGAAACGAGCGCTCGTGATACCGAACTCCTTCGGATCCGGGTATTTCTCCTTCATGGCGACGAAAACCTTGGCATACGTCAGCCCCCTCTTGAGTCCCTCCGGCAGGATCTGTAAACAGATCGCCGAGGACTTTGGGGCGCGCATCCTTGGCTTTCGCGCCCTGTCCGCCTTTTTGGCCTTGGCAGCTTGACGAGGCTGGGCAGTCGCTCCGGACCGAGTCCCTTGCGACGCCGCCGCTGCTGCCTTAGCCCTAGCCTTGCGCGGTTCCGCCACTCTCGGACCGGACTGGGTCCCCGAGAGTGCGGGCGCCGCCGCAGGCTTCCCCTTCTTCTTGCCCCGCCTGGTCACTTCCGCCCAGCTTTCGCCGGGTTGGGTTGCGACCATTTGGGGCCCGTCGCGTCCAGTGGCGGCCGCAGGCTTTTGGCCTTTGGCCGCGGTGTCATGTCCGGTAGGTCGGAGTCCCTTTCCCTTTCGGCGTCCAGCCGGAGCCACCAGGGGCAGGTCCTCCTCGTCCATATCCAAGTTTGCGGACATGCCTGATGGGCCGGGGCGTGACTCCGGCCCGTCAGGCTTTCCGCAAACAGTTGGGGCAGGCAGGGGCTTTTGCGCCGCAAGCCGAGAAGCGGCCTGCGCCGCAGCAGCTTCCACGCGTGCCTCCAACATCTCCTTCCGCAGGTTGACGAGATCCTTTTTCAGGTCGTCAACCTGTTCTTGCAGGCGCTTGTTGGCCGCCTGCAACTTGGTAACCTCCTCGTTGGAGGATCGCTTGCGCAATTCCTCCATGACTTCCCTAATGGAAGCGGTAGAATCCTTCAGGGCCCGAACGAAGGTGCCCTTCAGGTTCTTAGAGCGGTTGGCAACATGCTCAATGTTGGCCAACTTGTCGCTCGCCCTCTTCACCAGGTCAGCAGCAGGGAGATCGCTCGCCCGCTCCGCTGTCCCTGGTGCCGTCGGTGTAGTCGGTGACCGGCGCTCCTCCTCTCGCTGAGACTTCAGCTCTTGAAAGAGCTCCAGCTCAGCCTGGAGCTCCAGCTCTTCCCGCTGGGCAGCGACATAGGCCGCCTTGGCCTGAGCGAGACCGACATACTTCCCAGTGGTGGGTGGTCGGCCTCTCCCCCTCTTTGTCCCCAAAGCAGAGACTTTTGGCGCTGTGGGTTCGTCGGAATAGCTGTCGGAATCCGAGCAGCTATCCAACACCACAGGCGACGGCTCCCTCCTCTTTCCTAGACGTGATTCGACAGACGCCCGACTCAACGAGTCGTCAGAGTCGAGATCTGTCGAAACACGTCCTCCCATCATCGTATCTCCCTTCCTCTTCTCTTCCACTCCCTTCTTCGGACCGTATGTCCTCGCGCAAGTTGTGCCCCCCCCAGAATACGAATGGGGGCTGCGTGACACCGAGGCGCCACGGAGGGATTCCCGGCTAGCCGGACCCTCCTGGGTAGTTTTATTCAATTTGCGTGATTCCATATTTTTTTGTTTGGTAGGCCTAGCATGCCCTGGTGTCTGGCTTCGGAACTGAAACTCATAAACAAGAACCAGTTCCGAATCCAAACACCCCTTAAGCTGCCCTCGGCGACCTACAAACCTCGGGACTGAACTCCGCCCGTCTCAGGCTAACAAACCCCCGCCCATCTCGGGCCCTTCCCACATGTCCGAGCGCCCACGCGCCTCCGGACCTACGCCCTCCACCAGTCCTCTCAAAGGAGAGGCATAGGCGAGGGCCTCCCGCACAACTCCCACTGTCCCATTTTGCACCATCCGGACAGAACCGGATAGCACAAAATAGGCTCACTACTCCCGGGTCACTCTTGGCAACGGCCGACCAATGCAAAGTGGAAAACAACACATTGGTCGGCCGTTGAGCCCCTCCACCACGACAAGGTGGTGACCCCACGGAGGGGAACCTAACCTAACCTAACCTAACCTAACCTAACCTAACCTAACCTAACCTAACCTAACCTAACCTAACCTAACCTAACCTAACCTAACCTAACCTTTTTTTTTTTTTTTTTTTTTTTTTTTTTTTTTTTTTTTTTTTGACTTGGAGGAAATGCAGTTACGCATGCCCGCCAATCCTCGGGGGAGGTGGCGGGGTATGTCGGACTCGGTGCCAGAGTGGCGACCCATACCGACTAAAACCTCCAAGGTGTTCCCTCTTTGCGCCTCGGAGCCAGGAGACCGGAACTGAAGGCATGACATCAGCCTCCTGGCAGCGCTGGTCCTTCGACCCTCTCTTTGCTGAGCGCTCGGCTCATCCCTCACTTGGCGATGTGTCGGGAACACCTGACACATCGCCCCATCCGAACTCTTTCAGTGAGCTTCGGGTCCCCCCGAACCGTCAGCTCCGAGTTCTCGCCAGCAGCGCGCGGGGCCACAAGTGGCTTCCGCCGCTCGGCGCTTCAGGCCTGCGTGGCCGTGCCCATGCCACCCGGCGCCAGACTGGTGCCAGGCTGACTGGGCACGCTCGCGTTGGGACCACTCCGTCCCGTCGCAACCACGCGACTCCTCCGCTTGAGGGGAGGCTTACAAGCCTGGCCCCCCATGCGGTGCCCCGCTTTCACGCCTGCAGCTGCGCAGACTGCGCAGTGCGGCGTGGCCGAGCAAGTTGCTGCCTTGTGGCCAGATTGGCCACAACGGAAGCAATCCTTGCTCCGGTCTACATCTGAACTGCACTGCTCCCGGACATGCCCTATGCCAAGGCACCGGAAGCAGCGCAGAGGCCTGGGTGTGAGGGCCTTCACTTGGGCCACCATGTACCCAATGAAGAGCCTTGGGCTCTCTGTGACTCTCCTCGCCGCGGTTATAGGGCAGCGCACGAAGGCTGCGCCCATACCCGCGGCGTTGCGGCTGATACCGGCGATCCGCACCTCGCCGGGACTACACCCCCCGGTTTCGGCGATCGCCTCAGCCACCTCCTCCTTCGTGACGGCATCATCCAGGCCAGCGACGCGAAGTTCGGCGAACTTCACCGGCCTGGTGATGCGGACCTTCTCCTCCGGGAAAACGCTCCGCAGCCTCGCTGCGAAGACGTCCACTTTGGGCCCCAGGTGGTCGTCGCCGCCCGGGAACTCCATCATCCGAGCTCCGGTGACAGCCACACGGAACTGGGCTCTGGAGATCCCGAACGGCTCCAAGGCCGGGACCTCTCTCTTCATCTCACCTAGCACTTGCGCGTAGGTGAGCCCCTCCTTCAACGCCTCCGGCGTCAGCATGATGCTGATTGCCGGAGACTTTGGTGCGCGAAGCCTGGGCTTCCGCGCCTTCCTCTTCCCTTCGGCCTTGGCAGCCTTGCGCGGCTGGGCGGTCGCTCCGGACTGACGCGTCCCTTGCGACGCCGGCGCCGCGGCTGCCTTGTCCTTTCCCGCCTTGCGCGGCTCCGCCACTTTCGGACCGGACCGAGTCCCCGAAAGCGCGGGCACCGCTGCAGGCCCCTTCTTCCCCTTCCTTACCACTTTCACCCAGCTTTCGCTGGGCTTAGTGGCAGCAGGTTGGGGCTTGTCACGTCCTGGTTTGGCGGCCGCAGGCTTTTTGCCTTTGGCCGCAGTGTCACGTCCGGTGGTGATGGGACCAGTGCCTTTCTGTTTCCCCGCGAGGGTAGCAGAAGGCAGGTCCTCATCGTCAGTCACAGCCATGTTCGCGGGCATGCCCGACGGGCCGGGGCGAGGCTCCGGTGCCGCGGGCTTCCCGCGAACGGAGGAGGAAGTCGGAGCGCCTGACTGCTCTTGCAGGCGGAGCATCTCCTCCAGCTCCGCAATCCGGAACTCCGAGGTTCCTCCCATCTCGATGATCGTGTCGATGAGCTGCCGGTTTAGGCCCTTCGGCGGCGGCAATGACCACGGCGGCGTGGGCCGAGTCTTGGGCCGAGCCATTGCCGCCTCCGTGCGCGCCTCCAGCAGCTCACGACGCAGGTCTGCCAGGTCCCTCACAAGGCCATCGACCTGTTCCTGCAGGCGCTGGTTAGAAGCCTGCAGCCTCCTCACCTCATCATTCGAGGAACGCTTGCGCAGTTCCTCGACTGCCTCCCTAATGGAGGCCACAGACTCCTTAAGGGCCCGCACGAACGTGCCCTTAAGATTCTTGGAGCTACTGGCCACATGTTCAATGTTGGCCAGTCGCTCCGTCACCCGCTGGACCAGGTCGACCGCCGGGAGATCACTCGCCCTTTCCGTCGGTCCTGACGTCGCCGGAACTATGGGCGATCGGCGCTCCCTCTCCCTCTGAGCTTTCAGCTCCTCGAAGAGCTCCGTCTCGGCCTGGAGCTCCAACTCTGCCTTTTGGGCAGCAATATATAAGGCCTTGGCCTTAGCGAGGCCGACGTAATGCCCTGTGGTGGGCGGTCGACCTCTCTCCCTTTTAGGGCCAAGCGCAGGCACCTTCGGAGCCGTCGGTTCGTCCGAACCGCTGTCGAACTCCGAGCAGCTGTCCAGACAAACTGGCGACGGCTCCCTCCTCTTTCCTAGAGGACTTCGTGACTTGACGGACTCCGACTCCAACGAATCGTCAGAGTCGAGGACCGCCAAGGAACGTCCTCCAGCTCCTCTCCTTCCACCAAATGTCCGCAAGCAGTGTGTGCCCCCCCCAGAATACGATCGGGGGCTGCGCGACGCCGGAGCGCCACGGAGGGATTCCCGGCTTGAAGCCGGACCCTCCTGGGTAGTTGTATTCACCTTGCTTGTATCCATTTTTTTCTTTTGTGGCAGGTTTAGCATGCCCTGGGTTGCGACTTCGGAGCTGTGACTCATAAACAAGTTCAGCTCCGAATTCGCACCCCCTAAGCCGCCCTCGGCAACCCCCAAACCTCGGACTTAACACCGCCCGTCTCAGGCACAACGTCCGCCGCCCTTCTCGGGCCTCCCGCACAACTTCAGCCCTCAACCAGTCCTCTCAAAGGAGAGGCAAAGGCGAGGGCCCCCCGCACAAACTCCCACTGTCCTATTTTGCACCATCCGGACAGAACCGGATCGCACAAAATAGGCTCGCTACTCCCGGGTCACTCTTGGCAACGGCCGACCAATGCAAAGTGAAAAACAACACATTGGTCGGCCGTTGAGCCCCTCCACCACGACAAGGTGGTGACCCCACGGAGGGGAACCTAACCTAACCTTTTTTTTTTTTTTTTTTTTTTTTTTTTTGTCTTGGAGGAAATGCAGTTACGCATGCCCGCCAATCCTCGGGGGAGGTGGCGGGGTATGTCGGACTCGGTGCCAGAGTGGCGACCCATACCGACTAAAACCTCCAAGGTGTTCCCTCTTTGCGCCTCAGAGCCAGGAGACCGGAACTGAAGGCATGACATCAGTCTCCTGGCAGCGCTGGTCCTTCGACCCTCTCATTATGAGCGCTCGGCTCATCCCTCACTTGGCGATGTGTCGGGAACACCTGACACATCGCCCCATCCGAACTCTTTCAGTGAGCTTCGGGTCCCCCCGAACCGTCAGCTCCGAGTTCTCGCCAGTAGCGCGCGGGGCCACAAGTGGCTTCCGCCGCTCGGCGCCTCAGGCCTGCGTGGCCGTGCCCATGCCACCCGGCGCCAGACTGGTGCCAGGCTGACTGGGCACGCTCGCGTTGGGACCTCTCCGTCCCGTCGCAACCACGCGACTCCTCCGCTTGAGGGGAGGCTTACAAGCCTGGCCCCCCATGCGGTGCCCCGCCTTCACGCCCGCTGCCGCGCATACTGCGCAGTGCGGCGTGGCCGAGCAAGTTGCCGCCTTGTGGCCAGATTGGCCACAACGGAAGCAATCCTTGCTCCGGTCTACGTCAGAGCTGCACTGCTCCCGGACATGCCCCGTGCCGAGGCACCGGAAGCAGCGCAGAGGCCTGGGTGGTAGGGCCTTCACTTGGGCCACCATGTACCCAATGAAGATCCTTGGGCTCTCCGTCACTCTCTTCGCCGCGGTTATAGGGCAGCGCACGAAGGCTGCGCCCATACCCGCGGCGTTGCGGCTGATACCGGCGATCCGCACCTCGCCGGGACTACACCCCCCGGCTTCGGCGATCGCCTCAGCCACCTCCTCCTTCGTGACGGCATCATCCAGGCCAGCGACGCGAAGTTCGGCGAACTTCACCGGCCTGGTGATGCGGACCTTCTCCTCCGGGAAAACGCTCCGCAGCCTCGCTGCAAAGACGTCCACTTTGGGCCCCAAGTGGTCGTCGCCGCCCGGGAACTCCATCATCCGAGCTCCGGTGACAGCCACACGGAACTGGGCTCTGGTGATCCCGAACGGCTCCAAGGCCGGGACCTCCCTCTTCATCTCACCTAGCACTTGCGCGTAGGTGAGCCCCTCCTTCAACGCCTCCGGCGTCAGCATTATGCTAATTGCCGGAGACTTTGGTGCGCGAAGCCTGGGCTTCCGCGCCTTCCTCTTCCCTTTGGCCTTAGCAGCCTTGCGCGGCTGGGCGGTCGCTCCGGACTGACGCGTCCCTTGCGACGCCGGCGCCGCGGCTGCCTTGGCCTTTCCCGCCTTGCGCGGCTCCGCCACTTTCGGACCGGACCGAGTCCCCGAAAGCGCGGGCACCGCTGCAGGCCCCTTCTTCCCCTTCCTTGCCACTTTCACCCAGCTTTCGCTGGACTTAGTGGCAGCAGGTTGGGGCTTGTCTCGTCCTGGTTTGGCGGCCGCAGGCTTTTTGCCTTTGGCCGCTGAGTCACGTCCGGTGGTGATGGGACCAGTGCCTTTCTGTTTCCCCGCGAGGGTAGCAGAAGGCAGGTCCTCATCGTCAGACACAGCCATGTTCGCGGGCATGCCCGACGGGCCGGGGCGAGGCTCCGGTGCCGTGGGCTTCCCGCGAACGGAGGAGGAAGTCGGAGCGCCGGACTGCTCTTGCAGGCGGAGCATCTCCTCCAGCTCAGCAATCCGGAACTCCGAGGTTCCTCCCATCTCAATAATCGTGTCGATAAGCTGCCGGTTTAGGCCTTTCGGCGGCGGCAATGACCACGGCGGCGTAGGCCGAGTCTTTGGCCGAGCCATTGCCGCCTCCGTGCGCGCCTCCAGCAGCTCACGACGCAGGTCTGCCAGGTCCCTCACCAGGCCATCGACCTGTTCCTGCAGGCGCTGGTTAGAAGCCTGCAGCCTCCTCACCTCATCATTCGAGGAACGCTTGCGCAGTTCCTCGACTGCCTCCCTTATGGAGGCCACAGACTCCTTAAGGGCCCGCACGAACGTGCCCTTAAGATTCTTGGAGCTACTGGCCACACGTTCGATGTTGGCCAGTCGCTCCGCCACCCTCTGGACCAGGTCGACCGCCGGGAGATCGCTCGCCCGCTCCGTCGGGCCTGGCGTCGCCGATACTATGGGCGATCTGCGCTCCTTCTCCCTCTGAGCTCTTATCTCCTCAAAGAGCTCCGTCTCGGCTTGGAGCTCCAACTCTGCCTTTTGGGCAGCAATGTACATTGCCTTGGCCTTAGCGAGGCCGACGTACTGCCCTGTGGTGGGCGGTCGACCTCGCTCTCTTTTAGGGCCAAGAGCTGACACCTTCGGAGCCGTCGGTTCGTCTGAACCGCTGTCGAATTCCGAACAGCTGTCCAGACAAACCGGCGATGGCTCCCTTCTCTTCCCCAAAGGACTTCGGGACTTGACGGACTCCGACTCCAACGAATCGTCAGAGTCGAGGCTCGCCAGGGAACGTCCTCCCGTCCTTACTCCTCCAAATCCTCTTCTCCCCCTCCCTCCACCAAACGTCCGCAAGCAAGGTGTGCCCCCCCCAGAATACGATTGGGGGCTGCGTGACGCCGAAGCGCCACGGAGGGATTCCCGGCTTGAAGCCGGACCCTCCTGGGTAGTTTTTTCCACATTGCCTTTGTCCATTTTTTTTTTTGTCGTGGCAGGTTTAGCATGCCCTGGGTTGCGACTTCGGAGCTGTGACTCATAAACAAGTTCAGCTCCGAATTCGCACCCCCTAAGCCGCCCTCGGCAACCCCCAAACCTCGGACTTAACACCGCCCGTCTCAGGCACAACGTCCACCGCCCATCTCGGGCCTCCCGCAACTTCGGCCCTCAACCAGTCCTCTCAAAGGAGAGGCAAAGGCGAGGGCCCCCCGCACAAACTCCCGCTGTCCTATTTTGCACCATCCGGACAGAACCGGATAGCACAAAATAGGCTCACTACTCCCGGGTCACTCTTGGCAACGGCCGACCAATGCAAAGTGGAAAACAACACATTGGTCGGCCGTTGAGCCCCTCCACCACGACAAGGTGGTGACCCCACGGAGGGGAACCTTTTTTTTTTTTTTTTTTTTTTGTCTTGGAGGAAATGCAGTTACGCATGCCCGCCAATCCTCGGGGGAGGTGGCGGGGTATGTCGGACTCGGTGCCAGAGTGGCGACCCATACCGACTAAAACCTCCAAGGTGTTCCCTCTTTGCGCCTCAGAGCCAGGAGACCGGAACTGAAGGCATGACATCAGTCTCCTGGCAGCGCTGGTCCTTCGACCCTCTCATTATGAGCGCTCGGCTCATCCCTCACTTGGCGATGTGTCGGGAACACCTGACACATCGCCCCATCCGAACTCTTTCAGTGAGCTTCGGGTCCCCCCGAACCGTCAGCTCCGAGTTCTCGCCAGTAGCGCGCGGGGCCACAAGTGGCTTCCGCCGCTCGGCGCCTCAGGCCTGCGTGGCCGTGCCCATGCCACCCGGCGCCAGACTGGTGCCAGGCTGACTGGGCACGCTCGCGTTGGGACCTCTCCGTCCCGTCGCAACCACGCGACTCCTCCGCTTGAGGGGAGGCTTACAAGCCTGGCCCCCCATGCGGTGCCCCGCCTTCACGCCCGCTGCCGCGCATACTGCGCAGTGCGGCGTGGCCGAGCAAGTTGCCGCCTTGTGGCCAGATTGGCCACAACGGAAGCAATCCTTGCTCCGGTCTACGTCAGAGCTGCACTGCTCCCGGACATGCCCCGTGCCGAGGCACCGGAAGCAGCGCAGAGGCCTGGGTGGTAGGGCCTTCACTTGGGCCACCATGTACCCAATGAAGATCCTTGGGCTCTCCGTCACTCTCTTCGCCGCGGTTATAGGGCAGCGCACGAAGGCTGCGCCCATACCCGCGGCGTTGCGGCTGATACCGGCGATCCGCACCTCGCCGGGACTACACCCCCCGGCTTCGGCGATCGCCTCAGCCACCTCCTCCTTCGTGACGGCATCATCCAGGCCAGCGACGCGAAGTTCGGCGAACTTCACCGGCCTGGTGATGCGGACCTTCTCCTCCGGGAAAACGCTCCGCAGCCTCGCTGCAAAGACGTCCACTTTGGGCCCCAAGTGGTCGTCGCCGCCCGGGAACTCCATCATCCGAGCTCCGGTGACAGCCACACGGAACTGGGCTCTGGTGATCCCGAACGGCTCCAAGGCCGGGACCTCCCTCTTCATCTCACCTAGCACTTGCGCGTAGGTGAGCCCCTCCTTCAACGCCTCCGGCGTCAGCATTATGCTAATTGCCGGAGACTTTGGTGCGCGAAGCCTGGGCTTCCGCGCCTTCCTCTTCCCTTTGGCCTTAGCAGCCTTGCGCGGCTGGGCGGTCGCTCCGGACTGACGCGTCCCTTGCGACGCCGGCGCCGCGGCTGCCTTGGCCTTTCCCGCCTTGCGCGGCTCCGCCACTTTCGGACCGGACCGAGTCCCCGAAAGCGCGGGCACCGCTGCAGGCCCCTTCTTCCCCTTCCTTGCCACTTTCACCCAGCTTTCGCTGGACTTAGTGGCAGCAGGTTGGGGCTTGTCTCGTCCTGGTTTGGCGGCCGCAGGCTTTTTGCCTTTGGCCGCTGAGTCACGTCCGGTGGTGATGGGACCAGTGCCTTTCTGTTTCCCCGCGAGGGTAGCAGAAGGCAGGTCCTCATCGTCAGACACAGCCATGTTCGCGGGCATGCCCGACGGGCCGGGGCGAGGCTCCGGTGCCGTGGGCTTCCCGCGAACGGAGGAGGAAGTCGGAGCGCCGGACTGCTCTTGCAGGCGGAGCATCTCCTCCAGCTCAGCAATCCGGAACTCCGAGGTTCACGGAGGGGAACCTAACCTAACCTAACCTAACCTAACCTAACCTAACCTAACCTAACCCAGTACTCGCCATACATTCGCAAAAGCAACACCACCTCCGTGAATAAAATTCGAATTAATTGGATTTTTTCGCGTGACCGCAAAACTGTGTTTGTGTAGTGAAAGACAGTGATTGTGACTACCCGAGTGAGTGTTTGTAGAACTCAGTTCGCACCGGTTGAGGAGTGAGAGACCACCAAGTTTACCACCTTATAACACCATACACCCTTGTTTCCGGAAATTGCCTGCACGTAATCCAGATAGCCCTCATCAAGACCTGTCCGGGGACGTATCGCACGTCTCGATCGGACGAGAATTGACGGAGTTATTAAGAGGTAAAGTGCAGGCACAAAAACCTCGAAACCGCGTGGTGACCGCGTGTTTAGCACGCGGTTATAACCTCTCAGCCCGACCTGAAGACTTCGGAACCAGCTGAGGGTGCTTCACCGGTGTGCGCTGCAGACCACTTGCTCGGAGACACCAACGGCCCCGACGAACTAGCAGCCCAAATATACCCGTGTTTGGGCTCGCCAGGAAGAGGACGACGAGACCATTCTGCACCAACAGCCAGCAGACCCCCCCCCTTGGACCACCACCACTTCACCCCCCCGCACTGTATCTCCCGAACGGCAGGACGTAGACCCCCCGTGTTTGGTGTCATTAGAACCGGGACGGGAGAACAAAGACTTTGGCTCTTAAGAAAAAGAACTTACCCCCCCGCAGCAGTTACCTCACCCCCGCGAGCCCTATCTCTGCGCCCGTACGAGATAAACTGCTCGCGCTGCCACCATCGTGACTGGGACTGCATAAGGGAGAATCTGGCCCTGCGGGTTGATTTCCCCCCGCCCTCAACCTCACCCCCCCGCACTGTAACTTCTGAACGGCAAGACCAAGACCCCCCGTGTTTGGTGTCATTGGAACCGAGACAGAAGTACGAACACTTTGGCCCTGAAGAACTTTCCCCTTACTCTTTCTCTTTACTTCACCCCCGCGAGCCCTATCTCTGCGCCTGTAGAAGACAAAGAGCTCGCGTCGCCGCCATCGCAATTGGGACTGCACAAGGGAGAATTTGGCCCTGCGGGTTCTACCCCCCCCCCCCCCCTCGTCGTCACCAGTGAGCCCCACAAGAAAATCTGTCGCAACTTCATAGCACGTTGACTCTGCGCACCAGGCAGTACAGGAGAACAATTTATCATAGTTTTAATATATAAGATAGAACAGTTGACAAACATAGCACAACCCCTCCCCCCCCAAAAATTTTTATTCATCCCCCCCCCCCTACTACACGTTTTAGTTAAATTTAGATAAATATATTACGAAATGTCGAACAAAGCAGGATCATCAAGCTCAATGTCATCGTCGCTCGCCGCTTCCGCCACCGCCGCGGCTCGAGGCCTCCGCAGCTCAGTCCTTAAAAAGATGCATAAGAGCAAATCGAACAAGTACGAGGTGTCGAAGCCCACGGCGAGCACCAGCCAGCCCAAGATAAGAACCGCGGTAAGCGAAGAAGTTCCTCGTGTGCCACCCCTTGAGACGCAGGAGAGGTGCCGTACTTCCTCCAGCCCTGAAAAGCCGGTAAGTCCAGCTTCAGCCAGCACGTCTTCCGTTCCGGACCCTCTTGCAGCCCATGTTGCAGCGGTAGACAAGATCGGTGACTGGAGGCAGTGCGGCATATCCCCCCCAAAAGAGCTGAGCGTCGAAGAAGGTGAGTTCTCTGAGTCGAATGCCTCCCTGCTATCTATGCCCACTCCAGACCGTTCATCACGGCGCAGCATGCTGATCGTCGGTGGCAAGCGGACTGGAGTGGAGATGGATCTGGCCACAAAAGTAGCCAATGAGTGGTTCCAGAAGGGCAAGGAGGCGATCGAGTCTTCGGGGAATCTGAGGACTGACATAAAGAGGGTCTCAATCGAGGCATTGCAGACCCTCTATGAGACGGTCCTCTCCCTATCTGACTCGCGGCAGCGCCACATCTCTACCCTCGAGCGTGAACGTGCGAGGCACGCAAGGGAACTGCTGTCGGTTGAACGAGCTCACCAAAGGGAAGTGCAGAGGCTCAACACGCAGCTCGTCAGCGAGGTTGGCCTTGCCAGGGCCGACATTTCCGCTACTCTAGCGGAAACAAAAGCGGTCCGCGATTGGCAAGGTTACGAAACGAGGGAGCCATACCGGAAGATTGATGAAATCTCGGCTATGCTTAAAGATCTCCAGGGTCAAGTGGATCGTTTAACAAACAGCTCCAATACGGTAAGCGTCGACCTGGAGCCCATCAAAAGGGAGTGCATCGGCCTCAAGGTCGGAATTGACTCTCTTCAGAACCAAATTGATGGGCTCCGCAGAGACGCAAACCAATGCCAAGGGAGCACAAACGACATCCACAGGACTAGCGCCGAGATTTTGTCGTGTCTAAAAAGTATGCCTCCCCCGCCAGAATATACCAACAACCTGAATGAAATCTCAAACATGCTCGTCGACATTTCAAAACGAGAAGTAGTGATGCCCCCACCCCCTCCCACACAAATAATAAACATCGAAGAGCACATGCAGCCCATTACGGAGAGATTGGAAGCAGTTTCTTCGGAGCTGAGGACAATGAGACAAGAAAAGCTCAACATGCCACCCCCCGCCATCAATATTGAAGCCGAACTTGCACAGTCAAAGGAAGCGAAAGCTCTCAAAATGACGTATGCCAAGGCGGCCGCAAAGCCACCCCTCCCAAAGCCAAATCATACTTTGATCGTATCTGGGCCGGGCGATACGACCGCAGAAAAGGTAATTGATAGGATAAGAGTGGCTCTGGACACGAAACAGACGGGCGCAAGGGTCGACCGAGTCCGCAAGGGCAGGAACCGAAAGGTTATCCTGAGCTGCGGGACAAAGGAAGACCTAAACCTCGTCCGAAACAAGGTCCAGAGCGACAAAACTCTGAAGGTGGAGACGGCTAAGGCTGGAAACCCACTTATTATAATCAGAGACGTCTTGTCCTACCACACCGACGCGGAGATCGTGGAAAATCTACTGGCGCAGAACAAACACCTTCTGCAAGATGTAGATCTGAAGGAAACTACGATCAAAGTACGATACAGAAGGAAAGCGAGGAACTCTCATGAATGCCATCCCGTGTTGGAGGTCTCTCCCACAATTTATAAGCGCTTTACAGAAGCGGAGAAAGTCTACATAGGTCTTCAGAGAAGACCCGTGTCGGACCACTCGCCACTGGTCCAATGCACTAAGTGCCTGGGCTTTGGTCACACCAAAGCCGTGTGCCGTGAGAGCGAAGCTCTGTGCAGCCATTGCGGGAAATCTCACTCCTGGGAACAATGTAAAGCGCGAAAGGAGGGACTACCACCCAAGTGTAGGAACTGCTCGACAGCGCAAGGAAATGTCTACAATGCTGAATCTGGACACAATGCATTCAGCAGAGAATGTCCGGAAAGAGTAAAGTGGGATGGAATTGCGCGGTCAAGGATTTCCTATTGCTGAGGGCGCCCTGGAGGACAACGGCTCAGTCCAAAATCAAGTAGGTGGAACAGGTTTACGATTCATCCAGGTAAACCTGCGACGCGCCAAGACCCCAACGGCCGAATTCTTCGCAACTGCAGCTGAAAAGGGAGTTTCAGTCGCCCTGGTACAAGAACCCTACGTAGGGAACACGGGCGTACTGAAGCAATACCCAGGAACCAGAGTAATTCAGTGCAGTCTAAACAGAGCATCACGGGTAAAGGCGGCTGTGGTGGTTTTCGGGGACAAATTGGAGGTGATTCATGACCCCCAACTTGTCACCGAAACCGAAGCGGCGGTGCTACTCGTCGGCGAAGGCCTAAGGCTTGGAGTAATATCCGTCTACCTCGACAAGGACGAAGAGATCGAGCCGTACCTGCAGAGGATTCAGGCATTCAGTGAGAAACTAGCGACCAACGACCTTATCGTCGCCGGTGATACTAATGCCTGGAGCCCTTGGTGGGGAAGCAGAGAGGAAAACGCGAGAGGGAGAGCCCTCAACTCTTTTCTTGGTGAAATGGACCTACAAATTCTCAACACCGGGGACACGCCAACCTACGAGGTCTACAGGGGGGACACACTGTACACGAGCAGAGTAGATGTAACGACGTGCAGTGTGCCTCTCCTGGGGAGGATCGTGGACTGGCGAGTGAACAGAGGTCTCACAACTTCAGACCACAACGCAATAACCTTCACCTTGCGTCTGGGAAAAGCCTTAGAACCGCTAAGGCCTGTAACCACCCGCATATACAACACCAAGAAGGCAAAGTGGTCAGACTTCTGTTCAAGTTTCAAGACCTTCCTCGAAGAGAAGGGCTTGACACCGAACTCCGTGAGAGAACTGGGAAACCCTGAAGATCTCGAAAATACGATCACCAGCTACACCGAATGTATCCACGAAGCCTGTCAACTCTCCATCCCGAAGGCAGGCGTCAGGAAAGGAAACCCAACTCCTACGTGGTATACCAATACGCTGGCGGATCTCAAGAGAGAGGTCTTAAGGAAAAAAAGAAGAATAAAAAACGCCGCCCCCGATAGAGTCCAAAGAGTAGTAGAAGAATACCAAGTAGCCAGAAAAGAGTACAAGGAGAAAGCTGAAAAAGCCCAAACGGAAGGCTGGAAGGAGTTCTGCACAACGCAAGAGAAAGAGAGTATGTGGGACAAGATCTACAGAGTGATCAGGAAAACTTCGGTAAGGCAGGAGGACATGCTTCTCCGAAATGCCGAAGGGAACACTCTGACCCCACAGCTCTCTGCAGAACTTCTAGCCAGAACTTTCTATCCCGATGATTCGGAGAGCACCGACCAGCCGTGCCACTCCGAACTGAGAGCACGTACAAGAGAGACACCACCAAACCTGTCGGAAGACGACCCATCCTTCTCCTCGGCGGAATTGGAACTAGTGCTGAGAGCGCAAAATCCCAAGAAAGCCCCAGGATCGGATGGGCTCACCTCAGACATTTGCGCAGCAGCCATCCGTTGTCACCGGGAAGTATTTATGGAGATAGCCAATAAGTGCCTGTCTCTAAAGTACTTTCCGAGGCAGTGGAAGGTGGCGCATGTGGTCATCCTGAGGAAACCGGGAAAGACTGATTACACGCACCCTAAGTCTTACCGTCCGATAGGTCTCTTGTCTGTTCTCGGGAAAATCGTCGAAAAACTGCTTGTAGGCCGACTCCAATGGCATCTCCTACCCACCCTAAACCCAAGACAGTACGGCTTCATGCCCCAAAGAGGAACCGAGGACGCCCTCTATGACCTAGTAGACCATATCAAAAAAGGAGTAAACAGCAAGAACATAGTGCTCCTGATCTCCTTGGACATAGAAGGCGCCTTCGATAACGCATGGTGGCCCGCCCTGAAACATCAGTTAGCGAAGAAGAGGTGTCCATCAAACCTCTACGAGATGGTATGCTCATACCTTAATGACCGCAAGATCATCGTCAACTATGCTAGAGCAACATGCGAGAAGGAAACCACGAAAGGATGCGTCCAAGGATCTATCGGCGGACCAACATTCTGGAATGTAATCCTAGACTCGTTGTTGCAAAAGCTGGAAGCAAAAAGAGTATACTGTCAAGCCTTCGCAGACGACGTCGTTCTAGTATTCACAGGCCAATCGAACACCGTAGAACAGGAGGCCAACGAGGCCCTGGAGATGGTTGTGGATTGGGGAAATCGTAATAAACTCAACTTTGCAGCACACAAGACCAGTGCAATGCTGTTCACGAAAAAGTTGAGATACGACACCCCGAACCTCACCATGTCCGGAGTCCAGCTTGGCCTTGTGGAGGAAATGAAGCTCCTCGGACTGGTGATCGATCGAAAGTTCACATTCAAAGCGCACGTGACCGCACAATGTAAAAAGGTTGCGGACATATATAAACAGCTAGCGTGCGCCGCGAAAGTGACATGGGGCTTAAACAACGAAATACGAAGAACGATATATGTATCAGTGGTGGAACCCATCATGATGTACGCAGCAAGTGTTTGGGCCGAAGCGACCGACCTCGAAATGAACAGGTCACAGCTGAACGCAGTTCAGAGAGGCTTCGCCCAAAAGATCTGCAGGGCGTACCGCACTGTCTCCCTCACATCAGCTCTCGCCCTCTCAGGCCTACTCCCCCTGGACCTCAGAATCCAAGAGGCAGCGACGTTATACAGAGCGAAAAGAAATCTCTCAATCAACTATCTCCCACCGAAAGCGCAGCTCGAACAACCGATCAAACATCTGGATCAGCCACATCCATCCACACAAATATCAGTGGACTTCGAGCTCATTGAAAGCCCTCTAAAGAACCCAGTCGGACCCCAGATCTATACCGACGGAAGCAAAATAGAGGGCAAAGTAGGTGCCGCTTTGACCCGGTGGGATGACGGTAGAGAGATAACCTTTTCCAAGTTCAAGCTACACTCCGACTGCACGGTATTCCAATCAGAACTTTATGCCCTTAGCCAAGCAACTCAGCTGGTGAGTAACAGCAAAGACCCTGAGGTTAGTATTCTGAGTGATTCAAGATCTTCACTCGAACTGCTGCGAAATCCGAAAACGAGTCACCCACTGGCTAGAGAGATAAAGGGAAACATTGGGAAGATCCGAGCAGAGGGAAGATCTGTTCGCCTGTTCTGGTTGCGAGCGCACGTGGGGACCGCCGGTAACGAAAGAGCTGATGAGCTCGCGAAATCGGCGGCCCTCGCCAGCGCTCCTAGGGACTACGAGCAGGTTCCCTTGTCCTATGTCAAACGTAAGATCCGGGAGGAATCGGTCCTGAAATGGCAGGACCGATACGAAACCTCCAGCACTGGAACGGTGACTAAGATGTTCTTGCCAGACGTTACACAGGCGTACCGTCTGACGCGGGCAAACAAACTGACACCGTTCCAAGTGCAAGCTCTGACGGGACACGGAGGTATAGCCGAATATCTGTACACGTTCAAGCTAAAGGATAGTCCAGGTTGTGAATGCGATCCAACCGTACCGGAAACAGTTCTGCACGTGCTCATAGAATGTCCCCGCTTTATTGCCGCTAGGCATGACTTGGAAATGCAAATCGACAGGAAGATCACAGAAAAGGAACTCCGCAACATCCTGGAGGATCCCAAATGTCGAGAATATCTACT
Organism: Mellilla xanthometata; assembly: GCA_035578125.1. NCBI lineage: Eukaryota > Metazoa > Arthropoda > Insecta > Lepidoptera > Geometridae > Mellilla > Mellilla xanthometata. The sequence goes on from JAPUBQ010000026.1 coordinate 30,016, forward strand.
GTCTTTCATTGACAAGTCGTTCCGAATAGCGGCAAGAAGAAATAGCACACTCCCCCCTCTTAACACACAGCACACAACCAACGCCACTATCACTGTCCCCGCCGTGAATTCGGAGCCCCGATCTTCTGCCCTTAAAAGCGTAAGCGCAAATCGTTTTCTTGCCTGCGCAGTGGAAGGAAGACCGGGGATACGAATCCGGGGCGTGGCCCTCTTTATGGATAGTACTGAAGAAAGACTCGGAATGAGTTTCTGCATAGCATGGGGCACCAAGCGGGTTCGTTTGTCACCGGGGCTTGCATGTCTGCTTAACGGGAAAACCACGAAAGTCACCATGAAGCGGAAAACGTATGACGCTCTGCCTGTGACGGAGGTACTTGGACGCCAATGTCGAATGGTGCAATCGAAATGTAAAACGATTGCGCTATTCGAGTGGGCGGACCAATCACCTTTCGAACAGGCGTGCGCACTCCTTACGTCGCTTGGTGAACTCGCAGACGGCAATGCTCGGGTGATAAGCGTAGACGCCATGGCCATCGAGTACGAGAAAGGAGAAGTCACAGACCGGCTCGGCTGCATAAAAGCCGCTGAACGCCATGAGATCGTAGTCTATGAGAACCGAGGTGAGAACCTCAGTCATCTCAAGGCTCCGAGATCGGGCGGCTTAAGTGCAACCGATAGCTGGGGACACCCTATCCCGAATTCGAGCTCCATGAGTGGCTCCGAAAGAGTACAAAAGCTATTGGCCGATGAAGAAGCCGCGAAGGAAATGAGCGGCAATAGTCCATCGACCAGTAGCGGGATACTCGCGCTAGTCAACACCTTGAGCGCAGCGATGCGAAGTCCATTCCGAAAACAACGTACACCGCCACCAGAACCGACCCCATCAACATCTCAGAGTCAGCAGCCACCGATACGGACGAGAGCCGACAAGGGCCAGGTCAGTCCGCCCCGGTACATCTCTGCCTCGGAGCCAAGAGACCACGCCAAGAACGCATTCCGCGAGTTTCTGGCCGTCACGAGGGCTACAAAACAAGTGCACACGAGAGTCTGCGAGAAAATTCTCGAGGCTTTCAGACTTGGTTTGGAGAACTCGCTGGCGGTTAGGCTCAAGGAAGCAGAAGGAGCCATATACGACAATAGAACGTCCCAGATCATCAAGGGGTCTATTTCAGGAAACCATATGGCAGCGTTCAGTAGCACGAGTGGTTTCGTGGCCCTAGACAGCGGTGCGACGGAGCAAGCTGGAATGCCTAAGTATGCGACACCATCGTATGATCCAATCGTGGTTACCACCCGGTACACCAGGATAATGCTAGACGACAGGATCCTGCAAATGGCGGATGCCATTGAAAGGGGCCACGTCGATGGGCAATCCTGGGACAGCTGGACGGTACCGAAAATACGATGGATCAACGGGGTTCCAGGATGCGGCAAGACAACATGGTTGGTTGGTAATTTCGAGGTTAGCAACGACGCCATCATCACCACAACAACTGAAGCAGCCAAAGACCTGAAGGACAAGTTAGCGCACCGAGTAGGTGACCTGGTGAAAACCAGAGTGCGCACATTATCATCCGTCCTCGTAAATGGTTACAAGAATGAGAGATACGCCCGTCTTTTTCTAGACGAAGCTCTCATGAACCATTTCGGAGCCATAGTCATGGCCTCTCGGCTGTCTGGTGCTGGCGAAATTGTTCTCATCGGAGACATTAACCAGGTCCCTTACATCGATAGAGAGAACCTCTTCGAGTTAAGGTACCAGCGCCCGAACCTGGTGACGATCATCAACCAGGAACTGTTATGCACGCATAGGAACCCAATGGATGTGGCATACGCGATGAGGGAGATATACTCTGGTATATACTCCTCATCGACCCGTGCTCAGTCTCTGGAGCGGAGAAGGTTCACAGACTCGCAGATCCCCAAAGATGCCCCAAACACCCTCTTCCTAGTTCACACACAGGAGGAAAAGGCGGCCCTATCGAACCAGGGTTATGGAGCAGCATCCGGGTCACGAGTCATGACCATTCACGAAGCGCAGGGATTGACGTACGAGTCGGTCATCGTCGTGAGGACCAAGTCCAAAGGGAAAATCCAAGACAGCGTCTCCCACGCGGTCGTTGCGGTCTCCAGGCACACGAGGAGTTTCGTGTATTATACAGACGATGCAGAGGACGCCATCGGTCGCTTCGTGCGAAGAGCCGTGGCTGCGACACCTCGTATGATCGCGAATTACAACCTCGAGATGGCAATGAAGGACCGGAACATGGCAGTGGCGGAAAAACTAAGAGTGATATTGAGTGAAATGTAGATATGTGTGTTACCATCCTTTTCTCCCCCCCCCCCTTTGTAAAAATTTGTCAAAATGTATAAGAGTTTAACTTGTATTAATTAATTAATTAGAATAGCGTTAAGTAAAATCTCCTGTATTTGTAAAAATAATTTGTTGCAATAGTAAGAAATAAGTTGATAATTCATGTAAACGATAACAAAAGGCATGGACCCAGGTGTCTATGGTGCGTAGTATATAAAAAAAAAAAAAAAAAAAAAAAAAAAAACCTAACCTAACCTAACCTAACCTAACCTAACCTAACCTAACCTAACCTAACCTAACCTAACCTAACCTAACCTAACCTAACCTAACCTAACCTAACCTAACCTAACCTAACCTAACCTAACCTAACCTAACCTAACCTAACCTAACCTAACCTAACCTAACCTAACCTAACCTAACCTAACCTAACCTAACCTAACCTAACCTAACCTAACCTAACCTAACCTAACCTAACCTAACCTAACCTAACCTAACCTAACCTAACCTAACCTAACCTAACCTAACCTAACCTAACCTAACCTAACCTAACCTAACCTAACCTAACCTAACCTAACCTAACCTAACCTAACCTAACCTAACCTAACCTAACCTAACCTAACCTAACCTAACCTAACCTAACCTAACCTAACCTAACCTAACCTAACCTAACCTAACCTAACCTAACCTAACCTAACCTAACCTAACCTAACCTAACCTAACCTAACCTAACCTAACCTAACCTAACCTAACCTAACCTAACCTAACCTAACCTAACCTAACCTAACCTAACCTAACCTAACCTAACCTAACCTAACCTAACCTAACCTAACCTAACCTAACCTAACCTAACCTAACCTAACCTAACCTAACCTAACCTAACCTAACCTAACCTAACCTAACCTAACCTAACCTAACCTAACCTAACCTAACCTAACCTAACCTAACCTAACCTAACCTAACCTAACCTAACCTAACCTAACCTAACCTAACCACCCTTTTGTGGTAACCGGTATGAGGGGCGCCATATTCTGTTCTTAAAATTCGATGCAGTTTATTGAGAGTTACAGAAATATACATTTTTATCGATCGTGACTTAATCCATGTGGATTACACACTTATTTTTCCCTTTTTTATAGTACTGTGAGTACAAACTTGACTTATATTTTTATATATTTAAAAATTGACCTGGTTTATTGACCAAACTAAATACTATATATCTTTTGGACAACCTGACGATATAGCCAAGATGTTCCATACTCCCAAACACGCCAAAACCATTGCAACCCGCCAAATATCGCTGAATGAAGGGGCGGGCCCATCAGGCATTGAACGAAGAAACAAGGATAACGGAGGCGTGCGGAAAAGTATGCTGGAACATATGAAGAACATAAGCACACACTACAAACAGAGCATCATCATGGGAGGCGACGCAAATGCTAAAAATGCTTGGTGGGGCAGTCCGGTAGTCGACTCAAGAGGAGTAGACATGGCCGGGGCAATAGAGGACATGGGCTTACAGGTACTCAACAGCAACACCACCCCTACCTTCTTCGATGTTAGAGGTGGCAAAGTCTATAGCAGTTTTGTGGATCTTACTACCTGCACACCGGACCTGCTAACCCTGGTTGAAGATTGGAGACTGGATGAGGGTCTTACGAGCTCTGACCACAACGCTATCCTTTTCAAAATTTCTCTTACCAAATCTAAAGGTATTAGCATAAACAGAACTACTCGTAAATTTAACACTAAAAAGGCAAATTGGTTACAATTTTATGACAAAATTGACCAATCTACCGCAGATAATAAAATCAATAAATTGGAAATAGATAAAATAATAAATAAGACAGATTTAGAAAATACAATAAATACTTATATAAAAATAATAATAGAAGCTACAGAAGAAAGTATACCTAAATTAAAACAAAATAAGAAATTTAACTTACCATGGTGGTCTGAAGAGCTCACGATGATGAAGAAAGCAGTCGCTACCAGGAAACGCAGGATCTGGTGTGCAGCGCCGGTCCGGAAGAAGAAAGTTGTTGATGAGTACCTGAAAGCAAAAGAAGAGTATGAGAGTGAGCAGAAAAGGGCACAAGTTAGGAGTTGGAAGGAGTTTTGTGAAAAGCAGGATAGAGAAGGGGTTTGGGAGGGGATTTATAGGGTCATAGGAAGGACTTGTAAAAGGCAAGAAGATATACCGCTTACTAAAAATGGTAGGGCTCTCAGCCCAAAGGAATCGGCTATCCTATTGGCTGAGACGTTTTATCCAGAAGACAACACTAATGAGGACAATCCGAGTCATGAGTGCATAAGAGCTAAAGCTGAGTCAATAAATGTGTCCGATCATCATGCGCCAGATGATCCACCATTTACACACGAAGAACTCAAGCTGGCAATTGATGACTTCAACCCCCGCAAAGCACCTGGTGACGATGGCCTAACGGCAGACATCTGTAAGCGTGCCATATACCGGGCTCCAGAGCTTTTCCTATCACTGGCGAACAAATGTCTGGAACTGGGTCACTTTCCTAAACTCTGGAAGGAGGCAACAGTAGTTATCCTCCGTAAGCCAGGGAAGGAAAGTTACTCAGAACCCAAATCGTACAGACCAATCGGTCTGCTGCCAGTGATGGGAAAAATACTGGAAAAATTGGTCGTGACACGATTAAAGTGGCACATCGTACCTCGGTTAAGCCCTCACCAATATGGATTTATGCCCCAGAGGAGCACAGAGGACTCCCTCTATGTCATGGTGAATCACATACGTAGCAAACTAAAAGACAAGAAACTAATCGCACTGATATCCCTAGACATAGAGGGAGCCTTTGACAGTGCATGGTGGCCCGCAATAAGGGTGAGATTGGCCGAGGAGAGATGTCCCTTAAATGTCAGAAAGATACTTGACAGTTATCTGGAAGACCGTGCAGTTAAAGTCCGGTATGCAGGGGAAGAAGTCACAAAAGCAACCTCAAAAGGCTGCGTACAGGGATCGATAGGAGGACCGATTCTGTGGAATCTCCTCCTCGATCCTCTGTTGCAAAGCCTCCGCTCTAGAGGTGACTATTGCCAAGCATTTGCCGATGACGTGGTATTAGTCTTCGATGGGGACTCTGCCATTGATGTGCAACGTCAGGCAAATGATGCCCTTACCCATGTTCGGGAGTGGGGTATACGGAACAAGTTAAAATTTGCGCCTCATAAAACCAATGCGATGTTGCTGACAAAGAAGCTTAGGTACGATACCCCACTCCTGAAGATGGGAGGTGTGGACATTCCGATGTCACGAGAGATGAAGATCCTGGGGCTCTGGATAGATGATAAACTGACGTTTAATGCCCACGCGAGCTACGTATGCCGCAAGGCCATAAATATATACAAACAACTATCCAGAGCCGCCAGGGTTAGCTGGGGTCTTCACCCCGAAGTGGTTCGGTGCATATACGCGGCAGTCGTGGAACCCGTAGTGTGCTACGCTGCCGGTGTGTGGGCTCCTGCGGCGCGGAAAATTGGGATTCAACACCAGTTAAATGCGGTCCAAAGAGGTTTTGCGCAAAAATTGTGCAAAGCCTATCGCACGGTTTCCCTGAACTCAGCACTGGCGCTGGCGGGGCTACTCCCCCTCGATCTCCGTGTGCAGGAGGCAGCCGCCTTATACGAGGCGAGAAGGGGAGTATCCCTGCCTGCGCTGCGAGATAGGGAAATAGAGCAAAAGACCGCATTTATAGATAGTCCCCACCCTGCAAGTCATGCTAGCCTGGAGTTCCGTTGCCTGGAAGACGAGAGCAGCGTAAACAGTAACCAGGACCAGACGGTGCGCTTGTTTACAGACGGCAGCAAAATTGATGATAGAGTCGGAGCAGCTATATCCATATGGAAAGGCTCCGCCGAGACTAAAAACATCAAATTGAAGCTGTCGTCCTACTGTACCGTCTTTCAGGCCGAACTTCTGGCGATCCACAGGGCAACAGGGGAGATCCTGAGGACTAGCGAAGATAGCTTCGGGGTATATAGTGACTCAAGATCGTCACTGGAAGCAGTCGTCAATAACCGCTCATTCAATCCCCTCGTGACCGGCATACGTAAAAATCTTGCTGAATGTAAGAACCAAAATAAACAAGTCAAGCTATTTTGGATAAAAGCGCATGCCGGTCTGGAGGGGAATGAAAGAGCGGATGTATTAGCAAAGGACGCGGCCTTGAAATTGAAGACTAAGCCTAGTTATGATCTGTGCCCAGTCTCATTTGCTAAACGCCAAATCCGTTTGGACACGCTCAGTGAATGGGACAAGAGATACAGATCTGAGAAGACCTCGGACATAACAAAAATGTTCCTGCCAAATGTGCTCGCTGCGTACAAGATAGTCAAAAAAGTGTCACCAACAGGAACCCTGACACAGCTCATGACGGGTCACGGCGGACTTGCTGCATATCTATACAGATTTAAATGTAAGGATGACCCGTCATGCATATGTGACCCGCAATGTGAAGAAACAGTCTGTCACATAATTATAGAATGCCCAGTATACGGTCTCGAACGCTTTGAAATTGAACAAAGAATAGATGTAAAAATAACGAAGGAAAGTATAAGTGAAATAATGCTAGAAGAAAGTAAAAGAAAACTATTTTTAGAATATTGCTGCAAAATAATAACAAAAGTAAATAAAAGAGATAAAGATAAATAATTTAGCTGACAGACGTATTGCAATATATGTCTAAATTAGCTATAAAGGAATAAAGGTACCAAAAAGAAGAATAAAAATAGAGGCAAGGAAATCCAGGTATAAAAATACGAGATAAAAATATAGAAATAAATGTAATTTAGTGTGCGGAATAGGACTTATCATAAGAGAAAACTAGAAAATAAACATATCTATAAATAAGGCCCCTGATATCGTCAGGGATTATAGGTGGAGGAGGACGGACAAAAAAAAAAAAAAAAAAAAAAAAAAAAAAAAAAACCTAACCTAACCTAACCTAACCTAACCTAACCTAACCTAACCTAACCTAACCTAACCTAACCTAACCTAACCTAACCTAACCTAACCTAACCTAACCTAACCTAACCTAACCTAACCTAACCTAACCTAACCTAACCTAACCTAACCTAACCTAACCTAACCTAACCTAACCTAACCTAACCTAACCTAACCTAACCTAACCTAACCTAACCTAACCTAACCTAACCTAACCTAACCTAACCTAACCTAACCTAACCTAACCTAACCTAACCTAACCTAACCTAACCTAACCTAACCTAACCTAACCTAACCTAACCTAACCTAACCTAACCTAACCTAACCTAACCTAACCTAACCTAACCTAACCTAACCTAACCTAACCTAACCTAACCTAACCTAACCTAACCTAACCTAACCTAACCTAACCTAACCTAACCTAACCTAACCTAACCTAACCTAACCTAACCTGTGGCGTGGTCGTCTCGTCTCGTCTCGTCTCGTCTCGTCTCGTCTCGTCTCGTCTCGTCTCGTCTCGTCTCGTCTCGTCTCGTCTCGTCTCGTCTCGTCTCGTCTCGTCTCGTCTCGTCTCGTCTCGTCTCGTCTCGTCTCGTCTCGTCTCGTCTCGTCTCGTCTCGTCTCGTCTCGTCTCGTCTCGTCTCGTCTCGTCTCGTCTCGTCTCGTCTCGTCTCGTCTCGTCTCGTCTCGTCTCGTCTCGTCTCGTCTCGTCTCGTCTCGTCTCGTCTCGTCTCGTCTCGTCTCGTCTCGTCTCGTCTCGTCTCGTCTCGTCTCGTCTCGTCTCGTCTCGTCTCGTCTCGTCTCGTCTCGTCTCGTCTCGTCTCGTCTCGTCTCGTCTCGTCTCGTCTCGTCTCGTCTCGTCTCGTCTCGTCTCGTCTCGTCTCGTCTCGTCTCGTCTCGTCTCGTCTCGTCTCGTCTCGTCTCGTCTCGTCTCGTCTCGTCTCGTCTCGTCTCGTCTCGTCTCGTCCCTTACGTAAGTAAGGACCTTAAGTAAGTTCCCTTGAAACACACACGTAGGTTGGTGTCATAACATCATACATTTTAACACGTTTATGAGCGCTAGTGCGATCCGTGTTTCACAGCATTCAATTTGATGAAGATTAAACATTTTAAATTGCATATTTGTTAGAAAATTCATTCAATGTAGTGTTTGTAGGCTTGGAACCTGTGCGCCTGATGGAAATGTATTCATCGGTAAACTGTCGCGAACACGGCGAGCGGAGCGGCCGTTTGGTACTGGCGTGACCGTCGGTTCGTCGGCGAATACTATTCCATCAGGCGCACTTAGTAAACTGTTTACAGTAAATTGTTTTATTATAAAAAATAATGAGGCGCCTTCTAATCTTTCGGAGACAGCGCAGGCAGATGGTTTTTACTTTTTCACCGTACGGAACCCTTCCTGCATGGTGTGATCAGAAGAGATTTTACCTTAATTTATCATCTAACTTTTATGTAAGTAGATTTAGTGACGCGGTATCATATTGGTCTAGATCGCCTCGTTAGTTATTACAAGTGTAAAGTGTGTAGCTGCAGGTTGCGATGCTCTCAGACTTAACATACTACTTGTAATAAGATACCTGACAGTATACATTATATATCCAATATTGTTAACACCTCGTAATACTTGTACATGTCCTGACATATTAATATATGCCTTAGACCATCCATTGTCTAAAATCATTGGCACTGGTGGTGGATTATGGCCTATATACCTCTTCCTCTCCCTAGTGAGAGAAGGCCCCGAGTGCTAGCAGCGGGAACGTATGCTTCACATATATGTGAAGCATATAAGGATACGCACTCGGGGCCTATTGCACATATATGTGAAGCATACGTTCCAATATGTATCTGACAACGCGAAAGATTCCGTAAACTATAGTTTGTCAGATACATAATTACATGGATAAAGTAATCCATCCGCCGCTTGCGTTCCTCCTCGAGCGTCACGCCCTTCGTAAACAATAATGCATTGTGAAAATGATGCTCCGGCGAAAACTTCAAAGTCAAAGTCAAAGTCAAAATAATTTATTGATAACAATACAGTTACAAGTCACACAATCAAATTAAATATATTATAATTAATACAAATGTCAATAAAATTTCAAATATAAATGTCAAATATAAATCAATAATTTATAATTAACCTTATATAAATAGTGTACTACGAACGTAGTGTCAAGCCAATTTTAATTTCAAAAAATCGTCAAAAGAATAAAATGCCTGTTCGATAAGCCAATTCTTTAATTTTCGTTTAAAAACAGCTCGTGAAGGCACATCCGTTATCTCGCGCGGCAGCCGGTTGAACACCGGCGGCGCAGTCCCGCGTATTGTTCGCCGCGACTTCTCGAGCCGACAGCGCGTGACACACAGGCGGTGTGCGTGGAGCGCTTCGCCCGTCCGGTTATCTCCGATATGCGAGTATTCATTCAAGTGGTCCCATGCGTATAGAGCTGCTTGCAAACAAACTAGACTGGGTACCGTCAATAAACCCAAGGGCTTAAAATAGGGAAGTGCGGATTCGTCTTGAGGCTTTCTAACAATCGCCCGCACAGCTCGTTTCTGCATTCTGAGGATTCGCTGCCAGTCTGCGGCGCGACCCCATAGCTCGATGCCGTACAGAAACGTTGATTGTACAGACGCAAAATAACACTGTCGTACCATGTGATCTGGTAGTATTGACGATATCGATATTCAATAAAAAAATCATATTCACAATTTCATCTGTAGCCCATACATTTTTCTTCTTATACACACTACATCGCTTTATAGGAAAATTCGTATTTCTCGCGTACATTAAAATATTCATTAGTGCCTGAGCTAACTCGTCGGAGGTCTTATGCTTCATATATAAGCTGTGCCAATCAATGGACTTCAATGATTCCACAAAATTGCATTTGTTCGCCTGTGTGTATGATCTGGCAAACCGCGGGGGCGGCGGGCCGGGGCGCGAGGCGCACGCCCCCACTGCACGGACCGCGAAGTGGTCCGATATCCGAGAGACCACCGGCCGCACGCGACTTATGTCCGCCTTCTCGTGTCCGACATAAACGTGATCTAAACACGTGCTCGATGTGCCTTCGATCCTAGTTGGAAAGTCTACGATATTGCACAAGTTGTTCGTAGATAAGATTTCCTTGAGCTTTTTATTCTCCGCGTTAGGGGAACAAATAGTGTCTATATTCGGCGGTCGTAGCGGGGTTGGCGGGAGCGCGCGGCGCGGGGACTCCCGGCGGCAGCGCGCGCGCCTCCACCAGTGCTTCGCTGAAACCACTGCGCCACCTTCACGCCTGGAGGCCATGACGTCGGCTGGCACAGGTGGTGATAAAAGCTGTCTGGGCAACTTACGATAAACGAAGCGTGTTTATTTCGCGTTTTTTAACCGACTTCAAAAAAGGAGGAGGTTATATATTCGACTGTATGTATTTTTTTTTATGTATGTTCACCGATTTCTCAGCCATTTGTGGATCGATTCTCAAAATTATTTTTTTAATTGAAAGAGTATGGTTCTGAATTGGTCCCATTGTCACCAAAATAGGATCTGATGATGGATTCCTAGGGAAATCGAAGGAAAACCTAAAAAGTTAGGTTATTTTTACGCCCGAAGAGAGATTCACGCTCGAACGGCTGTACCGACATTTATGAAATTTGGAATGAGGATAGGTTAGACTATGTGTTAAGACATAGGCTACTTTTTATCCCGAAAATAATTACTGTTCCCGTGGAATGCACCAAATAACACTTGACACACTGATTTCGCTAAAATTTGATATAGGGGGTAGACTAGACCTTGTATAACACAAAGGTTACTTTTCATCTTAAAAGTCATTGCTATTCCCGTGGGATGCCTAAATAACTCGATAGCCTATTTTACTTCTTCGCGCTCATACGGCAATACAGATTTCGCTCATAAAATTAGCAGCCTATAGTCTGGCTAACAAACGTAATCTGACGCGAACATCGAGGCTAAGCAACGGCCCCTGCGGCCAGTCTTTGGATGGGTGACCATTCACAAGACTTTCATAAAAAAATGTGGTGTTTTCATCTGGGCGTTACTGTGTTTCGGATAACACGTTAATTTAGTGGTCCTGGATACTACTCTTAGTACAAGCAGTGGTCAAACTAAATAAAGGGCTTGAAAAACTCTCGACACCAGAGCTTGGCCACTTACGTCATACTAAGTGGAAGAAGGAACACTGTAAAATTTGATAAATTAATAGACAAGACCCTCGAACGGATAAAGAAAATATTTACGCGCTCGCTTCGCTAGGAGTTATCCCGCTTCGTTCGAATTTCCCCCAGGATGTTCTGGGCTTATGACACTCCAAATATTATATAATTTGTGCTGCTTTGGACTTCTTTATGCTCAAACGGTTCGAACAAATACGGTGAAAATTTTCGCGCTCGCTACGCTGGCGCATAGCTCGTTTTGCTCGCAATTGGTTGCCTGCCGGGCACACGCCAGATTTTTTCATCGTGAAGTTTATTTGGCTTGCCATAGCTAAAACTTAAAAAAATATCATGACTAACCACTAAAAATGTAAAAATAAAATTGTTTTAAAAAACAAACAACCGACTTCAAAAACACAACTAAAAAGGGAAAAATAATTTTAAGCCTAAATAAAAACAAGAATATATAAATAGAATAGAATAGTTTATTTCATTTACTTATAAAAAACTATTTAAAATTTTGCAGGTTTGAGTCTGCACTCCCTCAGCCGATGATTACAGGTCGAACATTGCGCGATTGCTTTGGAGCTGTGGGCATCATAGATTCGTTGCGGCTTGTATTTGCCATGTCATTATCACAATTAGTAGATATCCTCAATAATGCCTTTTTTGTTGGTCTTCTTCTTGTTACTCTCTTCCAACCGTTATCATTGTTATGTCCAGCATTAATATCTATATCTATTGGCGTGGCGGGACTCTCCGCAGCACAGCGGGTTACAGGGCTAGCAGGTGCCGCCGAAGCAATCTCCTTACCAAAAATAGGTATCGTGACCGGCGAGCACGCACTAGTTGGCATCAGTGTTGAGACACTTGATACTATATTTTTATATGTTGGAGCCTCCACTGTCGACGGCTGTCTTGGTGCCTCATCTGCTAATGCCGTAGTTGAGCATGCTCATCATCATCATTTTCAGCCCTCTATCGCCCACTGCTGAGCATAGGCCTCCCTTCGTGTACGCCATTCGTCTCGGTCTTGTGCCACCCTCATCCATGTCCTGCCCACGATGTTTCGTATGTCGTCGACCCAACGTGCGAGTGGTCGACCGACACTTCTCCTGCCTAACATTGGTCTCATGCATGCTACATTCTGTATTTTTGACATACGTTCGCATTGCTCAGAGATGGTTTGCAGGGTTGACGCTCCAGTATTTTCGTACTTGGCAATAGCCGTAACTAGAGTCTCAAGTTGGTTAGCGTATTTTTCGAGTCGTCAAAGTCAAAGTCAATCATTTATTGCAGAATTAAATGTTATGTAACAATGTTTGCTTAAATAACACTTAATATACCCATGGTCAGGGTGTAGCAATGTAAATTTGGAGCGGGCCGATTTATATAATTATCATTAGTTATTATTAATTATTCTATGTTTACGTCATAATAACATTTATATAATAATAGATTTTTAAGACATTTTTCGAATTTATTATCATTTTCTATATTTTTTAAGCTATCAGGTAGTTTATTATATATTTTAATCGCCATAGCGTTTGGGCCCGAACTTTGAATTTCTAAACGGGATTTTTGTATTAATAAATTATTTGCATATCTAGGCCTTAGCTGGTATTTTCGATTTTGCTTTTGGTCTGCTCTGTTGAAAAATTCTGGATATTTTTTTATAAATTTACATAATTCTAAAATATATATGCTGGTCACAGTCAGTATTTTGTATTTTTGAAAAAATGATTTATGAAAATGGTTTATTTTTGTGTCGGGAAGTCTTATACTAGCGAGAATTCGTATTAATTTCTTTTGTTTAACAAATATGGATTGTACGTTTATGCTTCCTGACTGGCAATAACAGACACAGCGTCGTTTAGTTTTGCCTCATATCCTTTTATTACGCGCGTGTGGTGACTTAATCTCCAATCATAACCCCTAAAGTCATCACTGCACTGCTCTCTCATTGACGCAAAATCGCTGCGAAGTTTTGTCATCTCGTTCAGAATCGCCGAGTAGTTGACTTCTCCATGATAACTAGGTGATTCTACAGGAAGAGTGTCTTCTTGTTTTTGTTTTTTTTTTCTGATTTTTGAGCTTCAGCGAGCGTGAGTCACGTGGCGGTTACTTGAGCGGCGCTTGCTGGGCTCTTCCGTACGAACAGGCTTGCGGGTGGGTGGTGCGGTAGCGGGCGGCGCGGCGTAGCAGGTCGTTGACCGCCGACTATGACGCATGCGCATGTGTTACGGCAAGCGGCAGTTGATAGTTAACTTCGACCGTTACCAAAATTATTTTGCTTACTACTCAGCAGCCTTACGGAATACAGTGTCCAGCTTTACAGCGTTGTAAAGAGCTCGTTTTGTTCTGCACTGCAATCCAAAATTTACAACCGAAACTCTATATTTTACCACTATTTGAAATTAAGTATTGCGGAGCACAGGGACCCTGCTGTTGCCTCTAATACGGGTCGGACGACACTCCACACTTAACAGTATATCGTCACGACACTTAACAGTATATCGTCAGCATAAGCCTGCAGGTGGCATCCATTAGGAAGGTCGGTTAGCAGAAGGTCGTCCAGGATGAGGTTCCAAAGTGATGGTCCGCACACTGATCCCTGAATGCAACCTCTGGTGAGGGTTTTGGAGACACTGCAGTCTGAGAAGTTAATGTATACGTTTCTATCTTGAGTGTAGCTGTAGAGAATTTGGTAGATGTTTTTGGGCAATTAATTTTACGGAGTCTTTGGAAAATAGCGGGCCACCAGGCATTGTCAAACGCTGCTTTAATATCGAGTGAGACGGCGACTTGCTCTTTTTTGTTCTTAGCGCTATTAATAATCCCGAGGGCTGAGTGAATGGCGTTGTTAGTTGAGGTTTGTTGTTTAAATCCATATTGCTGGTTGCATTGCAAGTTGTTGGATTCTATGTGATGTGAAACAAGATCAACAGACTCAGTTGATGATTAATTTCTCAAGTAATTTCCCAAATACATTTATGAGGCCAATTGGTCTGTATGAGGAGGTTTCTGTATATGTAGTTTTGTTTGGTTTGGGGATAATTTTTGCACAAGCCTCCTTCCATGGTTTGGGGAAGTAGTGCAGTTCGAGGCACCTGTTGAGTAAGTTGGTGATTATTGCAGGAACGTTTTTTGCGAAGTGAAGACAGATATCTGCAGTAAGGTGATCTGGTCCTGGTGCCTTCTTGGGATTCATGATTTGGAGGCAGTTTATAATTTCAATAGTGGTGAATGGAGGCTCTGATGGGTTTTCAATGGGAGTATGCATTTGCCGGTATAGGTTTAGGTGATTGTGATCTGTTTTTGGTGTGTCCTCAGGAAATAAATTATAAATTAGTGCAGTAGCAGTGTCGTGTGAACAGGTGGTGAAAGTACCATCTTCCTTTTTGAGAGTTGCTGGGGGGTTACTAATAGGTTTGGTTTGTAATAGGTGGTTGGTGATAGTCCACACATCTTCTTTCTTCTGTCTGTTGCAGAATTCTCTGAAGATGTTAGTTGCAGCGGAGCAGATTGCCTCCGCATACTCTTTTTTCAGTTTGTCACGTTCTGTGATGATGTCTGTGAGAAGGAGCTTGGCTTTTGCAAGCCGGCTGAGTTTATGGCGGTTCTTGATGACATTCTGTTTAAGTTCCTCAAGTGGCTCACTCCACCATGGAGGACGTCCCGTAAGATGAATGGATCTGGGTAGGCATTTGTCGCAGGATCTTTGAATAGCGGTGGTGATCCGAGGCTCCGCTGGCACATAAATTTGTGTGCCAGCGATTGATGTATAATGGCGGCTATTTGGTCGTGTCTATGTTTGTAGTCTGTCTGGGCTATGGATTTACATGCACCTGTGATATGCTGTATGGTTTCAGAAGCTCCGTGACACTGCCTGCATTTATCATTGTAATTTGGTCTCCTGATGATGTAACGTTGGTAGTTCCCTGTGTCAATAATTAGGTCATGTATCCCTATCATAAACCCTTCGGTTTCCGGGAAGAGCTCGCCACGCCGCAGCCATGCGTTTGACGCGGTCTTATCAACGTGTTGCTGTTCCAGGTCGTGGCGATGTCTCCCGTGGAGAGATATTTGCTTCCAAGCCTCTATGTTTCAATTGTTGTTATGTTCTCGTTACGTTGGGTGTTTTTGTTGTGCAGGTTAAGTGGTGTCAACCTTTTATCTACTTCCACAATAGCTCTATGCAGTCCAGAATGTTCTGCTTTGTTTTGAAAGTACTGTCGCAGATTTTTATTTGGTTGTTATGTAGATTTACTATATCAATAATTCCACAGCCCCCTTCATTGCGTGGAAGTGTAATTCTTTGCACGCAAGAACGGGGATGATGTTTTCGCTGTGTTGTCAGTGTGGTGTTGATTAAACTTTGTGCTTTTTCAAGATCTGTTTTGGTCCAGCTGATTATTACAAATGAATATGTCAGTACTAGCCCAGTGAAATTAGGTAAAAAAAGGGGTCAACCTCGGAATGAAAGATAATAAGCTGGAAATTGGTAAAAACCTTTGTTTTGTTACCCTAAATATTGTCTCAAAAGTCACAAATGCTATCGTGTCCGCGTCTTAAGATATTTAAGGTCAAAGGTCACAAAAAACGATTTTTCGCGAATATCTCGGTTCCTATTGCTTAAATGATATTTTCACCTATTATGAAAGTTGTAGAGTATAAAATTCTCTACAACTTTTGTCTTAACTTTTTTTTTATACGATCAACCGTTTTTGAGGTAGAGCGCGAAGAGTGCGCAGCGTACAGTCAAGCGTGAGCTTGACCCTGCATTAGCTCATCCGCCGCACTAGCCGCAAGCTTCGCGCTCTACCTCAAAAACGGTTGATCGTACAAAAAAAAAGTTTAGACAAAAGTTGTAGAGAATTTTATACTCTACAACTTTCATAATAGGTGAAAATATTATTTAAGCAATAGGAACCGAGATATTCGCGAAAAATCGTTTTTTTGTGACCTTTGACCTTCAATATCTTAAGACGCGGACACGATAGCATTTGTGACTTTTGAGACAGAACTGACTTGACTGATATAAAATTCTCTACAACTTTTGTCTTAACTTTTTTTTTATACGATCAACCGTTTTTGAGGTAGAGCGCGAAGAGTGCGCAGCGTACAGTCAAGCGTGAGCTTGACCCTGCATTAGCTCATCCGCCGCACTAGCCGCACTCTTCGCGCTCTACCTCAAAAACGGTTGATCGTACCTACAAAAAAAAAGTTCAGACAAAAGTTGTAGATAATTTTATACTCTACAACTTTCATAAAGGTGAAAATATTATTTAAGCAATAGGAACAGAGATATTCGCGAAAAATCGTTTTTTGTGACCTTTGACCTTCAATATCTTAAGACGCGGACACGATAGCATTTGTGACTTTTGAGACAGAACTGACTTGACTGATATAAAATTCTCTACAACTTTTGTCTTAACTTTTTTTTTATACGATCAACCGTTTTTGAGGTAGAGCGCGAAGAGTGCGCAGCGTACAGTCAAGCGTGAGCTTGACCCTGCATTAGCTCATCCGCCGCACTAGCCGCACTCTTCGCGCTCTACCTCAAAAACGGTTGATCGTACCTACAAAAAAAAAGTTCAGACAAAAGTTGTAGATAATTTTATACTCTACAACTTTCATAAAGGTGAAAATATTATTTAAGCAATAGGAACAGAGATATTCGCGAAAAATCGTTTTTTGTGACCTTTGACCTTCAATATCTTAAGACGCGGACACGATAGCATTTGTGACTTTTGAGACAATATTTAGGGTAACAAAACAAAGGTTTTTACCAATTTTCAGCTTATTATCTTTCATTCCGAGGTGAAACCCCTAATATGACTGGGCTATACAGAGATAGCAAATGTGTTGATAGCTTGAGTCAGATTACGTGAATATAGTTGTGACTTAGTGAGAACATTTAACCTGTGCTTAAACTTTCTTAGTATATCTTTTTTGGTCTGTTTTTGTGGTATCTGGTGTGTTTGTTGAAAGCCTAAATATTTGTATGTGTCATTGTGGTTGAGTGGGTCAACTATTTCACCCGTATTAAGCTCATAGTGCTCCTCCACTACTACACCTTCGCGTAGTGTGAAAGTTTTGCACTTGTCAATACCAAACTGCATTTGAATGTCGTTGGAAAACTGTTGTGTTAGATCTGCTAAATAGTGTATCGTGTTGTGTCGGTTCCTCAATGTCTCTAGATACTGCTGTAGCTAGGCTCTCTTCTATTTCTTGCAGTCTTTGTGTTGTGATGAGTTTGTTATTTACTATAACTCTGCGTTGGTCAGCTATACGTTGTTCGCTTACGTGTGCTATGTTAGGGAACTGCTCTATAATGCTGGCGTGAAGAGGCTTTCGATATGCCGTTTTATTTGTCTCTAATTGTGTTATTCTGTAATAATGTTTCATTATGGCTTCATTGACAGAATCCGGCCATCGCATTCTTGATATACTTTCGTTAGTTTGTACCTGAATATTTAGTGTTGTATCTATTGTATCATGAGAGAGTTGTGTTCCTAATTCAGATGTGTCTGTTCCTATATGTTGTCTGACCTCTTCCTTTATTTTCTGCACCATATCTTCGGGCACTAGATTATGTCTTTCTATTAGAGTTTCCAAACCTAATCACTAATTATCCTATCTCACTAATCATTATATCCTATCTCCGTATCACATTTTACCACAATCGATCTAGGCGTGTGAGAGTGAAGGAGTAACATACACTGTGAAGTTAGTTATGCATCCCGCAGGGACCAGTAATGTTTTCGCGATTAAAAGCAACTTTTGTTTAATCAAAGGTCAATCCGAAAACACACTAATTGCACACACACACAAACTCTCGCATTTATAATATAAGTAAGAAGTAGGAGAGGACACTTTGATAAAAAACACATTATATTATTTATTTATTTACAAACAGTAAGTACAAATATTATTAAAAAATAGTAATAAAATCCAAAAAATTCGATTATTTTCAGTCAAACAAAAATTATGCATCACTTGCTTTTCTCGTTAACTGAATGTTTATGTACGTTGAGCGTATCTGATGGGGCATGTTTGTGTTCTTCGTGTCGCTCACGAGCGCAGGTGGTGTCGCTCACGAGCGCAGGTGGTGTCGCTCACGAGCGCAGGTGGTGTCGCTCACGAGCGCAGGTGGTGTCGCTCACGAGCGCAGGTGGTGTCGCTCACGAGCGCAGGTGGTGTCGCTCACGAGCGCAGGTGGTGTCGCTCACGAGCGCAGGTGGTATCGCTCACGAGCGCAGGTAGTGTCGCTGAACGAGCGCAGGTGGTGTCGCTCACGAGCGCAGGTAGTATCGCTCACGAGCGCAGGTAGTGTCGCTCACGAGCGCAGGTGGTGTCGCTCACGAGCGCAGGTAGTATCGCTCACGAGCGCAGGTAGTGTCGCTCACGAGCGCAGGTGGTGTCGCTCACGAGCGCAGGTAGTATCGCTCACGAGCGCAGGTAGTGTCGCTCACGAGCGCAGGTGGTGTCGCTCACGAGCGCAGGTGGTGTCGCTCACGAGCGCAGGTGGTGTCGCTCACGAGCGCAGGTAGTATCGCTCACGAGCGCAGGTAGTGTCGCTCACGAGCGCAGGTGGTGTCGCTCACGAGCGCAGGTGGTGTCGCTCACGAGCGCAGGTGGTGTCGCTCACGAGCGCAGGTGGTGTCGCTCACGAGCGCAGGTAGTGTCGCGGCGTGTAGACGCGCGTGAGGTCGCGCTCGCTCATGGTGGGCACGCGCGGCTTCAGCTCGGGGATGATGGCGCAGCCGAGCACGGAGAGCGCGTCACTGGGCGCGCCGGGGCCGCGCTCGCCCTCGGGCAGCCAGCAGTGCAGGGAGTACCCCCGCCGCGTCTGAAACCACCGCCTTCTAGATGTCAATACGACACACCGCGACACATGTCGGGTATGATCAGGACAATGTCACGAGGTATGCTACGGTTCGAAATTAGATACGAGTATGTATTCAAATCGAATATATTGAATTGACATAGTTTTACTGGAATCCAAAGGCTCCCAAAATAGTTTATAGGAACTGTGTTATGGAAATCGATGGCATCTCTCAAATGTTTACATTGGTATGTGTACACATTATGCCAAAACAAAACAAACATTAAGAGTTTAATTCCTAGAAACAGAAGATAAGTTAACACAAAAAGCTAGTAGGTATGTATTTCAAATATCAGTAAAAGTGTAATAAATTTACTGTGGTTTTTACCAAACTATAACCATGAAAACTAAATAAAACTAAGTGGAAACTATTAGGGACATCATTAAGACCATCCGTCGAGATAGAACATACATTTTGGCGTTCCTCAGGGAAACATTCTCGGCCCTACGTTATTCTTGCTGTACGCTAACGACATTCATGATCTTCCAATAGTCAATTCAACAATTTATGTATGTTATGCTGATGATACAGCCCTTATCTTCCATGGCCGTAACTGGGATAGCGTGATATCAGTAGCTGAGCAAGGTATGGCTCTAATCTTTAATTGGCTACAACAAAACCTTTTAACGCTCAATACTAAAAAACCTATGTATGTCTGTTTCCACAAAACCGCAGCATCTGAATCTAAATTGCCTACGTCTATTAAGATCCATCCATGTATGCAGAATACAGTATCTCTTTGCTCATGTGAGACCATAGTTCGTACATCTGCAATAAAATATCTTGGGGTACAACTAGATGAAAATTTTAATTTCAGATTGCAAATACACTCTTTATCAGGTTGAATACGTAAAATCATAAATATAATGCGGAACCTACGCGAAGCTGCTTGCAAAGACACTTTAATCGGGGTATATAATGCACTATGCCAGTCCTTAATAGTATACTGTATCACATGCTGGGGCAGCGCAGCTAAATCAAATCTGATACAAGCAGAGAGAGCACAAAGAGCGGTCTTAAAGGTGATGCCCAAAAAGCCTTTTAAGTACCCAACTGAAAACTTATACAGAGAGTCTGGCGTACTAACGGTGCGTCACTTATCTATTAATACTGCTCTAAGGGCGCATAGGTCTCTGCTAGCTTCACCCGACTACCAACTAATTACTAGCCGCCGGACTTACAGGGTGCTTTCACCTTCTGTGATCACCAGTTTTGCCCAGCGTTTTGGAGATTCCATTTATAAGTATATATACAATACAGTAATTAAATTTTGTGATTTTAAGGAATAAGAAATTACCTCAAGCTTCATTTGAAATACGGAACTGGTTGCAATCGTTGTCTTATGATACAACAGAAGATTTGTTAAAAATAGTTAAATAAGTTAGATGTAAGATTGTTAAATGTACGATAGTTAAATAGTAAAATAAGTTAGCAATGTACGAGGGTGAATCAAAAAGTTCTTAGAAGTGTATATATATGATACCTTTTTGGATCAAGTTCGATATTCAAATTAAAGAGTGTCTATCACACTATATTTATGCAGACTGTCACTTGTTTTTGTCAGTTTGTTCGCATGTAATATTTTTTTTTGTGCAACGAGTTGCTAAAAAGTTTAAATTATGGATAAAAGTGAGTTACGTGCGGTGACAAAATATCTCAGTTTGAAAAAAATGTCTACGAAGGAATTTTTTTTGGACATTCAGCAGACATTAGGGGGTGATGCTGTACCCTATTCTACGGTTGCGTACTGGGTGGCTGAATTTAAAAGAGGTAGATCAAGCTGTAAAGATGACCCGCGTTCTGGGCGGCCTTCAACCTCCGTTACAGAAGAAAATGTCAAAAAAGTTGAGAATCTGGTTTTGGAAGACAGAAGAATGACTATAAAACATATAGCTGAGATCCTAAATATATCTTTTGGTAGCGTCCAATCCATTTTAATTGATTCACTGGGGTTCAAAAGTGTCTGCAAGATGGGTGCCACGAATGTTAACCGACGAAAACAAAAAGCGACGTTTGGAAATTTCCAAGCGTAATCTCGAAAAGTTCCAGCGTGATTCGGATAATTTTTGCCATCGTCTTGTCACCATGGATGAAACGTGAGTCCACCATTTTGATCCTGAAACTAAAAGACAAAGCATGTCTTGGAAACGACCATCCTCTCCATGCATTAAGAAATTTCGAGTTGCTCCTACCGCTGGCAAAGTTATGGCCTCTGTGTTCTGGGATAGTGAAGGAATCCTTTTTATTGATTACATGCCAAAAGGCCAGACGATTACTGGACCCTATTATGCAAATTTAATCCCGAAAGTACGTGAAGCGATTAAAGAAAAACGTCGTGGAAAACTGTCGTGGGGCGTGTTGTTCCTTCAAGATAACGCTCCTGCTCATCGATCGGAAGTTGCGCTCAACGCAATCCGCTGTGCTGGCTTCAATCTCCTTGACCACCCACCATATTCTCCGGACTTAGCCCCAAGTGATTTTCACTTATTTCCAAAATTAAAAGAGGAAATTCGTGGAACAAAATTTCACGATAATGACGCGGTTATAGCTGCCGTAGAGGACTTTTTCGAGAGTCAGAAAATATTTTTTTTTCACAAGGAATAAGGAAGTTAGAAACGCGTTATTCTAAATGCATTGCATTGGAGGGAGATTATGTAGTAAAATAAAATATTATTATTTAAATCTTTGCATTTTTTAATATGGATTCCAAGAATTTTTTCATTCACCCTCGTATTGTCTTGTTTAGAGGATAAGTTATATTGGTAACTGGAGAAGGTTGCTTCGATACAGGCCGCCTAGTGAAGCAACCACTATACTATAGGTTTTTTGGTAAATAAATATTTTTCATTTTTCACATGTACTTGGTTTTGGCTGTGTTTAGAGTATAGTTAGGATACTATACTCTAAACACATAATTGTAATCGTTATAAAAAAAATTCAGCTAGTTTTACCGTGTCATCCCAGGTTTTGTCGTGAATTAGAAGCACGGTATCATCAGCAAATATTAACAAGTCTAAGCCAGTATACAGTTTTACACGTAACATTAATATAAACATGAAAGAGTATTATATAATAGCATTAATACATATCACATATCCACTGTACATGACGTACCAAAAATAATGAATGTTATTATGGTTAATAAAACATCAGAATCTGAATCTGAGTGAAGGAACCAGAGTGATACCCTGAAAAGGCCCTTAAAGGCATTCTGCAGTCTTTACTTTTTGGTCACTTTATTTACATTTTCTATCTTCGTAAATATTTATTAAAAATTATATTTGTGTTTCTACGCGTAAATAAAAGGATTAAAACTAGGTTTTATAATTTTAGTAAGTGTTACGTGTAATTGCAAATATTAGCAAAATATTGGCGTGGCCAATGATAACTCTTGAAAATATTTGTTTATGTAAATGTATCTACCTATTTCTGGATAAAATTTCTAATCTTGAAAATGAGTGTCGGAGAGCAGTACACGCGCAGCTATACCTTAACGGAGCTCTTGAGCTTGGTGCGCGCGGCGCGGTACGTCTCCAGCTCCGGCAGCTGCTCGTGCGGCTTCAGGCTCTTGGTGGCCACCAGCGCCGAGTCTGCAACCACACGAGGCTCGTCAGGCGGCGCGGGGCGCGGGGCGCGGGGCGCGCGGGGGGCGGGTGCTCACCCTGCGCTTCCTTCCTGACGGTGAGCGTGAGGCGCGGGTCGGGCGCCGGCTCGGGCGCGGCGCGCGCGCTCTGCCAGCTCGCCGCCTCCTGCGGGAAGCGCAGCCGCATCTCCACGTCCGCGGGCAGCGCGGCGCGGCACGACCCCGCCACCGTCACCGACCAGCCTCCCGGCGCGGGGTCGCGCGCGGCGCGCGGCGTGCGGCGAGCCCGGCGGCGCTGGCGCGCCTGCGCCGACAGCCAGCGCGGCGCCAGCGAGCACAGCAGCGAGCCGCCCGAGTCGCCGCTGTCGCTGGACGAGCCGCCGCCGCGCCGCTCCGGAGCGCGAGGACCCGCCCGCGCTCCGCCGCCGCCGCCTTGGGAGCGATCGAACTACGTCTCAGATTCACACCCGCATATTTCGACACTGATTAGTAGTAAGTATTACAAACAAATATTTACTGTAGTGTCCGCGTCGACGCGGCCTATCGCGTCCTCTCCCTCTGACCGTACGGAGGGAGCGGCGTGTCGGTGCGGGCGCGCCTCGAGTACTCGAGGGCGGGGGCGGCGTGCGGGTGCGTGCGGCTACTCTACGGCGACGGAAGCGGTGCGGAACGGGGCCGGCGGCCGGAGGGCGCTCACGATACCTTCCCGCGCGGGGAGGGGCGGCGGGGCGCGCGGCGGGGCGCGCGGCGGCGGCGGCGGCGGTGGCGGGCTCGTGGCCGCCGAGCGGCAGCACGGAGACGTCATGGTGGTCTGCGAGCGCAGCGGCCGCGCGCCCGCCTCGCCCGCCGGGGACGTGCCGGCGCTGCGCGTGGGCCGCCCGCGCCGCGGGGAAGCGGGGGCGGGAGCGGGGGCCTCCTCCGCCGACGACTCCAGGCTGAGGCTGCTGCGCTCCTCGGGTATGATGTCGAACACCCGCTTGAACCGCAGCGAGTTGGCGCGCTCGCGCGGCTGGGGCGAGGCGGCGGGCGCGGGCTCCGGCGCGGCCGGCGCGGGCTCCGGCGCGGCCAGCGCGCGCAGCAGCAGGCCGGCGAGCGACGCGGGCGGGGAGCGCGCGCCGCCACCCGTCAGCCGCATGCGCCCGCCGCCCGGCGAGCGCCTCTGCGACCTCTCCGCCACGGGCACCGGAATGCGGGACTTCCTGCTCCTCGCAGCGCAGCCGCGGCTCTCGTCGGAGGCGGTGGTGTCGGGCGAGCTGCGCGACTCGTGCACGTACTCGAGGATCTCGAGGATCTCGATGCACTTGTCCCCCTCGCGGATCTCCGACTTCTGGTAGACGCGTCTCGGCGGGCGCGGGGCGCGGGGCGGCGCGGGGCGGCGCGCGGGCGGGCGGGCGCGCCGCAGCGCCTCGCACTCGTCGCGCGCGACGCGGGCCACGACGTCGTCGACGAGCGCGTCCACGATGGCGGCGCAGTCCCGCTCCAGCGCGCGCCGCGCCCGCGCCGCCTCCTCGAGCCGCCGCCGCTCCAGCTCCCGCTTCAGCTGCTTCACCTTGGAGCGGCGCGCGCACTCGACGCGCAGCTCGCGCTTGCGCTGCCTCCGGTACAGCCTCTGCTTTATCTCGTCGGGCATGTACTCTGCCACCGTGGCGACGGCGTCCCCGCCCCCCTCGCCGCGCTCGTCGTCCGCCATGCGCACGAAGAAGGCCTCCGCGCGGCACTCGGGCGGGGAGCGCGCGGCCGGCGGCTCGAGCGCGCCGAGGGCGGAGCGCGGGCGGCGCGGCGTGCGCGGCGAGCCGGGGTCGTCCAGGCTGTCCACCAGGCTGGCGCACTCGGAGCGCGCCGCCTCCGACGACGACGACGCGTTCACCTCCATGGAGTCGGAGTGCGGGCGCGCGCACCGCCGCGGCACGGCGCCGGCCTCCTCGCCGGCGCGGAAGTAGTTCCCGGCGCCGACGCCGGCGAGCGGCGGCGAGGGCTCGGCGGGCGCCGGCTCCGGCGGCGCGCACTCGCCGCGGAACAGCTGCTGGATCTGGTGCAGCACGGCGCGGTTGGGGTCGGGCGGCGGCGGGTCGCGCGCCGTGTCCGCCGACGAGCTCGGCTCGCCGCTCTCGCCGCGCTCGCGCTCGTCGCGGATCGGCAGCGGCTCGTCGCGCGCGCGGCTCGCCTCGTCGTACAGTTCCTCGTTGCCGAAGATGATCTGATTGTTGGAGGTGGGGCTCAGGTGCACTATCGTGTTGACGGCCGCGTTCTGCAGCCTGACCTTGATCTCCTTCTCGACGACGCTGATGCGGCGCTCGCCGCCGATGGACGCGCTCATGCTCTCCAGCTGCTCCGAGAGGGAGTGGAGGCTCTCCACGAGGATGTTGGAGACGTACTCGTCGAGGTCGAGGTCGCGCGCGGCGGGCGCGGGCGGCGCGGCGGGCGCGGGCGGCGCGGCGCAGGCCGGGCGCGCCGCCTCGACCCCCGCCGACACCACTATCTCGAGCAGGTCGTAGGGCGGCGGCCCCGCGCCGGCCTCCACCGTCAGCGCCCGCTCGTACGACTCCACGTTGCGCTCGTCGTCGTCGGCGCCGGCGGAGCGCTCGCTGACGCGGCCCTCGATGCGCTCGCTGGACGTGCAGCGGTACGGCGGCTCCTCGCTCGAGGTCCCCGCGTCCTCGGCGGCGCGCTCGGAGGAGGGCGGCGGCCGGGACTCCGAGTCGGTGGCGGAGCGGCGCAGCTCGGAGCGGCTGCCGTCCAGCGAGCGCGCCGAGCGCTGGCAGCAGCAGGGCCGCGCCCACAGCCGCCGCAGCAGCGCCGACTTGCGCATGAGCTCGCGGTCGAGGCGCGGGAAGCGGCTCGGCGAGCCCGCCGGCGACGCGCTCGCCGGCGCCGGCGCCGCGCTCTCCTCGGAGTCGGACAGCTGCTGCGCCAGGCGGTACCTGCGGGTGCGAGGGGGAGCGGGGGGTGAGCGGGGGCGAGCGGGCGCGACCCGCCGCCGCGCGGGGACTCACCTCCGCATGACGGTCTCGGGCACGGAGTAGCGGCGGCGCAGCAGGCCGGGCGAGGCGTGGCGCGCGGCCGCCGGCCCCGCCATGGCGCGCACCGTGGCGCCGGCTCGCTCGCAGCGGCTCAGCAGCCCGCTGGAACGCGATGGCATATGACGGCGAGCACTGGACCGACTAAGTATGCGTGTGGTTTAACATATTTTCTCCGCTGAGGCGCGCGACCAAATCAGAGCGTGACTCACCGCGCGCCGCGCGCCCCCTCGCGCCACTCGCGCGACCTAATAATAAGTCGCCCTCGCGTCACCCGCGGCAGGACATGCTTCGCATAAGGAGTATATCTTACGGATAATGCGGACTAAAGACACGACTCGCGACGACACTACAAGCGAACCAATAAGATGCTGCCAGCGCTCTACCGACATGAATAGCGACACTCGTGTGGTGCGCGTGACGCGTGCAGCGCGTGCGATATCTTACAGAGCAATGCCTCGTGAGATTCCAAGTTGCAGTTTACAGAATGAGATCTAGCACATGTTCGTGTATACCTCGGCATAGAACTACTCGCCCGTTAGCTTACAGAGTGCGTACACTTATTCAAATAATACAAAAAAAAAGATTAATTTCATTGTTCTCGTGTAAAATTGTGAACATTCTCGTATGATTCCCCGAGTGTCAATACCCATAATGTCTCATTATATTGTTCTCGTTATTATATTTTTTATTTTATTTTATTTTTACAGGACGAAGAAACGGCTACTATAAATAAAGTTAAATAGATGAGATTAATAATACTTAGCCCAAAAGTTCATCACTTATGGTTTGACATAGGTACTTTGTTTAAACACATACAAAATATATAATGGAATTTACAAACAAAATGAGACATCGTCGTTCAAAGTGCATTCATCCTGCGCAGCGTTCCTCGCTGTGAGTGATCACTGCACTCGGTACAGTCTGCGACACGGGTCTCGCGCGACACTCGCGTGACGAGCAAGCTGTGTGTGCTCGCGTCCTGAATACGAGCACGGAACCTGTACTCGACTGATGTGACTCACGCTTGCTTTTCATTACTATTATAGGAATTTTTCACTTCTCATTGTTTTCTTTATTTGTGGACCGGCCGGCTGCTAGACACTCCAATTTTTCACAAAATATATAAATGTATATTAACTATCAAATTAAATTATAACATTAAATATTTGAGAGGGCTCCCATTAGTCTAGTCAACGAGTTCAAAAACGTGTTAAATAGACATAAAGCTCCAAAAAATATGTGCCATAACTCATTCGATGCGGAATGACGTCTAGAAAAATGTGTTTTAAGGGTTTTTTTAGCACATAAAAATTTGCGATTGTTATTAACAAAATAAGAAAAAAAAGGTATTTAGTTTTTCGTTAATAACTTTTAAAATAATGATATTTAACGAATTTTGAAAAAAGAACATGAAAGAGGAGAAAATTTCCAATAAAAAAGTCTTAACTCCCGGAACCTCAATGCCCGGAACTGTAAGGACATATAAAATTGGCGTTTTGTATGGGAGGAACAAAAAGTCGAATATTTTTTAATATAATATATTTGATTCATCAAAGTGTGAACCATTATTTTCTATGCACTTTTGCCATCTCATAGGTAGTTCATTCTGCCGTCACAATTTAAAAAGGCACAACTAACATTTTGGAAATGTTGAGAAAATCGAGATTAAATATTTTGGGAATTTTCTTTAAAAAAATACCTTTGAAGTGTGATTTTCAAACTTGTGTGAATGTTAAAAGTTGACTATGATTAGTATGTATATAACGACAGAAATTACTGTATATATATATTTTAATGTATATAATTAATAATTACCTTAATAATTTTTAACTTAACATAAAAAATTACATTAATAGAGCAATATTACGTTCAAAAGGCACATATAACCAAATATGCCTTATCAATGTAAAATTTTGAGGAAATTTTTTTTTTTTTTTTTTTTTTTTTTATTTGAAAGTCCACAAAACTGTTTACAAACTAGATATAACTAACTTAACCTAACTTAATTAAACTTACAAATGTTTATAAACTACTAGATGTGGGCCTAACTATACAATTATTAACTTACAATAAAATCCGCTCTAACTTAATTCAAATTTTGCCTAAAAATATAAATGAACACATCTATTACTACCTACAAAAAATCAATAGCTTACATATTTAAACTATATATATAAACATAATAAGGAACATTATCTACAATAGTACTATAAGTTACAAAATATAATTATGGAGTTATATAAATCAACTTTACAGACAAATTAACCAAAGAAATTAGAATTTACTATTAACTAAATTACTAACATTCCTTTTGAAGGACAATAAATTCATCTCTTTAAAGATATCAATATCGTCCTTCACTTTATTGTATGTCTCAAACATTCTAACAATTGGAGAATGTTTCAGCATATTAGTTCTGCACTTGGGTATCAAAAATGTATTCCGGTTAAGTAGCATACTGCCGGTTCGGGGAACTCTAAGCGACATTTTACTCACTATCTCAGGGCTGTAAATCCACCCATTAATACATTTATAGAGGGTAATAAGATCCGCCATGATACGACGCTTTGAAAGCGACATGACTCGATAGTGATTCAGACGCGATTCATATGACCGCAACTCTTTGCACTTGTTATCCATAAAGGCTAAATGGTACATGAATCGCTTCTGAACCGACTCGAGACGCACAGAGTGAGCTTCGTAGCTCGGACTCCAAACCACACTACAGTATTCTAGAATACTACGCACTAAACTATAATACAATGTTATAGAAAGGTTTGGATCTTTAAATATTTTTGACTGTCTAATAACAAAACCACTCATTTTTGATGCCGTTTTAACTATATGGTCAATGTGCTCACGAAAGTCCATTTTTTTATCTACAATCACCCCAAGATCTCTAATAGTATTCACCTCATTGAGAAGTACATCACCGATATAATACTGCCCTGGACAAGGAGAACGTTAAAATAGAATATTATGATGAAAAGGCACCTTTTCTCTTTTGTGCCTTTTCATTGATTTTATTTATATTAATTAATCAGTAAATTATTAGAATAAACTTTTATTAATTAATATTAAAAATAGTTTCTGACACATATATTTTGTTTATATTTTAATATGGCATGTATTTTATTGTTTCCCTGCAATGGGATTGTATAATATATATTATAATAAGCTGATAAATTAACATTGTGTTAGAAATAAAATAAGGTAGTTATAAAGAAATAAAACGTTTATTTTAAGTAGTACAAAGTCTTCAAAGGTCAATTATTATAACAATAATTGAAGTATAACACTTCCAAATCTCTATTAATTAAAAATTAGGGTAACAAAGCCAGTAAGGAACTTTTATACTTAATAATAATTTCATTAAAATAAAGAAAACATAGCTTATTAAATCAATACCTAATAATTATCATTACAGTTATGTAACAACTATCTATGTAGCTTCAATTTTTATCACAATCATTAATTGAATTAACTTCCTATAATTATTCAAATGGCACTTTGCATCTTTCTCTCATACTATTAAGAGATATACTTAGTAATTAAATCAACTTTATACTCGTATTGTCAAAATTAAACGAAAACAAATTCTAAACATGAAATTAGGAACAACGAGGCACTTAATATTAAATATCATAATACCTAAGTATCGATTAAAGAGACTATAAAAATCAATCTTCCATTATTTCTGTCTTCTTGGTGATGAATCAAATCAACTGTCTGATCATTTATAGGTAATGTTTCCCAAAAAGGCCTTCTGTTAGTGGGCATAAGTGGACCAAGTTATGTGAGTATGGCTGATTTCCTTTCGCTCGTAATACCCCTGGGAACAAGCTTTTGACGTGGAGGTGGTATTCCTTGTTTAATATTTTTCAACTTAAGAAAATCTAGCTCAAAGTATTCGTCAGTACCATGATTGCGTTTATAAATAAGTGAATTCGATCCTCTGCGAAAATTGACCTCTGAAATATATTTCATATAAGCTCGAGGACTGGAATTCTTTGTTTTACTTGTTGAAGAGCAGTCTTCATAATTGTAAAAATCTTGGAGTCCCATCTTCTTTACCATGGTGCGTACGCCAGTGTCAGATACGGCTTTGCAGAAGTCTTCAAAGTCGTAGACACACTTTTTTGTTTTCAAAGACCGTTCCACTCTGTGATGAAATTCGCAGCCATGAAAGTATGGCCAGTCTCTAAGTAGCGTAATGTGATGGAGTCGAAGTTAACTTCTGTGGAGTTTTACAATCTTACCAGAGCGCTATGCCGACAAGACTAGAGTGGACCCGTCTCGACCCGTCAGGCACAACTGACGGCATTCCCTGCTCACCTCGCCCCGCTCACTTCATCTCCGTTCAGAAATGTTAAGTGGTAAAGGCACAAACGTCATTGTGCCTTTTTATTTAACATTTTAAGGTGTAAGGGTTAAAAAGAAAAGGTATAACTAACAGTTGTGACCTTTCTTTCTACATTAATTGCTCAAGTATCGGTATAAAAAATAAGCACAATTGCCACATGAGCCTTTTACACTTGATGAACGTCAGTTATGCCCATTCAATTAAATATATAAAAGTAAAAAGCTAAAACTAAAAGTCATATCTCACAATATGCCCTTTTCTTGTAATAAAACTCAAAAAATGGTGCAGTTGTGCCCTTTAAGCTTATACTATCTCTGTTAATTTTGTAGCTATAAATCCACAAAAAATCAGGCAGTTAGGCCTTTTTTCCTGATTCTGAATATATATATAACTCAATTTCACAAAAAATGTTAGTTGTGCCCTTTTTCAGTGACACGGCAGCATTGATCCCTTTACTAAAAAAACCAGTCGGACGGGCTCAGAATACAGAAAGAATTTAATTAAATCTTTGAAGGCGATTTGGACTGCCCCATCGGAACTGAATTTTTTCCCTTGCAAGAAGTTATCTAAATTTCGAAAAAAATGGTAATCTGTTGGGGAGTACGGAAGATGTCTTAGACTTTCCAATTGAAGCTCTTCTAATTTAGTAGCCGTCTGTTGCGCAGTGTGTGGTCTAGAGTTGTCGTGAAGCAGCAGTGGCGTGGAGCGATTGACCAGCCTAGGTTGTTTAGCCGCTAGCTTTTCCATCATGGTTTGCAATTGCTGACAATAGACATCAGCCGTAATAGTCTGGCCAGATTTGAGAAAACTGTAATGAACAATACCGGCACTAGTCCACCAAACGCTTACAAGTAGCTTTTTTGGAGTTAAAAACAGTCCACGGGGCTTGTTCCGCAGGTCGAAATTTCCAGAACGAAAACGTTGGAACCAAAAACGAACTATGTTTTCTTTTGCAACACGACCGCCATACACATCATTCACCCTTCTAGTTGTTTCCGCAGCACTAGTGCCACGGCGGAACTCGTACTCGTAAATAATGCGATATTTTAAGTTTTCCATTTTGTAAGATGAGTGACGCAAACAGAAAAAAACAGAAGAAAATAACAAATGAATGACGATCATCGAAGCACAAATACATGAGTCTATTAGCTGTACAAATTTGAATTTGGAATTCTTTACCAAAGAGGAGAAATTGTGATTAAAGTGGCCAGTACGAGAAACGCCAATTTCATATGTATCCTAATAGCCCGACTCGCACTTGGCCAATTATTGATATTATAATTAGGAAATAATCATTAAATAATAGACTTGAAAAAAGATAAC
Source organism: Mellilla xanthometata (assembly GCA_035578125.1). Taxonomy (NCBI): domain Eukaryota; kingdom Metazoa; phylum Arthropoda; class Insecta; order Lepidoptera; family Geometridae; genus Mellilla; species Mellilla xanthometata. The sequence goes on from JAPUBQ010000026.1 coordinate 61,650, forward strand.
ATGTATATGTTGCCGTGTGTCATTCTTAACATACGTGTTAACGTTACATCGTCTTGTGTTTAGCCACCGTGCGGCCGGCGGTGTGCGGTATACATACAGCATGTCCCCGCGGCGGCGGCACTCACTGACCTGGTGGCGGGCCAGGCGGCGCGCACGGTGCGCAGCGCGCGCGCCAGCGCCGACCTCGCCGAGCCGCGCCCGCGCCGAGCCCGCCCGCGCTCTGCAACACCAGCGCCGCTCACCACCCGCTCCGCACTGCGCGCCCGCCCGCCCAGCGCCCGCCCAGCGGCCGCTGCTAGCGCGCCGTCACTAGCGGGCTCGACACCACCACACTCCGCTCCGGTCGGTGAATCGATCGCCCTACTCGCTACACAGTCGGTGTGTCTAGATATAGGGGGGGGGGGGGGGGGGGCGCGTGACGTCACACCGGCCGACCTTCACCCGCCGCGAGCCGCCGGCTTGACCCCGCGGCGCCTGTATTACTCAGGAGCGAGCTAACTCGGATTATACTCCATTACTATACCGCAGTGTGGTATGTAGGTGAGTGGGTCCCCCGGCGCGGCGAGCGGACCCGCGCCGGGCTAATGGCCCGCACGCACGCGACGCACTGCCGGTACCGTTTCATATACGCCTAATCTGTGGGTCGGGTGACACGGTCAGTGGTAGGTCCCGGCTGTTAGTCCGTATCCCGGCGGGCGCTCGACCGGCGACAACACTCGTCTCGTCACAGAGAGCAGTACAATTGAACCGCCGACGGCTGCTCGCACTCGATGTTACAGCTGGCTGCGGCCGAACCAGCCTCGTTTACAATTATCGATGTGCATACAAACGCGAAAAAACAATATTGTTATACTCATCAGTGGGAAGCGATTACTTGCCGCTGTTCCCGGATACGGGCGGCGGCGAGCGGTGACCCGGGGCGGGTAGCGGTGACCCTCTCGCGTGCTGGCGGCCCTCGCTGCGTGCTCGCGTGCGTCGCGCGCGCGCGCTCGCCTCACTGTGCCGCAACCCGAGCCGACACGCCGCCCGCACACTGCACCGCCCGCCCCGCGAGCGGCGAACTGGACGTGTAGTGGAGCGCGAGCCGCCCGCCCCCAGTGCTACATCACGCGCCGACTAGCCACGGAACACAAGAGAGAGGATGTACCTGCGAGCGGGCGGCGAGCGAGCGCGGCGAGCGCCCGGCGGACGTCGGCCCGCGCCGCCCGCCGGCGCCGGCGCTGCTTGTGCACGCCGAGGCGGCGCGCGCGCGGGGAGCGGGACGGCGCGGGGCCGGGGCTGGGCCCGCGGGACGAGCGCGAGCGCGCCGGCGCCGGCAGCGAGATGGGCGGCAGCGAGAACCGCTCCGGCAGCGCCGGCCGCGGCGGCCACGCGTCGCGCGCGGCCGAGCGGGCGCGCGCGCTCGGCAGCCGCAGCGGCGGCAGCGGCGGGTGCGGGCGGCGCGGCGCGGCCGGCCACAGCTCGGGCGCCAGGCGCACGGGGCGCGCGTACACGGCGGCCGCGCCCGGCTCCAGGCCGGCGCCGGCGGCGGCGCTGCGCTCGGCGGGCGGCGGCGCGCAGCCCCAGCGCCGCATGTCGCACACGCGCGGCGGCTCGGCCGACAGCACGCCGCAGGGCGCCGCGAAGTAGAACAGGCACAGCGGCCGCGCCTGCACACACCGCGCGCTGCACTGGCTGCCACCGCGCCGCGCCGCGTGCGCGCGCCCTACCTGCCCGTCCTCGGTGGAGGTGGAGGCATCGGAGCGGCCGCTCATGCTGCGGGCCGCATGGCAGGCGGTCGGCAGGCAGCGGGCGGCAGGCGCGGCGAGCCGGGGCGGCGCGCGGCGGCGGAGTGCGCGGCCCGCAGCGCGCCGCGCGCCGTGCCAGCCGGCGCCGGCACCGCGCGCCCTCCGCAGGGCCGCCACACACCGACCTCGCCGATACTATTGTTTTCACATTTATCGAATATATCATTAAAAGTCACTTCATTAAACGTATATGTTGGTAAAATAATGACTAACAATTTAAATATGCGATATGAAATAATACAAATAATACATACAATAAACTATTACAGGTGAGGATTTAGCGAGATTCCTCCGCTCCGTGGGAACCGGCCCTTCCACTACCTGTTGTAAACCTACGTAACGCATTAGAGAGAGCGATACTAGAGAACGGTATGTATAATACCTTTTTTATTTATTTACCACAAAGCTCAAAGCTCTGCTGGGCAAAGGCCTCTCTTCCCTCTTTCCAGACAGCCCGGTCTTCAGCTTTGGGGGCGATCGCTTCGCTCGCATAGACTGACCGACATAGCGTATTATAACTAGCGGCCGCCGCCTGAGTCCCGCCCTGCGGCCGCGCTCGTCGCTCCGGCACAGTGTGCGCTGCGAGGCGCTGTCGGCACACTATATAGGAGTAGATATGAATGGGAACTAATAGAGATCGTGTTGTTCGAGGCGAGCTCCCGGCGGGGGCGGGGTGCGGGGTGCGGGGTGCGGGGTGGCGGCGACGTCCCCGCTCACCTAGTTCCGGCGTGGCGACCTCCTGCTGGCCACTCGTGCTCCTCCGACCACCCGCGAGATGTTCACTCGCTGCTACACCACACTGTGACTGCCCCCGGGGTGCATGGCGCAGCGCGACGCGTCCTGCTCGTCTTGTTATAGTATTACTTTATATTTGGATAGCATCTCTCCGCACACTCACACCGCGTCACACTCGGGCTCTGATCAAGCGGAGAGCTGCAGAAGAAGCAATCCAACATGCGGCGATACATCGGCGACCTCTGCGGGCAAACAGCCATACAACAATCGTAATTGTTGAGTAGTTATTTACTCGATCTTTTAATGATACCACCTATGTACCTAGTTTTATAGACAAATAATTAATAGCTCATTCATTCAAATAGCCCCCGCGGTAGGTAAGTGCGCAGTTGTGGTTACGCGGCCTACTGGTCAACTGCCTAGTTGTAAGTAGTAAAACAAACATCTAATTTTATATAGTCATGTACTACGTGACAAGGTACAGAACCCTAATAACGGTGACTGTAAAGTCAGACGTAAACCACCTAACACTTAATTTAAGTCTTTATCTATATCTTAATTTAATCACCCTTGGGAGTTAATATTATCTAAACTTCGTCTAGAAACATGTTAGTTATAAGTTATAAGTTGCAAATGTTAGCAAACCCTGCCGTTTTAAGCAAAAAACATAGAATACTCTATATTGAGAAAAAATAATATGTATAGTGATCGCCGAGACTAACACACCAACAACCATCTCAAAGATATTTAATAGTAGCATAGTCAAATTAAAGAAAAATATTTTTGATTTATTGAAATTAGAATAAAACTAAACTTATACTAAACTAAGTTAAATTGTAACTTAACCTATTTGTCACCAACTAGTTATGTAGTTTTGTTTTGATTCTTTGTTTCTTTCTGACTTATATTTGTTCATGTTGTGTACACATAGTTAGGAAAATAATCTAGTTTTGATCCCGGTTAATTGATCTTTTTTAGTTATAGTTTTGATTATTTTCTGTTTTGTGAACCATAATAAATAAAATAAAGATTTATTTTTTAAGCATGAACATTTCCATCGCGACGTGTGGCGTCCCGCATCGTGACGTCATCCTTCTTTCACGCGAACGAACGAACGCATATACCATTACAAAAGTACTTTACAACGTTGTAACTTTGGAAATACTCGCCTGATTTCTATGAAACATAAACTATTAATTATTTGAGTGCGCACATTAAGTGTTTTTTTTGTTAGATATTGATATGTTGGTCAGACTCATCATGCCATGAAATTATTGCTATTTTCTTGGCAATAAATAATTCATAGCTCCAACAAGAATCAACTTTACTGCGTCTTGTCAATATGCGAGTGTGTCCTTATGTTTAATTTGTATCTGTGAACTACATTTGGAGAACCTGAGCTGATCCTGGTGAAGGAGCTGGACGTTAAGCTATCGCAGGCTCACCACATGTGTAACGGCGTGAGGCATGTGACGCTGTGTAGTTGTGGGAGCCGGGGTCGCGGGCGGCGGACGCTGCGACCGAAGCGCCGCGCTATACATTCGTACGATTAACTACACAAGTGGCATTATTTACGCCTTCGTCGGTCACAATGAGTCGCACATGAGATAATATTAGTCGTGTGCGAGTGGGGTCGGCAGCCAGTAGATAGCGGTCGTGCGCACGCGTCGCCCGCGCCCCGCGCCCTTTGCCGCCGCACCACTGCACCGTCAGGCGCCGCGCGGGCACCGGGTGCCTGCCGCCGCTGTCCGCCTGGCTCGCATACTGCGGGGAGACTGCACATACCGAGCGATCAGCTGTGCGTCAGATCCAGTAGGCTGCGCCTCGCCAGGCGGCCACAGGGTGGGGGAGCTCGAAGGCTGCGATTAGTATGCGAGTGTTCCGATACAACTATCAGCGTGGGCTCCGGTGATGCTTCTTACTCCCCTCGCCCAGGTCTACCTGTGTCGGAGGAAATATATCCATCATCTACCGGCTTGCACAGAATCGAATCGAATTATTTTCACTGGTTGGGAAAAAATGTAGTGCCATATAGTATATATATTAGTGGCGGGTGTAGTCCCCGAGCCTGCAGGGAGACGAGCGTGTGCTGCGGGACACGGCGCCCGCTGCCGCACCGGCGAGTAGCGTGTCTACCTGCCCTTCATCATCTACATTATTCGATTATTGGAAGCAATTCCACGTAATTTAATTTCAATTAAATACGCAGTCATTCTGGAGATAGTATTTTAATAGAGATAGAAATGATCCGTTATCTATGCTGATTACTTACATCGTGCGCCGATAGTGTTATCGAGCCGAACGCTACGGCCGCAGTAAAGTGAGTAGGTTACGGTAATTGGGCTTCCGCTTAATTATTCCGCTGTGGATGCAGTGCGGGTGTCTGGGCGAGGTGCAGGGACGGCGGCGCAGGCAGAGCGCGCCGGCCCAAGGTGAACCGCTAAACCTAAAAATAGCTCGAGAGCAAGCGCAAGGAAAGGGCCGCATTCAGACACACTGTGAGCGTGGCTCGCAGTGCAGGATGCGCGCGCGCTGGCGCGTGCGGCTCGGCGCCGCGCCCGCCGCCCTGCCCTACGAGGCGCAGCTCCACAACACCAACAGTGAGTGACTTCATTCTGCTCCCTCCTCGAACACGCTCCTATTCCGATCGACAATTTTTACTCAATCACATACTAATTACAAATCATAACAAACTATTTTATTGATTTCCCGACGCTTGTAATCAAACTTCAAATTGCCAAAAAAAAAACGATCCCTCCGAGCTGTTTATTTTTCCCACCAAAACAAAACCACAACAATGTCAAACTTGTTTTGGATGATAAAAATGTTACCATTTTTAACTTGTTGGTCACGTTCTTCGGGTAAATATATGCAACAAGATATGTTAATTAAATATAGTATGAGGAAATACTAGTTATTACATTTTATATTGACAACTAGAATGAGCCAATATAAACTTACATACCATCACCAACTCAATGATTAATGTATTTATTTGCAATAGTTACAACTATATAACATGTTTCTAAGATCCGGCAGATAGAACGATAACTTGGTATAGCTGCGTTTTAATTTATTCCCATAATATTCACAAATTAAACTATGAATAAATAAAATAATTTATTTTTAACAAAAAAAAAACGATGCACAACTTTATATAAACATTTTGCAATTTTACATATCAAATAATTTTAATCATATTCAAAAATCTTTTTTAAATTGATGGGCACTGATAAAAGTGTAAGTTTAAAACTTAGGGAATCCCCATTCTATTATTCTGTGTAGGTGGCCATCTTGGATTTGTAATGTATCGTGAAAGATGTATTCTACTAATCATTTCTAATCAAGCCCTTTCATTTGATACTTTATACTATTAAGAGAAATATGTTATCCACCATTTTGTACCGACGGCCATGTTGGATTTGAAACTTGTTGAAGTGATTGAATTCTACTCGCCAAGTATTTTCATTTGACACATACATTCGAAAACATAACAACAAAAAAAAAATGGTTGCCTGTAAAGTCGGTTTTACGGGCGAAGATTTTACGTGACAACGTCTGCCGCGTGCTGCGCGCGCAGCAGACCGATCATAGTTGAGTGGGAGAGAGACGCAAGGCATTCGGCGGGCCTCTCTCTCGTTCGGTGACTCATCGTAACGTTACCGGGCGTTACACTTTTTCATAAGTGACTCCCAGCCGCAACCTAATTTAAGACGTTGTCACGTCAAAAATATAAAACAAAATTACTTTTAAAAAATATGTGGTATTTATAATACTTATTATAACGTACATATACACATTTACTTATTCATTTCTTTCGCTAGCACTATTTGTTTACATATACATATTTCAATACTTATTATACACTTATTAATTTATAAAACAAGTTACTAATGTAATTCAACTTATAATAACATAATAATATATGATATGACTTGCATATTACCATAAATAAAAAAGGTAAAAAAGAAACTTGACTTGAGTTTGCAACATCATCGTTTCTACGTATGATCTTAATATTCAGTAGCGAAATTGGTGAGTTATGTGCATAGCAAAGCAACACTGCGCAGCATCGTGCAGTCACATGGTGTCACTGTCAGTTGATTTCTTTCGTTCATTCATTGTCTACGGTGTGGTGTGCTTATCGGACTCACTCTGTGTTTCGTTCGATCTCTTGAAGTTTCCGATTCCGATGCTAAGTTCTGCGCCCGTCCCATTAAAAACTTTCTTCGCTCTTTTAAGTTATTTCATAAATTTATTTCGCGTCCGAGCGCGTGTGAATAGTTTCAAAAAGTGATTAAAGTGTGAATATATCACCGGCAAGTTCGGTTTGGTGCGAGCAGGGCGGTGGTTCCACTCGGGGAACACTTTGAAAAGTTTGTGCAAAGTCGGTGCGAGTGGAGTGTGTGATGTCCGGCTGAGCCCTGCGGCGCGATGGCGAGCGAGCAGACGGCGTGCGAGGAGGAGGCGGCGGGCGCGGCGCCCGACGCCAGCTATGTGGGTGAGTTATCGCGGCCGCCGAGCGTCCTGCGCCTGATAACATTCCGCTCCACTATCTCTCCTGCACGTTACGCCCGGCTTATCATCGATCACTCCGAGAGACGCTCCGCGCGCCGAGCTCGGCGCTCATTATTAGCTCAGCAAACAGTTGGATCATCACTCGGTGCGAGCTGGCTCGCTTCATATTGCGCTCCGTCATATCTCCACTGGTACGATATTGCACAATCATTGAGTTCATATACATTGTTGGAACTTCTGCTAACACCTTAAAATTAAAGAAGATCATGAAGTTATACTTATGTACAAGACATTTCCACCCACACATTCCAACTACTAGAAAGTTATGTTAGGGTGTTTACTTGCTAGTGCTTTATATTGGAGCATTCTAATGATTATTAGAGAATATCAAGACTAAATAAGATAATCATCTAATGATAAATCAATTCAACTTAATTAACTAAATTTCAGAATAAATTACAGAAAATCCAAAATATTTTTATTGTTCCATAATCTTAGTACTAGGATGTTCGTAAATGGTTTTAGTTATTGAACAATAACTTGCACACTCTCTAAAAACAACTCTAACAATTTTGGTTCCAATTAATATATAATTTGAAAAAAAAGTTACAAGCCTCCGCTGTCTGTCTGTTATGTATGAATAATTTTTTCATAATATAAAAAAAAATAATGTATCTAAGAGGCCAAGTATTGATAACTAGCAGGCCGCCCCGGCTCTGCACGAGATTAAATAGATGTCTGGATGTTTGTTCCCTTTTCACACTAAATCTACAAAATTGGTTGTAATGAATGTTTTTACAATAATATAAGTAATACATGAGAATTGGTTATATAGTTTTAAGATATAGTGTGCTTTCACAAAATAGCAATAAACTACTTAAAACCTATGAGTATGTAGGATCAGAAGCAGTCAACAAACATTCCTGTTCAGGCGTACAAAACGAAAATATCCTGACATGCAGTATGACATAGGCTGAAGATGATGATGATGTATTCAAACTTCTAATCATAGGAGCAATACTTATAGTCTAAGAGCCCGTGAAGATCGTCCGTCACCGATCTGATAACCAGATGAGACATATTTTTTATGAAGTATTTTTTATAAACAAATATGCCTAAAATTGCTTGCCTATCGAAAAGTGCTCATGGCTATTGGCCCCCCAGGGTGAAACAATGTATAGCCTATGTTACTTGGGGATAATGTTGCTTCCCAACAGGCAAGAATCTTTCAAATCGGTCCAGTAGTAGTCCAGAGCCTATTAGCATCAAACAAACAACATAACATTTTCCTCTTTATACTATTAGTTAGTATAGATATATACAATGTATTATTCTCTGTATTGTACATAAATGTATAATATTAACACCCTAAAGACCTAAGAGAAGTGAAACCTGAACAATTTTATAAGTCTTAAGTATTTGACTAAAATTGACAAGTTCTTACCATACGAGGGTGAATCAAAAAATTCTTGGAATTAATATTAAAAAATGCAAAGATTTAAATTTTAATATTTTATTTTTCTACATAATCTGTGAAAAATGCAATGCATTTAGAATAACGCGTTTCTAACTTCCTTATTCCTTGTGAAAAAAAAATATTTTCTTGACTCTCGAAAAAGTCCTCTACGGCAGCTATAACCGCGTCATTATCGTGAAATTTTGTTCCACGAATTTCCCCTTTTAATTTTGGAAATAAGTGAAAATCACTTGGGGCTAAGTCCGGAGAATATGGTGTTATGGTGTCAAGGAAAAAAGGATTAGATGAAATAACTGCCTGGCCTAGTAAATGGCGGATAAAGGCGAGTACAACTAAGTCGGTCCAGGTGACCTTCACCCTTAGAAAAGGTAAATGTCCGCCGGTGAAACTGGAAGGTATTACTCTCCCACACAGACAAAGTGAAGTACCTGGGTATACTCCTGGATCGTCGCCTCACTTGGAAAGACCACATCTGCGCAAAAAGAGATGAGCACAAAATTAAATTCCACACTTACTCTTGGCTACTAAGCAGAAACAATAAATTGTCAATAGACAACAAACTGCTAATCTACAAAGATTTTGAAAATTTATAACTTAAGATGTAACAGAGCTCGCCCCGCAGACCATTCATCTTACTAATCAACATTACCTCTAAAAGCTTGCATTTGTTTTTTTCCAATTCATATAAGTACTAGCTGACCCGTTAAACGTTGTTTTGCCTTAAAAAATATATAGTAGCCGATTCTCAGACCTACTGAATACGCATATAAAATTTGGTAAAAATCACATGGAAATTTTATAGGATTTTGTGGACAAACGGAGATAAATAAATATCAGTACACATTTCACACATGGCTGGTTAACCCCATACTGAACCATTTCCAGTTCGTGTTATGGTAGCTAACTCAACTGATATACTACATATATATTTTATACATATTAGATACATATTTAACACCCAGACCGACAAATTTAATTCAGCACAAAGATGTTGGCCGTGCCGGTAATCGAACCCGGAACCTTCTGATCGGCAGTCCGGCATGGTAACCAGTACGTCAACGAGGTTGTCAACTGCCGATACAGATATTAACCTCCTGGAGATTCCTCGACCCACTCGCTCATAGTTACAAGCCCCGTGTCCCCGGTATGGCCGTGTGTGTGATCCCGGAGCACGCGGCCGCCGGAGTGGCGAAGCGCGTGCCGCTAATTACCGCTTGTAGAGCGGCCGACACCCTCGCGCTCCGATACACACGCGCCGCCGGCACTCACTATCCACCATATCGACTTCTCGGGAGATCTATTACTAACATATAGAAAGTCCACGCGACTTATTTTCTGTGATTGAAGCGCGGTATGTATCATATTTATATACATATGTGCGGAAGGCGAGGCTGGCGCTCGCTGCACCTAGCGCTGTATTCTGGATGCAGGCATGAGACATGTCGGGTGACTATACACTGGTAATGTCACATAAAAGAGCGTGTAAAGGGAAACACCAAGGCGGCATCGTTATACTGTGGAGGTGCCTAAGTCGCGTACTAAGCGGTTTGCCTTCACGATTTCATTGTGCGTACCGCCAAAGTGTGGAATTCTTTGTCAAATTCCCTGTTCCCCGATAACTATAATCTAGCGGTTTTCAAGGCAAGAGTGAACCGATTCTGCTGCGTCGAAGCTGCCTGAAAGCGTGTCGAGCTTCTCCTACACTGAGTGTCGGTGGCTTTCTCTCAAGCACCGTTGTTTTTTTTTTTTCGCTCGCGTCTCGACGATTCCGTGCGTGTGAACACGCCTAATGTATTGGAACTATGTTCTAGTGCTAGTTGTTGTTGAGTGTTCAATTAGTAGAGGCGGCAGTATGTGGGTAACGGCGCGGGTGACGTAACGCGCACCAATTACCCGCTGCGAGTGGCGCGTCTCTCATTGAGGCCATGTCGATGTGCGCTCCTCGGGAGTGTCATCAAATGTGAATGTTGTCCGATATTAGGCAACGCTACAGTGACATGTGGAGGTACGTCATACCGTGCTCCGCTAGCTCTGTATGGACGCGTGACGCCATCTTACTAATCTTACACTAAGTCAATATCATTATTCTACTCGCTATACGAGAACATAAACATTAAACCACATTGAGGTATTAAGCTATCAATATGTATTTGTAAAATTAGCTAATATTGTGTATGAAAGCCATTGCGGTAGGCGGTCCTGCGCAGTGGGTCGCCGCAGGCGCCAGTAACTCGCACCTCATCATCACCGTGTACTAGACAGTATGCATTATATACCTATACTAATATAAACTGCGCGTGTTACTTTATGAATGTAAACCTGAGGCGGGCGTGTGTCGCGTGGGTGCCGCCGGCTTTCTAACGTGTATCTCGGCGTCGCGCGTCACATGCAACATACGGACGAAGATAATGGTACGGAACCCGTCGTGCGCGTGTCCGACTAGCAGTTGTCCGACAGCAGCGGCAGGTTGCCGGACCCGGCTCGCAGCTGGCCGCGACCGCCTCACCGGAAACGATTGTACTAATCGCTTTCCTCCGTCACAAACATTTGGTTCCGCTTAAATGTGCTTTTCTTCTGTTTGCGCGTTGAATGATAGAGTTAAGTCGGCCGATCGTAGTCATTATAAAAGAAACACGTAGTACGATGTAAAGAGTCCGCGACGAGCCAGTCGCTAGCCGATACTAGACGTCCGAGTTTTGGATTACAGAATATGACGCGTTACGAGGAGCGTAACGCGTCATAGTCTGTCAGATATTCTTCTTACATACTCGTAGATGATTATTATGAACGCTCAGTGACTTTCCCGGAAGTTCCCTGCACACCGGAGGAACACAGCTTCGCTTGTGAGCTCGCCACTAAGTTTTATTTGATTTCATAATAGCTTGAATACTATTGCAAAATATATTTTGTTGATGAAATGCTAGACGTCGAAATATTTTCGATGTGGTACATTAACGTATACCGGCACTGATTAGCTTAAGAGGAGCATAGTTCAATTATTCCTCCCGGAAAGGGAACTAGTACAGTACAGTAACTAGTACACTCGCTCGCTTCCTCCATCACTCGCCACACCTTTATTTAATTAAACCTAACATTAAATTATTAAGCCGCTATCAGAGCAAAATAGCATATTTAGAAAAATGCTGTGTAAATTAGAGGGCTATGGTTTTTTCAGTTTTATTATCTGTAATGCAGTGCTAAGAATCGTTGGAGAATTGATAAATGGATTTTTTTCGTAAAGTCTAGTTGCAGTGTGCAGGCGCTTTGCTCAAGTTTGAATGGCGCGGCTGAACTCAGTATCGGTTTACAAGTAATCTTATATTCGCATGTATTTAGTTTTGCGCAAACAAAGCATATGGCGGTATGCGGCGGCGGCGGCTGGTTGCATCACGCGGTGACCTCTCGCGGCCGCAGGTCGGTCTGAGCGCGCGAGACCTCCGCGCGGTGACGGGTCGCTCCTCGCACTCCACTCGCGAGGTGCCGGGCACGCGACCGACCGACCAAACACTTCGCTGCCGTTAACTACCTCTTACTTGTTACCCTAGGGATGAAAGTTACTTATTTAAGCCCGAAACGGGGTTTGGCGCCAATAGTTCGAGGGACTAAATAAGTCTTTGACCCGAAATAAACACTGTGTTTTTCATTACGATTACAAGAAAAGTGAAAAACATATGAGTAAAGAAATTTATTTTCTTACTTTCTCAGCGCGCCATTTCATAAAATCGTCATACGATTTTAGTTATCTATCTTGTTTGGTTTGGGTGGTAAGAGGTTTTCCACTACCGCTTTAGCCTCTTTTCTTATAAAATTTGCGTTAAATTCATATCAAAATCAGATGAACTCATTTTATAGGTAAAAATCTTTATTATAGGTTAAAGTCTTCAAATCGAAAAATAAATGAAGATCAAATTGCCCTTTTCCGCCATTTTGTTTGTTTTTTTTTTCTGTGGCCGGCCAACTATTCAACAATTATTTTTTATTTTCATAATTGCATTAAAGGTGAATATTTTGCCCAAAACTAAGTTATTTTCAAGAAATTTAAGTTGGAACTAAATTATTATTATAAAGTTATTTAAAAAATATACATACCTATTCTTTAATTAATACTTATTCGTTATTTCAATATTACATCGTGGCTGTATAGAAAGTAAAACCTTTTTTGTACTATTTTTTTAATAATTTGACAGCCGTCAGTTGGAACAAGTTGCAAAGGGATTCTCCCTAGGGATGCAATGTATTACTTTCATCCCGCTCCTCAGGCAACTTCAGATCTACTTTCAGCGTATGAGTAATGCAAAATAATATTGCTATAGGCTGTCCGTACGTGGTATGTCTGTAACTGTTGTAGGTATACTCGCGTAGAGGCCGTCTTGTCCAAATTTGGTATAAGTGCGTATGTACGTGTATTTACTCGATGGATTTTTAGTCGTCGCCGAATTTTGAACGGAAGTTGAGTACCGAATCTAGTCAAATTTGCCTCTGTTGATGTACAGCTGTAATTGAGCTAATTGAAAACAATATAACACACTCTACTAAAATATGAATCAGCTACTTGATAAGTTCAGTACAAACTTCACTGTCGCAGTACTTGTTACTCTCCTCTACATGGAAAACTCATTATTATCTTTTAATATCGTTTATTGAAAGTTCACAAAACAAAAACAAAACTAACGAGCGTAAACTAAATTTACGATGTGAATCTAACATGCTTGTACAAATTAAGGTTCCATAAGTCCTACAATAAAGAAAAAGTCTAGTAAAATACAATTTAATTAAATAACACACATTTCTCCATTCAATCAGTCAAATGGCTGAATCTAGATTATCGCAAGCATATTATATTACATCCTTACTTCATAATATCGATGAGGAAACCCTATTCCAGTAATTCCTTCATTCCCGTGTGTCGCGCTGGATGCGCTGTGACCGTCTAGTGGCTCACGTGTTCCCTCCGTGTGTCTCACCTTCGCGGCTCCAATCATCTCTGTGAATGCTGTACACATTAACATGCAGATGACCTGATTGTTCCATGTCCGTGTGTCGCAGACGAGCGGGAGGACGTCCAGAAGAAGACCTTCGCGAAATGGATCAACTCGCAGCTGGTGAAGGTAAGTGTCCTCCTCGCCACACGACACGCGCACTGCAACTAGCTGTGACACCACACCCTGCGTCATGTGTTGCAGAACGACAAGCCGCTGGTGGAGGACCTGTTCCAGGACCTGCGCGACGGCGAGATCCTGCTGTCGCTGCTCGAGATCCTCACCGCGCAGCACTATGTGAGTGGCGTCTCGCTCGCCAACCCGTCTCTCTCGCTCCCACTTGACGTGTGTGTGTGTGTGTGTGTAGAAGCGGGAGCGCGGGCGCATGCGCGTGCACCACATCAACAACGTGAACACGGCGCTGGCCGTGCTGGAGGCCAACGGCGTGAAGCTCGTCAACATCAGCAGCAACGACATCGTGGACGGCAACCCCAAGCTCACCCTCGGTATGTACGCGGCGGCGGCGGCCCGCCCCGCGCCCCGCGCCCCGCCCGCCTGACCGCGCGCCGTCCGCAGGGCTGGTGTGGAGCGTGATCGCGCACTGGCAGGTGCAGTGCCCGCTGAAGGAGCTGCTGTCGGCGCTGCACAGCTCCAACCTGGAGAAGGCGCTGCTGGCGTGGTGCCGCGCGCACACGCGCGACTACCCCGGCGTGAGCGTGCGCGACCTGTCGGGCTCGTGGAGCGACGGGCTGGCGCTCAACGCGCTGCTGCACCGCTGGCGGCCGCAGCTGTTCGAGTGGGCGGCGCTGGCGGCGCGGCCGCCGCGCGACCGCCTCGAGCACGCCTTCGAGCTGGCGCGCGCGCAGCTCGGCATCGAGCGCCTGCTGGACCCCGAGGACGTGCACACGCCGCACCCCGACAAGAAGTCGCTCATCATGTACCTCATGTGCCTGTACCAGGCGCTGCCGCACGAGCCGGCCGAGCCCGAGCGCGAGCGCCCGCTGTCCACCGCCACCACGGGCTCGGCCGAGCTGGGCGGCTACTACGCCGCCTTCGAGGAGGTGCTCGGCTGGCTGCTGGAGGCCGAGGAGCGGCTGGCGGGCGAGGGCGCGGGCGAGGGCGCGGGCGACGGGGGCGAGGAGGGGCTGGCGCGCGCCAAGGAGCGCTTCCACTCGCACGAGCGCTTCCTGCTGGAGCTGGCGGCGCAGCAGGCGCGCGTGGGCGGCGTGCTGGAGGAGGGCACGCGCCTCATCCTGGAGGCCGGGCTGTCGCGCGACGAGGCGGCCGAGGTGCGGCTGCAGGTGCGCCTGCTCAACCAGCGCTGGGAGGCGCTGCGGGCCGCCGCCATGCGCGCGCAGGCCGCCGTGCACGCCGCGCTCACCGACACGCAGCGCGCCGCGCTCGACGCCTTCCGCGCCTGGCTCACCGCCACCGAGGACCGCATGTCGCGCCTGGCCGACGGCGCCGACCCGGCCGCCGTGCGCGCGCTGCACGACGACCTGCGCGCGCAGCAGCCGCGCGTGGACGCGCTCGCCGACTGCGTCATCGTGGTGGACGACGAGCAGCCCGGCGCCGGCGCCGACAGCGTGGCCGAGATCGAGGACCAGCTGCGCGCGCTCAGCGAGCGCTGGGCGCACACGTGCGCCTGGACCGCGCACCAGCTGCGGCGGCTCTCGGAGCTCGAGGCGGGGCACGACGCGCTGCTGGCCGAGCTGGCCGCGCTCGAGCGGGACCTCAAGCAGATGGAGGCGGCGCCGGCCGGCTCGGTGGGCGACGCGCTGGAGCGCGTGCGCGCGCTGCGCACCGCGCGCGCCCAGGCCGCCTCGCTGGGCGCGCGCCTGGCCGAGCTGGCCGCGCACGCCGCCTTCGCCGAGCGCGCCGAGCACGCGCAGGACAAGCTGGACGCGCTGCACATGATCCTCACCGTGCAGGCGTCGCGGGTGCGTGCCGGCGTCTCTCTCGGCCGCTCGGGTCCCGCGGGTGGCGCTCACGGTCCGCTCGCGTTGCAGATCAAGGAGCTGGGTTTCGAGCTGGACGGGGAGTCGAGCGGCTCCACGGAGACCGTGAGCCAGAGCGAGCCGACGCTCGCCCCCGCGGCGGCGGCGTCGGGCGCGGCCAAGAAGCCGCGGCTGCAGGAGGGCGGCTCGGACTTCCAGCTCGGGTACAAGCCGTTCGAGGAGTGGGCGGAGCAGGCGGAGCGGCGGCTGGCGCTGAGCCTGCGCGACGCGGAGGATGGGGCGCAGCGCGCGCGCGCCGCCGCCTCGCTGGAGCGCGAGCAGCGCGCGCTGGCCGAGCAGCGCGCTGACTTCGCGCACGTCGAGGAGATCCAGCGCCGCCTCGCGCACTCCGGACTGCAGGGTACCCTATATATTATACTCGTTCCTCGCTTTTAGGGTTTCGTACTAAAAGGTCAAAACGAAACTCTATTGCTAAGCACCCACAGGCTATATCTCATAAACTATGATAGCTAGAAAGCTATAAGTTACAAATTATGTATGTGCGTTACATTTGTAATAAACGTGTATTTTTGTATTTTATCGCTTATCGCTTAAATAATTGTACCATCTAAAAGGCATAATAAATTACATACAGGTCCACAATGTTCGTTAACTGCATTCGCTCTAAAGGATTTAAATAAATGCAGTTATTATTTTAGTGTAAATCCTATAAAACTGTAGTATAAACGTGTAATGTTGGCGGTGTGTAAGAGGCGCGTGTCGTGTGTTGGTCGCAGAGGAGGCGGCGCGGCACGCGGAGTGCGCGGGAGCGCTGCGCGCGCGCTGGACGCGCATCGAGCACGCGCTGGCCGCGCTGCGCGCCGCGCTCGCCGCCGCCGCCGCCGCCGACTCGCTGCGCGGAGACATCGCCGCCGCGCTCGCACAACTCGCCGAGGTCAGAGCCCTGCGCTTACTCTATCCATTCCCCGGTACAGCATGTCGCCTCATCCGTACGTGTCTGTAATCACACCCTCCTGCTCGTGTCCTTCCATATCAGTAATACAGAATAATGCTTGGCAGAATACATGAGAGCCGCTCATTTCTTTTGTGAACATTTTAATTATATTAACACAAGTTAGTTTCATATTAGGAACATCGCATTGATTTTTTTTTACTGTCATGGTGTTTCTGTCCATTGTTGATAAATATTTTTTTAAATATTTTATTGAAAATTCACAAAACAGTAAATTTACTATAACTAACTTCAAAATATATATAAACTTAAAAAACCGAGCGCAACGTACTTATTTTCACGATGTGAATCTAACACGCTTAATGTACAAATTAAAGTTCCTTATGTCTTAAGTACAATAAAAAATTCTATTAAAATACTAATTACACAAAAAAAGCTACACAATTATCATTCAATTAATACTACTTTTTACAATAATTTACGAAGTTTACTTTTAAAAGAGATCAACGACGACACATTATCAAAAACATCAATAATATCTTTATACTTATTATAAGTATCGCACATTGGAAATAGGAGAATGCTTTATCATATAAGTCTTGGCTGAAGGCAATGTGATGTGAAATAAATAACATAATCAATAAATTGAACATTATTAGTTACATTAGAGGTTAATCGGCTCGGGTGTGACAGGAACGATCACTGCTATACTGCCACCCGAGGCAACCCGCAGTAATACACTTTTCTTTAGTTTTAAGCTAGCTTAAGCCGCGTTTTAAAAACCTATGTATGAAATTAATGTTTTTTTTTTAAATAACAGTAAAAATATTTTTATTTTTATTATTTTTCTTAAAAACTTTAGTATATTATTGTAAAAAACTTATTAAACAGCAGTTTTTCCGTAATAAAGTACAGTATTGTACTTTATTATGCAAAATTAAAGGTATATTTTTAGTACAATATTGCATCTTAATTAGTTTTTCACTACTTTTTTTTACATTTGTTGTTTACTACTTGTAGTAAGAGAGACAAAAAAAAAATATGGCTATAATTTTTTTTATTTTAAAACAAAAATAATGTAACAACACAAAAATAATTATTTTTTATGTTTAGTTTCACTTCTTATTAAAAATTTGATGAATTATCTTGTTCAGACATTTTTTTTGTAGTTTCTACTGTTTCCGCGCGGATACTGTTTTTCTCATACTCGTGTTTTTCCTAATACTGCACTTTATGTTCGGGAAGGCAGTATGTCCCCGTGTCGGCGTGTGGAAGTAGCGTGTGTGTGTGTGTGCAGGTGCGGGCGTGGCTGGCGCGCTCGGCGGGCGAGGCGGCCTCCAGCAACCAGCTGCTGCACCTGCGCAACAAGCTGCGCGCGCTGCGCCGCGTGGCCGCCGCGCGCGCCGAGCTGGCTGAGCGCGCGCACCGCCTGCCGCCCGCCGCGCGCCAGCCCCTGCTGCCGCTGTGCGAGCAGCTGGCGCGCGAGCTCGACGAGCTGAGCGGCGAGGCGAGCGCGCGGGAGACGCGCCTCAAGCGGGCGCTCGCCAAGCCCGCCGCCTCCGCCGACTACGAGGAGCTGCGCGCGCGCCTCGCCGCGCTCGAGGCGGCCGTGCTCGCCGAGCACGCGCTGCTGGCGCCGGGCGGCGGGCGCGCGGCGCGCGACGCGCTGGAGCCGCTGCGCGCGCAGCTGGCGGCGCTGCGAGCGGAGCTGGCGGCGCGCGCGGAGCCGGCCGCGCCGGGCTGGGGCAGCGCGCCCGACATCAGCGCGCGCTCCGAGCGCGACGAGCTCGCCGCCAAGCTGCAGGACACCGCCACCATCCTCGACACCAAGATCCTCAAGCTGGAGCGAGGTAACCCGCTCCATAGCGAGCCCGGCCTCTTCTTCCCGCAATTACTAGATTGTTTAACAGATACACAGTTTCAGCAAATAATTTAGCGCTCATCCTTAATCTCTCTAGCAAATCATTAATGAAAATGAAAAACAACAGAGGCCCTAAATAAGATCTTTGCGGGACGCGAGTTAGCGCCCTCGTTGGCAAGGTTAAGTTGTCGTTGATATTTTAGGTAGAACCCCATTATTACATTTTGATTGATATATGAATTAGGCCAGATAATATTGAGCCACACATTCCCCCGCTGACGCGGCATGCCGTGTGTACCAGGCGAGCAGCAGCTGGCGGAGGCGGGCGCGGCGCGCGCGGCGCTGGCGGGCTGGCTGCAGCGCGCGGAGGGCGCCGACACGCCGCTGCCGCTCGGGGACTGCGACCAGCTGGACGCGCTGCTGCTCGCCACCAATGTGAGTACACCGCGCTCTCCCACACCTACAGTGTTTCATTACATCTTTTCTAATGGACGAAAACACAACAGCAAATGTTTAAGAGGTTCCTATATATCGTTGTATGCGCGTGTTCGCGTGACCGGCGATATGAGTGCTGAAGTGGCAGCGTGAGTACAGCTCGCGTTCATGTTGTGTACACGTCGCGTCCCGACTCGGGACAGAAGGAATCACAATAGTACGAGATCCCGCTGCAGGATTGGTGTGCTCATCGACTTTTTGTTTAAAACCAAATTTTTATGTTTATTTATAGTTAAGAGAATATATATTTACTAGGGTATCAAAAATTGGCCGCTATTATTTTTTTTTAAATTATTTACAATTGATTTTTGGTAAAAAATTTCGTTTATTTATTTTTTAAATAAAATAATGTCTACATCACGGTAATTAATATGAAGATTCTAATAAATCACGGTTGCCGTTGCGCACCTGGCCGCACCTCTTTGCAGCCAGGTGTAAACAGGTATGATTTCGATAAATTTATACGTTTATAACCTATTTTTATTAACTATATGTCAAATTAAAGCAATTGTTTTGACGTGACAACGTCTTAAATTAGGTTGCGGCTGGGAGTCACTTATGAAAAAGTGTAACGCCCGGTAACGTTACGATGAGTCACCGAACGAGAGAGAGGCCCGCCGAATGCCTTGCGTCTCTCTCCCACTCAACTTTGATCGGTCTGCCGCGCGCGCAGCACGCGGCAGACGTTGTCACGTAAAATCTTCGCCCGTAAAACCGACTTTACAGGCAACCATTTTTTTTTTTCTATTTATTATCATATAAAGTTGCTTAATTAAATCTGGCCGCAAACAAGGGTTGCTGGCTGTTAAAGATAATAAATATTTAAGGTAGAGTGAAAGAGAGTTAGCGCGTAACATCATTTGTCATACCTGGCTGCAAAGAGGTGCGGCCAGGTGCGCAACGGCAACCGTGATTTTTTAGAATCTTCATATTAATTACCGTGATGTAGACGTTATTTTATTTAAAAAATAAATAAACGAATTTTTTTACCAAAAATCAATTAAAAATAATTAAAAAAAATAATAGCGGCCAAATTTTGATAGGCACCCTAATAAATATATATTCTCTTAACTATACATAAACATAAAAATTTGGTTTTAAACAAAAATTTGATGAGCACACCAATCCTGCACCGGGATCTAGACTACAAGTATTTTTGGAAATATATTAAACGATAACCGACATTATTATCCCATCAACTGGCAATCGGCCAGGTACTGGTTCTTGTAAAAAAACATTCATATGGAATCCGGCCAGATACTGGTAGTTTTTTAATGTTATTCTTTGAAACGACACTTTGGAATTGGAATCTACGTTTGGAACCACAGACCGAGTGACACGGCAGGCCTAGTCATGTGGAAATTGAAGATAAAAAAGTTACCTGATTCCTCTCATGTCCCGCCTAGCTCAGTCCGCTGAGCTCGCTGGCGGGGTGAGGCGCGCATTAACAGAACTCGTCTCGTGTACCAGAAATGCGTGGAAGAGATACCGGTGTACGAGGAGAAGCTGGCGGCGCTGGAGAGCGCCGTGGAGCGGCTCGTGCCGGAGTGCGAGTCGGCGCTGGGCAAGGAGCTGCACGCGGCGGCGAGCGGGCTGCGCGCGCGCGTGCCGGGCGCGGCCGCCGCGCTGCGCCGCCGGAACGAGGCGCTGCGCCGCGCCGCCGAGCGCGCCGCCGCCGTGCGCGCCGCCATCGACGACACCGAGGAGTGGCTGGAGCGCGTCCACGGCGAGATCCCCGCCGAGGAGGAGTGCGAGATCCCCGACTCGGCCGCGCTCTACAAGATGAAGACGCACTTCCAGGCGCTCAAGGAGCGCTGCGACGACCGCACGCAGCCCTTCCGCGAGCTCAACGAGCAAGGTGAGTGCCGGCGGGCGGGCGCGCGCGCCGCCCTCCGCCGCTCACCGCGCTCGCTTGCAGTCAACGACATCCTGCTGGCGGCCGAGGCGCGCCAGCCGGCGGCGCTGGTGCGGCGCGTGACGCAGCTGAACGCGCGCTGGAGCGCCGTGACGCACGGCGTGTACTCGCGGCACGCCGTGCTGGCCGAGGCGTGGCACGAGTGGGGCGAGCTGCGCGCGCGCGTGGCGGCCGAGAGCGCGTGGCAGGACGGGCTGGAGCGGCGGCTGCGGCGCGCGCCCGGCGCCGCCGCCGACGCCGAGGAGCTGGCGCACGAGCTGTCCGAGCTGGAGACGTACGTGCGCAACCGCCGCGCCGAGCGCCTGCAGCGCATCGCCGACTGCGCGCGCGCGCTGGCCGACGCGCGCATCATGCCCGCGCGCCTGCGCGCCGAGCTGGCCGCGCTCACGGAGCGCTGGCGCGCGCTGCAGGCCGAGGCGGCGGCGCGCGCGCGCCAGCTGGAGGCCGCGGCCGCCGAGCACCAGCGCGCCGAGCGCGCGCTGGACGAGCTGGCGCGCTGGGCGGACGCCGCGGCGCGCGCGCTGCCCGCCGCGCCCGCCGAGCGCGCCCGCCTGCGCCGCGAGCTGCCCGCGCAGCGCGCCGCCGCCGCCGCGGTGGAGTCGCAGGCGGCGGAGTACGCGCGCGCCGACCGCCACGAGGCCGCGCAGCGCCTGCGCGACCAGCTGCAGCACGTGCAGGTGCACCATGTTATATTATTTAGTAATGGGAGATGTGAGTGTCGGACGCTTGTAACTGTAATGTCGTGCGGCGCGCAGAAGAAGCTGTCGAGCGTGGAGGAGGCGGTGTGCGGCGCCGAGCAGGAGCCGGAGGAGCAGCAGGAGGAGGAAGGGGAGGGCGCGGCGCTGGAGGCGCGGCTGGCGGCGGCGAGCGCGGCGCTGCAGGCGGTGGCGAGCGCGGCGCCCGAGCAGCTGCGCGTCACCGACCCCGACCCGGACGCCGTGCGCGCGCAGCTCCGCACCTGCCTCGTTAGTACCCGCACACACTCTCCCTGCTCACCTTGCACCTGTTCCCGAGATACTCGCGTCGACACACACGTGATAGAATAACAATACGCGACTGCTTCATCCGGCGTCTAGCTCATAATCGTACTACATTCCCAATTTATTTATTTATTTATTTATTATGAAAAATCCACAAACAGAGTAGTTCATAGAATACTATATCTAAATATAATCTAATATATCTAAATTTCAAACTTATAAATATTTATCTTAAGTACAATAGAACTACCCCTATAGTGAACCTAACTTACAAAAAAAAAACACTCGCTTTTACGTGCACTACAAAACTATGCTATAACATTAAATTCTAAATATGAAGAAGTTAAATCTAATACATTCAAACTATACCTACTTTGAAACTTATAATCTATATTTATACTATACCTATATTAATTTAAAATTAGACAACACATTTTTTACATTGTACTTAATTGAGGGAAGCGAACCAAGTTTAAAAATGTCAAAAACCATCCTTACTTTCTCATAAATACTACACATTCGATAAAATGGGGAGTGGGCTAGCATATTTGTACGAGAGACAGGTAAATTAAAAGTATTTTTCCATACAATTCTGCTAGATGGCAAAGGGACTTGAAATATTATTTTCTGTATAATTTCGGGACAGTCAACAAAACCATTAACAATCTTATAAAGCATTATGAGATCAGAAAGCTGTCGGCGATTTTTAAGAGACATAACTTTGTAATGCGTCAACCTAGATTCATAAGAGCGAAGATCTTTACATTTGTTCTGCATGAAACTGAGATAGAACATGAAACGCTTCTGAACTCTTTCTAGCCTATCAGAGTGTACCGCATAGACTGGGTTCCAAACCACTGAGCAATACTCCAATATGCTTCTGACAAGAGAATTGAAAAGAATAACTGACAAATCTTTATTACGAAAGTCTTTAGCTTGCCTAGATATAAAGCCACACATTTTACTTGCTTTTTTTACTACCATTTCTAAATGCTCATGGAAATTCAACTTTGTGTCCACTATAACTCCGAGGTCGCGAATAGAAGACACCTGTAGCAAGGGAACGCCGTCAATGCTATAAGAAGCGTCAAATGGTTTGCGTTTGCGACAAAATTTAATAAAGCAGCATTTTGAAACGTTTAATGTCATACAGTTAGAAACGCACCACTGGTGAACATTATCTAAATCGTTTTGCAGAATGTCAATGTCATTGCGATTTTTAATTTGTCTGTAAATTTTCAGATCATCCGCAAACAATTTTGCTTTAGACTTAATAACTTTAGGCAAATCATTTATAAAAATCAGAAACAGAAAGGGGCCTAAATGAGAACCTTGTGGCACGCCACAAGGTACTTCCGTTATAGCTGATTTAAATCCCCTTGCCACCATCAGCTGACTTCTATTTTCTAAGTACGATTCTAACCAAAATCACATCGATGTAACAATTATTTTGGGTTTTTTTATTTATTTTTAGTATTTGTTGTTAAAGCGGGAACGGAAATAACATTATCTATGAAAATTTTAGCTTTTCACCTATCACAGGTTATGAGACGCAGTCTGGTGACAGACAGACTGTGGAGGCTTACACATTGCCATACTTTACACTGGTCAACATGAAATTTGACCTTGATTGCAAAGCATTAAAATTCGGTAGTTTAGGTCGTAATAAGACGGAAAAAAATATATGGCATGAAAAACTTTGCTTTTGTGCTTAGAAGACTGATTGAACGAAATTTTTAAAAATCTCGGATTAAATTTTTGATTGAAAATAAAACTATTGAAATAAAAATATTTATTATTTTTATTAAGTTTTACTATCAAATTAGCTTACAGAAAAGTGGAAAATAACTTAAAAGTGCACACTTTTACTTTTTCTTTTATGTTCATAGCTACTTTCTCTCAATAAACCCCAAATAAAAATTGCTTACCTTCCAAACACCTTTTACATTAACTAAAAGCAACATGTGGAGCCCATGGCTTATCTTGATTCCGTACAGGACAGTCAAAATATGCTTCATAGGCTTTACAGAGAACGTGAGATGTCTTTAGTTCATATTTCACGTCTCGAACTTTAATAAATTGACCACATAAAAAACAAAACAGCATCGTATTTGCACTTTCGTGACGACATTTTTAGTTATTCTGGGCTTGTAAATAACACCTGATGGTTGTTTATCACTCGGGTGCCATCTAGCGGCACAGTGTAAACGTTAATACCCCACTCTCACCGCGCGGTCTTTTTAAAAATATTAAAATGAATTAAAATTTATGAAAAAATTGAAAAATTAGTATTATTATTATAACTATCACAAAAGCAAACTTTATACCGTAAAAAGGTATTTTCTTTTCGTTTTTGTGCATAACTAACTGGAAAATAATAGTATAAACTTTAGGACAAAGAACGAATTTTTTTTTGTAGAGTCGTGTTATTGTTATCTGAGCATATTACCGTTAGCAGCGGATTCAGTTCGCGTTAGGTAACCGAGCATGCCTCGCGGCTCATTATCATATCATTAATATTAATAAGTTTTCTTATAATATATCAGTTAAAATATCAGAGTTTTACTGATATTATTCCATACACCGGGGTGTGTGGACCGTACAGTATACCAGATTACAAAATTTTAACTAAAAATAATTAAGTGGGCCTTCTATATAAGAAATGCATATTTAATGCTATTTTATAGATAATAGTGAACCTTACTGCGCGAGGCACTTGCTCGCACTTGGCCATGACAATAACTGTCATGTATTGATTTGATGAAAATAATCTTTTTGGATTTATTAAATGGGATTTTAGTATGTATTTAAAATATTTTTTTAATGTAGCTTCCCAACGGTAAAAAATTTTTTTTCTGGAGCCTATTCGCGTCCAAAAAACAAACTTTTCCCCCTATATTGGTATAGATAAATAAACAACGAATGAGGCCGAACAGTAAAAGTAAAAGTGTATTCACGCGTCGCGGTAGTGCGGCGAGCCGAGCTAGCGATATAAGATGACGACAAGCGGAGTGAGCACACGCTTGCCCAACCGCCGGTGAAGCGCGGCGCGCCTAGTGCTCGCCAGCCTCGCGCACCGCGTGCACCGCGTGCACCGCGCGCACCGCGTGCCCGCCACCCTCCGCAAGTACGTTACATGAGTGCTATGGGCGCCGGACAACCCCGGTCCGACGTCCTAGATCCCCCGCAACGGGTCAGGTCTGTGGCCCCGTCACATGCCACTGGGCTGCAGAGAATAGGGCGAGTGATATTTTGTGGTACCACTCCCGTCTCCCTGCTTATCTAGAAGTTATATATATTCGTTATATTAGTAAAGGGGTTAAGGATATATATATATTTTTTTTCATTTCAATAAGTTTTTTACGTTGAGTATTAAAATAAAATAAAATCGCGCGCGCGTGTGTGTGTGTGTGTGTGTGTGCAGAAGCAGTACCGCACGCTGAGCGAGCTGAAGGGCGAGGTGGAGAGCGTGATCAGGGCGGGGCGGCGCGCGGCGGAGGGCGCGCCGGCGCTGGGCGCGCGCGTGGACGCGCTCAAGGAGCTGTACAACCGGCTGGGCGCCGGCGTCACGGACAGCAAGGCGCGGCTGGAGCGCGCGCTGGTGGCGGCGCGCGAGCTGCAGGCGGGGCTGGCGGCGCTGCGCGCGGCGCTGGCCCGCCTGCCCGCGCTGCCGCCGCAGCCGCGCGAGCTGGAGATGTCGCGCGGGGAGGCGGCGCGCCGCGCGCTGCGCACGCACCTGGCCGCCTTCCCGCACGCCGCGCCCGACAAGCTGCGCGCGCTGCGAGACCAGGCCGACGAGCTGGACCGGCGCTGGGAGGAGCTGCGCCGCCCGCCGCCCGCGCCCGCCGCCCTGCGCGCGCGCCTGGCCGCCGCCGCCGCCGAGCTGGACGCCGCGCCGCCGCCCGCGCGCCTGCGCGCGCTGCACGACGAGCTCAGCGCGCGCCAGCACGAGGCCGCCGAGCCCGCGCTGCGCGACCAGCTGCGCCAGCTGCTCGAGAGGCTGCAGGTGCGCCGCCGCTCACACCGCTCGCCGCCCGCCTATCACGTGATGATACTTTTTGCGCAACCGACCCCTCCCAACCCTCCTATCCAACCTATCCAATACACCGAGTGTACTAATAAGAATCTACAAATAAAAATAAATTTACGCAATATATTTTCCACATTCTTCCCCCCCATCTGTGTTAGGTTGTAATCACGTGATGAGCGGGCGGCCCCACATAAACGCACTAACTGTAAACTTCCACATTTGTCATTAATACAACATAAGCTTGTCACTCACTCGGTTGGTGTTCGCCATTAAACTCGTGTTGTCGTGTAAACGTGCTAAACACATGCAGTACTGCACTCGCTGTGACATGTTGCTTGTGGGCGCCGGGACGCGCGCGCGGACATCGGGAACGTAACATGCGGGCGCGTCACTCACTGTAACCTTGCATCTCACCGCCACTCACGTAACCCTGTACATACGAGTGCATCGCGGGGAGCGGCGCGGCGTGACCGGGCGGGTGTTGCAGCCAGCGGCGTACGAGAGCGTGTCGGACACCATCAAGCGGCGGCTGGAGGCGCCGGCGGCCGAGCCCAAGCGCTCGCGCATCCCGCTCGCGCTGCGCAGCCCCGCGCCCGTGCGCCGCGAGCTGCAGGAGCGCCGCCCGCCCGCCGCCCCGCCCGCCCCGCGCGACGACACCAGCACCTTCAACCTGCTGCAGGACAGCGAGCTCTTCACGCAGATATCCGAGAACACGCTCGCTCCCGGCGAGCCCGAGCGCGCCGCGCAGGTGGTGTCGGTCACGGCACGCGAGATACTCAAGAGCTCGGTGGCGGAAGGCGAGCCGGAACCCCCGGAGGAGGCGGCCGACAGCGCCGCGTCCGACGCTAGCTCCGACACGTACGACACGGAGGAGACGCGGCCCGCCCTGCGGCTCGGGCCCGAGCCGCGCACCTTCGTGGTGGAGGTGCGCACGCTGGAGCAGCGCATGGAGGCGACGCGCGGGGTGGTGCGGCGGGGCGCGGGGGGGCGCGCGCCCGACCTCATCCCCGCCGCCGAGCGCGCGCGCGAGCCTGCCGAGTACCTCGTGCTGGACGACTCCCCGCGCGGACTCCCCGCGCTGCCCGAGCCCGCGCGCACGCACCCCCACCACGAGGGGATCTACGAGGAGGTGGAGCCCGCGCCGCAGGTACACACGACAACACACGGATCGACACGGAACGAACGGAAACATCATGTATTTGAACATACGAGTGTCGTTAAATAAACTCGATCCGACTCGAAGGACCAATTTATTTATTAGTTAAACCATTTTTCCCGTACACATAATTATACCCAATAATATTTACTTTATAAAAATATGTGTTTGATATAAACTGCTAACATAAATTTGCAAATTTCGTTAAGTTAACAATGTTATGTGCGGGCGCATGTAGTAACAGTCCGATGTGCGCGTGCGCAGGTCCGCCTGTCTGGGGGGAGCCCGCCCCCGGGGGCCGACAGCTCGCCGCCGCAGGGCGCCAGTCCGCCGCCTGAAGACGCGAGCGCGAGTCCGGAGAGCGCCTGCACGCCGGCAGAGGGCGCGAGCACGCCGCCAGAGGGCGCGAGCACGCCGCCAGAGGGCGCGCCGCTGTGCACGTCGACGCCGCTGAAGGAGGCGCGCGCGCAGGTGGTGGCCATGTCGCCCAAACTGGCGGCCGCGCGCCCGCACGCCGACACGCACCAGCGCACCGCCGACGACGGCCAGGTGACCTCCTCTAGCTATACCATTCATCCACCCGACCATCAGAGGACATTGTTGTTGTTGGACAGCTGTTCTGTAGTTGTAGGCAATTCAAATGTTACATTTATGATTACATATTGTACGTCTCCCGTGAGCTGTCTTACTGCTTCTGATACCTGATCTGGCAAAGATTTTAAATGCTTTACAAATCGATAACTGTTTTTGGATTTCTTTTTGACATAAATGATGAACGTTGTAACACTCGGTCCCAGGAGGCGGCGGAGCAGTCCGGGCTGGTGGCGCGGTTCGGCGCGGGCGTGGAGGAGGAGCTGGTGGCGTGGGAGGCGGGCGCGCGCGCCATGGCGCGGCGGCTCGACGTGGTGCTGCTCACGTGCGCCGGCGTCGGCGCCGAGCGCTCGCCCGCCAAGCGGCTCGAGGTGCGTGAGTCGCGCGCGCGCCGCCGCCCGAGCCCGCCTCACGCGCTCTCTGCTTGCAGATCCTCAAGAGCCAGCTGGGCGGCGTGGCTCCGGACGCGGCGGCGCTCATGTCGCGCGGCGACTCGCTCGTGTACGCCGCGCACGCGCGCGACCCGCTGCTCGCCGACTGGCTGCAGGCGCGCTGCCAGGTGCGTGCCGCGCCCCGCCCCCCGCGCGCCGCGCGCCGTGCGCTCACGCCCCCCCTGTGCAGGAGCCGCTGCGCAACAAGTGGGCGCTGGTGATGGCGGAGGTGGAGGCGCAGCGCGCGCGCGCGCTCGCCGCCGAGGAGCAGCTGGCGGAGCTGGGGCGGCTGCTGGGCCGGCTGGAGGGCTGGGCGGCGCGCGAGCCGGCGGGCAGGCAGGAGGAGGCGGAGAGCGTGTGGTGGGAAGTGGAGCGCGCGCAGGAGCTGGCGGCGGCGCTGCGCGCGGCGCGCGTGGCGTGCCCGGAGCGCGCGCTGGGCGCCGTGCTGGCGGCGTGGCGCGCGCTGCCCGCGCCGCGCGAGCACGCCGAGCTGGTGCTGCGCGCCAACCGCGCGCGCGAGCACACGGCGCGCCTGCTGGCCGCGCTGCGCGCGCCGCCGCTCGCCGGCAAGGACTACGACGACTTCCCGCTGCAGGAGGACGCGCTCAAGGTTACGCTCGCCGCCTCTACTATTATTGCGATCAAAATATGAACTATAAAAACCTAAAGCCAAATTTAAAAATAAATTAGCCACCGAGCTGCCCTCCCACTACGTAACAAGAATAAATTCGTCTTCATAAAAATTCTATTCAAATGTAACATGTAGATGAAGTAGATGTGGAAGTGAGCGCTCCGCGAGAGTGGGAGTGCGCTGAGCGTGTCGTTCCGCAGCGCGTGGAGGCGGCGATGGCGGAGGCGGCGGCGGACGTGCAGCGCGCGCGCGCGGCGTGCGGCGCGCCGCGGCCCGGCTCGCAGCTCGCGCGCGTCGCCGACAAGCTGCAGCACGAGTGGCAGGCCTTCGCCGCCGCCTACCGCGAGCGCGCCGACAGGTACGCTGCGACCTAACGCGCACGCGAGCAATCGCTTTTCATTTTAAATGTTTGCAAAGTCGTCTCGTAGCCTCTCGGCGTGAGAGCCGCGCTCGCGATCGCAAGTTAACCAGAGTGTGTGCGCGCGCAGGCACGCGGCGTGCGGCGCGGTGTGGGGCGCGCTGTACGCGGCGCTGGAGGCGGGCGGCGCGTGCTGCGAGCGCGTCGCCGCGCAGCTGCACGAGGCGCGCGCGCTGCCGCCCGAGCGCCGCGCGCCGCTGCTCGACCACGCCGACCACCAGGTAACTCGCGCTAGCGGCGCTCGCCACGGTCATCCGCTCGGGTGAGGGATCGTCACCTTTAAGCTCGACCGCCATCTTGTAGAGAGGGGTTCGAAGGGATTTTGCGTTAATTCTCGTAATACAACTCTCAGTTAGTTTTGTTTACAAATATTTTATTTACCGTTTTACCATGATTTGACAGGTGTAAATATACAATTTGAAATTTTCGATTGTGTATGTATAGTATTCTACATGTGAACCTCTAATTTGATATCCATATTGAGTAACTTATAAAATATATAACATCCCGTCGTTTTTGCGTCCGGGTGGAAAAAAGGGTTCAAAGGTGGCAATCCTAAAATGAAGATGTCGCGGTGTGTGTCAGCTGGAGGCGGAGCGCGCGCGCGTGCAGAGTGCGCGCGCGCACACCCGCGCGGTGGTGAGCGCGTGCGGCGCGCAGCTGGCGCGCGCCGTGCAGGAGCAGATGGACGCGCTCAACGACCGCGTGCACGCGCTGCTGCTCGACCTGCGCGCGCTGCGCTCCCCCGCCCCGCACGCCGCCCCGCACCCCGCCCCGCGCCCCGCGCTCGCCGACAGGGGCGCCGCCGCGCTGCACCAGGTAACTTTTGGTCCTATTAAGTTTAAAATACACACGGAAATATGTTCCTGTCTTAAACTTTTTTATTCCACGAGTAACGTACTATGCGTGCCAACTAAGAATAGGATCGCGCTTGCTTCAACTTCACACGATAACTGTCAAAAAAGTACTATTAGCAAAGAAAGCGTAAAAAAACAAATTTAATAATATTTGTTTTGGTTCATAGATATAAATTTAATTATTGTTTAATTATTCTTGATTTTATTACTGGATAATTTTGGATTAATTAATTATACAGGAAAGAAGTACCCAAGGCAAATTAACAACACCTAAAAAAAAACGCGTGATGAGACATTGGTTTTGGATAGTTTCGACTTAAGTGCTGTAAGCAGTATAATAAACTAAATTTTATTTGGTACAAAAAGAAGTGACAGCAATGAAAAAGAAATCATATTTTTATAAATATGCTTTTACTTTCAAATCCTACTCATTTATAATTAATTTGCCGTAAAATGTATAAGAAATAGCAAAACAGCGTACATTAAACATTTAAACTGAATATAATTTGTTCGTAAAAAAAATTACACACCATAGAAATCATAGATATTTATTAACCTTATCACATTTCGTAATAATAGGCACGTCAAAATATACATATAAATTATCCTTAAAAACTACTTCAAATTCTAAATAAATACTATACACATGATTGATTTCCATACACAAATGAAGACTCTGCAAATTGCCTCTTGCATCTCTCATAAATTCATTTATTGAATAAAATGCATTTGCTTTAAAAAACTGTTTAGTACATCTTTTGAACTCAATAAATGGCAGATTAATTATAGTATGTGGCAACTTGTTGAATAAGCATATTTTATTATAAATACCTTGCTTTTGGACTTTAGCTAGTCTTCAATGGTGGTCTCAAAGCATTGCGTTTTCTTCGTTGACTGTTATAAACATTATAATTCATCAACTTTTCTTTCTCGTCAAAGATTTCAAGTAAACAACTATATATATAGAGTGAGATCACGGTCATTATATTATTTTTGACGAAGTGCTGCCGGACTGATTCGCGTTTCCTCAGTCCTAGCATTGTCCTAATTGCCCTCTTCTGAGCTCTGAGTACTTTTATGACATCTTTTCCATTTCCCCAGATAGTAATAGCGTATCTCAGATGTGAGTGAATATATGCGAAATATACCGAGAGCATGGAGGTTATGTCCAATAAAGGTTTTGATTTGATCAGTACATAATTAGCGCTTGACAGTTTTTTGCACAGCTTAGAAATGTGTGCTGAATGATTTATTGTGTTGTCAATGGTATAGCCAAGGAAAACATTTTCTTTTGGTCCTAGTTCTTCTTTTAGTCCTTTTCTTGATTGATGACACTTTTGTCTGCGTTAAGAGTGATACCGTTATCCTTAAACCATGTCTTGAGTATATTTAAAGCCTCGTCTATCTTTGTTGTCAACTTATTTCTATCTTTGTCATTTATTCCCACGTGGGTGTCATCAGCAAATAAACTAATGTATGTCCAGTTAGGCATTATATTAACAATGTCATTTATATATATTAAAAATAATATAGGTCCAAGTATGGATCCTTAGGGCATATACACTTTGGTTATGAAGTTTGCGCGTATGATTGAGCAAGATGGCGGTTTTGATAGTCCTATTCTTAGTTGGCACGCATAGTAAAGGTAGATATTGTAATAATCTCGTTTTGGCAGCATTACAAACAAATATGTGATAAATGGCCGTGTCAGTATGTACATAATAATAAATAAGTAAGCAATAGACAGTACATAGAAGCACAGTAGAATATCGTGTAACGGCACGTCCGTGCGCAGGTCCGCGAGCTGCTGCAGCACACGGCGCCCAACCCGTCCGACGCCACCAGCCTCGCCATCCGCGCCAGCCTCGTCAAGGTGCGCTACTCGTCCCACTCACACACTTACACTCGGTTCGCTACTCCACGCAAACTGCCACCATTCCGATATGTCACGTGTATTCCTTTTTTAATTTATTTGAAAGTCCGCTAAACTATTTACAAACTAGATAGATCTACACTTAAGGTTGTTTGCTAGCATGCTGCAAGTGCTCATATGCCGCTAGATGGCGTTAAATAGGTATAAGTTAGTTTTATTCATCCCAGCATCCCAAGTGATTTCTTTTGTAACTTTAGAATCGGTTCGCGGAAACTACTGTTAATGTATTATTTTTAAGGCTCATCACAAAACAACATTTATTAAGCGTTGATAGCATATATGTACAAAAAGCCATATAAAACCCTTATCTACTATCATCTATTCTGTGACGATGCGGCTACACTCACACTAGCATTGACAATTTTTTTTTTTCTCTTGAACTTCAGCATATTTGAATATGCATGCCAATTTCGAACGCTCAATTGTCGATTATATGGCTCGTTCGTAGAGGAAACATTTTTGGAACAGGAAATATTTTTATGATTTGAATTGACTATGGTTCAAATCTCATGAATTGTTCATTTTGCTATTTTATTTTGTTCGAAACTCTTTTTTTTTAAAAGGAATATTATGGGAAAGTCAATATTTTCAATAGGTTTCGTTTTCGTGTATGTTAATATTCATAGTGCATACCTTCAAACCTCAAATGAAATTTAAAAAATAAATCTATTGGGTACATGATACGAGTAACAAGAAAAATCTTTTCTCACGAATCATCTAACATATTGCATGAAACAGTTGTATTTTTCGCATGATTCCAAAATGTAAGCCATTTCATTTGGGAAAGTTGCGAATAATATCATATCCGCTATTTTGGCGGACATCCGAATATCATCAAACATAGCTAAGAACATCAAAATCGGTTCATCCGGAGCTAGACATATGTATGTATGTATATACCTTCTACATACAGTGCGTGCGTGGGGTGTTAAAATCTGATAAAGCTACGTATCCAGGGACCTTTTTTTGATGAAACCTAATTTTTAATCTATCTTATCAGCTTCAAGTGTAATGATCAGAAAAGTAAATAATTACATATTATCAGGGAATTTATATTTATTAGACTATGCTATATTATATTAGCTTCATTTGAAATATTATTTTAGCTTCATTTGAAATAAAAAAAACTATTATTATTATTCTAAGGTGACGTCACGCGCCGCCGCGGCGGAACCCCCGCACTCCGCATTCAACGCATTACAAAGGGGAAGAAAGCGTGAACCCCTTTCTTTACGTGGCCGTCGTGGAAAATGTTTAGTTGTATATTGTACTCGCAGAATAGCTTCCAGCGGGCTATACAGCTGATCTTTGAATGCATCCGATAATTTTGTTTTCTTCGAAAAGACGTTTCTTCGAATCGGATAAAACGATTGCTATACAGATAATCAGAATCGGAACTTTTGACATTTCATTCGGATATGCAGTATAAATGTTTTTTTAAAACTGGTTCCGACAACGAAATGCGCGGTTGCAAATATCCGATTTTAGATCTGATTTTTTTTTTTATATATGCCGTCCGAGTGAACCTGTCTCCCGCAATCTGCGACAGGATAGGTATGTTTACGAAGTAAACTTTTTGACTTTCTGTTTAGCCGAGCGTAAAAGTATTATAATTATTATCATTATACATAAGCATAGAATGAGTTTTTGAAGCGATGTCTTATTAAAAAAAAAATGGTTGCCTGTAAAGTCGGTTTTACGGGCGAAGATTTTACGTGACAACGTCTGCCGCGTGCTGCGCGCGCGGCAGATCGATCATAGTTGAGTGGGAGAGAGACGCAAGGCATTCGGCGGGCCTCTCTCTCGTTCGGTGACTCATCGTAACGTTACCGGGCGTTACACTTTTTCATAAGTGACTCCCAGCCGCAACCTAATTTAAGACGTTGTCACGTCAAAATAAACACTTTATAGCGTTTGCCGATACTAACGTCATGGTGTCATGAACACCCGACACATTAGCTGTGTCGGATCCTCGCACGATACGAGCTTGACAAATGAAATACATCGAATGGAAGGAAATAACTAAGATAGGTCCACTAGAGCTCGCCCCCGGTGGGATATAAATACCATGGAGTAGATGCGTCGGGCAGGCGGCAGTGAGAGCGTCGCCCGCCGCTATACTTAGCGCGCCACTCTATGCACATTACTTGCTGGATCCGGCGACGCTAGTGCTCGGGAAAGCTTTCAAATAAAAATGTAAACAATTATTCGCGCCCCATTCACCGGCACCGCGCCGCTCCGAGCCCGTCCTCTAATGACCGCTCTATATGTTGTGCGCTGCAATCCTTTCAGCCGTACTATTTATTTCGCGAAGCGGGACGGCCGCACGGCGAGCGCGCTGGGTGCGAGCGAGACGGCACACACGTGACTTTGATCACCGGTGCCGGCGGTGCTGCAAGCCGCGCGGAGACTGCTGGCTAGGCTTCACATTGTTTGTAAACAATCACTCCACGCCGCGAGGCGAGCATCGCTACCGGTGGATGCCGGCACACACCGCTCCGTGGCTCGCTGCCGTACTGGCCTTATCTTTATTAGAGTGAGGTTTCAACACTCTGTGAGCTTCTATTTTAGATTCCCTTCTATTTCTAAATAAGTACGAATGACTACGATAGATGGAACAGGTGTAAGATATTCTCCCGCATAAGGAAGCGAGTGAAGGGGGCGGGGAGGCAGGGCGCGGGGTGCGGGGTGCGGGGTGCGCGCGCGCCGGCTATTCCTGTGCGCGGAATATTATTGTCGCGTGTTGTCGGCGGCCGGAGTCTCGCCACAGCTGTGATAACTGCTTCTTCCAGTTTTGTTCCTCCATTTTCATTACATTTAAATATTCGTTGGAAATCGTTAATGTTACACCTGGCTAC
This sequence comes from Mellilla xanthometata, assembly GCA_035578125.1. Taxonomy (NCBI): domain Eukaryota; kingdom Metazoa; phylum Arthropoda; class Insecta; order Lepidoptera; family Geometridae; genus Mellilla; species Mellilla xanthometata. The sequence goes on from JAPUBQ010000026.1 coordinate 96,212, forward strand.
ACTAGTGAGTGGTTTACCTCTTAGCGGAGTGTGTCCGTATCGCCGCTAGTCTCCCAGGTGTGATCTTGATATTCCGATTATTAGTGTAAATGTAAATGTTGATGTTGTTGCCGACGGCAGAGGGAGTGAGTGTCGCGGGATGCGGGATGTTCCCGCGCTTGCGCCCCGAGCGTCTTGTATTACTGTTCTCCTACCTTTTGCCTCCACTCAAATATTGCGTTGTACTTTGATCGTTACATGTACCTCGCGTTAATAAAGAGATTATTAGAAAGTTCGCTCACTCTCATGGGGTTGAGCGAAGTGTGAGTACAGTGTAACAGTGTGTGTGTGTGTGCAGGCGCGCGAGGAGGAGGTGGGCGGCTTGCTGCGCGAGCTGCACGCGGCGCGCGACGCGCCCGCACACCTCGCGCACCAGCTGCACCAGGTATGTATACACACATACAGACGCGCGAGCACGCGCAGCTATGTGATAACTTCGTTTGATCGTCAAGTCAGATAGAAAATAGTCAGAACAGTGATTACAGCAAAGCGCTGACTATTGTAGATGTAAAGGAGTGAGTGATAACTTGGATTTCAGATATAGCGTTAAGATAAGAATTTAAGTTTCTGTTGTTAAATTTCAGCCTAATCTGATCTTTCGTTTAATCGTGTCGAAATAAGGAACAGCCGACGAGCTTTTATTTAGACTCTAACATATAAGCTACTTATAACGTGGGAGTGCCGCGGGTGTGGGGGCGGCGCGCAGCTAGTAGTGACAGGTATCGGTGTGTGTGTCAGGCGCAGGCGGCGCTGGGCGAGCACGCGGCGCTGGTGGCGGGCAAGCTGGCGGCGCTGCAGCAGTACCGGGCGCGCGTGGAGGGCGCGCGGGCCGCGCCGCCCGCCCCCGCCGAGGTGGAGGCGCTGCTGGACACCTACAGCAGCATGGAGCGCGAGTGCGCGGCGCACGCCCAGACCGTGGCGGCCGAGCTGGCGCGCGCCGCGCACGCGCTGCGCGACGACTGGCGTGCAGCGCGCGACGCGCACGACGCGCTCGCCGCGCCCCCCCGCGGTGAGTGCCGCCGGCTCGGGTGGAGGGTGCCTGCCTGCAATAAACCTGTCTCACTAACCCGCCTTTCATTCCCATACACCTCGCTACCACTACTAACATTAATTTGTTTCCGCCATCTTTATTCCGTATATGCATTGAATGGTAAGTAATGGTAAGTAACATTCTTAACTGTTACGTGTATATTGAGGCATATAAACACAACAATGTGTTCGCACGGAGTGCTGAGTGTGTGTGTGTAGTGACGTCACGCGCTGCTTCCTAACTACTAGAAGCGTTATGTTTCACTACTGACGCTAATCTCTACATCGCATGGAATATTACGTTTAGGTACAAATGAGAAACAACTATAATGTAAGTGTATATTTACATATGTTAGGTTTGCGTTTGACCACAGCTCGCCTGATAGAAAGCTACGCTGTAGTCTACAGTGTGGTGCGCTTACCTAGGAGATACGTATTTCCTCTTCTTGTGAAAACCACCAGGCGATACCTCGCAGGAAACAGACACCGAGGAGAGTGCAAAGCTTCGCTATACTTACAATAAAGGTTATTATAGTTGTTAACGCAAAGCGCTTTGTACGAAAGTTTGTAGTTTAAGCTCTGTATATAAGTCTCTGTTAGCTCGGTACGATAGAGGTGGAGGAATTAAATCATACAGTCATATAGCACACTGGCCGACTCGCGTCAATAATGTGGACTCTGAAGCTTCGCCTGAGGCCGGACATGTCTGTATGTTTTACAAATAAACTTTCACATCTACGGAAACGTCCAATCTCGATGAAACTTTTGTAGAGCGAGACCTCTTAACAGCGGTATACTAATTTACCGGTTATTCAGCAGATAAGCACAGGAGTGCCAGCAATATCATATTAAATGACATTATTAAAAAAAAATATTAAACGAAATAAAGTTCCGGCATGTTTAGTATCATACAAGTCGAGTGGAAGACGAAGATGAGGAGCACGGGCCGCCGGTCGGAAATAAACAGTTTCACACATTCTCAAGGTTTCCCAAAGTACGACATAAAGCTCAAAGTGATATGTTCGTGATATATCTTATATATATAATTTATTTTTAATTCATCATCAGCCTATGCTCGTCCACTGCTGGACATAGGCCTCTCCCAAGGCACGCCACTCGACACATAAATAAAAACACACATACACACAAAAACCTTACAAATAGTAAATTAAATCTAAGTCAGTGCCCGTGGGTAAGGTGCCTAAAATAAAATTTCCATGTCACAATGTTAGTTACCGTACCGAAACGGCTTGACCGATTTTTACAAATTTCATATGCATATTCAGTAGGTCTGAGAATCGGCTACTATCTATTTTTAAGGCAAAACAAAATTTGGCGGAGCAGCTAGTAAACAATAGTATTGTGGTTATTTCTTTAGCGAACGTAACAAGGTGTGTAGTGAGGCGCGTGTCTCGCGCTGGCTGCCGCCACTCCGGTAGATGCAGTAGTAATGAGAGGGCAGGGGAGGGGGGGAGGGATTCGTTACCTTTTGTCCCGAATGTAGGTCTCTGTTAGAGTCGCGCGGACACAATGCGAGCTGCAGCCTCCCTACACCATGCTTCATGTTTCCTCTGTGAAGGCGATATCTATTATCTGAGTAGCTACTAGCGGCGGCGTACTCCGAGGCTACAAGTATCCTGTGCGGCACTCTACACTCCATAAACTGTCCGTACCTAATATCTTGGGAATCAGTTCAGTCGTTTGTGCGTGAAGAAGTAACATACATACATACACACACACAAACATTCACATTTATAATATAAGTTGATTCTTAAATACGTTTATGAAACCGCATTCAACTCTGTTATAAAGTTTTAGAGCAGTGATAAATGTTAACTGGCTATTTCCCTATATCTTGAGAAAACAAAGTTTTAACAACGCTCCTAGTTAGTAAGAACTGCTGTTAATTAAGTTGAATAAAGATTTTTATTAATAATATTATTTGTAATACTCCTGTGAGTAGTTTCGAAGTTATAACGTACCAGACAGACAGACAAAAATTTCAAAAATACTTAGTTCTGCTCATAATGCTTCCGAGCTGTGGCTGATGATACTGATAATTATATCTGTGGACAGACAGACTAACATACAGACCCGTCCCGCCCCCGTCATCGCGCGCCCGGCGCCGGCCGGCTCGCTTCCGGTTCCGGTCGCCTCCGACACTACGCTGTCCCTTTTCTCCCGTACTGCGAGTACTAACAAGTTACAAGTTCAAATTCAAATTCAAATTCGTTTATTTACATAAATGACACTTACAGATAATCCAAACGTAAATCCAAACGTATATATAACTTACAGGGATCATTACATCCAAGTTTAATTATATACAATATTGGAAATAGGATAGACCTTGGATTAACACATTTTATGGTTAATCCAAGGTCCACCGCCCCCCGCGCGCACACACACACTGTACCTAGCCTGTGAGAGACAATCTAAACTCTATAGTGTTACCTCTAAACACGAGAGAGCGCGGCCCCGCTCGCACCACGCGGTGTCTCTCCGCGCAGACTGGATACTCGTGGATCCACTTAACCTCTGTGTTCCGCCAGCTCGCGCTCCACGCGCGGTAAGGGCCCACACCGCGTGAACGGTTCCAGGTGTGACTGTAGCAGCTGATAGATTTATGGTTGTGGAGGGAGACGGCGCGCCGCTTACCTTTGCTCATTTTCTTTTATCCACGTAATTTATCTGATTCCAATTTTACTGCTCAGTGTGTAGTCCTGTCGAAACATCGCTTAATTTAAACTTTGTGCATTAGTTAGTATGTTCGGATATTCAAGAGTTGCATAATACTTCTAGTATTCTCCATTTTCCGATACTTGTGGTCTACCATGGCGGCACTGGACGTCGGCGAGCTCCGCCTCTGAAATATCCCATTGAAGTCGTCAGCTCACCGCGCTAGTTCCCGCAGTGCCGCGCGCCGGCGGCGGCGTGCATGCGGCGGCGGCGCGCGTCAATGGGAGCGACACATTCACTCCGGGAAACTCATTGTCAAACATAAATACCGCGGGAGCGAGGGCGGGGGTAGGTTTCGCTCTCGTTTGGGCGGCAGTGGTCGGCGGGCGGGCGGCGCCAGCACACGCCGCGCGCCGGAGCGGGACGCGACGCGCTCAGTGCCTCCAGCCGGGCCGGGGCAGCGCCTGCTCCCAGTGATACTGTGACCCGGGCATCACGCCGTCTACACAGACAACTCTTAGTCGGGAATTTTGGAAACACGCTAAATTGAACAGCTACGAGTAGGTAATACTAAAAAGTTGTTTGCAACCAAATTTTTTTCAAGAGTTTCCTATAACTAGCTTAAATACTTTACATTAGTCGCCCTTCTGGGGTTACTACTGGTAGCCCGGTACATTAGTAACTTATTCAAACTAAACTCGACCGAGTATGATAGTGCTGGAGTATATATGATAAGTACTTATTATTATATTAGAATAGTTGTTGTAATGTTTCCACCATGTCGAGTATTATTTTCGATCCCGCGCCGACCTGTCAGTGTCACGCCGACCTCGTAAATAATGCCACACGCGCGTGTGTCGCACCGTGCCGTGCGGTTGTCGCACGATGCCGCACCGTGCCGTGCGGTTGTCGCACGATGCCGCACCGTGCCGTGCGGTTGTCGCACGATGCCGCACCGTGCCGTGCGGTTGTCGCACGATGCCGCACGGCACGGTGCGGTTGTCGCACGATGCCGCACCGTGCCGTGCGGTTGTCGCACGATGCCGCACCGTGCCGTGCGGTTGTCGCACGATGCCGCACGGCACGGTGCGGTTGTCGCACGATGCCGCACCGTGCCGTGCGGTTGTCGCACGATGCCGCGCGTCGGCCGCACTCCCCAGCTGGTATATCATGTTATTGTGTGGGGTGGCACCCTCGCTTCTTTTTGCATTCGGAATAAGAATCGGAAGCTTATTATAAGGATATAAAACGTAATGGGTTCCGTGCGGCGCGGTGCTCGCGGACTTCAAAGTTATCTGTATAAATGTAGATAGTAGTAGTATCTCGCGCGCGATGTTTGCACGCCGACTTCCCTCGCCCCATTCTAGTGTATTTCGGTTCGCGGTGTGGGTCGGAGAGGCGCGAGTCCCGAGCGGGGTGCCGGCGGGGTGCCGGCGGGGTGTGACCCGCCGCGCTGCCGGATGTAGTTCACAACTTCTGTATTCTGTATGTCAGCTCGCCCTCGGCTCTGTATTTGATGCATAAGTTAATTCGTATAAGTACACAATAATATTAAGTAAGTGTTACCTACTAGCACCTCGCGACACTCTCGTGCTGTCTCAAGCTATCCCGCGAGTGGGAGCTCCCTCCTCCACTCCCACTGGCGCCACGCGGCGGCAACTAAACATATCGTGCAACATGTATAAACTTTCAAGTGAAAGGAAAACAATCCGTTATTGAGTTGGATTCATTGCTCAGTGTGAATGCGTACAGTGAGTAAGTGAAGGAAATCAACGTTAAGTCCGCGTAATTAAATACCCCCCCCCCCCTCGCCTCTCCACAGTGAGCCCCCCCTGCAGCGTGTCTGCTCTCGGCAGCTAGAAGGTCAAGGTTGTCTCCGGTACGGTTCCGCTTGGTTCTCATATCTATATATAACTGGGACACTTTTTCATATTCATATTCATTTATTTACATATAAACATAACGTGACAGCATTTTAGCCATACCGTCTATGTCTATTAGTACTAACTATTTAAGCCTAGTATGCAACTTGTACTTGTGACAATATATTATAACATTATAATAAAATCATAATGACGAATTGAATCAGTACTTGTTATCGTGTCATATCAAAACATAATCAATAATTATCATGTCGTAATATGAACAGTGATTCCCGCCGCTGAGGTTAACCATCGCTACTCAGCGCGGTAATGCAGTGAGAGTTGTGTGAGAGCACCGGCCGCGAGTAGAGGCTGGTTTATGATTAGAAACGTTATCAGACTGTTTTATTCATATATTTTGCGCATTATATCACAAAGCGTTGTGTAGCGCGGGTTAAAACATGTTCTACAAAGTGTTGGTTTGAGAGTAAAAGTTAGAGTTCCGCAGCGTGGAGTTCGTGCGAAACTTTCCTCTCGTTAAATATAACTTGTTGGCTTAACTCTCTGCTACAATCTACTTTAAACTTTGCAAACATGCCCGCCAAGGTGTCCCGTCGCGTTGTCTCTTCGAGGATTATGCAATTCTTATAATTATAGCTACGATAAGCGTAAAGAAATTACTGTCTGTAGAATAAACCTGCAATCGTCTTTTATTGACATAATATTATTAATAAAATGTTTATCTGTTGGTATTACATACATAAATTTATGTACTAGCTGACCTGGCAAACGTTGTTTTGCCTTATCACTTAAGGGTATATAAAATAGATAGTAGCCGATTCTCAGACCTGCTGAATACGCATATAAAATTAGATAAAAATCGGTCAAGCCGTTTCGGAGGAGTACGGGAACTAACATTGTGACATGGAAATTGTATATGTATGTATTAGATGTATGTATACACTGAAGAAAACAGTATAAAAGTGCGTGGAAACGCCAGCTTTTATGAGTCCGGCCCAAAGTCCCGCAGGAACCACATAGTATGTGTACAGGCAGCGTTACCCTGCGCCCCGCCGGACAGCCCGCCGGAGAGGTCTGAGTACCGGCACAGAATAATAACTTGTACTTATACCGGAGTAGGTTGTCACGGTAGCCTCACACCTCGAGATGCCGCTCATACCGCTCTGTAGCTCGCGGGAATCGGGCAATACTCGAAACTCCACCAGTTCTCTTACGTTAACGTCCGTCGGTTTCACACCCATACAATAATGATGTTAATAATAAAACCCATGATTAGCTGAATAATACTACATACTATATACTTATATAAAAATAACCTAATCATCTTCAACCAGCGTAATCTTATACCGGGGCTATATTAAACTACAAGGATTTTAAGAAAACTCTTTAAAATCTTGCTTTTCATATTTTAACCCGAGTTTTACAATAAAACGGTGGAATAAGATAATGGAGTTGACCTTTATCTGCGGGAATTATTCTGGTACCTTTATTCGTGGCTGCGACCCTCACAGCTTCATTAGCCCCTCATTATGAGATCAGAATAATCTGCTTTATCTCAACTTATTTGAATAAACGACGACCTTCCGTCGTTAACTCTTAGTCGTCTTATTTATTTATCTCACATAACAGACGAATTATATTCAAAATATTATTAAAAATATATTTGTTTTCCCTAGTTCATTGTGAAATGACGTATATAATAGTGAGATTTTCATGATTGTTGAGTGTGACTGCGTGTGAGCTAGTGTGAGCCGCCGACATTTCCCGCCCCGCGCCGACTCTCCCCGGCCCGCCACTGCCGGATATACCCTCACCCGTTACCGCGTAAATAGAAGACAACATTAAATATTTAGTGTACTTCCGCTGTGATCCGAAATCCAAATTAAGACAAGTAAAGGAAAAATTAACAAAGATTAATTAAGATTAACGTTACCTATCACAATTCGGAAATTCTTAACTCTACACGTGTTTAACCACAAGGCATCATCAGGAGATGCTGACTCAATTAATCTTAGTTAATTTATCTTTATATCGCTTTACTAGTACCATGCGTACGAGTTAATAATTAAATATTTATTACTCAATTGTAAATGTTAATGAACATCATGCGTTTGGGAGCTATGATGCCTCAAGCAAACAGACAGACACACACACCGATAGTTTAACGTGAGGGGTTAAAGAGAAGTGCACGAGTAACATTATAGTATGTGGTCACGTGGGTGCTACGCGCTGCGCTACGTGTAAGGCTCGTAGCAGCGTAGTAGCGTGCTACGCCGCGAGCTACGCGCGTAGCGGACCGCCTACTCGCTATTATAGTAGATGGCGGTAATGGGCGTGTGACGTCATCACACCTACCTGTCTACTGCTCCGCTTCATGGCGCGGGGACATATTGTGTGCCAACCGCGAGTAAACCCACCCTTACATCCAGAATGACAATGTGTCTAATGTGTCTAGGCTTTGCTGCGAGCTAGCCGACAGTTTACACACACTCAGTAGCAGAATGCCGGACAAGACAATATCATATTGACTAAACTGCTGGTAGTTTTCGTGAGAGAAGGTCGAGACGGCGCTCTCTCTACCACAGTGACAATATACCGGGAACTTTGACAAGTATGTATATTAGTGTTGCTCGGGAGTTCACCTACTCGTATGTATAAGTGAGTGGATATATATAAGATAGGCAAAGGTTCTCCTTTCTCTTCACCTTCCTATGTCATACTACCGCTGTCTCGCCGAACGAAGTGTTGTATCTGTTATATTCCCGATAACTAGAAATATTTAAATATGAACATTTCTACTACTATTTTTCTTTTTCGTATGAGTTCAGTGGCCTAGCACTGGTGTCTAGTATTTTCAAGATTGAACAGGCTGAACTACTGCAAGTACAATGTCTCTCTCGGTGGTAGAGCTTTTTCTAGCGCTTATCTAGCCTGGATACTACTCTCAAGTAGTTTTTTTTTTCAACTAAATACAGTTACCGTACTGTACTTGTACTAGCAGGTTGCGTTACCGCGCTGCTACTGCTTTCTTATAAATGAAGAATAGATGTCAGAGTATCAGTTAGAGGCAACAGTAACTCTTAACTGGCGATTAAGGCTCCGCTCCTAGAAGCAGCGAGATGTTTAATTAAATTCCTGCGAAGTCTCTCGGGGCGGGTGCGGGGCGCGGGGCGCGGGGCGGGGGCGGGGGCGCGGGGTACCTGCTGCCTTAACATTTAGTGGTTTACTGACGAGCCTAGACTTTACTGTAGCCTACTCTCCGCCTGCCTGCAGGCCTGCTGACACTAGATATGTTATGCACACACACTCACTCTATCTCCCTCTCTCTCTCACACACACATACACACACAAATACTTAACGACCGAGACTCACCTGTTTCATTTGCCGTTTATTGCATTCAAAGCTTGTGTGTGTGTTCTTGACCATTTAGTAATATTATTTGTATGATTATGTTGAATATGTCTGAGGTAAAAAATATTTGAAATTAATTTGATAACTCAAGCCAATAAAAAGGTCATAATTTGTAAGTCCAAGACCTCTCCCTCGCTTTACCAAATGAGATTGTGAGCAAGAGACTTTTTTTGGGACTGGGTCGCGAATGCGAACGGGCTGATAATGATTAGATTTATAACTAGCTTAGTTCCGGCGCCTTACAGAGCCAACACAAGCCCAAGTTAGCAGCGATCGCGTAGCAAGTGATCGTTATTGACAGCCGACGCGAGGTGAACTGTGAAGGTTATCCTTGTGTTTATTGTTAGTGCGGTACCTATATTATTAGATGTCGCGCGGCGTGGAGGCGCCGGCACAGATCTAACAGAAGGGAATTAACATAACTCCGCTCCGTGAATACAAGCCTCGAGCGAGACACTCCGCCCGGGAACCTCCTTCATAAACGCTGCGCTCTTCTATTTTGCTCTTCCCTTGTTTACGTCTATTGGAATTCGCTAAAATAATTAAAAGCCTCGCCAAACTTCATTGTATGATAAATAATAATTATTTGGTTTAATATCGTTTTAAACTATTTTATGCCCATTTGAACTTATGTATTTTGCAGCATAATGATATTAATTTATTGGTGCGAATTCACTTTAAATATAAAAATAAACAGACAATAAATCAAGCAGCTACACTACAGCATTACTCTCTTGCGATTTTGCAAGAGATAATTGCGAAGTATGCGCGGCTCGGTCCCGGTTATTTTTTTTTATTTAAATGAATCGCAACTTCAGCGTGTCAGGTGAACTAATAATTTTATTACGAGTTTAGTTTAATTGCTTTTCAAAATGGTGCCCTTACATCGTGGCGCATTGAAATTTTTCAATTTAAGGACCGGCAATTGCTTAAGAAAACAATGTATGTATACGTAAAACGTTTAGCTGCGATGAATTAAAAAATAGACAAACAGATAGAGCTACAAACGCGTATAGAGTATTAGTATCCAACATGACGTGTATTTTTAGCTTTAAAAATTAAAAACATTCCTGACTGTGAGTTATCCTCGATCCCAGAATATATCAACAACAAGAAAGCGAAACTGCAATGTTCAGTGGACACAGTATTGTTGACAAATGTATAGTTGTGACGCTAATTCTCATAGAGAGCCGGAACCAGCTCGGGCGAGGTGTGCGGCGCGGGGTAGAAGGGGGGAGGACTGCCCTTGAAGCCGGGAGACGCGAGGGGCGGCGAGTGGCGCGCGGCCTGCTGCCGGGAGCACTGTGCTACTCTTAGTAGGAGATCCGAGCCTACATCGACCTTCACCGACGTGATAATTGAATACAATTAATTTCATTATAAATTTAGTATATTAAAAATCAGTTACCTAAAAAAGTCCGGGACAGAATAAGTATTTAAGAAACGAACTACTAATCGCAATGAAACAGCGCTTAGGTTGATAAATATTTTTTTTATTATCGATTCGGTTGAAAGTAACTGATTTCGACATACCTGCTTACTCCTGAAAACCCAGTAGTTCTTTTTAACATTTTTAAAATTTTAATATATCATTTTTCAAAAATTAAAAAAAAAAAATCCGTCTAGGACTTTTTTAGGCAACCAATTTTAATATATTTTCTAATATGCTAAATTGATTATGAAATTAATTTTATTCAATTATCACGTCGGTGAAGGTCGATGTAGGCTCGGATCTTAGACCATCTACTGAGTGGGAGCTGTGTTTTATGACTCAGGTTCTGTTTAGGGTTGCGAGCCGACACTCGCGGCGCGTGCGACAGAGGGAACTACATTCACAATGACGTGTGTGCTTCTATTTTATGATGATCGCATTACATTTTTTGATAATTCCTGTCATGCGAGCTTGTATGTGAGTGTATTATAATATTATTGGCACAGGGGCAAGATCATCAGTTAATAACGTTAACGAGTGTTTGTTAACTTTAGCAAATATTTGTATAACTATTTGTTGCGTTATCTACTCGTAGTTCATAAAATATATATCTATCTATCTACTTTATATTTTAATTTCCAAGATACGAAGCAAAGAGTAAGCTAACTGGCTGTATAGACGGAACGTTCCGCCGGCATCTCCTCTGTTCCCGTCGATATCAAACCATCTAGTGTGTAGGGGTGTGCGCACAACGTCACGCGACACTTGCACAGTGAGTTAGGGCGCGCGCACACTGCGCTAGTTATTAACGGGTTTAATATCGCGCGGCGCCGAGCGCGACATATTTTATTACTTTCTAATGTATGTATACTTAGTAACTAACTGCAACCTCCACTGTCAAGTACACTCGTTTAATGTAACGACTATATTTATACGGACTCAGTTATTGTTATTTTAACTGTGACCGATACTATAATATTACTCGTAGTAAATGTCCGCCTGGTATTCACTTTAGTAAATTGTTATAAAAATTTCGAATCAAGATCGAGTATAGAACAGTACTACTATAGAAGGAAAGGTGTGGATGCATGTCTACTTCCTATGATAATCTCCGTGAGAGGCAACCTCAATATCTTTCGGCTCGTGAAGGTATGAAAGAGTTAATATCGCCCCCACCCCCCGCGCCGCCCTCCCCCGGAGAGTCCCGCGGCGCGGTGCGATATGACGATAGTATATCTACGTGGAATAGGCACAGTCTCTAAGCCTCGCAATATTTAAGGATTACAAGAAATATTTTTACTGCTTGCTTGGTTTTGGATGCAACTTAAGATTCATGCCCCTACAAATAGGTAAAAAGGTGTAAATGTTTTGATAAAATTCTAAAAATACATTTGATTATTTTTTAATATTACTTTTTAGAAATATTATAAAGAGCACGCGTAAATTAAAACACAGACACCACGTTGAACTTTTTAGTCCGTCCTGCTCTACACACTATATCTCTGTCCTTTGCTAGCTAGTGGGATATTATCAATGGTCATTACTAACTGATGCTTCATTAGCACAACGTCACATTTTTTTATTATGTGTAGTAATAATAAATAGGAGTTGTTAGTATCATGTGCGGGTGTCTCTCGAGGTAATGCCGCCAGCTTGTGGTAACAAGCGGCTCGCTCAGTCCTCTTCTTTAACATCTCTCCGCTTCTTTTGTAAAATCATGAGGCGCGTTCCAGTTTTTATTGACTAAACTTTGTGTTCTAATGGAATTGTTTTCATTTGTCTACGCAAAAGTTTTTCATTGTGCCAGTTTCTTAACACAACCAACATATTTTGAATATAAACAAAAGTTTGAATTTATATCTTTGTGTTAGTACAGAGTGTGCCGACCTGACAAATACTTAGTTCTAGTGAAAACTAAAAAAAAATTAAGTCCCCGATATAACATTTTGTGGTGACGGTTTGGAATTGAAATTCATCACATTGTATGTATTCTACTAGTCAAGCCCTTTCATTTGATACTTATATCGATTTTTTTTAAATGCAATATGTTTTGTAGCGTTGGTCATGTTGGTTTGATTATCATCAGACATTATAAGAACAGTTCCGCTTCATACCCTGTGCCAACAAAAAGTCTAAATCTTTCCATCCGTCCAACACACACACGGCAAACTAATATCACCTCGTCGTATTTCCGTCGGGGGTTCAAAATGTCGAGTCACATTTGTATAGAAGGAAAGTGGCGCCACCTGGTGCTCTCTCACTCGCACGTACATGTCATATTATTTTTTACATATAGCTGGTTAGCCACATACTAAACCATTTCTAGTTTGTACTCGTATTATGGTTGCTAACACAACTGATGAACTACATTACATACTTAAATACTTTATATCGATACATATTCATCACAAAGATGTTAGTTGTGCACGGAATCGAACACGACACCCTCAGGTTGGCAGTCCGGCGTGGTAACGGTTACGCCAACTAGGTCGCCAAAATAATGGCACTGCTATAAGAAACAATATATGTATTACACGTGACATTCTTCTAATACAGTAGAGTAATAAAAGCATTAGTTCCGGCGGCAGGGAGCGGGATATACACAAATACCACAGCCGTGACATTTGACTGACCTTACGAGCTATAATAGCAAAAATGTTAGTTTTTGTACTCGGAGTAACAATAGAGACACCAGCTACCTGCGCCCGGTTACTTGCCGGCTGATGAAGGCTCGTTGCGTAATGACTAGAGATGCGCGACTGCGAATAATTTGACCAGTCGAATTATCTACAACTACTAATATACACGTTCGACTTGAATATTAGTAATATACTAATGTTAATAATCGAATGATGACTACTAATTAGTTTTGACTCGATTGTTAGCGAATCTTGTCAATGTCACTTGTTAGTTTCAAATGAATGAAATATGAATGAATCGTTTGAGTGGAGTCGGCTAAAGTAGTAACTAATGTAGTATTCATGTTACTTATGAGTGGGTATCATGTTAGTAACTAATTTTCGGAGATCATTCGAATGAGTCGAATGATTTATAAAGTCGAATAATTCGACTGGAATCATTCACAGTCGCGCATCGCTAGTAATGACACAGGGAGGGTGTGTAGCCAGTAACACCCCGGCTGGCCGCATTGACGCACTGAGCATACCGTGTCGTCACCGATTACACGCACTATCAATATACAGAAGACTAGCATCCTGTCCCGGCTTCGCACGGGCTATAAAATAATCCAAGTTGTAAAGAGAAACAAAATATACGAGTAGCCTTTGTTACTCGGAGATAATGTAGCTTCACAACGGTGAAATAATTTTTCAAATCGTTCCAGTAGTTTCGAAGCCTATTTGCGACAAACAAAAAATCAAACCTTTACTCTTTGTAATATTGGTATAGATTGGTTGTTTGTTACATACGCCAAATTGACATATTCCATAAAGTTTTTTATATGTACCATTACAGTCTGTTAAAATAATCGAGAGCGATGAATAACAGTAAACAAACCAAGGTACATTAAAAACCAAAATTAGCTTTGTTTACCTGTTTGTTTGCACTATAAATGTACGAAAGGAAGGTTTTTACTAAATCAGTTTTAATTTAGTAAAAAATTAAATAGTTATGTTAGTGTGTCTCTGCATGATTAGTTGCACACTGCGAGGACAGTCGTTTAAAACGAGTTATTTTCATCTGAACGCTACCATAGGTCGGGTGATACCTTGTTGTTGGTCTTGGCTGTTTGTAGCCAAGTCGAAAATCTTCGGGCGGCTTCAAAACTCGACACCAAAGTTTGGTCACTTAGATCATACGAAGAAGAATAGGAATATTTTGAAGACCTACTGTAACCACAATGGTCAAAAACAGAAACTTGGTAGAGATACCAAAACTTCGCGGTCCCTTAAACATACTCGTGTGTGTGATCATGACTTGTTTCCATTAACAATCATAATTCAATCTGATCATAGATATTCCACACTGTTCATTATTAGTAGTCACCGACACACGTGCGTTTTCATTTCTATATAAATGTTACTCTTCCCTCGCCACAGCGCGACAAATACGACTGCTTCCTTACTTTTTGCCTGATTTTGTTTTTGGAACCCCATTTGTGAGCAATCAGGCGATTGTAGACCTTACGTGGTGCGTGCAAGGTGTAGTTTGGTGTGGCGGCGTGTCGGCCGCCGGCCGCCGTGCTCCGCATGTCAATGTACGGCGGCGTCACGCGGAGCACACGCATACATTCAGAGATTTATACTTTACTATGATAGGCCATCGATACCAGAACACTTTCTCAAACCACTTTCTAGAGTCATCATCATCATCATCATCATCAGCCTACTTAACGTGTGTCCACTGTTGACACAGGCCTCTCCTAGGGATTTCCACAGAGCTCGGTCTTCTGCTTTGCGCATCCAGTGCTAGCCCGCCACCGTTCGCAGGTCGTCGCTCCAGCTGGTCGGTTACAATACGTTTGTCAACCCGCGGTCTCCACTCTAGGATCCGTTTTGTCTATAGTATTAGTATCTTATTACTTTTTAGTATGGAACAGTCAGTCGCTAGCCGATGGGAAACATAATCGCTAGCTTTTAATAAATAACGCGTCACCCGAGAGCATCGCAATACGCTCGGCGCCTCACTGAATACTGGTTATCACTTTTTCATATTCAATCTTATTTCTCAGGTAACGGCTAGGTTATTCTTCTTCTTCTTCGTATCAGTAGATAAAGAGCCTAGCTCTGGTGTCGAATTTTCGAGCCACCCGAAAGCTTGTCACTTGGCTCGGACTGATTATAATCAGGCCGAGATAAGAGTTATCATTATCAGTTTGATAATTATCAAATATAATCAAATATATTTTTATTTATATAGTACATATATCGTTAAAAATTAATGTGTATCTAAGCACTTACTCGTATGTTTTAACCGACTTCTTTGGGCGCGATTTTGCCCGCTTTAAACGGCCAGATTTCGTTGAAACTTTCTAGATTTATTAAGGACCGATGACAATACACTAATTTGATAAAATTATTACATTTTTTCGTATTTTTGTTTGTATGTTTGTTTGTAACCGACTTCTATGGGCGCGATTTTGACCCACTTAAAACGGTCAAGTAAAGCGGGTTTTTTAGTTTTTTAAACTAATATTATTTAAGGTATACAGTTAACAGGCGGCCTAATGTAACATGTCATCCAAAGCACGCGCCTATAATAAAATGCTACTTGGTTATTGTATTTACTTTGACAACTAATTCTGTTACGTACATGATGGATATTTTAGCAAGACGTTTACATTTGTGTAGATGTTGTAATGACCAGGTTGTCAGGTGGCGGGTGTTGGGTTCTATATCCTTGTATATCGTGCTATATAGCTCGGGTAGTGCGGGCGCGGCCGGCGGGGTAATCGCCACATTATGGAGGATTAGCGGACATGGAGGTGATACTGTACCCTCCAGCCTCTACTACTATTAAGTTATCCATAACTACGAGTCATTAATATATACGCAATATGTAGCGCCTGTAGCTCGGCTAGCTAAGGTGATCTGACTTGATCATCGAAGCTAAGCAACGGTCGATGCGGACAGTGTTTGGATGGGTGACCATGCATAAGACTGTCGTTTTTCAAATGGCATTTTCATCTGGGTACTACCGTGGGTCGGATAACACATTTAATTGTAGGTCCCGGCAGTTAGTCTTAGTACAAGCAGTCGCTAAGCCAAGTCAGAGGCCTTCGGGCGGCTTGAAAACTCTCGACACCAGAGCTAGGCCACTTAGCTCATAGGAAAAAGAAAAAAAAAACATACGAGTATACTAACTATACTTAAAATTAAACCTAGTAACCATGTAAGCGTAAACGTAAGAAAGTAATAAAATATTATAAGATTTAAGTAGATATGTATATTTGCACTACTAGTCCTCTTGAATATATTTATACATTTCAAGTCAAAAAGGATTTAAGTAGAATTAAAGTTTTATTTACGTAATTGTCTTTCATAAGTACGTGTATATCCTTCTTTGTTTGAGTCAAGTGGGCAAGTTATGAAGTTTCCGTCAGGGCTGGTGTCGCGGCGACACATAATGGATTGTAAAGCTCGGCGACGACTTCAGAGGAACTCATTAATGTTACACTCAATTATATTTACATGACGAGGGGAATCACCCACGTTATAATGACTGGATGAAAATGCTACTTTTAAAACGACAGTCTTGTACATGGTCACCCATCCAAAGACTTGAACTAACTGGCAGCATCAACCGTTACTTAGCCTCGTTGATCGCGTCAGATCACCTTAGCTAGCCGAACTACAGCTACATAATTATATTTTCCAAATAGAAAGGAATTTGCAAAATCAGTTCGGAGTTATGAGATATATTTAAACACAAAAAAAAACATACAGTAATATTAAGAACCTCCACATTTTTTGAAGTCTACTAAAACTAGAAGCAAACAACATGCCAATATTACACGAGTAATATCCAATAGCGGTCCCCCGGGCTGTGAGATGTCGCTAATCAGTGGGGCCCGAGCCAGCCGCCCGCCCGGCGCCGGTATCCGGCCGGCACCGGCCCGGTACCGGCCCGGCGCCGCCCGGCCATCTCCCGGCTAGGGATTTGTGGGCTCATGTATAAATGCTTGATGGGATGATAACTTGCTTTAATGGGATTACCTCAAGTATACCCTCTTACTCGGTACTTGAAATAATATTATTGCTGAGTTTACATTTTAATCTTTAAAGCTCTCCTATTACATTTTTCAAATAATGATAATTAAGTAATTAACTTTGATGGAATAAATATCAGTTTTAACTAAGTGTCAACAAGTCTCTTGGTTGTTCACCGTCTTTTGTTCCCTTTGCGATGAGCTAGTTAGAGAGCTATGTGGGGTTCAGCTACTTTAATAGTAGTTACTACTAATAGTAGTTGCTACTACTTAGAGCGATGTTCACCAAAAGAACTTCAACGAGATGATCGTTCTTTTGGTGACATTCATTGGTTCATTACTAGAAAGTGAGTAACGTTATGGTGAACTGATGAACATGCTTAAGAAGCAGTTCAGTTGGTTGAATTTAGTCCTAATATTGATGCCTTTATCCGGACTGAGTGGCACTTTTATAGTTAGTTGTAAATAAATCAAAAGGTATAAAGAGTGTGAGTGTGTGTGTGTGTGTGTGTGCGGTGATGTGCGAGCTTCCAGCACGCTGGCGCCCTCGACGACCTCGTTGGCGTAAAGGTTATCATGCCGGTCTACTAATCAGAAGGTTCCGGGTTCGATTCCCGGCCCGGTCAACATCTTTGTGCTTAAATAAATTTGTTGACTGTGGGTCTAGGTGTTAAATATGTATCTAAATAAAATATGTATGTATGTATGTATATCTAGTATATCAGTTGTGTTAGACACCATAAAACAAACTATAATGTGTCCTTATATTTATTAACTAATTGTTTTCAAGATTATTGTATGCGGTCTATCATTTGGAGTAGCCAGATTTAAATTTTAATCGGTTTGTCCATTTTTTTTTATCAAAGCGAAATTCACTTAGCATCCAAACAGGAAGACAGCGCGGGTGTCGTCTCCTGATACATACTTCATTCATATTCGGTTATTGTCTAACATGTTGCCGAGGTCGGAAACTTGTTATATAAATACATTAATGTTACTAATAAATGTGAAACCGCTATTTTTATGAAAGTGTTGTGTCTAATTGATCTAATGTATTAACTCGCCGCGGCTGGTCGGAGCGAGCGAACTGTAATTACCTTAGCTCTGTAAGGCTTCACACACACACACACACATACACACACGTATACACTACTACATACATGACTTACAGACTAGAGCAAACCACACAACGATTATATTAAAGTAAATTGTTTTTTCTAAGATTTTGTACAGTTCATACGACTAGCTGAAATATCTTTTTCCTTCGACTATTTATCAAAATGGTCATAATTCTTCATTTGGTACGAAATAAAATTACTAAAGATTGAATGAATTCTATTCTTACCGAATAAATTTTGAAAAATAATCACTGGTGGGTGTCACACCTATCTTCCTTACTGACAATACATCCGAGTACATGTATTTGGAATACGAGGATGCGTTATGATCGAAAGTCCATTTATCTATGTGAGCTCAATGCAGAGTCCACCTCTCTCTCTGTGTGTGTGTGTGTGTGTGTGTGTGTGTGTGTGTGTGTGTGTGTGTGTGCCGGCCCTGGCGTCGTATTTACAGACACGAGTAGCATGTCTCGGCTCCACAGATTAAAAAGTGGTCCAACTTCACACATAAATTAAGATAAGCCGAAGTGAGCTTTCCCTAATGTATAGCGTCACGCGACTTCTATATTTGGGGAGTTTAGCTTAATGAATAGCTTTTCATAAGTTTACATCGCTTCTTTATCCTTTACAAACCGGAGTTTTATCTTATTTTTTGTGCAAAAGATTTTACATAAGTTCTAATGTAAAACCAGATCAATAAATATGTTCTGGAACTTGGAGTTTCCTCTCGCAAGAAGAGAGGTGTAGTGCAATTCGCTGACAGAGATGTTACACGTGTTCGAATGTGATGGTTCTCGTAGCATGTGTGGTTATCACGATGATTTCTTTCACAATGTGAAAAAGCACACGGTTGCAAAATTAGTTTCTGTAAAGTGCTGGGCGGGATTCGAACCAGACAGAGCCATACACATAATCTCTCTCCTTTCGTTATTTTTGGGGCTAGAGCATTTATTTACTGTAGGTACAGTAAACCTTTTCCGAAATAAACCATCTGGCATAAATTCATTTTGTAACTTTTAATTCCATTTCAAAATGTAATAAAATGTAAAAGTTTATGAACAAGTTAGTGAATAACCCCGGTCAAGTGGTGGCCGACATCGGAGCTGATTCGATTTGCCCCCTCCCCCCGCTACCCGGCCCGCGCCCCGGGGGTTGGACTAGATACTTTACAGACATACTGCACACTGACGGAGTTGTTGGAATGTACTAAATCCGTGACACACACTCAATAAGCCAAAAAAAAAATTACAACCCGTATAAAATACTACTAGTATTAAAATAATCGCAAATTAAAATAATATAAAATAACAAACAGAGTTGCTTAACTACAATAAATGTTCCCGGTGTTCTCAGAATAATTAACGTGACTGTAAATTACTGACATTATTATGCAAATTAATTTATTGGCTTTGACTTGAAAAGAATGATTTTTTGCGTTGCTTATTTGTAATTAGTTATTCGGTAACAAATTTACGAGTTCTTACGGCATTCCCAAAAACTTTGCTCGCTGTCTGTGTAGTTAGTTCCCGCTCGTCGCGCAGGAAAAAATAAAATAAAAATATTCCCCATTTTTATGTGATTTTTCGTTTCTCTGTTGATTAACCTTTTTACAACTAACTGTTCAAAAAGTGTGTATATTCAATTTCCTTGCTATAGTCATTGTAACTACAGTAAGGAATTATTAATAGGAATAATATGTTGTTTGTATCAAAGAGTGTAATCTTCATTATTAGTATCTTCGGTATATTATAGTTTAATGTGTATAAGTCCTTGTGTGACTGCGGAGTAGTACTCGATATCGTGTCTCGAGACAGGCGGCATTCGCATCAAGTATCACTTCAATTCTCTATCGTCGAATGACGGGCAGAGTAGGTATGCAGTATGAGTATGTAGTGCACAGTATGGGAGTGTCGACAGGCCTTTTCGATACCTTAATATACGAAGTTTCTATACTTTTCACGTCATTTTACGAATTCTAATTGAAGCGATGGTAGCTTGTCTTCGCCCTCTGAAGCAAATGTCGCTTGTCTAGGGGACAGGTTCTTTATCATGAACTTATGAATTTGATTAATGAATTTATGTTCATGCTTGGTTCCCGACTCCCCGCCTCACTCCCTCTCTGTACTTGACCGACCTCACTTTGCTTTATTTTGTTTGTTGTACTTTCTGCCTCCGCTGTGCAGCCTTTCTGTAAAACCTGTTTCGTTTGTCCGCATCGCTTTGCACCGGCTGCCTTCGCGTGACGCGATGCGGTGACTCTCTCTGCTTCTCTTCTTCTCTTTGCTTTACAACTAACTGCATTTCTAAGCTCCATTCATGCTTGCTTTTATAACTATTTCAGACATAAACCTGGGTTATAACAAGTTGAGTTATTAAATTAAAACATACCTTATCAAATGTGGCGGTTGGGGGAATGCCTGTTTTATTTTCTAATATTATTGACAAATAATTTTTTAGATATAGATCTGAAATGTATTATTAAAACTTGCTGCATATATCTTTTCTGTGATGGTAACAGAAAAGCTGTGAGTCGTAACCAAAGCTAGTGGCACTGCTTTCTGTTGTTATTATGGATATTGTTTGTTATTATAATGACAGCTTGGTGTGTTGCAGAGAGCGGCGCAGGGGAAGGCGCGGGGGGAGGCGCGGGGGGAGGCGCGGGGCGGCGGCGCTCGCAGCAGTCGCCGGCCGCGCTGCTCGCGCAATTCGACACCTCCTGCCACCAGGTACACACACACACACACACACACACACACACACACATTTTTCTACTCTACTAGAGACTCAGCCTAAACATACAGATTTTTGCTTCAACTTTTATTGAGAAAATTGTGAAGAACTCTTTTTCTAAGTCTGTCTCTTACGAAACTCCGGTTAAAAATTTTCATATGGAGTAAATAGAAATAGATACAACAAATTGAGCAGCACTTCCCCGGCAAACGTGATATGACGTACAGCAAATTAAAACTTAATACAAGACAGCTGAGGTCAAACATGACCTTATTTCGTATTCAACATGTTTCGTCAGCTGATATCTACAGCTTGCGTAAGATCTCCTATCTCACTAACTATTGTATATTGGCGATAGACAGCAAACGTTATGAAGATGAAGGTGCTACGCGACGCCATGCTACGGCTATCATATTGTGTTTAGTCTTGTACCATATATTTGTTACCGTCTGTATCACATCGCTCTTTTATCAGTATAGTTTATTCGTAAAACCAAACTACAAATTAATGAATTTTACTTTTGGCCATATCGTCTGATACTATCGGTAAATTTCTAATAGGCCGTGTTGTTTGTGGTATCTTCCTCTTTTTAATTGGAAGCAAAATCTTGCAGCGTATCATAATTTATGATTTGTTTTAAAATTTAGTTTTCGTATTATTTAGTTCCACAGTATTGAATAGCTAAATAATAAACAGATCGTGTCAATCTCGTAGCCAGTAACGCCGCTTACAAAATTGGTTACGACGGAATGTCTGAGCGAACAAAAAAAAATTAGGGTCTGAGAGGAAAATTCAATACATATTTCATGCATAATTCATTGATAGGCTTTGGATGTTATTTCAAAGCGGTTCTTTCTATTAAAAAGTTAATTAGAAAGAAACCTCTGCGAGTGAGAGCCCGTGTCTCCCTTCTCCGGTAGAATTCGTCAGCGGGCTGGTAATGCATGTCCGGAACGGTGTCCCGGTACTGTTGCCTAAACGATGTGTAATTTTATCGCTAGTAAATATTTGCGGACTTTTTTATAAGAAATATTTCTTTTACCGATGTTTGATCTATTTACGTCTGTTCGTTTAAAAACTCCAAAAATGTTAGTTAGAATTTTTTAGTAGTTCGTAGATTTTACTAAGATTTTTCAAATAGACCATATTTTGCTGGTATGACAAAATCCATAATGATCTAATTACAAATATGTCTAGCAGTGTTATCTCTTCCAAGCGATTAGTTCCTCCTGACCACATGAAGTCCCGACTCTCAACGCTATATCACTTTATACTCGCGCAATAAACAAAAATGAATTTTCACTGAACGTTGTATAAATATTCGCATTAATTTATTCTCGGCATTACACTGCTCGCTAAATGTTATCGTTTTGTTCTCGTTCGGATGTTCCATTATACAGTTTTTTCACAATTCCAGTGGAATTTTATTTAGGATTCGTATTTATTATCCGGAATGCGCGGAATTCCGACATCGCCTGACAATACCCAGCTCTAATCCGCGAGTTGTTGTATCCACATACAACAATACTGACAAACATAAACACAACACGTTAGAGGATAAGAAATGATTTGTTTGTGAAAAGGATTTATAGGAACCTGCTGTAACCATATAATGTATTTAAGTGTTTTATGTATGACCGAGCTTTGATCGGTATTATTTTTTTCTAATATGACATTTTCTAAAAATGATTCCTAGCTAGATCAATTTATCGCCCGAAACCCCCTATATACATACTAAATTTCCTTAAATGGGACAATGTAGATTCCAATTATATATATACATATATACAAGAATTGCTCATTTAAAGTTATAAGATAAGATAAATAGGCGTCTTTGATTAGCCGGGAAGATCTATTCTAAAACAAATGTCCATAATGACGGATACAGATAGTAATGCACATTCCGAGCTGCCAGACTAATAGTCATTAGTTTAGTCTCCCTCCCCCCGCTCCCCGCTACCCCGTGATGACGAGGGTGGTCACTTCCCGCCATTAATACCCGCTGCGATTAGCACCCGCGTGACGTCACTTATACACAGATACAAACACTCCATTGCTATTCACATGTCAGTGTGTGTGTTAACGAGATAGATTTCTACGTAATCTGCTTTAGGCTATGTGTTAGGGCCTGACGTACAATAATTGCGTACAATATTGTACACAAATAAAATAAATTAACAACGACTATGGAGGGGTTTCGAATCAAATATCAGTTCCGTTAGTTTGAAATTCAAATGTAATACAACTGCTTCTATTTTTGCTTATTCCATTTTCCTATTTCAGAAATCGAGTCTGTGTTTTGTGTTCTATAAATCAAACCCCCATTTTTTTGTCTGACTGTAAGCGTTGTTTGAAAGTATCTCGGAGAGCTCTCAATATCTCATCAGTTAGTTTCAATATCCCCCCCCTCCCTCCTGTCTCCCCGCAGACGTATCTTGTCCGGCTTCTATTCTACAAACTGCTCTATACTAGGGCGGGGGACACTAACCTGCAGCCGGTTTACTGCCGGGCTCCCGGAAACATAGGGCTCTATATATCTAGTACCGATATAATAGCAATACAGTTAGTATTATCCTATTAATATAATTAATGCGAAAGTGTGTGTGTAGTTTGTTACTTCTTCACGCTCAAATGACTAAACCGCTTTTGACAAATTTTGGTGTGAAGATACGAGTTTGTTTGACCTTTGATTAACACATAAGCTTCTTTTATCTCGAAATCAATTGTGGTTCCCTTAGGATACGCAAATAATTTCAAGATCTATGTTACTCCTTCACTCCCCAACGGCTGAACTTGTTATGATGGGATTAACTATGAAGATAGGTTAGACCTTGGATAACAACATGAGCTAATTTTTGTCCTGGATTAACGCGGGTAACATCACCAGCGCAACTATGTAGTAAATACTAAATTTTGTAAGCGTGTATGTTTGTTACTTCTTCATGATCAAACGGTTGGACTGATTCTAATGAATTTACATATGGGGATTGGTTTAATTTTATTTTAGCACATAGGGTAATTTCTATCCCAAACAAACTCACGTAATTCGACGCAGGTGAGTTACTCTCGCACATTATCTGATAAGTGGATATCACTCGTGTTAGCGTTATGTCTCTCATACCCTAACATATTCCCCGACACATTGCGCGCTAAAACAAATAACTGTTTATTGTTTCCCTGCTCCCTATACTTACAGATACCACATAGATCCGAGATACGCCGTAAGCACATGTTACTGTTTATCCTTAAAGCAGGAAGACTTACTTTGATAACATAACAGTCTGGCGACAAGCCCACAGAGACACAATGCAGTGCGCAAACATTCCCGGGTATTAAGAATACATTACTGTGAGATCTTCTACGTTCCTCCTGTACTTTGAGGATAATACTCAACATAATAATAGTAGTTAAAAAAAAAAACTAAAAAACACGCTTATCTGGCCGTTTTAAGTGGGTCAAAATCGCGCCCAAAGAAGTCGGTTACAAACAAACATACAAACAAAAAATGTAATAATTTTATCAAATTAGTGTATTGTCATCGGTCCTCAATAAATCTACAAGGTTTCAACGAAATCTGCCCGTTTTAAGTGGGTCGAAATCGCGCCCAAAGAAGTAGGTTACAAACATACAAACATACAGGTGAAGCTAATATAAAGCGTGTAATAAAAAGGAACAAATAGTTTCTGGTCGTGAAAGGATCCCGTGTGTTCTTATGAAAGCTTCAAATGTATATTCGGCAGAGGGTGTTGGATCGCGGTCCCAGCTGACCTCCCCGGCTGACCCCGCGCGGATACTGGGCAAGCCCGGGGGACATGCTAGTGTCGCGATGTACAGGATCGTCCACAAATCGGTTTAGTATTAACGTGCTCAATATATTTGCCTGTTCGGTAAATCGAAGTGAGGACTTTTAAACAATCCCATTATAATGACTTTAATTACTCTTAAAAGCTGTAGAAACAAATTTAATCGATATAAAATATTAACCCCCCGCGAAAATTATCGTGCGGTGGCACGTCCAGATTTGTATTTATAATCCAAATTCGGAATACCGGCACCATCGCTATTAATGCTCGTATAAGCCAGCAAGATACACGGACTTATCATTTAGCTAGCGTTTAATAAAAAATATTAAAAAATTGTTTATTTTTACCGTAATTAACATTATAGATATATCCCGTAAATATTTAATTTCAATTTAATTCAAGTATGATTCAGAGTAGTCGCAACATATTATTCAACAAACGGCGTATTTAAAGGTTTTATTCGATACATATAGTATATCAATGCACTCTCGGAAATATATTCAGGTCACGTTGTATCTCGGACGGAGTAATGTTTCCGAGGAAGGTGATCGGTTCCCTCTCATGTCGCTCTCTGTGGCTTTATTACTTAGCGCCTGCAACCTGAGGTGATCCGACGTACCTACTTAAGCAATGGCTGATGCCGTCGGACAGTCTCGATGGGTGACCATAAAAAATTGACAATTTAAAAGTGGCACTAACATCTGGTTTGTGGTTCGGTTCGGATGATAAGTATTTTGTAGATCCCAAAGCAATTGTTATGCTAAGTGTGCTGTAAATTTACCTATACAAAACACAAAAGTAATTAAAACAAGAGCCTGTGCAAAATTAAAGGATTGCTTTCTTTATGTGAGCGATAAGCGATCAAATAATCGAGTAATCGAGGACTGTAATAAGGCGTATTACGGCTTTAATAAGTGTTATTTTCGTGTTGTTGTCGTCGGGTGAAGCGTATTCCGCCCGTAACAAGTACAGTAAACGCGCTGTTTCCGTTGCAGATTGAAGACTGGCTGGGCGTGGAGGCGAGCATGCTGCGCGCGCCCGCGGTCGCCGTGGGCGACGTCGACGACATACTCTCGCAGATTGACAAGCAGAAGGTAAGCGCTACGTTACTCACACACGAACATACGGTCGGAGTCGGGCTTACAACAATACGGCTGCGTATCTTACAACAGGCATTACTTAATTCATATAAAACAATCTCAAAAACTTAGCCAACTGTCACTTTACCGCAAAACCACCTGGCTTTTTTTGTGTCTAGTGATGGAGTAATCACCATGAATCACTAATGACTAATGTGCGCGTTCCAGTCCATGACTTAAACGCACGCCACACCAGCATTTGCAACTTTTTTAAATCAAATGTTATCGGTCGGCACACTTGCCCACGTTGTGGCGCCCTAACCTTCCGTCCGTCGTTTGACGTCGGTTCAGGCTAAAGAATTTATACATTAAGGCAAAGTCAAGTTTTTGTCATAAATCGTAATTGGAAAAATATCGAAAAATTTACTTAAAGATCGTCTAAAGAACCCCTCTAAGAACAATTATTACTTATTTTCGTAACAATTACACTTATGAATTATAAAGAAAATTGATTCAAATATAAATATTCTCAGAGTGGTTCTTTATACGACCTTGAAAATATTTTTCGATATCTTACCCTCTATGATTTATAGCGAAAAAACTGTAAAAACAAGATTTTGCCCTTAGGCACAAACTCGCGGCATCTTCTTACAAATAGGGTGTGTAGATAACTGAAGGGTAGATAGAGGTCGTTATCAATGTGAGTGGCGTCAGTTGCCACTCGTTTTGTTACCTGACTCCGGCGGCAGGAACTGTACGTTTTACATACGTATCTATATATTACAAGTAGGGTATTTTTAACGTCCTCGAAGCAGTCATACATTGTACGTGTGAAAAACACAATATAATGATGCGATAGTATGAACCCCGCAACCCCGCCGCTACCCCCCGCCGCTACACCCCGCGGCGCGTGCCCGCACACTAATGCCAGTAATTAGAATGCAGCGCCCTCTAGCGAGACTATAATGTATGCAACTCATATTTTTACAATCACGAATTAGGCAGATTTTATTCCTTTCATGTGAATTATACAGTCAGGAGGGGACACGAGCGATATGTTTTTAAATTGGTAGGTACTTATCATTTTAAAATATTTACTTAAGGAAAATATTTGAATCACAATTATCCAATTATAAAGTTTTATTAATTCCAACTCATGTTCTTATGCTAGTTAGTAGTTTTCTGATCAGTATCTTACGAACAAACTTTGGAACATCGTTAGTATTACTGAAACTTCATAACTCAATAATTACTTGACCAATATTATCTACATTCGGAAATCTTATTAACATGATATGTTATTTAATTTATCTGCCAAATTACATTAAAATTTAACAGTAAATACCGGTGAGATAAATTTGCCCCAATTTTGAGGGAACCATCTCTCCAATGAGTATTGTACCTGTATACCAAAATTCTTCGAGATTGGTTCAAAATCACGGCCTCTACAGGAGAGCCAACATACATATATAATATATAAATAGACGAAAGAAAAATTGCTTAACTAATACAGAGACTTCGCTCGCTTTCATCGCTCGGTCAATGAGCTACCGAGGGCTACAGTTCCCTCGTTAAAGTAAATAACTAAACATATTAAACCGATAGTAACACCAACAGTATCATTGTTTGCGCACAACAAAGGCGCAACAAAAGCCTGGAAGCTAAAACACGCGTTTAATTTATGGAAATTCGATTTATCAGTTTATCACTTCATATTAATCTGTAGTTGTGCGAATATGAACTCTACGGGTGAAAATGTAATGTATATGTTAGTTTGGCAGATATCGTTAGAACAAGTGTATGCTTTTCAAAGATGTGTAATCAGGGAGCTGCCGAGCGGCCGCGAGGGTGACAATACTCACTAGTGCGAGAGATAGCCGCGGGAACATCTCACATGTCCTCCTTGACATACGTTACGAGAATAAGTGATGATTCATGATTTCTGTCTTCAAAATAAAAATTACCGTAAAGTGTACAAATGACGATATGATAATTAAAAAACATAAACTGGCCAAAAAGGCAATCATAAAAGACTGGCACGAAAATTTTACCCAAGATTGCCAAAATAACTCAATAAAAGTAAAACCCCATTGTAAAAACAGCATCCTCTTTTCTCCTCCTTAATATAAGCTCCGAAAATACGAACATCATTTCCCGACTTTCATTTCCGCATCAAATTTTATGGACATTTTGACACATTCCCATTTACGATTCCCACCGCCGCCTCTCCTACTATACGCTCTCTGCGAGCCAAAGACAACTCTTCCTTCCTTTGTTACAGTTGTTTCTTCTATGAATCCTTGTAAGTGCAGGTGTGATGAACCTTAAGTGTTTATGCACAAGGATTATTTTTGCTTGTGTCGAATGTGATTGGAAAGCGAGTGAGGCAAAATGGTTCAATTAGAGCGCACGCAGGCTGGGTGCGGGATTCTCAGAGCGGAGGAAATGAGGATATATGGCGGTAATAGATATTAATGATATCGCCAACCGAGGCGGTCATGAATATCGAGCCTAGTTAATGCTTATTTCTAAGTCAGATTCTGATAAATTGATAAGTGAAGTTACATTACGGAAGATGATGCGTGACTTACATGATGCATAAGAAAGGGAGAAAGAAAACTAGTTTATTGTGCACACGTCGATTACATACATTATTATTGAAACTATACATACATTTATTAAAAAGAAGAAAAGTTTATTTTTTTTGTTTGTTTGTTTGACGCAAATAGGCTTCGATACTATTGGATCGAAATTGAAAAATTCTTTCACCGTTGTGAAGCTACATTATCTCCGAGTAACATACGCGTAGGCTATATTTCGTTTCTCTTTGCAACTTAGATTATTTAAAAGCCCGTGCGAAGCCGGGACGATCTGCTAATGGTAGGTACATCATTCTTGATTTTTTTTTAAATTGCTAACGAGTTTTTGTTTTAGAAGTAGTAATTTTGCATACACACATTCTAGTAATGAAAGTCCCAGAGTCCTTCGCAATGGTATAATTGTGATCTGCCTTAATTATTGAATTGTTATTGTTAATGTCATGGTGACAGTCGGCAACACACTCGATCACACAGCACATTAACCCCGAGTACAGTACGTTAGCCCGCGACCTTGCTCCCGATATTAACTATTCATACAATAATAACGCTCCTAGGTCCCAGCTGATCACTCGTTACTACTATACACGAGCCGAGTGTATCAAGACATTGCTCAGAACAGTTACCTACTACACCATTGTGCTAACTATTGTAGATGTAAATAGTAAAGGCGTGAAAGTTTTTGCACAAACTAACGAAATAACGAAAGTTGTTCCCTAGCTTTAATAGTATCGGAAATGTCAATACGTTTATAATTACCCCTATAAACAGATCAATAAACTAATTGCCCGGGTTTAAAGCTATCAAACGAATAACACAATAGCTAAAAAAAGTTAAAGCCGCATAATCACTTGTAGGTGTCGATTATATCGAAATATATTTACGAAACTTTATTTTTTTGTAAACTGTTGGTATAAAAGCCGTGCCAGTGAGTACACAGAAAAACTACACAAATATCTGCTACAATCCGAAACGTAGCGAGTCGTAGTGTACACCTTCGTTATTTTGGTGCTATGATGTGTAACTTCCTTACACATTTACTTTACCAATACACATTGGTTGATGTTTGTATAGAATGCAAAAAATACTCTCAAGAAAGTATTTACATGTGTAAAACTGCCTATTCATCACTGCAGGTGTCGACGAGGATTGTAATGAAACCCAGATATTACACTGGCAAAAACTATATTTATTTCACACAAGGCGGTAGCCTTCAGCGTCCGCCTGTTCCGTTCCAACCGTCCCGAATGCCGCGCCCCGCCAAGTGGCTACCGGTGT
This sequence comes from Mellilla xanthometata, assembly GCA_035578125.1. Taxonomy (NCBI): domain Eukaryota; kingdom Metazoa; phylum Arthropoda; class Insecta; order Lepidoptera; family Geometridae; genus Mellilla; species Mellilla xanthometata. Next base: position 125,958 of record JAPUBQ010000026.1, read on the forward strand.
TGCCAATCCATCCAAATAATTTTTCCGGTATTGTTACCCTAAATTTAGGGTATTTATTAGAGAAACCTTACACATGATATTAAAGTATGTATGTAATATGCTATGAAAAAGTGTACGCGGCCGCAGCAGCGTATCGAATGCCGCATTGTGGAGCGCGCCGCCGCTTAAATAGCTTCTTTGGGAGCTTCTACGCATGCGCCGACATAAGGAGGAGATGATGTCGATACTTTTTTTTATAACACTTATTAACTATATGCTTACTTTACTACTACAAATAGAGCATTTTGGTTTGAAAAATTTAATACAATTTACATATATAATTTATTAAAAGTACCTTTTATTAATTACGTGTATATTTTTTGTGTCTAATTGTATTTATTTATTGTGCATTGCACGCTTATGGCAATTTTTAAAGGCGTAGACAAAAAAAATGCATTAATGATTAAAAAAAAAAATTGAATATTTCGTTCGTTGTTTGCTAAAAAATATACATTATGATTTCAAAGTGGTTCAGTAAAAGTCATTTGTGAAGTATATTAAAACAGTTTTTAAAAGGTTTACCTTTGACACCAGTAACACATTTTATAATTGTAACCTGTAAATTGCTCACTGCTAGGAAGTTTGTTCACTTTTGAGAATATTTTTCACGCATTCAATACAAATACCGACCAATATTCAACTTAAGCTTTTCGATATTATTGAAACAACATTTCACTTCTCCATACACAAAGTTCGCCAATGCACGGGGAAATGAAAACCGACGAGTTAAATATTTCTTTTCAAAGTCATAGAACAGAAGATATTTTTGTAGACATAATATGTACTAAAGCATCTTTAAAAGGTTTTACGGTAGTTACTAGTAACCCTGAATCGTATTTTTATCGATAACAAAAACTATCGATATCTGTGTGTCGATACGTTTACCTCCTTACTCCCCCCTCCCTGCCGGCGGGGCAGGCGGTTGCTAGGCGACGGGCGCCGGTACGCTACACGCGGCCTTGAACGAGCGAGCACACCGCGCCGCCAGCTGGCCGACACACCGCCCGCCGGCCTCAGTAGCGCGCCGGCTGCCGGCGCGAGTGCACTGCTAGGGGGAATTGTTTATGTTTTTAGTAGCAATATATAAATAGCAAATTAAAATTATTAGAAAAATAATAAAAACTTCCTACTCACTACTTTATAATGATTATACTTTACCAAAGTTTGGAAAATCTCACTCGACTGGGTCGCTGACAACTCCTAACTTTGTCACCGAGTATCCTTAAAAGTACGTGAGGTGAGGGACGCCAAGATCAAGTTGTGTTAGTTGGAGTTCCTGTTAAACATATGGCCTAATAAAAACTAACTTTAAACAATAAGAACATAAGGTTTAGTTTATGTTGGCGAGATATAAAGGTGTGTTTATAGGAAGGGCACGGAAGGCCTATTTACGGTAGTCGGCGGTAGATCGATACAGGGGGAACCGGGGAGCCGACGAGCCATTAGAGATGGGGGTAATATGACTTCGATAATCATAAAATATCCGCGATGGCGTGAATCCCAATAAGACTAGAATCAAATTTATTAGAGTTTCAACGAGTAATCGCGGCGTATAACAAAGAGCGCAGACTTTATTGCAAATTTTATGAGATAGATACAGTGTTGCGGTTATGAGCTTGTTCACTGTCTCTCTTATAGCCGAATTAAGGTCTCATCAAATTAAATAATGTTGTGTCCTTATCGTGTACAAAAATGTTTCAAAAGGGATAAAATATGCATCGATTTATAATTTATTATTGAGCTTGACACATTTCTGTTTTCATAAAATGTATTGTCATAACTAGAGTTTTACTCAGGTATGTATAACTTTAATATACTATGGTAGTAAACTATCGATACTACTACCAACGCACCTCTTCCCTATTGTCATTGGGCGGGCGGGCGCGGCAACGGACGGACTCGCCGCGCGGCGCGGTGCCGGCTGATGGCTGGACTCCAAATATAAAATATATAATTAAGCTAATATTACTCATTAGTTCTAACCAACTTATATGTGAAATATATATTCATATCAAAATATAAAGGACGTCTTCTTTGACGTTTGGTAAAAAGTAGTCAAACGAACGAGATACATATGTCACCATCCTCATTCAGGTGATTGGTTCCCGCCACCGCTTAATGCTTCACTTACCTGCCTGATTGGGAATCGCTGTCGACTTATGCTGTAAACACGTTTACAATTATAATGCTTGAGGAATTAATATATTAATACAAGTATTCATTATTAATTAAAATTCAATTTTGTGATTTAAAATTGGGTTTAAATATATATTGGTTTTTATTTCAATCCATCTGTTAAGGTTTATGTTACTATCGTAAGTAATAGCCAACACTATGCTAATCTGCTCTGTATATATTATACTTGTAAAGTAAAACTTAAAAAATGGTTGCCTGTAAAGTCGGTTTTACGGGCGAAGATTTTACGTGACAACGTCTGCCGCGTGCTGCGCGCGCGGCAGACCGATCATAGTTGAGTGGGAGAGAGACGCAAGGCATTCGGCGGGCCTCTCTCTCGTTCGGTGACTCATCGTAACGTTACACTTTTTCATAAGTGACTCCCAGCCGCAACCTAATTTAAGACGTTGTCACGTCAAAATACATTTATTTAGAACGCTAGTTTTAAGAAACAAGTAGTAGCTAGGTAAGAGACCGCACAAGTTCCGCAAAATATCAAAGTTTATTACAATATGTGGGTAGTCAGTCTTGGGCAGACGACAAGTGATGGCTTACCGGAGATGTAGCGAACAAAGCAGATCGGACATGTATTGAGCAGTTTGTTTATGTATTAGTAGAAGAACATCCTACTCACTCTTTACATACCAGATGTACGAGTAAACAGTCTCCGTCACCCATGGATACCTGTTCAAATATTGCTATCAAAATACTTTTATATAAATAACCCATGTTTTATTTTGAAAAATCAAGTATATCAAACACAGTAATTAATCTTATCGTCTATTTCTCTTATTAAAATAAAATTAATTCCAGTATTTATTTATTTATATGTTATTTAATTTAATAAAATTAATGTCAAATTTAAAGGAAACGTTCCTGAGAATATAAACGTTTTACTTTCCAGATCCAACTAATCATGTTAGACCAGATGTCTACTGCTCGTATTTGCTCGTATGGTCATATCTACATTAGTTGCAAGATCTGGTGTATACCTAATGTGTGTACTCGGTCCAAGTTGCGAAGTTCCGGAGTGCTCACCAACGTTGGGCCAACTTGTGTGCTCGCGGAACTTATGTGTTTGTGTTGGAACATATGGGAGCAAATATTGGATCAAACGCTGGCTTCTTCGGTTTGCCTTCGCTGTTTGATATGGGTGACTGATGTAGTTCCCGGATATTGATACTCACGAGTGCTATTGTTTTTTGTTAAGCTATCACTAAATATTATATTGTTTGTTACTTTATTACACTTAATATCATATTCATGCATTCATTATTCAATAGAATTTTCGTGTGACGTATGAAATTGGTCTTCAGATCACCACCTTAGATATCGTCGATGTGATTCATAAACTTTTATGATCATATTTTTGTTATTGGTTGAAATTCCTATACACTCATAATTTTAATTCTGGATGTCTTTAACGTGTATATGGTAAAGTAGCGGTGCGCGCGTGGCTCCCTGCGGCACCCAGACGCCGCCTTGAGAAGTACAGATAAGGGCCGAGACGCTCCTATCTTAATTAATGTTCGCTGCTAATGACTCTCGTGAAAACTACTCGCAGACGTTATGTATTGCTGTTCTGAACTCATAGCTCTCGCTTGAGATGGACATCACTGCTTCATATAGCCTTTCTCTGATATACATTGTTTGAAAAGAAATGTGAGTAAATCATCGAACGTTTTAATTTTAAAATGTGTTGTAAGTTTGTCATTAATTTCATGATTCTATCGTTACTTATTTATCTATCAGTTTATGTAAACTGAATATTTTGGTATATAAGGTAAAGGCACCTATTTCCGCGGTATTTTCACCAAAACTTGAAAGGATATTGAATATTAGGCATTAACTGAACCTTTCTAACAGTTTGGCTATTTTTATTAGAAGCTTTATTGTTTTTCCTTTTTAAATAGACTATATACTTCATAATTAGGTTAACCTTTGTATTTAAAATTAAATTAAATCTGAAAAAAGTCCTAAGCCCCTTATTCCGATGTAAAAATCCTTATTCCGATGTATTTGGTCCTTAATTCCGAGTGTACAAAATAGAATCGGTAGGAATGATACATGTTGTTCAAAAAATTACGACTTATTTATTAACATTAATTATTTATTAATCACATTATTATCCTACTAATATTATAAAGGCGAAAGTTTGTATGTATGGATGTGTGGATGTATGGATGTATGGATGTATGTTTGTTACTCTTTCACGTAAAAACTACTGAATGGATTTGAATGAAACTTTACCACAATATAGCTTATACATCAGAATAACACATAGGCTATAGCTTATACATCAGAATAACACATAGGCTACAATTTTTGAGGTTTTTAATGTGAGGTCGTAAAAAAAAACACATTTTTTGCGCTTACATTGCAAACGCTGACTGAATCCTACAAGATAGATCAAAGCAATTTACTACAGTATTGTACTACTTAAAAAGGTCTACAAATCCTACTAATATTATAAAGGCGAAAGTTTGTATGTATGGATGTGTGGATGTATGGATGTATGGATGTATGTTTGTTACTCTTTCACGTAAAAACTACTGAATGGATTTGAATGAAACTTTACCACAATATAGCTTATACATCAGAATAACACATAGGCTATAGCTTATACATCAGAATAACACATAGGCTACAATTTTTGAGGTTTTTAATGTGAGGTCGTAAAAAAAAACACATTTTTTGCGCTTACATTGCAAACGCTGACTGAATCCTACAAGATAGATCAAAGCAATTTACTACAGTATTGTACTACTTAAAAAGGTCTACAAAAAAGTCCGTGATGGTATATGTTTATCTCTTAGGAATAACCCACAATAACCATTTTTTATCCTTTACTTTGTACGAGAAATAATGGCTTATTTACGAAGCGATTTTAAGCAATACAGTATAAATCCTTATCCAATTAAGTATCTTAAATACATTGTGCATTTAATAAAGATCAATATGGCTTTTTGCAGCATGTAAATTAAATAAATATTTTCGAAGATATCACAGATTTAAAATGCAGCGGCGCCAGGCGAACGGGGCGTGGGGTGGGGAAGAAGCGGCTAATAGCTGAGTGCGCGACCCGAACGCGGGCAGACACGTGAGGGCAGACGTCGTTGACGGTTGTGTCCGTTTTGCGAATTTTCAAGGCACTAGCGATTTGATAAAAACGTATGGTCGCCTACTTTAAGTAATATAGGCCTAAGGTTAGTTATTGCCAGGTTTCTTTTTGGTTAGGAGTAACACGTACAAAAAGATACTTCATTTTTACAAATTACTTCATTGATAATTCAATTACTATATAGATAGGTTACTTACAGTTAATTATAACAAATTATATTAGCAATAAATTAAAATTGCGACTATAATTTGAGATTTAAACTATCCTATCTCTCAAGTTGGATCGAACTGCACATGGTGTGCGAATTTTATTATAATCGGTTAAGTGGTTTAGGAGTCCATTGAGGACAAACATTGTGACACGAGATTATATAAATTAAGATAAGATTATTAATATTATATGTATGTTTTTTATTATTCTTTATTGTACACTACGTCCTTCTTTAGTCGTTTATAAATTCCTTTCCATCCAAAGGTTGCCTGGAAGAGATCGCTTTAAGCGATAAGGCCGCCAATTGTGGTACACTAATTTTAAGTTAATTGTATTTTACTGTGCCTTTTTTATTTATGTGTCCAATAAAGATTTATAAAATTTCCATGACACAATGTTAGTTACCGTACTTCTCCGAAACGGCTTGACCGATTTTTACCAAATTTCATATGCGTATTCAGTAGGTCTGAGAATCTTCTACTATATATTTTTAAGGCAAAACAACGTTTGCCGGGTCAGCTAGTTATCAATATGGCTCCTAAAGAGCTACGTTGAACAGTTTGTTACAATTTGTTACTGGACTTCTTAACAATGAGAACTTTTTGATCCGTGTAATAGCATTTTGGAGATCGTCTTCTGTATATTTTATTCTAGGCTTCATTATCATCATAACCAAAAAAATAAATATTATTATAATAAAAATTAAACAAAGAAGTGAGCTTTGCATTCTCGCCAAATTTGTAAAGGTAAGTATACTCCAATAGCAGACCATGAATAAACGATGGCGCAACCTTGAGATGGAGAAAAAAAACATCTGTTCCATACAAAAAATTCGTTGATCGTCGACAAAATATATGAAACAGCAAATGATTTTTTTTTTCGATTTGAAGGTTGCCCATAGTTTATTCGTGCTCTGCTAGTGGAGTAAAACTACCTCTTCCCATTTGCAAAGCAACATGTTGTATATTAAGTTAAATCAAATATATCCAGTAATACAAACGTCTTAATATAGGACTCTCTGCCAAGCAAGGCATTATATAAAATAATAGTAATAAGTACATACATTATTTGTATTTGAAAATTATTCATAAACGTTTACCGCTATCTTTCTTAGTTTGTGATAATTACTAATGATTATGATAGGAGAATAGTAATTTTATAAAATTTTATTTAGTTTTTGCATTTACCAAAACTAAATAAAACTACATTGTTACCTGTACAAGTTGTGAACACTCTGTATTTTACTTGAGTCTGTGCCGCGGAATTACGTGCGTATAGAACCTTATCCCGACCTACTGTACATCGGAATAGCGTTTCATATGAAAATATCATGTTTCCTAATTCCGAGTACTAAAAAATGTATAAATTTTTCATATTTTTTATGCAGAAAAAATCTTATTTGCAATATCGTCGTAAATATATATATTACTTGCTAACACTTATATTAGATTAAATATGAACTTTAATTTTCTTTCTTATCTTTTCCATACAACGAATTAACAAAATAGGTAAATAAGTCATCTATTACATGCTATCATTAGTGAATGTGATGCAAAAACTTACCTCGGAAATAGATTTTAATATTCATTTAATATTTAATTTGTCAAATCCAAACTGAGATACCCTTAATCATAAAAACAACCCAGAAAATCAAAATATAGATCATGTCTATGAAATCGCTATTCCGCGGTATAAATCGTAATTAGGAACTGACTAAAATATTTAGCACCTAATGCCGAGGTAAATTCGAAATACATTTGGGGCTTAATTTACTCAGAAAAATGCACAAAAGTTAAGTGTTTTAGATTAAAAACATATTTTTTAAATAGTTTAACACAAAGAAGTAAACACAGAGTACAAAAATAACGAGAAAAACACTATTTAAAAAAACATGGTATTCACGTGCACAGGGTCCAAAATGTATGAAGCGTGCGTTTGAGCCAGCTGCTGTCGCTATTCTAACCGATTATTTCAAACTGTTTACACATAACACCACTTTTTTGATGATATAACTACGCAAAGATATATTTTCTATTAAATGAAAAATCTTGCATTAATTTTCATTAATTAAATCTCTTGTAAGCGCTATTTTTCTAAATACCTCGGAATATGGTGCCAATTCCAGAACCCCTCGGAATAAGGTGCCTTTACCTTATATAGAATCATGAAATTAATGACAAACTTACAACAACAAATTAATGACAAACTTACAAAAACTGGCTACGGGTCTGCCTACATAAGGCAGACCCGTGATCCAGTTCGCATTATTCCAGGAGCCAAAGTAGCCAATTTTTCTAAAAGCTTCTTCCATACCAGCCTATGTTCTATATAGTGTTGGTACGGATAGCTTCAGTAAGATCTACTTATATATACGAGTACATGCACATATAGCAAGCTAATCAGTGGGTAGAGTAAGACAGGTTATCCCGGCGAGCGCCTCGAACGAGGCGGTATCCTGCTCTATTCAATCACTCACATTGATTTATAGCTTGATCCTTTAATTGCTGACGTCACTAGACTTGGCTCGCTCTGTAAGCATTAGCTGCTACTAGTATACATTTAGTGTGTCTGTGAACGGAAGAAATATAAAGCGATGCCTATAATATTATTTACATTAAGCAAAATGTAGCAGTAAATAATTTACAAATTTAAGTTAAATAATTCAGTCTCTAACAGCGTAATATATGCATATTTTATATTTTTTACACAAGAATAAATGGAATGAATAACTGTATGTAAGAAGCAGCGGATGTATGGAGTCATTAGCGACATGATAATCTCGCGCGCCTTCCGCGCCGGTAACAAGCGACATCGTTACATTACATTCAGCACCATCATTTTCTGCTACTCATAATTAATTGTGTAGATGACGATTTTTAAACGTAAATTATGTTCCAGTGAATGTTGATAACCTATAGTTATTAGCGAATATGCCATTATTGTTAAGTAAATAGCTTTGTCCTAAAAACATTAGTTTACTCTTGTAAATTCAAGATTTGCTATAGGACAATCCTGTGTATGGTTTTGTTGAAGGATAACTAATATTTTTAAGTATTAATTAATTATTGTTGTGTGACTTGCCTTTAACGTATGTTATTTATGGCTAATAAAGAACTGCATTTCTGTATTTCATTTTTAGTTCAGATTTCTAAAACTTTTCTTGGTTTAACTTTATAGGGTTTTTATAGTTATTTCGTTGTTGATTGTTATATCATTCTCATTTAATTCATGTTTGATTACACCATTTACTGAAAATAAAATAAATAAGTAAGCCAATAAAGTAACGAACGGACGTCATAATTTCACAACTTCTAAGTTAAGACTAAACGGCTTCTCGAATGCAAACTTTAGTTTTTATTTTAGGTAACATTCTCACCTTCCTCTAAATATAAAGATTGTGGTTCGGCTGAAATAGCTTTAGATTCGATCTGGGGCAAGCCTGACTTTACTTACGAAACCGCAAGAAATCTTATCGACATTTCATTGTATTAAACATAGGGCAGATGAAAGGTGATCTGTGTGCAAAACTGAGTTATCATGAGATACGAGTAGTTGTGTTTTAAACTAATTGACGAAGATGACTAAGTTTCGTAAAGTCATCTATCGTATAGCTGCCGGTGTAACAAACCGCCCTCCACCCGACCCTACCTAATCATTATACTCTTTAGTAATGAAAAATTCTACTCTTTTCTAAAGGTCACCACGTGATTTGTTCTAAAGTACTATGTGACGTCACTCATTTTACTTTGTTATTTGCTATGATGACACTAAGGATTTTTTGTGCAACTCTCTTATAAATCTATACCAATATATAAAGAGGAAATGCTTGATTTTTTGTTTGTTTGACGCGAATAGGCTCCGAAACTACTGAACTGATTTGAAAAATTCTTTCACCGTTGGGAAGCTTCATTATCCCTGAGAAACATAGGCTATATTTTGTTTCTCTTTGCAACTTAGATTATTATATAGCCCGTGTGAAGCCGGGACGATCTGCTAATCTTATATATAAAATTTCCGTGTCACAGTGTTTGTTACCGTACTCCTCCGAAACGGCTTGACCGATTTTTTCCAAATTTTATATGCGTATTCAGTAGGTCTGAGAAACGGCTACTGTATATTTAGAAATAATTATTAAGGCAAAACAACGTTTGCCGGGTCAGCTAGTATGTTATAATATTCAGTTAATAACTTCACTGCTAGCAGCTGAGGCTCTATCATCACCATCTACGTGTCAATTATACACTCAACTATGTCCCGTATTCCCCGGTAACAAGGTGTATATTTGTGTGGCAGGGCGTGCTCCGCGAGCTGGAGCAGAAGAAGCCGCAGCTGGACGAGCTGCTCCACACGGCCGAGAGCCTCAAGGGCACCGAGAACCGACAGCAGCTGCATGGGAAAGGTAAGCCAAACTTGATCGTATTGCAACCGTATAGGGGTCATTTTGCTATGAAGTTTTTTAGAAGCAGTTGCACGAGGAATGGCTTGCAAATTTCGATCTTATTGAATTGCTGTTGCAGTGTTATTTTGCTTCTAGCTAAACGGAAGCTCCTGCATTAGTATGACCAAAATTAATCTTATTTTTCTGTAAATAAGAATAATATTGCTTTGCGCTGAAGATATATTTTAATATCTTTATATGAGTAAGGTTACGCTAAGCCGAATATTTTAGTGAGAACCTATATTACGAGCTATAGTCAAACTCTAACCTATCTATCTATATACCTATCTATCCTATATATAGGATGAAAAAAAAAACAAAAAACCTCCGTAATGCCTAATATACAATTATTCTGACAAAATAATATTTTCTGGTCATAACGAAATAACTTGTCAGAATAATTTTAAAGTAACATTTCTATGTTACTTTTAAGTTATTAAAACGTTTAACTTACCGTCTAATTTGAATTTTAGAAAGCATCTAATTAAAATAATAATAAAGATGAGCAAGCTTTTACTAAAGTGGTTTCTAAAGTTATAACAAAACTCCAGCGAGATTTCTTGAAATTATTCAAGTTTATGAGAATACCTAAAACCTGGTTAAATATTGAGAGAGTTGTGACGTAGCAGACTAAGTGTAGCGAGTGCGCGGTCATTATTATGTTAAGGTTATTATCAATCTGTTCTTGAGAACAATAACGCGTCATTAACTCGCCGGTGCACACAGTGACGTCATCAAACGGACGCGTAGGGCTGGTGCAAACACTTACTGCGTTTGGAAATATTTATTCCGGTATAAATTTTGTTTAATGTAAACTTTTCAGTAATTATGCAACATTTGGATAAATTTTTATATTATGGTACCGTAGAAATGGCATTACATGCTTAATTTATTGACTTCGAAGTACGGATGCATGTATATTACCTACAGGATACTTTCAATGTACTTATTTTCTTTTCCTTTCCATAACGTTCTTTTGAATAAAATATATATTCTGCCAGCCGTACGCGGGCGCCCTCTCCTGCCAACCCTACCGGAACAATAGAAAAAGGCGCTGTAGCGCGGAAAATGTTAAACTCCAGAATAATTTATAAGTCGATTTGTCGAGATTAATGAGGAAGATAGCGGCCGATACGGGCTGCCTCAACGCTCAACGCTCGACTCTCAACGCCCAACGTTCAACGCCCAAGATTCCGGATTTTTATCTAAATTTATCCTTAGCGATAAGAAAACAATTGTTTTAAACGTTCATCGCTAACTCGGTGACAACGAAATAATTACCTGGAGAGCCAGCAGGAACCCGCCAACAAAGCCTGTTTGATATTAAGATTCCACGAAAAAAATACAAAATTTTCTTATACAAATTCTTGATGAATTTCGAATGTTTTTTGACATGCCCCATCCCACTACCGGACGAACAAGGCAAAGACGTAGATTTCAAAACGTTTCATTTCCACCTTCATTGTGAGAACTGCAGAGTTGTGGAATACTTTGCCAAACGCCCTGCCTCACTAAACTATAATCTAGCGGGTATCTGAATCTGAACTTAGATTTGATTAATCCGGTTTCTTCATAAATTGAAATCAATTGCAAGAAGAATGGCTACGTGTAAAAAAAACAAATCGGACTAATATAGGTACATTTTTAAAACAAAAACTATTTAATGTTTCAAGGTTAAAGGAATTTATCAATAACAGTCATTAGTAAAACGTGATATTTTGCCTCTAGCATATACATATTTCGGTTATATTGTAGTCAAAATGCTAACATAGTAAATACCGCTACTACCAATAAAAACCAATTCCCGTGAAAAACAAGCTCATTTTAATCTCATTACCCCCCGAAGGGAGGAACCCTCCTCCCTTTACCCTCTTACCGGAGCTTCGCCGAGCCTGCTGTTATACTTGTGGATATATACTATACAGGGTGACTGGCCACTAATAAATATATAAATTTGCTCTGGATTAATACGACCAAGAAATCAGCTTGTCCATGCAAAAAGTCCTTAACATTCGCGATAAAATGTACAAATTAAGGTTTACTACTATATTTTACCGAATTTTGTAAAATCATACTAAACAAACTACTTATCTAGATCTGTAAGTCAACTAACCTAACCAAGTAGCGCCTGTAGCTCGGCTACCTAACGTGATTTGACGCGATCATCGAAGCTAAGCAACGGTCGATGCGGAGGGTGTTTGGATGGGTGACCATGCACAAGACTGTCGTATTAAAAGTGGTAGTTCATCTGGGCGCTACTTTGATAATATCATAATAACAATATCACTTGAGTATTAATTGATTTACATTGTACGATAAATTATTGGTTCCGACTGTAAGCCTTAGTACAAGCAAACGTTAAGTTAAGTCAGAAGCCATCGGGTGACTTGAAAACTCTCGACACCTGAGCCCGGCCACTTAAATATTACCAAGGACAAAAAGTCAACTTTATAATGTTTTGATTTAACTTCCAGTCACCCTGTATGACTATAGTCCAAACAACGAGTGGATGAGTCGTGATGTCAGCTTAATCGCAAGTCAGTATTCATCGGGAAGCCAGCCTTGAGAGCCAGTTATTCCGGACTAGGCATGCGGACGTGTGGATATACGCCCTGTCGGTCAAATGCCTGGCTGTAAGGAGTAAATAAAAAAGTTTACTATGTAATACAAGCTCCTTATGTTAAAGAAAACACAACACAATGTCAATGGTTATCAGAATTCCCCAACCTTCATAATTTATCCTCTTCTCTGCGTTAAATAGATTCATATTCCCTTCAGAGCGAGCGAAGCTGTTAACTATTACTTCCATCAACGTGTGTGCAATACATAATCTACTTTATTTCTTACTCAACAAGACTCTAACTTCAACTATCTCGACTCAAGATTTTATCGATAAGATTTGTCAAAGGATAATACACCAAATTGCGTTAATAATAAGGTTTAAAGAGGTTAATTTTCGTGGGAATAGTAAGAAGGAGATGCATTCTTGATGTTGGCAGCACTGTGAGCTATTTATGGTGATGGTAACATTGGCAATATTCAATTTAACGCGGGGTACGGGGTGAGCTGGGGAAGGGGGGAAGGGGAGGGGAACATTACACTCTTTGTTATTGTTCAATCTAGGTGCGGGCGGGGAGGAGAGCGCGGACATACCCCGCTTTTATTACCTGGAAATTATTTAAACCAACTGGAACGCCTTTCATTTCAGTTATTATTAAAGATCGTAACAAACACATGATGAGGACAAAATTATGATTTACAGTTTCTCGCTATAAATCAAAAAAGGTCATAAATATCGAAAAAATAGCTTAAGAACCACTCTAGGAATATTTATATTAATCCAACGTATACGTTAGAAATAAAACTGGTTCATAAAGCTAAAATTAAGTTTTTTGAACCTTTTTTTTCATATTAGTAAGTCTGATAGATACCAAAATAAGTATAAATATTCTTAGAGTGGTTCTTTAGACGGTCTTTAAGCCAGTTTTTCGATATTCATTACCGTTCACGATTTATAGCGAAATAATTGTAAAACTAAGATTTTGCTCTTATCTTCAAAGAAATAATTTTAAAAACAATATTTGTTGAACTGAGCAGTTAAGTAACAAGTACCCGAGAGCCTGTGAGAGTAGCGGGTACAACATAACAATTAGTTTAATATCGTTGCTTACTATTGTGAAGCCGACATAAGGCTGTAGTTACACGGCCGGCGCTGGAACAATGCCCTTATTAATATACTTCATTATGACCACTCCGCAAACACACGCCGCTCTGTCTTGAGTAAGCTTAAGGCACGGTATACACGAGCGGTTAACAATATTAAAGGTTTTACTGAACTTGCCTGATATATTTTTCAATAGATACAGTTTTGAGCAGTATCAGTGCTTTAAACATGATAAGTCATTGACATTGACAAAAGAAAACTCACAATACGTAATGAACTAAGCTAACTAGAACTAAAGTATTAATACTATACATAAGTATTATGTATGTATACAAATGAAACGCACATAAGACAGCTCATGTAGATACGCAGAGTACTAAAATAATATTATTTTTCGCTCATGTATACTGTCCGTATCTGCGTAGCGGTGCTACGAGGCTACGGGCAGCGTAGAGGGGCTACGAGCTACGGAGGGTGGGACTACTAAACGCTACGAGGGTCTACGCTGTCTTCTAGGGAAGGGGAGCTAGCTCTATCGATGTATCTAATAATGATAGTTTTATTTATTCATCGTTAAAACGATTTAGTATTCTTAAGATATCACCAATGCGCAATATGTACATACATAATGTAGTATGTATGTATGTTTATAATATTAAAAAAATATATATTGAACAACGTCGGAGTTAAAAGCCATAGAAGACAAAAAACAATTGAATTGTGTCAACCGACTTTTTAAATTATATTGTAATTGAGATAATAAATAATTCAGAAAAGTGGAGCGGAGGCAATCGTTAAATAACGAGTCAGGAGAGTGAGTGGAAAAATATTTAAATTAAATATAGTGGCGCGAACAGAGCGGCGGACACGCGACAAATACGAGTAAATGGCTGTACGATATCCCAGTAGCATATTTATTCATCGGTACTCGATACTTGAGGCTATTGTCTGAATTGTTGTTGTTAATGTGTTATAGGTACTTTTAATTATTTTATTTTACCAGAATAATGTATCGACTATAATTTCTTCGTTTGGAGCCAAATAGAAGCATATTTTCTTGTTGGTGTTCTCCTTAACAATGATATTACTTTCAGTAAAATGTTTGAAAATGTATTTTTCTTGTATTAAAAACATAATCACTCAGTATCGCACTGCGGTATTATGTGAAAATAGCTTAATATTTCATCGTATACCTATGAAACATAATGTAAATAAAGTATCGATAACCGATACTGAATCACGTCCCCTCCCTACGGGGCGGCGGACACAGCTACAGTTTTCCATTAGGCGGCGTTTGTTGAACCAGTTTGAATCCACTCGCCTTTACTCTGATGGTAAGCGACGCTCTGCTCGAGTCATGTGTTCTAGCTATGCTATATACAACACTAAGGAAAATATTAAAATTTGAATCTAAATTATTGATGTTACCGAAAATCACAGATATGTATACATAGATACGTAAACACAGATTGATTAGTTAAAAAAAAATATACACTAAATACTTATTATTTGCTGGGTATATATTCTGAAGTTTTAAACCCTTTAATTTTTTCCTTTCGAATATTGTCGTTTAACACACATTCCAACGTCTAAACAAATAACTTTAGTTCTTTAACTTTAAGAAATTAACAAAACGTTTAGAGACGCAGATATTTATTTGGTGAAGTTAACAAAAGTCATAAAACAAAAGTTATTTAACTAGTACTAAAGTAACTAACACAGTTCCTTTCAAGGGTGTAAAAGTGTCTGCATGTGTAACCAGTTGGCCAGTACAGTGCTCGTTGTGATCAGTAGAGGAAGCCCCCGAGCACACACTAATTAATAAATTAACGAGATCGCGCGACTTCTCCTGCGCCGTTACGTGCGGGAATTTCATTACGCGTCGAGTGCGACACAACACGCTTACTGCAGCTTACTCTGACTATATTCTATACCGGCGGTTACACTTAGCTTCTACTAGCCGCCATTATAGAAATTCCATCAAATCATATCATTTATTTCTTGCAAAATAAGTACAATTGTGGTGTCATAAATAAGTTAGCTCTCTATTTTAACCGTCAGGTAATAGATTTGCTCAATATGACTATGTTATAGAAGCGATTCAATTTTCATTAATTTGACAATCATATTGTTAAAATTTCATAAACCTGCAATGTTTTAAAGAAAATCTAAACCTAATGTTTAATATAAATTTTTTTATCGAATACTACACTTGTTTTACATATTTGTTTGTTTATTTCTGATCCCGACGCGTAACGTATCGTATCGTAACGTAAGGTACGGCAGAGCTCGGGGTGTCAGTAGTAACGCGCGCCTTAACCTTGCCGTAGCGGCGCGATGCCGGCGTGATCGTTAGCCTATATGTGCGGGCTGGGCGGGGGCCGCCCTCCGGCAGTCGCCGCCCGCCCCGGCGCAGTCCGCACGCGTCCGCCCGCCCGAGCCGCGCCGGCGACTTCCCACGCCTGGAAACAAACATATCATTATGTAGTTACGGTCTAGTGTAAGAGTGAGCGACGCACCGCGCGCCGCGCTTACCTCGCGTGCAGTCAGTGCAGTGAAACCAGATTAAGCCGGTCACCTGCTTCCTTCCATACTACACTCTACTCTAGTGTTCGTTGCGTGGAGACTCCGTGATACTCTCAGGGGGCAGCCAGCCAGGGAGCTGCTCTACTTAGGCTCGGCAAATACTTGTTGCTCGGACAAATCTTCAATTAAACGTCCATTAACATTTAAACGACAAAATTTATCAAACTTTCTAACTTTCTAAAAATGTCCTATTTTAAATTCATTCCAAAAAGCTTTTTCAAAATTTCGGTTTAATGAGAGCTGAGTAGCTCTCATTAAACATAAACTTTTAACTTATCTACAGAACATTACTAATAACATATCTACACAACAAATACTCCAATCTAGTTAATACAAACAAATCACCTAATAAAAGTTCCCGGTATTTTTGGTTGTAGTGAAAAATATTCTTTTCTTTGTACTAACAAAATAAACTTAATCTAGATAATGGATGTTGCGGGAAGCAAAGTGTGTTTGATAGTCATTTAACTAGAAGAATTCAGTTAATTTTGCCGACAAAAGATATATATGAGCTGTCAGTAACTGTCCGAAGCGACGTGGCATTATGACGTGTTCCCGCGAACCTATAACCGACGTACTCGGTATGTGCTCGCCGGTTGATAAATATTGGCAAATGAACGCCATAATAATGACAACAAACGGAAATCGTAAAATGAATCGTTAAACTGTGTGATCGAGAGTTCGCTTCACCAGAATATCTCGCGTTATACGTGCTGTATACACGTTTCGTTTAACAATTAACATTTATCATTTAATTGAGAATTGGTGGAGGATATCGCAATGTTTATACGAGTAGCTCCTATTCAATAGCTTCATTTTCAACATTAATACAACTGGAAGCTTGAAATATTTACATCGCTTGAGTGCACGAGAATAATAGCAACGGAATTTATCTTTCGACTTAACTGTTTATGTATTTGATAAAGCTTACGGAAACCGATGTGGGTGCCGCAGAGGCTCCCGGCCGTGGGAAGTGATAGCAATCCGGGATGACACTTTTCCTATTTGAATTTGTTTGTAAAAGAACAAATAAATTTTCATTTGTATATATATTTATACTAACACCGCTCTAAACCGTGTTCGATTGTCTCATTTTTTTTTACAATAAATGTGCTTGCGCTTCATCACAATTCACCTGATGGCAAGCGACATTATGATCTAAGGTGGAACGCACTTACCCAGAAATAAACGGTTCACATTATGTGTCAGGTTGCTTGCATCTTCGAACATTACAAAAAAAGTATTTCCAACAAGTTACATTGCAATGAAAGTTCATTTTTTCATTAAATAACATGTAATGTATAACAATCGCATAAACTTTTGAAAAGCTCTCAATTTATGTAATTCTTTAAAGATAGCGAACCCTAAAACAAATGCCACTCGTATAGAGGCACTGAACCACTATCTTCCGATGGAGCCTCTGTAGTTATTAATAAATTTAATTGAAAAACTTGTGTTTACAAGATAAATGCTGAAACTTTATTATCTGATACTAATATTATGCAAGTTTACTAGTATTATGCAAAAAAAAACATGCAAGTGGCAAAAGTGCAGTATCTAGCAGTGTTGTAGCAACGCTAGTGCACCGAGCGGAAACAGCGAGCGATATATTCTTTCCGTCGGAAACGCAATTTGCATAAATATAGTATGAACATACGTCCGAGCTAACGTACCATCCATCTCCTGTGTGGATTACGTTTGTTTATTTATTAGCAGTTTACAGCACGTGCTGAAATATCTGCTTTACTGTTTGTGTTTACAGTGACGTTATGTCTTTACTGAATTTTAACTATTCTGATTAGTGGAATGGGTCATAAATAAATTGTACACCTAAATTTCCTAATATACCAAAATATATTATGACTTTCATGATTGTTACAGAGTCTAGTTTTGATTGTCATATATATTTTAAATAAAGATTCCTTTTGACACCTAAAAACCCTTACGATTTAAAAACATCGGATATCAAATATCCACTTATATGTTGAAACACCATACAAACGGACATGTATTCGTAATGTTATCGTAGTGACATTTGATTAAAACTACTTAAAAACAACCGAGATGTCATCATCCCTTAGGTACTTTTTGTAAAGTTAAGACGTTTTGAGCTAAATCTATTCAGTTATAAACATATATGTTTTTAATAAAAAGATTAACTCACAGGCTATGTTTACCACAATTCAGACACTCCGCTCGATTATCCGTAATATGAAAATATTTTTTATTTCATCTATAACATCTCACTGTTGGGCTTTTATCTCCTCCATTTTTTTTTCATAGTTTCTTCTAATTTTTGCGGCGCGCCAGCTCCTTACGCCATCGAGCGATCAGAGACTCTTAGAAATACAAAATAATATTATGTACCTTGATATAAATGTTAAAACGTATGATTAGTGTAGCTGTAGATACCATTAATGAAGCCTTTTTGCCCGCGACAGATACCGGTATATGTGTTTGGGGTTAAGCGATGTTTGTGTTCGTGCAAACCAATGTTGTCATTTGTCTCCAAAACTAGTCTGATTTTAATGAGGTTGACAGTGATGAGTTAAGAATTGATCGGTACATGTTCTTAGATGGGGGTTGCAGTGAAAACTCAACAGGGGACGCTGCAGTAATTATTTATTTATATTTTCACATTTTGATTTGATGTTTTTTTATTTTGAATCTAGTACGTGTGTACTTCTGTCGCGATCACACTGTCATTGTGCAGTCTCCACGCCGCTCGCCTCATTTATTTTGTTTTTGCTCCGCGGACCTTACTACTTCAAATAAAACGGTGACGGGTGCCGTGAATATGAACTTTATTCAATCACAATAAGGTTCATGTTTGCGGAGCGTGTTCGGCACAGCGGGTATTCAATTGTGTTGAGGAAATGTTTCGGTCCACGTAGCCGACATCGCACGGGGACGAGCGATAACTTATTACTCGGATTTATTACTGCAAAAACGTAACACGTTAAATGTGTGTTTAAGTGTTTACCACTAAAATCATTAATAATCATATTCAAAGTGTTATTTCACATAAACATTTATTTATTTTTACTCATTGTATTATTTATCGTAACAGAGGCGACATATTAATCGTTTTCGAAATGTCAAAAAAACGTATAACATATAGAATGAATATTTTTCTAATTGAAAGTTTAAGATCTTAATAAGTGAATAATTTTTGTGTTGTATTTTTACTTTTGTTATAATTTGTAATTGAATCTTTATACGTCACTTACGAAATGTAGTAGTTAGAGCTATATAATTAATGTGTTAACTAACTACTATTTATCATAATAATACTGGTCTACAGCGGTTTTGTTGGCTTAATAATGATAAAGATTTTGGGTCTATTTATGCACATAATTCGTGAAATTATCAAAGTTTTTGTATGATTTGCTCAGATTAAAAAAAATACATAATTAGAAAAAATGTTCAAAATTAAACTCGCAAGAATCAAACATATTAACACAATGAGTATTTTCATTACAATTTTTATTATAATAATATGGGCACTTAACGTAACGATTAGCCGTGATATCCAGGACAACAATTTTTTTTTTTGTAGAATAGTGTTAGATAAACTGACAAAAGTTGGAGGCTCCAAAGTTATAAAATAAATAAACTAGCTCATGTTTTACTTGGTCTCACACACACTCGTCAAGTGACTGTCAAAGAGCATAGAACCCGCCAGGTGGTGTCTCCGTACCCAAGTCAAACCCGTGTAATAGTAGCGGTTCCCCGCCAGTCCCCGCCACCCCGCGGTTAATATATGAATCCCTCCGTTTTCGCAGTCGAGTAATTAATTACAGAAGGCTGTACCGGCGGCCGGCAGACAATATCTAATATTACGAGTAATACGAGCAAATTGTATATTGCTGAAGAAAACTTTTGGAAGTGCCGGACAAATTATATTATACAACTAACTGCGCACCGCGGTGTTACCCGCTTTAATCCGGGACAAAAAGTAACTTATTTGTTAAGTAACCTAAGATAGGTTAGACCTTGTATTAACACATTGGCTACTTTTTATCTAGAAAACAATTGTGGTCGATCAACAAAACACACCAAATTTCCACCAAAATCGGTTCGGCCGTTAAAGCGTGAAGAAGTAGGTAACAAACACACACACACAAACTTTCGCATTTATTATATTAGTAGAATTATTACTTGTTAGGGATTGGGGTTAAAGCTAAAAAAGCTTTTAGGATATATGGTGAATAGCTTGGATGATTCATATTTTTTTATATATTTATTTACGTATACAATTTCCAGAGTATACTGGTCAAACGCCTATATTAATGACTGTATAGTGTATACCGTATAAATGTCCGAGTATCACAAATTACTGATATTTTCAACACAAAAGAAATATTAAAATCTAAATCATTTCGATTCACTTTGTGTTTACAAAATCTGTTTAACGAGGAAAACATTACCTTCAGCAACAAACAGAAATCAAAGCGTATTATTCATTATTCTAAGAAAAAGGTTGTTTTTTGTGAAGACTCGACTCGTTCGGAGGAGTAGGCATTATGAATAGCAAGATGGCGGCCGCGCCGCATACATATTTATTAGCCCGGCCTCGCTCGCCGCCTGGACAACTTGCTCCAAACACATATACATTTATCATAACTAGAAGGATATATCATATTAACGTATATTATGCTATTGTAATGAGCGAGGGTGGAGTCTTGTACCCCCGTACAATTAACGTGCTTTTTTCGTATTTTTTTCTATATATCAATAACTGTATTAGGTGGACTTATAGAAAAATAATAATTGAATACCAATAAAATAAATATGTAAGGGGGACCCCCATGCAACAAACGTGATTTTTGTCCAATTATTTAGGATATTGGTTGACTCATTTCAGTCTTACTTAGCCCAATCCACTAGCCTTTATCTCCTTGCTTTGCTCATCTTTACACAACCCGCACGTCCATGTTACTGTTGGGAGAGATACATAGTTAAAGTTGCCATATCATATTCTGCATTAAGATTATGCTTGCTAATTAGTGAGCCCAAGGTTGTTGTCTACGTTAAGGTCTCAGGTTTCTACAGTTATCTTTTTAATAACTTATACAATATTGCCTTAGTCACATTTTATTACTAAACTAAGTAAATAATTCGTATTTTTTTATATTTACTCAGCTGCGCCTCGCGGTCTAACTCGCTTAATCCGGGATAAAAGTAGCATGTGTTAATCCAGGGTCTATATCAGTACAAGTTATTATTCTGTGATATCGCTAAATTTCATGATATTCGGTTTAACCGTCAGAGCGTGAAGAAGTTACGAACATACACATGTACACACACAAACTTCTGCATTTATGACTAGAATTGATGTCCTTCTGCCAAAACAGAAGGACAGAATACTCTTTGTTTCTTCTTAGTCTGAATATTGTTTACTGCATCTGTATAATACAAGCGTTTAAATACGTATTTAATATCGTAGCGTTAATTTAACTCTGTAACTATGGAACCTAGCCACTTAGCTAGTACACAATTAAATGTTGTAAGTAAATCATCAATGTTAAATGGAAGAGACTGCAAGCGTAGTAACTGGCACTTAATCTGTGTCCGGGTCTGTTCGAGCGCTTAGTAACTAGTATTTAATCTGTGTCACTCGTTATCGTAGACAAAATCCCGGACAGATTAGCTAGCCCGGGCAAAGCGCAGTTGGACCCTCTGCGTTGCTATGCGAAAGTAGACTTTATGGCTTTGGAAATAATGCTCTAATTAGTTCGTTATAAGCGTGAGTGATGTTGGTGGTCGGTAAATTACGAGTATCATCATAGTTAGATTTTTCATTGTGTTAAATAGTTTGTGACAATATTAAAGTGAAATGTAGGTTATCTTAGTGAATATTTGGACTAAGTTTAGAAGTCTAAAAACTTGAATTGTTAGGTAGATAGTGTAACAATAACAAGGCTTGTGGTAAGATTAGTCAAAACTGCTTGACATAAATATTCTATCCAATTTTAAAAGCATAGCCTGCGTTAAACTTGTTCAGTCATCTGCCGACGCTTTAAACTCCTCTGATCAAAATGAATAGATAGATAATTCTTTATTGGACAAACTTATTTAAACTAAAACAAAGACTAAGAACAAAAATAGAGTGTAGTTATCGCTTAAAACTATCTCTTCTAGACAAAGAATCAAAGCCACAATGATGTCAATAATTAAATTTGTGTACATAAATAAGACTGTAGTAGGTAAATAAATAAATTTGTGTCCGGAACCCTCTATTTATGAACACGAGTCTCCAAAGAGCTCTTAAAAAAGTGAATGATTCCCAGAGAAGCTGTTTGCAACAACAGTAGGCGATTGAGTTTATACACAAACACAAGTTTGTTACACTACAATTGAAATATAAGAAGAAAGCTTTCAGAGATTTTATAAAAGAAAGAGACAAGGAAACTTTACAGACGTACTTAGTATACAGTATTGAGTTAGGTTCTGAGCTACTTTATGATGCCTTGTCACATTATTCAGTTTCTTTCAGTCTGTTGTGTCTCATTGTTAGGTTAAAGCACCTCTCCCTATTTTTCAAAGCTCGGTCATAACTTTGGCAGCCCACTAAGTAATTATGTCTGTCAAGATCTTAATTCTCTTCTAGGCCGATACTGAAAATAAAGGACACAAATAATTAACAATCTGAAAAAAAAAATAGTGATGATCACTGTTATCACAGCGTGTGTGTAGCGGAAATACACTTAATATTTATTTTCTTCTCACTAAATATTTTTTAAATTTTAACATTTTATATTATATTTTACTAAATAATTAACAAATTAATTATACTTACGGTAATTGGGTTAGATGTCAAAAAAATACATTCATAGTTAAACATTTTCTTTCAAAGTCGTTTCTAAAGTTGCTACGCACGCCATATTATTTACCAAACACATTCTGCGCTAGAAATAAATAGTATTGACATCGTCGGTTCCTTTATGAAGTTAAAGTATGTCGCAGCTCTATTAGCCCGACCGTCTGTCCGCGCATCGTATCTTTATATCGATATGCGATATTATCGACAACTGACATCTCTATCTCGTGGCCGGCATCCCGCGCCGGCTCGAGGCCACCTTGTATAAACTTAGATTTTTCCCTCCGCTGAATGCTTTATACCCCCCCCCCCCCCCTCCTCCCCCCGTGCCGCCATGTTATAGTGACTAGGAAAGGTTGTATCAACCTGTTCTTTTATGCAACACCTTCTATTTACTTTGAATTATTTCCCATGATGTTCCTACATACTTGTTCTCTCTTATGTTTGTAGTTGTCAGCTAGTTCCGGGTTCCCATAGATCTCAGCTTGAACACCGATAGGGAACAAGTTTATAAAGAAGGGGCTTTGTAATATTTATTTTTTTCTTTACTTACAATACACCTACTAAATAAAAGCTTGGTAAATATTACGTAGAAAGCGTCTTCAACAAAACACTTTATAATGTTTGAGGCAGGTATTTATATCCGACTTTTCAAATAAATTGTCTACAAACTGCTTTTATTTATCACTAGCTGCGCCCTCCGATGTTACCCGTGGATTATCAGACAATTAGTTAAGGCCGTATTATTCTAACATAACAGCCATTATGATATTTTTCAATGACGGATTTCAATTTAGCGTATTTAAATTATATAAACAGACAGACTTGTCTACATGATAAATAAGACACATTATAACGTCAACAACATTAATATAGATGGAGAATAATAAATGAGATGAGGAGGGTGTTGACGTATATTCTTCATGTACATACGTATATATACATAGAAAAAGGTCTGAGGCTCCGTGTGTCCTGAATATATGATCTCTTTGCCCGAGAGGTTCCTAATCTAGTTTGTGATAAATCAAAAAGCAAATAACCTATTTTGTTCCAGTGAGGCATTAATTTAGTTTCTGATTTATCTCATATAAATACAATATTCTGTTCTCAATACATATTCAGTTTCTAACCAAAATATTTTTTCACGTAAAGGAAAAGAAGTTCTCTATTCTCAACCGTGATTCTCAAAGTTTACACTTTTATGAGTTTACGCGTTATGAATAAAGCCACATTCCCTAAACGTTATAACGAAAGTGTAAAACAGATATAACGTTTATCCCAATTCCCAGCGCCGACATCTGAGAGATACTGTCACTTGGAACAGTATATTCGCTAACAAAATTTAAGTTATTCGTGAAATATTTTAACTTGGCTCGAAATACGTCATAAATTTGTTCAAACGAGACAGATTTTAATCAAATTTAGACTGTATTCCCTGGGTTTAGGATTCATTTTGGCTTGCGTGGAGTATTTGGGTAAATCGTGAAGGGTTTCGGGAGGAAGCAAGAAAATGCACATTAGACGGAGACGCAGCTGCGAACTGTACTCGAGTACTGCTCGCAACTTACAAGCACCTACTCGGGAGAAGAAAATACGTATTTCAGCTTTTGAATTACGTATATTTTATCCTGAATGTCTAGTCTGTCTAGTAGACATTTATTTCCACAGTAGAATCATCGGAAAATGAGTTGACAAAAGTTATTGTTGAAAAACTGTTTTAGGACGCGTTTATCGTAATTAATAGCGCGGGCGCCGAAGATTAGTGGCAACGTCAAAATACTAAAAGATAAACGTCAAGTCACCGATTTTAAAAGGTCCAGGCAAAAACTATCAAATGACTGACTAAACACTTTTATTTTTATTGTAAAGAGACGCAGATAAATGATGTCCTTAGAAATTCTGAAATAAGAACTTAATGTCCCGGCTATTAGTCTTCAAGTAAAGTTAAAGACAAGCAGTCTTTAAGCCAAGTCAGGGGCCTTGCGGCGGCTTGAAAACTCTCGACACCAGAGCTTGACCTATTAGCTCATACGAAGTAGAAGAAGAATTGTTATTAGGTTATAGGTGACATTTTTTTATTTTGTATATTTATACTCTTTTGACATTTCTTCTAAATATCCTAGCTGTAAATCATATTGGAAAATTAATGTTTAAATCTATTAATTAATTGACATTTTGCACACAACATTTGCGGTAGCCTATAAGGGACACTAGTTAATATTTACCATGTTTATATATTAGGTACCTGTGGCTATGCAAATAAAATTATTTAATTTCATTTCAAGTACCAAAAATCGTTCATCATCATCATCAGCCCGTCTGCGTCCACTGCTGGACATAGGCCTCTCCCAAGGCACGCCACGCGACCCTATCCTGAGCATATCGTCTCCATCCACTGCCCGCTTTTTTTCCGCCAAAAATCGTTAATTGTACGTAATGTACTTGAGTCCACGTGTATGGAGCCGCTAGTATGCGTCGCACGTCGTCGCTGCGACTTGCGACATGTCGCTCGTTAGTGCGACACGTTGCGCCGGCTTGACTAGGAATGGCCGCATCAATGCGGGAAATGATACACTCCACACGTAGCACTGTTCACTGAATACATTACTTGTGTCGTGTATACGGTACACACGGGGTTGGCCCCGAAGGGATAGGAAGGGGTTTAAGGATTATTTTGGGATCCAAATGTTAAGGGTTTAAAATTTTTACACGTTTTGGTTTATCATCATTACACATACAAACCTTCAATTTTATCTTATTAGAATTGCGGCTACATAACGTTGATTAGTAAAATGTTCCCTGCCTATTATAATACAATTTAAAGCTAAAATATACTCAGTCATTATCTAAATATTCTGATGACGATAAAAAAATTAAACCATCAGTTATATCACAAGGATAAGAAAGAGAAGGAGTGATTGTACAAAATATGACGGATGATAGAATTAGTGTGGAAGCAAAAAAAGGGCTGTAATTACCTCACACAGTGGGAAAACGCGAAGACTAAGAAGAAGATGAAGTTATATTACGAGTAGAACCAACATTTGTAAGCCATATTAAACCAGTTTCACTATGCTGTACCCTTTACAGTTATAAATCTAGCGTAACGCGTGCAGCGTCTGCGATCACGAGCCTGGCAACTGACCAATCAGAGAACGTATAAATCACGTCATCGCCACTACTAGTTAACAAAGCCACGTACGAGCTGAACGCGTTCGCTTGACCTACGCTTAAGCTGTGAAAACGCAGCTTTACCGAGTGCAGTGATTGATGACGTCACAAGACGGTATATTTAGCTGTACTGCTGTATAGTCTGTGGCGCGCGTATAAATACTCGTTGTTTGTGAGTGCGGAGTGAAAATACTCTTTACGAGGGTATTTTATGTTCAGTGAGTCATTGAACACATCTGTTCTATTGTACTTACATTCTTTCATCTCATCACGTTTATGTACAGTACGATTCGAATGGGCTTAGCAATTGAATGACCTGGGTTGTGACGTCACTAGTGGTGATACACATTTTAGAAGAGAAGAAAATGTATATGTAGGCTATTACTAAGACTTCACGGTCCGTTTGACTGACTGCCTATCAACAGTGTTGGATTTTATCTCTCAGAATCTAGTAATAATCTGAGAAATTCAACTACGACTGCAGTGATTCTCTTTGATTTAATATTCGTATCACTTCCCCACGCAAACGACCACCCGTAGACAGAGAACCATTCAAAATGTGTCAAATCTAGTGACGATCATTTGACGTACAAATTGTACGGTGTTATCATTCAAATAAAATAAAAAGCATAGACTATCCAAACACGCAAATGAACATCACAGACTAAAGAAACCCATTAAAAATTACAATAATAAACGGGAATACAAATTATTAATATACAATAATGCTAATTAGGCTAACACTAGGTTGTGCCTGGCTTTTGCCGCTTGAATATAAAAATAACAATAACTGAAAACCAAATAAAAATATATAAGCGAGTCTCCTGTATAAGAAACGTGATTACACCTCGACGTGAACCCTTCATTTGCGCGGTCGACTCGCAGTTGGTCATATTTCGAAATACTTGTTGTATTCATTTCCTAACAAAGCTAATTTCGAAATTCGTTATAGTACTTTAATTAGTATAGCGTATTAGTAGTTAAGTAAAGTAAGGGTGCTTAAACTCAAATATTTTATAATTTAAGAGATTAACTCGGTAAAGCGTAGATTTAGTATTAAAGGTATCGGAGTGAAGGTATCGCTCCCGAAGGATTTTCCCTAAAGTTGGGAACGCTTCACAAAATAATATTTATTTGTTTTGGACAAACCGGCGTTATTCTGCGGAAGTTTACAAACCGTTTCACAACTTCATCTTCATTTTGGTGGAATTAAGTCGAGTTTACAACCATTGTTGTTATGTTGAACCGATCAACATTATTGTCTATTCATGTTTAGTAAACTTGTTGTGTTGTTGTTTTTAGATACAACCTCAATCGGTTATATTAATTTGAAGAGAAATCACAACTCTCTCTTGCTTGCTTTAGTTACAACCAAATCAATATCAACTGAATTAAAAAGGTTATTTTTATTTGGAATAAGGAAAATTTTGTCTTCGAATAATCATTTTGAAAATGACTTTCTCGTTCCCAATCTGGAGCCAATTTCGGAAATTCTAATAACCATAGGAAAGTTTTCCTTATCAAAACACGAAGCGAATCTTCTCCCAATTACAAAATCCCGTAAAAGTTGAGCAGTAGAGAGTTGGCGAGTGAGATCTCCAAACTCGCTGAGACTAGCCGGAAGATGCCGAGCGGCGCGCGGCGACCGAGGCGACAGATGGAGCGATAATCTGTCAATTTATGGCCACCACAGCGCCATGACGGATTTATAGGGAAACTTTGAGCACTTACAGTATTAGTTTTACGATCCGATACCGCCTTCTCAAGGTACTCAGGCGATGTGCGTAAAAATATCTATTAATTTTGACCCAATTTGAGTCTAACTTTAATGTTGTTAGCTAAGTCAACATACTCGTAATGGCATTTATTTTGGCTGACACAGCGGTGATGTGTTTACTGAATGCTTACGGAAGCCTTAGGATGGTGAAGTTTTATTTATATACAATATTAGCATTTCTGTTTTAACCTCTACTTTTCGTAGGTACAGGTATTTTTATATCCGTATCTTTTTTTTTTACTATTTCCATAACCCCACAAAAGAGCGATGGCAAGCTAAGTGTTGTGTGTGTGCGCTACACCATAACGGATTCCCGGTGTGTTTAACGTGTATTCAACGCAGCCAGTATAATAAAGCCGGTATCAAAGTAATCCGCTTAGCGCGCTGCTCGGGCAACACGCTAATCTTTGAGTTTAGCGCCCTCTCGTGCGCACACACTGTACTATCTACTACTAAAGTATTATAATATAATAAAGGTTTGGAAACAATTTAAGGACGACAATATAATAAGAAAATACTTCCGAGGAGCATGTATAGAACTTAGTTATTCTCGTAACAGCACTTTGTTACAGCGTGTTGTAAGTTTATGTTATTTTTTTTACTAATTTTGATACTATACTTATAATCAACATTAAATAAATAATCTCAGAATATGACTTTTACCCGTTAGTAATTTTTATTTTTGCATAATTTTTATGAAAATTTAATTTCATAAAAAATATGTCAACCAATCTATAACTTCAAATTATCAGCTTTTACGTGTTCTGATTCGTGCTAAAATTAAATATATGTACAGAATAATTAATCAAATAAATTGTAACTAAACCAATTGCAGCCGTGAAAATAATACCTGGAAATATTTGATTACCAATAATAAAGTTCAGTCTATACGCGCCTTTATTTATTGAGAAGCAATCAAGCGAGTAGTCAATTAGCATAACATTACCTAGCGGGTTGATGTTAAAACAACAATAACACATTAGTTCCCGAATAAACCACGCCTGACGAGATTGGCGCTAGCGTCAATACATTTCCGATCGGAACAATAAATATAATTTTCCTTACACATTAATGCCAATTTCTGCTCTATGTTCGCAACAATAGAGGTCATATTAGCATGCCATGTTGATCGTGAGCCTGTTCGACTTACTGCACGTGGAGATATGTTTAGACTTTACAACCGTACGTTTGATAACAATGAAGCAACACGCGCCGGCTTTTACGACCAACATATTATTTTCGTACGCATCCCACAATGACAGCATTTGATGCTTGACGAATGTTAGGAAAATTTTTGTTGTGTAGCTAGCGCTCTTATTTATTTAGCTTTTTATCTTATTTTAGCTTTTTTGACGTGACAACGTCTTAAATTAGGTTGCGGCTGGGAGTCACTTATGAAAAAGTGTAACGCCCGGTAACGTTACGATGAGTCACCGAACGAGAGAGAGGCCCGCCAAAGCCTTGCGTCTCTCTCCCACTCAACTATGATCGGTCTGCCGCGCGCGCAGCACGCGGCAGACGTTGTCACGTAAAATCTTCGCCCGTAAAACCGACTTTACAGGCAACCATTTTATTTAATTCCGTATTAAGTTAAAAATGTGTATGTTTGTTGCTTTTTCACGTTAACTATTCAACCGATGAGCTGAGAGATAAAGTTATATCAAGATAGTTTAGCTTTTGGATAGACAAACAACATTTCCGGAATCAACACAAGAAACACCACTCACGAGGCGCAAATTTAACTAAAAAATAAACTAATTAAGAAAACCGCGACACGTCTTATTTTATTTTATTTACAAATCGTTTTGCTCACGACAGTGTATTGTCACCGTATCCGGTATAAAATCATTCACCTATCAAATTTTCTCATCATTGAAAACCACTTTATAATCAGACTAGTAGTTTTAGACACACACATACATAATTTCAATCCAAACACATATGTTTACCAATTTGCGTTTCGTCTCGGCTAAATAATAAATAAAATCACATAGAACGGGGATCTTAATTTCTTATCATAACATAGCAATTAACATCTCTGATCACTCTGGAGCAGAGTTCCCAATAGAAGCCATCAATCAGCGATATTAAACTGGCGGCAAACTGTTCCGCGAAAACCAACAGATGATCTGTCGGCGCTGTTTGATCTCAATTAACTTAGTTCCGCAGAAAGTTGTGACGAGCAACAAGTATATATACTATATACTGTCTGTAGATACTAACCGGGGCTTCGAGCGCTGTGGCTCCAGCGGTATTATAACGAGCCAACAGAAACTGCTTGGTCAGTGATATAAATGGAGGGCCGAGGTCTGTAGCGCTAGATATGGATATAACAATGGCACTGGACAGACCCTTCTGATATTTATAAAATCACCATCAACCACCAAGCACCTAATGGTGTGTTCAGGCAGCCTTCTTCAGAGTCAGTTGTTCAAGAGCAGGCATGCTCCACTTTAGGCCAGAGTATCGCCGAGTCGCGTGGTTCCGCACCCTGCTGGTCTAGCAGTAACTGTACTGTGTTTAAAGGAAATATCGTAAATTTGTATCGTTATAGGAAATCTTAAACAAAAATACTTTTTACATCTACTTATTCTACACTCGTTTTTTAATCTGGTGACGAGACTTAATCTGGTTTGAAACTGCGTTCGATTGGAGCCGCTCCCGGTCCTAGTGAGCACTGTGATATATCATCGTGTGGAAGTTCTAATGTTACTGTTCCCCGCACACAGTTGTAGCTGAGCTATTTGGTTGTGATCATACTCCTACTAGTGCTGTCGTGAATTTATAATCGTATACTGACTTGTAACTTTTTAAACGTTTGATATCAATATAAGTATTGCGTAGTTTATACAAGTGTCTAGCGAGTAGTTAGCCCTAGTGTCACAATGTCGCAAGCCCCGCAAGGATTCGTGCCTGAGAAGGTGCAGGAGTTCAACAGACGCGCGTCCCTCGACGTCACGGAGTCTCCCTCGAAGACTCCCAAGAGAGAGCCCCAGAACGAGAAGCTAGAGAAACCCAAAGAGGAGAAGGCGAAAGAAGCGATGAATGCGCGAGCGAGCCAGGAGAGCAAGAACCCGTTCTCGCCGCACTTCCCGCGGAGCCGCGCGGCGCACGGCCACTTCGAGATGGGTCCGCGCGGGCTGGACTACTCCCCGCACCGCGCGGACTGGCCGAGCCGGCTGCGCGAGCTGGGCCCGCAGCGCTCCACCTCGGTGCACGGCCACGAGCTGACGGAGGGCGCGCACTACGCGAGCCACGCCGCCATGCCGCACCCGGACGTGGTGTTCCGCCAGGACTACTACGCGCAGGCCGGCTTCGTCCCGCCGCGCGCCTCGCGCTTCTCCTCGCAGGAGTACCTCAACAACCCGGCGCAGTTCGGCCGCTGGCAGGATTACCGCGCTGAGTACCGCCAGCGCCGCCGCTCGCAGCAGGACCTGCACTCGATCGGACATGACCCTGGATCAGGTACGACTTCTTTGTACGATTGTAGATATTCTATCTTTTGTTTCTCTTTCTTCTTCTTTCTGCTATCGGAAACGCCATGAACAGAACTGCAGAGAGAACATTTTTGAAGGCTCCAGTTCGTAGGACCTATTATATTATTTTTACAATTTACTCTAAAGACTCGGAGTTGTTCTTCTTACTGTATATCAACAATCCATGGTAAAACCTGATTCAACTTGTTTAATAAAATTTAAAAATCCAACAAGCTTCAACATTAAGATGAAAATACAAACTTATATTCGAAAATCCCCTTTCTTTAGCTTCCCGCAACATACACAAACAGAACTCGAGTAGGGTGTCCATGACTTAATAAAGAAAACAACAATTTCCCTATCGCAAGGTACCTGAGTAAAGCCTCCGAAACAAAAAGCTCGGCACAAAAACAAAACTCCAATTTCCGGCGAATCACCGATCCCTTCCGCCGCTAATGCATGAAGTTTGCTCGTTATTCCGATACCGGCCGATATCACGGTCACTCACTCGGTACCGGGGTGATACATGCTGGTATTCAACATCACTAATATTCCGTTAATAATTAGTAGATTAATGTCACAAGTTCATGTAACAAATTTGCACTGACGTACCTGTAGATTTTAGTTTGTTTTGCAATGAAACAGAATTGAATTGAATCAAAATATTTGTTTTAAAATTCGGCTCCGCTTTGCATATTTCTAGTAAATGGTTCGAAGCTCAGTGAAATGTTGCGTCAGCCACTTTATATTTTTATTTAAACATTTGTATGTTTGCGTCTAACTACAGTTCGATATTTTTCAATACATTTTTCTACGATAGATTGGTGTTGTTATTTTATCAGAGCCAATTACGTTTTGGTTGATTATTAATATAATATTTATAATATAATAGTTTCACAAAACTAAAAGCATAATATACATAAACGCATACATATATTGATTAAACTAAAAAAAAGTTAATCCAGTTATTAAACATATTAGTTTATAAAAAGTTAACTCTATGAATAGTCTTCAAGCCCCGCATTGGTGGGTTCCGGCATATCTGTGTACAATGAGCGAGGTTCCGTGTTTATGAGTCTAGACTTCCTCCCGCAGACACGTCTAAACACCCACTCGCACGAACACTATATATACATACATACATACATACACACAAGTATAGTTACAGTATGACGCGGCCGCTCGCTTGTTCAACTTTTATGAAGATTAAAATTTTCACAATACTGTGAAAAGTTTCACTTTTCCAGTCTTCTTCGAAGAGTAACTTCTCAATTCAATTGTTTTTTTCGTTATTAAACGCATAATTCTGTAATCTATTAAACGATTTCGCATAATTAGTCATCCAAAAGGATGCTATTGTTTTTTAAATTAATTGGTTCCAATTTTAGTTGTTCACCTATATCTTAACTTTCACGGTTATACAAAAAGCAAATTGAAATTTGAAAAAACAAAATACTGAACTTCACCTTTACTTGATTTCTAACAGCTTTTTA
This sequence comes from Mellilla xanthometata, assembly GCA_035578125.1. Taxonomy (NCBI): domain Eukaryota; kingdom Metazoa; phylum Arthropoda; class Insecta; order Lepidoptera; family Geometridae; genus Mellilla; species Mellilla xanthometata. The sequence goes on from JAPUBQ010000026.1 coordinate 158,931, forward strand.
ACCGACTCCAAAAAGGAGGAGGCTATATATTTGACTGTATGTATTTTTTTTCTATGATATTTCAACAATCTCACTCTGTTGTAAAAAAGTACAACTTGCTCTTTAAGTTTTAATCTTCTCATATTAATTATATATTTTGTTTAAGTGTACCAAGGGTACGAAGTACAAGTTATTATTCTGTGACCAAGGTTACTATTATTTTTGAGAGACTTTCTTCACCTTAAGTAGCTATGAGCCATGAGTGGGGAGCGTTACCCCGCTGGTATACAAGGTGTTCTAGAGAAGTACTCGCTGCTAACATTGACCCACAGCGCTCGCTGCCACCTGCAGGCTGTCTCCACATATACAGGGTATACTGGAAACTAATAAGAAATCATATATTGCGACGCATTAATTTTTTTTGAATAATAATATAAGTCGTAAATTATAGCTCAAAAAATAGTTGCCCGAAGATTGGTTAGATTATATTTTACACGCTTTATATTAGCTTCACTTGTATGTTTGTATGTTTGTTTGTAACCGACTTTGGGCGCGATTTTGACCCACTTTAAACGGTCAGATTTCGTTGAAACTTTGTAGATTTATTGAGGACCGATGACAATACACTAATTTGATAAAATTATTAAATTTTTTGTATTTTTGTTTGTATGTTTGTTTGTTTGTAACCGACTTCTTTGGGCGCGATTTTGACCCACTTAAAACGGCCAGATAAGCGTGTTTTTTAGTTTTTTTAAACTACTATTATTTAAAGTTTGTCTGTTTAGGTGTTTAACCTGAAAATAAAAATAAGTTAAAATTTTTTTATTATATTTTTTGTTGTAAAACAATTGATTATCCATCCAAAACAATTGGTTACAAAATCAATGGTTTTACAAAACAACAATTTTTTAACTGGGTTCACGTCTGATTATAAATTATACTAAAGCATGACTAAAAAAAATAAGCATTTTTTTTGTTAAAGTTAAATAAACAAATGTGAGTCGTTGTCTTGGCGGCGGTCCCCGTATAGCGGTGTATGTGCGGGGTGAACGACCGGCGCCGGCGTATCGATCCCATCCATGCGTGCTACACCTCGCTAGCTCCCTCTATAACTGCATTCATCACACATTTAATGCTTCATAATTTTGAACTTTTTGATGACACGTTGTATTGTGAATCACAGATAATCTATTATTTATCATAACATAACATAAGCAGCCTATACGTTCCCGCTGCTGGGACTCGAAGTCTTCACAAGTTCAAAGTTATAGGCCGTTATCCACCACGCTGGCCAAGTGCAAGTTGGCGGTCTCTATAGCAGAGCTTTACTGACTCAATGCAGTTACGATCGCTGACAATACATAGAGTTAGTTAATAAATAAAGAGTTTTTGTGAAAGTAATCCCTTTTATAATTTAAACGAATACGAGTATATGAATATGGAGCTTGCAGAATCGTTATTCATGTGTAAAAAGTAGTAAAAGGTATTTTAATTTTAATAGATATGGAAAAATAATTGCTATTATGTGTAATCATTAATGGGTAGAATACTTAATGAAATTAATTAATCAAACTGAACTCGCCTTGGCTTAACTACTTGGCATAATAATTTGTAGATAAATAAAATAAAAACTCAGTGTAGTCACCATAAAATACTACAAATTAACAATATACTCGTACCTTTAAAATGTCGCCGTGCAAAATAAAGTTATCAGAACTTCAAAACTCTAAAGCTAGTTGAAATTAATCGAGGCGTGTCGCATCGAGTCTCCGACTACTAAACTTGAGAATATTCTGCGCAATACTATTCTATGCAAGTCGTTTGCAACTGCGTGCTGCGGAGTAGATAGAACATCAGTCTGATCTGAGCCTAGGAGCAACTGTGCTCTGTGCTTCAAAGTCAGGTTTGGAGTTTTTTTAATGATGAATAGGCTCACGTTTTTTCCGCAATGTTAAGCTCATTGTGGTCAAAGTAAAAAATGTCCAATTATTTACTATATTTTCATAGTTCATAGTTCATAGTTCATTTATTCATAATAACAATTATTACATGTCAGAAATATTATAATACGAGTAGTACACTATAAGTACATGAATATGGCAACTTATTTTTAATAATAATAATTATTAAATAATAAAATAATATAGTGAAAATGTCAATTCGTAGGATACAATTAATGTCAATAAATTATTTAAAAACTAGGTATAAATTCGTCAAACGAATAAAACGCTCGATTAATGAGCCACCGTTTCAATTTCATTTTGTAAGCGTGCAGACTGGCGGCTGCAGTAACGTCATTGGGCAGCTTATTGTACACCGCCGGGCCCATGATGTGTGTTAACTTGTCGGACTTGTGTAGAGTACGCGGCAAGCTGGCGAGGTGCAGCGGGTGCCGAGTGGAGCGGTCTTGCCGCGCGGAGCGTTTGGGGTAGGCCGCTAGGTTGACGCGCGTGTACACCGCCACTTGGTATATTAGAATGCCAGGCAGCGTCATTATTCCTAGCTCCTGGAAGTAAGGGCGAGCGGGCGTGTCCCAGGCAACGCGTGCTACGCATCTCACTGCCCTCTTCTGCATGCGGAACGCGCGCTCCCAGTCCGCGGCCCGCGCCCACAGCTCGCAGCCGTACTGCAGCTGAGAGTGGACCGTGGCGAAGTAGCACGCTCGCGCCATCTCGCGCGGTACCACTCTAGCCACGCGGCTCAGCGCAAAGCAAGCGCTTCCTAACTTCCCGCACAGATTCTCGATGTGGACGTCCCACTTCAGGCCGCGGTCGATCCGAAAGCCAAGAAACGTGACGGCTTCCTGCTCCACAATACTCACTCCATCCACTGACACATTTAGGGGTCTCATTGACCTACCGGACAGATTGAATTGGATGAAGTGAGTCTTGGTGAGGTTGAGAGCCAGCCCGTTTATGTAGAACCACCGCAATAGTTGGGACGCAGTTTCGTTCAGCTTCTGCTCTAGAGTCTCCACCGAAGGCGCCACTACCACCGCTATTACGTCATCAGCGAACATCAGGACCTCTGCAGTGGTCACGGCGCTGGGCAGATCATTAAGCAGAAGCGAGAATAATATATTCGAAACTGACGATCCCTGAGCTACGCCCATTTCGGTGTTCAGCGGGTCAGATCTCAGCGAGCCGCCTCCGCCCGTGACTATCTGCGACCTCCCTCGCAGTAACCCTGTAAGAAGCGCATGAGACGCTCCGACCACGCCGTAATACTGCAGCTTGGCAGAGAGCACGGCGTGATCGGCCACATCAAATGCCTTCGAGAGGTCACAGCAGAGGATAGCTACCTGCTTCTTGGGCCTACAGTCTCGCGCTTGCACGACGCGGCGTACCACCTCGCGAGTCAGCGATGTCGTCGAGTAGCCCTCGCGGTACGCGTATTGCCGGTCGGATAGAGCGTTCGTCTCGGATAAGAAACTCGTAAGCCTAGAGCTGATTCCGTTCTCCAATATTTTTGCGATAGTAGGTATAATAGAAACCGGCCTATAGCTATCGATCGCTTCACGCTTTCCTTTGCCCTTGTACAGCGGGGAAACCTTGCTGATTTTAAGAGGGTCAGGACACGCACCTTCTCTTATGCAGTTATTGAATACGCGGGCTAACACCGGAGCTAAAGGTATGATGGCCATTCTAATCGTCTTCATAGACAAGTCATATACGTCCTTAGAGTTTTTTGGTGCGACCTTCGTCATAACAATACGGTACACCTCGCCCGCGCTGAACCTGCGCAGCCATAGCGAGCGGTCGGGCGGCGCGCGGGCTGCGGCGAGCGCGGCGCGCGCCTGCGTGACGTCAGCGCGCGGCGCACCGCACGCCGCCGCCGCGCTCACGAACCGAGCGTTCATAGCGTTGAGCGCCGCTCTCTTACAGCAGAACCTAGTGCTATCCGGGTTCCTTACTATGTCTACAAAGTCCGTCCGAGGAGCGTTATCTTTCCCCCTTTTTTGACCACACGTCGTACTGGGCAAGTTAGTAACATTGGTATAACCTAAATAGTCCATTGAAAAGTTACATTTGGGGTTGCGTTTTTTAGAGGACGCAATTTTATTTTTTTGATGTGTAGGGGGGGTCAATGTAAAGCTAAAACCAAGTTTGTGGGGTCGCCACCCTTGTCCCACGGCCGCCATCTTGAAAATAGGGGTTGAAACGGTTTTTATGATATATCTCTTAAACTATTATTTTGATAAAAAAAAATTGTTAACATTTTTTGTTGCAAATTAAATTCTCTACAACTTTGGTCCAGTAACTTTTTATCGTAAAACTATAAATAAAAAAGTTATAAGCGAAAATCTTCAGAAATTCGGGAAAAAAAAATATATTTTTCGTTATAACTTTTTTTTTAATCATTTTACGAAAAAATAAAATCAGACCTTTTTTGTAGATCGTTTTTTTGGGAACAACTTTTATTTGCATCATTTTTTCATTAAGTTAATAGCTAAGGTTTTACAGCGCTCCGAAGTGAGTACTATTGTTTAGTACTCTTAACTATACCTATATTATATGTGTATTCTAATAATATGTCATCAGTAATTTTTTTTTTTATGTGTAGGGAGGGTCAGTGTAAAGCTAAAACCAAGTTTGTGGGGTCGCCACCCTTGTCCCACGGCCGCCATCTTGAAAATAGGGGTTGAAACGGTTTTTATGATATATCTCTTAAACTATTAATTTGATAAAAAAAAATTGTGAACATTTTTTGTTGCAAATTAAATTCTCTACAACTTTGGTCCAGTAACTTTTTGTCGTAAAACCATAAATAAAAAAGTTATAAGCGAAAATCTTCAGAAATTCGAGAAAAAAAAAAATATTTTTCGATATAACTTTTTTTTAACATCTTACGAAAAAATAATATCAGACCTTTTTTGTAGATCGTTTTTTGGGGAACAACTTTTATTTGCATCATTTTTTTTTATCAAATTAATAATTTAAGAGATATATCATAAAAACCATTTCAACCCCTATTTTCAAGATGGCGGCCGTGGGACAAGGGTGGCGACCCCACAAACTTGGTTTTAGCTTTACATTGACCCCCCCTACACATCAAAAAAATAAAATTGCGTCCTCTAAAAAACGCAAGGTTAGGCCTAAAAAATGTAACATTTCAATGGACTAAAATAACATAACAGGGACACAAATGTCACTTTATCCAACTATGTGACGTCGCTACAGAGAATTTCACTCTTCTCTAGCAGCTGGCATCTCAACATGCACTCCTTTTTCTTTCATTCACTTACCATTATTGTAATAAGATGACAGAGTACATTATAGCTAGCTTCTCTTAGTTTATTTGTCTCTTAATTCAATATTGACCAAGTAAAAACCCTTATCATTATAAGGGTTGCTTTCTCTTCGTTTTTCACTTTTGTCGAAACTGCGTTAAAAGTTTTTGGATCGTAACGAAAGCCTCTGGACTGCTGTACTTGGCTATACAACCGCCAACTAAGATTAAGCTAGACTTTTTACTTACGAAAGCGTCCAAAACTAACAACTTTTCGGTCACTTATCCAAGATTTGACCACACCTACCATTGGTTTAACTGCATTTATCAATAAATTACACAATCAGTAACACTTATTTGGTATGGATGCTCGCTCTGCATGTTATGACTTCCAATAAAGGCTTCGGCTCGCTCTCGAGACGTTTCTCACAAGTTTTAAAACAAGTTTGAAAGCTTTTGTAGTAGTTCCGAATATACTACCAATTTTATTATGGATTCCAGAACACCTCTCAACTTGTAAGAATTTGAAACACTCACATTTAATTAAAAATTAAGTCTTTATTTTTTTTTGATCGCCTTAAATAATAAGAACCGTTTGCAATAGTTAATGTTTGCATTTTATATCCATCATTTATCTTAAATTCTAGAGTAAAATCGAAAAAAAAAATCGATAATTTAATAGAATATCTATAAAAATTTGTGAACTAAACTGATAAATAAACAGCAAATTTAAACATTATAACTTTACTCTGCCTGTTCCGGCGCAATCCGCTCCATTCCGGTTAGATCCGGTTTTACATACAAAGTGTCTCGCCGTCCGTTACTGTAGCTAGTGGTGCGACACACACACATACACACACACACACACTACCTCGGGGGAAATCCCAGAACGATCGTTGGAATTGATTGGTTTATCGTGGAGCTTTTAAAAAAACCGTTTCCTTTAAAACACATTTAGTGTACGAATAGTTAGTCAGTTAAAAGTTAAATTCGTTTTAAACGTTGTTTCCACATAAACTGTTCACTGATAGGCCTCACAAATATCATATTTAGCTTAATAATTTCATAAACAAGCCAACTGTTCAGGTTCAGTTATCAAGCGCCTTTAGAGCTTTGACTTGGCTAAAAAAAGGTTTGTATTAAAACCAAGTCAGCGCCTACAATTTAACGCTTGATGGCGCGTTCGCTAATTTGTAAATTACAGTCTAAATAATAAATGACATTTTTATATTTGATATTCATGGAATTTTCCTTAGTTTTAAATTTCAACGCCGACTGTATTTAAGGTACTCGTTTTAATTATGGAACAAAGATCTTGATTTCCCTGTTCAAGTGTAATGAAGAGAACAGCGGTAGGCCAGGGTAATCCTCTCACAGCGGGTAGCGCCGAAAAGCACGCTCAAAGCTCATTTTCATACAGACAATTGACAAAGACACATCATATATACATATATCGTGTCTATTTATACGAGTATATACCCAAATCGGCACGTTTGTGCATTTAGGCCGGTTTTGGACCCTTATAACTCTTGTAGTTAAAGAAAGATTTGTCTTAAATATTTCTGTAAAACTTGATAGAACTGTATTTTAAAAAAGTTGGTATAACTATCTACGGATCATCTAGCTGTTCTTCTCAAGAGAGCCTTACTATGCGTCATAGAAAACAAGAAATCGAAGCCACAGAAGCATTCAAGTACTATTTTTACATGAATTCCTCATAACTTAAAACTCAGCTTATTTCCTTGCACAAAACCGATCCCAGTGTTTATCGAATATTTTCTAGTGTAAACCACAAAAACAATATCGAATAAGCAGCCAACTTTAAAATGAAATCTACTGGTAGAGGCTGCAATTTGCCGAGGGCGGAATGAGCTAACCACAAGCCTTTGTGTGCGACTGCTAATTATATCGAGCACGCCGGCTGTTGTGCGACAAACGCTATAGTATTAAACACATTTTGATATTAGAAACATGGGGAGAGCTAGTATATCATTTATTCCGATCGACATATCGAATAAAATCAGTTTGAAACAATATGGTTTAAAAATATAACTCTATTCAATAAATGAGTTCTTTAATCCCATTTAACTAATAGCCTAAGAGCCAGTGAAAGAATACCTGTATGTATTTGACCAGATCTGGGTTTTTGTACATTAAAGCCCCTATACCTACTGTACATGAGATGGGGACTCACGAAGCCCAAAGTGGTAGACGCGGCGAGTGCGCAGGTAACACAGGTATCGATTTTTGGCTATCTATAAATACATTTGACCACGTCTGCCGTTTTGATATTTGATAATATATTATTTAAAAATGGAAAATAACAATGGCAGACCATTCATCACGCGTTCAACATTGTGGCAGACAATTTTGAAAATGTAAAAAAATTAAAAAAAAATGACCAGATCTGCCATCAATATATTTTATTGATTAGTCTTAAAAATTAATATTGATAACGGCAGACGTATTCATTGCGTATAAACATCAGCAGATAAACAAATCTGAGATACTACCCGGTCAGATGTCTATATATTAGTATAGCAGGTTAACATTAATATAATTTATTTAATCACTGAATTTAATGAAATTATTATTTTACACGTAGTCTTCATACTAAACTTTAAAGTTGAACGATAAGGAAGGAGATACATAACAAAAAATCTTAAATATTAAAATATACTGCTAAGAACAAAAAATAATTTAAATTTGTATTTCATTTTTACATTTATTTATTGAATACAAAGTTTAAAGTTACATAAATTAAAACATGATGATATGATGATTCAGTTAAATTTGTATACTAGATCTAAATCTTTACCTATATACTAGTATTTCGTCGTAAAAAAAATATATAAAATTATTATTATATAAAATTTAAGATATCATAGTGGGTCGCGTGAAATTGGCTGATCTTTCAATATTTAGCGAGATTTTCTCAGATAAGTACGTTATCTGTCGACACAGATTGCAGACTGTATTTATTGTTGAATGTACTGACGACCTATTCATTTTATATCAATACGTAATCTGTACCAATATTATTAAGCGGTAAAGTTTGATTTTTTGATTGTTTGTTTGACGCAAATTGCCTCTTAAACTACAGGACCGATTTGAAAAAAAATCACCGTTGGTGAATTATATTACATTATCCCCTTACAACATAGGCTATATTTTGTTTCTCTTTGCAACTTAGATTATTTTATAGCCCGTGCGAAGCCGGGACGATCTGCTATTATATATAATTTTAATTGATCAAAAAAAAACACGGCACATGTTTTTGTTTTTGAACTAGCTGCGCCCCGAAGTGACCCGCATTATTTCGAGGTTAAAAAAGTAGCTGGTGCGTTAATTTTCAATATGAACTATGTTCGTAACAAATTTCATCGAAATCAGTTCGGCCATTTGAGTGTGAAGTAGTAACAAACATATACACACAAACACAAACTTTCGCATTTATTATTCTTAAATACGTTTATGTCTAGCTTATTCAATTCCGATTAAAGTTTTGAAGTAGTACTTGAAATAAATTTTCAATGGATTATAACTTCTTTTTCCCTCAACCGATTTTGTTTAATTTGAATGAATGAATGATTTATTTGTCTATAAAACTAGGTTCATAGGTGGTATGATAAGATTCATAAAAGTTTGACACTTGATTTTTAGTAAAAATACAAAAAGTGCTCACTGGTATTGATTTCAAACTTTGGAAATTGTATTCCGCGACTGGACTCTACTATAAACCATCTTGGTTATTGTATTTTTGAAGTTATTTATAATACGCAGATATTTTGGGCAATATCAACAAACTTTACATTCCCAAGCTGTATAGCTACGAGCAGAGAAAAGAGGTAATCATCCCACAGCGGCAGGTGTGGCAGAGACGCGTACTATCATTAGCGGCGCGTCGGGTAAACACGCGGCGCACTGTTAGTCTGTCTGTCGGATTGTTTGTTTTCCCACAGTCGGCGGCGCGAGGAATGCGGCGCGCGATGCCAGCCGCTATACACTGTCTAGTGTGTGTAGGTTACCTACCTAGCTGCTAGGTAGCCTAGCTCGAGTTTTAAAATTTTAGCAAGGTTTTCCAAATGTGTGTATGTTTGCCGGCTGGAGTCTCCACTTTGCCAGTGTGACAAAGAAGATCATAAATTAAACATCGAGTATCTTAAGTATCAAAGTATAGAATTGCATCGTAAAATGTTTGAGTTCATATTTTTTATGTATAATTTTTTTCACACGAAAAAACTTAAACTGAAGGGAAAAATTTACAAAACGATCATTAGACCTGTCGTATTGTATGGATCCGAGTGTTGGGCGACGAAAGTAGTGCATGAGAGAGGATTGCATGCGGCAGAGATGCGAATGTTGCGATGGATGTGTGGAGTAACAAGAATGGACAAGGTAAGAAATGAGTATATTAGAGGAAGTTTGAAAGTGGCGCCTGTTTCAGAGAAAGTGAAGAGTGGACGGTTAGCGTGGTACGGACATGTAATGCGTAGAGAGGAGATGCATGTGACTAGGAGAAGTATGGATATGATTGTAAGAAGTAGCGGAAGGAGAGGTAGACCAAAGAAGACGTGGATGAATTGTGTGAAGGAGGATATGAATGAGAAGGGAGTGAATGTGGAGATGACGGCTGATAGAGTGGCGTGGAAGAGAAAAACAGGCTGTGCCGACCCCACCTAGTGGGAAATGGTAAAGGAGAAGAGAAAGAAAGATTTTTTTTCACACGAATTATCAAGTCTTGCTTGAACAATTCGTGTGTATAATTTTTTTTCACACGAATTATCAAGTCTTGCTTGAACAATTCGTGTGTATATTTTTTTTCACACGAATTATCAAGTCTTGCTTGAACAATTCGTGTGTATAATTTTTTTTCACACGAATTATCAAGTCTTGCTTGTAAATATTTTTTTAATTTTTTTATATGTTTCCCTGACGCAAAATTTCGATAAGTTTGGCGTGTCTGTATGTGTGTGTATGTGTCAAAAATGTTAGTAGCTATGTTATTTGTAAATATGAGTAAATTGGTAATGATGGCTGGCCACAAAATGGCGGAATATACATTTTTTCACAACCACGTTAATCTAATATATAAAATTTCCGTGTCACAGTGTTTGTTACCGTACTCCTCCGAAACGGCTTGACCGATTTTTTCCAAATTTTATATGCGTATTCAGTAGGTCTGAGAATCGGCTACTGTATATTTAGTTTTTTTTTTATTGAGGTAAAACAACGTTTGCCGGGTCAGCTAGTATGGATATAAAATGAAAGAGCTTGACTAATAAAAACATACACCGTAAAGTAATGTATGGGTTTTTTTTTGTATAATTTATACTTTTTATGGTTACATTTTTTTTTGTAAAATTTAGGTGGAGAGATAAAAATTAGAAAATATATACCAGTATATAATAATGTGAGCTAAAAAACAATCATTTGTTAGTATAATAATGGTGTTGATATTTATATTTATTTTTAACAAGTCATTGTTTTGTTGACAGGTAAGCTCAAATAAATGTACGAGGAGCAGTCACCCCGCTCGATAGTAAGTAACGACTCCATTAACTAAATTGATCATCTCATCAAACGGAAGTCATCGCGCGTTTGTGTTTATTTTATTACTATTTAAAACGTAGTTAACAATATAATGGTTGGATTTTACGAACACTTCCGCTAGCCTATTTGTTGGTTTATGCAAACTACAGATAAGTTAATGGAATATAAATATTTATAAATCTGTATAATTTACAATAAAACTATTTTGATAATATTAATATTACTTCTAAGGAATACCTACAGAATAATTTTAGCGGCATTATATTTAGAATCAACTTACTTTTTCTTACACGTGATGAGCTAAGTGGCCAGACTCTAGAGTCGAGAGTTTTTAATCTTCCCAAGGACTGCCTGACTTAAGGACCAGCTGCGACATAATTATCACGGACCGCCACACTTTCTCCTAGATGTATATATATGCTCACTTTTAAAAGACATGTTTTTTGCAAGGGTCATCCATTCAAAACCGAATCGACTACTGCTTAATTTTGATGATCGAGTTAGATCACCTTACTAAAAAGAGCTACAGGCGATTTTTAAATTAAAAATCTGATGACTGTTTATTAAAATCATAGATCATATGTGGCATAGAAAAGTAACCTAGGTATTAATCCAAGATCTAACCTGTCTCCATATCAAAATTATAATCTAAATCGGCATAGCTGTTCGAGCGGGAAAGAGTAACAAACACATAAACTAAGTTTCCTCTATAATATGAGTATAAGTGGAATTTTTATAGTAAGCGCTAACGGCAATCTCCCAGCCAAGCTAGTAATAGCGTCCTACATAAAACCGGGCGTACATCTCAGCTGGAACATTGCAGTATGTCTGTTGTCTATTTCCTGTCTCAGGAATTCCCTGACAAAGGTACAAAAACCTCGTTTCCCGGACACAACCCGCCCGGCAGGATCGGAGACTGCCCTCACTAACCGACCTCGATATTACTATTTATATTTGTATATAATATACATAGAACAATGGCTGACGTATACTATGCTGTTCAAATGCCATGCGACTTGTGCCGTGATGTCACTAGCGCCGTCTTTTACAATTTGCAAACATATACGCTGATATGAAACATGTTTCGTATTCTATTGGTAAAGCTGAAGAAGTAACAGTAACACAAGATATAGTAAAACATATACACTAACACACAAACTTTCGCCTTATTGATATTAATAGGATAACTGTAGCCTACACAAATATTTAATTATCTAACAATAGAAACGCGGTAAGTACTTTTATTTCGAGTACTTAAACTATTTTAAAATCTCAAAAAATGCATAGCAAATACTTATTTGATATTAGAATATAAGAACATATAAACACTTGGTTAACATAAAAAGCTTTTATTAACCAAGTAATTCTTCTTCTTAGTTTGAGCTAAGTGACTGAGCTCTAGCGTCGAGAGTTTTCAAGCCGCCCGAAGGGTTCTTAAGTCTTACAACTGATTGAACTAAGACTAACAACCAGGACCTACAATTTAACGTGTCTTCCGACCTACGGTAAAGCCCTATTTTTAAGTCTTATGCATGGTCACCCGTTCAAAGACTGTTTGCATCGACTATTGGTTAACCTCGATGATCGCGTCGGATCGCCTTAGCTAGCCGAGCTACATGCGTTACAACTAAGCACTGAGAGTGAGGCAATCTGATGTCGCAGCAGCGCTCCGTGTCCCGCTGAGCTAATTCAATGTAAAGTGAAGTGTGCTCACCACTAACCTATTTAGTGAAATAAAACTGAGCCACTTTGCGGTTCCACTTCCTACAAGAGAGACGGCTTTCCTAACTTCGTTAACATTTCCTTGGATTGCGAAGTTTTGTTTTGAACTAGCTAGCCCGGGGTAAGAAGAGGTTAATCCGGGATAAAAAGTAGCCTGTGTTAATACAAGGTCTAACCATCGATCAAATATTACTAAATCAGTAAGCGCACGAAGAAAATTTAAAATGATAATTGATATTAAAAATCCATTATGAATGATAATGAATTTTTCACATTCGGAATATTGTATATTATTATTTACTAGGTCTAACCTAACTTCATAGTAAATCTCATCAAAATCAGTCCAGCCGTTGGAGCGTAAAAGAGTAACATAGATATTGAAGCTATTTACGTATCACGCGAGCACCACAAATGTTTTTGCGATAAAAAGTAGCCTATGTGAAACAAAAATGATTTCCAGTGCAATTTAATCCTGTGCATAAAATGATTCCATTCATATGATTTCCAACTTTTTATCATACTTTCATTTAATTTTCGAGATGAGATAATCAAGTCAATTATTCTCGACGCTTATCTCAAACACTTAAAATAATAAGTGACTGGTGAATCAAGCTTTATTTTCTCCTACTAATATTATAAATGCGTCAGTTTTTTAAAATTTACTTAATAATATTTGTTATCTTTCACGCTTACATGATTTAGGGCAAACACATTGGTATAAAATAAGTTTAAAGATTGCTACTGATTATTAGATTTGAACTGATTTACTAGAAAAAATAGACATTATTGCAACTTGCTTTTTTTATTTACGCATGCAACAGCACGGAGTGAGAGCTAGTTTTAAATAATTTCGTGTAAAGTCCGTCTCTCTACTTTAGCTCAGTTTGTGAAACTTTTATTCGTTTGTGGAACAGATTTGCGTTTGTTATCTGTGTTTTCTTGGCAGAGTGCAGCTCAGCTCGCTCCATTGGTTCTAGTCTACAACGTGCGATTGTCAGCCTTATCTTAAAGCTATAGGGTTTATTATTGCATTGACTTCCGATGTTAAATACTCTTACATTTAGTTACGCTAAATGGTAATTTAAAATTGCAATGGAAAGTGATTGGTGTTTTATTATGCTAAACTTGTAATCTAAAATCTTGTTAACAATTATATATGTATATTCTATAGAATAACATCTTTTTTATTTTGGTATATTTTATTATCATGAGTTTCTATACAGGCTAATAATATGTACCTACATAGAAATTACTGTCATTATTCTATCCTTTTCAAAATATTTCCGACCTGAGCTACGTTTTTTTTAAACCATTAATTATTTGCATTAAGATGAGTCATATGTAGATGTATACGAAAACACTGACTTCAGAGAAAGAGGGAATCAGGTGAATGAGAAGATAGAGAAAGGTTAAAATCAAAATCAAAATCAGACTATTACACAAGTTAACCGCAACCCGACCAAAGAGTAGGTAAAGTCCGAGCGGGGGGTGCGGGGTACGGGAGGGGGGAGGTAGTATTATTTAATCTATCAGAACGGGAGATTGTTCGCTAGATTTACAGCTTGGCCGTTACCGCCGCGCCGTGGATTATCGCGCGTAGATAACATTATAACACAGATATTGATACGTAAAATAGTTTACTAACACTAAAATTAAATAATACAAACAATTGCAGACTTTTCCTTTTTACACATCGAACATAAATTTCAGTTGTATAGATTATAATATACTACGCTTTTCTACATATAGGCAAAATTTGGAATTTGCAGTTATTTTGTTATAAATCATACTCGTAAATGGTACAAAAAAATGGCTTGTAAAACCCTAAAAATATGTATACTAATTTTGATATCAGTCATATCTATAAATATGAAATAGAAATGGTTCATACAATTTAGTTAATATTTTTACCATTTATGATTTCCAATAAAAAAAGCAAAAAAATTCAAGATTTTTACAATTGTCAAAACCTAATACATTCGTTTGCACAATATAAAAACATTTGATTGTTTTGAAAATAGCTCTGTGTTTGTTGCACGCAAAATGAATTATAAAGAATGTAGAGGAGGTGGTCTGTCAGTGTAGACGCACGGTGAATACGGGCGGCGTGACTTATGGCCTGAACTTGAAGGGAACTCGCGCCCGACACGATATTATCCTACTAATATTATAAATGCGACAGTTTGTGTGTATATGTGTAAGTGATTACTTTTTTACGCTCAAACGGTTGAACTGATTTTGATGAATTCAATTCAATTATTTTTTTTTCACATAGGAATATATAACAACAGTTATAAGACACTTGTAAAAAAGTCAACATCTAAATTATACGAGAAAGAATATGTATAAGAATATTTACAAAAGTAAATATATAAAGTAAAGTAAATATGGTGTGAAGATAGGTTAGACCTTTAAGTAACTAACATAAGCTACTTTTTAACCCGATTTACGCAAATAACTTCAAAATCTATGTTACTTCTTCACGCTCCAACGGCTGGACCGATTTTGATGAGATATACCACGAAGATGTTAGATATTTGAATAACAAATAGGCTACTTTTTATCCCGGATTAACTTATTTTGTCCTGGATTAACGCGGGTAATACCGCGGGGCGCAGCTAGTACCTAACATACCTACTACACGTATAAACTACATACATATAATACAGGTGCTCTATTGATTGTCCATCGCGCCACTGCTCGTAATGGTAATCACCATAAATTGTAAGACCCGGCTGACTCCCTAAGTATAGCCGCTAAGCTAATGTAGCGCCTGTAGCTCGGCTAGCTAAAGTGATTTGACGCGATCAACGAAGCTAGGCAACGGTCGATGCAGACTGTGTTTGGATGGGTGACCATGCACAAGACTGTTGTTTTAAAGATACATTTTTATCTAGACACCACTGTATATATCGATGACTAATACGAAAAACAAGAAAGAAAGGCCACTAAAAACTTTCACTTATAAGTACCTTAAAAGTTTGAAATTATGTCAAAAAGTGAAAAATAGGAGGATAGGAGGTTGGTGCCATTCCACACATTTTTATCAAATGAAGTTTAGAACACTCTCAACTAACACAGCCTTTGAAAAAAAAACCATAAGAATAATAGCGTAATTTCCAAAAATTCACATAGTGTACTATTCTGGTTTGAACTATCCTGTGTGACAATATGATAAGGAAATGGTTCAATATACTAAATTTTAGATTTTTTGTACCAGTTTACTTTCTAATTCATAAGTCTGATTGGTACCAAAATAAGTATACATATTCTTAGATTGGTTCTTTAGACGGCTTTAGGGCTATTTTTTTTCCGATGTTTTGTACCGTTTACGATTTATAGTCAAAAAAATTAAAAATCACGATTTAGCCCGTGTCTTCACAAAAGAAGGTTTCCTGAACAAAAGAATGATGTTGTTTTTTCATTCTTTGTGTTTTCCCTTACAATGTTTATATTATTATAGATCCAATAATGAATCCCCGTCCCAGTCCAGCCGGCTCCCCCTGTATAACCCGATAGCTGAGTATAAAGTAGAGCAGCTGTATAACCCCATCGGAAGCATGAGTGGAGGTTTCCACGCCGCTATTAGGCACGGGGCGCGAGTTATCGTGGTTCAGGAAGACGGGTTAAAACGCTTACCTTTTATACGCCTGGTTCAAGATTGACTTTAAAAAAATATAAGAAAATTTAGATTAAAAAACTGTTTTTGGCTAAGATTGAAATATGAATTTTTTGATGAAAATGTGGACTTAGCTGACTAGAATTTTAACAAATACAATCAAAATACTACTTATATGTATGAACGCATTGTTTCTAATGATAAACTAAATTATCACTAAGTAATGATTTAATATCTAAATCTGTACTCAGTGACAGGTTAATTAACCAGTAGCTGGTTCTAAATGTAGTTCTAAATTAGTCCATTATCTTAACCATTAGCGATTAGTTACAGATAAAGAACTACACTATTGTTCTAGAGCCAGGATATCTACACTGTAGCTCTAAAACTTTATAACTAGTATTGTTTTTTTTTCTTATAAGTTTGCGTTAGACTACATCTTGCCTGATGGTAAGCCACGAATAGGCATACTCCACCTTAGGACATAGTGTCACTAACTCGTTTAGTTATGTGCCCGGGGCTGGTCAAATGCCTATGTGTTCTGAAAAGTGCTTGTTTAACACTACACTTCATCCGACCCACAATTATTATTGCGCTGTAGTGTAAATGTCAAGTTTTAAATATTAATTTCGCATGGTCACCTCGGAAAGGCTATCCACATTAGCCAATGCTAACTTTGATAATCGTGTCAGATTATCTAAGTTAGCTGAGCTACAGGCGGTTTCTAACTAACCACACGTGATTAGTTTGTAACTTTGTCTATCTGAAGCTTTATGGTTGCTATAGATACGTAGGTAAGTCTGTCTATCCGTGGCGTGGGGAGAAGAATCATTGTGTTGCCTCTAATTATCGGAGTCCTTGGTCCGGGTAATTGGGCGCCGCGACGTCTGCCGAGCATCGCCTAATTAAAAACACACTAATTAATATCAGAGAAGCTTTGCTGAAGAATTAGGTTTGGGATTTGTTTTTTGTATTTTGTTTGTAGTCAAATGGTAAATTAATAAACTTTGACGATTTAACACTTTGAAGTTATGAACAAAAAAACATTAAGTTGACTTTTATGTAATTCATAGATAACATTTTAACCGCTAGATCAATGGATAAATTATAATAATGTAATGAAGTAACTGTGGCTTCTAAAACCTTGCTCTAACTGGTTACTAAAAGGCTTTGACTACGCAAATCAAATCATATTATTTATTTCTTGCAAATTAGGTACAATTAATGTTAATACATTAAGTTGGCCCTCTATTACAGTTACCGTTAACCATTACCGAAAATTTATTATTTAAAACATAAATTTTACTGTAAAGCTTTACCTCATACATATTTATGTCAAAGTGCAAGAGTGATACACTGATACACATGCACTAATGCACAATGTGTGTTGGCGTAGCAGGGCTACGGAGCTACGGCGTAGGCAGTCTACGGCGTAGCGTGCGAGTATTTATCTGAGGAGATTACTCCACAGTGCATTGATTGGCTGCTCACTGTACACAGCTACTGTGTATATAGCCTACTCATCATATAAATGATAAAATGTGTATGTGTGTATGTTTCTTATTTTTTCACGCTTGATGAGATACAATTTGGTATGGAAGTTACTATATCTAGGAATTAACACACAGGCTGCTTTTTATCACGGATTTAAATAGTAACATTGGGCGTAGTTTGTACTTCATTAACAGTTATTTTGATAAAAATGCCTTAATTTTTATAGTCTAAGTATGTCGTACTGATGAAAACAATTACTTTCTCTCGGTTTATTAAGGCTTAGTAGGATTGTTGAAAAGGAAATCTATTCAATGAATATGGATTCACATTATGTAATGATACGGAATCCTTTGTGCGCGAGCCCGACTCACTCTTGTCCCGGTTATTATCTGGACATCAGATTTTTTTTTATACTAGATGGGTTTGCGGTTCAACGCGTGCTTTCATATATATGTGATTCTGTACTCACCTAAACTGTCGTTTATACTAGAACAAACTAGTAATTATGCACTACACTACACACATCTAAGAAACAAGTAACATTAAAATTTATTAAAAAATAACGTTGCTACTGTAATAGCATATAACTAGTAAAACTAAAGTCCTTTATCAAAGCTTACAAAGCGCTTGTAATTGGCCTCTCTCACACATAGCCCTCTCCACTCCCCTTAAAAGTAAAGCCGGACCGGCGGCGGGTGATGGTTCACAAAGTTATAAGCTAGCGGCGGCGTGCGGTTACTTTGGGTATTCATAATTAACGCGACATTAAAGCTGTTGTATGATGCCTGGTGGAGACCTTAATGCTTGCTGGCTCTATTTGTAAGGGTTAGCCAGAGGGTAATCCGGAAACCTTCACTAACCACATGTCACGCTCCGTATTTGTTACCTGGTTCACCTCTGGACTTGTTTTTTTTTTGGCTGCCCAAGTGCAGGTTAGCGGATGACATACGTTTTTTTTGGATATTTTGGTCCGAAAACTTGTCGGTTTTGTTACGATGTTTTCCTTTATCGTAAAGCGAGTGCAAATCCACATATTATAATTTGAAAAAAAAAAAAAACAGATCATTATGGTGTAAGGCCGGGATCGAAGCAGGGGCCGTCTGATTAAAAAGCAGACAATTCTTCTCACTGAGTCACAATCGCTTGAACTGTAATAAAAAATATTGGCTTTTTGTGTACTCAGTTTAGACTATTTTCCAGTCAAACTTTAGGCTAATTGATTCAGTTTTCTGAGTGGGATGTAGTTAAAAACTTATGACGTGGGAACCATCTGCCAATCAAACATCGCCTATGACTAAAAAGTACTACTAGTATTAGAATACGAAATCCAAGTTATTACGAAACTAGTTTAAAACCTTTACGCCTTTACGCAAACAACCAAACATACAGACAAACGACAGTCAAATCGAACAGGTAATGCAGAGGCAAAACTCGTTCAGAATCAAGGCAATAATATTTTAAAAATATATAAATAAAAACAAACACAGAACAATAAGAACTGATTATTTCCCTTCAACAAGCATTCACAGTTACACAGCTGATCTAGTCCAGTCAGAAGGTAAACTAGTATGCAAAACAATACAAATCTTGTTTGAGTCGGAGCTCGCTTGTCGACTCACTGTTTGAACTGCGCTATCCTACTGCCATTACTGTCAACTGTGGATTTAGCACGCGAGTTTACCTACTGTAATGTCTCATCTGTGACATGAGAGTTAGTGGACGTTTGAATGTGTGTGGATTGTGTGTGTGTATGTATGTATTTATGTGTGTGTGTGTGTGAGGTTTTGTTTACTGCTTTTAATGGCTGAAGCTTTCTTACTGGTGACTCTTTTGTCTATCGCGGTTCTTTCATGAGAAAACTTAGCTGTTCTGTGGTTTTAAATTGCGGGGTGTGATTTTATTTGCGTAGGTTCTACGTTTATGAACTGTTATAATGATCTATGTTATTTTACATTAAGGACTATTTTCTTTATGTTCAATATCACAATTCAAAATGAAACAACGTCAGGAAATTTACAGAAGTACCTAATTGTGTGTTTCGAGAGTTTAATTTAAAAGCCAGTTATTCTAGACTAGACATGCCCCTCCTTACGTCAAAGTCGTCGCCGAGTCGTGTGATTACGTACCCTAGTCTGTCGTTGCCCGAAAGGTTAAATAAAAAAAAAAAACCTGAATATTCTATGACTTCTGCTATCTTAGATAGATAAACTCTTTATTGCAACACAATTAAAAGACAATACAAAACATAGAAAAAAAAACTTGTAAGTAACAAGTGGCGGCCTTATCACCAAAAACGATCTCTTCCAGGCAACCAATGCATCGAGAGGAAATTACAATAAATATAATGGGGTGTACAACAAAGAGATAAATATTAACTAAATACATCTACAAATAACCTATACATAACAAGACATACATCTATCTTAATGAATGCCTAAGATATATCTTTCTTTAGAACTATAATATCCGAGAAACAGTTCTAGTCGGAATGATATAGTATTTCCCTGCGAGTGGTAATTTCACGGCTGTTGATGGCAAGTCGCGACGTCTCAGATAATGGCGGCATGATGGATGGCGTCACGTCACACTCATCAATTATTGTATTCTGCCCCCAAGTCGGAAATGATTTTTATATTACTTTACCTTCACTCTAATGGAGAAAGTAAAAATAAGATATAGAGTTCAAGGATTGAGTTAAAATCCAGGGTAATGAAAGAAATTATTACGTTATAAATAACGTAATAACCATCATTAAGTAAGTAATAACGTCTGCTTTTCAATCAGACTGCCCCTGGTTCGATCCCGGCCCTACACCAATGACTTGTTTTTTTCAAGTTACCTATGTGTGGATTTGCACTCGCTTTACGGTGAAGGAAATCATCGCGAGGAAACCGACACGTTTGAGGACCACAATATCCGAAGACGTGTGTCATCCGCCAACCCGCACTTGGCTAGCGTGGTGGAATATGGCCTATATCTCTCTCCTCGTGAGAGAAGGCCTCGCGAGTCCCAGCAGTGGGAACGTATAGTGGGCTGCTTATGCTTATATGCTTAAAAAGTTTTTTTTACTATTTGAAGCGTGTGGAAGCGCCAAGAACAAAATGTTTAACGCCATTTTCTTGCTCGAAATAAGAAGATATTTTTTTTATCTTTTCACCGTATTTTCATTAAGTTTGGAGTTTCCTAGTTGCTCCCAGCTCGTAGTTTCTTTATGAAGTAAGCATCTTAATCTAATCTAACATCCGGCGGATCTCCAGACGTTCATTCTTTTAGCAAAAACTTGAGTCTGTTTCGCTGCAAATGAGTTTTCCCGCGCGCCGCCATTTTGGATTCCGGTCACGTATTGCCAGTGGCGGGGAAATACCCGCGGTTCGCGGGGGACTCAGACGGATCACGTCTTATTATATTTTTTTTGTATATCTGGCAACCCCGGATTTGTTGATAACCGCGGTTGTTTTTGTAAATCATATTGATTTATTACCAGTGTGCCGTAAAAAGGGAAATCTTTTTTATCTTTATATATATATGTTTTTCGTTTTAAAAATAAGAACCGAATTCAGTGCAATGAACAAGGCTGAATAGGAACAAGTAGTAACAAGCTACAACCCACTAACTTTCAGTGAGGTTTAGAGTCCAATTAAAGTTGTAATACCCATAGTAACGCCCCTTACATGTTATCCTGAGCTGCCCACATGGTTACTCGTATTTCATCATTAACATTTGGGATTAACTAACAAAGTTTATTAGTAGATCCTCCGAGCTCATACTCCGCACATGTATCTGGTTTACAAGTATGATGTTTATATTATTGCGGCTAGATATCCTAGTAAAAAGATTATCTTCAAACAACAAAAAATATAGTACGAGTAACATTATTTTACTCCTTTATATCTGTGAAACTGCTAAGCAATCACAATGTAATCAGACGGAAGTTTAAATGAACTGTATGATAAGAGAATGTTCAAGAATATACCCGTTATGACGAAATTGCACTACTCGTAAATCTACGCCCCAAAAATGTTAAAAAAATCTAATAGAAGTTTTAAATTGTTGTCTACCGATTAAATTGTTGTTAAGCGAACGACTCAAAACCACTAAAATATACTATTTACTTTCTTTTACTTATTAAAATTATTTTAGTTTATATTCTCTCTTTACCTTTTATAAATGTGTGACATTTATCTACATCATACAAAGTTCACCTCAGTTCACCACAGGACGAGCACGGAAACACTAACATTATACGTTGGGGGTGTCAAAACTATGTGATTTTTTTCTCCATTTTCATTGCACGGCCCGTCATATTTTGCCAAACGCTCTCTTCCTCGCGAACTTTCTTTCAAGGCACGAGTGAACCGGTTTCTTCTGAGCAAGCGCGCTCTATCTACCTCAGATCACAATATCGCTTACTATCAGATACATCGTGTACAAAAACGGGCTTGCCGAGTGTACAAAAATAATCTATTGTCAAATTGTGTAGTCTGAGGTACTGCTTATACTATTACGACTAGATTTTTCAGTTTAATAACTGGGTTATTTTTTCTGTTGAAAAGTCTAAGTGCCTGTTATCTCGCCCATTATCTTTTATTTAACGTTCCTGGAAAAGATAACAAGGCCTGACGTTCAAGTGTCTCCGAACAAAACGACTATTACAGAAACAATCTCAAGTTACAGAACAAATCTCGGATGACAGTTATTATCGTAGCGGCAAGAAAAACAAAACAATTTAGAGATAACACGAAATATTGTGTTTCTTCTGAAATGTTATTGAGGCTATCTCTGAGTATTTTTTGCGAGGTTGATTTTATGCGATACTTTTAGAAATTAAACGAAAATTGGTATAATCTAAATTTTGCTAAGTTGTTGAATTGGAAATGTTTTCTCAGTTGTGTACATTGACATTTCAAATTTATTTAGATGTAAAAGGACTGCCTTGGTTCAGTCGCTAGAGTGTGAAAGAGAAAAAAATCACCATCCTCATACATTTATTAGCAAGACCTTTTGACAAGGCAAGGATTCAACCTATCCTTATCTTATCCAAACATGAAATTTTGTACACTTTTTTTTCAAAGATTTTATAACTTTTATATACTAAAGCCATTGGTTTATATAAAGTGTTGTTTGGCAGCAACAATCATTCATCAATAGAAGTATTCAGCTTTTAAAACAATAAGTGTTAAGACTTAAGGGCAAAATCTATATTTTACAGATTTTTGCTATGAATCGTAAAGGGTAAAAACTATTGAAAAAAAAAAAATAGTTTAATGGCCTCAATAAACCACTCTTAAAATATTTATACTTATTTTGGTACCAATTAGCTTATGAATTAGAAATTAAACTGGTTCCAAGAATCCAAAATTAAGTTTTCGCCTTAAGATGGCGTCATACATGTTCAGGTAACAAGAATTAAGCAAAGCTCTTCCGTTAGCGAATACGAGTTCAAAATGGCGACAGGTACCGTACATTACATTGTAATGAATAGCTATTGAAGTTAAACTTGAGGAAATATAGCTTTAAGTGAGTACTTTATGATAAATGTAAAAGATGTTATGGGAGAAGTTCAGAGTTTTAAAGAAGACTTACCGCGTTTGTGGAAATTTCACAAAATGTTCAATGAAATTTTAGTCATTATTGTGAATGAATGGAAAAGGTTTGTTCACTTGTCTATAATAATAATAAAATAAGTATATTATATTTATCTCATTAATTAGCAATCCGAGTTCAATTTTTGGCACGGCCAATGTCTTTGTGCTGAACTAATTATGTTATGGGTCTAGGTGTTAAATATGAATCGATATATAGAAAGTATTATGTATACAGTTATTAGTGTTTTATTACACAGCTGGTCAACTCCATACTGAACCATTTCTATCCAACGTTTTTAATTAAGTGTGACCGTTTGTTTCGTGTAAATACATTTCAAGTTTGTATTATGGTTGCTACCACAACTGATATACTACATATATCGATACATATTATTCATTAATTAAGTATAACAGTACATATACAGATGTATAGTACAATCAACTATGGATTGTAATTATTTTCCTTAAGCTAAACAGAGTAGATGTAATCCATTACAGCGGAACAGGCAGAACAAGTCGCGGCGAGAGATTATGGATATTGATAGATGGCGGCAGATGGCGCCACCGTGCGCTGATACATCATGCTCCTTACCCACCTCGGGGATCTCATCACACACACCATGTGTGTGATTCGTCATTATGTTTAGCTTTAGTAAATATAATTTAATTTCCAAAAACATAGCATAACTACAAACTTGTCTAAAATAAACCTACCTAAAGAAAACGAAACGAGATCTAAACCTACATTCGACGACCTCGTTGGCATAAAGGTTACCATGCCAAAATGCTAACCCGAAGGTTCCGGGTTCGATTCCCGTCCCGGTCAACATCTTTGTACTTCACTAAATTTGTTGGCTGTGGGTCTGGGTGTTATAATATGTAACTATATAAAAATATGTATGAATGTTTTTATATGTAGTATATCAGTTGTGTTGGCTACCATAATACGAACTAGAAATGGTTCAGTATGGGGTTAACCAGCCGTGTGTGAAATGTGTTCTAAAAAAAAATCCAATAGAAAGATGTGTGTATAAAAATCTGGCCCGTCTCTGGGCAGCGTCCCCGAAATTCTGGCTGCATTACTCCATTGAAAGATTTGTGATATATTTGAGGCTTTGATCAGTTTTTTATGCTTTAGGTGTAAGGATTTAAGGATATATAATTATAGTAATTGTATTGACTGGTTTGGTAATGTCAGATTATCTTATCGTTTTAAGGGTTCAGTATCCAAGGGTACCAACGGGACCCTATTGTTAAGACTCGCTTTCCGTCTATCACATGTCACGATAGCATGACATTTTTAATGTAGGCTTGCGCTCGACTTCAACTAACCTGAAGTGACATTGCGGTCTAGGATGGAGCGCGCTTGCCTAAAAAAAACCGGTTCACTCTCGCCTTGAAGGCAAGGAGTTCCACAGTTTGGCCGTCAGTACTATAAATGTGGAAGCGAATCGCTTAGAGCGAATTTTCGGCTTTTCCACTGTATGAATTCAAATGTTAGTAGTTAATTAAATAATTTTAATTTTATAATAGTCTTAATAGTATTATGCCAATATGAGCAAAATTTTCAAAATTTAAGAAATGTATACACCTAGAACTTCTTAATACGGAAACTAAGAAATTTCTGTTTATTTAAACTTTCAAACAAAATATACAGAGCTTCCACCACTGCCTTTACGAAGAAACCTCCGGATTAGTTTAACCGAAAATTAGTATTCCTGACACAAAACCTTCGAGTTGCTTATTAACTCGCTCTCTCCACTGACTTTATCAGAATGAGAATTGCATCAAATAACGCCATGTACCTACTAACGAGGCTATCTAAACATCTGTGTTATTTTCTTTACTGTTTGTTATTTCGTTTATATTTTCCGTTACATTTTGCGCTCGCTTCAAATTTCGGCGGCCATGTTTTGTGTTGTTTTACAAATAGAAGTTTTTTGAATATTTTAATTATTGTAATAAGGAATATACATAAAGAATTCAATGGCCTGTTTATATATAAAAAAAATATATAAATAAAAAATGCCTGCATATCCCTTATTGTAAGACCATCTCAAAGCAAAGATGATTAGATCTTACTCTACTAGAGGTCTACTACTCGCTAGAGGTCACCCTAGCGCATTCGTTTAAACATTTGTTTTCTTACGCACATCATTTATATCACTCTGTGTGTCTTCTCCTGCCTAAAGCTAAGCGTGTAAACCTCGCCGTATTCAGCATCCTCTCTGTATCATAAATGACTTGTTGTTAAATGAAACGCGTGTCCCTTGTTCCACACGACGCGGGGACATTTTATTACTCTGCGATGTAGGGTCACCATGAAGATAGGAAAATGCCGGATATACTTGTATAAAGAATTTTAGTAGTAAGCAAAAATTAGATGCTATTTATTTAGTAAACCATAGAAGTTAGCAGGGATTTTGTATTGATTTCTTTTACTTTATTATTATTATTTTTACGAATAATGAAATAAAAAATTAATCAACAATATTTTTACTCGAGAAGCTTGACATACGTTGTTATTTTTTAATCTATAGTTTAATTAGTTTTTAATAACAGTCTTGTAGGAAAATTGAAAGTTTCTATACATTACGAAATAACTAAGTACTTATTTATTTATTGATATTACTCTTTTGGGGATTTCGTTCAGCAAATGTATGTATTCTTGATTAAAAAACAATAAATAAATTATTTTTTTTTTAAAAAACGGGCTGTGCCGACCCCACATAGTGAGAAAAGCTGAAGGCAAAGAAGAAGAAGAAGAGTTAGATACTATTATACTCAGCAGTAAAATAATGAGGACTGTAGATGATGATGCTAACTATTTTCTTCCCCCCATATTTTCCCCCGTATATCCAAGTCGCGAGGTCTCAGCCGCTGTCAATATTCGTAGACGTACGTTTCACTTCACTCGACACAAATCCGATTCCACCCTTTACTGACGCTTACCACATGTACAGGATATATAATATGATATGTACATATATATATATATATACTGAAGGCTGATTGAAAGGTCGTTAGATCTGGAGAGATAGCACAAACTAGTATATTTTATATGTTTTTATTTTTATTTCAAGAAACTACTACTAATAAGTAAAATTTTAATATTTAGAAAACCCAGAACAACATTTTATGTTGGCGGTCGTCTTGGTTTTCAAATTTATCATAATATATTATGTATACTACTAGACAAGCTCTAGTATTTGATACTCATATTGATACAAAATATGTAATTCGGTATTTTGTGGCCATTACAGCAGTAGAACCGGCTGTCATCAAGGAGAAGAGTAGGTAATTTTTTCATATTTCAAACATAATATGTATAAATTATATTTTAGAATATTGTGTTTAATCAAACTGGCAAAAATATTTAAAATTGACTAGTTTTTTCTATTAAACTCGATTCAATATAAAAAAAAAACAGTATATCTAACTTTGCCATCAGTCTGATTCTCAACGGATACAGATGAACAAACCTCGAGTAGAAAATAAACAATTCCAATCAGTGAAGAGTTCTAAAACACTCCCGTAATGAGTTCTGCTCAAATATTCATTAAAACTCGGGCAAACCTCATCTGGAGAATTAAACGAAACTTGACAAAAAATACACAGTTTTGAGTTTCGGGAACTAAAGGAAATTAGAAGTTTTTATATTGATATCATATTACGAATATATAAGTGGGTTTCAAGTGGGTCGAATCCTAATTGCTGTAATATTAACTGTTGTTTTTTTTTTAATATAGATATCTACAGAAAACCTCATGGCGGGTTTTTTTTTCATATAAAGATTTTGCACTATTGATAAAAACAAATTTTGTACGTAGTCAGGCGTAACGTATTATGAAAATTTGGTATAGATTCAAATAGGTGTAAATCAAAATTACTCGTATTATGATTGAAACCTGTATAAACTGAACGTGAAAAAAATCCACGCCATTTTAACTTAGTAAAAATATTATTTTTATTTTCACAAACTTATTAAAAATAATATAATTATAATTCAAACGTTTCCTCTCGATCACAAATTAAAATTAGCTGCCTGCCAGATGTGACGAGATGTCAATATTTTTTACTTATTCTGTAAATTGTTGTCATTATTAATATTTGACTTTAGGCAGAAAACCCCACTTTTGTTTCAGCAAATAAACTTTTCCTCTGTAAAAGAAATATTTGTGAGTAAACAACGAAGCTTATGATCAGTAAATATTAATGGAACATTAAGCAAACCACTCGTCCCACGACAAATGGGAAAATACAATGGAAATCTTTATTACAATCTCATTGTGCGATATAAAGAGAACGCAGTAACTCACATTCAACAAAATATTGGTTAACCAACTGTAGTGAATAAAATACTGAACCAATACATGAAAATGTATAAAGATCTCCTTATACATTTTCATGTATTGGTTCAGTATTTTTTTTATATCTAATTCGATTCGGGTCGACGTGCCAACCCAGTTAGCTAGTTTAGACATTTTTTTTGATATTGTATACTTATAATCTTTTGACATTTCTTTTAAATATTATTGCTTAGCTGTAAATAATAGTGGAGTGCAATTAACTTATAAATTACCTAACTAATTAATTGACCTTTTGCACACCGCATATGCGGTAGCCTACAAGGGACATTTTATATTATTTTCCATGTTTTTATATTACCTGTGGCTACGCAAATAAAATTATTTCATTTCATTTCATTTTTTTTTATCTATTTTTTTCTATATTCATAAAGTATCTCAGTTTTTTGATTTTTCATTCATCTCACTCAAGTAAATTTCAATTTAGTTGTGTAAACGTGAAACAGTAATAAAAAAATATACTAGAGTTAAAACTTGAGTGAAATAATAATACATCTCCTTTGTATTTTTGTAATTAGGCCTTATTTTACACACCGCTGGTTAGTCTCATAATAATACAATATTACTATACAACATTAAACCATTTCTAACACAACTTTTATACACATAAATATTTAGAAAAATATTTAACACCCAGACCAACAGCCAACATGATTTTTTTAATTCGGACATATTTCACACACGGCTGGTTAGCGCTTACTGAACCATTTCTATTTTGTATTATATACCGGTATCCTACATGTTCACACATATTTAACATCCAGACCGACAGCCAACCAATTAAGTTTAGCACAAAGATCTTGGCGGTACCGGAGATCGAACCCGGAACTTCTGATTGGCAGTCCGGCATGGTAACCATTACAGCAAGGTATCAAAAAAAGTGCAAGAAAGAGTTAGCAAACTTACGAATGTTTTCTGTATATTGACACAACTTAAATAATTCGCCTTTATAATATTAAAAAAAATAGTGGGAAGTTGAGTTACTGGTTGTATAGTGCGGCCGGCCGGCGGCGAGAGGGCTCGACTCGCGAGGAAGACAGGGGAATTCAATTTACGATAAAATAATTCCGCAGCCGCTCGCCGCCCTCTAACCGAGCACATACAGTTTTTTTTACTCCATGTTAGTTGAGATCGGCCCGGGATCAAGACACTTTGGTCGGTGAACGCACTTTTGTGCAAATTCGGGAGACTCATAATCTTTATGTTTAAAATGAAACACCTTATAAATAGCGTACAGAGCAGTTATATTCCGAATAATTAAGCAGCGGCACAAAGTGGTATGTGATTCGAGAAAACAAATGTCACCGCGAGCTAATTTTACATGTGGCGCCATCTAGTTTACAATTCGGTACTAATTGTAGGCAGGGCAAACTTTCAAGCTTAACAGTCGGTGTAGCTGTTTTCTTTAAAACGTACTCGTATCTATAGTAAAAGAGAAAGTACAAACATTAATTACGTACACACTTAGCCCCGGGATGTTAGTCATTGTTAACCCCGAATAAAACATTGCCTATATATTAAGATATAATCACATCACCGGTGACTCCCGCTCTGGGTCGTTCTTGGAGCAGAGGTTTCCATAGCTATTCAGCGCGGTAATGCAGCGAGCGTGATGGGCACCTTTGCACCGGGGGCGACCAGGGGCGGGTTATTTGATTATAGTTTTTAACATGTGACATGTATTAATTGTAAGATATAATAATAATATTAAGATATAACCCTGATTCTTACATCTTCAGCCAAATTTATTTAAAACGTTTTTTGATTTTTTTTTTGAATTATTTTTTTTTTCACTTTTTAAAAGTACGTTATAAGCGTAGCATCAAAACACCACATTGCAGAGGTTGTACAGTAGTTAAAATAAGCAATGCTTGAGTTTCTGTTTGAGTATGAAGAAGAAATAATAAACAAAACTGTCTCGTTTATAATATTACTAGCTGAGCCCCACGATGTTACCCGGTTTCCGGGATAAAAAGAAGTTAACCCGAGAAAAAAATCAGCCTATGAGTTAATACAAGGTCTAACCTATCTTCATAATAAATCCTATCAAGATCGGTCCAGCCGTTGGAGCCCGAAGGAGTAACATATTTCTAAGTTATTTGCGTATCCCACGGGAACCACAATTGTTTTCGGGATACAAGTAACCTATGTATTAATCCAGCGGCTAACTTATCTTTACACCAAATTTCATTTAAACCGTTTGAACTTGAAGAAGTAACAAACATACATACACAAACTTTTGCATTTATTATATTAGTAGAATTAAGATTAAGGTGAATGGGAGAAAATATATTGAGTAAAATATCAAGATTAGAGCGGTCGGTTCTCCCCGCGGGATGACGGGCCAGGAACGGAGATTGCCGGTAATGATGTTTTTATTAAGCAGTTACATTGCTTGCGGCGGCTGGCAATACGCTTTTATGTTTAATTCCTTTTTGATGATCGCTTTTGAAGATCAAGAGTGAAATTGGAACAGCGCGGAATTGACGCTAAATAGTAAATTTAGTAAAAATATTTTTAGAGAATTTTTGGGGCTTCGTACCTAAAAGGTAAAAACGAGACCCTATTACTAAGCCTCCGCCGTCTGTCTGTTTGTCTCCAGGCTGTATCTCAGAAACCGTAATAGCTAGAATGCTGATACTTTCACAAGATATGTATTTTCCGTGCCGCTATAACAGCAAATACTAAATGTTAAGGGGGGTTATAAAAAATATTAAGGGGGAGTCCCCATATAAACGTGGTTTTTTTCTGGATTTTTTTGCTATATATCAATAACGGTAGCTGCTTTACAAAATACATAAAAAAATTATAAAAAATAAATGAGTAAAATTAATATTTAACTTAGGCTTTCATACAACAATGGTACAGAACCCTTTAGGTGCGAGCCCAACTCGCACTTGGCCAATCATTATGTAATTTTTATTACTCGTAATTTATAAAGATTTGTTTTTGTTCCAGGTAATTATCCAGCAAGCTGTCAAAGAACTACATAAACTAACATCTTGTGGGGAAGTATGTGAACGCGTTTAGTATATTATATGTAAACAAAAAAAAGCGTAAATGGCTAGTCTTTGAGGCTTTCAAAACCCGTGACACTCATTTCAATCAAAGGGAATGAATAAACCGGAAGTACGCCATTTTATTTGATACTCAACGAATATAAATAAGCTTGTTTTTCCGGCAATCAGCATCGTTCCTTGTTAATTGAATCCGCAGGTGTTGATGTGGAGGGATCGCTCAATTATTGCTCACTCCGCCCGCCATTTTGTTTCCGAATTATCTTTTCGATTTTTTTTGGTTTCGATTACATTCCAATGAAACACATGTACACGTAATTCCGGCACTTTACATCGTTTTTCATTATTTGCTATGCCTTGTTTGCTCTATTTTGCCAAAATATTAAAGAATTTCTCATACATACAATTTCTTCTGGGTAAGCGCGTTACAGCTTAAATCTCAATGTTGCATACCATCAAGGGAATTTTTATCAAGAGCCAAGCTATTTAATGAAAAAAAAATGCAAATACGGTTATCCACACAAACGAAAATACGACCAGTTGATATTCCCTAAATTTGTGAAATATGCGAATAGGATATTAATTATGAATATACAGTCGCTATCACACATCGTAAATATTTGCCAAATACCGAACACGCGGAAACGAATACGGATGTGCAGTGCCACGATAACAAAAATTAACGTTTGGTTAGACTTAATTTAATTACTTATTACGTTGTGTTTTCTGAATATAAGGAATTTTTCAAAACTAAGTATTCAGTGCTCGAAAACCTTTGTAGTCTGAACCTCAAAGCAAGACAATTGAAAATAGTTTTTTTTAACAAACATTAATTTGTTCTTATTAGATGGCACCGACTCCAAGAATACAGGATTAGTAAAAATTGCAAATAGTTTTTTATAAGTACATGAAATAAACTCTCCTATTCTATTTATATATTCTTGATTTGATTTAGGCTTAAAATTATTTTTCCCTTTTTAGTTGTGTTTTTGAAGTCGGTTGTTTGTTTTTTAAAACAATTTTATTTTTACATTTTTAGTGGTTGGTAATGATATTTTGTTTAAGTTTTAGCTATAGAGAGCCAAATAAACTTCTCGATGAAAAAATTTGGCGTGTGCCAGGCAGGCAACCAATTGGGAGCAAATCGAGCTGGATGCGAGCGAAGCGAGCGCGAAAATTTTCACCGTATTTGTTCCAATCGTTTGAGCATAAAGAAGTCCAAAGCAGCACAAATCACATAATGTTTGTTGTGTCAAAACGTACTAGAACCAAGTGCGAGCAAAAAGAGATGAATGCGAGCGAAGCGAGCTATGCGCGAGCGAAGCGAGCGCGAAAATTTTCACCGTATTTGTCCCAACCGTTTGAGCATAAAAAAGTCCAAAGCAGCACAAATTTCATAATGTTTGTTGTGTCAAAACGTACTTGTACCAATTGCGAGCAAAGCGAGCGCGAAAAAATTTCACCGTATTTGTTCGAACCGTTTGAACATAAAGAAGTCCAAAGCAGCACAAATTACAAAATGTTTGTTGTGTCAAAACGTACTAGAACCAAGTGTGAGCGAAAAGAGGTGGATGCGAGCGAAGCGAGCTATGCGCGAGCGAAGCGAGCGCGAAAATTTTCACCGTATTTGTTCCAACCGTTTGAGCATAAAGAAGTCCAAAGCAGCACAAATCACATAATGTTTGTTGTGTCAAAACGTACTAGAACCAAGTGCGAGCGAAAAGAGATGAATGCGAGCGAAGCGAGCTATGCGCGAGCGAAGCGAGCGCGAAAATTTTCACCGTATTTGTTCGAACCGTTTGAACATAAATAAGTCCAAAGCAGCACAAATTACAAAATGTTTGTTGTGTCAAAACGTACTAGAACCAATTGCAAGCGAAGCGAACTGGATGCGAGCGAAGCGAGCTATGCGCGAGCGAAGCGAGCGCGAAGATTTTCACCGTATTTGTTCGAACCGTTTGAAGTCCAAAGCAGCACAAAATATATAATATTTGGAGTGTCATAAGCCCAGAACATCCTGGGGGAAATTCGAACGAAGCGGGATAACTCCTAGCGAAGCGAGCGCGTAAATATTTTCCTTATCCGTTCGTGGGTCTTGTCTATTAATACGAGGGTGAATCAAAAAGTTCTTAGAAGTGCATATATATGAAACCTTTTTGGATCAAGTTCGATATTCAAATTAAAGAGTGTCTATCACACTATATTTATGCAGAGTGTCACTTGTTTTTGTCAGTTCGTTCGCATGTAATAAATTTTTTTGTGCAACGAGTTGCTAAAAAGTTAAAATTATGGATAAAAGTGAGTTACGTGCGGTGATAAAATATCTCAGTTTGAAAAAAATGTCTACGAAGGAAATTTTTTTGGACATTCAGCAGACATAAAGGGGTGATGCTGTACTCTATTCTACGGTTGCGTACTGGGTGGCTGAATTTAAAAGAGGTAGATCAAGCTGTAAAGATGACCCGCGTTCTGGGCGGCCTTCCACCTCCGTTACAGAAGAAAATGTCAAAAAAGTTGAGAATCTGGTTTTGGAAGACAGAAGAATGACTATAAAACATATAGCTGAGATCCTAAAGATATCTTTTGGTAGCGTTTAACCAATTTTAATTGATTCACTGGGGTTCAAAAAAGTGTCTGCAAGATGGGTGCCACGAATGTTAACCGACGAAAACAAAAGCGACATTTGGAAATTTCCAAGCGTAATCTCGAAATGTTCCAGCGTGATTCGGATAATTTTTGCCGTCGTCTTGTCACCATGGATGAAACGTGGGTCCAATCCATTTTAATCCTGAAACTAAAAGACACTCTTGGAAACGACCATCCTCTCCATCCATTAAGAAATTTCGAGTTGCTCCTACCGCTGGCAAAGTTATAGCCTCTGTGTTCTGGGATAGTGAAGGAATCCTTTTTATTGATTACATGCCAAAAGGCCAGACGATTACTGGACCCTATTATGCAAATTTAATCCCGAAAGTGCGTGAAGCGATTAAAGAAAAACGTCGTGGAAAACTGTCGTTGGGCGTGTTGTTCCTTCAAGATAACGCTCCTGCTCATCGATCGGAAGTTGCGCTCAACGCAATTCGCTGTGCTGGCTTCAATCTCCTTGACCACCCACCATATTCTCCGGACTTAGCCCCAAGTGATTTTCACTTATTTCCAAAATTAAAAGAGGAAATTCGTGGAACAAAATTTCACGACAATGACGCGGTTATAGCTGCCGTAGAGGACTTTTTCGAGAGTCAAGAAAATATTTTTTTTCACAAGGAATAAGGAAGTTAGAAACGCGTTATTCTAAATGCATTGCATTGCAGGGAGATTATGTAGAAAAATAAAATATCATTATTTAAATCTTTGCATTTTTTAATATTGATTCCAAGAATTTTTTGATTCACCCTCGTATATCAAATTTTACAGTTCCTTCTTCCACTAAGTATGACCCAAATGGCCAAGCTCTGGCGTCGAGAGTTTTTCAAGCCCCTGATTTAGTTTGACCCCTGCTTGTACTAAGAGTAGTGGTCCAGGCCCAACAAATTAACGTGTTATCCGAAGCACAGTAACGCCCAGACGAAAATATCACATTTTTTTATGGAAGTCTTGTGCATGGTCACCCATCCAAAGACTGGCCGCATGGGCCGTTGCTAAGCCTCGATGTTCGCGTCAGATTACTTTTGTTAGCCAGACTATAAGCTGCCGATTTTATGAGCGAAATCTGTATTGCCGTATGAGCGCGAAGAAGTAAAATAGGTTATCGAGTTATTTGGGCTTCCCACGGGAATAGCAATGACTTTTAAGATAAAAAGTAACCTTCGTGTTATACAAGGTCTAGTCTACCCCCTATATCAAATTTTAGCGAAATCAGTGTGTCATGTGTTATTTGGTGCATCCCACGGGAACAATAATTATTTTCGGGATAAAAAGTAGCCTATGTGTAAACACATAGTCTAACCTATCTTCATTCCAAATTTCATCAATGTCAGTACAACCGTTCGAGCGTGAAGAAGTTAAAAAGATTTATATGTTATTTGGTGCATCCCACGGGAATAGTATTTATTTTCGGGATAAAAAGTAGCGTGTGTGTAACACATAGTCTTACCTATTTTCTTCTCAAATTTCATGAATATCAGTACAGCCAAACGGGCGTGAATCTCTCTACATGCGTAAAAATAACCTAACTTTTTAGGTTTTTCTTCGATTTCCCTAGGAGTCCATCATCAGAACCAGTTTTGGTGACAATGGGACCAATTCAGAACCATACTCTTTCAATTAAAAAAAGAATTTTTAGAATCGATCCACAAATGGCTGAGAAATCGGTGAACATACATAAAAAAAAAAAAAATACATACACGTCGAATATATAACCTCCTCCTTTTTGAAGTCGGTTAAAAATGCAAATACGGTTATCCACACAAACGAAAATACGACCAGTTGATATTCCCTAAATTTGTGAAATATGCGAATAGGATATTAATTATGAATATACAGTCGCTATCACACATCGTAAATATTTGCCAAATACCGAACACGCGGAAACGAATACGGATGTGCAGTGCCACGATAACAAAAATTAACGTTTGGTTAGACTTAATTTAATTACTTATTACGTTGTGTTTTCTGAATATAAGGAATTTTTCAAAACTAAGTATTCAGTGCTCGAAAACCTTTGTAGTCTGAACCTCCGACGCGAAACTTTGGAATTCCTATTCTCTGTCATTTCTAGCAAATTTCAAGGCGAAAGTGAAGCGGTTCTTTATAGATAAGCAAGCGTTTGATCAAAGACCACAACATCACTTACCATCAGGCGAATTGTGGTCAAGCGCTGACCTATTTTGTTTAAAAATCTTTCAAACCCGTGATGTATAACTGTAATCACGGAATACATCCCAATAACGTAAGCGTCCGCAACAGATTTAAAATCCTGTCGCGTTCCGTTCCGCATGTAAATTATTACCCAGCACTATTGAGAGTTTTCATTTCAGTCAAGCTTTCATACAGTGACACAACTTTAAGTTTGATAGGATCTAATTTATATTTCAAAAGAGTAAGCGCAATTTAAGAAAAACTGCTTAAATATAATTTAAATGTTTTTTTGTAGTATGTACGTTTAGTTCCTAAAAAAAATATATGATAATCACTTTTAGCCTATTACCAAATAGAAAAGATACATTATTCGACTGTAAGACTATTTTTAGAGTTTCAGTGTTGGTTTCCATAAAAAGATGTTTTTGCACACAAGTTTGCTTTCTAATCTATTTTAATTTGTAAAATAGAAACGCTTTGAATACTACTAAAACTTATCAATTTATCATATAGCAATCAGCCTCGGCTTCGCACGGGCTATAAAATAATTCAAGATGTAAAGAGAAACAAAATAAAGCCTATGTTACTCAGGCATAATGTAGCTTCTCAACGGTGAAAGAAATTTTTAAATCGGCCCAGTAATTTCGGAGCCTATTCGCGTCCAAAAACAAACTTTTACTCTTTATAATATTGGTTTAGATATAATACAAATAACCAAAATCTAAACGGCCATGTACTTAACAAATACCATCCATAAGTATTAACCTGAATGCATTACTGATATATAATTAATTAATTTAATTTTTTACAATGTATTGTGTCCAAATATGTATGTGTATCCAGTAATTTGCTATAAAAATACCCAAGCAGTTAGGATATTAATAACCAGACTAGTTTCCCCACTGCCTTCAGTAACCCAGGCCTCAACTACCACAATATACATACATATGTACATACATACGTATAATATAGGTGTATAGAGTTAATTGACTTGTCGCGCTCGCGCCGTATTTTATACTTAGCTCGCACGTGCGGGATTGGATCGGGAATACACACAAATTTTATGTATACGTTGCCTTATTTTTGGGGGTTTGTAGTGTAAGGTACAAATGGGACCTAATTCTTAATTCTTCACTGTACGTCTATCCGTCTCCAGGCTTCCTTAAGAACCTTGACGGCATCTGGTTCGATACCAGCCCTACACCAATGACTTTTTCATGTTATGTGTGGATCAGCACTCGCTTTTCGGGGAAAGAAAACGTTGTGAGAAAACAGACATGTTTTAGAACCACAATATCCGAAGACGTGTGTCATCTGCCAACCGGCACTTGGCCAGCGTGGTGGTTTATGGCCTAAATATCTCTCCTCATAAAAGAAGGCTCCGAATCTCAGCAGTGGGACACATATAGTGGGCTGCTTATGCTGAGGAGTAAAAAATTAATTCGCAAACTAATTATTCTCGTATTTAATCAGTTGTTCCAAATCTTTCCAAGTAGTAGGGAATTTAATTATTCCCGCTGTATCTAGCAGTGCCCTACTCAGGTATTCGCGGCGCGTCACAGCCCTTTATGTCGTTCCTTTCCGCGGCACACCTTCACATAATGGAAGGGTTCAGATAAAACTCCGCTTTGGCTAACGGCTGTTGGGGAGTCGGCGGGTTGTACTGACTGTGGGGATGATTGTGATCTAGTTAAAGTGCTTTTAATTTAATCGCACTTTGATGAGTTGGACAACTCATTATTCTTAAACTCTTCTACTCATTCATTCAATTTTAAAGAGCTGGGTTCTTGTCTGTGTTTTTTCCAAGTAGTTCTATCTTCGGCCAAATCCTTGACCTCCCAATACGACATGACTTTCATCATCATCATCTTTTATGTTATGAATTTGG
Source organism: Mellilla xanthometata (assembly GCA_035578125.1). Taxonomy (NCBI): domain Eukaryota; kingdom Metazoa; phylum Arthropoda; class Insecta; order Lepidoptera; family Geometridae; genus Mellilla; species Mellilla xanthometata. Next base: position 196,181 of record JAPUBQ010000026.1, read on the forward strand.
TCTAAAAATGATATTCTAGATCTTACTCTTCCTCTCCTGACTTCTAATCAAAAAACCGTCTAATCCATATTTAATTATATAGACGAAACTTTGTAAGGGTGAAAGCGTGGAAGAGTGTGTATGTTTGTTACTTTTTCACGCTCAAATGGTGGACCGATCTTAATGAAATTTAGAATTAAGACATATCTGAACCTGGCTAGACATATAAGCTTCTTTTATCCCGGATTAACGCAGGTACGTCGGTAACGGCTCTCCTTACTATAACTGCGAAAAAGTTTGTGTCTTTGCTATTTTTTCATGGTAGAGTTTTTATCTAATGCTCAACTAACTAGCTAACACCCTCGAGTTGAAAAATCTCTCACCAAATGTCGATGTGTTCCGGCAGCCTCTTTGTAAGCCCAGATATTCCAAACTAGGCATGCTCCATTTGGGGCCAGAGTGTCGTTGATTTGTATGGTTACGCGCCTTGCTGGTCAAATACCTAGCTGTTATATGTAAATAACACGTATAAGCCACGTTTTTATCATTCTCATCAAATGTATTCGGAACATACTTTGAACAAATGTGCCAACAAACACCCAGAGCGCGTGATAAAAAATGCAGCGCCATCCGTCCCGCTCCCTCCCCCTAACCCTACATCCAGTTGTCCCTTTCCCTCCCCCCCGGGCTGGCCCGAGCACTCCAGAGTAATTAACTCGTTCGTCACGAGACGCTTCTTTTGTATACTTTCTTTTTACACTTTAATTAAATAACCGAGACTTGAGTGATGAATAAGGTGTAGGACATGATTGTGTGTATTGTTTATTTATGTTGTCACGTTGTTGTACAGGCACAGGAAGTAAGTGAGAAACTAATTTATTTAAAGTAATAAAAATCATACATAAAAATTATTACCTCAATAACCAACTTTAAATAAAACAGAAGATTTTTAATTCCATATTATTTTTTGTGATTGTTATCTCATAACTATGCTATTTTTATTGGAATTTATGTCAAGTTTTTTTTTCAAATGATCCAACAATTTTATTGAAACCGTTACAGTATTTTTTATATAAAACTTATTTTGAAATATTTTTAAACAACAGTAAAAAATATATTTTTTTAGTACACGATATGACGTAATAGTACGTCACCAAACTTATGACAAGTCAAAAATAAAAAAAACAGTTAACTAGTTTTAATTTAACACTGACCTAAATTCGATAAAATTTATTAAAAAGACATACAAAGACACATTCCAATATTAGTATGGTTATAAATATAGTTCATAAATAACCGAGTCACAAGGTAAAAAAGAGAACCAAAAAGCATACAGTCTATTTGCAAACCTCCTCCTTCTCTTGAAGTTATGGTAAAAATATACTATTCAATTGAAGGCCCCACCTTTGTTAAAGTCAGTTAAAAAGCTGTATTTATAATTGTCTTTATAAGTTTGTCATGTCCTTGGTTTTAATACGTCCGAGCTCATCATTAAAAGGTACCTTAATTCTTTACCGGCGGAGTGACAAGGTAAAAGCATCTTTAAACACTCCTTCGTTAGAGGTGGGATTAAACTGTTTGCCGGATTTAACGGGGATTAAATTGTTTTATGTTTTAATCTCTCTCTATTGTTCCTATGGGTGGAAGTAATGAGGAAATAACTCATAAATTTAACGTAAAGGTTAAGTGCGTGTATTTTTTTTTGTATTAATATTTCCAGTGTTCTATACCAAACAGTGTGTTCAGTATAATTTGGTAACACATACAACACATGCACGATTTTCCACAATAAATACAGATTAACTAAATATGATACCGCTATTTGAAAAAAAACATCATATCACCGCTATTGAGTTCAAGTCTACATGACAAAATAATAAATAATTGTTTAATAATAATAATGAGTAAAGTATTATTGTTTTTTATTATTATACTTTACTCACATCTCAAACTAATTTTACTGACATTGGAATGGAAAGATTCGCGAACTAGATTCCAATAACAAAACGATTCATAAACGACGCCATAGCGAACTATTTTTTTTTGTATATTAAGCAGTCGTCTTCTGACAAATGTCGGAGACCTTATCATGCTTGTTCTGCTACACTACCAGAAAGGTGATTATAATTGCGGACCTTCTCCTTTTTTAAAAGTAAAATATAAATACAATGAACAGGTTCATTGTTTATTTTACAGAATGTATTGTAAACCCACTTAATAAACAATGCTCTCCGCAGCTCGCCGCTACACAATAACACCAAAGCTTCTCATCCGACCCTAAAATTATGCCTTCAATGCCTAATCACTCTTGTTAACCTCTGTTCAACGTTCACAAATGATTCTAGACTCTATTTCTTATAGGTTAATAGCCAAAACAGCTTGGCAGAGGTCTCGTGGCCTGGAGGGACGGCGTCGACCCTTAGCCGCCCTTTGAAGTCCTTAGAAAGCTTACTTTTTGCTTTGAAAGCATAGATGCTATTATGCGTAGATAGAGAATGTCTTTTTGTGTTTTTTTTTCGATATTGATCAAATTCAATTCTCAAGTAAATGCGTCTTTTAAAGTAATGACAGCGCAGTACTTGCAAATCTTGAAATGGACACTCAAATATCAAAAAAAGTCTTTCCACATATTCCAACCTGACATCTTGTTTGCCCTAAAATACTTATTTTGAGTTAATTTCTCAAAAATATTTGTAAAATACTTTTTAAATTAATTTTCTGTGTTTAAATATCAAATGCAGTATTTTTTTTCATAATATTATGCAAAATAAATAAGAAACAGTAATTAAAAGCTAAGCAGTGGATATTCTATTAAGTAATGTATTAATTTAATTATACTTTTAAGTAATTTTATAGTTCTAATTCGCTTTTTCCTTACCTATATTTTGTTACTTGTTAATTTAGTTATGCGTATTTTATTTACTATACGTTCATCATAAAACCTATCTATGGTATAACATCTCTGTCGAAAGTGAGTATAAAAACATTCTGTTGTACACAAATTGAGCCTTTTAGCTGTGAAATGACATTTTCCGTGGGTTTTTTTATTACGAATATTGTTGGGTTTGAGTTTTTATGCTTTCTGTTTGATGACGTTTTATTTATAATATTACATTACATTATACAGAAGCGGGCAATGGATACATTTGATATCTCACATTTCACTCACGGCTGGTTAGCCCCATAGGTACAAAACATTTCTAGTTTGTAGTATGGTTGCTAACACCAATAACACTAATGTATTGATAGTATAGATATCGATACATATTTAACACCCAGACCGACAACAAATTTAGTTCATCACAAAGACGTTGGCCGTGCTTGAAATCGAACCTCAGTACCCTCTGGTTGACAGTCCGACATGGTTACCATCACGCCAACGATGTCGTCAAATGGTAATGTTATGTTCAGGATAGGATCGCGGGGCGTGCCTTGGGAGAGACCTATGTCCAGCAGAGGACGAGCATAGGCTCATAATGATGATGATGTAGAAATATAAAAAAAATACAAACAATATTAACTTAGCGAGTAATTCAAATTGAAATAGTTTATTACAGCAAAAATATTACAGATAATTACAAAATATATTAAAGAAAACAAATATTATAAAAATGAACATTAATAATGATTTGATATGGCGTAATGATAGTTGATTACTCTCTGAAACATAAAAACTATTTCACTATCAAAAATTGTTAAATAAATCTTAATTAAAATTAAATTAAAATTATTCACAGTTAAATTGCGGCTATGTATCTAACATTACTTGCCACGCTTTAGACTAACTAACCGCTTTAATTAAGGAAACAAACTACTTTCTTTTCTAAGCCTTAGTTAATTATATTTTTCATATTATATTGCTGTAAGTGTCTATTGTAGATACCTATAGTTGTATAATTAATTCGTTACAAATATATAAAAAAACTACTGAAAGGCTGAAGTAAATCTATAATTTTGTAAGATAATCAATACTAATATATGGTAAGCGTAACCTAGCATAATACTCCAAGAGGAAACCAATTTCGTTCAATAGCTAGTTATTATGAACATTAATATAAAGCAAACAGTTTGCTCAGAATACTAACTAGTATCATTACATAGTAATGTAAAGATAACTCGAGTTTCGTTTCTATCGAGTTAACCCACTACCTCGCGAGCCTCGATAATATTTAATGAACCTGTAGTATATAGTCCTCCAGTACAGGGCTACAGCTCACTAAACTCTGTATAACTGGTCGAGATAAAGGTGATCGCAAATTAGTTGCTGGCAAAAGTGCAGAACGCATAGAGCGAAACAAAATTTAGAATTCTGTATTTCTGTTTACAAAAAGATTTCATCTTTTTGTAAATTGACGACCTCGTTGGTGTAATGGATACCATACCGGACTGTCAATCAGAGGGCTCCGGGTTCGATTCCCGGCACGGTGAACATCTTTACGGACCAGAAATTGAACAGATTATAACACAAAATCTTTTAGAGTATTTACAAATAGTTTTTATTTTTATTACTTCCGCTTACAAAGAGTTCGTAAACGCGCGGCTAAATGTAATTAATAATTATATACCAGCTAATATATTAATGGATTTTTTAGTCATAGAATAAGATTCGCTTAGGGTAGGACATTTTCAGGTGCTGGCCTGGCAGCTACCCTGAAGTTGAATCCCTCACCATTAAAAAACTACATATTAAGCTTCTAGCGGTGTGTTCCAACAGCCACCTTGAGAGCAAAATATTCCAGTCTAGGCATGCTCTTTCTTGTGGCTACAGGCCGTGCTAGTCAAATGTCTAGCTGTTTGAAGTAAAATAATTGGCCAAATGCGAGTTGGGCTTGCGTATTAAGGGTTCCGTGCCATTATTGTATGTGAGGGTATATTATTTTTAACAAATTTTATAATTTAATTTTTATAGCTATTTGATGTATAAATGTATTTTAACATTTTAATATTTTGTGAAAATTTTAAGTGTCTAGCAACTACCGTTATTGAAAATAACACGATAAAATACGTTTATTGTATGGGGACCCCCCTTAATATTATATATTTTTGGTATTTGTTGTCAGAAATACATATCTTGTGAAAGTTTCAGCTTTCTAGCTATTACGGTTTCTGAGATACAGCCTGGAGACTGACAGACTGTCACTGGAGTCCTAGAAATAGGGTCTCTTTTTTACTTTTTAGGTACGGAACCCTAAAAATAACAAGTTAAAACTCCTTTAAAAGGTTTTGAGTTAGGTACCAATATCCCTGTATAGCGTAGTCGGTACACGGGAGTATAAAACAAGTCCACACTATATGAAGACTGGAGCCTGTTGTATTACCGTGCAATATTCGCGAACACAGCTCTCCATTACCGCTGACCCTCGAGCCACCGCACCGGCGCGGGTCGGGTTAACCCTGCTCGGGTCGCGGGTCAGAGTGACCGCGGGTCACGAGCCGTTTGTTTGTGTACATTAACTCGCGGGTCATTGGCTATTTTTACCTGATAGAGTTGTTTGTAACCTGTTTGTCGATACTTTAACAAAAACGTTTTTTTTTTACTTTTTTCTTAGCTTAACTCTATTGTGGTATAAGATGTAACACGTTTGCCTAGAAGGAACTTATTTACTCTATATTTGAAGACCCCCAATTGTAATTCTCAGAAAAAAGAGAGTCAGGAAGAGTTTCAAAGTTTCACAGTTCTCACAATAAAAGTCGAAGCAAAACGTTTTGTGCGAATCCTCGGAACTTCGACAGTGAATCGGTGTCTTTTCGCTGTACCCCTGCTCGTTCTGTAGTGGAATGGAGAAGCGGGAATTAAATTATGCAGCTCCATTGCACACTCTCCAAAATGTATCCGACAAAATACAGACAGACTGGCAACCTTGCGCCTATGTTCAAGGCTTTGTAGCCCTGCTTTAGATACGCAAGGCTGGCCGATGAGCTTCTTGGCTCGCCTCTCAATCGACTCTAACGCCTCCAGCTGGTATTTAGCAGATCCATCCTAAAGTTGCGAACAGTACTCCATGCCTTACTTTATTTATTTTGAAACTATTATATTTCGTTCTTGTAAATGTTAATAAAAAAATATTTCATTATAATTTCTAAGCAAGATTTTTATACTTTACGCTATTTTATCAATAAGCTGTCGTCTCTACTTTATAACTTTCAAAATATAAATAACTAGCTGTGCGGTGCATGCAGTTGAGAAGGATCTTCCTTCACGTAAGGTTAACATATTCCTCACCTGTCCATTCGCTCCGGCCACCCATCTTTATCGGGACGCGATCCCGGATCACGGGATTGTCTCGGCCAGACTAACGCGCATCAGCGGTGGCAATCACTTTGTTTGCTACCTTGAATTTTTAACTTGAACATAACAAAGAGATACAACAATATTTTCATTTTTGACTAATTACATCTGACAATAGTTCTAATATTTTAGCATATAGATATAATAATAATAATTATTATTTTCAGGCAAATTACACAAAAAAGACAAAATTAAATACTAAATCTTAATTTACAAATTATATTTTATTTTTATTCTGGTGTACAGATATAACAGTTAATAGAGACAATATAAAGATATTTGTAAAAAAGCGAGTGTGACTACAATATCCGAAGACGTGTGTCATCCGCCAACTCGCACTTGGCCAGCGTGGTGTACTATGGCCTACATTTCTCTCCTTTCTAGAGAAGGCCCCGAGGCGCAGTGGGAACGTATAGAGGGCTGCTTATACATGCCGCCGCGGTCGCGCACTGAACGCGTTGGTTTGACCTAGACTTATCTACCCCTACATTAAGGGTGATCGATAGCGGCCACTCCGGTCTAACTAATGGCCACCACTGGCGTTTTTACCTCGGGTTGCTACCTACTGCTTACCTAGGTACTGGGCTTTTTAGGTCCGTTTAGGGATGTGGAGTTATTTTAGGGGTGTGTAGTATTTACTCAAATTGCTTGAATACACATACTTACGTCTTAAATGTGACTTTGCTCAACATATCACTATCATCATGATTATTATCAGTAATTTATCGCCCACTGCTAACCAATAAACTATTAACGGTCGAAACAATATTAGTAAACACAGATAAAGTGATTAAAATAACCCAATCTTGACCGTTCTTGGTGCAAAAGTGCCCTAAACGCTAACTGCATTGCCGCGCTGTTAAGATACTTTTATACCAAGAACGAGCCAGAGCAGGACTCACTAATCTTTGAGCCACTAGTCACTAGGTTTAAGTTTTCTTTAATTAGGGCATTTTTTTTACTAATGATATTAAGTCATTTAGGACCAGACTACTAACAGCAAATGAAATTCTTTAGTAAAATTGGTTATTTGATACATTTTCGTGACTGTAATGTTATAATAATGTTCACCATAACATCACACCTCAGACACTTTAAATACTCTCATCGTTACCATCACTCTATCTCTCTCCATCCTATATATATGTGCGTATATACTTCTCTTTCCAGCATCAATATCAGGGTTCCCGGTGTCTCCGACCAGTCCTCAGCTGTTGCACCTTAGAGCTCTCTTGAAAGGTTCGCTTCTAAGGAAATAAAAATGCTAGAAGTTTTCAAATTAATATCTAACCTATAAACTCAATATAATAGAAAATAAAATACAAGCCAGTTTTGAAATTAAAAGCTTCAAACGGAATGGAAATTACGCTTATATAAGGACTATATAATAATCATCATTAATATTGTTCTTCTTCTTCATATGAGCTAAGTGGCCAGGCTCTAGCGTCGAGAATGTTAAAGTTTTCGCTTTTTAACAATTAAATTTGTTAAAAACAAGCGACTTACTAAAGAGGTAACAAAATGCTTATTCTAGTAGAGATACATACTAATTTTGATGTGTGTTTTTCTTTTATAAAATTTACTACAAAGAAATCAAGGTTTTTGTTTTTTTGATTCGGTGTAAGTAAATTAATCCCGATTTTTATGGTGTATGTACGTTTTGAGATTTTTTAACAATCAATCGACATTTTGTTTTTTTTATTAATATTCATATTAAAAACCATTTAACGAATATTCACTATCATTTTAGCTGGTGTAGCTAAATACATACATATTATAATTTTAAATGTACATATATTTTACTTAGATTCAATCCATGCCTAGTTAAGGAGTCATAAGACATTGTAATAATTATGGTATGAAGTTAGCATTTTTTCTTTTATGTTTTTTTTTACATTCACACACGGCTGGTTAGCCCCATACTGAACCATTTCTAGCTCGTATTATGGTTGCTAACACCGCTGATATACTACATATACATACATATGTCGGCGTCAGCCGCCTATTGCGAATGACAACGGGCCGTTGAGTCACCCGTTAGCGCACGTGCAGATGAATCACGGCGCTCCAACCACTATATAACGCCTGCACTCGGTCGCCGCAGGGACAGTCGACTAGAAGCGCTCGCCGTGTGCGCACGTCTCGGACGCATAACTTGTAATTGTGTAATAAACGTTTGTACAAGCATCACTTGTCGTATTTCTTCACACCGGCATCCTGTAGTCTTCGACATGTCTGGGTCTCACGCGACATCAGAAGTGGGATCAACCCTAAAAACGCCCACATAAGGAAGACACACAGAACCTAACCCGAGCACCTACTTGGGGAGGATGCAACCCTGAGTACCTGCGTCGGAGGGGGGGCCAGACTGGCACTGAGATGATCACTGTGAGAGCACGAGCTTATTACACTGGGTCTAGAAGCAACGCCAGCGAGGAGACAACTGAATTCGACGGACGGCGCCGGCGCGAGAGGCGTGAGAACATGAGGCTGCTCGTGGAGGCTGACCAACACACCAAATACAGCAGCTAAGGCCATCAAGCTACCTACATTTGAACCAGAGGATGCGGAAATGGACGCCCGGACCAGCTGGCATTGGCGGACTTGCTTGTTGGAGTGTGGAATACAGGGAAGTAAATTGATTCTAAGACGTTTAGTAGTTTTCTCAAATAGTAGTTTTTTTTATATGAAGTGGGTAGAACTTAAAGAAAAATTTCTTTCTCGATTCAATAGGCTAAAGCATGTGGTGACTATATTAACAACAATGCCTATTGGCAGTGATCTGACGCGATCGTCGAAGCTAAGCAACGGTCGATGTGTTTGGATGGGTGACAATACACAAAACTGTCGTTTTTCAAGTGGCATTTTCATCTGGGCTCTACCGTAGGTCGGATGACACGTTAAATTGTAGTCTCGGCTGTTAGTCTCAACAAGCAGTCGTTAAGCCAAGTATGAGTCCTTCAGGGCGGCTTAAATAGACAAACCAAGCCACGGCTTCAACGGGATATTTTTATGAAGAAAAACTACCCGTAGTAAAATACAGTGTGGACTGATGACTTTTTCTTAAAGTGAACTGTTACTAAGAGATTTCAGAGTGCTGCAGACCTAGTGTGTGACAATAAGCGTTCTCGATTAGGTTATTTTTCTACAGAGTGTTAGTTGCAAAAATTTGGTCACAAATTGTTTCAATGTTTCAGCCGACCGCATAAGACGTAGCAATTTATTCGAAGCTCACAGCACCCCAACACGGCAGTTGCTGCGTGAGCCCTGTAACTTGAAGTATGGTGTTGAGGGTCACGTGGCATCGCGGTGCTCCAACACACAGCCAGTTGCGAGTAGCAGTACACAGCCATCACCACGGCACCCAGCGTCGTAAAGCGAGTGGACGTATGCGGTATGAAACCTGTCGCCGGACTAATTATGCAATTCGGTGAGCAGTTTTCAATTTGGTTTGATTGCGGAGCAGATTGTTCCCTATTTAAAGAAAGCGTCTCTCGTAAGCTGATGTTACGTTGCAGAACCAGCATTAAGTTCTTCGATGTGCTGTGGATGACAGAAACCAGACCACCTTGCTGTACGGTGCAGCAGCAGCAGCGGCAACCAGCCGGGTGACAGCGGCTCCAGCGCACAGTGTGCGCAAGCGGCAACCAGCCGGGTGACAGCGGCTCCAGCGCACAGTGTGCGCAAGCGGCAACCAGCCGGGTGACAGCGGCTCCAGCGCACAGTGTGCGCAAGCGGCAACCAGCCGGGTGACAGCGGTTCCAGCGCACAGTGTGCGCAAGCGGCAACCAGCCGGGTGACAGCGGCTCCAGCGCACAGTGTGCGCAAGCGGCAACCAGCCGGGTGACAGCGGCTCCAGCGCACAGTGTGCGCAAGCGGCAACCAGCCGGGTGACAGCGGCTCCAGCGCACAGTGTGCGCAAGCGGCAACCAGCCGGGTGACAGCGGTTCCAGCGCACAGTGTGCGCAAGCGGCAACCAGCCGGGTGACAGCGGCTCCAGCGCACAGTGTGCGCAAGCGGCAACCAGCCGGGTGACAACGGCTCCAGCGCATAGTGTGCGCAAGAGGCAACGAGCCGGGTGACAGCGGTTCCAGCGCACCGTGGGCGCAAGCAACAGAGTGTGGCGAGCGACGCATAGATATCTGTGTAGTGCAACGTGTGCTCCCGAGCTTCGCATGGTGTTTTACAGATGAGTAACATTTAATTACCGTTATTAGTTTGATTCTAGTTTTGAATGAAGATTCTTTAAACAGTATCAGTTTGTAATTACATCGTGAGCAGTTTCATGATCACGCCCTTCTAATAAGCGGAGGTAGCAGAAACCACTAGTTTTGGGGCTGAAATCCTTAAATTTTATGTTCTATATAACTTTCACTGGATGAAAATGATGAATTGACGACAAACACTGCATTTGACACACACGACATTATGACTTACCGTGATAAAAAAAATTGTATCACGATGGCTAAAGGGATAATAATCCGGTCTAGCATCAAAAAACAGGAGAGAAAAACAATAGTCTCTCACGACGTATGACTTATAGTATCACAATGGCTAAAGGGATAACAATCCGGTCTAGCGTTAAAAAACAGGAGAGAAAAACAATAGTCTCTCACGACTTATGACTATGACATATTATGACTTATCCAGTCTAGCATGAGAGAGATAAAAAAGAGTTTCATAATGGCTTTGAAGGGATTTTCCGGTCCATTGCCACTGTTAAAAGGATAACTATAAAGAGAGAAAAAATAAATCTCTCATGATTTAAGACTTATGATTTGTCCGGTCTAGAATAAAAAAAAGAGTTGTGAGTGCGTTGAAATAGATTATTCCGATCCAATGTTGTTGCTAAAAGAATATCAATCCAGGCTAGCTTAAATGAATGTCTAGTACAAATTCAGTCGAGTTATAAAACCGAAGGATCCTTCATGTGGATTCTTATGTCAGGATGAACGAGCGTTTCTGTTGTTCCAGGAAATTAATAGCGCTCGAGGACGAGCTTATGTCAGTATGGCCGTGTCGGCGTCAGCCGCCTATTGCGAATGACAACGAGCCGTTGAGTCACCCGTCAGCGCACGTGCAGATGAATCACGGCGCTCCAACCACTATATAACGCCTGCACTCGGTCGCCGCAGGGACAGTCGACTAGAAGCGCTCGCCGTGTGCGCACGTCTCGGACGCATAACTTGTAATTGTGTAATAAACGTTTGTACAAGCATCACTTGTCGTATTTCTTCACACCGGCATCCTGTAGTCTTCGACATGTCTGGGTCTCACGCGACACATACATATTATATATAAATACATATTTAACACCCAGACCCACAGCCAACAAATTTTATATAAGCACAAAGATGTTGACTATGCCTGGAATTGAAGCCGGAACCATCTGATTGGCAGTCCGGCATGCTAACCATTACGCCAACGAGGTCGTCGGTCGGCGGGTCTATGTTGTTTCCCTGCTCATCTGATGGCGAAAGGGGGCGGCGGGAATTAAATCGTGTAATTTTATAACACAATTAATTTCATTGTATCATGTATTTGTACATTATGTAAACTTCAAAATGTTAACAGCTATAGAACATTAACCTCATCGCTCTCAAGCTCCGTAATGAGTCGTTAATTGCGAACGAAGTTGTAATTACAGTTCTATTTACTTGAAAATGAGGTGCAAATTCCTTTGAACGGTTTTAGTTAGTTGTTTCAGGTGGTTTCATTGGTAGGCGGACTTAAATAGGTCTGTGATGTTCATATTGATTCGGAATTGCGGCAAATTGATTATTAATTGGTGGAGTCGGCGTTATGTACAAACTAATTGGCTAATTATTATCTGATGGCTAGAAATTATGTAATTTGTAGTACCACACCTTTACCTTGCTTTTGATTATCTAATCTATCTTCTAATATATAAAATTTCCATGTCACAATGTTAGTTACCGTACTCCTCCGAAACGGCTTGACCGATTTTTACCAAATTTTATATGCGTATTCAGTAGGTCTGAGAAACGGCTACTATATATTTTCATTCAAGTGATTAAAAAAGTTTTTTTTTTTTTTTTTTTTTATAAGGCATAACAACGTTTGCCGGGTCAGCTAGTTAAACTATAGTTAATTTAGAAGTTTTAGTCTCGTGAAAGCAGACCACAGTGTCGCTTACTCGTATAGTAACGCACACTGCTAGTAAAATACCTAGAGCTGTAAGGTGTAAAAAAAAAGTTCACATTTTATATAAGTGTGTAGTTATTTATTATGTAGGTAGATAGGAATAGAACTTGTTTGTGGTTTTATGTTGATAAAAAATGATAGATTTCCTATTTAAATGACGCTCAGAACGACACAAGTAGACAGAAAAGACAAGAAAGTGATATTTTACTCCCTCTCCTGTCTATAAAATAAAAGATTTCTGAGAAAAAGCTCTATATTTCCTTAAGTGTATATTGTTTCCGTCGCAGATGGTTTCTATCACATTGTCTGAGGATCTGTGTTACTTGAAGTGGTTTCCTACATTATGTGAAAGGCATCAACAGAGAGAGGGAAATACTCCAAGCTCCATAGTTTAAGAGGAATTACCGATTATTCTTGTTCTTCGTATGAACTAAGTGGCCAAGCTCTGGTGTCGAAATTTTTAACTTAACGGTTGCTTGTACTAAGATTAAAAGCCGTGACCTATAATTTTACGTATCACCCGACCCACGATTGCACCCTGATAAAAATACACTTTTTAAACGACAGTCTTGAGCTTGTGTTAGCTTGTTTATCTTGTTCACCCATCCAAAGACTGTCCGCGTCAACCGTTGCTTAACTTCAATGATCGTGTCAAATCATTTTAGTTCGCCGAGCTACAAGCGCTATACTAGTAAATATCGACAAAGTTGATACTATAAATAAAGACCATCCAAAAATACATGCAGTACGTTATGTAATATACATAATATAGATTAACCAATTGGAACCTTATAAAGTAAATCTTATTTAAATGTACTTTTATTGTGTTCAATACTGAAGCTAACCTTTTAATGGGTGACCATGCAATCATTTACAAATAGGCATTTTCTTCAGAAGTCGGATGGCACTTGAAATTGTAGGTCCCGGCAGTTAGCCTAAATACAGCCTTAGTCAATATGTCAAGTCAGAGGCTCTTAGGTGTTTGAATAACTCTCGACACCAGAGCCTGGCCACTTAGCTCATCTAAAGAAGAAAGTGTTCGCTTCGCTCGCTCGATCACTTGGATGTTTTAATTCAAGCTTCATATGAGACATAAGCTAGTTTTATTGTTTTTTTTTAAATGAATTTCATAGATATCAATATAGCCTACATATATCATTCATATGTGTTTATGAGTTGCTACTATTAGGAGGCATAATATTTTCATTTCTCGGCTTGTAAATAAATAAAAACAAATTCGTCAATTATACTTACTGTTCCACAAACATTTTTACGGCAATTTAATTTATTTGCAACATGTAACCGGGTGTCGGTTCACACCGATCAAACGGGGATTTAATCCTCGACCCATTACAGTGGGATTTTAAACCAATACAGTTGTAATTAACGGATATTATTACAGAGTTGCCAACCCTAGCCTGTGAAAACATAACCAGTAAAAACCGGTTTTAGGGTTATCGCGTTTTAATTTGGCCTAAATTAATTTTAGCTAATTTTTACGCGAGGTTTAATAATTGCTGTTGATTTTGGATGAAAAGTGCGTATGAGTATGAATTGTAGGGTAATTCGGTTGCGAGTTAACTTATTATTTTGATGTCGTAAAAAGCGAGTATAATTGAGTTTCACAAATCAAAATAAATGGAGGTTGTGCGTTTCAAAAGTTAAACTATGGCTAAAATTTATCGCACATTAACCAAAACATGCTGTCATAAGATTTGATATAAGAAATTCTAAAAAACTTTTCGTTTCGACTTCCAATTGATATGAATCATATGTGACAGAACTTTAACTAGTCGTATTTTAGGTACATATGAATATGCTCTGTATATGTACTTATAACATTGTCATATTACTTGTATGATTGAGTTCAGTGATTGTTTACATATTATATACTACTTATATTCATATATTCCACGGTTATGAATTCGTTGGAAAAGTCTCGAGCTCTATGAGGTTTGTAGCAAACAAAATTTAGGGAAAATTTCTCTGTGAGATTTGTAGCAAAACACTTTGTGGCAAAACGGAGTCCACCGGGTTTGCTAGTAATAGATAATTTTGAGGTATCCTGTAGTGGCAATATAACCCTAGAAGTAAAGCAATAAACGGTGATTGTTGCAGTGACGGCGCTGCGGTCGCACTGGGACGAGGCGAACGCGCGCGTGCTGCAGCGCAAGGCGCAGCTGGACGCCATGCTGGGCGACTCGCAGCGCTACGAGGCGCGGCGGCGCGACGCGGACGCGTGGCTGGCGCGCATGGAGACGCGGCTCGCCGCCATGCCTGCGCCCGGACACACCGCCGATGTGCTCGAGCACCAGCTGCGGGAACAGAAGGTACACCTACCCACCACCTTACTACTAGCGCTAGGTAACACAATGACGCACGAGAACAGAAAACAGACAGCAATCGTTCAAGAATTGGATCACACTTACTTAAAAAAAAAACATTGGATATATATCCAACGTGACAGTCCGTAAGATACTTGTCCCTGATGATGACGATAGATAAAAAAAAACTCTTAAAACCCGTTGGACCGTTAAAACGTTATACAACGTTTTTAATTAAGTTTTTCATTTGTTTGTGCAAATTTACCAATTGTTATCATGACATTGTTCATGTATTTTGTACTGACGAGACCATACCGTCTCATTACTACATAAAACAACTAACTAAGGAGAATAAGATTTCTTTGTCGATAAATAAATCTCAGTTCATTACAACCACTAAGTAACACCTGTAGCTTTACTTACTAAGTTGATCTAACGCGATTACCAAAGTTAAGTTGATGCGACAGTCTCTGGGCGACCACACAAACTCTCGAGACCAGATCTTTGTCCCTCATACCAAAAAAAGGATGAACTAGGTAATATCCGTATTTATAGAGTTGATTAATAGCATCTAAGCGTTTGATAGTGGTGCAATTACCTATAAATACATATTATAGCTTGCCTCTGACAAATGGTGTTACCCCAGGTAAGCAAATTATACTTGAAGTCATTCACATATATGAGGAAGAGTAGACGACCAAGCAATGAGCCTTGAGGAATGCCAGTGAGGATCGCACGTTCATAAGAACTATTTTCATTTTTCTGAAGGCTCTATTTTTTTGTGGTATTACTAGTTAACATGATAAGTCGTGATCACTAAACCAAAGCTTTACAAAACGTTAAGTTTATAGACGCCGTTAACTTAAATAATAGTCTGAGTACTAATCATATTTCATATTAAACTGCGTTCTTAGCAAGTACTCGTGATGTTAAAACTCGAGTACAAATTGTGAAAATTGTTGCTTGTTAAAGTAAAGTAGTGCTCAGAGTAGAAAATCAAACAGACTTTGCAGATTGACTTGGCTATTCGTGCATGCTGGATGAAATGTCACCTTTATACGTTAGATTCTTATTAAGTTCCAGTTTAAATTTTGGCTATTCCATCAAGTCTAAGCAAAAGACTTTATTTGACCCCGAAAACGTCAATATTACGAATTTAACGAAATACGTAATTTTTGCTATATTGCGTTAAAAATGTACAGAAAGTTTCATTTAAAAATATGTTTATAACAGACGTGTCTTTGCCCCTATAATGACCCCTAATGAAGATATACTTGTGCTTAGAGTAATATGTGTGGATACAAATCAAATTCTGTATTATCAAGATAGCACTCACACGGCACGTTTTACCCGCTCCGTTTGTATATAAGTCTGAGAGTTTAAGGAGTTGTTAAGAAACTGCACTGCTTCCCAGCGCGGGGTGAAGTTTCAAATACCTCTTTTGTAATACTCAGGCTCTGATTACTACTGGGAACTGACGTGAAATTAAAAATAAAATGTATGGAAGAGGAGTTACTGGCTCTCAACGAGATTTGTTAACTTCAGGATGCTAACTATCCTAAGTCAAAGTCAAAGTCGAGTTTGATTTTATGTTAACTATCCAGGCTAGCAATAGATAATGCTGTATAGAAAAGATGCTATGGCATCCTCACCATGTTTTCCTTCACTAAATTTTTTTCTCTTTATAAAAATACCTATTATAAAAGGTTAACAATTTTAGTAAAATTACGTATGTAGCTTAAGGCTTATGATAAATAAAAATATTTTATCCGTATTCTTTTAATCCTCTAAATCTTAAGTTTTTACAATAAATTATGTAAAAAATAAAATACGAAAATGTATACCTGTTATTAAAACCTAAAAGATAGCGTGCCATGGCAGCGAGGCAGGGCCCAAGCTACCGGCGGTAGGAGCTACAGGAACCATATTTTTTATTATTATTTGTCGGATGAAACCACGCTCTAAGACATAAGTCTGCAGTACTTCCGACTGAACTATCGTAGTTTCAAAATACATAAATTTAGTTCAGAAATTATATCGCCTAGCGCTATGGGTAAGGTAAAAACACTACGGTAACTTACCCTCAAGCATAAATCCAAGTTAATTGGGCGCCACCCTATTGCGCCGAGTTGGGCGGGGGAAGTTTAAACTGTTATACACTTTCCACATGTTAGTGTACCTCACTTAACGTTAATGTTGTAGATGTTAACTTGAGAGATACTTCGCTTGAACAATACGGTGATGAACTAAATAGAAACTTCCCAAGTTTGACCTTCTTCGTCTTTTGAACTAAGTGGACTAAGCCCTGATGTCAAGAGTTTTCACGCCATCCAAGTGCTTCTGACATGGCCAAATAATAGGTTGCTTAGATTTTTGAGTAGGAATGAGTAGTTATTAAAGTTTACGAAAAAAAAAACTTACAATATCTCGTCGAATGTGTGTTCCTATCTAATAAAAGCTACAATAAAAAACGGAAAAAATTAGAGAGTATAGAAAGTCTTGACACTTGAGCTCAGCTACTTACTAAGTTTATGTGAAAAGAAGAAAACCATATCATTATGAAAATGCGAAAAAAACACAATTGAAACTACGTACGTATTTATTTTTCAAATTTGCCATTCAATCATACCCTTTAAACATAAGGTAACAAAGTCTAATATCGTATGTTTCTTCTTTCTAGTCGTTCCACGCCGAGGTCCACCAATACAAGCACCAGATCGAGCTGTTCGGTCAGCTCACCCAGCGCCTCATAGCAGTCTACCGGAACGATGACACAACCCGCATCAAACGCTCCACCGAGTCCATCAACCATCGCTATAATGAGCTTAATAACAGGTATAAATAAGAACCAATATTGCTTCAAAGTGAATAGTATAAGATCTGTATTGTGAAAAGTCACGTACCACTAGCGCCACCTGTGTAAGGGAGAGATTAACTTAGATATAACGCCATCTAGTAGAACTGATCGGAACTACGGTTTAAAGGGTTCTCATACCCAGAATGCTTAACTTGAACCAAAGTAAATTCAAATTGTTTGCTCAGTTAATCTAGATTACAATAAATTTTAGTTTAAAAACATCTGACCTAATTTACGTTGTGTTTTATTAAATAATTCACCTTTGCTTTGTTATTGCGAACGGAAGAGCATTAAATATTCGTGCGTCATTCATATTCAGGCGGCCCTGCCTCGGGCAATTAAAACAATTTTATGTAAAGCAGCACGAAAATTGACTCCCCTAAATTAAGGAAATAAGAATTTGAAATGGGGTTGCAACCCTTTGCTGTAAAACAAGGAGAACACGGCTCAGGAAGACATTTTAATGGAACGATCAGAATTTTATGAATTGCCCTTTAGTTAATTATAGCGGAGTAAAATTAATTTTGTGGTGGATTTTATTATAGAGCCTATTTTAAGCTAATATTAATTAAGCATGTTTAACGTGAATGTAAAAAATGGTATATACAAAGTAAATTTGCTATAATTTTAATTATTTATAAAGGATTATTGTCAAAGGCAGCTCAGAGCTTATAAGCAGACAGCTACTGGTAGCCTTAAAATATAAATTCTAACAAGGAATTAAACTATTATTTTCAAAAATAAAAAAAAACTACTATTATAATATACTTTTTTATAAGCACAGTATATATAGCAACTAACAGCCAGTCCCGGCTTCGCACGGGCTAATAATAATCCAAGTAGTAAAGTAAAGGACAATAAAGCCTATGTTTGTTACTCGGGGATTATGTATGTAGCTTCCCAATGATAAAAGTATTATTCAAATCGGTCCAGTAGTTTCGGAGCCTATTCGCGTCAAAAACCAAACAATCAAACTTTTACTTTTTATGTTGGTATAGACAAATATTAAGCAACAAACAATTATATTCCCACCACTTTCTATCACAAGAGTATAACGACTTGATCATAGTGTACCATGCCACAACAACACTTAGCATGAACAATGACAACGATGTCCTTCACGTCATATTTGACGAGGGACCTTGGTCATTTTCTGATGCTTGTTTGTAAACAACTACTAAAAAACTTATTTGAAAAATAAAACTGTACCATTAAGCAAACCATACATGTCATATACCAATGTACGTACAAGTAGCTGTAAACCTAAATTTTCTGTACAATAAAAATATTCATCATTTTTTAATGTACATATATACAAGAGAACCTAAAGATAAAGATAAAACTAAGCAAATGTTCAACAGAAAAATGAGTTACAGACATAAGAAAGCTAAAACGTGTTTATACCGTGTGCAGCATCATCGCGCGCGGCAAGGCGCTGCACTCAGCAGTATCGTCGCTGCAGAACTTCGACCGGTCGCTGGAGAAGTTCGTGGGCTGGCTGTCGGAGGCCGAGTCGCTGCTGGACGCCGCCGAGAGGGATCCGCAACTCTTAAAGGTATGTTTTTTTATTTATTTATTCCATACACTTATAATAAGCCTTACATATATGTTGAATCCAATTCGCTTATTAAAGTTCATTAGGGTAAATAACTTATTGACTCAGGCGTTACTTTGCGGAAATCCATTGTAAATCTCGACTTGTCGTTCGAAGAGTCAGCATCTCCTGATGATGCCTTGTGGTTAGGCGAAACACGTGTAGAGTTAAGAATTTCCGAATTGTGATAGGTAACGTTAATCTTAATTAATCTTTGTTAATTTATCTTATAGTTAATTATTCTTAGTTAATTTTTCCTTTACTTGTCTTAATTTGGATTTCGGATCACAGCGGAAGTACACTAAATATTTAATTTTGTCTTCTACTCATTAGGGTACTTTACTACTTATACACTAGACACATACATATAAAATTAAACTACTTAACTAATTGGTTTTAAATGTTATCCATTCTTTATTTATAACAAAATGAAAATCTTTTGGCATAGGAGCTTGACTCTTTGAAGCATAAGTATTGTGCTTCAAGGATGCACAATGTAGCAAAAGTACCTAAACATGGACAAATTCATTGATCAAAGCGACATCTCTGTAAACGGTTGTGATTTAGTAATAAAGGTGGCAAGCGTCTTGTTGTGGTTGTTAGGCAGATTACAACAAGTGTGCTACAAAAGTTCCATGTAGCGACATCTAGGAAAATGTAGCGAAACTTTTTGTAGTAGTGGTATACGGAGGTTTCCTCTGGCACTCGTTTCTGAAATACAGCGCCATCTGTGTAAGAGTATTGGAACTTCTGGCGTTGTTTAAATTTCTGAAACCAAATCAGGGGTGCATGAAGGGTAGTTCTGGCTATCGTGCGACAAAACGGCATCTGTAGTAAGGTAGTTAAACTTCATATTAAAATACGCTCTGCTCGTACTGCTGCAACTTTCTTTTTGTGTATGTGGCGCCATCTCTGGGGTGGTGTTTGAACTAGTATCTTTCAGTTTAGGTTAGTTTAAATTATATACTTACTGTCGAGTAACACAACAGAGGAACGCGTATGATTCTTATAGATGTCGTTTTATAATTTGCCATTGTTATTTTCCCTTCTCTGTAGGATTTTATTTTATATTATATCTTTTCAATAGATGTTTAGGTATAATAACAAATATGATTCCGATTTAACAAGCCAAACTAAGTGCCATTCAACAAAAACATTTTAAACATGGGTTCTGTATGTCTAGACAAACAACTTTTCTTCTACACCTTTACATGAAAAAAAAAAACGGTTCTATATACATAAAACTGCGCGTCAGCGAACTTTTTGTATGGAGAAAATTTTTAAGTCTAGGTGTAAAAATCTCACCCTTAAAAGGTTTTGCGTTCGTTGCTTTTAATTCTGTATATACAAAAGTGATGACGCAGTGTCATTAATCTATTTTTTACAATGTAACAACATGTTACATTGTAAACAAATGTTTACTTATTTAATATTTATGCATCTTGATATAGACGACATCGCTCCGAACTCCCAAAATACAAAATGTTTCTAAAATGTGAAATCTGTCCGAGTTGTTGTACCCGCCGGCCGCCGGTCGCTGCGGTTCACCGCCACACAACAACTCTGTCCAACATTCGACCAAGTTCGCAAGACATGGCCAAGTTTGGCCCAAGACGCGCCGACACCGAAATATGGGGAACTTTGATCTTACCGCGAGTTTTATGCCTACAAAGTGGGACGAAATTTAATTTCCGACTAAAATTGGGAAGGTTAGGTGAGTGATGGAGGAAATTGGTGTTTTGCATGTAAAGGATACGGGACGCCTTCCTTAACAACTACAAACATTAGGGGGATCAGGTCTCAAAGGAATGGAGGGGAATATATACTCATAAATATAAACGTTTAAAGAAAAATGTACGTGGATGGAGACGAGATACCCAGGAGAGGGTCACGTGGAAAGCCTTGGGAGAGGCCTGTATCCAGCAGTAGACACAGACAGGCTGATGATGATAATAATGAAATAAAAAGTAGCGAAATATTTTACCCATAAAACAGTAGATTTCCAAGTTCATATAATATGGAGTGGGTGACACGACTTTAATTTGCCAAGTGGTATTTTTAACTGGACGTTACCGTGGATCGGCTGTAAGTCTTAATACAAGCAGTCGTTAAAGCAGGTCAGATCTTCGGGCGGTTTGAAATCAGTCGAAACCAGGGCCCACTTAGCTCATCGAAGAAGAAAAAGAAGAAGATTAGCATTAGTAGATGTACTCGTAATTAAGCAAACTTTTGAAAACTGCTGCCATTTATACGAAAAAGTATTTAATTATTTTCATACTTTTTAAATCATTACAATGTATGATTTTAAATAACAAGTAATAAAGATAAACAGAGAATACTGAATTAAAAACAAAATTGTATTAAATGCCAGCCAAAATGAAACAACACAATAAATATCATTCCATCAGCCGCTAAGGCCAGGAGTCCAGCCCTATAAAATATATTAAAGCTACATTTTATTAAAGGATTGAAAAACCCTGGACTTAAATATAGTACCAATGGATATAATTAATGTATAATTACTTATTGCTTAAATACTTTAAATATTCAGGAAGCATAAGCATGTTGATAATGGATTCCAAAAGCAACACGACGTTTGGCTTGGCACAAGTTGACAAATAGTTAGTTATTTTGCTACCTTATTCTTAATTATTCGTATGAGATAATTTGGCAAACATCCAAAATCCGCAATTTAACGCAATATCCTAATTATTAGAACACGTTAACAAAGAATATGAATATATACGTATTTATGTTACAGTATAGTATATCTCCCAGTGCAGTTAAGCTTTACCCCATGAGATATGGCGTCTCGCATTTAGGCAGACTGTGAGCCGTTTCCTCGGGAAGGAGATTTTTCTAATGAAATTGCTGAGATCATCCTCCAGATATTATCAGTATTGTTTACTTTCCGCGGCTTTTATATTGTGCCCTTTGTGCCCCTTCCCCCAACCGCTTGGCTTCCCGGCTTGTTTCGGATATCGGAGTATTTGAAAACTCCACTCCAAGCATCAATCAATGTTTTTTTTACCGCTTTATAGGCTTGCGCTTGACCACAACTCATCTGATGTTAAATGACTTTCCAGTCTAAGATGAAGCGCGCTTTGTATTCTGTTTGTTATTTAAGACGGTAATTTTTTTCTATACTACATACTTATAGTGTCTTAGGTATAAACAAAAACTAAATTATAGTTAAACCGGAGGACATGTAAAATTGCAGGTTAACGCTTTGTTTAAACTCTAACTGTTTCAGATAATTTAAAACTCTCGGCACCTATGATACCTCTAAAGACGACGAAAAGAGTTTAAAAGTAAAGCTAATAGTTTTTATTAACGCAAAATAATTATATTCAAGATCGAATTTCTTTGCTTCTGAATAATAAATATCCAGCTGGCCTTCAGAAGTTTAACTATCAAAGTTACGATATAAGAACAATCGAACTCCGTCAAAGCCTTAATAGCCTTCGTTATATTCCTCTTAAGACTGAGTTATAGTGATCAAACTTGCTCTTCAGAACATAGCGCCTCACTCTCTGGTTTTAATATACGGCAAAAGTATAAAAGTACCTACTTTTTGCAGTTTTCAAATACTTAAGTTAAATTTATTGCTAGCATTTTAATATTTTTTAATCATATTAACAAAAAAAACTACCCAATAATTAAAAATTAAAAAGCCTAAATTATGCATTCTACTATTATGATTTATTTTATTTTAAATACTTTATTAATCTCATTTACAGTAAAAATATACCATAAAATTTATACGTCATTTTGCAATATACATAAGTATAAATAAACAAGATAAGATGAACCATTTATTGATCACTATTAAATTATACGTGATAAATAACAAAAATTATGTCAATATATAATAGATATTATACATAACGATATATTAATACATAAAAAATAATATAAAATTAAACAATTACATGTTTCTACAATTTTTTTATTGTCCATTCATTGAATAAAAAGTTTTTTTTTTACGCTTAATAGGCTTGCGCTTGACCACAACTCACCTGATGTTAAGTGATATTGCAGTCTAAGATGAAACACGCCTAGAAGAAACCGGTTCACTCTCTTCTCTGAAAGAGCCAGTTCTTGAGCTTGTTTTAGAAATTGCTGCCATTACATGCATTCCTGATATCCTGTGTTTATTAAACATGTTTTTTTTCATCTTACAGGTAAGTTTCCGAGCTTCAATAAAAAAATGGTTGCCTGTAAAGTCGGTTTTACGGGCGAAGATTTTACGTGACAACGTCTGCCGCGTGCTGCGCGCGCGGCAGACCGATCATAGTTGAGTGGGAGAGAGACGCAAGGCATTCGGCGGGCCTCTCTCTCGTTCGGTGACTCATCGTAACGTTACCGGGCGTTACACTTTTTCATAAGTGACTCCCAGCCGCAACTTAATTTAAGACGTTGTCACGTCAAAAAACATCTCTTCACAGGGTAAGTCCTAATTATAAGTTAATAAAAACACATACTGCACTATACTTACTATGTATGTACAGACATCATAATTAAGGTGTCTACACTAGATTACATACAGAATAAGCTTTGTAATATTATTTAATATTATTTAATAATTGATACTTCCCTAAGACAATGTGTCGCAGACATCATCTAACGAGCACTTAATGCCCTAACTTAGGTCCTCATCCAGTCTAGACCAGCTCTGTAACAGGTGCTAGACATTAGGTAAACTATCTGTACTAGTTAGAAGGATCTAGAACCAGAAGGGAAAAAGATAAGATAAGATAAGATATTTTTTACTGCATAAAATTGTTTCACAATATACTTTCGAAATATAACTTCTATTTTTTCGGCTCATACGTAACTGAGCTTGGTTTTTTTGTTTGTTGTTGGTTAGTATTTATTAATTATATTCCATTGTTATCATTATCTATTAGGCATATAAATGAGGTTTTAGAAATTGATCCTTATTGTGTTTTTTTATCATATTTATTGTTAAAATATTTTTTTCGTTCAAAATACAATATTAGAGAACTAGAACAAATTCATAAATTGTTACCAAAAATAATCACTAAAAAATTCTCCGAGTCATTTCAAGAGTCATTACATCCAGTATGTACTTATCCAATTTCAAATTTACAGAATTACCAAAAACTATACATATACAACGTTACGTGATATTATGAAAAATTCAAAACTTACATTTCAATGATTTCAAAGCAAAACTAAACAAGCGACTCTAAACCGATATTCAAATCGAATCCCAGGAGGACTGAAAAGCGGTAACTTTAAAACGGGACGCGAAGCGGAATCACTCGACTGCCGTCACAGAATATATACTAGTTCCGAAACAACGTTGGAGACACATCGGCGAAGTTTTGGCGACTTTTTCGCGACTTGCGGCGCCAAACTTGTAAAACACGTGTACCTTTGCTTGTTATAGGATACGGAAATGCTCTACTGAGCTCTCTGACAAATTGAATATCGGGAACTTGGATTCCTATTTCAATTTTTCTTCTGTCAATATTTATTTTTCAGTTTTTATAAGTGACTAGTGAGTGTATGATGCATTACGTGCAAAATAAGACAAGTAATATTATAGAACTGTTTTAGAAAGTTCTCAATTAAAACTGAAAAATAAGAAAATCTTCTTAGAATAAGCTCAGTTTCCTCACCTTGTAGGTATATGAAAATAAACTGTTTCTTAGAAGCTCCAAAATATTATCTACCTCAATTTGCATAGAGATTATTTTCATATTTACATACATTCATATATCAATATTGAGATATTCCTGCTGCTCACTGGTATTAGCAATTTAAATATAATATTTCTGAAGATGAGAAACAAAACAAAAAGCCTTTAATTAATGAACGTTGTAACTTATTTAAAAAAAAAACGCGCCAATTTTTACTCAGTGAAACCTGAAAGTTAAAAAAAAACTACTTAATTTCATTTAATAAATTATATTTAATTTCATAACCACGCCCTAAACTTGCAATGGTAGAATAATGTTATTATTTTAATTGAAGTGTGCGTTTAAAGGTTAGATGTTTTAGGTCATGCAGTGTAACAGCTGTACACCCCTCCTCTACCCGGGGGTTCAGAGCGTATTGATGTTTTGGTTAGCGTCTGTCAGAGGCACATGTTTGCATAGGGGTACACCATACATATCTCATTTCTATACCTATATTTATAATAACAAACTGATCTTTTGATAAGGTTTGAAGTATTTTTGTGCTGCTATTGAAAAAAAGCGATAATTTGAACCGCCAAGGACGTCAATTGTCGTTGACCTTTTCTGGGTCTTTTGAATTAACCACTGCTTTAGTAGCTCGTAAAAAGCATTTAAAATGATCGTCCTAAGAAAGCTTGGATGACAATTGCTTGCAGTCAACCTTACGAACAAGGGTGCCTCAGAGCAGGGACTAATACCGGTACAATGTTTATTAAATATTCGGAGTTTCTTCGATTAATATGTCTCTTATCTTATGATTCAAACAAGTTTGTTGTTTTGTTTATTGTAATCTTAATTATATTTTTTCTTGTGTAATTGTTTATGTTTCTTTCGATACCGAACATATTCAAAACAATTTGCACTATGAAGATACTTACATTGTATTACAGGAACTGAACAAAAAACTGAAAAAAAGACGAAACTGAATAAATATTTACAATTATTATTTAAAAAAGCGCACAAAGCGTTTTGCCTCCACCTTTGTTGTCCGAACCGCCAAACTTTGGAATTCCTTGCCGAATTCCCTGCTCCCCCAATGGCTATAATCTAGCGATCTTCAAGTCGAGAGTGAACCGGTTCGTTCTAGGTAAGCGCACTTCACCGTAGACCTCAATATCACTTACCATCAGATGTACTTTGGTCAAGCGCTGACCTATACAGAGTGAAAAAAAACAATGATCCTTTTGGATTATAAATAAGGTTACGAAATGCTTCCACACTTTCAATTGAAGTATCATTGAGTCGGTTAGTCCAGTGCTCGTTCCCCCCGGGTAGTAGCTGGAAGATGTATAATTCCTGCCAGTTAGGAGACATTTCGGTGCGCTTCCGGCCTCGAGAATTATTTCCCATTTTTTAGAGAGCCTCTTCTAATTTTATCTGATAATTTGGGAGCGCTGTAGCCGAGGCTGGCACTGCTGCCGATACTGTGTCGCGCCGCTGTTCCGACTGAACCGGGTCAACCTTGTTATGTTCCGAATAGCCTCGGATAATCATTTGCGGTTATTTTTCCCGCGGAGACGGAATTTTGGCGAGTAATTATTTTGACGTTTCGTTAATGTCGCCGTTAGTTAATTTTGATGTAAATTTTAAGTTCGAATATTAGGTTTTGTTAAGAACACAAATAAGGTCACCAAACGACTGTACAGCGAATAATTAACCTATCCGAATTGTTATTACATTAAAAAAATAATTATAATATAAATAATAGTAATAATATACACCTACTTCATTCTCAAGGAAATTGATCAAGACACCAACGTATAAAGATGCAGAAAGCTGCTATTCTTAACACATACAGGATTGTTCGAAAGTTCTTACAAGTTGACATGAATATTGAAAACAACCCCCACGGCAATTTCCACTTGGCTTAGGCCCGTGGTTTTTACATTTACTTACCGAAATTTTTCAAATTTGGAGAAGTTGTAAAGATAACATATAAGTAATAATATTATATGGATTAAAGAGACATTGAAATATTATCGATGCAAATTAAAATGAAATGAAAAATTTTACAAACTAAACATAAGCTTGAAACAAATTACAAATTTAGAAGACCACCCCAGACAGAAGGTGGCGGAAAGCTACCCATAACACTCGTGGTATTGCCGCGTTGTATGACGATGGATAAATTATAAAACATTTTATTTTAATAGATTCGATAATCCGTACTGAATCTTGCATATCTGACTAACCATGCGTGGCCAAAGAGGTCATAAAGGTAAACAAATATGTCACTTTGAGCCCTAAAAAAAGCGGAATCCATTAGTTGGCACATAAAGGGCAGTGTCCAATAAAACAATGCGTCAGAACAAATGACACAGAGCGCGGCGCGCCTCATACATAATGCGCATACACACTACTCACGTGCGGGGAGCTTGGTCAATATTGCCGGATACGAGTGATGTTAGAAAAAAAATGATATAACACTAACTAAACATATACATATACCAAATTTATGCGCTATTCAAGATTTGACAGCTTGATTTTTTGAAGAAATATTTCAAGCAAATCAGTTTGTTAATTTTTATGATTCATCCTTAAAATGTACTTGTTTTCCAAGTAGGTTACTTACTTTTAGCGTTTTTTTTTTAATTATATATTAACTAGCTGCGTCAATAAAATAATCTATGTGTTAAGCCAGGGTCTTGCCTATCTCCATACCAAATTTCATCGAAATCGGTTCAGCCGTTTGAGCGTGAAGAAGTACTGTGAAGAAGTAACATACACAATAAAACATTTTCGCATTTATTATATTAGTAGAATATGACTACGTAAATGAAAAAGTTGTATGTTTTTTATTTCTTCCTGATCAAACGGCAGAACCGACCTGCATGAGATTTCCTACAGGTATAGGCTTTTTAATTGCTTGTAACTTCGATTACCAGCGATACCGGAAACTGGCAGTTACTAGAACAAATAATTCGACACAGGCTAGAGAACTTTGAATTAAACTTGTCAAACTTAAAATTGGACGCAATCCAGATTTTTTCGTTATCCCTATAAACTGTTGGAGGGTTGTCATCTCCCGCCGCGCGAGGGCGCACCTGCGTGCCTTATGAGATATCAACCCTTGTTGATGTTTGTCGACGCGCCCCGTCATACGCGGACTCATATTTTATCATAACATTTTTTCTCTATTTATATTTTGAACTCAGTTTCCGTACGAAGAATAGGTTATAATAAACTAGCTGTTGTATTGTTTTGCTATATTAAAAAATAAAAGGTTATTTACAAAAAGGTTTATTTGTTGCTGGGGATGATGTTGATAATCTGAATAATTAAAGTTTTAGTTTGAATTCTTATTTTTTTTTATTTGGTATAGTTTATGTTTCGGAGATAGTGCAGCTTCCAAATGATGTATTAAATCAGGCATACATTTTATTATATGAATTCGTTATGTACAAAAATTACATTTATTTCTTCTCTATAAGTCAGATCAATTTCTTAAATAAAAAAAATGTTGATGGTATTTTAATTTTCATAATCAATGTCATTTTAAATATTATTAATCTGATAGCTGGAAGACCTAAACTAATGTACCTACCTGATTTCTTAATTCCATACTAACAACTATAATAACAAATAATACCAAACAAAATTAAATAAAAACTTTGTTATATTGTTAACTGGTTACAACACATACATATCTTCTAATGATACTAGATAAGGTCTTGACATTCTTAAAACTCCATACGAACATACAATAAATAAGTTTATGTAACTTACCACGTATTCTCGAAATCTCGAATTTATAGTTTTTTCGTAAAGAATATTAAACGGTAAAAAAATTGATAAAATATATTTAGGACTGACTAGAGAACTACCATAAGAATATTTTTTTTTCTTTTGGTACCAATCAGATTTAGCAATAAACGAAAAAATACAGATTTCTGAAGAAAAATAAGATATTTTTAAACAATTTCTTTTAATTTACAAGTCTGCTTGGATTCAAAATTTTGCACTTATCATCGCCTTAATTGACACACATACAAGTAGGTTCCTAAGCCTTCCCCACGCACCGTAGCCTCCGCACGAAGAAGGGAGGTTAAATTCACAAATTGATATCATTTAATTCGGCCAATAAATTAAATAATCTTTGTAATGGGAGGACATTTACATTAATTTATGAAGAGCCCTCTGCCGAGGGAGGATTTGAATTTGGAACGTTTATACCTTGCCTGATGAATATCAATACCTTACTGCCCTCGCTTAGCTCGCCGCTACTGTATAACGGGTCTCTGATAAACTTTAGGATCATCCGCTGGTTGGTTCATATTCTGATATGGAGAATAAGACACATTTCTACTTTATTCAATAGACTAGCAAGGCTAACTACACGATTAAGCGACACTCTGGTCTAAGATGGAGCATGCTAAGTCTGGAAAAGCTGTCTCTAAAGTGGGCTTTCGAAACACTTGCTAAATGTTTGGCGACAGATTTATCAAAATCTCTATTATTTCTGGAGTCACCTTGAGATTATTCTAGATTAGGCATGTTCCACTTTTGGTCTGAACTTCGTTGTCTCTTTTATTAGAATTTTACTAGACTGTATTGAAGAACTCTAGCACTTTCGTTTATTACATTTCATTGAATAAAATGTAATACAACCGAAGAAATGTGTTTTTTTCAGAATTTGCGATTACTTCTCACAAATTTAATTTAATTTATTTATCTAATATTTAAAAAGCAATATATTGAGTAAAATAATATTCTGTTTGACTTATCGACTATTAGAAGTATCTATTATTATTAGCTATTATTCTTCTTCTTCTACGTATGAGCTAAGTGGCCAAGCTCTGGTGTCGAGAGTTTTCAAGCCACCCAAAGGCCTCTGACTTGGCTTAACGACTGCTTATACTAAGACTTACAGCCGGGACCTACAATTTAACGAGTCATCCAATCAACGGTATTATAATCATAATTACGCTATTATAATAATCATTTGAAGCCCAGTTTAGTCATTAAGACCATAGTAGCGCAGTGAATGAAGAAGCTCTTATTGTATCATAGTCCTACATTAAGAGACTACAGGCTTTTGTATTGTATTGTATTGTATTGTATTAGTGTTGTAAGGGTGTCAGTACACTATCGTATTGTTCCTCAGCGTAGCTGGTGATTAATATTGTGGTACTTGGCTGCTTTTGTGAAATCAATTCTTTTCTTTGTATAACGTAAGTGGCTAAGCTCTTGTGTCAAGATTTTTCAGGCCGTCCGAAAATCTCTGACCTGGCTAAACGCCTGCTTATACTGAGACTAACAATAAATTGGATAGTGGAAAGTCTCCAAAAAAAAGATTTTGCGAATAAGATTTCGTGGCGTGCCGGCACTTGAATCCGGTATCCTATGGTTGGCAGTCTGGCATTGTAACTTTTATGCCAACGAGGTCGTCACGGATGGCAACATTGATTTGCACAAACACACAAACGTTTTCTGACCCTAAATGTATATACCGGTTATCTTTACGTTGACGCAGACTTGTACTCTGCTGCTTACCATCAAACTAGCTACTTGCTCGTCTCAAAATTCCTTCTCACAAGAAGTAACCATCCCTACACTCTTCTCTAAACTAAGTCATTCTAAACTCTAAGTAAGTAAAGTATTAAAAAGTAAGTACAAAGTTGACAGGTAATAAATCGCTACGGAAATTGAGTACGAACCTGAATATAATAAAGTCATCCATCACACGGCAGCGCTCGATCTTGCCTGGATCGATCACTTGTCAACTTTGGTATGACTCTTTTGTTGCCTCTTATATTATATTGGTTATCCTTTTTTGCTATACAGCCAGGCATATGACCAAGAGGGCACGTAAACATATGAATCTTCTGGTCTGAAGGGGCGTATGCTTAGTCTGGAATGTCTGGTCAAGGAAACTGCTGGGACAAACTGTTAGGTGCTTGGCAATAGGTTTTCAAGTTGAAAAGGTTGCTAGCCAGGCGTGCACTAGGCAATTGCAGATTTAGACATAAAATAAGTGCGTAGCACATTGCGTGGAAAGTGTAAGTGAATTATCCCTTACTTGATTCGGAAAAGAGTTAATGTAATGCGTTATCAAGTGGAACGTTATCGTTGTACTAAACCGACTCTCTTGAAAGGACGTTTACGTTTATAAAATTTCAACCCAAAACACGAGAAGAGCGTAACGTCCATTATATTAAACATTTACCAAGAAAAATATTTACCAACGTCCTCCCTCCCTCCCTTCGGACGCGAACTTAAGAAAAATCACAAAGAAATTTTTTTTTAATACGACCTTAAACAAAATTAAGGGCAGAAGGGATCGTTTCACTTCAAAGGGAGTCTGTCGATGTAATATCGTGATGTAGCCACGTATGGCGCCGGACTCTGACGACCTACAATTTAACGTGTCATCCGATCAACGGTATTATAATCATAATTACGCTATTATAGTAAGTTAGTAAAGTATTAAAAAGTAAGTACAAAGTTGACAGGTAATAAATCGCTACGGAAATTGAGTACGAACCTGAATATAATAAAGTCATCCATCACACGGCATCGCTCGATCTTGCCTGGATCGATCACTTGTCAACTTTATTACTCTTTTGTTGCCTTTCTATATTATATTGGTTTTTGTTTGGAAACTGAATAGATCTCCTTTTCTTCTCCGTATGAACTAAGTGGCCAAACGTAGACCTCAGTGTCACTTACCATCAGGTGAATTGTGGTCAAGCGCTGACCTATTTAGAGTAAAAAAAAGTCTGGTATCTAAGTTTTTAAGCCGCCCGAAGGTTTCTGTCTTGGCTTAACGATTGGTTGTATGTAAGACTTACAGCCGGGACCTACAATTAAACGAGTCATCCGATCCACAGTTAGTAAAATAATAATAATTTATTCAACAAATATTCTATATTTTGCATAATTGCGCTATGCCTTAAATACAAACCATGGATGGATTAATCAAAATCAAACCACTGACCGACCGTTATCGTAAAAAAGATTTATTTTTAATATACTTATACACAGGTTTCATGTTAATCAAGTCAATTCTGAATTAGAAATAAAACAGACATAATAGCCACGTATGGCGCCGGACTCTGTTGACCTTTTTGTTTGGAAACTGAATAAATATCCTTTTCTTCTCCGTATGAGCTAATTGGCCAGACTCTGGTGTTGAGAGTTTTCAATTAGACTTGACATTACGACTACAGTACGAGTAGGTGCCTACTATGTTATTTCAACAACTATAGTTCGTCGAGTCTTCCGATACACGGTAAAGTCCAAAAATAAGTATAAATGTCACTTTTTTTCAATTATACCAAGGCTTAGCCACTTAGCTCATTCTGTACAGATAAAATAACTCCAGAAGTAACGTGTATCCTCTTTTCAAAGCTTTCTAGTTATAAATAACCCGTTTTAATCTCGCTCGTT
Source organism: Mellilla xanthometata (assembly GCA_035578125.1). NCBI lineage: Eukaryota > Metazoa > Arthropoda > Insecta > Lepidoptera > Geometridae > Mellilla > Mellilla xanthometata. The sequence goes on from JAPUBQ010000026.1 coordinate 228,486, forward strand.
ATTCTAGAGCTCTAATAAAATACGTAAATAGTTCACATCTGACTCTATACAGAGTTACCTGGTAACACTCGACATATAAGTGTACGGAAAAAAATAATTTAAATAAATAACGATAGGTTTTCTTTTGAAGGTAAAGCTTATATTGTTTATTTTATTATTCGTGACAATAATATTTTTTTAATAACAATAAAAGAATACTAATTTTAAATGTTACTGAATAATAATTGGTTTATTATAGTTGTTTCATCCAGGTAAAGTATTTTAGCGAGCGAATAAGCGACGCGTTCTATTATTTGCTGGCCAAATAGTTTGTATGTACATATAGATAGATACTAAAGTAGAGGCCGAAATATAAATTCAATTTTGACGAAATTTGGTTTGCGAATCTATTTTTTTAAGCCTTTAATAAATCAAAGTTACGCAAAATTATTTGTACAAGATAATACATTTCAACCAGTGAAACTAAATTACAGTAAGTGATATTGAGGTCTACAGTGAAGCGCGCTTACCTAGAAGGAAACGATTCACTATATTGGAGCATGTGTCAAGTAGCCCTGTTTATCCGAACGTATCGGTGCATTGAAACAACTAAAATACAGAAATAACTCCACTTGAAATGCATTATTGCATCGATTGCTGTTGTGGGGTCGGCGTGCATTCAACCGTAACGAATAATACGTATTTTTTTTGATATATTATATATTACTGTTAATCAAAAAACATTGTTCCTACAAATTCAAAAACATTGTTCCCCTCCCGGAACCTACAATGAAACGCGTCATCCGATTCACGGTATCGCTCAGATGAAAATTCTACTTAAAACGACAGTCTTGTCCATGGTCACCCATCCAAACATCGTCCGCATCGACCGTTGCTTAGCTTCGATGATCGCGTCAGATCACCTTAGCTAGCCGAGCTACAGGCGGTACTTACGGTGACGTTATTATTATTAAAAAAGTATTAAAATAGGAGTTAGTTTTATTTCAATGTACTTAATACTTGTATAGTTATATAATGCTAGTCCCCCACAATAATTAATCATTACAATGTTGCTTAACTTCAGCGCAACGAGCGGATATTACTGACACCTGTTTGCAAAAATGTTGCTTAACGAGCCGTGTCCTCGTGTTATCAACCATATTTTATACAACCGTGGTTTTGAAAATATCCAATAATGTACGGTGAAAAACGTCATTAATAAATAAAAATACGTTAAAAAAAGGTTCAGATAGCATTTTCTTGAATTCCAATTTAATGATTTTATTGCTGAATGTTTTTTTTATTGGTAATGGGTTTGCGCTTGATCGGAATTCAATTACAGTAAGTAAAGATAACTTTGATTTGTCTTCCTCTTATAAAATAATGAAAAATTGCTGCACTTTTGTTATCAGGAATTGAATTACTACATATATACTAGCTGCATCCTGCGGTGTTACCCGCAGTAATCTGGAATGAAAAGTAGCTAATGTGTTAATTTTATGTCCAACCTATTTACATACCAATCTTCATCAATCATTGCTCTAACCGTTTAAGCATGAAGAAGTAACAAACAAACACACACATTTTCACACAAACTTTCGCATTTATAATACTAGTAGGATTAATTATCAATGTTTAATACGCTTAAAACTCATAACGACCGTATAAAAAATACGTAGCTGCCTATGCAATGGACAATTACCTTCAAGGTCATTGCATCTTGTAATACATACATTGAACCGCTTCTCCAGGTTTAGTTATATTCAGACTTATCCAAAAATGCTGTTCAAGGATCAAATACGTTATGTATTGTTTATAACGAATTAGCATATGCTACTGCTCGCTTAGTTAGTTACCGAACTTAAGAATACTCCGGTCAAGCAGATAACTGTAAGTTTCTGCAGTTTCCTTGAAAACCAGTAATACCAGACTAGGTATGCTCTTCCTTTGGCACGTATTTTTTAAACGGTCTACTGAAATCAATTTGTCAATGAATATTTATTATTAAATACGAGTAAAAGTGAAAGCATCACAAGAATGTATTATTTTAAGTTTCCATTCAAAATCAATAACACATTGAGTCGTTTGGAAATGCTCACATAATAACACTTTTAGACTAGTTTTGTTACTAAACAACTTTACTTTTATATTTAGGGTTCCGTTGTCCGTAAACGAAACCATCACAAGAGCGTTTTTTAACAAACTTAAGAGAGAAAACAATTTTCATCACATTTTACGAATCTGAAATTTATACATACACTAGCTGACTCGGCAAACGTTGTTTTGCCTTAATAAAAAAAAAAAACTAAATATACAGTAGCCGATTCTCAGACCTACTGAATACGCATATAAAATTTGGAAAAAATCGGTCAAGCCGTTTCGGAGGAGTACGGTAACAAACACTGTGACACGGAAATTTTATATATAAGAAGATATATGTTTGTCAAAGATTGTTTAATTAAGTTTTCTCTATGAGGCTTCTGTAATTCCTGTACAGTTTAAAGAAACTTACAATTTTAAACTTATGTTTCTTTGCCAAAAAGTTTTGATATTAATTAGTAAAAGCGTTTGATCAAAGACAGCTTCTTGTAAAAAGAAAAACCTGTTTCGTTCTGATTTAAAATAGAACTTGATATTGTAATTACTTGTAAGCTTTCAAGTTAGAGTGTTTACTTTCCGAGAGCTAGATGTAGCAAGTTATTGTTAAGCATTGAACTTCGCTTATTGTTTTGCATTATTTGTCGGATAACTCGTTTTTCTTCGGGAAGAGAGGCCTTGTGGAAACTTTCTGAGAATTTCACCAAGTGTTTTGGAATAATGTTGCGGTTGTTGTTAACAGTGGTTGCCGTTAAAGGTTAGCGCACATTAAATAAGGTTCAACGCGCCGAACGAAATGAATTTTAGAATTCGTTGTATGCAATTTTGGGTATTATATACATATTTATTGCAAACACTGGGGCTGCGGCGAATTCAACGTTCGCTTTCATGATTTCGATTCGCTCGCCGCGTTTTGCTCTGCCTGATGGACGGTTAGCTTTACATAGGAGAAGATAAGATTGATTTAATTTAATTAGGTAACATTTTTGTTTTTGTATGAATAATAATAATTATTTTCCATACAATTACAATGTCATTATTTATACAATCAATCTCGCTTTGAACTTAACACTCGTTTAACAGATACTCAATGAAAAAACAAGATAAGATATAATTGTGAGTATGTTTTTTCGAAAGTTCATCACAGCCTGTGTTAAAAGCTCTATCAAATAACGTATCGATGTTCTATTACCAAAAACATCTTATTTATGGGCTTTTAGGCGCATTGCGAGCTTTAATTTATGACCAATTTATATCGGCGGAACCTTCCGGGCGGCGTTCACGGCTCATATCGCAAAAAACACCAAAAATTGTCCCATACATTAGAGTGGCCCCGGGTTCTCCCTTTTTCATCAGGTCCGAGCGTTTGTGTAGCACATGACGCTGGCGGCACTAACTCGCTGATTTACGAGTTTTCGATAAACGTGGTCTCGTGGAGCCTGCCGGATAGTAGGCCGGGCGGCGCGGGGGGTTTACATTTATGTGCGGTCATCGCTCTATTTACTCGTATTTTCGTTTGTTTTAAAAAGAGTATTTTGTGAAACTTTCGCTAAAGTTCCTGCATAAAAGTGCGGTTAAAACTCAAGAAATCAAATCAATATCATATAAAAACAAGCAACGGTCAAACTATGAGTAAGAAAGTGATACCGCGCGTGTGAGGTAGTGAGCGCGGGCGGCTGAAGGCAGTGCGTAGGGCGGCGTGCAGTGGGGCAGCGTGTGGCGGGCGGGCGGCGGCAGTCGACCGGCGGCCGCGGAGCGCGCCAGTCGCGCGGCATGTGACGCGCGCCATGAGCTCGGCGGCGGCCCGGCCGCGGCCCCCGCCGCCGCGCAAGCCGGGCTCGCTGGCGCTGGCGCGGCGCGACGACCCGCCGCCGCCCGCGCCCGGCCCGCACGCGCTCACCCCGCTCCGGGACGACCTGGACGCCTTCAGCCCGTACGGCGGCGAGCGGCGGCCGGCCAGCGCGGCGGGTGCCGGCCGCGCGCCGCCCGCGCTGCCTCGCCGCCCGCGCTCGCTGGCCGGCGAGTGGCCGGGCCCGGCGCTGCTGGCGCCGGTGCCGCGGCGCGCGCGCCCGCCCAGCACGCTGCCGCGCGCCGGCCTGCTGCCCGCGTCCCGCAGCGACTACCAGCTGCCGCGCGCCGCGATCCTCACCAACGGGTACGGCGCGGTGCCGCCGCTGGCCGCGCGCCGCCTGTCGCTGCCGGGCGCGGGGCTGGCGCCGCCCAAGACGTCGGCCTCGTTCCACGGGCTGGCGGCGCTGCTGGCGCCGGGCGCGCCCAGCACGCCGGGCACGCCCAGCACGCCGGCGGCCGTGCGCGAGGCGGTGCGACACCTGCTCATGCAGCCGCGGAATGGCTTCCCCATCATGGACCACAAGCTCTCGCTCTTCATCGAGATCCTCGACGCGCAGGAGCGGTTCTCGCAGGTGCGGACACAACCCTCGCGGCTCACTGCTCTATACTGCTGCTTGTCTATCTTACCAGAGTGTAGAGAGTAACTCTAGGAAAACTAATTTAGCCTCTTAGAGAACCAGTAGATTCAAACTAAGCATGCTCCACCATCGTTCAGAGTGGTTACGCGCCCTGCTGTGCTAATATCCAAATAGTATACAAAAAACTTGCCTTTCAACGTATCGCGTACAACGTAACGTAAGTTACCTCTAAATGTCCAAAGCACGTTTCTAAAATACATCGCGCGTTATGCATCGCTACGCATGGGTGCATCGTAGGGCTGTTTATATCTGATGGTATGTTTGGCCAAACTGAAGCTTTTCTAGCAAAGAAGTGAACTCCAATACTCCCGCGGTATCAGAGCTTCCTCCTTTCGGATATCGTACGTAATGCGTAGAGCGACACCCCGAGCAGGGGGGAAGGGAGGGGGAGAGGGGAGGAATGCAAACAAACTTCGTAAACAAAAAGCGGATTTGTGTACGCGAAGTAATTTAATTGTAATAAAAGACTCTGGTCGATTATGAGCGCCAGTAACCGAGTTAGGGACTCGGGGCCATCAATTCGTTTGCTCTCGTGAGGGATAATGTAAATTTCTTCCATACGGGGGAAGTTGAGGGTTTAACAAGTTATCTGCGTTATAATGTTGACGCGAGTTGACTCAATCATACATCCCAGCGTCTCGCAGCGGAGTCGGCACTTGAAACTTTTACACGACGCGTGCTTGTTGGTGGTTGTTTTAACTGAATTATGTTATTCTACAATATAATACAACATGTTGCTTTTATATTCATAATACTTCTCAAATGTGCGTTAAAGATAATTTGTTTATTTATTCTAAATATTAAATTACTTTAGTAATTAATATGACAATGACTATGTAACCTTAAATTAGTATTAAAGTTACATAATCACTTAAATTATGTAAATCGATTATTGTAATTTTATTCAACTATACTATTACATTTTTGATCAACAACTTGTAAATCGAAACTTACTCAAAATCTTATTAATCTTTTGTCTTACTATGCGTAGAGCCTGTAGCTCGGCTAACTAAGATATCTGACGTGATCATCAAAGTTAAGCAACGGTTGTTGCGAATAGTCTTTAGATGAGTAAATGGCGAATAGTTGTAGGTCTCGGCTGTTAGTCTCAGAATAAGCAGTAGCAAAGTCAACTCAGAATCAATTCACACCGGGGCCTAGACACTTAGCTTAAAAGTATAAAAATGTTAAAACTGCGTGTAAAAATATAGTAAATTTAACTCACAAACAGCAAATAGAAATTGATTATCTATAATATAATGCAGTTCTAGGCAAAAGCAAACTTATGTAGAGTTTATTTCATTTTAGTTAGCAGTGTAAAAAGCGCGGAAGTTCAGACAGTTTCCCCACTTTGTCTGTTTTATACGTTTTCAGTTTTAGTCAGAGTTCTGTCTGTATTATTAAATATTCCGGTTCCCGTTTGAACTTTACAACTTTTAAGGATTGCTGGCCACTGGAAAGGGAGACTGCATACTAGCTGGAAGTGAACGCGTTGAGTAAAATTATTTTTAAATTCCTTAAATAAATGCGCACTTGGCCCAAATGTACCACTAGCTTTCTTCTTTCCTTAATTCGTTTGACGTGTTCATTTCTGGGTGAAAGAGCAATCACCTTTATACGTTTTTTTTTAAAAGGAATTTTAGTGAATTGAATGATGAAAAACAAATGATTAGTATTCATTTGTAAAATTCCGTTTAAAAAAAGCTTACGTTTAATTAAATAAAATCGCCTCGCTCATGTTGCTTTGGCACTAATCCGAAATTATTAAACCGCGCTTTAGTTATGACATGTTATTCGAATAATTTGCCAGTAACCCGTAACTCCGTAACCCGCCGTTAAACGAGTTATAACGAACCGGAAACCGGAAATAATACACCCAAATGAATACGAAATCGAGCTCAAACTTGATTGAATAAACTCTATAAATTGAGATCACTTCATCAAGTAATCAATTAGATCGGAAATTAAGTTTTGTTTCATTATTTCGCGTTACAGATATTATACGGGGAGAAGCGTTTGACTGAATGCCGAATTCAATTAAAAAGTATGATTCTGTTGAAACACTGAGCGGAATAAGTGTTAGCAATACCAGGGCTGCCTACTTGTTTTACAAGATATAATGTTCTTAGGATGTTTGCTTAAAAATTGGTGTTAATCAATCAATATTTAAGAGCTGGGCTCTTGTCTATGGAGTTTTTTATTCAGGTAGTCCTCTCCTCGGACAAATCCTTGACTTCCTTATACAACATGATTTTTGTCTTGTTCTTTAGTCCAAAAATTACCTTCTAGGTCTTTCTTCTTCTCTACTGGCTTCTATCATTCCTTTTAAGATGTTTTTGATGAAATCATTATGTCAAAAAAGGTGACTTACTTTTCAAAATTATTTATTATTTGTATTTTATTATTATAATAATAATATTATTATTTCATAAGGCTTCATAAGCCTCTTCCTACTTTCCCAAATTAAGATACGATAGAATTATCCTAGATAAAAGTAATATATTAAATTCCACATTCTATGTTACTATTTATATCCAACTTTTGGATTGTGATTTCTGATTTAAATGTTGTTTTTATGTTTGTTTTAATGTCTGACACATGTTTTTTTTATAATAAATGTAACAACTTATCTGAAAATGCTGGAGTAATATTTGATCCAACTACAGACGTGAGGTTTTTCAAAAGTTTAAGCGTTTTCTTGTAAAATCTTCCACTAGGTTGGCAACCCTGTAGAAAACCGCCCCCCTCCCTCTCAAGCCATTGTAGGGTTGAAATTCATGGCGCTCTCTTGACCCGCTTCAGAAGGAGGCTTTTGTTTCGATATGAAAAATTAATGGAACACTGTAAATGTAAAATGGAAGGACTTGAAAGAAATTACTCAGAAACCACGAGCCGACCTTGTCAACATTCTGAATATCTTTTTGTACTGGATTTTATTTACATATTGCTGTTTGTTAGATCAGATTCTGAGTGGGCTGGGCTTGGATTTGAATAGCCAAGCTTTTAAAAGTCATTATGTTTTTTACATAGGTTGAAAATAATTATGTAGGCTTTTCACACAATTCAAGAATCCAATTAAAATATAATGTTATTTATATGCCAATTGTTTGCCAAGCGGCTGACAAGCCAGTCAGCCGCTATTATGATGGTAAGCATCGTTATGGCTCATTCAAAGCCCGCTTTTTTCTTTGTATTATTTAACTCGGCGTCTCACTAAAATGTGCTTGTTATCCAGAAATATTTGAACTTCTAAGTGATTTAAGTGATAACCTCATTAGCGTAATGGTTACCTGAACTGCGAACCAGTGGGTCCCGAGTTTGAGTCCCGGCACGACCAATATCTTTGTGATGAACTACTTTTGTTGGATGCTGGTCTGGGTGTTAAATATGTATCGATATAAAGTATAGTTATGTAGTATAACAGTTGTGTTAGCAACCATAATACAAACCAGAAACTTTTAGTATGGTGCTAACCAGCCGTATGTGAAATGTGTCCAAAAAAAATAGTTATTCGCTCACTCCTGCTTGATATGATAATAATCACTAGCAAACACGCGGAACTTCCCCGGATGGCCTTCGCAAGAGAAGCTAAAAATTTTAATATCAATAACGTAGAAGTAGTAGCTATTTTGAGAACCATATTTCAAACGACATTCCCGAATCTCAGTTTTAATACAGCCACCGTAGCACATAACTGCGTAGCCCCTCTACGGCGTAGCATGTGCTACGAATAGGCTATAACTATTTGCCCGGCGTCAATGTGCTACGAGAGCGGAGCTTCCTATATTGCCGTGTGTCGTGTTTATGTACAGAGCAGGTTATTAACATCCAGTCTTGAAGAGGGTTTGTCTATATATACTTATATATAAAGTGTTTTTATTACGTTTCGATGACAGGCTTTCGGATCGTAATTAATATTTGTACTTCTTTGTGAAAATGTCTTTTGAATTTGTATGAGAAGTAAAATATGAGCTTCTCTTTTAATTTATATTTTATACATAAAGGTTTACAGCCTGGATGGTGAGCTTACTCTAATTTAAATTGTATTGCTTAAGTTTGTATATAATATTTTAATTGATAATTTCTGTAATAGTCTGAAATAAATTAATATTTGTATAGAAGATAACATTCTGTAAAAGTATAAATTAGATAGATTTACTTTAGAAAATAATGGTATACTTACATTTTACTGTACTACTATTAGGATTATATTTATCAATTAATTTCACTAGGCTCGTGTTATTTAAATTGAATGAAAAATATACGTTTGTTTTACAGCATAATTATGTTTTATACCAATTAAAAAGGGCTTTATCTTATAATTTTCATTTGCACTTAGGATTAAGTGTGTATATTTTTAACACTTAAACTAAAGAATTTTTTTTGTTGATACGATGCTACGGGCAAAATCTTCGCTTTAAAGATTTTGTAATTGATTACCTTTAACTGTACTATGTGCCTTTTTTAATTAATTTCTAAGAATCGTTTTATTTTCTAACACAATTATTAGTTATTATTTTTAGCAGGTTCCGTCCCACTGCTGGGCAAAAGCAAACACAAACCCAATTTTATTTTTCTGAATATATTTTTTTTTGCCTAAATAAATAATTATGATTATTATATATATTTATATGAAAAACTGAACATAATAATTGATTAATCTGAGATATATATTTTTTGTTCTTATAACAGATTTACAAAAAGGTGTGTAAGTAGTGTAGTACCCCAGGTGTGCCAGCAGTAGTAATATGAGGAGTGTTAGCGAGTCACGTCACGTCTCAGGGTACAGGTGTGTATTCTACGATCCAATATCTAATATATGTAGCACTGATTTTTTTCTAGTACTTTAACCAAGTATAAAGGTTACTACATAAAGATTTTGTCAGGATTTTATCAGGTTACTTACTATGTAAGGATTTTGGTTAAGATGGCTTTTCAGATTTGATTTATTTTTTTGTAGTGTAAATTTTGTAAACGAAAATCGGAAAAAAGGAAAACTTATTGTAAAATATAAATACCTATATTATAAAGAGGAAAATTTAGATTTTTTGTTTGTTTAACGTGAATAGGCTCTGATATGAACCGATTTGTAAAACTCTTTCACCGTTGGGAAGCTACTCGTGAGTACATAGGCTATATTTTGTTTCACTTTGCTACTTGGATTATTTTGTAGCCCGTGCGAAGCCGGGACGATCTACTAGTCTTACATAAACATGCATGAAAGATTAAAAAACAATAACATTTGTCATCTTATTTTAGTTAATTCATTAATATATGAATTATATTAATATATTACTGATTTATATTTGTAAAAGTTTTTAAAAAATAAACTAATACCATTTTAAATCTACCACTGCAATTGAATCCCCCATTCCGATATAACAAAGGCACTCCAAGCCCTAACATCAAAGCGACACCTTAATCTCCCGGAACCTGTTACACCATAACTAACATTATTACAAATATTATTTATTCATAGTGTGAAATTCACCCTTCACTGGGGTAATTTATTTAAGGCTCCGACGTACCGGATCCATCCGTTACCCGCCTTAAATAACATCCGGTCAATGACCCCGGGCTCTTGAAACTGCGCTTCAGGATTATTTGGGAGCAGACATCGGTTACATTATAGTTTCTATTCATATATATAGACGTCAAAATGTTTAGTGAACGTTTTAAAAAAAGGAAAGAACCTATTTGTTTCCTCATAGTTCGTACTAGAGTTATAATATTTAACAGATATTATGAAAAAAAATGTTTTAAAAAGTATAAGTATAAGCAATCTCATTATGAAAGTTCATTCAAATTGGTTCAGCAAATTGAAAGTAAAGAAGTTACAAATTATATATACACGAGAACATACAAACTTTTAAAATTAAATAAATTATGACTCATTTGACACTGCTGGTTAGACCCATACTAAACCATTTCTCATTTGTGGTATGGTTGCTAACACAACTGTTATACTACGTACTCTTACATTAATACTTTATATCGATACACATTTAACACACAGACCGACAACCAACAAATTTATGCCAACGAAGTCGTCAAAATAATAATAATTCAAGTATAATCTTCTTAGAAAATATCATGATTAATATGTTTTTCCAAAGTTAACTTTAATTCTCTATAAAATTGTTTTAAAAAACAAACAACCGACTTCAAAAACACAACTAAAAAGGGAAAAATAATTTTAAGCCTAAATCAAATCAAGAATATAAATAGAATAGAAGAGTTTATTTCATGTACTTATAAAAAACTATTTTCAATTTTTATTAATCCTGTATTCTTGGAGTCGGTGCCAGCAAAGAAAGACAATTAAAAATAGTATTTTTTTAACAAACATTAATTTGTTCTTATTAGATGGCACCGACTTCAAGAATATAGGATTACTAAAAATTGCAAATAGTTTTTATAAGTACATGAAATAAACTCTCCTATTCTATTTATATATTCTTGATTTGATTTAGGCTTAAAATTATTTTTCCCTTTTTAGTTGTGTTTTTGAAGTCGGTTGTTTGTTTTTTAAAACAATTTTATTTTTACATTTTTAGTGGTTAGTAATGATATTTTTTTAAGTTTTAGCTACAGAGAGCCAAATAAACTTCACGATGAAAAAATCTGGCGTGTGCCAGGCAGGCAACCAATTGGGAGCAAATGGAGCTGAATGCAAACGAAGCGAGCAATGCGCGAGCGAAGCGAGCGCAAAAATTTTCACCGTATATGTTCAAGGCCTTTGAGCATAAAGAAGTTCAGAGCAGCACAAATTACTTGTTTGTTGTGTCAAAACGTGCAAGAACCAATTGCGAGCAAAGCGAGCTGGATGCGAGCGAACCGAGCGCGAAAATTTTCACCGTATTTGTTCAAGCCCTTTGAGCATAAAGAAGTTCAAAGCAGTACAAATTATATAATATTTGGAGTGTCATACGCCCAAAACATCCTGGGGGAAATTCGAACGAAGCGAGATAACTCCTAGCGAAGCGAGCGCGTAAATATTTTCCTTATCCGTTCGAGGGTCTATTAATATATCAAATTTTACAGTTCCTTCTTCCATTTCGTATGACCTAAGTGGCCAAGCTCTGGTGTCGAGAGTTTCTCAAGCTCTTTATTTAGTTTGACCACTGCTTGTACTAAGAGTAGTATCCAGGACCAACAAATTAACGTGTTATCCGAAGCACAGTAACGCCCAGATGAAAATACCACACTTTTTTATGGAAGTCTTGTGCATGGTCCCCCATCCAAAGACTGGCCGCAAGGGCCGCTGCTTAGCCTCGATGTTCGCGTCAGATTACTTTTGTTAGCCAGGCTGCTAATTTTATGAGCGAAATCTGTATTGCCGTATGAGTGCGAAGAAGTAAAATATGTTATCGAGCTAAGTATTTGGGCATCCCACGGGAATAGCAATGACTTTTAAGATAAAAAGTAACCTTCGTGTTATACAAGGTCTAGTCTACCCCCTATATCAAATTTTAGCGAAATCAGTGTGTCATGTGTTATTTGGTGCATCCCACGGGAACAATAATTATTTTCGGGATAAAAAGTAGCCTATGTGTAAACACATAGTCTAACCTATCTTCATTCCAAATTTCATCAATGTCAGTACAACCGTTCGAGCGTGAAGAAGTTAAAAAGATTTATATGTTATTTGGTGCATCCCACGGGAATAATATTTATTTTCGGGATAAAAAGTAGCGTATGTGTATATAGCATAGTCTTACCTATTTTCTTCTCAAATTTCATGAATATCAGTACAGCCAAACGAGCGTGAATCTCTCTTCGGCCTTAAACATAACCTAACTTTTTAGGTTTTCCTTCGATTTCCCTAGGAATCCATCATCAGATCCTATTTTGGTGACAATGGGACCAATTCAGAACCATACTCTTTCAATTAAAAAAAGAATTTTGAGAATCGATCCACAAATGGCTGAGAAATCGGTGAACATACATAAAAAAAAAAAAATACATACAGTCGAATATATAACCTCCTCCTTTTTTGAAGTCGGTTAAAAACAGGTCAAAATCAACTTAGTCTTACTTGACCTTAGGGTGAATTTCGCTTACGAGTTTAGACCTAATATTTTGAAGCAAAATAATGTTTTTATTAATCCAAACAATGCAGCCAACACGTGCACTGCAATGTATAAGAAAGCACTCAGCAAGAAGCTGAGTGGTGCTCGTTTCCGGTGTCCACTGCAATTAACTGGTTCGAACCGGTTCACGCTGGATTGCAGAAGCAGTTCTAGTTTCCGGATAAAAATAGCAGTTTTCTAAAAGTGCTCCCTTTTATTAGCAAAAACATTTTACGAATATAATTAAGGAATTAATTAATTTTAACCATTCCATGTTGGAACATAAGTTTTGTTAGTTTGTAGAATAAAATCTTTATCTTATGTTTATTTGAAATAATATTTTAACAATGTTTTGCTTTTGATAGCAATAAAGATATTTCAACAACAAACGACACTGAAGGGACTGTGCATTTTATAGCGTTATAGAGAGTGGTCGTTAAATAGAGAGAATATATCATTGCATAGAATAAATAAATAAAATAAATAAATAAATATTAGGACACATTCACACACGGCTGGTTAGCCCCATACTGAACCATTTCTAGCTCGTATTATGGTTGCTAACACAACTGATATACTACATATACATACATATTATATATAAATACATATTTAACACCCAGACCCACAGCGAACAAATTTAGTTAAGCACAAAGATGTTGTCTGGGCCGGGAATCAAACCCGGAACCTTCTGATTAGCAGACCGGCATGGTTACCTTTACGCCAACGAGGTCGTCTCGACGGAATACAAGCTAAACCAACTAAAGCCAATTGATTTCGACGCTTTAGAGAGTGCGTCGTTAAATAGAGTGACGTTACATGGAGTTTACGCTGTATTATGTATGGCGCTGCTGAATCGGTACAAGAGCACTTTAAGTAAACAAAAATACATTCAAACTTTAATAAATCCTTCTAAACCAATTACCTGTTACCGCCTTCGAACCTGTAACAACTGCTTACTTTAGCTCTTACTGGATCGAACTAGATTTATCTGGATTTTTCTGGACTCAACCGGATTTGGCAATTGATATATATATCTCTTATTTCTATCGAGTGGTTTTAAGAGATTTTATTTTAAACGCGAGCTAAGTTTTTGCGTCGGGTTTTAGTAACTTTGTGGCTTTCAGAGTTCGAGCGCGATGTTGCCAGATTTTAGCGGGTTTTAGCGGTTTTAGCCGGATTTAGTAGCGGCGTGCTTTCACCGTGCGTATTGATTTAGCGGCCGGCGGCGGCTCCCAATGGCGGTGCTTTGTTTACAGTTTCACTGTTATCTTCCGCCACAGGGAAGGTAAATAGTGAAAAATTCCCGCAAACATCTACTACGTTGGGATTAGAATTGGTTTTGTATGTTAGTCACTGGGTCCTTTTAACGAAATGGTATCTTTTTACTCTATATTGCTCAGCGTTGGACCGCATTTAGTCCGATGGTAAGTGTGTAGAGTGGTCTATTGTAGAGCGCGCTTACCTAGAAAAATTCCCGCGAGCATCTACTACGCTGGGATTAGAATTGGTTTTATATTCTAAACTGTCTAAACAAATTAAGTTTAAATACCTAAAATACCATTTCATATCAATTGCTTCATGATCGTTTTTCCATGTATAAATTAAAGTTTTTACTGTATATTCAAATTCCAAGTAAAATATTTTAATTAAAATTCCTGTATGCTTATTTTGAAACCCAATGTTAACTGTGTATTTTACTGGATATCATATTATTGACAAAAACTCATTTGAGCAACTTACAAACTACTACTATGATAGAAAAGAAAACACACCGCAAAATGCACTTCACTAAGTTTGTTAGTCTAAACCAGCTAGAACTGTTCTCAAAACATGCATAAAAGAGTTAAGTTGCCACAAAAGCGAGGAAAACCGGTTATTATCTCTACTACCATTACCGGTTTATTCCGCACATCGAGGGAATACCGCTTTCACCTCTAGTTTTGAATTACCAATTAACATGCTCAAAATACACAGCAACAAAAAGTTTAAGTGTATGCATATACTCGTACCAAAATATCTATTTCGAGCTTAACATGTTAGTCCATAATATTTTTTTTAGAAATTTACGAAAATGACAAAGAACAAAATAAAATAATCATTTATATAATTTTCTCGTATATTAATCGTATATAGTAATATAATAGGAATATATAAAAATTACATAAAAGGCCAAATACCTCGATTATCTTGATTCTCATCTGTTGACGTTCATTACCTGAACCAATCTTATGAACATTTGTAACACGCATATTTATTTTTACAAATATTAATATTTGACGACCTCGATGGCGTAATGGTTACCTTGCTGGACTGCTAGCCAGACAGGGTCTCGGGTTCGATTCCCGGCACGGCCAACCTTTATGATGAACTAAATGTGTTGGCTGTCGATCTGGGTGTTAATTATGTATCGATATAAAGTATTAAATCAGTTGTGTTATCAACCCTAATATAAACTAGAAATGGATCAGTATGAAACCAGCCGTGTGTGAAATGTGTCCTTGTATTTAAAAAAGCAGATTTTAACGGCAGCAAGAAGCCTTATCTAACATAAATACCGTATATTTTACCATATTTTTTCATAATTGTACAAAAAAAAGAGTAAAACCGCGAGATTCAGTTAGCACAAGTGTACATAACTGCTGCATTAAATTTTTGCCGCTTTTTTGTGTGCATTCTCTTTAAACGGAATCGTCCCCGGCGTAAAGGTTCGCATTAAATGCAAAACTCTTTTTTACTGACTGAAAATTAGCAAAAGTCTAAACTAGAGAATTTTCTAGATAGCTCTTATTTTGCTGAGCTAATTAAGACTCTACCCCGTTTGTTTTAAAGTACATAATTGTATGTTTGTTTACTCGTCGCATATTAATGTGCTTGTTAATTCTGAAATAGAGCGCTTATTAAAAGATTTCATGTTTGTAATTTTTTCGTTTTGTTGTTATTTCGTATGCCAATTAGTATGCCGTACGTTGTATATGTTCTAGTTAACGTCTAGACCGATGTGTTAGATCCAGTGGCAGATATTTCAAGGCTATTGGAATAAGTTACAAAGATAGACAATGCATAAGTTTAAGCACATATTTATTATGGTTGCTTTAAAATTTTTGTTTTTTTACTGTCATGGCATTTCTATCCATTGTTCATAAATAAATAAATCAATCTTTACCCTATAAAGCAGCCGATTCAAATTTAATTTTCTTTTGTTATTTACTTTGTCACGTTTTTTACAGAAGTTTTTGTTAAGAATTATATGAACTCAGAAATTAGGAATACACAAAAATTTGTAAACGATATATGGCGTAAAAACACATACTATTAAATATGGTTTACTTTTGTAACCCTACAAAACATATCACAAAATAAAAAAAAAAACAAATGTAAAATTTGTAGTTAAAATATAATCAAAATCTAAATAAGTAAGTATCTAAGAACAGAAAAGAAATAATAAATCTAATTGAATAAAACACCCTAATTACAAACTACCTTAATAACAGTTTTCACAGAACAGTTATTAGTTCTAATTACTGCCCTCCTTGACACAATAGAGCAACTAATGAGCACAAATGAGCACAAAATGGGCACAAATGAGCACAAAATGAGCAGCAATGAGCACTAAGACTGTAAACATAAACCTACTCGAGCTGCAGGATTTATTACTTCACTTCTAGAGAGATCAGCACGTTATAACGAGTGTAGTTCGCTGAGAAATACGTCTGCTTTTCATTCACACGACCCTTGGTTCGATCCCAGCCCTACACCAATGACTGGTTTTTCAATCTGTAGATTTGCACTTGCTTTACGGTGAAGGAAAACATTGTGAGGATAACGACATGATTGAAGACCGCAATATCCTTAGACGTGTGTTATCCGCCAACCTGCACTTGGCCAACGTGATGGCTTAAGGCCTATATCTTCCTCCTTACGAGAGAAGGCCCGTAGTCCCAGCTGTGGGAACGTATAGTGGGCTTACCCTAGAGATACAGTGCCTAAAGTAAATTTAATTTAGTCGGTATAACCATTTCTTTAATATTACAGCCAGGTATATAACCATTAAAGCGTGTAACCCCACAAGTTAGTGAAACTGGCCTAAAGAGTATGTCTAGTCTGGAATAACAATATTATTACTCATATGTTGTCTTCTCTCATTATCATTTGCTTATTTTACTTAAGCACAGAAAAATACAAGCTTTTTCTCTAACCAGTATATATACTGTAGCGGGTGCATTAAGTGCATTATTTTATTTTCGCTGCTCCGTACAGAGCGGAGCAAGAAATATGTTTTTTACTGATTTCAAGTGCCACTTCGTTTGCGGAATATTGCAGTGTCTTAGCTTTTGTACACTTACTCGCATTTTTTTTCTGATTGTTAAAGTTATTTTTCACACTGATAGTGTTAAAGTTCGAGCCATATCAATACAGGATGAGTGTTTAGGTTTTTATATGTATACTAGCTGCGCCCCACGATGTTACCCGCGCCCGCATTCATCCGGGACAAAAAAAAAACTAGGAAAATCACCAATTTTCAGCTGAATCTGTTCAGTCGTTCATGAGTTATAAGTGGTGTAACTAACACCACTTTTTTATAAAATGATATATATAAAATGAAACCAACGAAAAACAGGCTGCGGCCTAGTTTGGGATCCGCAGGAAAAGTACCTCCTCAATTTTAATTCTTAAAACTTTTTAATTACCCATTCTCTATTGTGCCTGTTTAGTCAATGTGTTGCCAGTAAATAAATTAATTTTGATTTAGTTTGACTTAGAGCGAGTGAGCCCGCGGGCCTAAACTTATCTTAAAATACAAGGGTTATATCCTACTAACACAATAAATGCGAAAGTTTGTCCGTGTGTACGTTTGTTACTTCACGCTCAAACGGCTGAACCGATTTTAATGAAATTTGGTGTGAAGATAGGTTAGGCCTTGGATTAACACATAGACTTCTTTATATCCCGGATTAACTTTTTTTGTCTCAGATAAACTCGGGGCGCAGCTAATATACTAATAAGAAAATAACACATATATTTGATCAAATTACAAGTAGTACATACAATAAAGAAGTTTAACTAGAGCAAATAAAGATTTTTTTTTTAATTCCTATGTCTAAAGTGTTTCAAATAATATGAAAAAGCTGTGACTTTCCACCGGGGTACCTAACTAAAAATACCTCGAGGAAGCTAAATACTTGTCTTCATAAAGGCCCCTAATGGCCCGCCGTAGGAACCGATGTTTTACATCATCTGTCATAATTATCTGCACATTTCGCGGGCAACCCCCCAGGTGGCGTGGAGGTAGGTTTTTTACATTCTTACTTCACTGACCACGCGCTGTAAACTCCTAATAGAGGATGTTATACATTAGGGGAAAGAATAAGCGTATACATCCTAATAATACTTTGATTATAAATGTTGGTTAAGGTGCTAAGCAACGGTCGATACGGACGGTATTTGGATGGGTGACCATACACCAGACTGTTGTTTTCCTAGTGCCATTTTCGTCAGGGCGCTACCGTGGGTCGGATTACGCGTTGAATTTTATTTCCCGGCTGTTAGTTTTAGTATATGCAATCGTTAAGCCAAGTCAGAGGCCTTCGGGCGGCTTGAAACTCTCGACATCAGAACTTGATAGGTCATACAAAGAAGAAGAAGATTATAATTGTTAAAGTTAGTGTATTTTGTGTATATTTACAACGTATATTATTGTAAAGCCCGTGCGAAGCCGGGACGGGCTGCTAGTAGCTTATAAAGAAGCAACTGTTAATAATAGAATTCGAATTAATAATTATAGTTCTTTTGTCTCAATCTGTATAAAAAAATAAGCAGTTTATTTCAAAGACAGATTATACAAATTACACAATGCCCTGAGGTGCAAAAATGTAATCATGAAAAAAACTAAAAAACATTTTTTACGCAAAAAACTAAATTGTTTCTTTCACCTAAAATAAAATTGTACTTAAGTACTAAGTTTTAATGTCTTTATTCTAATAAGGCACAGATATTACCACGGCAGCAATTCATTTTACGAACACCTATAAAATGTTTCTACACATTTATAGCCAAACAAATTATCTAAATATCTCTCTAGAGATGAATTATAAGACTCCAAAATATATAAAAGTATTATTTTGCCACTTTCTTGCTACGGTACCTTAAAATATTTACGACTTTTACTATACATATCTGTTAAAATGACGCATACCTTTTTTGTATATTTTTATTGTTACATGATTTTATTGCAGTTTCTGACCTCCGACCCAAAAACTGTGTGTGTCTGTCTGTAGCTCCTGAATGGATGAACCTATTATGATATTTTTTTTGGTTTGTGGTCGTCAAGATTGTTTTTGGCCATGTTTGATGGAAATCAGTTATATTATGGCCGTCCCTACAAAATGGTGGATGCCATATTTTATCACAACTGTTTGGATATCAAATAAAAGGGCTTGACTCGTAGAATACATACCTGAACTACATAATAAAAAAATTAAATTCAAGATGGTCACTATAACAAAATCTCGTAGGTTTTATGAAATTTTAATTTATACTTGTTTATCGGTAATTGTACGAAACCCTCCGAAGTGCGAGTCTAACTTGCAATTGGCCGCTTATCAACATTTTATTGTGGAAGTTTGGTATTTTAGCAAAATACTTATGCACACACACACACACACGAAAAAATACCGATTGAGTATCAAGAAAGCGAAACAAAATAAGTCGAGTACTTCCCTAAACAGCAGTAAGTGATCGAATAAAATAAGATTTTATTGTAAGTGTGGCAATTATTATAGCCCTCAGTTCCGCCTGTAGGGCTGGGAGAGGCTGGTTATTGCCAGTTTAGCCTAATACCAGACTTATGTAACTACTTAGTCGATATATATCGTACTATATCTAGGTGTATAGGAAACTCTGTAAGACCTGAATATCAAACAGGTTATGGAATATCAAATACATTACTATTAACTCACATTATTTTAAGCAATACAACTTTATAGTAAAGATTTTATTTTTATTTTAAATAAGATGAAAAGAAAAAAAGTCAATGAAGAAGAGAAACATATTTGACAATAAAGTAAATAATTATAGATTAGTTTTAAACATATCTTTTGTGGTCTAAAAACTCAAAACACGCTTTGTGCGTTTAAATTTTAGTATTTAAAGGGTGCGATTGTCTACGGTTATTAAAATTAATTTCTGGCGTTAAAAGGTCACCAGGTAAACGTTTTTTATATTATTATAGTCTAAAAATGATCACAATTTATAAATCTCATTTATTTTTAAACTCTTTTTTATAGTTTTCTGTATTTTGGATCCCACAAAAAATCTGCCTATTTAACCTTCTAACAAGTTCTTAACATCCACCTGAACAAAACATTCAGATAACGAAAAAAAATTACATAATTTTGCTAAAACGGTTATGAAAGTAATATTGATTCCACGATAGCTGTATCAAGCAGACGCGAGTACACATCTAACTGCTATATTTATCCGAGTAAATCCAACGTTTAAGCTCCGGCTGCGATCAAACAATGTGTTTTTCAAACGAATATTTCGATTGTACAAAGACTTTTCGCATCAAAGGCGAATTTCATACGCTCTGCCAAATTATATGTGCACTTCGCGAAACGACCGCTGCACCTTCTTATACGAATCTAAACCTTAAGACGTTCCAATAAAGGCTATTAACGTTTTCTTTAACGAGACGCTGTTGTTGGAATTTGAACTTTAGCTATCTGGAAATAGAGTCGTCAGAGATTTTAAATGGTGTGGGAAAACGGGAAAGCGATGTTGGTGAAAGCTCGAAAATGATTCCCAATTACTGTCGTTTTGTCGTATCTGTTTTAATACCTTTGACACTTGGGATTAAGATGTATCTGCGTATCTTTTGATTACGGAGCTGCATGCGGGCTGCGGGACGCGTTATTCTTTATTTATTCAAATTAGCGGGAAATGGCGACGGCTTTCCACGCGGAAAGTTACGTAAGAGTACTGAATGAAATTTCGGTCCAATTGAATACGTTTTTTTCAATATTAGAACATATTTCGCACACAGCCGGCTAGCCCCATACTAAACCATTTCTAGTTTGTATTTTGATGGCTAACACAACTGTTATACTGCATATAAATACATAAATACTTTACATCTATACATATTTATCTAATACCCAACAATTTAAGTTCATCGCAAATATTTTGGCCGTGCCGGGAATGGAACCTTTCACTCACTGTTGGCAGTCTGGTATTGCAGCCATTACGCTAACGAGGTCTTAAAATACTGTTTTAATAGACATGAATAAAAATATTTTAACTTTTTATTTCTAAGAGTAAGAACACACGCATTCGTCAAACTTATAACACACCGTCGTTTTTGCGTCAGAGGCTGAAAAATTTGGTTTAAATTATATTCAAAACATCTATTTATCCCCTCTTTTCTAAATATTAATTTCTGAAAGTCGACATCATCAATTACCATCAAAACCGCAACTTTCCTTGTGAAGCGCGGGGATCATCACGTCAACGCGATTTTCCGCTAAATTAGTTGAAAAAACCATCGAACTCTGCGTAATGATCCAGCTCGCTATTCTGTTAACTCATGCCCTCGCCGAAGTCACTACGCTGCCAAACAAAGCACTAACATCAGCATCATTTTATTTTATTTTGAATTTGTATTTTCTCTAAGTTACTATTATTACTTGTTAGTGCTTTTGTTTTGTAAAATTTAAATTAATCAAAATATTTAAAATACAATGATAAAGAAGCACATCATATAAAAATAACATAAAATAATTAACGGTGAAAACTTCTTTTTGACTAAAAGTTGCTCATTTGAGTACCATAATATTTTCATTAAAACACGTAATATATCTTTTTTGCATGAGACCGGAAAAGGAATTATTATTTACCAGTGTATCATATCACTGTTCAAAAGTAAAACACAATAATTGATTCATAAGTTGTCATTCTAAGTAAGACGGTTCAATAAAGAAAAGTTACGAAAATTCGCTTCCTCTTGTTCGCAAATCAGAGGAGATCAACTTTGAAATGTTTACTTTATTGACTAGAGTTGAACTGGAAGTGCTTTACGTTATTTCTATATGTATGGTAACCGCCATGCTTGGTAGAGAGTTACAAATTGCGTTGTTGTAGAGCCGAAGGTCCCGGGAGCATCACTAACTCCTAACACGATGTTCTAATTATACACCCGCCTCTTTCACTTGTGGAGCCGCTTTAACTTGATAGATACATCTCGGGGCCAACGCCAACCGCCTAAAGGAAGCTACGGTCATTCATCGGTTGGCTACGGTAATTTATTAATAAATTAAATTGAACTAAAAATTTAAAAATATGTCACAGACAAATTTGAAAAAAGTCTAATTTAAGTACAAATAAAATTATACAAATAAATGTAAGTGAGAATAAAAAAAACTAAATTAATTAACCAATTATAAATTTTCGTTTTTTCTACGCTTTGTAAATATTATTCTAAAGTCCTGTAAAATATAATACTCGTACTTGTATAAGTATAGTGAAAATAAAGAATTTATCTATCAGCTTCATTCATATATAATATATTTGAATTGATTTATTATTTATTTAATATGTGAAATGTATAAAACCAATATAGTGAGAATCAATATAAATTATACATATATCAAATAGGTCGAAACCTCTTCTCTGGCACCAACACAGAAAGATGCCTCTGGCAGGTATAATGTTTTCGTTAATTTCTTTTATTTTATGTTTGAACAATAAGTTAATTAAAGAGTGGAAGGTTAGCGCGAATGGGCATGTGATGCGTAGAGAGGGGATGCATGTTAGTAGGAGATGTGTGGAAATGGTAGTGCATGGAAGTATGGCAAGAGGCCGACCGAAGAAGACATGGATGGAGTGTGTGAATGAGGACATGAGAGAGAAAGGAGTGAGTGTAGAGACGACGGCTGATAGAAGAGAAGAGAAGAAGATTTTTTTTTGTGTCGACCCCACCTAGTGGGATATGGCATTAAAAAAGAAGAAACTATTTATAACAGCAACAATCTCCTTGGGCGAAGGTTGAGCATTACTAGCTATGAAATAACTTTAAAAATAAAAAGCTTATAAATGTATATTATACTTATGAAATAAGCTGATATAAACTATCCTTCTTCGAAGACTTACAGTCAGTTTTATAGAATTTAAAGTGCAGCGCGGAATATTTCATAAAGAAGCGAGCAATATAAGTCGCTTTACGGTACCTTGAGTATCTAAAGGCTGAGTTATAATACTATACAGATGTAGAGATAGCTTTGTATCAGGTGTGATATTGGTCTAGCTTCCTAGATGCTTGCTTGGAACGTTGTCTTTTCTGTTAGACGTAATTTTGTTTAGTCTACGGTACACGTTTGTTCCGCTTTCGCGCAAAAAAAAAACAAATAGATTTAATTAAAGTTCGCAATAATATAGCTTATATATAAACACATAGGCTATATATCCTTAAAATAGTTTTGTGAATTGTCCAAAATATTTCAATATAATTTGAAGAATGATGGCTTATGATGATAATATTCAATGTTTACTTGTAATGTAACATTATGGCATTTTACATAACTGTCACTCATGAATGTCTACGACATGTGCATACTAAATAACATATTTGTCACAGCTTTATTTTATGTATCTAACAACAACAATACTGTAGGAAAATAAATTGAAAATTCCAAATCACTCCCAACCGGCAAGCGTGTCCAAAAAACATCCGCCAAACAACTTAATATCTGTTGAAAATATCTATAAAGAAACTCGTTTAATCCAGAACATTATATTAGGGTTCCCATCCGTCATGGTGACACGTCAATGGGCGGCGGAACCCAGCAATTATTTACCCGCCCTCGGGGAGAAAAGTAGGCATTTTATTAGTATTTATTGTTGCCTACAATAGCTACTCGCCGGACTAATCTATGGCCTCCGTACCTTTCAATCCGGTTTTATTGGTGGGGAATAGGCTCTACGATTATTATGAAGAATTACTGCTTAGTAAGGTTTTTTGCGATAAATTATCCTTTTAAGACGATTATTATAAAGGCAAAAGTGTTTCTGTGTGTGTTTGTTTCTTATATTCTACAGGTTCTCTGAATCATGCATCAATTTTGATGAAAAAGTATAGAGATAAATCAGACCTTAAACTGACACACATACATAAGCTTCTGTTAATCTCGGATCGACTTAGTTTAACTGCGGGGTGTAGCTTGTAAGCTAATAAATATATTAATACTGGTTAGAGGCTTTTTAGATTGCATTTAACCCCACCTATTCTAACTGACCTCCCAGTTGCAAACAATCTAGTATATCTATGAAAGTAAGTGAAGCAGTTAACACCCCGACCGAGGACAAACTGTACTAATATAACATTTATTCGCTTCGGACGATGCACAAGTTTTTCTTTAAGCTCTTTATTTTCTAGGTGTCGAGAAAAATTACAGTTTCTTTATTTTATGTTCATATAAAGATACCGGTTCCTACTGTAGACAGATTTCGTGAATATCAATGTTATATAACATTTTTCTTACTTATTACAATGTTAATTCAAACGTATTCTTTGCGATACAAGTTCTACTCTGAATTGATTTGTTTATTACAAGGTACGGAGATTAGGAAATACGAACAAAAAATTTTATACGCTAGTATTTTTTTAAGGTTTATCTATGAAAGACTTCAGTCTTTCAGTTTAACACTAGCTGTGTCAGTGTCTAAGTCTGGTATCGAATTTTTAACCCAAAAGACTTCGGCAAAGTCTTATTCAAAACATTTCAGTTGTAAGACTGAAATATTCCAATCCAATACAAAGTAAACTAAACATTTAGAATGTAAATTAACCCAACACAAGTATATATTTCCGCACGAAATATGGCCGAAATCATAAAGTCAAATCTCCTTTCATCGAACCGTCTTTACAAAACAAACGAAATAAACAACTTGTCTGTTTGGATGCGGCCATCTTTAAATATAGATATCTAGAAAAGGCGCATACTAGAACATAACCTTAAAACGTACAGCTCTTTGTAAATAATAAATAGTTAAAAAAATTGATTTATATACCCCAATTTAGATCGCCAAAAGAATCCTTAAAAATACGTTTACCAAATTTGGTATCAGATATATGATTAGGTAACAATAAAATGTTAGTCGAAATCTTTTTGGCGCCTTAATTATAATAATATTTTGAGTTGCGGTTGTTCCCACAGATGTCTCAAATCTTATTAATAATTAACGTGAGTTCTATTTTTATTTTAAGTAGATTCAATAATAATGTGTCAAGTCAAAATTTTCAGCCATTTTGTGGTGATTAAATAATGAACATTCAGACAAAGATCTTACAAAACCGTCCGGTATTTATAAAAATATGCATTTTACGATTAAAAAATTTAACAGCGTCATTAAGTTCACCTAATTTTAACCATCAATCGTGGAGTGTCCCGCACATCCGGTCTCAGACGACGTTTCCGCTATTTTTTCTCATTTAACTTTCAAAAATTTCCTTCAGTAATTTCTTACGCGTTTGGCTTTGATTTCCCTCTAGCTACAATCTTAGAATCAAATTGTGTCCTATTTCATTTGAAGATATTATTCTTTTGTAATATCTGCGAGGGCGGAGGTTGTTGTTATGACGCTCGCTGATTAAAAATATAATGTGAATAATATTCCCGGAGAGGTGTTTACTTTTGAACCGTTTTCCTCAAAACGTTCCCTATTCATTGCTTTTTATTGTAAACGGCAAGTATTCATAACTTCCTTTGAGAGAAGTTTAGTTTTTAATAGCAGTTTTATAAAAACTATAGATTATTATTTAAACCACTGTGGCGTCTGTTTTTCAAAGATATCATATTTTAGTATCAATATTTAATTGTTGTTAAACTATAAGATTCCTTTCCAAATTCTTTTGTCCTCGCCCTAACCCTTGTGGAACTCCTAAAGTATTTCCCCACAAAACACGAGTACAGTCTTCAAAGCGAGAATCAACCGGCTTTTTCTTAGCAAACACGTCAGATATAAGATCACAACATCAGACTTGCGGTCAAGCGTCAGCTTATTTTCTTCTTCCTTGCCTTATCCCACTTAACTAGGTGGTATCCCACTCTCCTCTATCATCCGTCGTCTACACACTCACTCCTTTCTCTCTCGTATCCTCATTCACACACTCCATCCATGTCTTCTTCGATCAGCCTTTCTTCCTTGCACTACCATTTCCACGCATCTCCTAGTAATATGCGTCTCTTCTCTACGCATCACATATCCATACGCGCTTACCTTCCACTCTTTAATATTTCACTCACTGGGCCTACTTTCACACGCTTTAAGCGCCAGCTTACGAGTCTCTTGATTACAAAAATAATAAACCAACATTAATTTAAATAAAATATGTTTCGTGTAAAGCGTTTCCAGCTAGAAGTATTAGTGAAATGAACCCGTAAAAGCTAACCGCGTGTGTAACCCGTCAGCGGCCCGCCCCCGCACTAGTCCGGTAATCCCAGCCGGGGCCTGCGGGACCGCGCGACCGCAGCGCCGCGCCGCCACCCGCCATGCCGAGCTTTGTCACTAACACATTTACACTATTGTAACAGACCGAGTCCGTGCAAGAGATTCGGGTATTTACAATGCATAAAGCGTGTAGCTCGGCTAGCTAAGGTGATCAGACGCGACCATCGAAGTTAAGCAACGGTCCATGCGGTTAGTATTTGAATGGGTGACCATGCAACAAGACTGTCGTTTTTAAGTGGTATTTTCATCTGGGAGATACTGTGGGTGACACGTTAAATTATAGGTCCCGGCTGTTAGTATTAGTACAAACAGTCGGTAAGGCAAGTCATAGGCCTGCGGGCGGCTTGAAAACTCTCGACGCCAGAGCTTGACCACTTAGCACATACGAAGAAAAAGCAGAAGAAAAATGCATACAACTATACTTTTCATATTCATAGTAATATTCATTTACTATTCAATAAATGAATTTATACATAGGCTAAGATGTTTTGAGGCTCATGGTGGCGATGATTCAAGAAATAAAAGTCAAATGCGAACATTGTAAAGTAAAAAAATCATACAAACAAAATTCACGTTCAAAATTAATTTTCAGTGTCATGGGAGCAAAATCAATTTATGTTGTGGTAAATAAAACCTTAAAACAACTGTTTAGTTGTTGCGATCGCAAGTTTAACAAATCCTGCATATTTGTAAAGATAATCTCGGAAACGAGCGAGGTAACACGTTGTTGGTCTCGCTAAATAAAGCGCAGGTCTCACAGTCTCCTAATTAACCACAAACAAAGGGACTCATTACTCACCGCGTCCCGACTGATTTTATTCAAGTTTTATTCATTCGCTTTATTCCAGCGTGCCCTGCAAATTGGGTGTTTAGACCGACCAAGTTAAATGCTATCTTTTGGAACTTTTAATTGTTATTGTAATTATAAGATCCCTTTGTAATTGTTGCGGCTTCTTTTTATTTCTGCTTTTAAAGCCCTTGACTGGCAGATTACTTTTTTATGCTTCCTGTTTTACTAATTTGAGCAGTGTGTATTTTACGTGTCTTAAACTAGAAAATAATACTAATAAGTAAAAAAAAATTGCTCACTGGTAGCTAATATAATTAATAAGTTCTAAACAAACACATAATATAAATATAAGACACGTAAAAATGCACAAATTAAAAAAAGGAAGATAAATAATATTCGTAGATACTTTTCATGATTATGATACGTTTAAGCATGGTATAGATGCTTAGTGATATACACTCATAAAAATCTTCATAAAAGTGCTCAGCTGAATCACTTCCCTGTGCCCCGCATACAGAGTGTTTGCATTATAACCACAATTTTATTCATTCGCATTGTCCCTTCCCTCTCCGCTGCATTTAAATTCATTTTAATTCCGTATTCCGCTTTATGCAGTGGACGTTTTTAATTATTAACTTTGAGTGGAAATCATGCCAATTGTTAAATTTGTTTTAGGTTTGAAACCATGACTGTTTTTACGTTAGAGTCCGGAGACTCGACCGGTTTGTTAATGTTTTAATTTAATATCGCGTCGGCGTGGAATTAAATTTCGTGTGATTTTTGTCGTGACCAATTACGTGCTCATTAAATAAATTGGGTCGAATTTAATTTCCACTCCGGGAAAGTTGAGGGAAATTATTAAATTTGTCAACGACGCGGCGTTGTGGTCGCCTTCTCGCAGGTTCCATTAAAATTAATCACGTGTTAACTACTCGTTGATCGTTCTGTTGTTTAACAGAGATTGCTTTAAGCAAGTGTTACTCGTTTCCATAAT
Organism: Mellilla xanthometata; assembly: GCA_035578125.1. Classification (NCBI taxonomy): domain Eukaryota; kingdom Metazoa; phylum Arthropoda; class Insecta; order Lepidoptera; family Geometridae; genus Mellilla; species Mellilla xanthometata. Next base: position 256,410 of record JAPUBQ010000026.1, read on the forward strand.
TACTCTTATTTTCATCATTTTCATCATGGATTGAATATTCCGACCTAGGTAGTAAAAACTTCCCAATTTGACCCGCACCGTTTTCAATAAGCGCGGGGGTCGGCTATACCCCGCATTATCACTACAATGGTAATCGACAGGCGACACATAATAACGGACCCTAAAAGGGTCTGCGGTGTAATGGAGCAATTGGCGGTTAATTACCGCGGGTCTGGCGGACCGCCGCCCGCCGCCGGGGGGTTGTGCTTAGGTAATATAGGCGTATCGTTCACTCCCTCATTGTTGGTATTTCATGAATACATTCATATAAGATAATTCGTAATGTAATGTCTAGGAATTTCGTTGCGAATTAGTTTATTTGAGAGCGGCCCATGGTGGCATGCGACAATAAAAAATAATTACCCTATTGATTGTTAAAAGGTTAGGCGGTCGTAAATTTCCATTGTCTACTAAAATTGTGTGTCTTTGTGTATGTGTGTGCGCGTGTGTCTGTGACACCGTAGCTCCCGAGCGGCTGAACCATTTCTAATTAAGTTTTTGTTTGATAGATTAGTTACATGTTTTTAGAAATATTTGATGAAAATCTGTTGCTACCACAAAGTGGTGGATGACATAATATTATTTCCACCAGTTCAACATAATATGAGTATTAATTGAAATGAAAGGTTGTGATTAGTAAAATACTAAAATTGGAAGACGGCCACCGTCATCATATTGAGTCGGAGGATTCCTATTTATTTTACATTTGTGTCTAGTAGTAATGAACTTTTCTCAAATTGTCATATCATATTTTCGCGTAGAAAACGGTCACACTTACTTATTATTAAAAGTTGGAATGAGTCCAACAGTTTCAGTGCTTTCCGAGCACCATCTTCAGGGGCGAGTGCCGAAACTGTTGGGCTCATTCCAACTTTTAATAATAAGTAAGTGTGACCGTTTTTCAACGCGAAAATATTAAGATGCCTTACGTGAACAGTTTACAATGTTTGTCATATCATGTCATAAATTCTCTATTTGCCAAACATCCCGCTCCTCCCCTATGCATGCACATTAACTCTGTACCAGTGACGTACATAAATAATACTAATCCCCCTTCTCCCCCCCCCCCCCCCTACGAGAACAATACAATAACAAAACCAAGGGTTAAGTGCTGGCTAAATAGTTTCACATTGGAACAAAAACAGAGGCTGTTATTGTAATAAGGGTAGTGGTAGAAGGTAAGCGTCCCTTAAACACTGAATAAACCTTAGTTTCTTTGAGAGTTCAAAATACATATCTTACAAGACAAAACTAAGAAAAAAAAATGACAAATGTGTACACCACAAATTAGCATTGCGACGCTCTGATTAGGGTACATTACTTGTTTTATGATAAAATAATATTGAATCACATATAATGATACGATAAATGATTTTATTTTACTTTGATATAAAGGAATAAATATTTAATTTCAACAAAATCGAATTCTTTCAGGCATACTCGTCAATTGAGTTTCAAAACTTATTTTTTTTTTAAAAGTGCTTAAATCTGTCATACTTTTTAACGCTCAAACTTCAGACCTAACTATTTTAAAACAGAGATGCTAGCAACTATCTTAATGTTCCAGCAGTTTCTTCTGAGCCAGTTATTCCAGACTGCCTTACCTTAGGCCGGAGTGTCCTAATTCTTGTGGTTACGTGCTCCGATGGTTAAATGCCTAGCATTGTAAACTATCAACTTAAGGCAAATTATATATTTGCTCGATAAAACGGTCACACTTACTTAAAAAACTCGTTGGGCGTATATACATAATATTGAATATAGACAAACACAGGTTAGCCTTCTGCAAGAGCTTGGCACCTCATATACATTCAAAAAAAAAAAAAACCTAGACCAATTTTGATGAAATTTACTTTAAAGATACTTTTTATACTGGATTTACTAATTTTGTCCCGATTTAACGGGGTTAATAACTAGTATAAAATAATTAATAATAATTAGTAACGTTTATTTAATTTGTTTATATATAATGCTTGTTGGCGCAGTACAATTATTTTGTATTTGTATTCATCCAAGAACCTACTGAGCCCACTTGCAAGCTCTCCTCTAACCCCACCGAGCCACTGTATACAATATATCACTGTATACAATATATCGCATTCGGATGGTGTTAATAAGAATGCGGAGTTCGGAATGCAGACAGATCGATACTGCACTAAAATTATAACCGAGCCGAGCCAATGACTGCACTGCGCTTCTATCTCTGCCAGGGACTGAATAACCGGTATTTGTAAAAATACCGGTACTACCGGAAAACGGGTTATTGAATAACTCGTATCGCATCGGTGATGGACAGGCGTGCCTCATATACAGTTTTGAAAATCTTCATTGGAATTTTTACAAATATTTATTAAATATTTGCACGAACGAACGGTGACACTTACTTAAAAAACGTTGGATACGTCCAACGAGTTTCTGTTGACCGTTTGTTACAGCAAATATATAATACGCCTTATGATAACAGTTTACAAAGTACATATATTTGTTATTCTTAAAGTTGTTACATAACAGACCATTTAATTTTATATTTATTTCAAACATATTTTCTTCTTCAAATTTAATTACGATATGTAAAATTTAAATTAAAACTACAAAAAAAAAATTAACCCTTTTTTAACTCATGTTTTTAATAAAAAAAATGCCGTTGATAGGTTTGCGTTCGATTACAGCTTGTCTAAAGATTTATTTAATTTTACTTTGCGTAAAAATAGAAGATGATCTCTATTCTCATGAAATAAAAGCTAAAACAAAATTGTAACAAACTCAAATGCAAACGTTCTAGAGGTTGCACTTCACAGTAGCATTCAGTCTCGTACCATCTTCATAATAACTCCAACTGCTACTATTACTTTTTATTACCTGCAATAAATAGTGAAACAAACAAGACCGCCGCTAGAACGATAAAAACAAACGTTTTATATTCTTCATGCAAACGGGAGAGGAAATTTAAAAGTGGGATGAAAATGTCTCCTTCTCATTTCATTTCGCCCGCGGCCGAATTACAACCGGGTTGATTACTGGAACCGGTTAATTCTGGTTAAGTAGAGACGCGCCCTTACTGAACCTAGTTGTTAACTGTAACTAGATATGGCTTGTGTGCAAACTAAGCTAGCTTCTACATACTTTAGCTAAACCTAACCCACTGTTGCATACTCTTAGCAAGCTTGGTAAAGTCCAAAATTTGGCTTTACTCAATGCTTTCAAGATATCGTAGCGTAAAGATTTAATTCATAATCCATTTATTCAATGAAATAGTTCTTCGCCAAAGTAGTAAAGTAAAAGTTGTTAGTATTACAGCCAAAGCGCTAACTATTTTAGATCTAAAAACTAAAAGCGTCAATGCGCACACAATGATCGTGATGGCCACAGAAGACATCGATAACTTGGATTTCGGATATAGCGCTAAGTTAAATTATAGCTCGTTGCGTAGGGCCAACTCAAAGTAACTTTTAAATGTTTTATTTCTAAAAAAAACAAACACAAAAGCATAAATAACGTCTACCTCATGTTTAAAATAAGTAACATTTTCGTCTTCGTATGGGCTAAGTGGCAAAGCCTTCGAGAGTTTTCGAGACGAGCAATTGTCTCTGACATAGTTAAACGACTGCTTATACTAAGACTAACAGTCAGAAACAATATAATATAATAAGATATACAGAATCAATGTATATGTATAATAATATCAAATCAACGGTAGAACAAGTAAAATTTTAAGTTTTTGTATCCTATCTAATAAATGGTATTTCATCTTTTCAGGTAACAACAAACATATAAAACGTTTTTCTATCATTGAACCATGCGAGAAAGCTCTTTACCATGTAAGTACAGTTAAAAACTAGTTCGTTTGAACTACAACTTCGCATATTCTAGTTTGAACAGGTTAATGCCGGTTCCCGTCAAAGCGAAGACATCCGGACTACGTTTCCAATTATCGTGCAACCGGAACTCTAACCGGGCGAAAGAAATGTAGATATACTTCACTTGAGCCGGTTGCGTTGGAAATGAACTGTTTTCATCCGGACGATGTATTCATATGGAAAGTTATTTTTATTGCATCTTATATTTATCAGTGTTTTTACATTTTCTATTACGTTTTCATTGTCTACAAATCGAAAACCCGGGTCTAAAATAGATTGATTTATCCTACAGCGTTTCACATAGCCCAATACTAGTTTAATATACTTTCAAAACTTGAATTGGACTAATAGGTAGTTAAAATAACTGTACGTACTATTCTTGACAATAGGGGAGGGAATCTTGAAAATGTTTCACGGTAAACTAAACACGATCACAATATTAGTTAGGAATACTTGCGAACATTTCTGGAGGAATGGAGTGTGAAAATTATTTGGAAATTAATAGTTTCAGAGTTAGAGCGTGGTCTCACACATTTAAGAACTTTGTGAGTAAACTGTTATGAACTGTTATTGTATTAACGGTAATTGTACTCGTTGTTGTTAAACACCGAGTATTTTGCCTGGATTCTAAACATTTCAGCTTGTTGACCTTGTTTTAATGATTAATCGAGCCCGCTCCTTGCCGCCAACATAACCGCGAATTAAATTAAAAACGCAAACATTTTTAATTAGCAATACCACTTTCACCGCGGTTTGCACAACATTTAACTTAAAATTAAAAAAATATATCGTGACCAAAATGCGACCGTCACTCAAAGAGTTAAAGTTGAAATTAGCGTGAGTGAGGTAAAGTCAGGGGTGCTCAACGTTTCTCGTGGAGCGAGCGAACCGAAACGCGTGTGAATTTTTTAAAAGATTATACAGGAGTGGGCCTCGGCGGTAATGGAGAGAGGCGGCCATGTTGTAATTGCGGCGGGATGAAACTATGTCACGGAAGCCGAGTTTATGGCGCATTGATGTGACCCGAGGATTCACACACTGGCGCTCGGAGCGGTGCTAGGTCGAGAGGGTTATTAGCAATAATCCTGAATCATATAAATAGTTATATTTGAGATTTTGTTTGTTTACTTATTTGAGTTGAAACACAGTATTGCACAAGATCGACGCAGGTGGGACTTGCAGATAAAGACTCGGCTCAAGCTGAATCAACGTCATGGCGATGATGACGATAATATGAGCACTAAAAGTATATGATTATAATAATATTACACTATATTATGTCTTGATACAGTAACCTACATTCAAACATAACTTAAAAAACAATAATATTGAGTAAAGTATGAACAAGTAAAACCACTCAACTCAAGCGAATAGATACTCGTAACATGAAGCGGAATAATGGCAAAATACCTAATTTAATTATTTCACAAACAAGTGTTTATAACTTAGCTCTGCACTGTATTTAATAAAGCTCACAGCCCTCAGAAGCGTTCTATCTCGGAAAAACAGCTTACACCATTAACCATAATGGAAGTTCAGCATTTAGAACCTCTCGTTCCGAAGATAACACTTGTACCCCGAGAGCTTCAATAGCCCACAAAATTACGAACAACAGATTTAATTTCCCCTTATAATAAACTTTGTAGCGGCACGCTATTTCTAACCCTATCTCCGGTCGTTAAAGTTTATTCTGCATTGTTGTTCAGGTCAGGAAAGGGTGTAAGATTGTAGAGGAGGTACCTGTTGCCGCCGCGGCGGACTGTTATGGTTCAATAAAAACGTACAATTTCAAGTAATGACACGTGCCAGAGCGCCGCTCATGAATTTAAAACGTTTTCTTAAAAGTATTGGTGCAGATATTGTGGAAACTTGGCCCTGGCTCAGATTCTTGTTGTTACAGTTTTTCCACGCAACTTTATCGAGGTTACGACATCGCACACATCTGCCGTAAATGGTAATACGCGGCCATTTTGTCCGGGTACAGAAAACTTGTGTGAGCGACTATTTTACAAATTGTTTTAAACTTTTAGCTTACTTTCATTGCACGGTTAAATAAATGATTTTAATGTCTCTTTGGACTCAGATTTGATAATGGCAAAATTATTTAACACGCAATAGATATTTTAAGAAAATGTTGATTATTACTGACTTATTGAAAATAAATTACTTGGTTTATAAGTGAGTAATATATAAACAAGATAAAAATAACCTATTATAATAAATTTATGTTCGTGTCCCTTTTACATTTAGGTATGGCAACAATGCACGCGGTTCAGAAATCCAACCAGTAATCTGCGAAATAAATTCCAAATCATATTGATTAGTTTACAAAGAAAAACAGCACCTCAAATCGTTCCAGTCAACTCTCAAATATAAATGTGTCGACTACCTGCTGCCAAATCGCAAACATATCAAAATCTTGTCCAACAAAAGTGCCACTGAACATCGTAAAATCTTTGTCCCCGAGCACATTGTCCTTGCATTAGCCGACAATGCGAGTGGGACAATGGGCCGGCTAATGTTCAGCTGTTCTCGGCCCTTTTTGTGGCCCTAAATTATATGTACAATAAATGTAATGTAATGAATTAAATGGCGCTTGGCTCGAGAATGGCCGAGATGTATGGTATTGCGTGCTCCTTTGTGTCTGCGAGCAATCTGACGGATCGTGTGGGAGTGATATTATTGTTACGAGTACGATCTGTTGTCATATTTCTTTTGTTGCTCTGTCTGGTAGCGTTTTGATGAAAATATTGGATTATCTCAGCTTTTGTTTGTCTTGTTCGAAGATCTTGCAAAAGCAATATACTTATACGATTGCTCTAGCAAATATCTAGTAACACTACGAGCCATGACAAAATAGAAGAATAAGGTACGTGTTCACTTTCGTTTTGCAAATTTATTCTTCTTTTATTCATATCTTCTATATATTTTCTATCATATTTCTATACATTTTCTTCTTCTAAGTCTAAGGTGGATGGGACAGATAGTACACGCCTCAATTTTTTATACATAAGATAAATTTTAAGGTGCACAAATTATTCTCCCTTGGCAAGTTATCACAACTTGCGCTTTAATCTCTCCACAGAATCTCTCTTCCCAGAAATGCACAGTTTCGCTTAATAGTATAAGTATAACATACCGGCACTCGGTAGCAAACTCTGGATATAAATTCATTATGAGCGCCGCCATTGTCTTACAAACACTTAGCTACCTGAAACTTTGCTCCTGAAATGTTCTAGAATACTTGAAGCGCAGATTACTGCGATAGATTCTACTCGTATATTATCTAATCTAAAGATAAGACTGTGACGCGATTCTTCTTCTTCTTCGTATGAGCTTAGTGGCCAAGCTCTGGTGTCGAGAGTTCTCAAGCCGCCCGAAGGCCTTTGACTTGGCTTAACGACTGCTTGTACTAAGGCTTGATAGACTAAGAAAATTTGATTGTAAACAAAATGTGTTTGATTTTCTTATTATTAACAAACAAATGTAGTAAATCGTACATAAATCAAATGAATTATCACTAATCAACAACGCAATTTAGTGATTTCAATTTTATATTTGTTCATTTGCAAATTTGCAATGAATAGTAGATTAAAATATTGTATGTTTCGTGGTATAATCTTTGCATTAAAGGAAGCTCCAAGTATGTAAATAATGTCGTGGTAACCTGAGACCTGCTTCAGTGTTGCATTTAAGAATGTCTAGGTGCGGCGCTGTCTAGGATTTTTAATACAAACTTTAGTAAATATATTTAAAGATAAGCTTGGTTCTTTACTTATAAGCTTATTGCTTAAAACTACTGCTACTGAAAGTGCTTAATATCTCATATTTTTTGTGTTGAGAATAAACTGTCTTTTCATCCTCACACAATTAGAAAGAAAAAAAAGCACGTTCTAGTTAGAAGACACATATACACACATAAATATTATGTATTACAAATTACTTAAAACAAATATGAAAAAATAATGAAAACAGCACAGTATGTCTCCCCTAGCGTCGAAAAAAGGTCAACTCTCAGTATAAACGCTACAGATTTCTCTGCAGCACTGAATTTCACGACAAACCTTTAGAGACACGCAGAGATTCAGATTAGAAGAAGTGAAGAGAAAAAGAAAAAGCAAACATTTGACATACGAGTTAAATAAAGAAAAACAGACATTGGATTACTTGAGATTTTGCAATTGTATGAGGTACTCTTAACACAATTTGGGGATGGTTGCTTATAATTAAATATTTATTTTTAGTTTACTAAATTTTCGTCTTTTCTATGCTCTGTAAATATCCTTAAGTCCTGTAAAATACATTACTTTTAAAATTTAAATATTTTTTTTTTTCATAAACATTAATTTATTATTGCTGTTTTGTTGACAAGAAAAATGTATGCTATGTTAATTTTAATAGTTCATTTTTAGTTTTAAAATTGTATATTTTCTTAACACCGTGTATAAAAATAATTGTACCTACTCTATGGACTTTGTGTCAGAAAATAAAGATTTTATTATTATTATAAATGCAGAAAAAACCTTAAACACACAACTTCACGGTGTCCCTGCTGACAATGGCGGAAACCCCCCACGAATAGCAAACAACACATCGCACGAACCCACTTATTTAGCACATTTTTCTATCCTGCCCCGACGCGGGTGGCTCACTAATTCAGCCAGTTTTGCGAATCATCCCTAAACGCTGAGGATGGAATATCTCGACTCCGGAAAAAATACGACCATTGACGTAAAATATTACTAACCCCTTACGTGTCTTGAGAATATAGGTGGCTTTGCTTAGAACAATTCTTAGCTTTGACCATTTTACAAACCTTTGTTGTACATTATTGTTTCTTTGAATTGTTCACAGTATATTTTTTATAGAGCTTGTAGTATGGCTAACTAAGGCGATGTCGAGGTTAAAAGCAACGTTCAGTAGGGACAGTCTTCGGATGGGTGACCGTGCACAAAACTGACATTTTAAAAATGGCATTTTCATCAGAACGCTACACGTTAAATTGTAAGTCCAGGCTTTTAATTTGGTCTTAATGCAAGCTATCGTCAAGCCAAGTCGAAGGTCCTCGGGTAGCTTGAAAACACTAAACATCAGAGCTTGCCCCTTAGCTCATTCGAAGATGAAGTAGTAGCAATAATAATAGTTTATTTATTCAAAACACACATACATACATAATTGGTTATACATAAAGTTCCGTTATGTTATGGTGTCTAATTAATTTATGGTTTAAAGATGTGTTGTGGCTTCTGCACTAGAAGAAGTTTTTAATGTTTTTATTAATGTTTTAAAACTGGTATTTAACAACTTTTTTAACAACTTACCTTTTCTTATCGCCATAGCGGTAACTAATAAAAAAAAGCGTTCGAAATAACCGGTAAAACGTATACCGGTAAATTCCGGTTACGCAGTCCCCAATACAGGGTGGTTCGGAAAATGAGCTTGTTTACTTCTCCACCTGACAGTTTGTGAACTTAATCGTTTGCAAAGCGCCTTGTAACGGTCACCTTGTTAGCCGGTTTGTGCAACTCCCCTAATATTTGCCAGGGAGAGACATAGGGAGTAGGGGAGTTGTGTAAAGAATAGTGATATTTTGTAAGGAATGTGGCAGGTATACTAACACCGCAAGTTTTTGATATGCTACAAAATCCGGTGCCTAGCTATTTAAAATATTATGTACTTATTAATCATTAAAATAATTATATGTTGTAACTAAATTTGGTGTACTTCTAACATAAATATTATCAATAAATTGTTTTTATTCTGACGCAAAAATTAAAATAAAACTTAATAGAGTACATTAGTTTTTAATTTATGTATTTCACAGATATGTATTCCAAAAAAAAAATAAAGCTTTAGGTTTCAATTTAATTATTTTTTTAATTTTAGATTTTAAATAATTTTCTCAACTTACCAGTTATTCCAGAGTAGGCATGTTCCACCTCAAGCCTAACTTGTGTGATTACGTGCCTCGCTGATCAAATGCCTAGCTGCAGACAGGAAAAAGAAAACGACAGCCAACCAAAAAGAATCGAGACCCTAATTTGAACAAATGGAAATTTCCATAACTTTAAATGGTCTACAAATTCGATATTGGTGAAATTCATTCAAATGTAATATCGGTAAAAGATTCCATTTCTCTCGCGGCGCCCGGTGACTCCGCCGCTGTTATCGCCGGCTTCTAACGAGATGACACTCGGAACGAACTTTACAATCTTTTCCCCACTTATTTTTACATTTCAATTCTCAGACAATCTCCTGTTATAATTGTGTTTGTTTGATAGTTTTAGAAGATTTCACTATGCTAATATATGATTAGTAGTAATTTATATTAGCCTGGTAGTAATCTTCCTTGCTATTTTGTTAAATTTTTTTTTTGGTTCTAAGAAATAGCTGAAATCATTATCTACTTTAATATTATTAATGTTTGTTTGTTGTGGAATGTACATGTTTTAGATGAGCAGATATGTTAACCGACTTTAAATAAACTTTCTTGGAGGTTGAAGTCAATTCGACTGTATGTTTTTTTGTGTTTGTTACCTTAAAACACCGCCAATTATTTTTATTTGAAAATATGTTTTTCAATTGTGTATATTTTTGTCATAATTGGTTCCAAAATGTGTAATTTGAAAAGTTAATTAGAATGATTTCTCACATGCACTGAATTCGAATTTTCCCAAGCTTTTACGGCAACGGATAAATAGAGTTTAAATTTATTTAATCATGCCAAGTAAAATAACTTTAGTTACCCGATACTCGCTTATCGACTCAGCAGCAAAAATAAAATTCTCCAACCAACTCGGAGTTTGGAAAACTTCGCACAATTTTACAAAAAAAAAAAACAAATTAATTCGGCAAACCTTTCAACAGGTCCCGGGCGCTTCAAAAACACCTACTTTTAAAACTTACTCCATTATTTAGTATCAGCCTGTACGTTAAGAAAAATTGCACTCTGCATATAAAAAGATAAAGTTGAAATTTGTGCGGCGTATTTTGCTGAAGTTACCACGTTTAGTGTTTGGGAGAACTTTGGCCATTTTGAGGCAAGAAGAGCGTATTAGTTCGACAAGTTTAGTAGGTTTTCGAGTTATCTCGAGAATTTAACTTGCTCACTGAATTTTGGACTTTAAAGGTTGTTTATAAGGTTGAATTTCGGTTGGTGGTTGTTAAGCTGATAGTTGAGAATGGTGGCAAAGTGGTGCGTTGACACATCGAGAGTGTTAGTGTTTATTTTAATTGTTAGTTGGAGGTGTTATGTACTTATAGCTATGTACTCGTAGTTATCGAGTGGTGACTGTTTGTATAGGACGGGGGCAGAGGAGCTACGACAATTTCTCGGTGGAATTTAGAGGAAGAGAGAATTTATAGCTTCAATTTAAAGTAAAAATTTTGTACAAGTGATAATTTACTTTAGTAGTATGACTCGCATTACAAAAAAAAACATAGGAGTGTTTTTTTACTTGTATAAGCAAAAGAGCGAATTATGTAAGTCAAATTGCGTAAGTAATTCAAGCGAGAAGGGAAGAACTTTCAAATCTTTTCTTTATTAAATTGATTTATATGTAGAACTGCAGATAATTACAATAACAATAATAATACAGCCTTATTTAATATTTACAATTGTACTTATAATGATATTATTTAATATTTATAAGGCCAACGAGACACCTAGAGAACTATAATCGAATCAAAATCCTTAACATCAGAAACTGTAAAAAGCTACATAATGCTTAAAGTTGAAGTGAATCAAATACTTTATTGCGGTTTATTTTATTTTTAACATACTATACCGAATCTGTGGCACGAAATTACCAAAATAATTGTTCAGCAAATAAATAAGTTAATATATAAATCCAAGGCCTTATGAAGTTAATTCTCAAGGCCTCTAAACTGCGCTTAACAAATAGTTGAAACAAACCCTCCAAACATCCTGAGCCATGTAATGTGTGACCATCAAACCCAGCCAGGGTCAGCTTACATTTACTCCACATTCCACTCCGCCCTCGCTATCTCGCTTGGCGCACTAACTTTAAATGTACTTACACTGTAACTAGCTACGCTCTGCGGCGTTAATCCGGGATAAAAGTATGCCTATGTATTAATCCAGACTTTTATTATTTCGATCGGTTCAGCCGTGAAGAGAGACAGATAACGAAAACTAATATAATAAAGAAAACATTTAAAAGTTCCATATCCATTAATTTGTATATCAGATGAGCTTGAGCAATAATAGAACGCTACATTCTCGTATTAGCATTCTTATACCTCCACAAACTTTCGCATTTTTATTATCAGTAGTAACATTTTCTTAGTATTTCATTCTGATTGCATATTAATTTTATTTAATAAAAAGGATTTATAGGATAAATGCGATGTTTTTACTGTTCATGTGTCTTTAGTAAGAATTTTCAAATGCAACATTCAAATTTAAGCACTTGAATCAACCAAAAAAATAATGATATATATTTTTTTCTATCCTCGATAGGTACATAAGGATAAAATTGTTAAAAACAATATCCGAAAAACGCAAAACTCGTTGCTCTACAGCGCGTTCTTAAAAGAAAGATCCTAATTAAATACAGTATATGTTATATACGTACAGCTATATAAACACACACACGAGGTATTGTCTTGAAGCCGCGCCGGGTAGGGGTGAGGGCGGTTACCGCAAATTCTTCCATACTCATTACATTCCCACATCGTTCTGGCTAAGGAAGGGACCTTTTACCGGTAACTTCCGAAACTTTAACTATTTTACTATTTCATTTATCCTATGTTAGATGATAATTACTCGTGTCTATTGTATGTATAATGACAAAAACAAAATCTTGGTATTACAGATATTTACTATAAATTATAAACGGTAAAATATATCGAAAAAATTGCTTTAAAAATCAACAAAACATTGATGCTTTATTAAATAACACGATGCATATGTACATTTATTACTCTATCAAACCTGTTCCAGTAAAAGCATATATTAATTTTATTTAATGAATGATATATGTAATAATATTTGATGAATGAATGACTGATGATGTTGATATGAAATGTTTACTTACGTTATGGCATTGTACATATCTGTCAGTCAGCGACATATCTACAACAAATGTCATGTCAATTTTCATCGTCATACATTAACCGGAAAGTGTATTAACATCCCATCCCTACCTCGAGTGTGGTTCTATACAGAGTTCATTAAATCGCCGCCTGGTAAACCCTAGCATTGTCCTAAGCTTGCACACGTTTTACTGTTTACCACACACCGCTCTAATCTGGATATGGTTCACATTTAAATTTGTATTTTTTTGAAACAGAAGTTTGACGTTAAAAATTATGTTTGATAGCTGGGAACAGATTAGAAAATCATATTTATGTACTTACCTAGATAATAAAATATGCAAGTAAATGCAAATACACTGTAGCTCAGCTAGATAAGGTGATCTGACGCGATCATCGAAGCTAAGCGACGGTCGATGCGGACGGTATTTGGATGGGTGAACATGCACATGACTGTGGTTTTTATAGTGGCATTTTCATCTGTGCGCTATTGTGGGTGATACGTTAAATTATGGGTCCTGGCTGTTAGTCCTTAGTAGAAGCAGTCGTTAAGTCAAGTCAGAAACCATCGGGCATGAAAACTCTCGACACCAGAGCTTGGCCATTTAGCTCATACGAAGAAAAAGAAGAAGAAGGATACACATAACGAAACAATGGCGTCAGCAAAGCAATTTACAGACTTATTTACGCTATACGTATTGTTCTGAATTTATTTTGTAGAAATAATAGTTTACTATTATTTACCAGTAGTAAGTTGCTTCTAGGTAAGCGTGTTACACCGTAGGCCACAGCTCAGCTTAACATCAGGCAAGCAGTGGTCGTACGCGAATCTATTACACATTCAAAATATGTTTGAGAACTAACTATTTTTTGCACGAAATAAATAATAAAAGAAATTGCAAGAATGTTATTTTAAACCAGCGCACTGTACCAACCGAGCAAAAACTTATCGTTTGCTTTTTCTTACTTAGTTTTCGCGGAGTTTGCGTTATTATAACGAACCCCACTCACATCGCGTCGCGGAAAATCTTCGCATAATTTTAGTACTCAAATGCACTTATTCTAATAGAAAAATTCAGTCTTTTCCAAGATTGTATTTCACGATGCTTTGTAAAGTATTAGTGCACTGCAGAAGCTCAGTTTCAGTGGCTTATGTGAGATTTATATAACGACTTTACAACTTAAATCCTACACATAAAATACTTAAACCACAGTTCGGTACTAACTGTTGTTTAATCTGTAGCTTAAATTCTGTCCAGGCTTCTTTGACGCGATCAAAGAAACGCATAAATCGCATTACCGTAGCTCTCTTTGTGCGGATTTGTGGTTTCTCTCTCTCGTCTCTACTCCAGTCTCTCTCAAGCTGGTATTCTGTGCAGATTGTGATTGGAGCTCAACTTTAGGTTTGTATTCAAATGAACTTGTCACAAAAAGTGAAGTGCACGCCTAACTGCTTTCAGGGTAATGAATTTGTGCTGCCGTGTGTTTTGCTGTGATGAATGTCTCAGGCGTTTTACTTTACTTAGAGTTATCGTATGGTTAGGTTGAAATGTTTCGATTTTCCCTGTATTGTTTTAATGTAATACATTTATATGTATCTTCATCATTGCAAAAAAAGTCTCAACCTTCTATTAAACTCCGCTAACCCCTTCGGGCTTCCGGAGTTTGACCCCAATTTTTCACCGTAACATGGGAAGTACGTACATACACACGCCAACTGGCATTTATAATTAAAGCCTTAACAAAGATACTTTCCCTTACGTCCATGCTTATCCCTAACACGTAAAAAATATAAAGTGAGATAAATAAAGGTTCTGTAACTTCGGAAAAGGGTTGGTTTCCAACTTGGGCCCATTATAAAGGGCAGATTAAACGTGTTCAAATTGGTCCAGGCCCTGTTTAACATGGCGGATTAGCGGCCCAAATAAATATGGCGAGTTTAAATTTTAACTTTGAGTTTGCCGTGCGTAGATAGAATCTGCGGTAACTATGTACATACCTACCTGTAGCAGCTAGTACCTGCTTGTGGTTACAGGGCTGCCGTGAGTTTGACTTGGCTGAATTTTGTGGGAGCATTACCGACCGTGGCTTGTGACATTTTTAATTTGAAGCTACTTTATTTTTGTATGACCAGTGTACGTTTCTGATTATAATTGAAAATTATAATGTGTCATGGGAATGTGTTTTTGGTCACTAACCTGGAAAACATAAAATAACGATAAAAATAATTGTGGGAAGAGTCCTGTCCTAGCTCTTATCTCCGGTAGCTTGGGCCGTTCCTCGCTAACTTTTAGATTTTTTATAATGTTATATGATCATAATAAAAAAAACTGAATAACAAGATAAATAAATGAATTTTCAGTAATTAATATTGAATAATGATAAAATTAAGGTACCTACTACGCATTTCATTATGTGCTAAATAGTTTCTCAACTGTGATTGAGGATCGTCGTACATTTTTTGTAAGTGTTCCTGAACTTAACATTTTCTATTATTTAAGAATCTAGTAGTGGTAATATTTTTTTTTTAGTTTCAAATCAAATCATCTCATTCGTATAAAATAGGTACATTGTGGAGTTATTAAATAAGTTAGCCCTCTATTTTAACCGTCAGGCATGTAATATTACTTCTGTCAATTATTATAACTATAATTTCGCCAAACTTTTTTTTTAGTTTACCAACAATGTTAACGTTCTTTTTATTTGAAACAAAGCTGTAAGTTACAGCTAGTATTTCATATATTATACTAGCTGACCTGGCAAACGTTGTTTTGCCTCACTTAGGGGTATGAAAAATAGATAGTGAAGCTTATATGACACGTTCGTAGATTTACCATAGCAGCGCCTCTATCTATTGATTACTTACTCAACCCAGTCGAAAGGTATCGACATCTGTTAGAATCATTTGGAGTTAACAGAATTGTGACTGTCAAATAATAACAGACAATAATTAGCAATAAATTAAAATTGCGACTATAACTTGAGTTTTAAACTATCCTATCTCTTAAGTTGGATCGAACTGCACATGGTGTGCGAATTTTATTATAATCGGTTAACTGGTTTAGGAATCCATTGAGGACAAACATTGTGACACGAGTTTAATATATTTTAAGATTGGATGAAATTGAAAATCTCATTTGAAAATGTAATCCGCGTGTACATGTACAATGTATATGTATAATCCCGTGGAGTGGGAATCAGAAGTAGCATTTAGTATCGACGCGTGTCCCGGAGGACGCCATATTTGCATTTATGAATAACGCGCCAATATTGGACGACGGCTGCTGGCTGGTACACGGTTACTATGTGTATAGCTTACAATATCTTTAGGTCGCTCTATACACGTATCTATCTATTTAAGCTTATAAATTAGGCCACTGGGGCATAAATTGGGCCCACTACCGTCCCTCCACTATACACTTTGAATGATAATTTTTTTAAAGTTATAAATAGCGAAAAAAACAGCTTACTCATTCAATTTGACGACCTCGTTGGCGTAAAGGTTACCATGCCGGACTGCTTGCTAGTCAGAAGGTCCGGGTTCGATTCTCGGCCCGGCCAACATCTTTGAGCTTAACTAAATTTGTTGGCTGTGGGTCTGGGTGTTAAATATGTATCTAAATAAAATATGTATGTATGTATATGTAGTATATCAGTTGTGTTAGCTACCATAACACGAACTAGAAATGGTTCAGTATGGGGTTAACCAGCCGTGTGTGAAATGTGTCCTAATATTTTAAAAAAAATTGAACCATAGTTAATAGTCCAAATATATAATCGTGCGTGATCTTCCCAGTAGGTACATATGTATATACCGAAACCATTAAATCCTAAACACAGCTACAGCCCGAGCACTACCTGTCTAAACCTTTGAACCACTACTGTTCCGAGAAAAGTCACTTCTCAGTCAAACCTAGCACAAATCTTTCAGCTTAACATTTCTCGCCTTTATCTTCTAGGAAAAAAAGTCGAGGATCCCTCGCTTCCTACCTCAAAGCGATGTCTGAGGTGTATTCTTTGAAAAGCACTTCATACGAGGCTCTGGTTTTCTTAAATGGGGATACCCTTGACCCCTCGACTTAAGACGGGGTCAGTAAATAAAAGGTAGAAAAAAGTTTTTTGCAAACTTCGCGGATTTTCAGGAAAATTTTTCTTTTTACTTGAAGGATGGCGGAATTCGCGTTCCTACCTATATGAAAAGGTTTTGATTCAATTTTGTTACTGTACTTGCCTTGATTCGTTCAATATAGTTAAAAAAACGATGGATATACTACTTAATACGCTTTTCATCTTATATTATTCTATGATTAGTTTATTTAATCGGTAGAACATTACATAAAGATTATTATCAAACAATTCAACCTAAACTGAATTATGAGTACTAAAACTAATACGAGTATTAATTAAATAACAATAGACATAACATGTAATTAAGTATGTATAATTAATTTTTCTTTCATTATTTATTTTAAATATGGGGGACGCCATTGGATCCCATAACACAGTGTGTTATTGTTCGATTCTCATAAAGGGATAATTGTGAGATGAGGGTAGAACTACAAAACCTGCAGTCCGCGCGTCGCGGCCTGAGGCAGTCACTCTGGAATCGTATGGGAGACAACCCGCGCTTCTCATCGCCGCGCCGTAGTACAGAGTTACTCTCTTATATATCCTAAATAGTGTCGCGCGTCGCTTCACCCCGAGGATATTTACTGTGCCGTGTATAGTCAATACTGTTCTGCATTTCAACAAGGAGCTTGGAGAGTCAAAAATTGCATACAGTCCACTCATTTTATCGAACAGTTATAGTTTACATTTTTGTAACCTATACTAAATAAACTTATTTTGTTTTGATTTTATTTCTATAAAATATAACATACACAAAGAAACATGAATAAACACTATGTATTTAGTCAGACTACAAAAATATAACTTAATTTTTACGAAAGCACACAGAGTTTAAGGTTTATAACATCTACCCACAATTTAAATATTGCATAAAACGGTAGCTCAGTGTAAGTTAGCGATCAACTTTTAACGAGTTCAAGAACTATGAATTTCTAGGTTATTTTACAATGTAGGTATAACTGTGGAAAATAACTCTTACAAAGAAAGTGTTTCAAATTAATAAGTTTCACTCAACTGCACCATAAATTAATTATTACAGTACTTTCTTACAACTGGTATTATTACAAATATCCTAAGGGCGAAAAAAAATTGATGTCGAGAAGTTGTCTTATTTACATTGAAATTTCTATACATAAAAAACTTACAGTTTTTTTTCATTACGTAACCACACGAGTTAATACTAAGTTGGAACATGTCTAGTCTAGAGTAACTGACTCGAGCTCATTGCTGGGAATCAAACCCACGCGGAACGTAAGGCGGCCGCTTGACTGACCTGTCACCTGAAGATTGTTTTCTTTCTCCGCCATTACATTAGCGTAATCTGAGAAGGATCTTTTAAGAAGGCTCTTTCACAAATAAACTTTGTTAATTAAATACTATATTAAGCATAGACTTTCAAAATACATTTAATTTCAAGATGAAACTCTTAACTTGTCCTACAGAGAAGTTGCGACGCGACATCCCGGAGACGTCTTGCGACAGTTCGCTTTGTCGCGCATATCTTTCAATATTGTCGCTCACTATCTTTGAGAGCAAAGTTCTGCTTTTGTATAAATTCTGCTTTATTGTAATTTCTAGATAGGCTCCTAGTACACATGATTCTGACAGTTTCAATACAAATTCATTAGGAGTGGGCAACTTTTGCAATATTTATGCAGGTAAATGCCAAGTCAGAAACAAATAAAAATCTAACAGTTATTTATAAATTAATTAATGTTTTTAAAGTGAGTATCCTATCTTTTGGAAACAAATTTATTAAGGTAGGCAATTAATTGCCATCCATTTTAAAATTCTCATATTGTAGATAAGAGTGTCACTTTTTTTTATAAAAATACCTTAATTAATAATAATTTAACATAAAATGTGATTGATATGTCTACTTGATATCATTTATGGACCAAATTTTTTGTAGTAAGTGAATAAGTTCCTTACATTATAAGCGTTTTGCGAGTCTAAACATAAACAATACAATTTGAGAACTTTTTTTTTCGAAATTGGTTGAAAAAACAAACAAATATAACTGGTTCACATGGCGTGGAAACCTTGACACTACAAAAAAAAGAAAATCTTATTTCACACAAAATATTTCTTTAAATTCAGCTGTGGATTTGTATGAAATGTTTTGTATGGAACGCCCGTACCCTATTCACCTTTCAAATTGATATCTGCGAGAGAGGCAGGCGAGGCATGTCTGTGTCTCGGATGATTGAATTTGTTTTCGTAAATTAATTTGTTTGGAACAAAATGCTTTATTAGGCGCTTGTTGCTGTCACTCCGTTACGCCGCGCTTTATTTTACAAACAGATCGACGGAACGATATTTATTACACATTGTTGGCATTTTATTAAATTGGGAAAGGCGGCTCTCATGCGTGTGAAAACTGGATAGATACAAGAAAAAGAGATCCATGATTAGGAGTGAATAATTATGCGATTTATTACTGATGATGATAAACTTATGAGAGTGGACAATAGTTGCCAGCGTTGAAGATCTAATTTGCTCGGCACAAGATAGAAATAATTTTATTAGGCTGTCAGCCACCCCCTAGTAATAGAGAGAGTCTTAAAAAAGGAGGATAATTATGATTTTTTCACATATCACACACAGCAACCCCATACTGAACCATTTCTTAATGTAACTGGAGCTCGTAAGGCTCCACCGCTGTCCCGTTTCCGACTTATATTAATAAGCGACAATGTGTGTGTGTGTGTGTGTAAGCTAGTTACTTCATCTTCAAACAGCCTGAAATTGTAATTTTGTATGAAGATAACTTTGACCCTAGATCTACCACATCGCCTACTTTTCTCCCCGGGTTAACGTGGGTAGCTCCGAAGGTACAACTACGTTTGTAATATTATGTAATTATACGATACCGATATTAATCCGGGAATCTGCTAACCTTAATTGGTTAACTGTACCGGCCAGCCGTTAGGTATAGCTAGATAGATAGATAGTATATATTGTCGTCAAACTAATCAACTGATTAGCCACCTCGAGTGTTGATTAATTCAATCGCAGGGAATTTGTGTGTATTTATATACTCGTATATAGGTGCAAGCTTTAATATAAATTTGTCAATTTTAAAATATTTTTATCCACATGATAATTATTGCAAATACATTGATACATACTAGTGTGCATCTAATTGA
The DNA here is from genome assembly GCA_035578125.1 of Mellilla xanthometata. Lineage (NCBI taxonomy): Eukaryota > Metazoa > Arthropoda > Insecta > Lepidoptera > Geometridae > Mellilla > Mellilla xanthometata. Next base: position 276,640 of record JAPUBQ010000026.1, read on the forward strand.
CGACCTCGTTGGCGTAAAGGTCACCATGCCGGTCTGCTAATCAGAAGGTTCCGGGTTCGAGTCCCGGCCCGGTCAACATCTTTGTGCTTAACTAAATTTGTTGGCTGTGGGTCTGGGTGTTAAATATGTATTTATATATAATATGTATGTATATGTAGTATATCAGTTGTGTTAGCAACCATAATACGAGCTAGAAATGGTTCAGTATGGGGCTAACCAGCCGTGTGTGAAAGCGTCAAAAAAAAAAAAAAAATCTAGTGTGTAACAATCAGAAAATATTACAACAATCTTAAAGTTAATAAAATACGTAAATAATTCACAATACGACTAACATAAGCTAGTAAAGTGCTAGACTATTATGTGTAAAAAAACACCTAGATTTTTTGCATTTAATAATGTCACTTGTACGAGACAGTAAACAATAAACTTCTCCTTTACAAAACAATATTTTGTAAAAAAACCTGTTGCCTAACGCCTACAGTGTGTCCGGTATATCTATAATAGTCTGAAATATAATATATATAAAGAGGCAATGCGGCAAGCCTGATGGGCACGTTTGAGCGGGTGGCTTAATTTTGTCTTTAAAATTTTTGTTTTGGATTTTTTTTTGTTTACAAAATTTTCGTTTTAACTATTCTTTGTAAATATTATTCTTGAACTATGTTTAAATTTATTGTTATCGCCGCTTGTAAAATATTAAATATACGTATTTTCAATACATATAATAATTATAAGTAAAACAGTCATTGTTTTCAATAACAAACAAAACGAAAATGCCGTCTAATCATTTATCACATAGTTGGAAACATAATAGAAAATTTCCCAGCCGAGCAGCAAGATCCCACCTATCAAAGAGAGTTCCCGAACACGCGAGATCCCGGGGATTACCCATTCGCCGGGATTAGGGTTGTCCTACCTGATAGTTTCTTACCTCGAAATGTTTAACACCCCTGCTTCTAAACAAGCCACTCTTATAAAAGTTGCACAAATGTATGTATTTTTGTATAATTCTTGCCTCAAGTCAAAGTCAAAGTTCTTTATTAATAAATTTACAAACTTTAAACACAATTTACTAGTAAATCAAATGAATATAATAATCTATACCTGTAATAAAGAGGAAAAGTTTCATTTTTTGTTTAATTGTTTGATGCAAATTCGCATTAAAAAAATTGCATTTAAACTACCGTTGGCAAGCTACATTATCCCTGAGTAACATCTTATATATAAAATTTCCGTGTCACAGTGTTTGTTACCGTACTCCTCCGAAACGGCTTGACCGATTTTTTCAAATTTTATATGCGTATTCAGTAGGTCTGAGAATCGGCTACTGTATATTTAGTTTTTTTTTTATTAAGGCAAAACAACGTTTGCCGGGTCAGTTAGTAGAATATAATATTTTGTTTCTCTTTGCAACTTAGATTATTTTATAGCCCGTGCGAAGCCGGGACGATCTGCAAGTTTTATATATTATTAAAACGATTGCCTACTTAAAAGTAATCCATATATTTTTATTTGTTACAATAGTACCAAACGTTTCGGATAGCCGTTTGTTGACATTTATTTATAAAAACTCCTTAAAGCTGTTAGAATGTTTGCTCGACAAGCCAGTCCTTGTTAAAAACTTACTGTAGAAAAATAAGAAGAAAATTATATAATAATTGTTTAACAAATACACCAAAACCACCTATATTTAAACAAATTACATAAATAATAACTAATAATGTAGAAAAGTTTACATAAGTTGTATTAATTGAATTGGTGCTATTTGCTCTTTATCCGCTGTAAAAGCCCCCGTGTCGAGTCTCTTGTTCCTTAGATAATAAAATAAGGAAAAAATAGGTGGCAACCCTACCTGCGGGCCGATCCCATCTCATTCTTATCCAATAACATGGTAACATTCTTTACCTAGTGCTCGGAACAATTTACTTTCAATAACGCTTGTCTAGCCCCGCTACCACGGCAAGGGGGGATACGTTTATCGCGCGATAAAATCAGACGGTCGTAGGCATTTTGCAACTAGTTTATCTTGTTGCGCGCACCATCTTCAAGGGCGAGTGTCACACACGAGTGGTTTTTAATAATAATGTACGAGTAAGTGTGTCCGTTTTCTACGCGGAAATATTAAGATGCCTTACATGAATAGCTCACAATTTTTGTAACTTGGTTCTTTCTATGATTTGTTATATTGTGAGTAATTTACTTTTCTGTTCTTAGGCGTAGATAAAATAATTTTCTCCCCTGTCATGCTATCTGGTTTGAGAGGATATACAAAGCAATTTTAAAGGTGTTTCGAAGATGTGACAGAATTTCACGTTTTTATTTTATACTTTATGCTATGTTATGGAAGAAAATACAAATATGTAAGTTTTATTTTCACGTGATTTTAACTACAAATAATAGGAGTGAATTACCCAAATATTCATTTTAGATTGGAACTTGAATTACTTGAGGATACTGCGTTGTTTTTAGTTGCTTTATAAAATATTATGAACTCTAAAAATAACAATATGCTCGTTAGTTGAAATGATCGTAAAAATACTCTACTAACTTTAAGGTATATCTAACATCTCAATTAACAATGCTGCTAGCATTTTCGACACCTTTGCTTTTACACCTGATATTTTTTAGTTAGTAATATTTTTTTGTATTTTTATGTGTCTTGAAGCTAGTTTTTATAAAAACTATATCAATACTTTAAGATTTATAATTTCGTACTATTATCTTCTTTCTTATGGCTGATAGAGTGGCGTGGAAGAGAAAAACAGGCTGTGCCGACCCCACCTAGTGGGAAATGGTAAAGGAGAAGAAGATCTTCTTTCTTATATATAAAATTCCATGTCACAATGTTAGTTACCGTACTTTTTACGATTTTTACCAAATTTTATATGCGTATTCATTAGGTCTGAGAATCGGCTACTATTTATTTTTCATACCCTTTAGTGATAAGGGTGTTTCAACCATATTTTTTTTTTGCAAAAAAAAATATTTTTCTTTGTGCCATACAACCCTAAATTTATACTTTTTATCATTTTCCCCTATTGTTTATGGGCATTAAAGTAATTTAATCATTTTTTATACCGCTCGATAACTGATCAATAATGATTGCGAAAATGATGAAAAGCGTTTATTAGTGATTTTAACTGTTCAAGGCAAAACAACGTTTGCCGGGTCAGCTAGTCTTAATATAACAATTGTATACTGCACTTTGGCCCCGGCTTTAGAAAGCGGGTGTAACGTTTTAATATCGTCAATGATTAGCGCAGACTTCGCAACGAGAATTTATTAAAAAATAACTCGGATGTAAAAACGCTTATAAGCCGCGAAGAGCGGCCGCCAGTGCAAACCATGAGCGGGAGCGGGTAATAGCTAGTACAATAGACCTCTACGGTAAATGCTACGCCGTGCTACGATACGCTACGATGCAGTGCTACGAAATAGGTAGTTGTAGAAGGTTCTTTATTTTATTTTGTTTGATTTTTATATTTGCAGTTTATTTGATTTCGTCATATCGTTTTTCACTAATTTATCTCTTTCTTTATTCCAAGCAGCCCGCTCTGTTGGCTGTGTTGATTCAGTTTACTATGCTTGTCGATATCAAGTGGTAAAGTTTGTCTGGATTGACCCCAAGTAGTAGCTACATATATAAAAAACGTAAACAAATAAATACTATAATTATTATTTGTGTTACATGTAACTTATTATTATTTATAATTATTGTACACTACATCCATGTCTAGTCATTTATAGCTCCTTTTCATTCAAAGATGATGATGATGTCTGGAAATGATCGCTCTAAGTGATTAGAAAGGCCTTCAAATGTGGCACATTTTTAGGCTTTATTTTAGTTTAATTAACTTTTGTATCTAATAAAGAATGATCTATCTTTAGTACGTATATTAAGTCCAAATATAAAGTGTCTTTAAATAAAGTTGAATAAATATATAAAAAAATACATTTGTATTTATGTACATATGTACGTACAGAAGTATAAGTAAAATTGAAGCATTATCTTAACCCTATCACTTGGACCACGTCTGAACCTGAAAGCTCCGGGCTATGCGTTAACGTAGCCATCAAAGAGATTTCGCGAGTTTGGGAGCTTTTATACGGAATTTTTGATACCTGAACCTCTCTGTATTAAAATACTTTTGCTTTTTCACAGGCCGCATGCGACCTGCCTCTGTGCTTGTTTACCTTACGTGTGGATGATCTTGTGGACTTGTGTGTTTAACGTGGCCCTTACATCTAATTATATCTGTAATAAGCTGTATTACGTTTTTAAACCATGACTGAGCAGTCGAGCGTGAGTTTGCCCTGCGTTCGGTACGGTCGTAGGTTCAAGATTGAGGTTTCGGTGAAGGAAAACATCGTGAGGAAACCATATCATGGTGGTAGAGCATTTTTCTAGTGCTCGCCTGGCTAGTAACCACCCTCAAGCTAAAAATCTGTGTGTGCCTAAAGCTTTCTTAAAGCCCAGTTACTCCAGACTAAGCATTCTTTAACTTAGATCATAATGTCTTACTTACACCTCAGTCTTGCTAACTTAAGCGGTTATGCGCCCTGCCCCGACACTTAAGATTGAAAAAAAAACATTTGTAATTTCACAATTTTATATCTGCGCAAGGAATCTATAACTTGGTAACTAAACCGGGAGTACTTTGTTTCACTCAGCTGATAGCGAACGGAATACAATTGACGCCTCTACCTTCTATTGAATTTGCCACCTTTCAGCGTCTGTAAATGGATATAGAGCCTTAAATTACATCGGTATGCCAGTTCCGTCTAGGTGGCAAGTCTATCTATCACTAAACTTACTTAGCTAAATCTGGTTTGAGAAACTACGAAATTATACCTTTACTTTGTAGCTATGTTGGAAATTATACCTTTTCTTGAGTCGATACTGAAAACATTTGAAAGTAAATGATGAATGAGAACGAGAAGGCTAGAAGTGAGTGAAGAGATGACGGCTGATAGAGGAGAGTGGAAGAAGAAAGTTGGTTCTACCAAAAGCAAAATTTTTTTTTATCTTCGTAAGAGCTAAGTGGCCAAGCTCTGATGTCGAGAGTTTTCAAGCTGCCCGAAGGCCTCTGACTTGGCTTAACGACTGTTTGTACTAATACAAACAGCACATTTTGAAGCCGATACTCCAAAACTAATTTGTTTTCAATTTGATACGTATAATATAGCAATATGAAATTGTTAACATCGTCATAACCGAAGGTTATATAGCTGGAGACGTTATTTATTGTTTTCTCAGCCGAGGCGGAGGGTAGTAAATATTTTCACTACCCTTCTACAGGGTTGATAGTTTTTCATAAACGATAACAAATGCTGTAAAAACGACGTTTCGAGAAAACTGCCTTGTTGGTTGTGTACTTGCGTTTATAGAGCCTTATCAGACACTGATAATAAAACGATAAAAGTGTGTGTGAAGTAAAATATACGTAGATGTACGATATAAAAATACATATGGACAATATATTTCGGCTCACATACATATGCTCTTATCTCATATTGTTAAAATATAATTGTTAATATTACTTATATTCCATCTTATTCCTTCATGTAGGTATACTAGCTGACCCGGCAAACGTTGTTTTGCCTCACTTAGGGGTATGAAAAATAGATAGTAGCCGATTCTCCGACGTACTGAATACGCGTATAAAATTAACGGTAACTAACATTGTGACATGGAAATTTTATATAAAAGATTTTCTTTTAATTATAGAAGTTGTTGGGAAATGACAAAATGTTTTTACAAATTCAATTTTGAACTATAACTTCCTTCGAGTAAGTTAAAATAAATATCTTCTACCAGTACGGTATTATACATTTTGTCGGATAAAAAGAGGCCAATGATTTAATCCAAATTTCACGCTACCGATTAACATGAAATTTGGTATTCATATTTTATCCGTTTAAGAAGAAGTAATAAACACTCCACTCCAATCCACATACAAAGAGACACACACTATCGCATTTATAGGATTCAAGGATTAAAGCTATATAAGGGCATATTATTTTAGTTTTTAGGCTTACATATATATTTTTTATTTGTATTCATTTAATCCTCTTATTTTTAAGTTTTTTATAATAAATCATATTAAACAAAAATAACAAATATTATACAAAAATAAAATACAAAAATATGATTATAAAAGCTAGCGTGCCGCTGGCAGCGACCTAGGTAAGGTCAGGACAGGAACCTCCGGACATTGCGCACCGTGTCGAGTATGACTGTCTTCTGTACCCGACCCTTAATCCATCCACCTAGCGAAAGCCTCTTCATTATTTTATTATTATTACAAGCCGCCTCTGTCCCACTTCTGGGCAAAGCTCTCTCTATCTTTTTTCTTCTCATCCCGGTTTTGAGCATTTTTACAAAAGGAGTATAATTATATTCTACATACATTTATAATAAAAATATCTCAAAATGATTAGCCGGCAACGTCCCCACCCACCGTATTACCGTTACATTGTAACATAATGTCGAGGCAAGTGCAGGGCACACTGTTAATGGGGGAGGGAGGGGTGAGAGGGGGTGAAAAAATTAACAGAGCAGACAAGACATGCGGCCATTACGTTAATGGCTGGCCGCTTGTTACACCGGCAAGCAACGAGCGGGGGCATGTTGCTGGTTCGGGCACAATTCAGCATGAAAATATACTAAGAGCTAAAGTGGAATATATGTATGTATATAGTCTTCTAGACGTATCCACCTGGCGAACCTGTCTAGCTATTTCCGGCTATGTGCTTATTTATACCCGAGTATATAAACAATGGATGGTGGAATACACAAATCCCAGTGAAAGTACACTACATAATTATTCTCAGACATAATGATTAAGGTGTTTTTTGTATATGTGCACCTTTTTATTCTATCAAAAAATTTACTATGCAATTTTTTTTAAGTTACAGGAACATCGTGGACGAAATTTATTATAAGTTTTGACGGCTTTATAGATTCATTCTCAATAAGTATAGTTAGCTACTTAAGCATTTGAGACCGATGTAGATATAATGATATGTTGTCGTTTCTATGCTAGGTCGAGACATGTCTAGAATTTAGCAGCGATCATTTATCATTTCGTACAGGGTAACTAGTTACTAAACACTTATGTATATTATATATTTATTTTGCGTGGATTTAAAACATCTAAACGCACTTTTAACTGTTTTTCCTTTATCACTAAGGATTTTTTTCTTAATTTTTACCAATTAAAACGTCACAAATCCATGTCCTTGTTACTATCATACACTTATAATGTTACTGCTTTGGTACGAGTATATCGTTGGCACAAATAAATGATTTATTATTATTATTATTTAAATTTATATTGCGCCTTTAGCTCGGCTAACTAAAGTACCTAGTCTGATGCGATCATCAAAGCTAAGCAACGGTCGATGAGGACAGTGTTTGAACCATGCACAAGACTATCGTTTAAAAAGTGGCATTTTAATCTGGGTGCTACCGTGGTAAAGGTAACACGTTAAATTGTAGATCCCGGCTGTTAGTCTAAAACAAGCAGTCGTTAAGACAAGTCAGAGGCATTCAGGCTGCATGAAAACTCTCGACACCACGGCTTGGCCACTTAGCTCATACGAAGAAGAAGATTATATTTTTTTATGCCACGTTTCCAGAAGTTTATTAGTGAGCCTGTATGAGCAAGAATATGTCAGTGGCTCGGATGAAATAGGGTCCAGCGGAGAGGGCAAGTTACGACTAAAAGCTACATATTTATGTAAAGCTCTTCTAACTCCGCGTAAGCCCCAGAAAAGCTTCTTAGAGATTTCTTAGCAAAATAGATTATTCTAGACGAAATCATTTGGATAACATTATTCGAATTAGGGATTGCTTTGGGGAATAACTTTGGTGAGAGGGGAGGGAGTTTATCGCCTTGGGGGAGAGAGGAACTGTGGAGATCTAAGTTGCCACTATCTTAACTTTACTCATCAAGACCTTTGTTTAAACTAAATACACGAATTATTTCTGTTTATTTATTATAAGTTTGATATTTATGTTACAGTACGAGTAGCTATTCTGAGTAATTTTAGAATAATGGGCAGAGTTAAATATACTTCAGGCCATAACGAAATTCAAATAAAATAAAACTGAAAATAAACTTTTATTTTGATAGAATGGTTCGCAAACAACTAATACAATAATAATCTGTAAAGTTCATAAGAAACCTTGTACTTTCTTTCTTTAAATTTGTTAAAAAAAATACAAGACTGTATTTTCTAAACTAGACCAAAGGGTGCTTAATTACATGAGACATCTCATCTCATCGACTCTCTGGACGAAGGTGGAGCAGGCCTTGTCTGATATAACTGGCTCATAAGAAGACTGCCGAATCACTCCGTTAGGTACTTTACACTAAATTGTCAATAATAAACACATGCAACTTTTAAACAACCTTTTTGCAAGATAATGTTTTTATAGATCGTGTGTAACAGCTAGTATCGGTGTAAAGTACACTCTAGCACTAACATTGTATTTAACGCGGCGGTACGGCCGGGGAGAGCCGGCGCCGGCCGGGCCCGGCACGGTAAAATAATCGTTTCACAAACACGTTTGATGACTGAGGTGAAAAATATTTGAAAATTTTGCGGCGGTCGTTAAACTGCTCGTTGTCAAATTTCATATTTTTACCACGCGTGTATCTGGCGAGTTGTGATAAAGCGTATATTAATACAAAAATATTTAAAATAAAAAGCATATTTTTCATTATTGTGATTAAGTTGTTAAAAAATACATAACTTTAATAAATTAATGTTTTTGTAAGTGACGTGATACACGGCACGTCACTTACAAAAACATTAATTTATTATTAACTTAATATATATTTTTTAATAACTTAATCACAATTATTAAGATCAATAATAAAACTATATAATTAAAATAAAATTAAATTAATGTGAAATATTTATTTTATGTCACTGAATGTTATTTATATAAAATGTCAAGAAGATGTTTTATTATTAATCTTGTCATGTCCGAACTAATTACTACTATTTATAACATGACAAAGTTTAAATTACTGCAATGTCAAATATTAAATAATGACAGATTTTTTAAATATTTAAATTTGTCCGAGACGAGTCAGCGGTACTCTGGCAAAAGGCGGAACATGCCTAGTCTGGATTTAATTACCAACTACTAGCTATTAAATTAGTAGGTACCACTGCTCTGCCACTATGCAAAAATATAAATTATGAATTAACTGTTGTTTTTAAGTTACAACATATATTTATCTTAAACATCTCACTATTTGTGTAAATTAATATCTGTAATTTAACTATTTATATCTTTAATTTCAGGTAATGTAACACTTGTTATAACCAGACCTTCTTATCGAGAAATCGTAAGTAAAAATATGATTGTCTTTTTCTTATCAGTTATCTGCTATATTATTTATTATTCACTAATTACGAAAGTAATCCGGAACAAGAAGAAGTTAACCCGGGATAAAAATAAGCTTATTTTCATAGTAAAACTCCAAAATCGGTCCAGTCGTTTGAGCGTGAAGAAGTAACTTAGGTTTTGAAGTTATTTGCGGATCCACGAGATCCACAATTGTTTTCGGTACAAAAAGTAGCCTATGTGTTAATTCAAGGTCTAACTTATCTTCAGACTAAATTTCATCAAAATCAGTTAAGTAACAAATAAACACATCCACACAAACCTTCGCATTTATTATACATATTAGTAGGATTCAGTGTTGGTTTGTTCAAAACGTAAGTTTGTTTTGTCTTAAGTAAGCAATAAACGTGTTCAAGCGCACAGTAACAAATGACCATCGACCCCGTAGCATCATACATCAGCTATAATCTGGAGATATCATAACTCCGCGTGACGTCACCACCATTAATCGTTTCTCTACGTAATTTGTCATACAGACAGTCGGATGGAAACGTTACTCTATCGTGAGAGATACAGACTACAGTAAGGGAATGTATCGTACTTGTTGTAGTTTACACTTTTCCTGGGGTCTTCCGAAGTAGAGTGAATAGGTATAGGTTCCACATCGTAAACTACGGTACTTATACGTAGTCGCTTAACATCAACCCATCAAGGGTAAAAAAAAGAATTAAAAAAAAAACTTTCGATGAATGATTTGCAAATAAAATAAATTGCTTTGATTAATTATGATGATAACACCAATAGCTCTCTTTATTCAGGTAGCAGTTATAGAAGTTACGCAACGGTTAATAGGGATAGTTTTTTGGATGGGTGACCAATTGGTCCCCAATTGATCGGATCATGTTGTATTGAAGAATAAATAGCTGCCTACAAGGTAAGCGTGCTACACCTCAGCGCTGCTTAATATCAAGCAAGCTGTGGTCAAACGCGAACAGTAATCCTGTTGAAACCGGCACTGGGTGACTTGAAAACCACTTTACCACAGCTTAGCTATCTGTCATTATCGAAGTTAAAGTACTCGAAACTTATAATAATTATTAACAATTGTTTTTTCTGTATTAATTATACTAATTCATTATTAATCCGTTTATAAAAGGCATCATTAAAAAAGTGTTTATTTTCACCGAATGGCCAATAATCTTTATCTAGTTTCAGCAAATAAAGAAGACTAATGCGCAATACGATAAATCCTATTTTATCACGCGGATTAAAATATATATCTCTTAGGCTGTGCTAGCAGGGCAGTTAAGTTCTAGTAGCTAATTAGGTAGTCTTAATATTTGTAAAGAAAAATAGCATAACATTTTTCATGCTAAAAGTTTATAAAAATATTTCCCTGTACTGTTAGTAAGTTAGTGTTCAGCTTCAGTCACTCTGTATGAAGCTAAATCACTATTTCCCACTGAGACATGAGACCGTAAGTGCACGTCTGGTGATGTCATCAAACTATTTTATACTCTATCACCTGGAAAATAGTGTCTATTTTTCTAGAAAATAATATTGGATCTCACATTTACCATTTGCTTTACTAATCTAGACTTTATGTTGTTAGCGTTTGGGTAGAATGTTGAATGTGCTTTGTGAGTGGCAGAAAAAGGTGCAAATGCGTTTGGAATGGAATGGCGTCGAGTGGAGAAAAGAATGCGACTTTAGTTTTGTCTGTTTGTGTTGATATAGCTTAAGGTATTTATATACAGGTCTTCAGTGTCAAAATACTATATAACAAGGGAACAGTTAAACATTGGGAAAAATCTTTTTAATTTATTATATTTTCACTGAAGATAAGAACAAGAGCTTGATTTTTACATAGTTTTTGGGCTATAGATCGTAAACGGTACAAAATATAGAAAAAATAGCTTAAAGACCGCCTAAAGAACCACTCTAAGAATATTTATACTTATTTTGGTACCAATCAGACATCAATTTGATAAAAAAAAACTGGTACAAAAAAGTTAATTTTAGATATCTTGTACCAGTTTTAATTTTAACTAGACTTATTCTAGTGTGACCGGTACCAAAATAAGTATAAATATTCTTAGAGTGATTCTTTAGACAGCTTTTAAGCAATTTTTTTTGGGTGTTATTTCCTGTTTATGATTTTATAGTGAAAAAACTGTGAAATTAAAATATTGCTTAAACCGATCCAGCGTAAGCATATTCGTATGGTCACTTTTCCTGCTGGTTGAATGCCTAGTATGTACCTGTATAATTTTAAAAAATAGTCTCATTGGTACCTTATGCCGTATAGGTATGGAACCCTCAAAATGTAATTATCCTAGATACGTATGAAGGATAATAGTTAGTTTGCATTTAAAATAATGTAAATGTTATAAATGCAAAAAATAAATCAGCTTTCCAGCTATCACGGTGTCTGAGACAAAGCCAGACAGACAGACAACGGAGGCTTATTAATACGGTCACGTTTTTACCTTTTAGGTACGGAACCCTAAAAAGATAAAAGTATGCCAAAAACTGACTGTTCTTCGTTTCTAATAATATCTGTAAGAGTAATTTGTCCGTATGTCGGTCAATGTGTTCCCGCCCTAATCCCTCGGGAAGTTATCTACGCAAAATGTCCTCGAGGCTACGGAAATAGATTGTCAGATCCCGAGATAAACCTTCGCTATTACGTCTCTAAGCCTTGGAGAGTTATGGAAAAACTGTAGTTATTTTTAGGACTACCATATTTGAGCCCTTATTAGGTTTAAGGGCTTGCCTAATAAGTTTTATTTTGCGAGCAATATCAATAACAATAATATTATGTGTATTTCGTATGAGATTAATTTTTGACACTATTCAAATCAAATCAAATTGTTGCGAACTTAGTAATATTATACAGACAAGTTTTTGATCAGAGAAAAGTGCACTTCTGCCTACCGGCGTGTAATAATTACTAATCTATGTCAAAAGTTTAAGCTACTTACAATATTATACTGACAACTTAGTTACGAGCTTCATACTTGACTTGTACCACATTGTACTAAGTGTACAAGACAAGTGTACCATTTAAAAAAAAGATAATTTTCAATTAATTTAGGTATATGTCGTCTATTTAACAGCTATGATATCTGTTATATATTTTAACTTCTGTATGAAGTAACTTGTAATATAATCCAACAATATTTTTGACCCTTACCGGAGCATTACGGAAAGTCCCTTCACCTTTTCCTCGTGAAATCTCTGTAGAAATATGTTATATTTTTTCTTAACCTTCACACTTACCTATTTAATATTTGCTGGTATCTGACCCACAGTTCTCATATCATACTACTACTACTACTTTTAGATTCAGTTCTTTAGTGTATTTTATGCTTAAAATCTATTCTGCTAAAATTTAGTTTGGTGACGGGATTGTATTTTTTTACAATTACGTACCCTACAAAATTGACAATAAATACGAGTATGATTAAATACGTCAGATTGCTATACAATTCTAGTTATTTTGTTATACACTTTCTTTTAGCTCCATTTAACCCGAAAAAAAAAACAAAAACATTAATTAGACGCCATGCGTCACTTCAACAAAATCGCAAACACAACGTGCGGAAGGGTTTCATTTTAACGGACGTTGTGTCTGTTATTCTAAAACTTGTTACCAAAATCTCCCAAAACAATTCATTAATAATTACTTACTCATTAAATTAAATAAACACAACAGACCTCAGCAGGGTTCAACTCAGCAGTAATCAACCCTAGAAGTCCCGCGGGCGCCGCACCGGCTCGCCGGGGCAGTCTTGGCCCCCGTGACGTGGACCAATCAGCGGCCGGTCTCGCGGGGCTACATCGTCCAATTACCGTCAAAGTGAACAAACACTCAAACAATGTGAGCCTCGTATGTTGAGAGACGTTGATCAATTTTCGTGATGAAAATAAGTCTTGGTTGCTACAAAATAAATAGACGTTGCTCTTTTAGTTGAAGAATTGTAGGATTAAAGTTTATTGTGCAGTAAAATGCCTAAAGGGCTTATTAAAGTCTGTTTTTTCATTGCTTTAAGAACAAGTTCCCTAAGCCATGTTCAAACTGTTATAGTACAAGTTATTATTCTGTGCTGTTATTTAAGCTTAGGTTTATTAGGTTAAATCTATCAGTGTAGTATTATTTATCTCAGAATATGTTATTTCGTCAGGTGATGTACGCTCTTTCAAGAGTTTTAAGGGTTTATATTCTATTTCAAAATAGTCGGCCAAGTGCAAGTAGGACTCACGCATAAACGAGGAAACAGAATTGTTGTCTGTATATTCTATCGATTAAAACACAGCTTTCATATATTAGCATCATAGCTACGAAGTATATATTAGATAAATGTTCCTTTATTTCAACTGGACCACACAAGCCTACAATAACCACCACAAAGTTTAATCTGAGCTGCTGCTGCTACTGCCGTGTGATTCCTCCTGAGTGGAAGATGACTTGGAGTTGGACGAATCCTGAAAACAGATACACTTCTTTTTATTTTTGACAAAAATACCAGCTACACATACAATGAGCCATTTGCACTAAATAAGAATCAAAATTTACTCCAAATACTTACTACAGTCAAACATGATGTCAGCAGCAGAAAAATTATCGATGAATGATGATTACCAGTGAATGTAAATGACTGTTGAAGGAAGTGGGAAAAAGGAATTTTGCTGTGCTAGTAAATAGGTAGCTTTGATATTTGTTAACCCAAATGCAAAAGAAGGATAACATAAATCAAAGAGACATACGCCAGACAGCCTGACATCGTATTCGTAGAAGAAATGTTCTCCGTGAGGGTACTCGCGGCTGGTGTCGTTCTTACAGCGGTGGTCGTGCAGCTTCACGAACACTGGACATACAAGAATATATTAATCCCTGTTACATTGGAAACTTTGAACTATAGCTCTAAAGAGCCGTTCAATAGCTTCATAACATGCCGTTTGTCCTAGGTTAATAAGTCACTTCAGTTCTTGGTTCAGAATTTTGATTTTTACGCCTCCATCTTTTCTATAGTTTTATCAAATCCTGTCATTATGGTCATAGGAAAGACAATAACTTACTGGTGCCATCCTGGCAGTTCCTGTATTGCATCATGCAGACACTCTTGAAGGACCTCCGGGCGCGCTGGTACACCCCGCAGATCCACTTGACAGAGGGGTCCCGCCATTTCTTCTTCATGTCTTCAGGGCATTGCTGGCATTTCCTGTGCCACTTTCTCCTGTTAAGAAAAAGGTAGCTTAATAGTTATCGATATACATTTTAATCGAATCTAAGTAAACGTCTTTGGTTCTTAAGCGCCTATATTTTGATAGTCTACTTACAATCAAAATACACTTTTGAAACTAATCAGTGTCTTTGTCAGACCATATACGAGTACATAATATTTTTATTTCTGTTCTCATTACACATACTAGCTATCTGTTAGTGGACATCGAAATAGTTTGGCCTCCAATTTTTTGTTCTTCTTATCAAACTGTTATTTATATCAACTTACCATCCCGGTCGTTCCTTACTGCTCGGTGGTGTGTATGTCTTAACCTTATCTTCTTTTGTAGATGATAGATCACTTATGTCTAGAGACTCGTCATCAGCTTTCCCAGAATCTGCACCTGAAGACACAGTATTGTTTATGAATAATGTTGTGGTCAACCCCGATAGTTTACCACAAATGTCTAGTTTTACTTATGTCTCTTTTTAACCGACTTCAAAAAGGAGGAGGTTATATATTCGACGTGTATGTATTTTTTTTTTTTTTTATGTATGTTCACCGATTTCTCAGCCATTTGTGGATCGATTCTCAAAATTCTTTTTTTAATTGAAAGAGTATGGTTCTGAATTGGTCCCATTGTCACCAAAACTGGTTCTGATGATGGACTCCTAGGGAAATCGAAGAAAAACCTAAAAAGTTAGGTTATTTTTACGCATGAAGAGAGATTCACGCTCGTTTGGCTGTACTGATATTCATGAAATTTGAGAAGAAAATAGGTAAGACTATGTGTTAACACATACGCTACTTTTTATCCCGAAAATAAATACTATTCCCGTGGGATTCACCAAATAACATATAAATCTTTTTAACTTCTTCACGCTCGAACGGTTGTACTGACATTGATGAAATTTGGAATGAAGATAGGTTAGACTATGTGTTTACACATAGGCTACTTTTTATCCCGAAAATAATTATTGTTCCCGTGGGATGCACCAAATAACACATGACACACTGATTTCGCTAAAATTTGATATAGGGGGTAGACTAGACCTTGTATAACACGAAGGTTACTTTTTAACCGACTTCAAAAAAGGAGGAGGTTATATATTCGACTGTATGTATATTTTTTTTATCTTAAAAGTCATTCCCGCGGGAAGCCCAAATAACTCGATAACCTATTTTACTTCTTCGCGCTCATACGGCAATACAGATTTCGCTCATAAAATTAGCAGCCTGGCTAACAAAAGTAATCTGACGCGAACATCGAGGCTAAGCAACGGCCCATGCGGCCAGTCTTTGGATGGCTAACCATGCACAAGACTTCCATAAAAAAATGTGATATTTTCATCTGGGCGTTACTGTGCTTCGGATAACACGTTAATTTGTTGGGCCTGGACCACTACTCTTAGTACAAGCAGGGTTCAAACTAAATCAGGGGCTTAAAAAACTCTCGACGCCAGAGCTTGGCCACTTGGGTCATACTTAGTGGAAGAAGGAACTGTAAAATTTGATATATAAATAGACAAGACCCTCGAACGGATAAGGAAAATATTT
This sequence comes from Mellilla xanthometata, assembly GCA_035578125.1. NCBI lineage: Eukaryota > Metazoa > Arthropoda > Insecta > Lepidoptera > Geometridae > Mellilla > Mellilla xanthometata. Next base: position 292,789 of record JAPUBQ010000026.1, read on the forward strand.
ACGCGCTCGCTTCGCTAGAAGTTATCCCGCTTCGTTCGAATTTCCCCCAGGATGTTCTGGGCTTATGACACTCCAAATATTATATAATTTGTGCTGCTTTGGACTTCAAACGGTTTGAACAAATACGGTGAAAATTTTCGCGCTCGCTTCGCTCGCGCATAGCTCGCTTCGCTCGCAACCAGCTCGCTTCGCTCGCAATTAGTTCTAGTACGTTTTGACACAACAAACATTATGTAATTTGTGCTGCTTTGGACTTCTTTATGCTCAAACGGTTGGAACAAATACGGTGAAAATTTTCGCGCTCGCTACGCTCGCGCATAGCTCGCTTCGCTCGCATCCACCTCTTTCCGCTCGCACTTGGTTCTAGTACGTTTTGACACAACAAACATTATGAAATTTGTGCTGCTTTGGACTTTTTTATGCTCAAACGGTTGGGACAAATACGGTGAAAATTTTCGCGCTCGCTTCGCTCGCGGATAGCTCGCTTCGCTCGCATCCACGTCTTTTCGCTTGGTTCTAGTACGTTTTGACACAACAAACATTATGTAATTTGTGCTGCTTTGGACTTCTTTATGCTCAAACGGTTGGAACAAATACGGTGAAAATTTTCGCGCTCGCTTCGCTCGCGCATAGCTCGCTTCGCTCGCATCCACCTCTTTTCGCTCGTACTTGGTTCTAGTACGTTTTGACACAACAAACATTATGTAATTTGTGCTGCTTTGGACTTCTTTATGCTCAAACGGTTGGAACAAATACGGTGAAAATTTTCGCGCTCGCTTCGCTCGCGCATAGCTCGCTTCGCTCGCATCCACCTCTTTTCGCTCGTACTTGGTTCTAGTACGTTTTGACACAACAAACATTATGTAATTTGTGCTGCTTTGGACTTCTTTATGCTCAAACGGTTCGAACAAATACGGTGAAAATTTTCGCGCTCGCTTCGCTCGCGCATAGCTCGCTTCGCTCGCATCCACCTCTTTTCGCTCTTACTTGGTTCTAGTACGTTTTGACACAACAAACATTATGTAATTTGTGCTGCTTTGGACTTCTTTATGCTCAAACGGTTCGAACAAATACGGTGAAAATTTTCGCGCTCGCTTCGCTCGCGTATAACTCGCTTTGCTCGCATCCAGCTCGATTTGCTCCCAATTGGTTGCCTGCCTGGCACACACCAAATTTTTTGATCGTGAAGTTTATTTGGCTCTCCATAGCTAAAACTTAAACAAAATATCATTACCAACCACTAAAAATGTTAAAATAAAATTGTTTTAAAAAACAAACAACCGACTTCAAAAACAGAACTAAAAAGGGAAAAATAATTTTAAGCCTAAATCAAATCAAGAATATATAAAATATAATAGGAGAGTTTATTTCATGTACTTATAAAAAACTATTTACAATTTTTAGTAATCCTGTATTCTTGAAGTCGGTGCCATCTAATAAGAACAAATTAATGTTTGTTAAAAAAAAACTATTTTCAATTGTCTTTCTTTGCTGGCACTGACTCCAAGAATACAGGATTACTAAAAATTGTAAATAGTTTTTTATAAGTACATGAAATAAACTCTCCTATTATATTTTATATATTCTTGATTTGATTTAGGCTTAAAATTATTTTTCCCTTTTTAGTTCTGTTTTTGAAGTCGGTTGTTTGTTTTTTAAAACAATTTTATAGCAAGCCTATTGAACCGACCCTTGACTCTTTAAGTCGTAATCATTTGCTGTTTAAAATCAGACGAGATGTGTTCAAGGTTTAAAGTTTGTATACGTAGGGATCTTGGGCATTCATTAAATGCATATAAAGTGTAGATTAAAAAAAGAACATTGTTAATAACATTTATTTTGGATTTATTTATCTTATGGTATTCTGTGTACCTTTGGCTTCTCCCGAGTCCGACGAGGTAGAGCGATACTCTTTCTTCTTCCTCTGAATGTTGTCTACCATTTCGGATCTATCTTCATCTTCTTCATCGTCCGTTGAATTTACAAATGCTGCGTTTACTGTAACGAGATTATATGTTAATATTAATAGTGTAGTAGATTTTACGACGTTGATAATTCATTTATACACTCATAAAAAGGAGTATTTTTATTATTTATTGGGTCAGACCTGCACTGACGACCCACAGAAGACGTTTAGTGCGTTTTCCCCCTAAAAGTCTACCGAAGCTATCCGTGCTTATTAAAGTGACGGAGCACGGTGTTGGGTCGCTGGCATACCTGTTCCACTGGCATTGCTACAGATGTTGTGGTACTTCTATTAAAACAGGAGGATATACGATTATTAGAGACGAGCATGTAGACGAGGTGCATGTTCTTCAAAATTCCTTCAATTTCTTATCGACAAACGACATGAAAGGTATGGGAATGGCGAATTTATGGGGAACAATAACTCCTGCTATTAAATTATTTTATTGCCATACTTTATATGATATTAAGATAGCGAATTGCAACAAAGCCTTATATAATTGATTCGTAGCATATTTTTTAATTTCTTAAGAGTCACTAATCTTTCTTTCTTTGTTTCTAAAACTTAGTTGTATTTTGTTTACTTTGTAAGTCACATTCACACAGTCAGGCAAAAAGTGAACAAGCTCATCTTATATATAAAATTTTAGTGTCACATTGTTTGTTACCCGTACTCCTCCGAAACGGCTTGACCGATTTTTTCCAAATTTTATATGCGTATTCAGTAGGTCTGAGAATCGGCTACTGTATATTTAGAAATAATTATTAAGGCAAAACAACGTTTGCCGGGTCAGCTAGTATGTATATAAATATTAGAATACTTACAAAGTAAAATAATAAAGAAAATGTATATCGGCAATCGCACCATGGTCGACACTATTCGTCATGGCTCCGTGATTGTCGAGATTAAACAAAAACAGTCGGCAAGTGCGAACTAACTTATGTATTGTTAAGGTTCTTTATATTTCCTTAATTTTTCATATGTTTTTTACATTTTATTAAACCAAACCAAGAAATGCTGGAAAAGTTTAAGGCGTCAGCATGTTTTTGAAATAAGTATCACTCGTTTAAAAAAAAGAAACATTTAAGTTCGTTCCCTTCTTTTCTCACTCAAATTGGTTATGTAACTTATTGACGTGACATATAATAGTAGTTTGCATATTTAAAATATGTTATTTCTCCTTTAAGTTTTAACTGTACACATAAAAAATGGGCTTGCAAGATATTCAATTGCACTCTCACAAAAGATGGGAAAATAGTATTGGCATAGGGTACCAAAAACGGCATCAATCTTTTTACAAGTTTTTATCATACATTTATGGAACCAATGACTTGGATAGTAAATCAATGTATGGAACCCTAATACTGCTGTAACACGCGCAGTTTCGAAGCTATCAAAAATATATAAATAGAGTTATATACAGCTTGTATATAGTTTGTATAAAAGATTTATAGTTCGCTCGAGCTGTGTTTTTACGACATCACACAATTCACTGGCAACTTTATTGTTTCGGATATATTTGCTGATATAGAATATAGATTTTGTCTGTGCGACAGTTACATGCTAGATTTTCATATTTGATGCCTAAACACTAAATTTTAATAACACATTTTAGAACTTAATTTTCAACGACAGATTTTAGATATGTAATTTTAATTAGGTCTAAATTTGGCATTTACTTAGTCAGGTCATAAGTTCTGTCACATGTGTAATATGATATAATTTAGACATGTTTAATATTTATGTAAACATTTATATATCAAAATAAACTTAATAAAACATAGATTCTTATGGTAATAAAATTTATTCAAAATGACCCCCGCGATTATGAATACAGGCCTTCAATCTGCGCGGCCAGTCATCTATTGCGGCACGAACGAGGTCCATGTCAATATCGGTGGCTGCCTTAATCAAGGATGCCTTGAGTGACTCCAAATCAGGATGAGGCTTTGAGCAGGCCTTTTCCTACAAGTGTTGCCATATCTTGTAATCTAACGGACTCAAATCTGGACTGGAGGAGGGTCAGTCTTCGTGTCGGATGAAGGCGATTTCACGCGCCGCCAGCCAGTCTTGTGTGCTTTTCGCTCTATGGGCTGGCGCAGAATCTTGTTGGAATACCCAGGGCCTGTTATTGTTCATGGTATGAGTAACAGGTTCCACAAGGTTCTTGAGGACTGTATTTTGATACACAACTGCATTCGTTTTTACGCCTTTCTCACAAAAATGTACCTCAGTTAAGCCCCAATAAGAGACTCCCAGCCAAACCATGATCGAGAATGGAAAATTACCTCGATGGACACGCGGAATACGGTTGCTCGCTTCTTCACTGCTGTGTGTGTACACCTTATCATTTTGTTTGTTGTAGCTCTCTTCAATGGTGAACATTTTTTCATCCGAAAAAAGAATTTCCCGACGCTTTTTTCCTGCGTACCGCTTCAACAAAGCGCGGCATCTCTTCAGTCTCAAGTTCATTAAACGAGCGTCCAAACGATATTTTGTTTTTCTTCGATATGCCCTAAGCCCTAAGTCTTCATTTAACACCCTTTTCACTGTGGTCCTGCTTAACCCCATCTGAAGGGCCAACAGTTTCTGTTTACGTTTGGGATTTCTTTGAATTCGCGCCTTCACAGCTTTTATCACTGCTGGAGTCCTAACAGAGCGAGGTCGACCACTTTTTGATCTGTCATCTACACTAGAGTCTTCATTGTATCGTTTTATGGTACGATAAACGAATCTTTTGGTTACATTTAAATTTTTCAGTAAGTCGAAAATCTGAATTGGCGCGTAACCGCAACGATGCAATGCAATAACCCCGACCCGGTCTTCTTTAAGTGTCCATTCCATATTTAAAAATGAGGAAAATTCTAAAAAGTATATATTTTTATTTTCATGAAAAATTGGCAATTCAAATTCAATAATTTTTTTTGTGGCCAGCAATGAAAATTCTAAAGTTTTTATTGTGTGACAGAACTTATGACCTGACTAAGTATATGGCTAAGGCAAAATAAACAATTTATATTGAATATACATATTAACCTACATTAAAATTATAAAAAGATTAATCTAGGCTAGCCAGTGCCTCTTGCTACGCCCTATTGCAACAGGGTACATGTAACATAGCCTTATGTCATACATGTGTTGCAAGATAATAAATAAACTAATCTTATGGAAATTCACGAGGTTAAAATTTAGTTTATTATTATTCCGGACCAAATGTTTGAGTAATATCATTTTACTGAATTAAAGTATCTAGGTACGTATGGCTCAGTGGTCGCATCTAACTTTTACTTCTATCTCCAATTGTTAGTCAAACTATAACTTTACAGACATGTGTATTATTTATACACCCAATTGAGATGTATAAAGTTTGTTTTTATGTTTTTTTTTATACATTTTTGCAGCTACAATATGCATCTACTTTAATTCTATATAGCTAAGTCAATTATTTACTTATACATCATAATTTATTTTTATATATTACAAGCTGGACCCCGCGTTAATCCTGAAAAAAAAAACTCAGTCTGTCTCCTGGTTCTAAGCTACCTCTCCACCAATTTTCAGTAAAATCCGTTCAGCCGTTCTTGAGTTATAAGTGTGTGACTAACACACTAACATATAATAGATATAAGATAAAAAGTTTATACGGGTAAATTCTATTTATTTTAGGTTTCCTCTAAAGATCTAAGTGGTATTCCTTAGACCACATTATCGCTTACCGGGGAAAAACACATTATTTTTCTTAGCCTCATAATGAAATAATAGCTCAAATCTAATGTATTCTATTTTCATGCTTTTCATACAACGATCAGTCACAAAGCTTATCTCAAACTTATCCAAGGCTCATTTATCAGTATACCTATTTATTAAAAATAATAATATATTGACTACTTATAAGTTAGTAGGTAGACATTTTATTATTCTATTACATTCGTTATTTATTTTATTGACTTGTAAATTGTGAATTTATTAATAAAGAACTTTGACTTTGACTTTATCAACAAAAAAGCTCTAAAATTTAAACAAAATATATTTTATTGTTGTCACGTTAAACTTTATAAATGTAGAACCAGTGTCTCCCGTGGTACTCGTCATCCTTACACCGGTGGTCGTGGAGCTTCACGAACACTGCAACAATAAAATAACATTTTCTTTAGAGTGTTGCTTTGGTCAAATTATGACGTTGGAAATTAAATATTCCTTTCGATAAAAATATTTTTCAAAATCAGTTCATATATGAGAATCTATGAAGACATAAAATACTCATAATCAAATTGACAACCTTCTTTTTCCTAAGATATCAAAGGGTTTTTGTGGTGATGTGATGTTTTAAATTGTAGGTTCAGGTGGTCTGTCTCACTACAGCAAACAGCTAACAGCATTGCAGTTAGTTAAGCCATTGGGAGGTTAAGCAGTTAGGAAACTCTTAACACAGTCAGTTAGCACATACCAAAGTAAACAACAGTTTCCGATAAAAAGTAATAAACCGGTTCATATCTTCTTCTTCGTATAAGCTAAGTGGCAAAGCTCTGGTGTCGAGAGTTTTTAAGCCGCCCGAAGGCCTCTGACTTGGCTTAACGACTGCTTGTACTAAGACTACAGCCGGGACCTACAATTAAACGCCCAGATGAAAATGCCACCCATGCAAACACCGTCCGCATCGATCGTTGCTTAGCATCGATGATTGCGTCAGATCACCTTAGCTAGCCAAGCAATACACCGGTTCATACATGAAGGACACACTCGTATGTGTGAGGTGACGAGTACAAAGAAAAACAAATAAAAATAAATATATTTTAAGAATATTTCATTCTCGTATTTTAATTTAAAACTTTTGTTGTATATTATATATAGATGAATGAGAATCTGTTTTTGAAGTCGTTGAATAAGAAGCCTTAATGAAAATGTTGTATTTAGCTTACTTCTCTCGTCTCAGAGTATATTTACAAAGCGGATGTTCGTGTGTTTCCGTTTAATAACACGTGGAACTTGTGCTGCTCCTCACACAGCTTTCATGTTCGGACCAACTTTTATACAGCTTTTATAAAGAACAAATCTTTTAGGAGAAGTTTGAAAGTTTGGATATTATTGACTGATTTATGGATAATATTCACTAAACATTCGAATGCATTATACTCTTATCAATATAAATGCACTTTAATTGGCGCTTACAATAAAAAAAACTTTGAAGGTGCAAAATTAAAACCAATTTTATCTACTGCTTTATTTTTATAATATTACTAGTTAGCTGACTCGGCAAACGTTATTTTGCCTTAAGTACAGTTAAAAACATTATAATTGACCAGTCATCGAGCGGGATGAAAAATTAAAGTAAAAACTTAGCGTTGTATGTATTTTTAATGCCACATTATAAAAAAATAAAAACAAAAAATTTCGTCAAAATATTCAAAAAAATGTTATGGTGAACAACCCTTAGGGGTATGAAAAATAGATAGTAGCCAATTCTCAGACGTAATACGCATATCAAATTTAATAAAAATTGGTCAAGCCTTTTAGAAGGAGTACGGTAACTAACATTGTGACATGGAAATTTTATATATTAGAAGATTAGAAGAAGATATAAAATAGTACTGTAGTTGTACCCATATACCAAGTTTTATTAAGAATTATTCAAAAATACGGCCTCTACGTACGAGTACCAACATCCATACATATGGATGATATATTATGGTTACCATCATGTGAATAGTGGAGAAAAGCTATCCTATTTATTGCAAAAAATGCTATTTGATGCTGAAATGCTTCGCTCACTTCGCTAACTCAGTCTATGATAAGTAAATAATATCAATAGTATATAATCTAAGCAGAAGGGTAATGGATGTCGGGGTAGTTTGGGATTGATTTGTGCGGACTTTTTATAAGTTGGGATTTTCCTACGTCTTGAGGGTAAGGGTATTGGTATATTTTATTTTCATGGCTATATTACATTGGAGAAACCTTTGACTGTAGGGATGTAAAGCCTTAAAATGTTTAAGAGTTAGCATCTTAGTAAGAAAGTTTAAATTTAAATCTGCAACAATTTAATTAATGTTGGACTCTGCGACACTTCACTCCGGTTCGAATCTTGCCAATGACTTGTTTTCTAGTTTTATACAAATTTGCATTTACTTATACTGTGAAGGAAAATAAAATGCTCTGAGGATATGAGGTTAACAGTCCAGTTGGAAGAAAATTTTAAATATTTAGTGTGCTTTCGCTGTGTTCTGACACCAAATTAAGATAAGCAAAGCAAATCATCAAATATAAAAAAATCCTACTCACGTTACGTTGTGTGTAGGAAGGTAGATTAGGAATACTGGTGTGAGTTTTAGTGGAGGTGTGGTGGTCGGTCGGAGGAACACACCAAATTTGAGATTTTTTTCAGATCACAGCGGAAGTACACTAAATATTTCAGATATTCTTCTATTTGCAATAGATTTCCGCAAAGTAACGCTTGAGTCATTAGATCAATAATCTATCCGCACTTAGCTAGCATGTTACACAGTTTTAGCTAGTGAAGGTCCCTTATCCCGGCAACAGAATGTATAATAGACTGATACTGTCAGAAGTAGGTACTCACTGGTGCCATCCTCGCAGTTCCTGTACCGCATCATGCAAGAGCTCTTGAAAGACCTCCTCGCGCGCTGGTAACCTCCGCAGATCCATTTGATGCCGATATTAGTGTGCTTCTTCATCATCTCGTGCGGGCAAGGGGAGCACACGCGGTACGTGCGCTTACTGGGGAATAGACAATATATCATTATTATCCATGCCGTTATGTGCTATAATAAATTATTATTATTATTATTATCAGCCTTTTCTCGTCTACTGTTTTTTTACATAGTTTTTTCTTAAGCCGCGCCTCTAAGCCCGCTCCCAGAAAAAATAAGAAACCACAATTATTGAAATCATTGTATAATGATGTTTTAAGGCAAATTATGCAACATGCGCTAACAGTTTTCTTTTTATAAAGGTTCAAATTATATGTAATGATTATGAATAATTATATTACTGTACAATAAATGTAAATTTGGTGTAAAATGTAATACTTTTGAGCTTATGATCAATAAAATAAATCTTATTATTTATTAATAAGTATGTCTTAGTCTGGCGAATCTTATCAAAGATGTTTTGCTTTCATTTTTAGATTATTATTTTAGGAAGATAAAGGCATTTTTATCTGTCGAAATTTACTAACAACCTTGTTATATAAATCAAACTATCGAGCGCATATTGTTGTACGTAATTGTGTCTATTAAAGATAAAAAAATGAGTAAATTGTAGCTTAATCAAAAATGCATATATTAAAATCTGGATCTAATGTTGCTCTGAATATTTGGTAAAAATGTATTTTTTTGTTGTATATTTCAAATCAACTTACATTACAATAGAAATATGATTACATTCCTTCCCCACTTCAGAACACGCCTCATCATCATTCTACCTAATTACACCTCCAGGAAACTTTTCCCGAAACTTCGGTGAACAAATAAAATAACACACACGGCTCCTATTCTTGTAATTTGTTATTAATGAGCAAACTTACCTCAGCCGGGTTGAGCACAAGATCCACGCAGATGCTGCATACAGAGGTTTTATACCCACTTCTTTGTTTGGCTAAGTGCCCAGGTTCTAGAGTCGAGAATTTTCTAGTTGCTGGAGGATCTCTAATTTGGCCTAAACACTGATTACTTACAATTTTGTCCAGAGACTCAAGATGACACCAAAATAAATAGCTCACAAAGTCTTTTTGCTAAGGTGATCTGGCTCGATCACCGATTTTTAGCAAGGTTCGGAGCCATAGATAGGGGAATAATATATTTTATTGGTTGGTGTGGTCACTTATTGGATGGCTGACTGGCAAAAGAGTCTCATTCAAAAGTGGGTATTTATCCCAGATGCTATCTTAGGCCTCAAGACACGCCAAATTATAGCTTCCAGCTTTTTATTACTAGCACAAGCAGTTGAAGCCAAGTCAAAGACTCATTGGCTTGAAAACTCTCAACACCAGAACTTGCCCTTAGCTTTTACGGAGAACAAGATACGATCAAAGAATGCGGATTTTGGATGTTAGACCTACTTTTACAATGTACAGCTATGCATATTTATTTTGCTCTGAATAGGTCAGCGCTGGATCACAATACACCTGATAGAAAGTGATGTTGAGATCTACAGTGGAGCGCGCTTACCTAGAAGAAACCGGTTATGTTAGATAGCATGTTAGACCTGCCGAGCACGTAACGACATCAGTCAGCCACACTCTGGCCTAAGGTAGAAATATCTCTTCCTATATAGTAAATAGGAAGTAGTATATAGTATGTAGGAAGAGATTCCCTGTTCCCCAATTACTATAATCTAGTGATTTTCAAGGCTAGAGTCAACCGGTTCCTTCTAGGTAAGCGCACTTCACTGTAGACCTCCTTGTCACTTACCATCAGGTTAATTTGTGGTCAAGCGCTGACCTATTTAGAGTAAAGAAAAAGATATTTATTAGATAGCTGACTCTCAGAGCACACTGCAAGGTGATGGTTGGTAACGGATCAACTTGAGAGTGGAAACAAGCCAAGCAAGCACTAGAAAATGTTCTACCACCTGCAACAATGATGATGATGGAACTCACTTCATCTTCCTCTCTTGGGTCTCGAATGAGGACGCTGAGGTGGAGTCTGTCTCCGAGTCCAAGTCACGGGAGGTGCCTGATGATGTGTCACTGGAAGGGAAAAAGTGGTTAGAAATATGCTCTTTGTTAATTATATATAAAAGTTACAAATCGTATATACAGTTTTCTAGAAAAATATAAGCTTCTTTCTAAAAACCAATTTGGATTTAGAAAAAAATCATCTACCACACTAGCTGTGACTACGTATGTGCAAGAAATACTTAATAATATGCGAAACAAACATTATTCTATCGGCCTACTTTTAGACATGACCAAGGCGTATGACAAGGTATCCCACGAAATTCTTTTGAAAAAACTCTTTGAAATAGGAATCAGAGGAAAGCCTTTGCGTTGGCTTACTTCTTACCTAAGTAACAGAAAGCAATATGTACAAATAGATTATCATCATCATAACAAACAAATCATTGAATCAATCCAATCAGACACCACAACTACCAACTGGTCAATTCCCCAAGGGAGCGTTTTGGGATGCGTCCTCTTCCTCATATACATAAACAATTTACCTAACATAATAGACTCTGTTAGTATTCTCTTTGCAGATGACATATCCCTCATATTCAAAATTGATCATAATCACATTAGTCTAGATCACATAACAAACACATTCGACAACGTTAAAAATTGGCTTGAAAGACACAATCTTGAAATTAATACTAACAAAACAAAATTAGTACAGTTTCACCCACACCAAAGAAAAAAAATTAGTATGAATAACAGTATTTTATATTTTGTCTATGAATATTCACAATGTGTACTTTAATATGCAAAAATATATCAAAAATAAATAAATTATTGTGTCAAAGTAATAGAGCTGTGATAATAAATAAATATAATATGTTATACTGTGTAGTAATAATATTTTAGTCATAAGTAGTTTTGTATATAATTATAGTATTGTATAATTATTAATAGTCACTAATATTGTAAAGACACTGTCTAGTTTTCCTTGGAGGAAAGCTAGCCAGTGCCTCTTGCTACGCCCTATTACAACAGGGTACATGTAACATAGCCTTATGTCATACATGTGTTGCAAGTTAATAAATAAACTATAAACTATAATCTCATAAACAAGTGTAAACTAAAAATGTAGAAAATCCCCGACTCTATACTTTGTTGTGGTCATCTTGAATTGCAATTTAATCACAGTTTTTTTATTTTACTAATCAAGCTTTCATTTAACAAAGTGTGTTATCCGCCATTCCACACACACACAGACACGACAAACTTTCATCACCCCTTCGTTACTGATTTTGCGTTAAAAAACAAAGAGTAAAGAAGTTCATCAAGAAGTTGTCTCTACTTCTGAGCGAAGTTGCAGATCCCATAATTACACCCAAGAAATTTAAGCAGATAATTATGGTGTCATCAAGAAAGACTTCGATATTGACCGTTATGTAATATACAATAGGTGTTATAGAATAGAATATCATTTATTCGTCATAACGTATCCTAATTATTACAATTTAGAGATTTAATAAAAGGATACAATACGTTCTCTTCAATTTCACATTCATACATTATTTATTCATTATTAAATTAACAAGTTTCACTTCAATTAAAATGTCAATATTAATATTAATTGCATAATAAACACAGGAATTTAATATTAAAATCAGTCAGACTGTTTAGAATAGTCTGAGTAAAATCAAAATAAAAATACAATTCATGTCATTTCATGTCAGCTGTAAAGGGGCTTCGTCATAGATAAAAAATAATAAATTTTATCGACTAATGTCAAAACAATGAGGCTATAAAGTTGCCATGTCAAGAAAAAGTAAAATGTGCTAAAAATTTAGTTATTTGTCAGTAAATTAAAATTAGAATAATCATTTTCTAAGAACTCTGATATTTTATACACCGTTTTTGACAAAAGAAGTTCTTTAACGCAATAATGAACATTTCACTTACTCGATGGACTCGCTGGAGCTCGCCTTCTCGATGCTGGAGACATCAGAGTCGGAGACGTAGTCGTACCAGGCGGGGCCGCGGTGCGCCGCGTCGTTAAATTGTCCGATGTTGGGCAGCTCGTCGATGTGAACCAGGTTTGGCGTCACGCCGGTCTCCGCTAGGGAGACTGGAAGATGGGAGGGAAAGGGGGGAGGGTGGGACGAAATGTGTATTGTTATAACTCCAATAATTAAAGAAAAAAAAATAAGTTCGCATCTTCTTGCTTGCACTCTTTAAGTCATGCAAGGGAAAGGACAGTGTTTTCTCTATTGGCTGAATAATAAACTGTTTCTTTGTTTCTGTTAATAATATAAGAAATAGAATTTCCTGTTTACAAACATACAGTGAAGGATATGGTACTACGCTGTTATGAATTTAACAAAGCAAACTACTAATAGGCTACATTATCATCATGAAGTGACTTAGTGATTTTCAAGAAGTGCACTTCGGCGTGCCTCAAGGAAGCGTGTTGGGCCCGACTTTATTTTTAATTTACATAAATGGGCTATGCCAACTTGAAGTACCCAATGGGAAGCTGTTCGCTTTCGCAGATGACACAGCGATAGTATTTCATGCAAAAAGCTGGGAATCTGTATCGTACGTTGCAAATCATGGCTTAAGTAGAATAGTAGGATGGCTACGACAAAATCTTCTGACACTAAATGTCACTAAAACAAAAATTATTGCTTTTCGAATATCATCCCGCACTGCTCCCAAGCAACCACTGAAAATTAATCTTCATTTCTGTAACACGCTAAACCAACCCCTGAATCCATGCGCCTGCCCCGTGCTTGAGCAAGTGACTGACATAAAATATCTAGGGATCTATATTGATGAATTGTTATCGTGGACGAAACAACTGGAAACTGTCACTAAGCGTCTAAGAAAACTCCTATTTATTTTCAAAAGACTGAAGACTATAGCCGATACAAGTACAATTAACATGGTATACAATGCACTGTGCACATCATTACTTACATATTGTATCAGCTCCTGGGGGTCTGCGTGCTCAACATACCTGATAAAGGTTGAAAGAGCACAGAGACTAGTCCTCAAAGTAGCACATAGGAAACCATTCTTCTACTCAACCGATGACTTATACCAGGAAACCAAACAGCTCCGAGTCCGGCAACTTTTCATTCAGTCATGTATTCTAAGATTTCACAAAACTGCGCTCATCACTGCCACCGTTCATTCACACAACATCGGCCATAGGCGGTCCGCCAGATGGAAAGCCCCGAAAAGAAAAACAAGATTTGGTCAGAGGTGCTACTCCTACCTAGGGGCGTACCTATACAAAAAATTGAATGACGCCCTCGATATTGCTAATGACACTAGATACATCTGCAAGAAAAAAATACTCAATTACCTCCTGACACTTAACTATAGAAACACTGAAGCTTTGATACGTCCAGTTATTTAACTAAACTAATAAATATGCACGTGTACACCCACATACACACACTCTCATACCCACCCACCCCCACACACTGTTACACCCACCCACACACACACACACATACACATACACACACACACACACACACACACACACACACACAAATTTGGGAAACCGGCACACCAACTGCAATGCCAGGCTGTACTCGGACATACCGATACCACACCACAAAAACACTCACGCACACATCACACTTGCATCACTAGACAGTAAGTTTACACATTGAAGAGACCTAACTCCCACAAACACAGGGTATCCTACTGTGGGAGCTAGGGCACCCAAGTGCTAAAACCGCATTCCATATTTTTTGTATTAAACATTTCTAGTTTGTATTTATTGTATTGTTAGTTGTAATTATGTTCATTAGCATTAAGAACAAATGAATGAATTAATAAATATATTTATTATTATTATTATTATGAACTTCAAAACACAAATTTATTACATTAACTATAGTTACATCCATATCTTTAAGTATGTTGGTAAAGTGGAAAGAACAATTCAATAATTTTGAACAAATAGGTCTATTAGATGTTTAGTCTAGATCTGTTGGTCCGTCTCTGTTTGTTAGATGTTATTATATTTTCTTCCAAGTTCAGAGATTGTTTATATAAATATCAAATTATCACAAACCAAACAGTTCTAAAATGAAGATATTATAGTTTTCCATCTTACCATCCCATTAACCAGTAGTAATGTAAGCAACCTCTACGAAATGAGGCTTCATGTTTATTTAGCCCCTCGCAAGTAATTATGTAGTCGTTCTTCATATATTAATACAGAATTCATTAATTCCATACATAATTCAAAACATGCGCATAACATTAAAGCGGAATATGAATATGCTTGAGAGCCCTGAGGAGTCTTGTGGGAAACTTCACAATGAGGTGTTTATCCGACCTTTTACGATCACGATATATCTTTTTTATACATTGTAAACTAAGTAAAAGGTTGCCTGGAAGAGATCGCTTTAAGCGATAAGGCCACCAATTGTGGCACACTAATTTTAAGTTATTCTATTTTATTGTGTTTTTTTATTTTTGTGTGAAATAAAGAATTTTTATCTATCTATATATATCAGTATAATAGAAGTATATTGTTATAAAAAAGGGTTTTTTAAGTTCACTGGGTATATAGTAAGGTCAATTTAATAGATCAGATATTTCTCAGAATGATGAGGAGATCTGCTTAAAAAGATAGATTAAAGCCAACGAATTGATAGTGACTTACTAAATAAAATACTTAAGTATGTAGGATAAAAAAAAATAGAAAAAATCTGATCACAACAGGCAACCAGCCAAAAACCTACCACCGAATAACTGTAGTATTACTTACTCGAATGTAGCAAATTAGGTACTTACCTTCGACAAACAAAGCCAAGAGCAAAGCAATCATTTGCTGTATACTTTACAAATAAATCTCATACTTTGTCCCGATCGTAAAGTAAAATGTTTTGCATTCTGTCGTTCACTGTAGGTATTTATATTTTTATCGCTAACTGTTTGAACAGATTTCGTTCTGCAACTTTATGTGCAATATTTTATTTCGTCATTATTTTTTATTTACATATTTTAGATTTTCAAATATTTATTTACGAGTAGGGTCGGGTCGGGAGAGCTTAGATTTTTAATACGTGACAATACTGGTTCGAATCAGGCTCTGCACCAAGTACTTGTTTTTCAAATGATGTGTGAAATATGCACTAACTTATGCGGTGAAGGAAAACATCGTGAGACAAGCATCATGCTCCAATGACTACAAAATCCAAATCGTTTGTCATTTGCCAAATGTTGACCAGTATGATAGACCTACATCTCTCTGCAAGAGAAACCCCTGAACCCCAAAATTGAGATCGACTTCTATAAATTAAAATTTAAATAATGTAACTTGCATTCGTACTATGACGATACTTGCGTCAATCTAGAAAAATAACCTATGTGTACATAATCTATATACAATAATTTATTAATTTAAACTTTAAATAATTGATATTCAGATATCTATCTTAATCGGTTCAGCTGATAAAGTGTGAAGGAGTAGGAAATATAATTATACATAATTTTGCTTTACGAAGTGTGATCTTGTAGTTTTTAAACAGCCTGTTCCCAATGTTACTAAAATAATTGTCATAAAAAAGATCGTACTCAACCGAAGTGGACTTAACCAATGTAATTTTTTGTATCCGCAATCCACTGAAATGAAAAGAGAGTTGGACCACGGCCGATATCCCATGCCACTTAAATATGCACATAGATATACGAGTAGCTACAACAGGTACAATTAGCTAGCTACCTTCTCGCTTCTAATACTAATTCAGTAAACTCCATGTAACATCACTCGATTTAACGACAAACTCTCTAAAGCGTCGAAATCAATTGGAATTAAGTTGGTTTAGCTTGTATTCCATACAATTATACATTCTCTCCATTTAACGACCACTCTCTATAACGCCATAAAATGCACAGTCCCTTCAGTTTGTTATATAAAGCTTACACTGTACTAACAAACTCTAGCTATAACTCAAAATGATTACCTACTCCTTTTCTACAATGAATTAAAAATGAAACAACAAATGAAGGCACTTTATCATGAATGTATTGTTACACCGGCAGCGCCATCTTTGCTTTCAAGTCACACATTACTAATTCATTATGGAAGCTTCGGGTCCAGTCCGCTGGCGAGCCGAGTCGAGGGGAGCAGGCTTCTTACTGGGAATACAAGGAATAATCAGTTGTTTAAAATTAAAATAATTTGAGATATTTAGTTAGAAAGTGGCCGTAATCTTAAATATGCTTAAAATTGAGATTTTAATGGTATGGAAACCTTCAAGCATGAGTCTGACTTGCTCTTGGCCAATTATTTGTAAATAGAGATGTACATATAAAGAAAGTTGTAAGTAGAAGACAAAATTAAATATTTAGTGTACTTCCGCTGTGATCCGAAATCCAAATTAAGACAAGTAAAGGAAAAATCAACTAAGGTCAATTAACCAAGCTTAATTAACTAAGATTAATTAACTGAGATCAATTAACTAAGATTAACGTTACCTATCACAATTCGGAAATTCTTAACTCTACACATGTTTCGCATAACCACAAGGCATCATCAGGAGATGCTGATTCTTCGAACGACAAGTCGAAAGTAAGTTAAAGTTGTAAGTTTATAGTTGTATTTTTATGATATGTGAAGTAGCTTAATAAGTTTTTGTGTAAATTGTTTTTTTTTTTATTTATATAAAGACACATTTCACACACGGCTGGTTAGCCCCATACTGAACCAATTCTAGTTTGTATTATGGTTGCTAACACAACTGATATACTACATATACATACATACATACTTTTTTATATAGATACATATTTAACACCCAGACTTACAGCCAAAAAATGTAGTTAAGCACAAAGATGTTGGCTGAGCCGGGAATCGAACCCAGAACCTTCTGATTGGCGGTTCGGCATAGTAAACATCACGCCAACGAGGGGTGGTCAAATTGCTTAATAAGTCTTTGTGTTAATTGAA
The DNA here is from genome assembly GCA_035578125.1 of Mellilla xanthometata. NCBI lineage: Eukaryota > Metazoa > Arthropoda > Insecta > Lepidoptera > Geometridae > Mellilla > Mellilla xanthometata. Next base: position 310,357 of record JAPUBQ010000026.1, read on the forward strand.
ATTGATACTTACATTCACTATATTATTTTAAATAAATAATTTATTAATCGTAATCTTCTTCGTCATCGTCTCTTGGTCTAGCTGTGAACAAAAATCAGATCATAAATCAATACAACAAATAAGTCTTGTATATATTTTTAGACCAACTGTTGTTTTTAAGCAATATCAAATATACCTTGATAGACGTTCCATTTAGGTGCACCTAAAGTACAAGAAAAATAAAAAATGGAATAAACAATCTAACATTTTTATTCCAAACATAACTTAAAATGTTTAATAATTTTCAAGGTACATGAAAAGTATAGATGAAATAAAAAAAAAACATATTTTTAGAACAAATCCATAAAGGTCAAATATAGTTTTCTACTTAATTCCCACCGCAAACCACTTAAACTTTCCTTGCAAATGTCAAAGCGAACTACAAAGAAACTAGCCCAAGGCTTTACTAAGTTATAAGAAAAAGTCCAATAAGAAAGCCTCAGATCTACTGAAGTTTGATTAAAATGGATTATCATGAGCGGGCCGCAGATGGGCCCGTAATTTATTTTTAATTTATATCCTTAACTTGTCAGGGATCTGTGGATTCTCCTGATGAGATTTCACGGGAAATTAAGGGCAAACTGCTTGTGAATTTGTTGGATATTTTCATTTATTTTAGGGGAATTAATCTGACAAAATGCCTGTCTTCCAATGGTATCATACATTGTATTAAAACTTTCATAATGAATAATGTTTGTATAACCGGCTATCACTTACGTTTATTTTGTCGGTATAAGCCCGATATGTTTCAGCACAATCAGTGTGCCATTCTCAAGGGCAGGAACACAGCCAACGTAAGTCCGCGATGACGGCTGCGCCTGAACTACCTACTCTACTGACTAATTACCTATTTGTATTGTATTATTATTGGTATTATACATTTTCATGTGAACATTTTCTGGTGTTCGCCTGGCTAGCTACCTTCTTTAAGTTGAAAATCTGTCGCCAAGCATTGAACGGTCAGTGTGTTCCAGTAGCCTTTTAGAGAGCCAATTAATTATTCCAGACTAGACATACGCCTTGCTGGTCAAATGTAAAGTTTTATAGTAGTGCAGTTAATTTAGAGACTCCTATTTTAGCTTTTATTTGTATTCTCAATGCTCTTCTGTATGAACCAAGTAGCCAAGTTTTTACTACATTATTTGACGTTTTTTCTGTAATTGAAGTTATTGAATTAAAATATATTAACGTACCAGATTTCGTTCTCATCTTCGTACTAATCGATACGCCAGAACTGGTATCTGCAAAATCAATATTTGACATTAGGAATTATTGTAACTGTATTATTATTTGTAATTAATTGGAAACCTATTTTTTGCAATATCGCCTTAATGTGAAAAATAACGCCTTTATTTGTAAATAGAAATGCTTTTAATAAGTATATAACCATCTACTATGAACCAAAATGAATAAGTTAGTTATTTTACCTAATAAATAATAAAAAAAACTATATCTAGAAAATTTAATCTATCATTGTAACAAATTTCCTTCATTTTGTATGAACCACCTCCCTATCAAAAATTGTCAATGACTAAAACCATTTTATTCAGTACCTGTGTGTGTTCATCTTGATTGATTCGAAAATATAGCATCTACGTGAGGACCAACTGAGATACTAACAGCCGGAATCAAAATTGGCCAGTTAATACAAACTGGATTTCGCCTTCAGTCAGAATTCTGTTACTCACCTTTAGCAGTAGGAACCGGCTCAGCTACAGCTTCAGGTACTTCAGGCTTCAAACTATAATGAAGAGTATGTCTTCTATGACTCATTTCATCAATTCCACCAGGCGTTAATGGTTTTCTCTTATCAGGCATGTGTAAATTACCATTAAAATTGCCATTCATATAGGTCTCTCTGACATTTCCTGGTATAGATGAACTTGTGAGGTGTCCTCCTGATGGTCTTAGAGCACTATTGGAGGATTCGAAGTTTCCATTAGAATCTTTTCCTTTTCCAGTGATGGGGATACCATTGTTGATAAATTGGATTTGTTGACCATCTGTAATAAACATAGTTATAATTTTGAATTGTTTAATTTTTGTTATGCTATTACAGAAATGTGATAGTAAAACGAATATACAAAACATAATACTAAAGATAGTTAGATTAACTCTTTATTGGTAGGTATTAAGATTGAATAAAATATTATTATATTTCAAATTAGTAAAGTATATAATAATATTATATTACCTTCTGCATGTTGATGTAATGACCCTAATACATCATTCCAAGTTTTCTCAGAGCCAGAAGGTTCAAAAATATTTAGCCCTGAGTTCTTGATAAGCACTCCATCTGAAGAACCACTGAGACCAGATGATCCGATGAGCTGATCAGCGGAGGAGCCAATGGTTCCATGAGACCCAATCACTTTTCCACTGGAGGAACCAATGACACCAGATGGTCCGATCAGTTGTTCAACTGAAGCACCATTGGTTTGACCGATCAGTTTACTATCTGAGTAATGGTCGACGGCCAGTTTGGCACCACTGCTACTTCCTGTGATCCCTGGAGATGGAGAGGAAAATATGTTAATTCTTTCGCTTATAAGCGTTCTTACGATGTGTGATATTGATTTTGATCGAGAGAGTATTTAATAGGTAAACTCGTCTATGACCACTACAGACAGATATTCCCATGAAAGTAAAATAATATAAAGAATTGATGGAACATCCCGCCAAAAGTAAATTAACTCATCACCAATAACCGTAAAAGAGTTCATATGACAGCGAATAAAACAGTAACAAAATTCATGACGACATAACAATATAACACCTTTACAATACAGGTAGACGCGAATAAAAAGTTAATAGCATATGGGACACTCAGGCAAATATAGTTGTTTGATTGTAGAGGGATTTCCAAAGTCATTTGCTACAGAATCCTACTTATGACTTCTTATCCCATTTCTAGTGCCTATATGTTCATCTCTTGAAGTTACTTAATCTAAGTTAAAGCTAGAAATACTCGTATGTATATAGAAAGATAGAAAAATTATTTATTATTGGCCACAAATATGAATAATTTAAAAATAGAATAGTCTTATTAATTTCATACACAGCGCACATACCTACAAATTTACATAAATGTTATACCTTTTTGTTTGTTGTTGTGGTGCGTTGCGGGAGCACTGTGCCCCGCTGTAGTGCTCTTGCCGAGCCTGTGGCGCAGGGCAACAGAACTCCCGCTCCGCGCAAACAAATATACACAACACCGCATATAATACTTTATATAATACAAAACAGAAATTTATGCATATTATATCAAATCTTTGAGATTTAACAAGAAACAATTCACATGAATCAATCCAAAGCGTATGTAAGCATTTTAGTGCTACCAGTTATACGTGACATTTCTGGTAATGGTAGAAATTGAAAAAAAAAAAATTCATATTATTTCTAAATAAATTAAATATCTGTTATTTATGAAAATCACCAGAATTAACTAAGATACGAAGGTGTTATGTTGTTATGATCTCTTTCAAGAAATAGTTTTGCTAACCTAAATTTAACATTAATTTAAAAGTTTACGCAAACTGTACTGAAACAGTTTGGTTATTGTGAAAATTTAACTTTCGCTGAAAGCGAAAAAGAAACTATTTCCAGACTAATATTTAATATTTAAAACCTCTCAAGCTACTTAAAAACAATGAGTAGATGTTTGGACCAATAGTCACGTCTGTGACCAGGATGCCGTAGGGTTGCTAGTTTCCCGCGGAATGGTACTAGTCTGCGCGTGAATTGTTCCGCGTTCCCAATTGATTGCGCCCCTTATTGCCAACCCTATATCTCCAGATATTGGAGTATTGAATTGGATTAGAGAAGAGAAATGTCAGAACTATATTAAGCCACAGTTTCACAGAATAGGTACAAGTAAAATATACCTACGAGGGTGAATCAAAAAATTCTTAGAATCAATATTAAAAAATGCAAAGATTTAAATAATAATATTTTATTTTTCTACATAATCTCCCTGCAATGCAATGCATTTAGAATAACGCGTTTCTAACTTCCTTATTCCTTGTGAAAAAAAATATTTTCTTGACTCTCGAAAAAGTCCTCTACGGCAGCTATAACCGCGTCATTATCGTGAAATTTTGTTCCACGAATTTCCCCTTTTAATTTTGGAAATAAGTGAAAATCACTTGGGGCTAAATCCGGAGAATACGGTGGGTGGTCAAGAAGATTGAAGCCAGCACAGCGGATTGCGTTGAGCGCAACTTCCGATCGATGAGCAGGAGCGTTATCTTGAAGGAACAACAAGCCCAACGACAGTTTTCCACGACATTTTTCTTTAATCGCTTCACGCACTTTCGGGGTTAAATTTGCATAATAGGGTCCAGTAATCGTCTGGCCTTTTGGCATGTAATCAATAAAAAGGATTCCTTCACTATCCCAGAACACAGAGGCCATAACTTTGCCAGCGGTAGGAGCAACTCGAAATTTCTTAATGGATGGAGAGGATGGTCGTTTCCAAGACATGCTTTGTCTTTTAGTTTCAGGATCAAAATGGTGGACCCACTTTTCATCCATGGTGACAAGACGACGGCAAAAATTATCCGAATAACGCTGGAACATTTCGAGATTACGCTTGGAAATTTCCAAATGTCGCTTTTTGTTTTCGTCGGTTAACATTCGTGGCACCCATCTTGCAAACACTTTTTTGAACCCCAGTGAATCAATTAAAATTGGTTGAACGCTACCAAAACATATCTTTAGGATCTCAGCTATATGTTTTATAGTCATTCTTCTGTCTTCCGAAACCAGATTCTCAACCTTTTTGACATTTTCTTCTGTAACGGAGCTTGAAGGCCGCCCAGAACGCGGGTCATCTTTACAGCTTGATCTACCTCTTTTAAATTCAGCCACCCAGTACGCAACCGTAGAATAGGGTACAGCATCACCCCCTAATGTCTGCTGAATGTCCAAAAAAAATTCCTTCATAGACATTTTTTTCAAACTGAGATATTTTATCACCGCATGTAACTCACTTTTATCCATAATTTTAACTTTTTAGCAACTCGTTGCACAAAAAAAATTATTACATGCGAACGAAGGAACATTTCGAGATTACGCTTGGAAATTTCCAAATGTCGCTTTTTGTTTTCGTCGGTTAACATTCGTGGCACCCATCTTGCAAACACTTTTTTGAACCCCAGTGAATCAATTAAAATTGGTTGAACGCTACCAAAAGATATCTTTAGGATCTCAGCTATATGTTTTATAGTCATTCTTCTGTCTTCCAAAACCAGATTCTCAACCTTTTTGACATTTTCTTCTGTAACGGAGGTTGAAGGCCGCCCAGAACGCGGGTCATCTTTACAGCTTGATCTACCTCTTTTAAATTCAGCCACCCAGTACGCAACCGTAGAATAGGGTACAGCATCACCCCCTAATGTCTGCTGAATGTCCAAAAAAAATTCCTTCATAGACATTTTTTTCAAACTGAGATATTTTATCACCGCATGTAACTCACTTTTATCCATAATTTTAACTTTTTAGCAACTCGTTGCACAAAAAAAATTATTACATGCGAACGAACTGACAAAAACAAGTGACAGTCTGCATAAATATAGTGTGATACACACTCTTTAATTTGAATATCGAACTTGATCCAAAAAGGTTTCATATATATGCACTTCTAAGAACTTTTTGATTCACCCTCGTATGTGGAATCATTTAAAATTAATCCCTACTAAACGAAAGAAACCGGAATAATGTTTGTATAACTGGCTATCACTTACATTTATTTTATCAGTATTAGTATAGGTAATTATTATAGCATAGGTACATTACATACTATATTACATATAAAGCATGATTTAATTTAAACTTTTTGTTTTTGTACCTTGCTATCAACTGATAAATTATGATATAATATGATGAAAGCTTTTGTTTTCCCTGAGTAAATAATTTTATAACTTTAAATCACAACATTCTATAGTTAACATGTTTCAATAAACTAGTCTCATAATTACATTCACTGTTACCAGATCAATTATAACGGCCTTTTACTTGTCAAGCATACCTATATACTTTCGTGTTAAATTTGTACATTTATTATAGTTAAAATTAATAATTAACCATTTACCGACCTTTTCAACAAAGCAGTAAACTGCGTAAGCAAAAGGTTTGTTCTAACAATGTCCCGTCTACGATGATAGGACAAAGAATAGACGGAAACAAAAAGAATACCGTTGTGAAAGGGGTTGGAATACGGATTCTGTCCACTGTCTGCGACTTGCTACGTCCGCGGATAATATAGAAACGGTCCTGTCAAACCCACCTGGGGCATTACATTTGTCAATTCTGACAGCCATGTCGTTCGATCGTAAATTTTTACTTTATTCGTTTTGTTGTTTTAACGAGAGGGTTTATAAGGCTCGGAGGTGTCATGGAAGGTGTTTATTGACGACATTCGGGTTTAGGCGATCGTTTGCAGATGAGGGTAGTTGCAGGTGTTTCCAGTGAAGGGTTAAGTGTTACGCAGATGTTATTCGGTAGATTAGCTTCAGTATATGAAGATTCATATTATTAGAACAACAAAATTTCCTTGTTTGTTTTCGAAAGCGATTCATTTTTTAACCAATTCTATCTAATTAAAAAAAATATTATGTGACATTACCTATTGACCCCGGGTTGTCGTTTGAGGGCTCATAACCTGAAATATAAAAAAGTAAAATTACAAAGAAAAACGGACGAAACCAATGCTAAAAATAAAATAAACAATTCAGTTTTTTTTTTAATCTCCTTTTGTCGTATGAACGGAGAATCAGAAAGACAATTCCAAAGCTTCGCGGCCTTAAAATAAAATCATTACTTTATTCGACCCAATGAACTGTAATTGTCACCCTGAGATATCCTACTAAAATTATAAATGTTTGTGTCTGCGTTAATGTGTGACTTGTATATCTTTGTTATTTCTTAAACAGCACAATTAATTTAGGTTAAATTTGATATGGAGATGGACTAGACCTTGGATTAAAACATATGCTACTATAAAAACTCTGATTAACACAACTAGCACACCTAGTTTGATCATAATTCTCACTACCCTGTAATTGTACTGGAAACAGTTCCTTCAAACCGGAACACAGTATTTAGTGCTTGCACAATACTGCTTGGCGGCAAATAACTGGCACAAATGAGGAACTTTCGTTGGTCCCCGATAAAGAGGTTTACCACTTCAAAATCCCTAATGAACAAACAGAAGAACTTACAGCAGGAAGGCGAGGTGTAGCAGTTGACCTCGATAGTGATTCTCTCGGTAGAGATGGCCTCCGTGCACACACACACCTGGCAATCATCCCACGGGTGCTGGAAGGGCGCGTTCGGTCGGTAGGGGGCGCATGACTCATCTACGGAGATAAGCAATAAAGATAAGATAAAATTTAATTGATTCCGTAAAACAAAAAAGTGCACGTACATAAATTCTTACATCTACATAATATCTTTAGATCAACAGTAACTGGTACGCTGTAGGGACGCCCTGCTATAGGACTACCAGAAGCCTGTCTCGTATAACAAAATTATTATATTGGTCTGTCTCTCCAACTGTCGTCAGGCTGTACGTCGTTAACCGTCATATCTAGACAGTTGACAGTTTCAGGCGGTGCATCTCTGTTGCCGCTTTAACCAAAAATAACAACATTCATAGTGTTTCTTGAAAAGCACCATCCTGTGATCTTCAACTCTGAAGTGAATAGGTTCCTTCTAGGCCAGCGTGCTACGTCGTAGGTCACAGCGCTGCCAAGTTATAGTCAAAGTTCTGTACTGTTTTGAACTGTGTTAAAGAAGCCAGTGCTTTCTCATTTTTACATTCAATTGACCAGCCATTGGGACCAGTCTGTTACACATGCTGGTTCCGATGCAGCCAGCATATCCAACAATATTGTCTATCCATCGAGCTTGTGCTAAATGTCGCTCTACTTTTCTTTAATACTACTTACTCGGTGACTGCTCCACTCCAAGATGAAGAAATATTATATTAAAGTCATAACTCACGTGGAGCGGGTCCGGGGAGCGGGCCGGGAGGTGCGGGGGGCCACGAGCCTACAACAATGATAATGTCATATTACAGGTAGACATATATATAGGTTATTATTATTATATACCCTTATATTACTCCACTAATCCACTAACTATAGATATACGTTATAATTACTCTTTTTATAATTGCTTTTGCTTTTGTTTCAGGTAAGCAAGAATATTATTTCTGCAAGGTAACAGCTTTTTCGTCATTGAAGGTAAGTATTCATATCCTGAATTAATCGTATAAGTAGTCATCATTAGAAAGGAATGTCTACTGTACCTGTTTTATATATCCCACATAAACTGAGGCTACAACTAAATTAGGTATAATAATAATCGTTTATTGAGGCAAAACATTAATTATTTTTTCAAGACATTCATGTATTATTTTAAGCATTACAATACAAATACTTATACTTATATTATATAATGTATTTTTAAATTGTTTTAAAATATTCATAAAACACACGTACCGCACTCCGGGTTGTCAAAGTTGTCGTAGCACGTGATGGTCTGTTCCGGTTGTCCCCACGGCGTATTCTCCACCGTGCACTTGCAAACCTTGCACGGCTCGTGCGGGTGGGGGAACAACACGTCACTCGGGAAGTCCTTGCACGACGGCACTGGAAAAAAAATGGCTTTTATATTAGGATACATTTCACACGCAGCTGGTAAACCCCATACTAAATCATTTCTAATTTGTATTATGGTTGTTAACACAACTGATATACTACATATATATACATAAATAAATACTTTATATAGATACATATTTAACACAACCAGACCAGATCGACAGCCAACTTAGTTCAGCACAAAGATATTGGCTGTGCCAGGAATCGAGCCCGGAACCTTCTGATTGGCAGTCCGGCATGGTTACCATTACACCAACGAGGTTGTTTTGATACAGATATTATTATAAATATACAGATACAGATATTATATATTATTTTCAAAATGGTAGCCAAAAACGTTATGTTGTTCGAAGCTAAAAATGTGTAATGCGTTTTATTATTTAATTTGTTAGCCTGTGCTCTACTGCTGAGTATATGCCTCTTCTCTCCAATCTACAGACTTTTAACTTTCTAGTACAAAGTGTCTCTTAAAGGATATGTACATATGATTCAGTAGATCCATCGGTTTGCCTTAGGAGTGACCGTATAGCCTTGAAATGAGTTATAGTGATGAAATATTTTTTGGTTCTCTTTTATAAATATTGTCATATAATAATAAGATATTTATAATAGAATCAACTTACGAGGCGTAGGTTCCGTAGGATGAATGGGTGCTGTTAAAAATTAAATTGATAATAAATAAATGTCACAAATTTTAATGGTATTAATTTTTTTAAATAAAATAATCTTATTCTCATGATAAAACTTACGTAATGTGGTATCATCTGGAGGGAGAACTGGAAAACAAAAATAAAGTATCACATACGGAACCGTAAAAGCTTCGTAAACTTTATACTGGCAAAATATAACTGCTATAAATAAAATATCTTAATATATTATAGTCATCGTTGTCATATATATAGACTGATAAATTCTAGTATTTGATGTCGCAATTAGTAAAAACTGAATACAGTTTTACACACCATTAAACACAAAAAATCTAAGAGCCAAACGCGCCAAATGAAGTTTAAGAGGCGAATGGCAGATTTACATGAATCGGCATGGTCAAGTGTGCGAGTTTTCCTTAGATATCATTGAAATAATAATAGAATTGGATTTGGTCGGCGCATTAATCTTCGGCTTTGCGGCCACTTTAATAAATAAAATACATTATGTGACGTCACTAGTGAATAAAGCTATTACCGCACTGCGTGTTCTCGTGGCACGTGATCCGGACGTCAGGATGTCCGTGCTCGTCGCGAGTCTCCGTGCACACACACGTGGCGCACGGGTTCATCGGGTGGGAGAACGGGACGCCCACGGGGAGCGGAGCGCACAACACTGGGAATACACTTTTTTAATCATTTACACACACATATTAAAAAAAATTCAATTAATACAATCATCTTTTTTTTTATTTATAATGGGCTTGCGCTTGATCGTAATTAAGCCTGATAGTAAGCAATATTGCGATCTAAGGTGGAACGCGCTTGCCCAGAAGAAACCGGTTCACTCTTGCCTTGAAAACCGCTAGATTATAGTTATCGGGGAACAGAGAATTTGGCAAAGAATGTCACACCTTGGCAGTACGCACAATGAAGGTGTAGGCAAACCGCTTAGTTCGCGACTTAGGCACCTCCACAGTATAACGATCATCATGTTATTTGAGCTACAAATTAATCATATGTGACTTAATAATTATTATATATTTTTATAAGTCCCTAGCTCTCACGCAAGGATAGTGAGTTTGTGAGACATTTATATAGTAAACCAGATCTATTAATTATACATGTATTTTATTTTTAATAACTGGTGTCAAACTTAAATTATTTGATATTTGATTAACTCACTCTCTTTCTTTTGTGGCTCTGGTGTGGGGGGATCTGTAAAATTAAACACAATTATAAAAAAAAAAAACATTCACTTCCAAAATTAATGCAAATTAAAACGGTACTTACTGCATTCTGGTTTTAAGACACATCTGACCACTTTTGTGGGCAAGAAGTGGCCCAACTCAGTGCCTAGTGAGCTTCCTGGCCCACTGCCTGGGCCATAGTGGCAGACACACGAGCGACACGGATCATCCGGGTCCGTAAATGGTACATCCACGTCACGGTACTCGCAGATGTTGTCTGTGTAAACAAGAACAGATTAAAAATGTTAAAAGCCCTGACACAATCTGTGGCGTCACCCATCTTCGATCTGGAATGTATCGTAGTGGATGTTTTCAACTACTCAAAACCTTACATTTGATATCCATATTGTAAGTACAAGTAGTAAGAAGATGTAATACGCAATTTTGTGGCAGTGGCCTGTGGCGTCTTTGTCACCTTCATCGCCCGCTACCAATCAGAGCGCTCGTTCTGAATCGCACACGCACATATTTAAACCATTGTAAAACAAATAACAATAATAAGTCATGATGAATTTAGAGTGATCACAGTGACTTAACTGTTTTACCGAGAAGTGGGTCAGTATGGGAAAAGAAAAAAACAAAGAAAAACTTACAAGGTGGTGAAGGCGAAGGCAGAGGAGTAGTGCTCGGCGGTGACACTGTGTATGAAAAAGAATCCTTGTAACTTCAATCAAATATTGCGATTACTTATAAAATATTTTAACGACTGTTTTAAAATTGCAATTAGTTGTAATTACAAAATAAATAGTTTTAACACAATTTGAATTATAAAATGAAAATAAAGCCTTTTTCAAGGCTCGTTCCTGAAACAATTCTTTCATCTTTGATCCTTGATAAAATGTGTAACAAAAGCCCTTATAATAACTCGTGCGAAGCTGCGGGCTGCTAGTCAAAACATAAAAATATGTATATCAATTTGAAGGCAGAATAAATTACACTTACAGCATTCAGGTTTGACGCGACACAGTATCTGCAGGTCTGGTCTCCACGAGCTATGGGGCGCGGAGCCGGACTCTGCGTAGCTACAGGTACACACGCGACATGGGTCACTGGGGTCATCGAATGGCACATTTATTGGCTGGTGTCTGCAGACGTCAGCTGAAAACACGTTGTATACATTTAAGCAACTAGCTGACAATATTGTCAGTACTAGCAAACCCGGCGAACTCCGTTTCGCCACAAAGTTGAATTTTTCCCTAAATTTAGTTTTCTATAAACCTCACGGAACTCGAGGCCTTTCCAACTAATGCTGTACCGTGGAAATCGGTTCGTGGGTTCTGGAGTTATAGCGTCAGGAAGGAAAACCCGACTTATTTTTATATTATAGAAGATATGTGAGTCATTAAGACATCAGACTTAACGATAGAAATAAAATAAGGTTATATTATATGTAGATACTTACATGATGGTGGAGGAGGCGACGGAGTAGTAGGTACTGTCGATTAAAAATTGTTATTAGAAATGACATAAGTTACTACAATCAAAAATTATTTATAGGCAATTAAAAAATAAATAAATTGGATTTCCATTCCGAAAACAACGTTCTTATAATAACTCTTAAAAACCCATTTTTTATCATTTGAAGGTAAATAAATAAGTCTTACAGCATTCAGGTTTGACGCGACACAGTATGTGCAGATCTGGTCTCCACGAGCTATGGGGCGCGGAGCCGGTGTCTGCGTAGCTACAGGTGCACACGCGACATGGGTCACTGGGGTCATCGAATGGCACATTTATTGGCTGGTGTCTGCAGATGTCAGCTGAAAACACGTTGTATATACATTTTACATTGTGATTTTTTCGAAAAATTGTTTTCATTTAGATTTTAATTGTCATTTTTGCTAAATGTACGTGTCTTATACAAAATACGAGTACTAGAGTAAAAACGAGTAGAAGATTACTAAAGAGATTTTTTTTAGTGACCGAACTTTCTAAGTGCATATTTTTATGTAGTTTGTGCTACATACAATAAATTAATAAGTATCTTTATAGTAAAAATATTTTTTTGTGCTTGGTCAAATACTTGTCATGCTTTTTTAAGAGTTTCGTATACGGATTTCAATACATACATATATTCATTTAAAAGCATCCATGTCACAATATATGTCATACATTCCACCACTAATTTGTAACGAGTTTTGGCAAAATAATAATTATTTTATTCGCATATTTAAATCAAATATTGAGTTCATAATTTTATAAGTTAGCCATGGAACGAATGGACAAATCAAGTTAATAGCTGTTTTCTAGGTAAGCGTATAATATCGAACAAAGACACCAGGCAAGTAGCTTGACACCAGACAAGCTGTGGTCATTATTTATCAGTTGTAAAAATAATGAAAAATTGACATTTATAGGGGGTTTCTTATTAAATAACAGATCTGTAAAAAAGTGTTATTTATACTTACTTTTTTTGCACCCGGATAGAAGAAAGCATGTCACTTTTAGTTCTGGTTGTGAAAATGGTGACTTGACGAGCTCACATTTACAAACCCGGCAAGGGTCATCAGGGTCGGGGACTAGCGTGCCGTGAGGGTGGGAACAGATACCGTCTGATAAGGGAATATTAAAAATATTAGTTAATAGGAAAAAAACTATTATAATTTATTAAGAAAGAAATAAAGAATAAAGGCGTTTATTGTGTACACATTACATAACTTCAAGAATAATTAATATTAAGTAATATGTATGTACACAAAAGGAGCAGGTTTAGCATGGGCTGTAAGTACACAAGGTTCTCCAGCGCTGGTTTTCAACCTTTACACACAACAATTACATTTAGGTAGCTATTAGCATAGGTAGCACACTTATGTATTACATTGCCATTTAAAACCTATTCTCCTATAAAGTAGATAAGTAAATAAAATCAGTGACAAAAATAAAATATGAAAATGTTTTACAACTAAGTATTAAAAAATAAGCTTCTAAAAGGGCAACAAAAGCTAACAAAAAAAAAAAAACATACATCTATTAGATTTACTAGTTTTTGTCTTTAATGCTATATAACACGTCTTTTATTTGTTATATAAATTAGTGAGAACCTTTTACCTTGGATAAACCCAGTTTTTTCTTGGTAAAATATTTCAATTATAGTATGTATACTGCCCGTCTGTGCACATACCCCGGTTGTACCCCAATGCAGTTGGGGAGCTAAGAAAATTTCTCCCTTGTAAAAAAAAGAGTGTTGCGACATTCTTATGAACAAAGTCATATATTGTTGTATATTTATTTTAAAATATGTACCATTTATGTACCTAGGTCCCACTCAACATGGATTTTTTAGAACAAGAGTTTTATACCTGGCACTGGAGCCTCAGTAGTTACCGGCGGCGGGCGGGTGGTGGGCACTGAAAAAATAAATAAATAGTATGTTAAATTGATCATAAACATAGCAACCACTCACTTGGATATACATACGAGTAGCTCGAATCAATAAAATAAAGAATTGAAACTTGTCCTCTTAGTTGCATAACCGAATGAGTGTCATAAGTCGAAGAAAAAAAGAGTTGATTTTAAAAATATCTATTATTGCATGTGTTTTTTTTTTCATATATGGCTTGTTGGACGAAAAGCTCTTTTGAAAAAAATAATAACTTTCAAACGTTTTTTTACCTTTTCTTGTTTTTATTTTACTTCTAATGGGCTAGCGCTTGATCGCAGTTAACCTGATGCTAAGCGATATCGTGATCTAAGGTGCAGTGCGGATTTCACGCGATTCATAAGTCATTTATAAAAAATCTTTTTTATTCCCTAAATTGTTATCATTATAACAATACACAATAAATTATTAATTACATTGATTTATATCATTTGACGAAAAAAAAAACGGTTATAAGTACGAAGTACGATTAGCATAGACCATATTATTATACCATAAAGTGGGGCTCTCTGCGGAGATCTACCGCATCTATTTGAATTCCCATATACACTTATGTTATTACACCTCGTCATTATGTTCTTTCTTTGTGTTCTTTCTTGCAATTGGTTGCCTGGAAGAGATCGCTATTAGCGATAAGGTCGCCAGTTAAGGCACTAGCTTTTATGTATTTTATGTGTTTTCTGTAATTTGTTCCATTTTTTTTGTGAGTGTTTTAATAAAGTGTTTATCTATCTATCTATGTATGTATGTATCTATCTATCTATCTATCTACCGGGAAATATCCCGGTGGGTCCTACCTAGAAGAGACTACCACTACAGAAGTGTAACTCACGGCATTCGGGTATGGTGACACATCCGATGACCTTATCAAGTTGTCCGTACTGGTTCTTCTGTACGGAACACTTGCACTGAGAGCATGGCTCCGTCGGGTGTGGGAAGAAGACGTTCGTTGGGTAGAACTTGCAAGCGTTCCCTGCAAAAAAGTATATAATCAAAATTCTAAATATTCATTGGCATACATATACTTACATCGTAGGTGTTAATCATGAGTGTTAATTCTTTATATTAGGCCATAGTTGCCGTGCAAATGTACCTACGCAAGACAAAATCACTACGAGCATATAGGAATCAAAGTAAAAATCACTTGACACGATTATCGAAGCTAAGCAACGGTCGATGCGGACAGTGTTTGGATGGGTGACTATGCAGTATATAGGACTGTCGTTTTTCAAGTGGCATTTTCTCCTGGGCTCCCGTGGGTCAGATGACACGTTAAATTGTAGGTCCCGGACGTTAGTCTTAGTTCAAGCAGTCGTTAAGCCAAGTCTGAGGATTTGGGCTGCTTGAAAACTCTCGACTCCAGCTTGGCCACTTTGCTCATATGAAGAAGAAGAAGGAATCTAATTTTGATATAAAATAATATCAATATTATGATTAAATGATTATTTAAATTTAAATAGATGGAAGTAAAGCGAATATACTTAGTGTAGTTTCGGTGTGGTAATCTCAGCGGAAGTATTCTGGATTACAATGGATTCCCGCAAAGTAACGACTAAGTCAATAGGTTATTAACAATTTATAAACATTTTCATGACAAAATAACGTTATAAGAATCCCTTTTTATGGATATACATTAACACATACTGATAGATTCTAACATGCATATTCCGTCTTATTAAAGAAAAAGAACAATTACATTTTAAATAAATGCTGAATAAAACTTGTAAAGTTAGTTACTTACAACGAACTGGGACTATGATAACTGGCGCTGTGGAAGAAATCAAAATGTATTAAATTTTTACTTCAGTTAAGTTATTATTTTATGTTTTTATCAGAACAATTAAACTTACGTATTGCAGTAACTGGTGCCACTGAAAGTTAAAAAGAGATATACTATCATTGTTTCAATATTAATCGAGATATATAGAGTTTGCAAGTTTTAACTGATGATTTGTTGTTCTAAATTTACGCAAAAATAAGATTTCAGAAAACATAATCGATGTCACTCCATTCGTAAAATTTTTACTGGGAATACATTTTTTTCCATTTATCAAAGTTTTATTATTCTTTAGTCAGTATTTACCAATAAAAGACGAAAAACAAAGCGATAACTAATACACACTTTTGAAGGCTAGTGCATTCATCACATCACACTTTTGAATTAAATTATGGACTAGGTATTTCAACTTAAAAATGTTATAATTAAATTGCGACGGACAAAACTTGGTAAAATGTATAACTATGGTAATTAAAAACAAATGTTATATGTACTACTATTTGGCTTACTACGAGTACTAAGCGTTTTGCCTCCACGTTTGTTGTCCGAACCATGCTCTGAAATTCTTTGTCTGTTCTCAGATAACTCAATCGACTTATTTCCTCTAGATTTGAAGACTCCCATATTGTACTTCTCGGGAGTCAGAGACTCAGTAAGAGAGTTCCAAAGCTTTGCGGTTCACAATGGAGGTCTAAGCAAAACGGTAAAGCAAAGTGTGAAAACTCCTTACCACATTGCGGGATAGTCTTGCATTCGATGCTGACATCATGTCTCCCGAACAGATCGGTTCTCTCAGTACACATGCAGGTCTGACACGGGTTGGTCGGGGAGTTGAAGGGCTTCCCCACCGGCAAAGGTGCGCAGGACACTTTTAACAGAAGAAAAAATACTCGTTTCTTATTGGTTAATCCCACTGATATTATAAATACCAACTATGTACTTAGTTAGTCAAAAGAAATATGTATGTAAACACAACGTTTGCTTTTGTATGTTTGGGCCGTCTGATGGAAAAGAAGACGTTATTACCATCGATCCACACTCGCTTATACTATAATAGATTTACTAGAAACTAAACAGATAAAATTACTAGTAAAAACTTTTTGAACCCCCAACCCAAAAAGTTCTTCTTCTTCGTATGAGCTAAGTGGTCCCTGGTGTCGATGGTCTTTCAAGCCGCCCGAAGGTCTCTGACTTGGCTTAACGACTGCTTGTACTAAGACTATAAGCCGGGATCTACGATTTAACGTGTCATCCGACCCACGGTAGCGCCCAGAAGAAAACGTCACTTTAAAAACGACAGTCTTGTACATGGTCACCCATCCAAACACCGTCCGCATCGACCGTTGCTTTGCTTCGATGATCGCGTCAGATCGCCTTAGATAGCCAAGCTACAGGCATTACGCAAAAACAACGGGGTGTTATAAGTTAGTCGAGAGTGTTCATACAAGATGGCGGCCGCAACAAAATGGCGAATGACATATGATTTCACAATCGACTCAATATGGGTATCAAATGAAAGGTTTATTTAAAAGATGAAAAAAAAGAAAGAAACCTCCGTTTTTCGTAGTGTATCTACGAAAAACTGAGGTTTATCTTTATTTTTTATTTAAACAGTGCTTCAACATTTTGTTGGATCATTGTTATTTGTAATAAATATACAAATAAGCTAGTCTACGTGTAATGTATTTATTTTATTCATTATTTTGTAATTACTCTTACCATTGTCGGGTTGTGGCGGTGGTGTGGGAAGGCTAGGAGTTGTAGGTACGGGCCTCTCAGTTGTTGATCCTGAAACAAAGTCATACCATAACCTAGTGTATGTGGTATACAATGTGTTAAAAAAATCTAAACATGGAAAAAATATTGAACAACTGTACTGATTTGGTTCAAATAAATAATTCAAGCCATAAAATTATGCAGGGCCAGACCTTCTATGGTCTACTTACGAGTAGGTACGTCTAAGTACTACAACTATTGTACTACATTTTAGAAATCCTAAAAAATATATTAACTGTATTATACAATAAGATGGTTAATGCGACAAAATAAATGTATGTCTGCAAATTTCCAATATATGAATGCGTATTTTTTTTTGAAGTACGTTCTAAAGCATTTTAAACTGTTAGCCAGTTACCAGTAACTGTGTACTCTGGTCCCTGATGGCGGGAGTTTATTATAAACTGTCGGGCCCATGACATGTGTGAGTTTATCCGACTTTTCGAGTGATCGTTTAACACCAAGCAGTTTGCGAGTGTCACGTTTAGTGTAGGGAAGGTAGCTGTCATAAGTGAGTACAGTACAGTAACTGAGTTTTACTCTGAATAGGTCAGCGTTTGACCACAATTCACCTGATGGTAAGGAATACTGGTGGCGATACAGCGGCACACACGACTAAACTAAATTTAAAGAGACCCCGTCTCTTTTGATCTTAGGTGGCCAGAAAGAGACGGCACGTTCCGCACCATAGTCAAACCAACTAAAATCACGTCAAATATGGAACGTGCAGGCAGTTTTAGAGATGATACAAGTGAGTGCCCACTAAAGTCGCCTATATTTTCTGCATTCGACTTGATTTTAGTTGTTTTGTCTGTGGTTCAGAACGTCCCGTCTCTTTCTGGCCACCTAAGATGAAAAGAAACGGGACTTCTTTAAATTTAATTTAGTCGTGTGTGCCGCTGAATCGCCACCAATGAGGTCTACAGTGGAGCGCGAGATAGTCTTATAGACGTAGACTCATACTTACTGCAGTTAGGTATAAAATAGCAGGTGACTGTCTTCTTGTCGAAGAGCACACCGGAATGCACCGAGCACTTGCAAACCTGACACTTGTCGTGCGGATGTGGGAACAAGACGTTCTCGGGGTAACGCTCGCAGATTTCTGAAAAAAAAAACAATCTCCATAGGCCCTAAGCTGAACTATTGACATACATAGGTTTGTAAGTGCAATGGTTTATAACATAACTAGATGCGCCCAGCGGTGCTACCCGCGTTAATCCGGTATTAAAAGTAGGCCATGTGTTAATCCAAGGTCTAACCTAACTCCATAGTAAATCTCATCAAAATTATTGCAGCCGTTGGAGCAGGAAGGAATAACATAGATTTTAAAGTTATTTGCGTATCCCACGGGAACCACAATTGTTTTGCGGAATAAACGGTTGCCTGTATGTTAATCTAAGGTCTAATCTATCTTTACACCAAGTTTCATAAAAATCGGTACAGCCGATTGAGCGTGAAGAAGTAACAAACATAATATGCATAGACACAAACTTTCGCTTTTATTATATTGTAGTAGGATTCAATATTAACAAACAATTTAACACACTCGTATTCTTCTCATTTAATGTTTTCGTAAAATACCTTTAATTTTTACTACCAAGAATTTCTCCCATTCGGGAAGGCAACAATATCTTATATATTAAATTTCCGTGTCACAGTGTTTGTTACCGTACTCCTCTGAAACGGCTTGACCGATTTTTACCAAATTTTATATGCGTATTCAGTAGGTCTGAGAATCGGCTACTGCATATCTATTTTTAAGGCAAAACAACGTTTGCCGGGTCAGCTAGTAATAGTATAGATTATTGTCCCTAGAACTTGGATCTTACCAGGTCTAGGCACTTCTGTGCTTGAACGCAGAGGAGGGGACGTTGTTGGTTCTGTAAACAAAAAAAACACTGAATCTTGCTCTCAAAAAGCATTTATGATCTTTATCAGATTTTTTATTTCTAGATATCAGAATAATTTCTTAGACAAAGTAAATCTCATATTCCACAATAAATCCAAGCAATGGCCGGTACTACAAACCTAATGTAACCAATGATTTTTTTTTTGTATGTAATGCAAATGTATTTATTAACCTATTTCATATAGCATAAGCAGCCCACTATACATTCCCACTGCTGGGACTCGGGGCCTTCTCTCACGAGGAGTGAGAGATAGGCCATAATCCACCACGCTGGCCTAGTGCGGGTTGGCGGATGACACACGTCTTCGGATATTGCGGTCCTCAAACGTGTCGGTTTCCTCACGATGTTTTCCTTCAACGTAAAGCGAGTGCAAATCCACACATAATTTGAAAATCAAGTCATTGATGTAGGGCCGGGATCGAACAAGGGGCCGTCTGATTGAAGAGCAGACGTTTATACCACCGCGGCGCACTCGCTTCGAACCCTTATATACCTTCGAACCATTATAGTATATACCCTATTGCCTCAGGCATTAATGTATTTATTACTTACGACAGTCGGGGTTCAGGTCGCAGACGACCTGCCGCAGCAGGCCCCCGCTGAGCGGGTCTCGTGTCACGTCACATTGGCAAGTCTTGCACGCGTCCAGGGGGTGCGGGAAACGCACGTTGGGGGGGAATTTGTCGCAAACGTGCTCTGAAGTGTAATACAATCATTATTTATCTTATATATAAAATTTCCGTGTCACAGTGTTTGTTACCGTACTCCTCCGAAACGGCTTGACCGATTTTTTCCAAATTTTATATGCGTATTCAGTAGGTCTGAGAATCGGCTACCGTATATTTAGAAATAATTATTAAGGCAAGACAACGTTTGCCGGGTCAGCTAGTTGATATATAAATAACTATGACCAAAAATATGAAACAAAATTTGACTGAATCCCTGCTTCCACTAAACTAAAAGCTCACTGACTTCAAGGCGAGAGTGATCCATTCTTTCTAGGTAAGTGCGCTCTCCATCCTTGACCGCAACATCACTTAACATCAGTTAAGTTACTATTATTCAAGAAATCATTTGAATAATAAATATAACAACTATTTTATTAAAGGTTACCTAAAACTATGTAGGTACATAATATATAGTAGTATATTTATTACATATTTTTAATTTAAAGATATTTTTACTCACGTGGAACAGGTGTGGTGATGACTGGTGACGCTGTAAAATAAATAGATTAAACTATTAATACAGTAAAAATAATAATAATAATAATAATAAAAAAAAACAAATCAAATAAAATGTTGCTGCAATATTAAAAGCACTTACGTGTAGTGGGTAAAACTGAAAAAACAAACAAATACCAAATTAATCATATTTATGTTAATGTTGTAAGTATGAAAAATGGGAAAATTATTAACCCTTAAAATAAGAATTTAACTGTCGTACGCTTACGCTATAAAATGACCATCTCACAATGTTAGTGACCGTACTCCTCCGACACGGCTTGATCGATTTTTATCAAATTTTATATACGTATTCAATAGGTCTGAGAATCGACTTCTGTCTATTTTCCATACCCTTAAGTAATAAGGGTTGTTCACCCTTATTTTTTTTTTTACTTATTTTTTTGTTTTTATATATTTATATGTGGCATTAAAAATACATATTATTATGCGGATTAAAAAAACGAACGCATTTTGATGAAATTTGATTTAAAGATAGGTTAGACCTTGGATTAGCACATAGCCTACTTTTAATCCCGAAAACAATTGTGGGTCCCGTGGGCTACACAAAATAACTTCAAAATCTATGTTACCCTCTCACGCTCCAACGGCTGGACCTATTATTATGAGATTTACTATAGAGATAGGTTAGACCTTAAATTAACTTGTGGCGTCTCTGACGCACTTCATCGCCCGCTACCAATCAGAGCGCTTGTCCTGAATGGCGCAAAACGGTATGTTCAATGCGCGTACGACTGGTCCTAGCGGACGGCCGTCTCCGGACACAACATCTGTCCGGGGGATATCTCTTTGCTAGATGGAGGCAGACCGTTGTCGCTCCATAAACTTATAGGCTACTTTTTGTCCCGGATTAACGCGGGTTTACACCGCAAGGCGCTGCTAGTAATAAATATGCTGCACTGCCATACAGGACAACATTTTTGTCCTAGTGTAGAGCACTGAGCTCAACCTAGCCTTAATCTTAAATCTAAATTTATGCATAAGGATATTTATAACTTAGCTAGGATTATGAACCATATTGTTGTTTTGAATAAAATATTTGAATATTTTTGAATAAAAAATACGTACCACACTGTGGATTATGGCGACAGTCGATGTGGACGTCCGGTCGGCCCCACTCGTCGAGGTTCTCTGAGCAGACACACAGCTTGCACGGGTCCATGGGGCTCTGGAACGCCACGCCAACGGGCAGCGGTGCGCACCTCACTAAGAAGTGTAGGTACTTTGATAATAGATGGCGCTGTTACTAATTTAAAATACTTACATAGTTAAATTTCTTCTTATTTTAAATTTTTTTTATTTTTTATTTTTGTAGTTTGCCACGGATTGGACCGTCCGTTAGAGGAAGTGTGAAAGTAGAGTGAGGGAGAAAATAAGGAGTAGAAGGTTAGCGTGGTATGGACATGTGATGCGTAGAGAGGAGATGCATGGAAATGGTAGTGGAAGGAAGAAGAGCAAGAGGCCGCACGAAAAAGACATGGATGGAGTGTGTGAATGAAGACATGAGATAGAAAGGATTGGGTGTGGAGATGACGTCTGATAGAGGAGAGTGGAAGAAGAAGATTTGCTGTGCCGACCCCACCTAAATGGGATAAGGTGAAGAAGAAGAAGAAGATGCCTCAGATTGGACCGTCATTAATTAATATGTGTAGGTATGTTGCATCTTTCGTTTGTAAATATCTGTTATTATTTTCTTATCCGTGATAAATACTACCTCACTACTACTACAACTATTTTGAACAGACTGTTAGCACAAGGCGGTTTTTTTACAGTTTCTAAAAATTTGATGTAATTTTTTTAATGCATGATTTATAAAAAATGCGCTCAGATCTATCGACACAAACGCTTGCTTGCATAACGGAAGAAAGACCACAGCCACAGATTAAGTAATGTTCTAAGAGCCAACCATAGTGTCAAATGTCATTCTGACAGTGACATTGACTTACCAATCACTATTCCATAGCCTTATACTATGCAGTAATTTTTTATACTTCACGTTTAAACCAACAACTGTTTGATATTTTGATTGTCCAACTAAGCGCTCTCAATTCTTAGAAAGAAATAAAATTGAAAACTAATATCCGTCTCTAAATTAAAACTTACTAAATCCCACTAAAACTTGGTAGTTATACATATGGTATTTAGTCTTTTTATTCTTTATTTTAGTTTAAATAACTTTTGCGTCCAATAAAGAATAATTATCTATCTATTTAGCTAGTCAGTCTTACCCTCAGAGTTTATCGGTGGCTCCGTAGCGGGCGTGGTGACTGGCGGCGGTGGCCGAGTGGTAGGCTCCGGTGGCGGCAACATACAAGGCTGGCAGCTCACACACACGGGCCGCAGTCTGCCGTAGGTAGCGAGGCAAGCACACATCATGCACTGCAGCCCGGCAGCCCAGAAGTTGTGTAATTCGCCTTCTCGCTCGCACACTATTGCGTTCTCATATCCTGTAAGATTTCATTTAAGTTAGTAGAACTCAAAGACTCCAATAAGTATTTTCATACCAGGCATTTGACCGGCAGGTCGCATAAACATACCAATTAGTGATATCATAGACTAATAAATATAATAGATGCTCAACCTTTTGTTAAAAATCGTACTTCGTGCATCATTCGATAGTCTTAGCGCCATCTGTTCGTATTTTCTTGATATGACTTCACTCGGCTCACGAAATCTACTATCGTTATATTATGACCATGCGACTGCAGCGCGTTGCGGAATTTGGCGGCAGCTAGGCTGCATACTCGATTTACAGCGCCATCTAGCTTACATCGGTGATTATGGTAAACTACCGCGCCACGCTTTATTGTATGGGAATCAGAAATCTTCTCTAGCATTCTGATCTCTGGTGACACTTTGGCATAAGGTGTAGTAGGAAAGCTAGTATTTTTGCGTATTCGAAAAATGTTATACTAGTCCTACGGGTTAGATAACTTTACCCCATATGAAATCGAGAGTTACACTATGAAACTGGACGGGTGTAAGGATTTTAGAAGTATTTATTTACCTGGTATTTTGTGCAATAAAATATGTTCCTCAATCGGGATCAACCTCGTAAACAATTCTGAAAAAATAACACAAATCTATAATTATTAGCCTTTATTCATAATTAACCTTACATAATTATAAGTGCCAAATTTGATATTTGTATATTGCAACAACCAATTTACGATTTCGATTTCTAAACTATATCGTGTACTCGTTTTACGTAACTTTATTAACAACTACTGGTTTCCCCGGATTTATCCACATATAATTCGAATAAAAGAGCTTTGCACTGAAAATTGTTATATTGAACATTATATTGAGAGAGTGAAAGACAACAAGTACAAGAAAAGGCATAGACTGTCGAAATTACAAAGATTCGCACAAAGCGTTTTGCTTCGACCTTCTTGTAACGTCTGTGGACCTTTGGAACTCTCTTCCTGAGTCTCTGTTTCCTGAGAAGTACCATTTGGAAGGTCTTCAAATGTTGTTTACTTTTAGGAAAGTGTCCTAAATCGTAGATCACCTATAAAGATTAATATCAGGCAATCTTTGGTCAAATGTGAGCCTATTCAGTTCAGTTAAAACTTACTACTACTACTTACTATGACGTTGGGACAGCGATGACCCGAGCCTCAACTCCGTGTGGTTCTCAGAAGAATAAGGGTACTCGTTCTGGCCAGGATCTTGAGGGGCATCTTTGGAGAAGACTAGTTCGTCATTCACCACTGGCTCTAGGAATGCCTCCTTCATCATGGTACTCTTAGAGTCTGATGGAATATATCAGAAAGTATTATTATTTTGCATTTGATTTGGCACCTTTATATTTTTTTAATTAAATAGAAGAAAAAAAACGGTCAAAAAACTTTGTTTTAGATTTTTTGAACGAGTTTTCTTTCCAACTCATAAATCTGATAGTGACCAAAATAAGTACAGTCTTGGAATGGTTCATTACACGGCCTTTAAGGAATTTTTTAGATTTTTTTACAGTTTACAATTTATAGTGAAATAACTCTAAAATTAAGATTTTTCCCTTGTCTTTGCCTTAACTTAAAATCTATATCATAGTCAACAATTGATTTTCTTACTGTTGAAACGATCTGGTATCTCTGACGATGGAGTTTGATAACTTTTGTCATCTGTCTCCAAATGTTTGATGAGATCGTCTGGAACCTGGAAATCCTCATGGTTGTGCTCGTGTCCACTTTCCTGTTCTTCGTGGATGGATTGTAAACTTGCTATGGCTTCTGCTATAGTTTCTTCATCTGCTAATGGTTTATTTATTAATGATATTAAGAGATACAATTATATATTTTTATTGATAGGATTAGTATAATAATACATTTAATTTTTGATACCAACCATTTGACACTTCGACCTAAAATTTGATCTTTAAAGTACACAAAAAGCAATAATTCCGAATTTTAGTTTAAGTTTTTTTTTAACGACAATGTACTTGCTGTTGATTGTTATTTGTCATTGGTCTATTGGCCTAAAACATCTCACATAAATGTATACAACAAATATCTTCAGATGTTAACTAAGTACTAACTAACACTTCATACGTTGTCATGATTCAAATAAAACATTGTTAGTTGAAGATTTATAATAATAATGACGACCTCGTTGGCGTAAAGGTTACCATGCCGTTCTGCTAATCGGAAGGTTCCGGGTTCGATTCCCGGCCCGGTCAACATCTTTGTGCTTAACTAAATTTGTTAGCTGTGGGTCTGGGTGTTAAAAATGTATTTATATATAATATGTATGTATGTATAATATGTAGTATATCAGTTGTGTTAGCAACCATAATACGAGCTAGAAATGGTTCAGTATGGGGCTAACCAGCCGTGTGTGTGAATGTGTCAAAAAAAAAAAAAGTTTTAAATTATTTATGTACTTATGTATATTTAGTATATCAGTTGTGTTAGCAACCACAATACAAAGTAAAAATATTTTAGTATGGATCTAACCAGCCGTGTGTGAAAGGTGTAAAAATATTTAAAAAAAAAAGTTATACCATCATCAACCTCTCCGGAAGCATCAACTACAGCAACACAGAGCAAGACAGCACAGAGGAACCTCCTCCATCCAGGATCTTGCATCTTCCTCCCCAACACTTCGTCCTCTTCTCCCAAAAGCTTTAATAAATCTAAAAACACCTACAAATCCCTTTTTATACTAAAACCTGGCTAATGAGCGTGGAGAAAACATGGCGTTTGTGGCATTACTTGATGTATTAACTGAAAAGCGTGCCTTTACTAATTGGTTCGGCCGATCCGAGATTTGTAACACATGACAATTAGCTTCTGGCGCGTTTTTAATTTAATGTTAAAATTTAATTGTTACTCCAATAGTACGAGTTGACGAACAATCTAATGGAAGTCATTGATTGATTTCATTTTGAAAGTACTTTATTGTCAAGAAATAATTATCTATTATATGTTTATAAACTAGCTGACTCGGCAAAGGCTATTTTTCCTTAAGCAAAAATGTAAGAGTGAACAACCCTTAACACTTAGGGGTATGAAAAATAGATAGTAGCCGATTCTCAGACCTACTGAATATGCATGTAAAATTTAATAAAAATCGGCTAAGCCGTTTCGGAGGAGTAAAGTAACTAACACTGTGACATGGTAATTTTATATATTAGAAGAAGATAAATTGGGTTTTCCTTCCTGACGTTATAACTGGAGAACGCACGAACCGATTTCCACGGTACAGCATTCGTTGGAAAGGTCTCGGGCTCCGTGAGGGTAGTAGCAAACGAAATTCAGGGAAAATTTAAAATTTGTGGCGAAACGGAGTTTGCCGGGTTTGCTAGTACTCATATATACAGCGTTATTATCCTGTACAACATAAACTATACTTTTATATAATATACGAGTACCAGGATTTTTTAGACAAGCATCTAGGTTACAAACTAATTCTAATTAAATCTTATAATATAGCTACTGGCTACTAGTATTGTAAATCTTTTGAATGTAATTACGTACTACAATGCTAAATCGTACGTTAATGGCAGTCTGTTTTGTCAATAGGTTAATTATTTAATATTTTGAACACTAACATCCTTTATTTCTTCTGAACTTAAGTGTCGTTTAACGTAATCTAAAAAATTAGTGCCTGTTTTTATTTTTTTTTTGGACTCATCTCACACATAACTGGTTATACATACTGAATTATGTTTAGTTTGTGTTATGGTAGCTAATACATATACATACATACATATTTTATTTTTTATAGTGGGAAGAGTACCCAAAATGCAAGCCGAGTTGCCTCTGAGTATAGCAATAATGATGCGCTGTGCAATGTAGTGGCCGGCAAGTAAAACTGAATAGTTTTAGTTTAAGCGAATACTAGCAATTCGCTATTGTAAATTGAAGTAAATTCGAGAACAGAAATTTGACTTAAAATTAGGAAGTTAATTTTGGAGATGGGCTAAATTGCCAGTAGTGAGAATATTAATACAATACATTTATACGAGCAAAAAAGAGCAAAGCGAGACTTTGTTTAATTTTAAAATAAATTAGTTTATAAAACTGACGATTTTAAGTATACCTGTCTACGGAATCAAGCTCATTTCAATTTCTACTCGTTTAGTTTTGCTTAATTTTACAGCAAAAGAGGCTAGGTGAGCGACAATATCAAATATAAAATACAAAGTACCCACTGAATGCTTTTATTACAAAAAATAAATAAATACAAGTGTAGAGTATTCTGTCGTTTTCTGATGCTCAGCTTAAAATTAATTCATCGGAAGTCCATTTATTGCGGTTGTCGAGAGATTCTTGAGATGTGTTCTAATCTGAAAATCAAACAAAAACAAAACATTATTGGGGTTAATACTTATTTATTTATAAAATAAGTTAAAGTACAAATTGTGTACAGCGAATTAAATATTAGCTACTTATTTTACTAGAAATACAATTACAAATATAAGCGAGCAAATATGGTACTTCAAGAAAACTAGTTAGCGAATTAAAATTTCTATTTTTTTTTTATTTGAAAATAAAATGACGCAAAATTTCAGTGATAAAATTGTTTTAAAAAACAAACAACCGACTTCAAAAACACAACTAAAAAGGGAAAAATAATTTTAAGCCTAAATCAAATCAAGACTATATAAATAGAATAGGAGAGTTTATTTCATGTACTTATAAAAAACTATTTGCAATTTTTACTAATCCTGTATTCTTGGAGTCGGTGCCAGCAAAGAAAGACAATTGAAAATATTTTTTTTTAACAAACATTAATTTGTTCTTATTAGATGGCACCGACTTCAAGAATACAGGATTACTAAAAATTGCAAATAGTTTTTTATAAGTACATGAAATAAACTCTCCTATTCTATTTATATAGTCTTGATTTGATTTAGGCTTAAAATTATTTTTCCCTTTTTAGTTGTGTTTTTGAAGTCGGTTGTTTGTTTTTTAAAACAATTTTATTTTTACATTTTTAGTGGTTGGTAATGATCGCGATCTATACGCGAGCGAAGCGAGCGCGAAAATTTTCACCGTATTTGTTCCAACCGTTTGAGCATAAAGAAGTCCAAAGCAGCACAAATTACATAATGTTTGTTGTGTCAAAACGTACTAGAACCAAGTGCGAGCGAAAAGAGATGAATGCGAGTGAAGCGAGCTATGCGCGAGCGAAGCGAGCGCGAAAATTTTCACCGTATTTGTCCCAACCGTTTGAGCATAAAAAAGTCCAAAGCAGCACAAATTTTATAATGTTTGTTGTGTCAAAACGTACTAGAACCAAGTGCGAGCAAAAAGTGATTAATGCGAGCGAAGCGAGCTATGCGCGAGCGAAGCGAGCGCGAAAATTTTCACCGTATTTGTTCCAACCGTTTGAGCATAAAGAAGTCCAAAGCAGCACAAATTACATAATGTTTGTTGTGTCAAAACGTACTAGAACCTATCGCGAGCAAAGCGAGCTGGATGCGAGCGAAGCGAGCTATGCGCGAGCGAAGCGAGCGCGAAAATTTTCACCGTATTTGTTCAAACCGTTTGAAGTCCAAAGCAGCACAAATTATATAATATTTGGAGTGTCATAAGCCCAGAACATCCTGGGGGAAATTCGAACGAAGCGGGATAACTCCTAGCAAAGCGAGCGCGTAAATATTTTCCTAATCCGTTCGAGGGTCTTGTCTTTTAATATATCAAATTTTACAGTTCCTTCTTCCACTAAGTATGACCCAAGTGGCCAAGCTCTGGCGTCGAGAGTTTTTCAAGCCCCTGATTTAGTTTGACCCCTGCTTGTACTAAGAGTAATGGTCCAGGCCCAACAAATTAACATGTTATCCGAAGCACAGTAACGCCCAGATGAAAATATCACATTTTTTTATGGAGGTCTTGTGCATGGTTACCCATCCAAAGACTGGCCGCATGGGCCGTTGCTTAGCCTCGATGTTCGCGTCAGATTAATTTTGTTAGCCAGGCTGCTAATTTTATGAGCGAAATCTGTATTGCCGTATGAGCGCGAAGAAGTAAAATAGGTTATCGAGTTATTTGGGCTTCCCACGGGAATAGCAATGACTTTTAAGATAAAAAGTAACCTTCGTGTTATACAAGGTCTAGTCTACCCCCTATATCAAATTTTAGCGAAATCAGTGTGTCATGTGTTATTTGGTGCATCCCACGGGAACAATAATTATTTTCGGGATAAAAAGTAGCCTATGTGTAAACACATAGTCTAACCTATCTTCATTCCAAATTTCATCAATGTCAGTACAACCGTTCGAGCGTGAAGAAGTTAAAAAGATTTATATGTTATTTGGTGCATCCCACGGGAATAGTATTTATTTTCGGGATAAAAAGTAGCGTATGTGTTAACACATAGTCTTACCTATTTTCTTCTCAAATTTCATGAATATCAGTACAGCCAAACGAGCGTGAATCTCTCTTCATGCGTAAAAATAACCTAACTTTTTAGGTTTTTCTTCGATTTCCCTAGGAGTCCATCATCAGAACCAGTTTTGGTGACAATGGGACCAATTCAGAACCATACTCTTTCAATTAAAAAAATAATTTTGAGAATCGATCCACAAATGGCTGAGAAATCGGTGAACATACATAAAAAAAAAAAAAAATACATACACGTCGAATATATAACCTCCTCCTTTTTCGAAGTCGGTTAAAAAATAAGCTTTAGTGAATTTAATTTAGTAAATTTTCTTGGATAACTAATAAAATAAAAATAAAAATTGGTTCTAATAAGAAAAACTACCTAAAAAGAAGTCACAATCAAAGTCCTAAGAGAAAAGATCCCCGATAGGTAAAGTAGAGATAAATATGAAAACAAATTACTCACAGTTACTCGAGGATCTCCTCTTATTCAGATACTTCGTGACTTAGAAGGCTTTCTACTAAACTATCGCTCATGCTTCTCTTGATCTGCCCTCTTTCCCCTCCTTTATATCCATAGGGATAGTATGGGTAAGGGTTCGGATAAGGTCTTATGTAAGGGTTTGAATATGGATAGTCACTGTAGGGAGTAACATAAGGGCTTAAGCTGTCAATGTACGGGTAATATGGATTCCAAATTCGTGATTTTTGATCTTCTGTTTTTTCTGTATTTCTTTTTTGTCTTTGGTCCGGTTGGCCCTCTTGGCCTTTTCCGTAACCCCACGGGTAGCCTCCGTAATTGTTATATCCATAAGGCCACATTCCGTTACCAGATACGAGACTGCCATAAGGATTTAGTCC
The DNA here is from genome assembly GCA_035578125.1 of Mellilla xanthometata. Lineage (NCBI taxonomy): Eukaryota > Metazoa > Arthropoda > Insecta > Lepidoptera > Geometridae > Mellilla > Mellilla xanthometata. The sequence goes on from JAPUBQ010000026.1 coordinate 340,734, forward strand.
ATTATAAGGCCCGTATCCGTTGTAGGGTGAGTAATTATTGTAAGGATCTATCCAATACCTTGAAGATGAATCTGTGGTTGCATCTGATTCAGTTTGTGTAGTTCTTCGTGTGAATCGTTGTTTTTGGGAAGATTCTTGACCTTGTTTTAAGTAACCATAAGGATTATAACAGCCACTTAAACCACTGCACGGATAAAACAAGTCGGGTCCATAACCATTATAATAATTATTATTGTAGGGGCTCATGTACGGTGACAAATTGTTGTTATATGGCCCTGGCCAGTATTTTGAAGTTTCATCAGCCGAAAAGTCAGTCACACTCCTTCGGCTTCTAGTTTTTTGATGTTCTGAATTTTCACCACCTTTGAAGTAGCCATATGGATCACCATATCCTCCATAGCCATTAAAATAAGGTCCTAAACTATTGTAAGGATATCCCCAGCCTCCGAATCCATATTTGTCCGTAGGTGCGCCACTTTTTTCTGAATTATCCGCAGAATATTGGTCTGTTCTACCTACATTTTTGGAATTATAAGAAATAGAATCTTGTTCGTCGAGACGCGATGAGCCCAAAGAAGTTTCCAAGGTTTCTCTACTCTTCTCACTCTTCCCGTATAGTCCTCCAAACGGATTATATCCCATGTAAGGGCTCCCTCCCAAATAATTGTTGTTTGAGTTTGCTACAGCATTAGCACTCGCACTTGCACTAGAACCTCCTAGTCCATTTAGTCCACCCCAATATCTCAAAAGTTCTTCACCAGTTTCATCAGCATTCTGTTCTTGATTCCTGTTATATAATATTCCTAAATTTTGGTCAAATCCTTTGTACCGACCGCTATTGCCATTTTCAGCATTGTGCGAGGCGTCAACTTTAGCATTTGCATCTTCTCTACCATAAAGGAGTCCACCCCAAGGATTGTACCCTCCATAAGGCCTGTAAGGACTAAATCCACCGTAAGGGTTATTGCCAACGCTAAGAGCATTTGCTGCAGCGTTTGCTATAGCATCTTGGTTGCCGTATCCGCCCCAGAACCTAGATCCACTTTCAATCTCAGAATAATCTTTTGAATCAGCTACTGCACTTGAAGATCTTCCTTCTGTTTCAGCCATATACTTAGAATCTGCACTAATTTCAGCTTCAGATTTAGCATTGGAATCTCTTCCGAACAAAAGCCCCCCATAAGGACTGTATCCTCCATATAAGTTGTTTCCCAAGAAGGGATTATATCCACCATTACCAACACTATTAGCGTTGGCATTAGCTTGAGCACTAGCGCTGGAGTAACCATTATTTCCTAATCCACCCCAGTACCTAGAATCTGCACTTGCTTCAGCTTCAGTATTGGTCCTGGAATCTTTTCCGTACAAAAGCCCTCCATAAGGACTATATCCTCCATATAAGTTGTTTCCCAAGAAAGGATTGTATCCACCATTACCAACACTATTAGCGTTAGCATTAGCTTGGGCATTGGCGCTGGAGTAACCATTATTTCCTAATCCACCCCAGTACCTAGAATCTGCACTGGCTTCAGCTTCAGTATTGGTTCTGGAATCTTTTCCGTACAAAAGCCCTCCATAAGGACTGTATCCTCCATATAAGTTGTTTCCCAAGAAGGGATTATATCCACCATTACCAACACTATTAGCGTTAGCATTAGCTTGAGCATTGGCGCTGGAGTAACCATTATTTCCTAATCCACCCCAGTACCTAGAATCTGCACTTGCTTCAGCTTCAGTATTGGTTCTGGAATCTTTTCCGTACAAAAGCCCTCCATAAGGACTGTATCCTCCATATAAGTTGTTTCCCAAGAAAGGATTGTATCCACCATTACCAACACTATTAGCGTTAGCATTAGCTTGAGCATTGGCGCTGGAGTAACCATTATTTCCTAATCCGCCCCAGTATCTAGAATCTGCACTGGCTTCAGCATTTGCATAAGCTTCATCTCTTCCATACATCCATGGATTGTATCCTCCATACCCTGGTGATGAATTTGCGTTGGCATTGGGATTAGCGTATGCAGAATTTCTTTGCTCTTCTGCATAAGCGTTTTGTAAAGTGTTACCTCTAGCGATATCATGTTGAAGCCCTAAATATCTGTTACCAGCATCAGCAGCTGCATCGGAGCTCTCAAATGTAGTCTGTTTTAGATTTTTAGCAAGCAAACCGGAAGCAAGTTCTTCTAAAGCTAAACTATCCCTATTGAAATGCTCACTCTGTGCATTCTCTTCTGATTTACCATCTTTAAAGTAACCAAAATGTTGACTGGCTAGAGCATTTGAATTTGATATTCCGCCAGGACCACCTAAATGTTGTGCCTGTGCCAAAGAACCCGTATTTAGATGTCCATATCCAGCTGACAATAAACTTAGAGAATTGGCATTTGAAATTCCTCTAGTAAAGAGCCTTTTTTTCGTAGTACCGCTTTGTTGTTGATCATTAGACTGCATGTTTCTGACTTCTGTTTTTGTGTCTCTGGATGAAGTAGCTTGTAATGGGTAGCCACGGGAAAGAGAGTCTAATTCTGCGTCTGCGATTAAATCTGCTTGTGACACACCTTCTCCGGATCTGTCGCTAGCTCGAAGGCCACCAAACAATAAATTCCCTCCGTATCCACCAGACTGAGCGTTGGCCTCAGCATTAGCGTATGAATTGCTACCTCCAGAGCTCATAGCGTTGGCTAAAGCGTTTGCCTCAGCGCTTCCACCATATCCTCCGAAGCCTCCAGAAAATGAGTTTGCGTCTGCATTTGCATAAGCATTGGATCCTCTTAAGCTGATGGCGTTGGCTAAAGCATTAGCTTCAGCACCTCCACCGAATCCACCATAACCTCCGTGACCACCAGATATGGCGTTAGCATCAGCATTTGCGATGGCATTTCCTCCTCCAAGGCTAATGGCGTTAGCCAATGCGTTTGCTTCAGCGCCACCACCATAACCTCCAAATCCACCAGGAAGTCCACCTGGATATCCCATTGGTCCATAACCACCTCCAAAACCACCACTTAGGGCATTAGCGTCGGCATTGGCGATAGCACTTCCACCACCCATGTTGATGGCATTAGCTAATGCGTTGGCTTCAGCATTTCCTCCAAAACCTCCCATTCCACCAGGATATCCCATTGGTCCAAAACCACCACTCATAGCGTTAGCGTCGGCGTTAGCGATGGCACTGCCACCTCCCATGCTGATGGCATTAGCCAATGCGTTAGCTTCAGCACTTCCTCCAAAACCTCCCATTCCACCAGGATATCCCATTGGTCCAAAACCACCACTCATAGCGTTAGCGTCGGCGTTAGCGATGGCACTGCCACCTCCCATGCTGATGGCATTAGCCAATGCGTTAGCTTCAGCACTTCCTCCAAAACCTCCCATTCCACCAGGATATCCCATTGGTCCAAAACCACCACTCATGGCATTAGCGTCGGCGTTAGCAATAGCGCTGCCTCCTCCCATGCTGATTGCGTTGGCAACGGCATTAGCTTCCGCGCTTCCTCCCATTCCTCCCCAAGGTCCGGGCATGCCTCCTCCGAACGGCCCGAACCCGCCACCAGATATTGCGTTGGCTTCAGCATTGGCGATTGCGGAGCCACCACCCGGGAATACTGAAATAGAAAATATAAATGGATTTTTTTTTAATAAGTAAGTGTGACCGTTTTCTACGCGAAAATATTAAGATGCCTTACGTGAACAGTTTACAATGTTTATTATGTAATATCAAATGGATTGATATTAAATTTATTTTTATTCTATAACATATATTTTTACATTAAGATACTGAGATGTCAAACGCATTATTTTTGTAATATCAGACCACAAAATAACGTTTATTTGGTGTGAAATAAAAATAAGGAAAATATTTGCTTACAAGGACCTGGGCCGTACAAGGGGCCTGAGCCGTACAAGGGGCCTGGACCGTACAAGGGGCCTGGACCGTACAAGGGTCCATTACCTGAAACCAAATCATATGTCAGGTATAAACGTCAAAAACCTATTTAAGTAATTTCTCTAGTGTTTACATATTACTTAAATATAAACACTAGAGAAACACTAGAGGTTTAGACTAGAATGTTAATTCCAAGTAACCAAAAGTATTATTATTGTCAGTATACGTACAAATATTGTTGGTTTCCACATAGACGTACTGGTATTTCACCTTGCAGACATACACGTTACACATGTCTCCAGGTATGTTGAACGGTTGAAGAGGGAGCTGGTTCCTACATATTGGTGCTGTAACGTACGAAACATGATGTCAATGTAAGAAATTAAAAAGAAATTAAGAAAAAACAATATAATTAGTAATGGCGTGTTGACAAACACAAACACAATTGATCTAAAAGGTGTATCGACAAATGCGGTGGAAATAGGAAGCAGAATTTTGGCAACAAAAATTGGTTTTATTGTCATACTTACAGATATAGTAGATAGTAGGCACGGGGTAGTATTGAGGGTCTGAAATAAGCAAAAAAAATATTAAACATTGTTTTAAAATACAGGTACAGATATGGATAAATACTCACGTCGAAACCATTTTTTTTATCTTAAATGCCTAAATAAAATGATAATTTACAAAAAAAAAGTTATTCCATTTTAAAAATATTCAGTTTTACTAAAAAACTTGTGGTACAAGGAACTTCAGAACCATCTCTAAAATACTTCTTTGGTGCATCAAAGCATCAAAGCAATACGTGCCTTGGCCGCCGCCCTTGTCAAGCTGCAACTCGTAATTCTTACAGATCTGACAAGTCCTACCAGCGGTATCTAGGCCTGTTATTGAAGTGACAGCCAAAAGAAATTCCTAGATATTCTATTGTAGCATTGCAATGACCCCATTCTTTCATGATGGCCCATAACGCCTACAGGCTTTTTCCTTCAAAACAATGCCATACTTACTGTCAACTGGCACCGGTATAGGTACAGGCACAAGTTTCTCCGGACCCGGCACGGTGATGTAACGGTTCACGGGGTAAGGCACGCTGATGGGTGGCGACGGAACTGGCACCGGGATGGGAACGTTCACGGTCGGACCCGGGACCGGCTCCGGAACCGGAACGGGGACGATCTTCGGCGGAGACGGGACCGGGTAGGGGCTGCAATCAACAAATATTAAGAGTAGGTAAGGATTAAGGCCAATAATGGTGATGACGCTAGGATAATTTACTATATTATAAAATTTTAGCTCAAAAAATCTTCTCAAAAGTAAGCTTTGAATGAGCTGATTGCGTTGATCCCACAATTTGTCTATTATAGCATCCTATTGACAGCTAAACGACTAAGACGGTAGCGACCCGTTTAGTTAGTAGCAATACTAAGATTAGTCCATCATCATTATTCTCTTCATCGATAAAGTGTTTGCTTTAGTTATTATTAAGCTTATTGTGGAAACGAAATTAGTGACATTAAAAAAAAATACTTTGTCCCACTAGATCTTAAGCAGGAAGAAATTGACACTAAAACTCTATTTAGACTTTAAGATGTGTGTAAAAATCAGCCGCGTTTGGACCCAAAAATTTATCCGATATTATGCATTATGAATGAATTTGTAGCTGTCGATATATATTGGCTTAGACAGGCAAATGACATGATTTGAGTATAACAATGCACAAACCGATCTACTGCCACTGGGTAAGGCACTCTGGTCTCAACTGGCACAGGTACGGGCACTGACGGTCCTTGGACGAAGATCTTTTCTGGCGGCGTTGGAACCGGTACGGGAACCGGTATAAGGATCTTGCGACCCGGCACTGGGACGGGAACGGGGTACGGACGGGGTGGGCCCGGCACAATTACGGGTGGAGGACCTGGAAGGAAAACGGTGTCAAAACATCAAGCAAGATCCAAATAACAGCACCGACATTCAGAAAAGCGTTGCCTGCTATATAAATATTAGAAAATCTTATAGATAATGTGTTTAAATGAGTGGCCTCATTTGGTTTCATCACTCTATAGCCAGACCAGTCATCTAACAAAGCTAGAATTACATCTGTTGAAAACAAGTAACATGAAAAACTGAATGGTATGAAATAAATACGAACATTCGGCTCTGATGGGCCATGGTCTTATAATCGGTTGTGGTAAAGGTTCCGGAATCGGCTCTGGTATCGGCAGCGGCATCGGTCCCGGCGGGATGTAGGGAGTCGGCAAGGGAGCCGGGATCGGGGCCGGCATTGGAAGCGGCACTGTAACATTGAAGTAAGACTAAAAATTATGAGTATTTTGAGAAGGTTGAACTAAAAATAAGTTTTGATCAAAATACTCAGATTGAAAACCATGAGAACTGATTTAGTAACGGACTTTTAAACCTATTTACCTGGGCCTGGATCTGGAACAAACAAATCAAAATATCAATCATTCAATTTGATGGAGAGTAATAACATAATGGCAACATTGTTTCTCAAAATTAAGGTTCTATTCTAAAAAGAATAAAAATTAAATAAATCAGACAAGTAACATAAGGTGAAATGAAACAGAAACTCAAACCGAGCTTTATTTATATAAAAAGGATAGAATGAAGGAACTCACTAATACATCCGCGGCAAGGAGCGCATTTAGCGTAGATCCCGATACCGAATGAAGAAGGGAAACAACTGCAGATGTAACAGCCTCCCCAGGAACGGGCCATGTACATGTCCCCGACTTGGGTGCATCTTGACACTCCTGGAACGAGACAGATGATGGTTTAGACAGCGAGAAAGACAAAGATAGCAATAGTAAAAATGAACACAAACATGAACTTTTTTTGTAATTAATGGTGTTGTTTGGAAAAGTCAGGCATCTTTAGGTTGGCTTTCGTAAGGTATAAGCTATTTAAATAAATCTTTTAACAGTAGATTTTGGCAGATTGTAGACTTGTATCGTACCTATTCCGTCGATGTTGATCCAGTCATTGGGAATGAACATGCGGGACTCTTCTTCTTCTTCCGGTTCTCCGGAACGTTCAACTGGAAAACGAAGAAGATATGTTTAGTCAACGCACAGGATATAATATGTAAAATAATCGCCTTCACGAAAAACATTCATTCATTCCAGAACATTCGGTCAAATTTTTAAATGTATTCTTCCTTGTAACATTTGACAGCTAAGCATTTGATCAGCTGATGATTTAACCTTACGAGATAACGAAACTCACAATCCGCATGAAGAAAATTTAGATTTGATTTCATTTGGTTTAAGGAACTTAAAACCTAGGGCTTTAGCTGGCAACCTTATTGCTAAAACCGATCACACCCAAGCAACCAATTCTAAGATAGTACAAAGAAAGACCTTGAGAGACGATTGAGAACTTTGTTAAAAAAATAGGAAGTGTCAAGTGTGAGTGTGGGAGTATTACCATCAGGTCTCGCAGCAGCCCCAACCAGCAAGACTCCAAGCAGCCACAGGATCTTCATGATGGACTCTTGTCTCCAAGAGCCAGTTCCGCAGAAGATGTCTCCGCCAAACGCGGCCGGCTATTTAAACCTCACACCAGCACGCGTTAACACCCGTGTGGAATCAATTCACATAAATTGTATTAAAAATATGATTTAATTTAGACTTTTTATATATTTGTAATGAGGCGTGGAGGTGGTTGATTATTTTGCTGTTTTTTTTATTTTTATCGGTTGTGTTAGTAGGAGGTGTGTTTTTGATTAATTGGATATGTGACGCTCGTGATTTTTAGACTTCCTTACTTAAAAAATTTAACGGGTTAACCGGTTTTTTTATTCAGTCACTCAGTCAGTCCGTCGTGAACGTAATAGCTAGACAGTTGATTTTTTCACGAACGATTTATTTATGTTGCCATTAAAACAACAATTACTCAAATTAGTTTTATTATCATACTAGTACTACTTTAGTTATACTATAGTATAGAATCAAAAATAAAAACTATTCCAGGCAATAAATACAGGTATACCTGTATTTTTAGCGATTTTTTTACGCACAATTTGCCGATTATTAGAAGTAATTTTGTTTTTTGACCTTTATACATATACTATACGTAAAAAGTATGTACAGGTATACTTTATTTTTCAAATAATGAAATGTATTTACCTGATATATGTTATGGATGTTTTTCTTTAAGTTTTCCTTATGCATTTAAACACAAAATCTCTTTTCGAATCGATAAGGGGCCAATGAACCCCGTAATTGCTTTTCCAACCCAAATTTCATCCTTCAACACAAAAGAAAGAAAGAATGAGTACAAAAAAAAACACAAAATTCTATCTCTCCATTCTCTCCCAATACGAAAGAATAGGAACCAAAACGAAAACCAAAACGTTTCGAAACAGTCGCATAGGTGGCGCCACTGAACGTCATTAGTGGGTCGCACTTCCGCTTCCGGCAGGTACCGAGCGCTTCCGGGCCGCGGGAGGGGGAGGTTCCACGAGACGTGGCTTTAGAGATGTGATTACTGGAAATGGGGGTTCAATGAGTTACTATTACAGTTATTATTGGTAGTAAGAAGTTCGGATAACTAAGGTGATCTAACGCGATCGCCGAAGTTAAGCGGCAGTCGATGCGGACTTTGGATGGGTTACCACCCTAAAGTTATTTAAAAAGTGGCATTTGTGTGATTCAGTGGCCCTCGAACACTATTGACCAGAGTCAGGCTACTTGTTGTTCATACAAAGAAGAAGATAGTAATGTTTTAGCATTTTGTCAAATGTTAGTTTATTCATATTTATAAGTTCATTTAAATATTTCATGTGTTTCGTTCTGCAATCTGAAACAAGATTAAGATAAGCAAAGGAAACATCAAAATATACAAAAAAATAGTTAATTATATATCTTTACAAATATTAAAAAGAGGAAAAGTTTGATTTTTTGTTTGTTTGCTTGACGCAAATAGGCTCCGAAACTACTGGACCAATTTGAAAAATTCTTTCACCGTAGGGAAGCTACATCATCCCTGAGTAACATAGACATAGAGTATAATATTTTGATTCTCTTTACAACTGAGATTATTTTATAGCCCGTGCGAAGCCGGGACGATGCTAATAATTTATATACAATAACTTCACAAAACGACTAAAAAGTTTGACCTAAATATTTAAAACGTATGAGAGGCGTCACGTCATCCTATCGACGTGTATGATTAAGATTGATGAGTTAATTTCAGTTCGTGAGGGGTGTCGGGTAAACACGGGTCCGCCACTTCATAAAAGGCGCGGGGTAAATTACTGACAAAAATAATATTATATTTTATACTCGTTGCGCTTCGCATTAATCCGGGACAAAAAAAAAAAGTTAATCCGGGATAAGAAATACCCTATATGTTTATACATAGAAAATCTCATCAAAATCAGTCCAGCCGTTGGAGCGTAATCAACATAGATTTTTGAGAATAAACTAATATTATAAATGCGGAAGTTTGTGAGTTACTGTGTACGTTTGTAACTTCTTCACGCTTAAATTGTTGAACTGATTTCGATGAAATTCGGTACGAACATAGTTTTGACTCTAGATTAACGCATAGACTACGTGTGACCTCGGAATAACGCGAGTGACACCGCGGGACACAGCTAGTAGTTAATACAACTAACAGTTCTCCGAACTCTTGCCCTTGCGAAAATTTAAAAGCTATATACGAGTAGATACTCAAATAATTCCTACTGAGCATACATATACGCCATTCATTCATTGTTTATCTACTATCATAAAAGCCTTCACAGAGAGCAGGCCTATATCTAGCAGTAGATGTTCACTATAATTAAAGTTCTAATTACGTTTTAATTTTGTTTCAGGTAAAATATTCAGCTTTAAATTCGGCAACAAGTTAACATTCCTGTGTAAGTAAAAAAATATAGAATCGTCTTTGACACTTTTGGTGAAAAGGCTTTTATTTATATATTTTTGATAGGTTTACGCTTGACTACAATTCATATTGTTACTCGGTATCTACGATGGATTACTTTTGTATAGAGGCTTCGCGTCTTTTGCATTTATTCACCAATTAATAAAAAAAGTATCTAATATTTTATTTTTGTAAACCACCAGCAATTTGTAGCTTCAACATTTTGTATTTATACTCGTAATTCACACACAGACACATCAAATTTATAGCAAAACCTATCGTTTTTGCGTAGGGGTCAAAAGTGATTAAACTTCGCAAAACTCTACATAAGGTTTGTCAAAAGTTCCACACCTCGCCACCAGGTGTCGCAAGCGCTGATGCAATTTAAAACACGACTTCGCGATCGGTTTCTACAAAAGTACCTACGCTGAGAATTCTAAAACGTAAAATCAATCCAAAGATTTTAAGGAAAAATTTTAAGTACTTGTCAACAAAAGGTTTTCTCTATATGAAAAAAAATCAAATCAAATCATTTATTACTTGCAAAATAGGTACAATTGTGGTGTCATAAATAAGTTAGCTCTCTATTTTAACCGTCAGGTATGCAAGATATAATTGTCAGTTCTAAAATTCAAAAATAAAAGTATATAATAATGTCTAATTAAATGTCTAATATACAAGCATTCAATTTCAAATAATATTTTAAAAATTCTTTATGTTAATCGTCTTTATGTCATATATTACTTATCTTATCACTAAAGAAATCTTTCACATTATAATAGCACTTACACACTAATAAATCAAACAACTTTCTTTTGAAAATAAAAACGTTTTCAGACGACACAATGCTAATTGGCAAATGATTATAAATTTCGGGACCCATTCCAAGAATACTATTCGAGAACAAAGCAGTTTTTCGGTGAGGTCTACGGATTTTGTGCTTCATGCGAGTACTTGAATATTTTTCAACCATGAAGATGTTTTTTTTTTAATAAATAAGGCGGCTTCATATATGTACAGACATGGTAACGTTAATACTTTAAGTTTTACGAAGTGAGGTTTGCACGAATCAGTCTGTTTCAAACCGCATACTGCCCTTAAGCACTTTTTTTGAGCTCTAAAAATAACTTCTCGTCCCGAACAATTACCCAAAAAAAAAAGGTTTCTACTCTTATGTAAAGCAAATAAGGCGTACTTAGTAGAAGTATTTTTTATCTACTATATTTACCTTTACACACAAGTTTAGCTATATAAAGCTAAGATGCAAATTTAATATTTTAGTTAAGTGTAAATATACGAGTAAATCTAGGGCCTAAATATTAGCAAAGCTTTAAAAATGTAATAATAAATTAATTGGTCAATTTAACTCTTCCATATATTCCTGGCAGCATTCCCCCGCTGTATGGCAAGAGAAATTTGCTGCCGCAAAAATATTTCCTAGTCCGCGTGTCTCGTCCCCTCTCGCGTCCTGCCACCCAATTTCCAAGACCATTTTTTTCCTTCTAAACTCTAAACTCGCCTAATTAACACCTCCTCGTAAATAAACACGGAAGTTCAATTAAACATTAGAAGTAGCGGCCCCGGCGGGCACCCCGCACTAACTCCACACCAGTTTACTCAGTGCAAGTAAATATTATGCGCGGACGCCTCCTGGTACCTTCACAATTACTTTAGGAGTGAAATTTGTATTTGATTTCAGACTCAAATATCTGTGTGAACCTTTAGTTCGCCTAAATTAGGCAATCTTACGCCTCCGTAAAATCTAAGTATCGGTCAATGCGTAGTCATTGGATGTGAAACCATGGCATCAGATGTCTCGGTTAAATCCCGGCTGTACTAACAGTCGTTAAACCTTGTCAGATATGATCAGGCTTGAGAACTCTTGACACCAGAGCCTAGCCACTTAGTGTTTATGAAAAAGAAGGAATACTTATGTACAATAGGGTGAATAACGCTAAAAATGGCGTCAAGCTTTTAAAACGCGCTGGTAAATAAAATACAAAGTAAGAAGTTATTGACATGAGAAAAGTTAGATCCCCCAGAGGTTTTACGTCTAATGAAATATTTCTACGATAAACTCTGAAACTTCCCAAAAATGCACATGCATCGTTTATGAATGACTTTTCCCAGACTGGGACGTGGATATTCAAAATTGCACCATCAGTATCAAAATTTAAAACTCAATTTGCACTGAAAAATTTTATGTTGAAAATTTCATAATTTCAGACTGGTTTTTATTGCTTCCCACCCATGCCTGTAGTTAAGCTTGGCTTTTACGCGTCATTTCACTTTGTCACTATGCAATGTGAAAGAATCCGCCATCTTGGATTTAGCTTGATTTTTCTGGATAAAACCGGATCGCAACATTGCAGTTAGTGATTTTAAAGTTGCTTGTAGTTAAAAAAGTAGTTTGCCGACATGTATGTGGTCTGGAGTTCAAGTTTTAGCTTTGAATTGATCTTTAAGTGAGTTTTAAGTTCGAAACGTTCGTGGCGAGGGAAATGTTTACTTTAAAGCTTTAGCGTCGAGTTCCACTTACTTTCTTTTCGGTGCTGAATATTTCAAGCGACAATCTAAGCAGCGAAGTTTACTTTAAACATTATTTTATTTACTGATCGTCTTTGCATCTACTGACCAAATTTCTTTTCGTCTGTCCCTATGTTAGTGTATGTATATTAGTTTAGATGTTTGTACTTGCGTAGAGGTCGTAAATTAAATCCAATCTTGACAAAACTTAGTATGTATATAAGTTAAACAATTTGTGGGAGGATTTTAACTAAGAACAGAGGAAAAATGAGGGTTTAGGCGGGAATTTTTCTACTGTGCAATTTATAAGTAAAATTTGTTAATTTTTAGTAGGCTATTAAAACATAATAAAAAATATATTTTGTGTATGTATATGAAACCAATTCAACATAATGTAAGGGTCGGTTTTATATGTTACTCAATTCTAATTCAAACGCCTTGCTACTATTTATTAGGTTATTTATTACATGGTCCAACAGCTATTTAAAAAATAATAAGAAACATTTATAGTTACAGTGGAAAGCCACTTAAATGGCAACACTTTCACAGAACAAATGTCCACAAACATTAAAAAACGTTCCTCGTTTCGTTTTGAAATAATCTAAATTATATTAGCTATCCCTTATCATATATATATACAGGGTTACTGGTAACCAAGGCAAACCCTTTTGAATGCTACACTCAGAGACATCCACCTCTCCCCAAAAGCATACACCGTTAAAACAATAACAAGAGTAAATTCTTGAATTTACAGTTATTTTAATGTTTTTAATTTTTTATTTATTGTATGCTAGGGATGATAATCTGAAATAAATTATCATTATTATTATTTTGCGTTATAAATCGTAAACGGTGTCTCTTTTCACCATTAGTTAAAATAAAGAGACGGCACGATCTAAACCGTAGCCAAAACAACTAAAATATGGTCTAAACTAAAACCACGTCAAATATGGAAAATTTAGTTTGTTTTAGAGCTGATACAAATGGGTGTGTTCTAAAATCGCCTACATTATCCATATTTGACGTGATTTTAGTTGTTTCGTATATGATTCAAATCGTTCTGTCTCTTTCTGTTCAATAAAAATGAAAAATGATAGGACTACTCTAAATTAAGTTTAGTTGTGTTTTCGCCAAAATTACCACCATTATATACTTATTTGGTACCAATCCAACTTATGAATTGGAGATTAAACTAGTTTAAAAAATGAAATAAAAAAAAAAACAAGATTTTGTCCTTGCCGTAAGCCTGTCGCACGGGAGTACGAATTTCACGAAAAAAAACATATAAATACGAGCATCTACTAACGCCACCTTAAAGGGTTATCGTAAGTTTCCAGTACCCCTGTACAGGTCGGCTGAGCATCAAAGCTACAATGGGGCGATAAGGGAGAACCCTCATTAGGAAGATATCCGCTCGGATAGGACCGGATACAATTTAGCATTTCGGTTTTGAACAAAAAGTATTTCTTGAATATACTTCTATAGTATATGAACTAACTTTTTTTTTTAAATATTCTACGTCATGTCATGTCATGTCATGTCAAGTTTTGATCTTTGTCATCTTTATTTTTGTCTTCTTCTTTGTTTAAGCTTTGTGGTCAAGCTCTGGTGTCGAGAGTTTTCAAGCCACCCGAAGGCCAGTATTTATAACATAATAATATAACAATTTATTATTTCAGTGGATTTTGTCAGTCACAGATTTGATTTCGTGCATAACGTACTGATTATACTTATTTACTCGTATTTGTAACAAAATTGCACTGTAGTAGAAGGCTAGATTTTAGACTGGTTTTAGTTTTTTATCTAAACAACTTTGATTTGATTTTATAGATTATCGAACAGTGTATTCTTAAAATATTTCACGTGTAAATGGTTTTTTTACCAAAATGAGTATGGTCATGAAGTAAGCTATTTGGATTAGGTTTAGAAAAAGGCTTGCCTTTAAGCTCTAACACACTACCTGAAAGCAGCGTGCCCATTATGCTGGCAGCATTACCACGTCGAATGGCAATGAAGATACGATGAACCTAGAATACCCCAGCATTTTGACCCCGTGTCACTATGATCGGCTATGGGCTATATAGGAGCCTCTGCCTCCTAAGGCCCTAAACTTAGCTTAGAATAAGCAGCCCACTGCACGCTCCCAATGCTGGGTCGAGACCCAGCGGGACTCGGGGCTTTCTCTCAAGAGGATATAGACCATTAATCCACCAAGCTGGCCTATTAGCCCTTTGCAACCGAGAAGATGAAAGCTGGATTTTATAACAAAAAGTTACTAAAACCGAGTTTTAAGAGTATTTAGAACGTAGGAAAAATAAGGAAAAAAATCATTTTGCTACCCTGATGGTTAAAAACTAACTGCACGATCGTGCGCGTCAGGAATAAATTGTAAATGCACGATCGTGCAGTTGGATATTATCAACTATGTTCAGTGAAATAAAATGATAAATATCATAATCACAGGTGTTTATTAATCATATGAGTCTTACAATCAGCCTTCTTAGTATTATTTAAAGTATTTGGTGTACTTGGCCAGCAATTAATTGCAATAGACAAATAAGTATTTATAATCTAACAGTTTAGTATGGTATTAGGAACTTTTAAATTAAATACAGGTATAAAATAAGTCATTTTTTTATGATATTCTAGGAAACAGTTTTGGCCGCGAGATAGGCAGAGATACATATACATTACACTTAGTGCATCTTAGAACGACTAGTACACAATTCAAATTTACAAGCTCTTGGTGACTTGATTTCATCAAAGATCGGCTAGTGCTCGTTACCATCATATCTTAAAGTATCTGGTGGCCTAATGGCTCTCTGATATTTTCGTGGAATCGCTACTGGTACTTCTTCTTCATCGTGCTCTTCTTGGAGCCTTCGTTTTTGCGGAGCATTTGTCAATACTTCGTGGATTTCAAGGCGCAAGTCTAGCAGTTGTAAAATTTTATTTCGCGGGTATTTATTGGCATCACAATCCATTTTGTAAGCCCTTCATACATTTACAATTGCTAGGTCACACACAACTCCCCGTAGGTGACAGGTGAAGAATTACTGAAGGACTAAGACCAAGTGAGCTATCTTCTTCACCAAACATTGTTTTAGCCCCTCTATAAATTTCGAGGTCAAGCATGAGACCGTCGCTGGTAGTTAACACGAAGTTTTTGAGGCCTGTAGGTCGAGGCTTGTTCTTTACCACCTGGCGTAGAGCACATCTGCCGTTAAACGGTACCATTTGTTCATCTATGGAGGAAAATCCAGGGCCTCTCTGCAGTCTCTTAGTTTGTCGATCATTGGTTGAACTTTTCAGCAAGGGTTGTTAGTGCCAGGCGGCGCCGTGTCCATCTCGACCACGTATTCATTCCGAAGGCACAAGAATCTATCACTAGCCATCAAGGAAGTAATTTTTTCGAGAGCAATTCCAGTGCGCCAGTACATTAGTAGACGAGGGTAAGGCAAAATCCCCATCAATGGCATCAATGGCTTGAATTCCAAAGAACTTCATAATTTCTGCTGCCGTGGTTTTCAGCTCTGTTCCAGTCTTTCTCATGTGGTATAAATTAGTACAAGTGGCAATGTGTTAAAAAAATGGTTCATCGACACATTCGTTAAAGTATTCTATTGGGTTCCTGACATTTCGATTTATCGGTAACAGGTTGTTTCCATGGTTGGGGAGTGAGAGTGTAAGTACGCTTTCGAGTGCGTGTAGTATTTGGCGCTGGTGTAGGTGCGGGGTCAGTACTGGAAGTAGATGGCGGCAGGTCGGGGCCTCTGTAAGCGTTTCTTCTTGAGGAAGTGTTTATTTTACTAGTTGATACACAGCTGTTTCTGGGTGCAGCCTGATTTGTCACATGGACTTTAGAGCTGATACTAGGTGCTGGCTCAGTGTTCTCAACATCTTGTGGTCCAAAATCTGGAACTGGATGAGAAAGCCCGAAAAGTGAAGGATTTAATTCAAGGAGACATTTATCTAAATCTTCGTCGTCGATCAAATCTTCGAATTCAGAGTCATTCCCGTCACCCAAAGCATTGTAAATTTCATCTCCATCAAACCAGAGTCTGAAAAGGGACTAAAATATATTAGAAAAACAATAATTTACAGTCAAAAAGTAAAAACTATCATTTTAGGTACTTAGTCAAAATTACTTACTACAACCGAAAGCACACGATCGTGCAACTTTTTATTTCCGACAACAATCGAGGTGTAAAAACCTTACTTCTAATAATTATTACAATACGTAACAATAGGTAACCCTATCCCGAATAATATTAAAACACAAAAATATTACAGTTTCTAACAAAAACATGCAAAAAACAGTACTTACGTAATGCGCGTTTCCCGCCAAAATGCGCAGCCATCGTCACCAACCGCTCGTGGGCTTCTGACCTCAAGGAAGTGAGGCGGAGAAAGATTCAGTATTTTTTTTACACAAAACAGATATATGTACGATCGATCGGTGTCGGTTGCGTTTCGAAAAAATGATTAGTGAAGGAGCTAGAATTAATTAAAAAAAATTGTACGATTGTATAGGCTCGGTTGCAAAGGGTTAGGTTGGCAGATGACTTACGTCTTCGGATAACAAGTCGATTTCCTTACTCGAAAACGTAGGAGTTCACAGTCTTCTTCAAATTTGGCATGCTTAAAATAAAAAAAATAACAATTCGTTTATATTATTTGAAACATATTATAAAAATAATTAGTTTATAATATTTGACACAATCATAATTATACACGTTGCAAAAAATACAATTAATAAAATCATTCGACCAACGTAACAAATTAATTATTATTTAACTTAATGGTTTACATTACGTATAATAATATTTTCTTTAAATAATATTATCGGAGTATATTTTTCAATGCCCCCGCGGGCAGTGGGCAGGCGCGAGCCTCGTTACACCACTTCCGTTCCGGAAGTACCCTCGCCCGTTAATTTGCAAAACGGACCGGAAGGGACGTCAGACTTTCGGATCTGGGGTTCGGGCGCCAAGTTTATATGTTTGCTTCTTTTTGGGAAAAGAAAATAATTTTAATATGTGGTAAAGTTTGGAAAAAATTTAGTTACAACAATGAATTATTTTTTTTGAAAGTTCCAAAGTTTTGTTCAATTGAAACGAAAATTTTCTATATATAACGGTATCTTATTAATTTGGTTGACTCGTAAGGCGATTTTGTTAAGAGACTGCTTATTGGCTGAAAGCAACAGTACTTATAGAAATCAACCGAGTGGTACTTACTTGCTATGTATGTTTCTATAGAAGTTGATGTAGAATCAATAATAAATACAATATTTGTTAAATTCTAACTGAATATTTTAGGAGCCGGGGATAGAAATGTAACTAATCAAATTTAATTCCTATGAGACAACCGTCACCGCAATCTAATTTTACTGGTGGCACCATCTAGTATGGCCAACACAAACTAATTACACTTAGCTATAACATACAATATCGACCGATATTTGTACCACCGATATTTATACCAATAACCGAACAATACTTATAACAAATCAAAATTTGATTTAGAGAAGTTTACTAAACGCCGCTTTTAAGTAAAAATTAGCTTAGCATTCATTTGTTACTCGAGATAGTTCAATTTTTCAAAACTAGGTGGCGTGTGAGAATACGTGCACCGCAATTCATTTTTTCTGATATATAAAATTTGAAATGGGCGTAACATAAAATTTGTACATTTCAATTGTGCCGATACAATGTGGCACAGACATAGATTATTTTACTGAAGTATCATATTCTTTTTATGTTATTTATGATCTAAAGAATTTTAGTTTTTCTGCCGCAGTTCACACACATAATAAAATATGTAATGGCTCTTACAACCTTAAATAAGATAGGAATATTAATACACAGGAATTGTTTTGTAGAAATAAAATCTAAGATAAAATTTAAACCGAACAATCTTAAAACGTAAACAAAGTAAAGTCCAATTGTAAATAAAATAAACATTTTTAGCAAATTATCCTGACTTATGAGAAACTAGAATAATTTGGTTTACTCTTTGTATCTGTTGATAAGCTAGACGAATCCGAAACAATTAGAAAGTAGCGGCAAGTTGCGGCGTCTGGTGGCAACTTGCGGCAAGTTACGGCAACTGGCGGCAAGTTTTAATAAGGCAGCTGCACCTTGACGCGTCTTCTGGAACTTTCTGAAGAAAACAAACTTGCTTTATCAATGCGTAATGAAGGCTGCGAGACTCTCTTATAATTTGTTTGATTGTCTTAATTATGTAGCAAACTGTTCGAAATGGATTATAATAATGTACATTTTGAGTACATTTAGTACTCTTGTAAACATATTTAAATTCAATATTTAGAAACACCCTTTGGACAGTTCATTGTTCGATACAAAATGAGTGGACTGTATAAAGTTTTGACTCTCACAAGGAAAAATGCGAAACTAGGTTTAGGGCTCATTCATCGTTCATCCACGACGCCACTCCCTGTGACAACTCCTCGCGTCTGGCGGCGGCTTGGTAGTGAACACCGACGTAGCCTAAGCTCCTTGTATAAAGTTCAGAACAGTATTCACTGTACACGGCATAGTTAAAATCCAAACGTGAAGCGACGCGTGACACTCATTTGGAGAAATCGGCGAGTAACTGTGTACTACGGCGCGGTGATGGTACGCGCGGGTTCACTCCCATACGCTTCCAGAGCGACTGCCCTCGGGCCGCGTCGCGCGGACTGCAGGTTTTGTAGCACTACCCTCATTTCGCATTCATTGTATTAGTAGGATTATACAAACGATTAATTTGTCATTAAAAAAAAATATTTTGTTATTATTATTTTTTTAGTTTACTAAATTTTAGTTTTTTCTATGCATTGTAAATATTATTTTGAAGTCCTGTAAAATATAATACAAGTACCTTAGTATAAACAAAAAAAAACTTTAAAAATGTATATAAAAATAATGTTTAAAATCCGTATACATGTATTTATAACAATATGAATATTGACCTCAAGTCTGTGAAAACTTTTAGTCCTACTGTTTCCCGTTCAATTGGTCGCAAAGCAAACGGTAGAGTTTCGGAGCCAGTAGCTCCACCTGCAAGAACAAGTCTGCTTACCAGCTGTTACTTCACCCTCGACAGGTCTCGGGAATAATTTACCGGAATATTTTGCAAGTTTACCTTATGGATTGCGTTTTGTAGACGAATTAGGAAATGCGCAAATGTTTTTGGATTTGACTAATAACGAAAGATGGTCATCATTTTATGTACCTACAATGAAAGTTGACTTTGATAAAATATATATTAATGATAATTTTATGAAAATTTTATATTTTTTTAAATAATATTTTATGGACAAAAAGTCTGAAATAAACAACTTGAATTTGAATATATTTATTACGAGTCAATATTATTAACTGTCAGGTGTTATAGAGTTAAACAACGAAAACTTCGACAAATGTATCTTCAACTGTAACGCCTGTAGCTCGGCTTGCTAAGATGATCTAACACGATCATTGAAGTTAAGCAACGGTCGATCGGATAGTCCTCGAATGGGTTACCATGAACAAACTGTTTTTTATAAAGTTTTCATTTGTTATCTGGGGCTACCGTGGGTTGGGTGATGACATGTTAAATTGTAGTTCCCGGCTGTTAGTCTTAGTACTAGTAGTCGTTAAGCTAAGCCAGAGGCTTTTGGGCGAATCGAAATCTCTCGACACCAGAGTTTGACCACTTAGCTCATACGAAGAAGTAGACAAATCTTCAACTTTTTGCATGTCTACTCTGCCTATCGTTTATAGTATAACAAATAACGTAGAATAAAATAAAGGTGATCGCATATTAGTCTGCAGCGAACACGCAGAACATGAATCGAAATTTTGACGTGCTTATATGGAATACTAATACGCCCTGTGGTGCTACCCGAGTTAAACTGGAATAAAAAGCCTGTCTGTTAGTTAAAGATCTAAACTCCATACCGAGTTTCATCGCAATCAGTTCCGCCATTAAGGCGTGAAGACGTAATAATATTATTAATAGGAAGGAAAGTAGCATAAGTCAACTCGCATTTAATCGTCCAAAACTCTCTTCTGCTCTCCGCTTTATAGATTTCGCTTCTTTCGGTGACTTAGATCTGCCTAATGTACCATCACCTTTATACGCAATAAATACGCTGATAAACCATTTAAACCGGAAAACAAAACCCAATTTACGTTTTCAAAGTGATTAGACAAAATCTTATCAAATAACTTTCTAAACGAGCTATTTCCTCCATTAAATCTCCTGTTTAACCTTTTCCGGTTAAAATGATACCGCTTTAACCGGTTTATGGAAATAACCGGATAAACCGCAATAAAACATGCGAGAACCGTGTTTAGGATTCGGTCGTGATAAATAACCAAATGGGAGTGGGTAGGGGAATCTATCAGGTCTAAGAGGGGGGAGGTAATCTAGTAAAAGGGTCTAGAGGTTCGATTTTGACCTTTATGTGTCTTTTTTCAAATTGGTATTAAAAATATTCTTGATGTGTCTCTGTTAATGTTTATATCGATCTATTTTAATGATTTTCGGTCTTTAAAAACTAGCGAGTCTGTACTAAAAACCTGTTGATTTTTACATATATTTTTTTACTTTATCAAAATCAAATCATTTATCAACCTTATAACTCAAATACAGAACTTTATTAGCCCTAAATGACATACAATAACTACTTTTGTCATACACGGCAAGTCACTTACAAAAACATTTTATTAAAGTTATATAATTAATTGTTATAATTAAGATTAATAATAAAACAACATAATGACAATAAAATTAAAATTAATATGTTTAGTTTTTGTTTGTATGTATAACCTTTTATATTGATGAGAATATGTTTATCTACACAATAATATGTTATCAATATAGATTCCAAGTTAAATACATAAAGTAAATAGCAAAAGTAAAAAAGCCATGTATTCAATTACACCATAAAGTGCAAGGTAAATAGTAATCAAATTATATACTACATATTTTTTCTAACATTCCCGTTCTGAACATTTCTGATAAAATTTCCTTCAAAATAATCAATGAAGGCGTCCACCGCATCCCGTCCCTTTCCGATGTTTCCATAAACACGGTCAAGTATAAAAGAACGAGGGGTGAAGGAAAAATACTTATAAGTCATATCTGACCGTACAATGGTGTTTATTTATTCTTGCCAATATGTTTTTTAATATAAAACTTACTAAGCAAATTAAAAAATAACTTTAGTCAGCTTAGCGCAAAAATTACAATAGACAATGTCAAATCTATATATTACTAGCTGACCCGGCAAACGTTGTTTTGCCTTATACTTAGGGGTATACAAATTAGATAGTAGCCGATTCTCAGACCTACTGAATACTAAACGCATACATACTGAACGCTTATAAAATATGGTAAAAATCGTTCAATCCGTTTCGGAGGAGTACGGTAACTAACATTGTGACATGGAAATTTTATATATTACAAGACAAGATAGAAGATTAGATTATATTACATTTAATTTAATTATATTATAAAAGTGGCGTTAGTTACACCAATTATATCTCAAAAACAATGAACGGATTTAGCTGAAAATTGGTGGAGCGGTAGCTTAGAATCAGGAAACGGACACAGGATACTTTTTATCCTATCTTATCCTGGCTGCGTTCCCGCGCTGAATAGCAATAGACATCCTCTGCAGATCCGGAGCGGGAGTCCGGTAACTTAAATTAAAAATACTGGAACAGTTTATTTCAACGAAGTATTTTCTTGTACCTTTTTCTTTTATTTCCTGACTCTGCTCTTTTTGATAGCATTTGCGGTAAAATATCATTCGATACTCACTATAGCTACTCTTACGAAAGTCATCAAAAAGGCGAGATCTGTCGACAGCGTAGCGGTGACATTTCCACTCGACGCGTCATGGAATAAGCGTCAGATACATAATGGAAGGGCGGGAATGGTGTAGTGAAATGTAGTCAGTAGGAAAAGTTAACCCTGCAGCCTGGGTGAAAGTATAAGGCTGCGGAATTGCCCCTGCCTGTCGTAAGAGGCGACTAAAAGGGGATCAGACTCGAAGGTGTACGGAGATGGGATTCCGACACCTGCTCCATCGAGTCCAGGTTGAACGACAACAATCCGGGAAGGGCCACAGCGCAGTGCAAGGAGGTCTCCGGAGTGTTTCCCGGAAGAACCCGGAGACCTCCGTTATGCACAGAGGCAGGTCACCGGGGGGGTTTTAGTGGTTACAAATCCCTCATAACCTGGCTGCGCCCCATCGTAGCCAGGCAGGTATCTTATCGAATTTCCCCCTAGTCAACAAAAAAAAAGGTAGTAAGAAAAATACAGAAAATATCAAAATTCCCTTCAGAAATTTAAGAGAACACAATAGTTTTATTTTGAAAATAAAAATAGGTTTTGCTTGGGAGAATTACCAATAGATATTATCTTAGATTCGTGTGTGTATTACTTTTGTCCAAATGAGTTATCCTAATATTAAGCCTTTGATGTTTGTAGTTACATATCTGTTTTATGGACAAAAATACTGAAAATTATGAAAATATAAAAATACTTTAAAAAAACATATTGGAATAGCCTATTATACGCATTTTTTAAAGCCTATAATTGCCTTTTAAATATATATATTTAATAAACTAAACCATTTTAGTATATTTTCACAGAATGCTATGCCAGTTCCTACTTATTCGCTACTCTGTATACAATATCATCTTTCCCCTCTGACAAGCGCCAAGGAAGTGGAAAAAAATATTATTTTCACAAACAATGCTCTCTGTAAAGAGGTTTCAGCGACCGATGTCGTATCTACGCGGCATTGTATCGCGATCACTATTCAATATCGCCCGATACGAATATCTTTAGGAGGGTATTGAATGGCCGAGGTCTTGCGAAAAAAGATAAACTCGACAAGGGAATATGGACCTAAAAGAGTACAGTATCAAGTCGATTATTGTTTGCGGTGTTCTTTCGTATGCCGTTTTGGAAGGTATATTTTTTAATTAGGTCCTTATTGGTGGCGATTCAGCGGCAAACACGACTGAACTAAATTTAAAGAAGCCCCGTCTCTTTTCATCTTAAGTGGCCAGAAAGAGACGGCACGTTCTGCACCATAGCACAGAATAATAACTTGTATTTCGTACCATAGTCAAAACAACTAAAATCACGTCAAATGTAGAAAATATAGGCGACTTTAGAACGCACTCACTTGTATCACCTCTAAAACTGCCTGCACATTTTTAATATGAAAAATATATTTTGTTTTATTAATTATTATACTTGTAGATTTTTAAATTAATTACTTTATGTGGAGTTATTATAACATTTTAAGTTTATTTTTTAAATTAATCAAACAGTGGTAAAATTTATTTATTTTCTTTATATATTGTATAGCTTAACACGTATACAAATTATTATTATACTATTTAATTTATTCGTAATTTAAATATATCAGAGCAAAGTGTGTTCTGTCTTTGCGAGTCCCAAACTAGTAGGCGTTAAGCCAAAGCCAAATGTTGTGCGTAGAAGCTGATTATCCGATAACAGTATATTTGAAAACTATTTGTCTTTTATACTTTACGTACAATTTAGTTTTTAATAAATTAGAATTTGACATTTTAAATGGGGAATTATTTTTTGTGAAGAATTATCATTTCCTACCTTATGGGATAAAAAATACATATTGACAATTTACTACTACCTCCGCACTAAATTTCATATTCAAGTATAAGCAATTTATAAAATTTCATAACATTTTTAAATCTTTCCTATAATTAACATTTGTAAAGGTAACAAATATATAAGTCATATAAAATACACAGTAATAACAAGCATACAAACTAACAACATTTTGACTTTTTTGTATCTTAAATTTACAAAAAAAATAGTACACTTTACTTTCACTTAAAACCTTATCGCAAGAATTAATTAATGAATGCACTTACCTTGTAAAAGTGTTCTAGTTAATTTCCCGGTAGTTTAGTACAGGACTCGGTTTTATCGGACGAGTAGAGTTACCACGTTGCCGCGAGTCGCAGGATATAGCGGACTGAGCGGAACTGCAGTTGACGACATACTCTAGTAGGGTATTATAACTGTATAAGTTCATACTAGGTTAAGTTTTTTTTGTGTTTTGCACATAGTGAACAGTCCTATGGGGATGGTGTTGTCACTGTGTGACAACATCCCTTTAATAAATAAAGAAAAAAAAAATATATACTCTAGTAGGGCTTTTGTAATAATGTGGGATATAAAAAGAAAAACCGTTACTAATATTTTTTTTATTTCAAACTTATTGTTTAAACTTATTTTTATCACTTCTTTACGAAGCGGAACTTCACTTGATGACATACTTTAGTAGAGTGTCTAGGCTTTCGTAATAATGTGGGATATAAAAAACGGTTACTAATATTTCATATTTCGAAAGGTTTGCATTTAGCTCCTATTTATCACTTCTTTACGAAGCGGAACTTCACTCGACATACTCTAGTAGGGTGTCTAAGCTTTTGTAATAATGTGAGATAAAAAAAAACGGTTACTAATATTTTATATTTCGAAAGGTTTGCGTTTAACTCTTTTTTATCATCGCTTTACGAAGTGGAACTTTACTTGACGACATACTCTAGTAGAGTGTCTAGGCTTTCGTAATAATGTAGGACATCAAAATAATTGGCCCAGTGCGAGTTGGGCTCGTGCATGAAGGGTTCCGTACCATTGTTGTATGGGAGCCCCCCTTAAATATTTATTTTATTTAATATTAAATTTTATAATTTAATTTATAATCCAATATACTTTTATGTATTTTGTGAAAGTTTTAAATAGCACCTACCGTTATTGATATATAGCAAAAAAATAGGAAAAAAACATTTTTAGTGTATGTACCCCCTTAAATTTTTATTTTTGATTTTTAGTATTTGTTATTATAGCGGAACGGGAAATACTCACATATCTTGTGAAACCCAGTCAAAACTACATACTAAAAAATAATTATTTCAGCACGAATAATTAAAAACAGTCTGATCAAGCAGAAAAGGCGCGTTCATACTTATTTTTACATGAAATAAGAACCCACTGCGCATCAAGTTCTTATTATAAGTTTATTTTAATACTAAAAAATTAACCCTTAAAATAACTGGTAGCAAACTTCTACTAACTGCTACAAAAGCTTGAACTATCAAAAGAACTGGCGCCTCAAATCCTCGATCGCCTCGGCGATCAGCCTCAAATTAATGAACATGAAGACTACGAGTTAATGACGCCCACACGTCGATCTCTTTGCCTACACACGGACAGATAATTAACTTAGGAAATATGTCAGCAGGTAAGAGTATGTCTGATAACTGGATCTGATAACAAAGTCAGCAGTTACTCAGAGCGCTTTATTCACTTCATCATCATCATCAGTCTATGCTCGTCCACTGCTGGACATGGGCCTAACCTTAACACGCCAATTGAAAAAAAT
This sequence comes from Mellilla xanthometata, assembly GCA_035578125.1. Classification (NCBI taxonomy): domain Eukaryota; kingdom Metazoa; phylum Arthropoda; class Insecta; order Lepidoptera; family Geometridae; genus Mellilla; species Mellilla xanthometata. Next base: position 366,485 of record JAPUBQ010000026.1, read on the forward strand.
ATATATTTAGTTGGTAACTTACTGACTGCCCCTGGTTTGATCCCGGTCCTACACCAATGACTTGTTTTTAAAGTTACTCGTATGTGTGGATTTGCACTTGCATTACGGTGAAGGAAAACATCGTGAGGAAACCGACACGTTTGAGGACCGCAATATCCGAAGACGTGTGTCTTCCGCCAACTCGTATTTGGCCAGCGTGGTGGATTACGGCCTGTATCTCTCTCCTCTTGAGGGAAGGCCCCGAGTCTCAGAAGTGGGAACGTATGGGCTGCTTATGCTGTTATGCTTATTCTAACTTACTGGCTGCGCCCGATTGTAGCCAGATGTATTGTTGAAGAGTTCCCCCTCGTCAACAAAAAAAAGGCATTTAACCAGCAGAATGCTTAACCACAGTTAGTGACGCTCCAGCTTAAGGTGGACCATGCCTTGTCTGGAATAACTAGCTCCCAAAGAGACTGCCAAAACTAAAACGGAATTCCTAAACCAATAGTTCCCCCTCGGTTAGTGTGAAGAATGCAAGGCGTGGGAGAAGGTGAACCGTTACTATGTTTTCATTTATTTCGCCCGATCATTCTAATGATGGTCAGTTTATTTGATCTTAGTTTTATGCTAATATATAAGAGCCCTTGACTCGAGTGGCGTCTTCTATTTCTTTTGCTATTGAGAGAAAGTGTGATGAAAGCTTCAATGATTTGGCTTTTGTTTAATTTCTTAAGGTTTTGATATGGGTATACAATCTTAAATTTAAAGTGTTTTCGCTATAACTCATAACGAAAAAACAGTGTAAAAACAGTTTATAGACCGTCTAAAGAATAACCCTAAAAATGTTTATACCAATTTTGATATTAATCAGAATTAAAATTAGGAAACTAACACGTTTAAATAAAATAGTTAAAATAAGTTTTTTTCGTGTTGATAAACCTAATTACTGCCAAAATTAGTATATATATTCTTAAGGCTTTTTATCTAGGCTGTCTATGAGTTATTTTTTTTTAAACATTAACCGTTATGATTTATTACAAACTGTTAATTCAATATTTTGCCCTCGTCATTGTTTTAACGATCATAGAATATAGAGTTTAAAAAAAGGATCGTAAGTTATTCAGCACCGATTTTTTTTATTCATTTAATATTATAAGTGTATTTGTTACGTAAGTCAATAAATATATTTATTTATTAATAATTTTTGGTAACCAGTGGTACTCACTACGTGTTTGTAGAAGCCGCTAGAGCCGATTGTACGTCAAAGTTACAATCTGTGTTTGACACTCCTAAAATACTTTTTTTAATACACACGGCTGGTTAACCCCATACTGAATCATTTTTAGTTCGTAGTATGTTTGCTAACACAACTGATATACTACATGTACGTACATACATACATATTTTATATAGATACTTATTTAACACCCAGACCGAAAGCCAACATATTTAGTTCACCACAAAGATGTTGGGCCGTGCCGGGAATCGAACCCAGAACCTTCTGATAGGCAGTCCGTCACGGTAACCATTACTCCAACGAGGTCGTCAAACTTTAACTACAAAAATTAAATTTGAATAGAAACTTACTGGTAATATTAAAAGTTAATAGATGATCTGAGACTTTGTGTTGGTATAAACAAAAACACGCGTCAACATCTCACACCTCTTGACTCAACCTGGAGGTCAATCGCTCAGTCTTCTGTCTGTCAAGCCAGCTGACTGATGGACTGACTGACTGAGACTGACTGACACGAGCATAAACAAACACGCATTTGAAAACTAAACAGTTACCTGGTAAAACTGTGATAACTTTCATTGAAAACGTTTGGAATTAATTTGTATTGAAAATAACAACGAACATTGTCTTGAGGTAATAGTCGGATTGTTTCGAAGTAAAGAGTTATCTACGTGTTAATCCAAAGTATATTTCTACATTAAATTTCATCAAAATCGGTTCAGCCATTTAAGTGTGAAAGAGTTATAAACATCCACGTGTGTAATCGTTAAAAAATACTGAACAAAATAGTTAATTGATCGAATACACATTGAAAAGTATACATTATAATGCTTCTTACATGTCTTGAGGAATAAGACCAATTTTAATAATATTTTTTGATCACTTATTCATTTGCAATAGTTAATAAGTATCTACATAGATGTTTTAGAAAAAATGTGGCTTCTATTTTACTCCAAGCATTAAAAGTTATAGCTTTCATAGCTATACCAATTTTTTTTTGTACAGATAGGCATTTGTCCAGACCAGCGCGTAATCAACAGGTAAATCATGCATAGTCTAGAACATATCAAAGTATACAAAACCCCACAAAATCTTTCTAACTAGCTAAGTAAGAGAAACAGAAACGCCAGAATTTCCGCTGCGCCAGAGTAGTAAACACGTGGTATGTTAAAGTGTAAACCATCCAGTATACTACTTTACGACTGCATTCTGCTTTCCTCGTTCATAAAAATTCACTATTCACACATTCTATTTACTATCGACTTCCAAAGTCTAAACAAAGATAGGACACTCTATTTTATACCTTAATTTAAATAAAATAGACCTCAATTTTGTGTAGAAAATATTTGTGAGGAGAGATAGTACTTTCTTTTTGGTCGGTTGCAGGTTGCAGAGTAAATAAATGTGTTTGAACAGTAAGGTTCTAGAGCATTTTGGAAATATCTTTTTTTTTCACACACGGCTGGTTAACCCCATACTGAACCATTCCTAGTTTATATTATGGTTGCTAACACAACTGATATACTACATATACAATGCATATATATTTTATATCGATACATATTTAACACCCAGACCGGCAGCAAATTTAGTTCAGCACAAAGATGTTTACCGTGCTGGGAATCGAACCCGGAACCTTCTGATAGGCCGGACGGCATGGTAACCATTAAGCCGAGGTCGTCAATGGTCATCGTGAAATTGTTGCAAGAACCAAATCAAGTTTGAAGTTTTCATGTGTATACAAAACTAACTGGGCCTCGTCGAATTGTACCTGCGTAAATGAAAGTTGGTGGCTTTGGTTCAAAATTGGACCTTAAAAAAGCTGTTTTAGCTTGAAAAAGTATTAAACATACACACACACATACAAATTTATAATATTAGTGGGATATAATAACCCTATTATATCCCGTGGCTATGACCTGTCAAACGAAGAGTAGCTTGTCCAGCAGCGACATGGGTTGACGACATCTCTAAAGTCACAGGTTCCACCTAGACGAGGACTGCACAAGATCGACGCAGGTGACACATGCAGAGGCCAATACCCAGCCAGCAGTGGGATAAAAAAGGCTCTGGATGATGATGATAATAGGGTTAGGAAGACTCTCAGCAGAACTGTCTGAAAGGAAAGATCCTTCTCGTGAATCTAACTGGCTCACTCTCGTTGGTTGAAACAAAGGTGAGAGTGAATCGGTTTCTTCTAGGCAAGCGCGCTCCACCCTAGATCGCAACATCACTTAACATCAGGTGAGATCAAGCGCTTGCCTATCCAACAAAAAAAAAACAATTCATTTGGGACGGGACTTTGATCGTCTTCTTATCTTCTTATTTGTCTCCAATTTAACTTAAACTAGAAATGGTTTAGTATGGAATTAACCAGCCGTGTGTCAAATGAGTTCTAACATTTATTTTATTCTAACATTTAATTTCTTCCTCTCAATTGGAGTTCACACTACAATTTTGTCTTTCCACTTTCCTCTATCAGCCGTTATCTCAACACCAACTCCTTTTTTTTCTATTTCGTCACTCACTCCATTCATGTTTGAGGAAATCAAATAAGAAGCCATATTCCATACTGTCTTTCCTCACCGAGTGTAACCCGTGGGCGGTCTTCAGACCGTTACAAACCTGATCATTTCTCAATGGATTCTGCCCACGTGGCTACTCCATGGCCTGGAGCAACTACCTCGAGGAGATATGCGATGATAAAGATATCTCTTTTTCCAAGTATAACGTAACAAACTGAAATTTTAAGTGTTTTTCCAATATAAAACTCCTGCTACGGAATATAATTGCATAAGCTATAATTTGAATTATAAAAATAAATAAAAAATATTCGAGTTGTTTGTCTTTAAGATATATTCCCGTTGCCCCCAGACCCCGTCTTAGGGAGACAACGGAATTGTATAAATGATTAAACGTTTTAATAATAAGACTGGTAGGTTATCTTATGCAGTGAAATATAATTATATAATTATTGCATGCTTGAATGAAATATATCGTCAAAAATGATATCAGAAACTAAACTTTATTCACGGTGTCTGCACATTAGTTGAAGCCGAATTGTCGAGTACAATTTAATATGTTTTTTCTGAGAATTCAATTTAAAACTGAATATAGATACGTTTATTTCTTTATATACTCGTATATACTATTATTTTACAGTAAACGTACCTTTATCTTAATTTCGTACACATATTCCATTTAAATCTTCAAAGCGATAAATGTTGAAAACTCTATCTTCGCTAACATAGAAAGCTCAGCACAGGTCTCGGAGTTGCTAGTAATGTGTGCTTACGATTAGCTCAGGGAGCTTAGTTACGGCTTAGTTAAGTTATGATGGGTGTTTAATTGAACTTCCCACGCGTGGGCTAAATTAGGGCCAAGTGTGTGGACCACTGCCGAGTGATGGGATTTTGAAAGTATGGAAGTACGGCATTCGGTAAACCTATATTTTACTGCTAGCTGCTATTAGCCTCTCAGTATGCATGTTTTAGAGTTCCGTGCCTAAAAGGTAAAAACGGGACCCTATCACTAGATTATTATTACAGCCTCCGTTGTTTTTTTTGTGATGTTCATTGTCTGGTATATTATCAGCATCTATCTATTCGTACAACACTGCATTTGGTACAGAAAAGTGATATGTGAAAAAAGTGCCTTATTACTCGTTTCGTTAAAAAGAACACATTTTGAAAGTTCATGTCTATCATCTGTATTGCAAAACGAGTATGAGCAAGAAGAAAGCAAACATTCAACTATTTTCTTTATTGACCCGCGTTATGTCTAATATTTAAATTCCAATCAGATATACAAATTCGACTAAGGAATTTTGGCACAAAAAATTAAGTTTATTCATTTTTTAACTTTTAAGCTCCTCAACTAAATAATTAAACACACCACGTCCTTGTTCAGTCGTTTATAAAATCATCTCCATCTGCAGGTTGCCTGGAAGATATCGCTTTAAGCGATTAGACCGCCAATTGTCGCACACTTATTATTAAGCTTTTTCTTTTTATAAATTAATCATGTCTGTGTCTAATAACGAGTTGTCTATCTATCTTATAAAAAATAATAATGAAAGTAAGCTAGAATGAGAAATCGGTGAACATACATAAAAAAAATACATACAGTCGAATATATAACCTCCTCCTTTTTGAAGTAGTCGATTAAAAATAAAGTAAAGTGCAATGGCATTAAAGAATAGATCACCGTTATTACGAGAAATGCAACGAAGCTATAAAAACCGACCGTGACCGAAACCGTAAAGCCTTTGCATTCATCTAACAAGTCTAGAATACTGTACTTAGGTCATTGTCTTTGAGCTGAAGATACTGTAACGAAATGTTTGCAGCCGAAATTAAAATGTAAATTTAATGCTTGAAGATAATTTATCTGACATTTTTGACGTGACAACGTCTTAAATTAGGTTGCGGCTGGGAGTCACTTATGAAAAAGTGTAACGCCCGGTAACGTTACGGTGAGTCACCGAACGAGAGAGAGGCCCGCCGAATGCCTTGCGTCTCTCTCCTACTCAACTATGATCGGTCTGCCGCGTGCTGCGCGCGCGGCAGACGTTGTCACGTAAAATCTTCGCCCGTAAAACCGACTTTACAGGCAACCATTTTTTTTTTACCTAATTTTCCTGGTGCAAAGGATAGCGATTGCCATTCAGCGCGGGAACGCTGCAAGTCTGATGGGCACCTTTGCACCGGGAACAATTAGGGGCGGGTTATTTATTTAGATTTCAGTAATTTGTAATAAATTTAAATTAATTTTGACATATTAACTATATATTGTGACATGTATGAGTAAATAAATTTATGGATATTTACCTGAATATCATTGCTTTAGCACTATATTTCTTGTGAAATGTGCCTACTAGATTCTCCTACTAATGTTATAAACTATCTGCGCCCCGCTATGTTACCGTTGATCCGGGATAAATAATACGCGTTAATTCAGAGCCTAAACTATCTCCATACGAAAATCTATCGTAATTGATTCAGCTGTTTGAGCGTAAATAAGTAACAAATCATATACACTAACACACAAACTTTCGCAATTATAATATTTAAAGTTATTAGTCAATATTTAAAGTATAAAGTATAATATTTAATTTTTTAGTTATTTAAAGTTTGTGTGTGTACATAATTATATGTGTTTGGGTGTGTTACAAGTGAATTGTAAAGGAATTGGAAGGATTGTAATGAAATTTGGTATGGAGATAGTTTAGAGCCTGGTTTAAAACCACGGGGCGCAGCTAGAATTTATTAATTCAAAGTTGTTATATCATTGACATCCAACGAGGTAATGCTGCCAGCATTACCGCGCTACCTTCTAGTAGTGGGCATTTGGACTATTTTTAGTCATAATCCATTTTTTAATGTGTGTTATGTAGTTTCATTTGTGTTTTGAAGTAATAAAAAAAAAAACTTACCTTTACTCCAGTCGAAAATGATTTTCACAAGTTTTCCATCAAGCTGGAGTACAAGCTACCTTTTGACAGTAAAAATATAATGATATTACTTTTTTGAACAATATAATAATATGATTGTAACACTGCTTTCAACACAAACACCAAAATGGACTAATCTAGAAATTATTTTGTACAGAATTATTCTCACCTAACTAAATATTGATTTTGACCAAACATTGACATTACCTTTGTTAATCTCTATTTCTTATTGTTTCTATTGATTTATTTATCTTGAAGCTAGGTATTAAAGATAACACTATGTATTATTCATTTGTTTGTTCATATAAAGTGATTTAAAAATGTTTATAATAAAATGTACACAAAAAGGCACAATAAATTACACAAATTACTTTCAAATCATGACTAACTATAAAACAATCTACTTACGAGTATATGTAGTAAGCTTCTTCTTTTAATTATAATTATAGCACCCGAATCTTGAAGCGTAAAAATGTAACTTACAACTTTAATATTTATATAAGTTTAGTGTGATTTAATTTTAATTTTGTTTAGTTCCTATATTTCTTATGGACAGCTTTCGCATTGCATTAGCATCTTGGCACTACATCATTTGTTTGCACTTAAGATACATGAGTGTAGCAAATATTTAAATTTAGGCGGACGTTTTAAAAAGGAAGTAAATGTTCAGAACTTGTTACTTTTCGTAGTCAATAATAAAATCAATTATTATCAGCACATATTTTACACACGGCTGGTTAGCCCCATACTAAATCATTTCTAGTTCGTATTATGGTTGCTAACACAACTGATATACTACATTTATACATACATAAATATACCAATACATATTTAACACCCAGACCGACAGCCAACAAATTTAGCCCATCACAAAGATGTTGGCCGTGCCGGAAATCTTACTCGGGACCTTCTGATTAGCAGTCCGGCGGTAATAGACAACATTACGCCAACGAGGTCATCAATATACAATCTTCTTCTTTGCCTTAGCTTTTTCCCACTACGTGGGGTCGGCACAGCCCGTTTTTTGCTTCCACACTCTTCTGTCAGCCGTCATATTTACATTCACTCCTTTCTCTTTCATATCCTCTTTCACACAATTCATCCACATCTTCTTGAGTCGACCTCTACTTCCACTACAATTATCAATATGCAATGCAAGTTAATAAACACCTTGGAATTTACTCGTTGGAACTCTCTTGATATTCTTCTCTTCATGAAATACAGAACCTTATTAACCCTAAATAACATACGTTAAAGGCAAGTCATACTACAATCATTACTTAATACTTAAAATCATTGGTTAGATAAAATTAAATAAACTTACAAATTTCATTAAATAAATATTCTACCCCATTAAATACTTTACAAATTATTACTTGTTTTTCATGTCTATTAAATTTAAAATACTACTGTTTACACATGAATAACGATTCTGCAAGCTTTATATTCATATATTCGCTTAAATTATAAAAGGAATTACTTTCACAAAAACTCTTTATTTTCTGTTTAAACATACTACTATTAAGATTTGTTATTTTCTATGTACAATGATATTCACAAGCACAAAGCGCCAGCCTCCATCGATCGAGCTATCCAAGCTCCTCTAAAGAGGTCCAATCGATCGCTCTTGACACGGTTGCCGTGAGAGCCGACTGTTTGTTTGTTTGTCTGTTGCTACAGGGGAACGCTTTTCAAAGGACTGGGAACGGGGGCGGGAATGAGTCGATTGAAAAGGAATGTTCGAGAGGCAGAGAACGAGTGAATGAATGATGAATGTGTGAACGGCTAAAAGCGAGAAATAGTGTTAAATTGTGTGGATCAGCTATTTTGACCAATTTTAAAGGCAGCTATCAAGTATTTTATTTACGATAGGGGTTTAAGTTCTAGTTCATATTATTATAATTTTATTTTCTTATAATAAATGACTTATGTTTAGATTGAATAAAATCCAGAAATGTTTTTTTATTTAGCTATGATTTATAGATGTATTGGAACGAAGTTCCTTATCGCGCGTTTTGAAAGGGGGATAGACCGAAAAAATCTTACGAAAAGTAGTCACGACGCTTTTTGCTATAGTAAACTATTGTAAGCTGTGCGGCGTGCGCATGTCTCTTTCTCTCTCTCTCTCTCTCTCTCTCTCTCTCTCTCTCTCTCTCTCTCTTATAAAAAGCAGATAAGATCAAGCCAGATATTTTCATTTCTATTTCGCATTGAACAGTGTGGTGTCGCGACGATTATTTTTGTTGAGTGTATACAGGTTTTTTGTAAATAATAAATAATAATGAAGAACTTCGTTCCATCCGGGTGTACCTTGACACCTCTCAAGTTTTTTGACGTGACAACGTCTTAAATTAGGTTGCGGCTGGGAGTCACTTATGAAAAAGTGTAACGCCCGGTAACGTTACGATGAGTCACCGAACGAGAGAGAGGCCCGCCGAATGCCTTGCGTCTCTCTCCCACTCAACTATGATCGGTCTGCCGCGCGCGCAGCACGCGGTAGACGTTGTCACGTAAAATCTTCGCCCGTAAAACCGACTTTACAGGCAACCTTTTTTTATTTTTATTTCTGCATCTCTTATATAATGCTAAGGACTCTTTCGCGTCGTGCTGGTAAAATGCGTACTGTGTAAGTACGTAATAAAAGTATGGTTAAAAATAAATGTTTTTGATCAATAATTTTATGTTTTCAAACATCTACTTCCGCAAAGAAAATACTTCCCATCCCGAAACTAAAACAAACAGCATAACAAACCGTCCTCAAGAAGAACCGTTCATTTCTCTCGATCACTTAAACCGAGAACAATTCGGTAGATAACGTCCGATTCATTCACTCGTGGGAGTTGATTGATGAACACTTGTGGACTCTCCAGCCTACTACAGTCTCTAGTCGGCGTTGTATTCCAGTCTAGACATGCTCTTCCTTCTTCTTCGTTCGTTCTTGACGACCTCGTTGGCGTAATGGCTACTATGCCGGACTGCCAATCAGAAGGTTCCGGGTTCGATTCCCGGCACGGCCAACATCTTTGTGCTGAACTAAATTTGTTGGCTGTCGGTCTGGGTCATATTATGTAGTATGTTAGCAACCATAAAACAAACTAGCTAACTATCTTATTATGATAATAATGTGACCTATATAATTATTTACTTATGTAAATCTTATATATAAAATTTCCGTGTCACAGTGTTGTTACCGTACTCCTCCGAAACGGCTTGACCGATATTTTCCAAATTTTATATGCGTATTCAGTAGGTCTGAGAATCGGCTACTGTATATTTAGAAATAATTATTAAGGCAAAACAACGTTTGCCGGGTCAGCTAGTATTCTTATACATATTTTTTTTACAAGTGTCTTATAACTGTTGTTATAAATTTGACTAGAAATGGTTCAGTATGGGGTTAACCAGCCGTGTGTAAGATGTGACCTAATATATTGTTTTTTCGTATGAGCTCTGGTGTCGAGACTTTTTAAGCCGCCCGAAGGCCTCTGACTTGGCTTAACGACTACTCGTACTAAGACTGACAGCCGGGACCTACAATTTAACGTGACATCCAACCCACGGTAGCACTCAGATGAAAATGCCACTTTAAAAACGACAGTCTTGTGTATGGTCGGTCACCCATCCAAACACCGTCCGCATCGACCGTTGCTAAGCTTAATGCTCTTCCTTAGGTCGGAGTGTGTTACAACTCTGCTCGTCAAATGTCTAACTTAGGATGTACTAAACTAACTAAGTTAGGATGTACAAAACTAAGTTAGGATGTACAGAATTTGCGTCTTCATCTTCTTCTTAAGTGTATGAGAAGAATGAATGAATGAATGAAGAATGTATGAGAAATTCAAGAAGAAGAAGGCTTTACGTAATAAGGATAGAATAAGTCCGGATTACGTTCGATTGTGAGGTCGTGGTAGGTCGCCGGTACGCGGTGACGGCTTGACAGGTGGATCCGGGGGTTTTTACTAGCTGTTACACTGATTTGTTACAATTTATTGCTGAGTTCGTTTTTTACTTTATTTTTGGTAGGGTCTTTAATATGTTTATGTTCTGAAATCTAAGATCGATTTATATTTTTTTTGTTATACTTGGTTTGGTTTGGTTAGGTTAGGTTAGTATGTATATATAAGGTATGTTTTACGTACTACTTAAAAATCTAATTATTTTAAATGTTTATGAAGAAAATGTTAGAAAACACAAACTGGGAAAGCCCCCATTTTCAAACCAAATAATATGATGACGATTTTATAGATATTAGTGTAAATATTTTTTTTATGTGTATGAGACAAATTTATTTATTTGTCTCATTTCTAAATGTTAAATAATAACCAATTATTCTTTTTTTTTCAGGTAATTTCACAAACGCACGCTTCACAACTACAAATGCATATGTACAAAACGCTTATTCCTAATTTTGCAATACGGAAACTAATATACATTACATATACATACGGTACGATATGTACATACAGTTCAGCTTACAAATAACATCACGTATTGCCCGACTTTACTTCAAAGGAGTATAATTTATTGCTTCTCTAGCTGGAAACCTGGGTGTGCTTGGATTTTATTGTCTAAGAAAAATAAAATAATATTACAATTTCTACGGCTTGACAGTACTGAAGAAAACATAGTATAGTATTCTTGTTAACTAAAGCCTTTCAAGGGTAAATACTTTTTAAGATAAAACATTTAGAAAATAGCAGTATAAATAATAAATAACTTATGGAATATCTAATTTTTTCATGAATTTCCAATAGCCTATAATTTGTAGGCTACTTCAAAATTAAATATTTCATTTGCATAAATGTACTTGTAGGTATATTTTAGGTCATGATCATGGATATTGTTATTCTTTATTTGAAGGATACTGGCCCTGCAAATGTGTCCAAGACAAAATCACTACATGTAATTTCAAAGAATTAAAATATTGAATGTTCTTCTAAATTTAAATTATTAGTCAGTAAAAAATATCACCTCAAAAATAGTGTCAATAAAAGTACATATATCATAATTAGTAAGCAAACTATTTATGTTCTATGACACTTGAAAATTGCGGATAAAAAGTCGTCATACATTGGCAGCTGCTCGTCGGCTAACTGTTTTTACGGAACTACCTTTATTTAATGTTGTTCCAAAATTCGTAGAACAAAAGTTGTTTATCTAGACGTACTAATGCCGCTCTTCAAATGTTGTGGGCTAGTTACCAGTGTCCCTGTTGAGGTCCAAATTTTATTCATGTTTTTTTTTTATAACTGATGGTTTGCGTTTGACCTAAGATTGCCAGGTGTTAAACAATACTATGGTCTACGATGTTACACGCTTACCTAGAAAATACCTATAATTATAGATTAACTCTAGATTTGAAGACCCAGGTGGTACTTCTCAGGAAAGAGAGAATCAGGAAGAGAATTCCAAAGTTTTGCATTTTTTTTTCCATTTTCTCATTATAATAATTTTGATGTCATCGAGTACACAATGCTTCCTTATCAGTAAATAAAAAGCTATGTAATTGTACATCATTATGTGTACATTAGGCCTCCCAGAGCAAGCGAGGCCGCGTTATGACGAATGTATGTACTACTCATTAGCCTAAACCGTGACCTTTGAAGCCAAGGTCCAAACAGCTGACTCGAATCAGCCCACACACTAAACACTGCGATCCGCTGCGGTTGTACGCAGGAAGCTTTTGGGCATTCTATAAGTACTTTCATTATTAAATTAATAATTTATAATCATAATAGGGATGTTTGTTGGGTAACTTACATTATATGATAGATATGGCATCTATTCTGGTCTTACTTAAGGTATCCTATGGGTAGGTACTGACTGGTATGGCAGCTAAGTAATAAAATTTAAAAGGAATAAAATAAAATTAAAAAGCCAGTTATTCAATTACACATATACATATTTCAAAGATCAAGACTGTACATTTAATTTACAATAAAGTATGCACTAATATTTAATAAAGATGCCTCTAAAGTTTACTGTGTACTTTTTATGCTCATTAAATGGCTAAATAAGGCACAAAAGAACAATTTAGTTCGACATAAGATAAATCTTAGCAATTAATAGAAAATAATTGTTCTAAACTAGGTTAAATAATAATAATAATACTATACAAAGAGTTACCCGTGTCTGACAGCGTTTTTTCAAAACAAAATCATTACCAAAATTTGTCATATATTTATTGTGATAGTTATATATTTCATAAATTACGACTATAATTATCCGAATATGCCTATTGGCTTCTGAGTTTTAGTCTTTATGCCCTTCATTTTCATTTCTCTTCTGGCAAGAAAATTTCCGCAACGTCTAATTTTCTGTAGTGTGCGGGTTCTTTCTCGAAGGTATCTATAGTATTGCTGGTAACATTAATCGTGTTATGTTAATTTCCCATGTTACTAATAAAAACAACTTCCTTTACGCCGCGAATTTGATCATAATTTGTCCATTGATTTGTCGCTGTCATGTCTTTAAATTATCCCTATAGGTCTAGTTTCTGTCAATGGAGATGCTATTGCACTAAAGTAAATAGTCGACATTCTTAATAATTTGAAGTATTTTCAATAGAGATTTCTAATTAAAATAGAATTATTTATGAAATAAGAAAGCAAGAAATACATTTTATTATAACAAACAAAAACCTAAAGTATAATTGATTATAAATAATTAAAAGAAAATTAATATATTATGTAGTTTAACGCAACATTAGATTGATGTTAGACGTATTATATGCAATTATAATTTGTTATCTTTGAACATAATATATTTTGTTAACTTTATATTCCGTTAAAATTGACACTCAATGGAAACTAGTTTTTTTAAGAGGCGAAACAATGTTTAAAACCGAACATAAAAACTATAACGATCCCCTTAAGTAGTATTTAAATAAGTATAATTTATGAATTTAAATAGGATAATTAACCAAATGGATCTAACGGCAAATTCGCCGTAAATTGAAAAATGTATAACATTCCCCCAAAATATTTAAATACAACAATTGAAAGAATAATTACAACGTTCGTGTCTGGACAAAATTCTAGTTAATTACTCAGTTATAATTAATTATAATGTCTTGGAATTGGAAACAATGCACCGCACCATATAATTATATTTGAAAGTCTTAATAAATACAATGAAAAAGGTCCATTCATAGTAATTATAATTTTAAGTATGCGCATCCGAAATCCTACGCGTCGGCATCACAGACTAAATGCGACTCCTGTGTGTAGACTCGCTTCTAGTCAGAATACCAAGTGATATATACGGCTATTGTTGTAGAATGTGACATGTTGAACGTTTAGTGTGGGCGCTATACATTGCTCGAAACCAAAGAACACAATTTTCTGTTTAAACTTGCCTTAGAATCTTAAGTATTTGGCTTAGCAGTTAACCGTTAGAGATTTGGACATAAATTAAATATATTATTTTTGAGTAGACATATATGTACTAAAATATAAAATACTTAAGGAATCTTAATCAAAAACTTCAATTAATAAACGACATTAAAGGCGAAAACACGTGAACAATAAAATGAGAAAACTGAGTTCAGTTTAAAAAATACTGAGCCAATTTTAATTATATTTATATGGGAATCTTTAAGCCGAAGATTTGAACAATAAAAAATCATAGATTACTAGGTTATGCAGTAAAACGAACACAAAATATACTCTTATAAGCCTAGTAGATACTTATTAAATTGTACTAAAAATACATATAATTTAAAAAAAATGCTTAAGTAACTAAATTCTACTTAACTGTAATTAGGTTTTCACTATTGCTAATAGCTTTTTTACAGTATGTTTGCATGTATACAAACATGACAAGTACACGCCGTATAAAACTACCAAAAATTCCCCACGCTCCTACTCTCAGCAAACAGATAAGCCTATTTGCCACCGTAACCGTTCTGTACACAAAAATCACTTACTCTATGCCCCGTTAGCGTTACGCAAAGCTTGACTCGGGACGTACGGACGGACAGCCGACCCGTTAGTCTGTATAGCTGGCCGCATGAGCGAACACCGTGCTAAACCACTCAGAAAAAAAAAAAAACAAAAAAAAACACGCGCGACCTCGTGTGTTTTAAAAAAAAAGCAACAAATTCCCGCGCTGTCTACAGTCATTGACAAGTTTGAAAAAGGAACCCGTGCTTTTAGTGGTTTGTGCTGTTCTTTTTTTGTGAAAAGTGCAAGTGGCCAGTGTTGTGTTAGGAAGCGGTGATAAAAAAGGTTGCAGCAACAAAAAATAAATAGGAGAAAAAAGGTTTTGTGTCATGGATGTAGGGATTGTGTCAATGGATTTACGTTATGCGTAAGCGCATGCGAGGCATGTCCATTCATCCTTATGTTTTGTTAGGTGAGTTTTTTTTTTATTTTGTTTTTTTTTTATTGGATGCGTTAGTCGAGCAGCTGATTTTTTTACACTTGTTATCGACGTGAAGTTTAATTTAACACATTTACGAGTACACTAATAGATCACGTCATAATTCTTGATTTGGCAGATGATGATTTCATTGAGTGTTTAAGTTTTTTAAGGATTTATTCAACTTCATAAGAAATACTTTTTTTCATGGTCAGTATTTTTTTTATTACAATATCAGAATCATTATAAGTTATCTTGTCAACTTCTAGCAATGAATTTTGGAATATGTATAGTTTTATGTAAAATTAAAAATAATTGTATATTTTTTTTTGTTACCAGGTGTGAACTGAGTGCTAGTTTAATTTATAATACTAGCTGTCCCGGCAAACGTTGTTTTGCCTCATTTAGGGGTATGCAAAATAGATAGTAATATATAAGAAGATATTAAAGAACTTGCGTTCCAAATCGTGGGCGGAACCTAAACAAAAATGCGGAAAAATAAAACGCGTATCCGAATTATTCAATGTCATAGTCATAGAAATAGAGGTGAGGTCAATGCCTTATAAGGTGATCGGTTTATATTATACCTACTATAGTGGTTCCGACGTTAAAGCTATAATAAAAACTCGTTAAATTACATTTTCGTAAATCAAATTGGGATATCGATTTTGGTTAGTTGAGTTTGGTATCAATTTCAACAGCTGTTTTTGTTTTTTCAATTTCAATAGTATTATAATAACTATTGCTTTTCTGGACCTTACAAAAACCAGTTAAATCACATAATACAATAGTTATAACAAAATGTTACTCAATATTTTGAAAAATAATTGAAAACTATAAACAATCAATATGCTAGTTTACTAAATAAAATAAAATTAACATAATTATACTCGTAGTATAGTGATCAAGAAAATAACTGCCTGGTAATCAAAGTATAGCAGGCACTAGTAATTATATTTTAATTCATTCTTATAAAATAAATATTCTATTTAAATTCGGTTAATAGATTCTGAAACATATCTGATTTGTTTTATATTTCAATCAACAGCAACATTTTTTTCTTTAACAGATCTGAAATCATCTATTATTTGTGTCAAACAATTCGGCTTCATTCCTTTTTTATTTAATAGTTAGAAATAATTTATCATTATTTTAATTATTATAAAAATATTTATTTAAAAAAAACATAATGTATTACTTTAATAAAATAACCACTAGATATAAAATTTACATAAAGGAGTGAACAAACCTATTTTAAAAATTTAAAACATTACTTATATTATTCACTATAAATTGCCATTGTTTAAAATTAAAATCTCAGAAAAGTTGACGAAAAGAAACGATTTATTCCAAACTCTGTAGTAATTTGAACAAATGCGAGTCATTGCGTCGAAATGACTAATTTTCCGCTCTATAGTTCTAAGTTTTACAATGAAATAGAAGAAACAATTTATTTTTATTATCCCTAATGTAATACGGTTCTATTTTAACCTCTGGTTTAACTGAGTCAACTTTTAGAAATCTCTAGCTGCGCCGCGCTATTGTGGTATAAAAGGTACGGATAAAAAAAAGGTAGGTAACGATATGGGTTAATTCCGGGTCTAAACTATGCTCATAGGAAGTTTCATCGTAATCAGAGCAGCCGTTTGAGTGTGAAGGAGCAATACACACATTTGCATAATTACATACAAACTTTAGCTAATTATTTTATTTTAATTTTTGTTTTAATATTTTGATTTATACTATGACTTGCCGAAATAAATGGTATGTATTTGAATTTGAATTTAGCTTTTAAAATATTAGTTGAATGAAAACAGCGACCATTCCATACAAGGTGTTTTCTAAAGCGTGAAACTCAAAAAACATTTTTAATCCTTAACACATATAGGACCTAATTTGTTCTGCAACTAAGTAGCAATGTCAATGAACCTCTAACCGATGCAAGCATCACCTGTTATCTAATCTACTTCCTAACTCTGTAATCTAGGAGTTAACCCTACAGTGTCACGGGTCAATTACGCCGCTCTCACTCCGCCGCCGGGTTATTAGGTCTATGCGCTCGTTTTAGGGTTATCAGGGCTATTGGGTTAAAGTTTTTTTTATTACTACAGCTAGACATTTGACGAAAAAGTCGCGTAACTAAACGAGTTGGAGAAATTTAGCCGAAGGTGAAGCTTGCGTAGTATGAAATTACTGGCTGTCAAAAAAGCTACTGGAACACATAGTAATCATGTGGTTAACCCCTATTGCATGGTAATTTACTGGAAAATTAAACAGACAAAACGTATGGGTAATTGAATAAGATAAGGGCAGAAATTAGTGATGTTTTATCAACATTGATTATTTATCTTTGTTTACATCTAAAAAGGGGTGAATGGGAAGTTAATATTAAAGATGATTATACATAAACACACTGCAGCCATTCTTCGTATTAGCTAAGTGGCGAAGCTCTGGTGTCGACAGTTTTCAAGCCGCCCGAAGGCCTCTGACTCGGCTTAACGACTGCTTGTACAAAGACTAACAGCCGAGACCTACAATGTAACGTGTCATCCGACCCACAGTGGCGCCCAGATGAAAATGCCACTTGAAAAACGACAAAAAAACGACAATCTTGTACATGGACACCCATTCAAAGGCCGTCCGGCACGACCGCTTAGCTTCAATGATCGCGTCAGATCACCTTAGCTAGCTGAGCTACAGGCGCTACTGCAGCCGTTAAGCCAATTCAACGGCTCGTAAGAGGTTTAAAAAATCTCGATATGTTTTGTCCACATTTATGAAGGAGAAAAAGAATATCTAAAACAGTGTTAATTCTTTTTTGTCACCCCTAAAGCTAGTTAAGAATTTTGTGGGAATGTAATTCTTTTGCGTCTACATTAGCAATTAGCATAATTTTCGTAACCTTCAACTGACGAATGTCTCATACTTAGCTTCCATGGGAAGTACAATTCGATATTGCCAGAACTTGATCAGAATATTCATTTGGCACAAAATAAGACGTAACATTATAATTTTGACTGGAATTGTAATAGAACAATACATCGTGAGAAAATCACAATTTCAAGTAATTCCAGACATGCTTGTTCTTTGACCAGAATGTCACAAATAAATACGTGTGTTAAAATAACTAAACTTATTGTAACCTGAATTTAAGTTTTTCTGTGTTGGATCAATTAGTTATTTATAACTTATTAGCTGCGCCCGGCGGTGTCATGTGCGTTAATCCGGGACAAAAAGTTATTCTGGGATAAAAGTAGTCAATATTGTGTTAATCCAAGGTCTAATCTATCTACCCACCAAATTTCATCAAATTTGGTTCTGTCGTTAGAGGGCGAAGAAGTAACAAACATACACACACAAACTGTCGCATTTATTATATTAGTAGAATTATTGTTATACATATAATAATATGTGTAGTGTATCTCTACACGCCCTAATGGTCAAACCTCAGAAAAAAAACTGTGGGTCTAACAACCGAACTGCATACTTGCATAGTATAAAATGTATTAATGTTATTCGTTTTGATCCCGTGATTTACTGACTAGAGTTTTTGACATAGATTATTAACCTACTTTACAAAGTTTCGCCTATTTGCTACGGTTATTTTTAAGTTCTGTAGAAATTGGTGGGCTTGTCACTTTTCTATAGCTTTAGTGTAACAATAGGCTTTTGTCTGTATACCTTTGTGATACCGCTGTAGATGAGAATAGCGACTTCAAACGTAATTTTAGAGTCAGAATGATATTTAGATAACACAAATAATGACTTTGTAATAATTATCTGTTTTGAGATTAAGATTCATGCTTTTGATTGGGTATACTAAGTATCGTTTTAAATTAAAGCGTGATACTTAGTAAGATAAGCTTAAATACTTTTGTAGTAAAATTAATAAACTAAAATGTGATATACTTATATACTCGTAGTTCCCTGTACTTTATCAATCCAACCGCAAATGTGTAGGGAGTTATCAATTAGTCTGTTTTTTGGGTTTAGAAGTTACGCTTTGTGTAGTATGTATATACTTTTTAATACAAGTAATATCAATTTATTTCTTTGAATTTGGTTTCCATTTTTTTTTCTTGGAAACTAATTAATAAAATAGGGATTTATTAATATCCAGTACAATCAATA
This sequence comes from Mellilla xanthometata, assembly GCA_035578125.1. Lineage (NCBI taxonomy): Eukaryota > Metazoa > Arthropoda > Insecta > Lepidoptera > Geometridae > Mellilla > Mellilla xanthometata. Next base: position 385,648 of record JAPUBQ010000026.1, read on the forward strand.
AAGCCCATATTTTCTATATTGATTATGATTTAATGCTCAATTTAATATCTACACCAGACATTAATAAAGGATTGGTCTAGAAAAAAAGAATTGAAAATTTTAGAAACGCAATTCTTAGAATACGAAATCAAATTAGCGATGATTACTATAACTTTATTTCCAAGAAATATAGTCGCTCCTTCTAATACATTTTGGAGTAAAAAATGCGGTTGGTTCCCGTTCTCACTGACTCATAACTGAATGTCCGCGATTCAAGCAATTGATTTGACACGCACGTGGCTTGAATCAAGCCCTTCTGCCCCACAAACATGCCCATAATATTATTGAGGTTTGCTCTGTAAATGTGTATGTATTTTACTTCTTTATGCTCTAACAGCTTAAACAACAAAATTATGGAAGATGCTCCCAAAAAAAAACAGCGGCGCTATTTTCTCATGAATTATTATGATTTTTGACAGAGCAACTATATACTATTTAATACAAGCTAAATTGGCCAAGTAATTTGAAGTCATACAATTTCAGTAGAAACAATGTTCAGTGAAATCATTTTTGAGGTTTACTGGTTTGAGAAATTGAAGTTATAAATGTATGTATCGAAGGCTGAAATGTACACTCACGGAACCTAAATGATATGATAACGAAAGCAGTCGGAAGTATCACATAGCGGCTAGTAAAGCAATGCTTCACCGCAGCGGTCAAACGTAATCCATCAAACCATATAAGTATCAAGAGATTGCCGTCGCAGTTTACGGCCGCCAACAAGTATCTAGGCCTCACGGACGCACTTCAGGAAGTGAGTGCGGTGTGATTTTTATCGTCTATCTATTATGTCATCTTTGTGTGTGGAATTTGTTTGTTTTGTGATTAATCTCATTGTTGGTTCTTATAACAAAACTGTTGACGTGTAGTCTTTTGTGTAGTTCTCAAACTAATTTTATTGGACGTGAACAGATTTATAATATTGGCCTCGAAAGCCTTTATCTAGTCACTATGCTGCTAGTTTTTTTAGCTCACTTTTAAAGATAGCAACATTAGTTGTACTCAAACCATGTCAACGTTGGGGTAGACCACCAGCCCGAAGGTCAGAAAGAGCTGGTGGAAACGAGCTTAAGACCGTACTTTATTGTGTGTTAGTGATGATTCTTATACTCAGTAGAAGGTACGAGAGGCTGATGATAATTATGATGCCGTGTCACATAAATTTGTGTAAAAAAATATCGGCTGAAGTCTAGAATAAATAGGTTCCTTATAAACAAGCGTATGTATACCTCGATAAAGCCTGATTTCAGACGTTACGAACATACAAGCCAATTCAGCATTTAAAAAAAACAGGATATCTTAACTGGTAAGCACACGCAAAAAGCAGGGCAAAAAATATTGATTCATAAAGTTATTGGAATTCAGTTGTGGCGTGTCATGGGAACGGAATGCCCTAGCCGTACACTATATTATTATGACATGTATGTCAAGAAGCAGTGTAAGAGTGAACTCAGTAAAGTGGACGATTAAAATTCTCAAGTTCAAGTGTGCGACGAAAGCTGCGGCCTTTACTATCACTTAGTCTGTGGCACGCACCGGGATGTGTTTTGCCTGATTTCTGAATTAGGGTTATCACAAATACTAAATTTTTATTAATAACCTATGTCACTCTTTAATTTTTAAACAGCTGTACCTATTTGGTTTAAATGTACTCGTAGTATGGCGATAGCTAGTACACAGGATTTAGTAATTCATTAATATTTATCCTGGATCAACGCGAAGTAGGATAGGTTAATAAATTATATAGGAATCACAGATGTAAATCAAACAAATCAAAATAACATATTCTTTACCAGAAAGAAAATAAAATAAAGCGTGCTTAGCTAAAATCAACTGCCGAATCAATTCCTAACGTCTCAAGCTTTAATAACCTGATAACAAATAATTTGCATAAAATATTAAAAGTTGAATTTTGAAAGCTAAATTATTCTTCTTCATACAAAATCTTTGATTAAACGAACGAACTCGCTATCTCAAATCAAAGCCCGAAGGCACAATTTTTTTACCCACGATTACAATACTATTTCTTTTCTTAGATTAAATTGGTGGGCGTGTCATGTCAAACATTTTTTATGACGTGTTGACATGGGCTGCTTAAAACACTTTTATTACGGCCTTTTAACACTTTCTCGTGTAGAATTTGACACAAGAGAATATTCGAGTGATGTTTTGAAGTTTTTTTTACTTACATTAACAAACGCTCTCTTCATTTGGATCCACATGTGGATCCGCGTATATGTTTATCTTTTCTTAGATCCACTGGTGGATCAACCGACACATCTCCTTTCGTAGCCACCGGTGGATTCCTGGATTTATTTTAAATATTTAGGGATACCAAGGACTCAAAATATTCAAGTGTATTTTATGTATCTGACTAATCTGATTGGTCTATAGCTAACTTTGCAAAAGCATGTTGTCGAGTTTATAAGAAAAGTACTATAAACTGGCAATGACTATATATGGCAATTCTATGAAGTTCAAACCACATGTGAATAGTACATTTTTGCATATAATTTTCCTTTGTTGGAATCGAATAGATTTCTTGTAAACGCGCGGTAAAGCATAAATAGCATTTGCTATTAATCTCATTGTCACAGACTATAAACTGTCTGTTAGACTGCCATAGACAATGCAACAGTCTGTATACAGTGTTTCTGGTAACTTACCCTGCCCTTATTTGAATTTTGGTGAAGTCTTTGAAAATGCCAGAAATAAATTATCTACCAGTATTTTTCTACTGTTAAAAGCCGCTCTTACAAGCATTTTGTAACAGTTAAGTGGCTGTAACCCACCTAAAAAATTAACCTGATCGCTGAAGTTTACACCAAAATACAATCTTTCGATACGTAACCACGCGAAAAACGTAAAAAAACTCCACGTTGAATTCTAGATCTTTCATTCATTTACTGTGATTTTTCAATTATTCTTGACTTGTGTATATGTTTTCAGGTTGATTAATTATTGTAATTGGTTTTAAACGTAATAATTAAATACATTAAATAATAATAATTTTGCCAGTCTTAGTACAAGATGCAAAAAAGCCTTGACTTGTAACTTTGGTGATATCAATAAATGATTTGTATTTGCTGTGCTAAAGAATGAAAGTGCACGACAACTAGGCTAAGAACACCTGGCACCTGGCTACTAGGCGAAGAATTAGGAAAATATTTATTAGAAATACTCCTGTATATCTCATAGAATAAGTAAAATGTGCAGTAGTGGCATGCGTGCTAGTTGGTGCGCATGCCGCGTACCGTTTATGATTCCGAGATTTTAACTGTAAGATTAAATGTTTTCCCAGCTCACTTCTTACAGACTAAACATGTCTTGTTTTGTGATGATGTTTTGATTTGTATTGATTGTTCTATAGAAAAAAGCTATGTTGATCATGTGAAAATTGCTTAGACTTAAGTTGTATCTAAACCAAAACTGCACGGTTTGTCAGATTAATAAATAAAAGTAATTTGTAAATAGTACGCATTTAGATAGTAACATGAACGTAAATGATTAACTGTTGATTGAATTATTTTAGTCTATTGAACTAAAAAATTAGGGTCCTAAAGTGCATACAACACAGTTCGAATAACAATAGCCATTGCATATTCTAGTAAAAAAATCACTGACATTAGCAATTTTCACACGATCAACAAAGTTTTTTTTTCTATAAAACAATCAACAAAATCAATCACTGGGTTAATTCCGGTGCCTACACTAAAAAAATATTAAAAAAAATACCTACAGTAAGCAATTGAATAGTTTCATTTCTTATGTTTACTTCCTTGAGCAACAAAAGCAGCGGGTGGCAACCCTAGACCAGTTCCCGCGGGTGGCGATCCCGTTCCGCGGCAAAAACTCTGAACAATCGGGGTCAACGACCGACAGAAACTCACAACAACCGACGACAAATTCAACTTTAATCACACTCTGAATAATTCAGGTAAAAAACAGCACAAAAATCACATCCGTCTCCGATATAAGGAATTGTTATGTCATATTGTTTGGCCAAGCATTGGACTGTTGGCTATTTGGCATTGAAATTTGCGCGCGGAATTCTTTGGATTCCGAATATTTCGATTCTATAATCAAAAAAATTCAAACGACATTCCATGATGCTGTTTTTAAACGTTTATTTTTATTTTGCTTTTAAACTTTTTTAATATATATTTTTTAATTTTATTACAAAGCCAAAAAATGAAAAATGGGAGTGGTTAAAATAATAAAACAGATGAATAATGCTTGTACTAACCCCTTGATGTTTCAAGAAAATTAAAGCAGGTTTTAATTAATAATTACAACGTCATAAAGTTAACAAGCCAGAGTTGTTAGTAGGCAATAAATTACAATTAAAATGTGTTGCATTTACAATTCCATTAACAATTAGATTACAAACAGAAATCGATTTCCGTTTGTTACCATCCAATTAGTTATTCGTTTTCAATCATTTTCTTCAGTCAAAACAGAACGCATAAAGTTAAATTAATGAAATTAAAATTAAAAGCTTAAGATGAGTTAAAATAATAGTGAGTTTTAAAAAGTTATTTAATACATCACCTTACAAGATTTTTGAAACACGTTGTACCAGCGTGTTTTTTATGTTTTTGAGTAAGAAAAATAAAAAATTAAGAATTCCATTTAACCGTCAATTACTCCATATACTAGTGGTAAATTCCGACAGCTTTCTGAGTAGGTACCAGTAGTTCCAGACTACACTTTTCTTTTGATGTGAAACATCTATAGCCGTACGTAAAACCGATTGCTGTCGTGGCGACGCGTCGCCATGGCATGCGTCCATAATACAAAATAATGTCAATGTTTCACATCTGCCAGGCGTCTTTTTTTTTTTTTTTTTTTTTTCACAAATGGCTGGTTAATCCCATACTGGACCATTTCTAATTTGTATTATGGTTGTTAACACAACTGATATACTACATATACAAACAAACATATTTTACATAAATAGATATTTAACACCCACACCGACAGCCAACAAATTTCGTTCATAACAAAGCATGTTGGCCGTGCCAGGAATCGAACCCGGAACCTTCTGATTGGCAGTCCGCCATGGTAACCATTACGCCAACGAGGTCAAACATACTCAATGCTAGACGGTCGCTGATTCGTGTATACTGTACTATGTAAAAAAAACCTGCGAGAGATCCAGGATGGAAATGCGAAATTACGAAGTACTAATAATTAACTTTGTTTCGTTAATTCTCAATTACTACGCGCTGCAATACTAACCGTAGGGCTAATTGCCCTATTTTTTGCGGAGAACAATTTTTTATTGTATTTATTACAGTTTGATTGCCGATTTTGTAAACTTTCCTGTACTTATGAGAAAATTGGTTTAGGATGCCTGCTAGTGAAATAATTATTGTGTTTTTAAATCTTATATTAATTACATGACATGTAATTAATATAAGAATAGTAACATGTAATTAATAATGGAATATTAATTGTATATTCCAACTTATTATTTTTTCTAATTCTGAGCGGAGGTCGTAAATTTCATTAAATTTTGTAAATATTTCGTCGTTATATCGAAATATTCAATACATTGGGTATCTTCATTAAGATTGATTAAAAACCATTATTCTACGTACTCCTTATAACTTTTCTTTTTACACAAAACAGCAAATTTTACCAACAAGGCATAGCCACACGAGTTCTGCGTCTAGCTGGTAAACTCTGACGTAGAGCATGTCTAGTTTGGAGTTACTGGCTCTCGAAGAGGCTGCCGTTCAGCCGTCTGTTGACTAAAATGCCGATATCTTAGTCAAATTGTTTAGTACTTAACGGCATTATGTCAGAGGCCTTCGGGTGGCTTTAAAACTCTCGACACCAGAGCTTGGCCACTTAGCTTATACGGTCAAGAAGAATTATATTTAAATGTTGACTAAAATACCGATAATATCTTAGTCAAATTGTATAGTACTTAATGGCGTTATGAGTCAGGAGGCCTTCGGGCGGCTTGAAAAAATGACACCAGAGCTTAGCCACTCAGCTTATACGGTCAAGAAGAATTATATTTAAATCACGGCAGCGTTACACACCGTAACCACATATTTCATATAAACATATTAAATGAAACAAATTTTAATCTTACGTTGTAAATAATGTTCGCGAACTTCCGACAAAACTCCAAAATACTCTCTAATCCACTTCTATAGACAGAGAGTTACAAATTACTGCAAATATGAACTTTATATGTTGCATGGTAAAGGCTAATTTTGTTTGTGTTTGAAAGTTAATTTTGGCAAAGTTATAGAACAGTAACTGTCAAAGGCACGCGTGCCATCGACGCGATTTTTGAACTATTTTAATAGTTTTATTTCATTTCTAGAAGTTTCGAGGCGAAATTTCCAGCTGTAGTATACTCTTAGGTTTTATTTGTTTAGGGTTCCGTGACTATATGAGACCCTTATAGTCAGGCTAGCGTTTTATTGAAACTTACTTACACTTAAATGATGTTACGCTCTTCGATTCTTAACGCCTTACGCAAAAACGACAGGATTTTTATAAGTTTAACGTATCTATGTGTATGTGTGTGTTTGTGTCTAACTGTATAATTATAGCATCGTAGCTTCCGAACAGATGAACTGATTTTGATTTAGTTTTTTTTAAAGGTATATTAGGCAAAAGTGGTTATATTGCTATATATTATTTTTTTAATTGGCTTAATCGAATCCAGATGGCCACTGCCAAAAAATGGCGGAAGACGTTTTTCACAACAACATAACTCCCTCAATATTGGCTCCATAAAAAAGAAGTTTATGTAGTAAAATACATATAGGTACGAGTACTATGCAATATATGTCAAATATATGGCAAAGAATTTTTCCAGATTTTTAATAAATACTTGATTATTTACAAACTGTAAAGTCGCTTTACAGTCAATTATTTAAATAAAAAAAAAATATACATACTTACAATATCAGAATATAAAACGTATCACACACAGCATTTTACATTTTCGGAACAAGTTTTAAAAATGTTTTCTAAAAATAGTAGTAATTCAGGAACAGTTCGGCAACAGTAACTGCGGAGTTGGTAAAGGCTTTGAAAGCTGCATGATCATTAGTTTGTACCGCTTTGAACCGGCTGTAGCCGCTTTCATCCGGAAATATCCGGATCTCGCGTCCTTTTATCTCGCCGCGCGGATTTTAAGTGCTCCTCTGTATGTATGACTGGTTAATGGAATACGTTTGTATTAAATATTATTGTACTGGTTTTTTTTGCTACTAAATAAGTTTATGAGAGAAAAATATGCAACGAATAAGTGAACAATTTAAAATTAGAAAACTTACTTCAGTAAAAAAAATACTGAACCAGTTGGTTACTATTAAATGGGACCATATAAAAAGTATATTTCTTACAATTTATTTTTATAATCATTAGTGTTAAATATGTATCGATATTAAGTATCTATGTATATTTATGTAATATATCAGTTGTCTTAGCAACCATCATACGTGTAAAAAATATAAGAAAGAAAGAAAACAAAACTGAATTACGGAGTTATAAAAATCTGTGACCAAGCTCCAAACGACAGTTTCATAAGAGACAGTAATGCCAGATTTAAGAATTACATACACTAGCGAACCACATACTCGTAACCGTTACTTTTTTACAGTTACCTATCGAATTTATTGCTTTCATTCGAAACCACTGGTATTTCTCCCTATATTTGTTATTTATCCTGTACTCTAACTATACTTGTCTAATATTGGATTGTATATTATTTATATATTTTATTTAGGAACTGATTAGAAAGCCTTGTATTATTATTATTTTTATAATTATATTTGTATGTAAGATCGTTTTAAAATGTATAAAGTTGTTTAATATTTTTTGTTTTGCATAAAGTGATTATTTCATTTTATATGTTACCATGTGTAACTTTAATTTGTTTATAGGCCCCTACTATATTATGTATGTGTATACTCGTATATCATTTTAGTTTACTTTGTGGTTAATTGTTAGGTTTAAATAGGTAAATTGTAACTTAAAGATATTGATATTAATTTTGTTTGCGTTTAATATATTATATGTATGTACCCGTACTACTTGTAATATGTCTACATGAAGTGTGAAGGAGCAAATTGAAAATCAGCGCTGGAGTACTTGTGCTCTTAGCATTATGCTGAATTTGCTCCTTTTGTGCACACACTATTAATAATTGTTATATGTATATCATAAATTGTAAGTGTATTTTGATTTTTGTGCACAATAAATTTATTTTCTTTCTTTCTTTCTTTCTTTCTAACCATACGAGTCGCTTACTCTCTGGCCAAAGCATTCCTAGTCTGGAGTTATTGGCTCTCAAGAAAAATACCGGTAACCACAGCTCGTTGTTTGGCGAATGATGCCAAGGTATGGAATTCTTTGCCAAATTCCCTGTTTCTCGATAACTATAATCTAGCGATTTTCAAGGCAAGAGTGAACCGATTTCTTCTGGGCAAGCGCGCTCCACCTTAGATCGCAATATCGCTTACCATCAGGTGAATTGCGATCAAGCGCAAGCCCATTAATAGTAAAAAAAAAAAATATCAACATGAGAATAGATAGATAGATAGATTAACACTTTATTAAAACACATACTAAAAATAATTACAGAAATAAATAAAAAAAGGTATTTAAAAACTAGTGCCTTAATTTATCGCTAAAAGCGATCTCTTCCAGGCAACCAATTCCTAGAACGTACACATAGAAAAAGAGACGAAGTGTTATAATATAACAAAATATTTGAATTGGAATAAAAAAAAATATAGAGAATGGTAGTTAGTAAGATGAGCACTACAGAAAGGCTACAGACCAAAGTATAATTCCTAGCCCTGTATTCAAGACCTATAAATAACTAGTCTTGTGACAGTCCCAATCCCTACAGGATGCTCCAAATTGTCTGTACACAGGATGTTGACATTATACTGTTTACAGACAGACAGATTGTTGTTCAGTGGTTATATTGATTGTTGTTCAGTGCTGATTGCTGTGAGATTGTGATTTGGGATGTAGATTCGTAATGTCAAGTAGGAAGGAAGTATTTTTACATGAATAATCGGATAAAGGATATTACATAAGCGATTTTGAAGCGATTATAGCTCAGGTGGCCGTGTCGCCACCTTACATTATTTCTTTTCGGTGGTTCACAAAGTTTCAGTGAAGGAAAACATCGTAGGGATACCAACATTTTAACACAATGCCACAAATTGACAGACAGAGGTTATATATTACCTGCACTTGGCCGGTTATTATTAACTAGCTGCGCCCCGCAGCCGATCCGCCTTAATCCGGGACAAGAAGAAGTTATAAAAATTGCCCTGAATTAGTCTAAAAATGTTGGTCAAAGGTCTAACTTATCTGCATAGTAAATCTCATTAAAATCGGCCCAGTTTTTGGAACGTGAAGGAGTAACATAGATTTTAAAGTTATTTGCGTATCCCACGGGACCCACAATTGTTTTCGGGATTAAAAGTAGCTTATGTGTTAATCCAAGGTCTAATCTAATAGTAATGTAATGCTTAACTAAGTAAGTATACCATTGGTGGCGATTCAGCGGCACACGCGACTAAACTAAATTTAAAGTAGCTCTGTCTCTTTTCGTCATAAATGACCAAAAAGAGATGGTAAGATCTAAACCATAGACAAAACATCTAAAATTACGACAAACACGCCAGATTTAGAGCTGATACGATTTGGTGCGCTCTAAAATTGGCTTATATTTTTCATATTTGACGTGATTTTAGTTGTTTTGTGTGTGGTTCAGAACGTGCCGTCTCTTTCTGGCCACTTAAGATGAAAAGAGTCGGGGCTTCTTTAAATTTAGTTTAGTCGTGTGTGCCGCTGAATCGCTACCATTTTCCATAAAGCTCCCGGCACTAATCGGTGCATGTTTAGATATCAATCTACTAATAGCTTAATCAGTATCACAACAAATTAATGTCAATTATGTTACAAGCGACATCCGCCGCCATGCTAGATATCTTGTGATCACAAATTACGGATAATTTTCTGAGTAATGGTTGTTAGTAAGATTTAATATTTTCTTTTTAAGTTTTTCTAGCCCCTGAGGAAAAAATGACGGATTGTTAAAGTGACAACTTGCTTGTATATCTTCTTAATATATATAAATCTCGTGTCACAATGTTTGTCCTCAATGGACTCCTAAACCACTTAACCGATTATAATAAAATTCGCACACCTTTTGCAGTTCGATCCAACTTGAGAAATAGTATAGTTTAAATCTCAAATTATAGTCGCAATTTTAATTTATTGCTAATTATTGTCTGTTATTATTTGACAGTCACAATTATCTGTTAACTCCAAATGATTCTAACAGATGTCGATACCTTTCGACTGGGCTGAGTAAGTAATCAATAGATGGCGCTGCTATGGTAAATCTACGAACGTGTCATATAAGCTACACTATCTATTTGTCATACCTCTAAGTGAGGTAAAATAACGTTTGCCGGGTCAGCTAAAAAACAGTAAAGACTAGACGTTGTACTTAGAGATTGTTTACACTGTCAGGTCGTAACTATAAGGTGTAGCTGTTATCTAATTGGTCCAAGGTAAGTTCAATCAGCGCAGCGTCTACACTAACCAGATAATCGAGTTACGACTATACTGTTTACGATCGATAAACTCTATCGATAGTGAGTATAGTACAACTCTAGTACAGTAGAAACTCGATTATCCGACCCTCAGTTATACGGATTCGCGATTGATACGTGGCACAGAAATACTTAATATAGCAAAAAATATTATATTAAAAATATTTTAAATTTTGTTAAAAAAGTTCACATTAATTTTATATTTTTATTTTATTTAATTTTAAGAGTGCAACTTGAAATGTAAAAGTATCTAATAACTCGAAGCAAAGAGTTACGCTACAAGGAAAAAAGATTACTAAACTTTTAAGTTACATTTTGTATACGCTTCCGGCTGTCTTGAAAAACTTTGTTAACTGCTTTATTTTTGTCATAGTAATGCAAGGAAGAAAGAAATAAAGAGAGAAATCCGTTTATTGTGACAGAAAAATATAGCAATACAATAATTAGGTATAGGTACATAGTTTTTTTACAAAAATACATTTCGCTTTTGTGCATAATGCTCGAAATTAAGTAACAGCTAAAATATTAGAGGCCTATACCCAGTAGTGGGACAGAACAGGCTGTGGCTGCTGATGATGATGGTGATGAAAGTATTAGAAAAAAAATTGTAGAATAAAAATTTAAATGATGTGATACCTAAAACTAGCGAAAGGTACATTAGGAACACTTTTTTCAACACTATTCTGATATCGAAATTATACTGTTTCATATCTTTACAACCTGTTTGGTTAGCGTATAACTAACTACGCTTAAGTATATAATTTTTTTATTATACAAATTATTTATAATATACGCATTTTGGGGACCTTCGGTACAGCGCATAGTCTGTTTTAGTTGTTGTTCGTGTTTGTGCAGTTTTTATTTTTCATTATATTATAATACAGTGTAATCTCTATATTATTATAACGAGACTAAAGGGACTGCGCAGTCAGACGTTATAGAGAGTGGTCATTATTGTTTAAAAAATACGAAAAAAATATTTGTTATTTTTTTGTGATCTATACGCTACAAGTGACGTTTCGTGTAGCTTTACATTTGAATCGCATTTTATATCTACTTACAAACCTGCAAAACTTGGTCAGTTGATATAGAGACACTTCGCTCGCTCGGCAGACTAAGTAGAACATTAGACTCGCCTGGTTAGATCTAATAGCACTAACACCCCTGAGTTATGGCGCGGAAACCACAGCAAGATGATTTGTGGACCTAGATTATTGTTATTAGGATAGGTAACAACTTGAGACCTGGAAATGTGTCTACAACTCTAGGTGTGTCTAAAGCACTTGACACAAATGTCGACACCACGTCTATTTTACGGATTAGATTGATGTCGAGAGTATGAATATAAGCAGACATTCGATTTGAAACATAACGATTTTTTCCTTTTTCTTTTGCGCTTAACCAAAACTCACCTGATGTTAAGTGATAGTAAAATGATTAAATGTTAGAATTTAAAATAAAACTGCAAGATTTTCGTATGAGTTTAGCAACTTAATTCATACGAAAAAAAAGAAAAAGTGTCCAAACATCAATGGTCAGTACATAAAGAGATAGCACAGTAGCGTCTGTAGCTCAGCTAGCTAAGGTAATCTGTCACTATCACCAAAGCTAAGCAACGATCAATGCGGACGGTGTTTGGATGGGTGACCATGCACAAGACTGTCGTTTCCCAATTGACATTTCCATCAGGGCGCTACCATGGGTCGGATGACACGTTAAATTGTAGGTCCCGTCTATTAGTCTTAGTACAAGCAGTCGTTACTGTGAAGCATGTGCTGTTGCACTGTGAATCCACAAACCAAACAAGAGAGAAAACCGGACTAGCAAGGGTATCTCAACAAAACACTACGCTACACTTGGACGCCTCCTGCTATAAAAAAAGTACCACAACATCGGACGCAATGACAGTGGAACTGGTATGCCAGCGACCCAAGATCGTGCTCCGCTACTTTAAGGAGCTTGGATGGCTTGTGTAGGCTGGTAGGGGCAAATGCACAATACGCCTCCTGTGGGTTGTCAGTGCAGGTCTGATCGACCCCATCATAGAATAAGAATAAGAATAAGCAGTCGTTAAGCCACGTCAGAGACCTTAGAGCGGCTTGAAAACTCTCGACATCTGGCCACTAAGCTCTTACGAAGAAGAGACACTGCGCCCACTTCGATCGCTCAGTCTAAATACTCATTACCTCTTACACACACCTGAGATGTTATCTACATGGAGGCAAAACAATTTTGGTGGTCCCGGAACTTAATCCCGCATAAGGAAGTCCCTTTATACCTTTACACTCATGACCGACATTAGGGCATGAATACAAGATCATTAGCTAATACGGTCTTGCATAGATTAGATAAGCTCTGGAGATACTTTGAGGCCTTTAAACGGTGATTCCGTCAATAAATTACGCGCTGTGATTGGTCGCCTGAATTATAGTGTGGTAGAGTGTGATTTTACACAATTTGTAACTTTACCTTTTTGGTAGTCTACAGTTAATTAATAAAGGCAACATTTTGAGAGGTATAACAGTTTTTTTCTACAAATTTTCTTTCCTTATCTTTGAATTAAGCTAAGTCCGATTTGAAGACGAGCAAAGAGTATTAAATATACAAACTCAATCACGTAATTATCAAACTTAGCATTTAAAATGTTTATTATTATTTCTTTCTAGTTTTCTTTTGTTGAATTAATAATGTGTGACTTTTATTTTTTATGAGTAATTCGAAATTGTGTATTTAATATTACACAGATTATATTTTGTGAAAAACCCATCTACAGCAACCCATTTTTTTTGACGACCTCGTTGGCGCAATGGTTACTATGCCGGACTGCCAATCAGAAGGTTCCGGGTTCGATTCCCGGCAATTACGGTCAACATCTTTGTGGCTTTATTGGCTGTGGGTCTGGGTGTTAAATATGTATCTATATAAAATATATATGTTTATGTAGTATGTATATCAGTTGTGTTAGCTAGCATAACACAAACTAGAAATGGTTTAGCATGGGGTTAACTAGCCGTGTGTGTGAAATGAGTCCTAATATTAAAAACAATACTACCATTTACTAGCATTAATAACGGATTCGCTGTAAAACTTAATTTGCATCTATTAGTTCATATAATCGTCGATTCCGTCCCATCTCGGTCTGCCATAGAAGGTGAAATAGGACGCACGTGGGTCTTTGTCCCATACCTTGCTTCTATGTTTGGAATTTGGGACTCGGTAGTCATTATTATAATGTATCTTAAGGTATGCAGTATCTATGGCTATTTAATTCTGTCGTAATAGCTACAAGAATGTGTTTATAGTTTGGTATGATTTGAATTTTGTGGAGTCTTAGCGGTTCCCAAAAACCCTACTTACTGCTAATGTTATAATCTTATAACATTACGTAGAGTTGAGTGTTTGTTTGCATGTTTGTGTGGGAATGTGTGTGCGAGCATTTTTGTTCCTTCTTCATACTTTGACGTGACCTGAATCTGATTAAATTAAGCTTATACTCTGGATTAAGGTAACTTTTCTTCTTCTTCTTCTTCCTGGTATGAGCTAAGTAGCTGAGCTCTGGTGTCGAGAGTTTTCAAGCCGACTACTTGTAAAACACCGGGACTTACAATTTAACGTGTCATCTGACACACTGTAGCGACCAGATGAAAATACCACTTGAATAACGACAGCCTTGGGCAGGGTCACCCATCCAAATACCGTCCGTATCGACTCTTCCTTAGCTTCGATGATCGCGTCAGATCACCTTAGCTAGCCGAGCTATAGACGCTACGCGTAACTTTTTTTTCGGGGGTAACAAACAACGTGGAGCGCAGAGACTACAAAAAAATACGACTAAAGAATGGCTTTAAAAACTTCAAACTAAAAACCTATCCAATAAATAAGTCTGTATTTGGCGTTATTGTGAAAATATAAATTACAAAGCAGATAAGACAGCGTCAAAAGCTGTTCGTGTTCAGTTGCTCTAGACAAGTTGAAATCACTGCAGTATACTTCGCTGTTCTAAAAAAAATTAATGAAATCACCTGACGAATCATTTCGAAAGCAATTCATCAAACAAAACATAAGTTGTGTCCAGTTTTGAATAACACTCATCACAATAGAGTGACCATGGTCATAAAACTAGATAGGACAATCCCGACCACAATGCAGGGTTGTCCGTAACACGTTCCATAAAATATGGACAACGATATTTTAGTGGGATCTCGTAAAAGTGATGGAACTACTCTGTGATATAGTGTCACCCCTCTCGGTGGTTTGTGAGACAATATATTCTGCGTATGAATAACATATTTTATAAAACCAGGAGTTTATCATGAACAGGGTTGCTTTCATACAGAAAATAAATAAAGATATTTAATTTTGTTTGCAAATAACTAGAGCAAAAATGTAGATTGTTTTAAATACGCATAAGTGATAATAATAATAAAGTCTTACAAGTTAAGTAAACCTTGGGGTCAAAAGTTTTGAAGCCGCCCGCATATCTCAAATCAAATCAAATGTTTTTATTTGCGAAGTATAGGTCGAAAGGTGTTACATAGGTATTAAAATTTAATGTACTCTATACTAAACCCGTTAGGGTGTGCAAATTTATGTTGGATCTAACACTAATGTAGAAGTAAGTAAGTAACTAATAGCCGGTTACACAAACATTATATATTATCTGTGGTTATCTCTGACTTGGTTTGATGACTTGTAATAATAATAAAAACCGGAATCTACAATTTTACACGTTATCTGACTCACGGTATTGCCCAGATGGAGTGCTACTTAAAAAAAAATAGTCTAATATTTTATACCCAAAGACTATCCATCCGCATCGACTGTTGTATCACATCACCTTACTCGTAGTTAGTAGAGCTATGAATAAAACTGAGTACGAGTAATTATGAAAACACTGAGCATGTCATGTCATTTGTCATTTTGATTGCATTTATAATTCTGAAAGCAAATGTACCAAAACAAAACGAAATAATAAAATGAATTATTTAATTGTATGAAATATGTGTAAGGTAATACAATCGTGTTTACTTGTACTTTATGAATATCATTTATTATGATACTGCGTGGCTTTAGAGTATCATTTTCCTATTGCATTAGGAAATACATTAATTTATAAGTTGTTGTAAATTTATGAACAAACAATTCTTATAAACATTAAGATTTTATTAGATGTGTTTATTTTTTATTGTATTTTTATTTGGTTTCAATGAGACTTTCTTTTTTAATCCACTTTTGTGATTATACAAAACAGAGAAAAAATAAACTTTTGAGTTGTGCTACAAATGGCGACTTTATCACTGAAAGCGATCTCTTCCAAGCAACGAATGCATGAAGGGAAAATGTCGATATGTTGACCCACGTTGTTGATGTCAAAACACATTCGAAGCTAAATTAATTTTACGATATAAGTGACATGTATAAAATAAATTTGTTATATTATAAGTTATAATTTAAATAATTAAATAAAATTCTAAAGTAAAATGTTCATTAGTTTATGTTACACTTTCATTCAAAAAATTAAACTAATTCGAATGTAATTTGTAACAGCGGTAGTTTTTATTTGTATCAACACCGTTAATCAAATTGACAAAAGCACCAAATCCTAGCTAATAAAAAAGACAATAATATTAACAATAGCTCTAACAATACACTCAAAGCTTAACAAATATTATGTTAAAGTAACCTTCCATTTTTCCGACCGACTGCCTCCAGCGGAGATCTAATTTAGCCTCACAAAGAACACTTAAATTTGCATATAATGCCCTTTAATGGACCCTCGGAAGCTTTGACCGGTGAAATATTCCAAATGTCTTTGGTATTTATTAAATTCTGTATTGTATTTGGATAATAAGCTTTTAGTGCGCTCTTAGGTAAATGTCTACGTTTACCTCAACAGTAGGATTTATAACGCATTTACACAACGGTAGTCCATTGCAGATAGAAGAAAAGTATCAATATTTAGTGTATTTCCGCTGTGATCACAGTATCGGAGTACCGGTAATGCACTAAATATTGATACTTTTTTTCTAACTTACGAGTAGTCAAGGATTCCATTTGTTTATCGGCCATTAATGTTATCCACTATTATTCTTATTTATGTCTTTTTTATTATATTTAATCCTATTTTTCAACTGACTTTAATACACTCAAAATTTGTATTTATGAAGTAGAAAAAAAAACTTTCTTTTATTCTCTTATTAGCGTTAACTATTAAAATGTTATGTTTTAATGTTGCAAACAGCAAACGGTTATGTAAATTAATGTTAGCAACATGTAAATGTTGTAAACGAACCAATCAGTCTAACTTAAAAAAAAAATCAATGGAAAGTTTTCCGTTAATACATTTTAATCTTTGTTTCACTGTTACTGAAAATAAGATATTTCTTATGTATACGCCTAAAAAGTAAGTTATTACTGAGGCTATTCTGACACATCCTCTTTTGTTTTTTTTTTACACATACTTATGAGTACAAGACATCACAACCGTAAGGAAACTTAATCCGAGTCAGCATTGTACCGAGTAAACTAGCGACCCTACTCCGCGTGTTTGTGTTGACACCCCTATATCGTGAGAACTGTCCGCCGAGAAGGGTACATAATGGTCACCCTACATATTACGTTTCACTAAGTGTACCTGAGTTAACTGACGCTGACACTAAGGCCACTGCTGAGACGGGGCCTTCTCTGACGAGGCGAGACATATGGGCCATCCATAATCCACCAGCCAAGTGCGGGCTGGCGAATGACACCTGATGAATGACGTCGGATATTGTGGTCATCAGATATTGTCGTCCACCGTAAAACGAGTGCAAATCCACATTTGAAAAACAATTCATTGGTGAAGGGCCGGGATCAAACCACGTGCCGTCTGATTGAAAAGCAGACGTTTTCACACCGAGCCACACTCGCTTTAAGATTTATATACTTTATTATATTATATATAGAACCCGGAAGCTCATGAGTGGAGCAGCAAACCGCTCTCTGAGTGCGGGTTTGATTCCCGACATCTGATATTTGCGGGTCTGGTTACAAACCAATGCATTATAGAAAGTTAACCAGTTTAGTTTAATTTCTTAAGAACATAAATTTTATTATCTTTAACGTAAATAAAACTAAATTAAATTAAAAACTACACAATAGTAAAAAAAAAAAACCTAACAATAAAATAAAAAAAAAACCTAATTTATAATGAATAAATTGTAAGTCTTTGTCTGCGTGTAAGATGCCTTATATGCTAATAATTCTTAAGTTATAGTATTTTTTTATAATATCGGGGTTGGGTTTACTGCAAACCTTGGCTTTTGTCTAAAAGTAAAAATGTGTCCTAGATATGTTCTACTGGAGTATAAGTTATTGGCTGGACCGCTTTGGATTGATTTGGATAAAGACTTCCTAACAAATCTAGATAGATCTGAACAGGCGCTACATATCTATGTAGCGCCTGTAGCTCGACTAGGTTAGGTGATCTGACACGATCATCGAAGCTAAGCAACGGTCGATGTGGATGGTCATTGAATGGGCGACCATGCACTAGACTATTGTTTTAGAAGTGGCATTTTCATCTGGGCGCTACCATGGATCGGATGATAAGCAGTTGATAAGCCAAGTCAGATGCCATCGGCTGGCTTGAAAACTCTCGACAACAGAGCTTGACCACTTAGCTCATACAAAAAAGAAGAAACAAAACGAAATATCTCGTTTTCTACATGTACATACAGACCTGCATACTTAATTGTTTATCTATATGTTCCTGGTTTCAACACACCGACCACCCAAGATTTGTAATTCTCAGGAGAAAACAAACATTTCTGTGTTTATCATATTTATCATTTTATTCCGACTTCGCTCGTAAACTTAATTAGGTACGCCGTAATAAAAACAATAATAAATAACTTGCGGCGTAAACTTACTTTCTCGATAGCATGGAATTTGTTGGTTTTTGCCTAAAAATATTTTGATTTTATTTATTTTGACTACCTATTTGATAATTTAGATATTATCTTCTTCTTTACCTTCACCTTTTTCCACTATGTGGGGTGGACACAGCCCGTTTTTTGCTTCCACACTATTCTGTCAGCCGTCATATCTACATGCACTCCTTTCTCTTTCATATCCTCTTTCACACAATTCATCCACATCTTCTTAGGTCGTCCGTCCTCTACTTCCACTACCTTGTACAATCATATTCATACTTCTCCTAGTCACATGCTTCTTCTCTCTTCGCATGACATGCCCATACCAAGATAACCTTTGATAATTGATAATAATATTTGATAATTTAGATATGTAACTTAAAAATAAAAAGTAATATTACATTAAAGTTATTTACAGTTAATAGAAAAATATACAAATTACAATTGCCCAATAAGGTAATAGTTTATTTTTTGCACACAATGTAACAGTATTTTTTTTTACACTACACAGCTAGGCAACAGCAAGGCACGTAACCACACGAGTTAGTAATATTTAGGCTAAGGAGCATGCCTAGTCTGGAATTTCTGCATCTCTAGGAGGCTGCCGGAACATACTGTTAGGTGCTTGGCGACAGTTTATTCGACTTGAAGGTGTTTTTTCTACCCAGGAGCACACTAGAAAACTTTCTACCAACATGAAAAATTGCTCTAAAAATACGATATTTAAATAAATGTCCTTACAACAATTTTCGCAAGCTGGGACAAGGAACTAGACTTTGTGTCTGTCATCGCTGTATTAAAGTATTCCAAAATCAGACTGCATAAAATAAATAACGTGATTTGTGTCCAATTTTTGTTCCAGTTAGGTTTTAATCTCATAATGTATCTATCTACCAATCTCATCACTTTTATCAAATCTCATGCCACCATACGTACACAGAGTCGATCAAAAACAGTTGCAAAGTATTTAGAGTTAAAAGCACTTTATTTCCCAAACGTCAACAAAATACTCTCATTTCTGTTCACAAACTGTACACCAAAAACGCACAGAATCAATACAAGCTACCGCTCTGAAAAAAAATTAAAACCTCCACAGCACATCGCTTGCTCAATAAAGGACTTTATTCTGAAGAAAATAGGGTGTATTTTGGATTGTGAAAGAATAGATTTTCAATGAAATTTTATGCAGATTTCATATTCAATCTCCGATACGGGAATTTATTGCGTTCCTGATGGCTCGACCACTTTTGATTTGTTATTATTTCGAGTTATGGCGCTTACGGAGCGCGAATGGAGGTTTTGGTGAATTACCGCGGTTTATGGGAAATGGCTGGTTTTCCACGGACTTTTTGCTTTCATGTCGTATGATTTTGTTTGGATACGTTTTTCAAGAGATTTTTTTGTATACTTGTGAGGAATATTTAGGTATATGTGACATGTTAATTTTTATTGACATTGTGATTTTTAATTGAATACAATATGACTTTTAGATAATAAATATTAATATAGAAAAACAATTTATGTATAATATATTCAGCAATGTTATTAACACCCCTGTTAATAACATTTCTTTTTAAATGGTATATAGCAAGACTATCAAAATATACACAGCTCAAAAATCTTTTATTCTTCCACAATTTGTGGAAAAGTTACCACAAAGCTGTGGGGTAGTAGGAAAGCGTACAACATCGTAAAATACAGCGTAGCTATACATCAGGTAAGCTGTAGTCAAACGCAAACCTATTATAAAAGGATAAAAAAGTATCCAAGGTCAATTATTAGTAAACGAATAGATAAATGATCTAGTAAGAGCTGTTATAGAGTACATTATCCGTTAAGCTATGATAGATTCTTAGATGTCTAGAAAGCTTTTGATACCATAGCTCCAATCCGAACCTAAAATAAAGATCTCTGTAAGTTTCCGTCTTACTTACATGCGTCAAATTGGCAATTACTTAACACCATAAATAAATAAATAAAAAAATAGCCGTTTATTATAACCCTTTAAAATATTTTAAATTTTTTCATAAAGTAATTTTATTAGGGCATCCAAACTAACACTAGCTTCGCGTTAATCCGGGATAAAGTATCTAATATGTACGGTAATTCAGGGTCTTAAACTAACTATGTACCAAATTTCATCTCAATCAATACCGCCGTTACAGCGTGTAAGATAAAATTGAACATTACTTCCTCACAAATTTCCGCATTTATAATATTATTAGTAGGTACTCAAAGTACAATAAATAATCCCATATTCGACATGAATTTCCTCCATAAGGTTATTTCACATAGTTGTCATCTCATGACGTTTGAAACGGTATCTGTATCAACCCACCCCATCAGAACTGTAAAGGGGGAAACACAGATTACCTACTCTAATTCATATGTAGATACCGCTTCCGCCCACGTTTGCAATTAATATGCAATAATTTAAGGTAGCAAAATTAATCATTAATATATGTGTGCCAAAAAATAAACTATTATATAAAAAGTAAGTAATACACAAAACTCAAAGGAATAAAAGTTAAGTTATGCTTAAGTGAGATGGAATAATCGATGAATCAAAAAGACATAGAGACTTGATAAATGCGTAATACACGTATTGATTAATATTTTAATTCATTACTTTATCTAAGTGAGATAGTTATTCATCTAAAATATCACTATTTAACTAAAAAAAATGTTTTAGCGAAAAACGACGAAAAATTTAAATCCAAGATGGCTGCACCATTGAATCTCGGGTGTTATCAATATTTTAACTAAAAACACTTTTGAGTGGTTTCGCATGCGCGGGTAATTATCTTATCAAAAGTTGCAAGGCCAATAAATATTTTATTTTATTTATCTTCTTAATATATATAAATCTCCTGTCACAATGTTTGTCCTCAATGGACTCCTAAACCACTTAATCGATTATAATAAAATTCGCACACCATGTGCAGTTCGATCCAACTTGACAGATAGAATAGTTTAAATCTCAAATTATAGTCGCAATTTTAATTTATTGCTAATTGTTTGTCTGTTATTATTTGACAGTCACAATTATCTGTTAACTCCAAATGATTCTAACAGATGTCGATACATTTCGACTGGGTTGAGTAAGTATGATTACCTACTCAACCCATAGATGGCGCTGTACCCCTAAGTGAGGCAAAACAACGTTTGCCGGGTCAGCTAGTTTATTATATATCTTTATGAGTACCATCAAAAGTTCGTATCGTAAGCGTATGGTATCTAGAGGGATGTAATCTCGGTAGGAAGATACGCGCCTCCTCCCTCACTATCTATCCATCTTGTCAGTATGAATGACAAGTGGCACAAGGCGGCGCAGGATCTGCTTATGAATATACTCAGTTATACACTAACTTATTTGACGGCGTTTGATTAATGGTAGTTGGTGTTCCTGCCAACCTCCGGCTTATATTGAGATGGAGATCAGCTGCTTTCATATCGCCGTTTGTACATTTGAGTTCGGTGGATCTGCAGCTTTGGCTTGTTCAGTTTCATCTTTATGTGGAAGATTTTTTGAGGTTGCCAATTTTGGCACACTATTTTTGCTTTTAGTCTGTATTTTGGTTTTAGTTTAAATAAATTTGTGTCCAATAAAGAATTATCTATCAATCAATTATTATTTTTTTGTAAATAGCGAAAGCTTTGTTTACAATTATGTCAACTACGTGATTACTACAAGAAGTTAGCAATTGTGATTAGCTTTTGATAAAAAAGGTAAGCTAGACAAAAAGATCTAAAAAACTACCTGAGGGTAGCATGCTCAACATGCTGGCAGCATTACCTCGTTGAATGGCAATGCTGATGATGAGATATTTCGTCACGCGTCGCTTCTATAATCTGATATCTTTTTATTTTTGACACTTAAGATTTTAAGGAATGAATTCCCAAATACTTGAGATTTATGGCATCATAATTGAAGAGTACATGTAACTAGCATTTGGGAACGAATACCAACTCGAATCAACTTAATCTTAAGAGTAGTTTTATATTTCTTTTCTCAATTTAGTCTTTAGATGCGCCTGTAGCTCGGCTTGCTAAGCTAATCTGACGCGATCATAGAAGCTAAGCAACGGTCTATGTGGACTGTGTTTGGATGAGTGACTATGCAGAAGACTGTCGTTTTAAAAGTAGCATTTTTATCTGGGCGCTAAACACGTTGAATTGTAGATCCCGGCTTAGTCATAGCAATCGTTGAACCAATTCAGAGGCCTTTGGGCGGCTTGAAAGCGCTCCAAACCAGAGCCACTTAGTTGATTCGAAAAAGAAGAAGAACCTCAATACATATTTTCTGATACCTAAATACAGGACTTAGGTATGCTCTCAAATCAACCTGGATAATCAGAACTCATCATATTGCCAATCGCAAAGTAAACAACACGCCCGGTTCGAACCAATCCGGCAACCAATCAAGCAGCTAATACTAAATTGGAAGCAACATCCGCCCCACTCCCGAGACTATTACAAAAATTAACGCCGCCACCACGCAATCCTACGAATTATATCCGGGGTTTATCCGGCTTGTATCCGGGATGCGGTCTATCCGGCCGCGGGGGACCTGTCCCGCTTTGTTAGCCAGGAGTGGTATAGGTGATTGTTTTGTCTCAAATAAAGAAAAAGGAGCTAATGATGATATGCGAAGATGATAAAATTTAAATTAAAGAATAAATCAGTACACTCAAAATCAAAACTTATCGTGAAACGTTTTTAAACTTAAGACAAAAAGAATAAAAATTAAAGCCGAATGAGTGGAATCCAACTCATTCGGTAATGAACACCAAAAAAAAAAACATAAATTTTGGCCTTATCATTAAAATAATTAAGCGTTTTGTGAAAGTAATTAAGTGATATCGATATTAGTTTTTTTAAATTTAAAAGATATCGCGAAACAATAGTAATTTTGTGTAGTATTCAATGGTGTAGAATATTAAATGATATTTATAAGTTTAAAACTAACTAGTCTTTTTAAGTGTAAATTAAGTAATCCTTGTAGCGTGACTTGCCTTTAGCGGTGTTATTTATACTTTGTAAACTGTTATCTTAAGGCATATTATAAATTTGTACGAATAAACGGTCACACTTACTTAAAGGGTTTCGACGCATTACGAGCGTCGAGGACGAGTAATGCGTCGAAACCTGTTGGACGTATATCCAACGATTTTTAAGTAAGTGTGACTGCTTGTTTGTGCAAATATATATTATTTATGGTCAATAAAGTTCTTTGTTTCAAACTTTATATAAAAAACGAAACAAAAATTCCGCTCCACTAAAAATTTCAAAAGGCGAAATTCAGCAACGCGGACATTTTAAGTTGCGGCAATAATTTTCAAAGTTGTGAACTCGTCTCTCCTCGACTTGTCCCCGCTCGGCTCCGCCATTCATACTGGCCGGAAGTATACTCTGACTTCAGAGTTGGGGACTGAAGCCAACTAAGTTTTCATTTTTTTTTGAAGTCTGTAGAAAGTAACTAAATTTATTTTTGACAAGTTTAAAAGTAAAGTAAACAAATTGAAGTTAAAATTCTACTAGTGTGGTTTGTGGAAAATATTAGGTGGAATGATAGAAAATGGGAACGATATGATGATTTTTATCTTACGTCGGCTAAGCTCAAGCAAAGTATGACGGACAGCTGAGTAAAAAAAAAACTTTTTCCCAAGCAACTGCACATACGGTTTTACAACATCAAATCTAACATTACAAACATACATATGTCGAATATACAAACATAAAATATGATATTCGTGTTATTGTTTTCTCAATTTTTTTTTTTAAATAATGAAGAAAAGTAAAAGAAGAAGACCCGCACTTAAACTTATCCTAATTATTTTTGCTACTACAGAATACTTATCCTTGTTAGCTTATTAAAACAAAGTTTGAAAAAGAAATATCTCATATATAAAATTTCCAGGTCACAATGTTAGTTACCGTACTCCTCCGAAACGGCTTGGCCTATTTTTACCAAATTATTTTATATGCGTATTCAGTAGGTCTGGGAATCGGCTAATATCTATTTCAGCTAGTAACTAACCTACTTTACGTGGTGTCAACGCGAGTTGATTTGTTAACCTACTGAAATCGTAAAAATAATGTATTAAAAACGGTATAAATAATTACAAATTGCAATCAGTCGAAAATCCTCCCAAACTTTAGCGAGATTAATCAGCGTCGACCTATTGCAGAAAATATAACGACCGCAAAATCTGGCTCCGAATAGCAGCTGTTTCATTAATTTAGCTGCCGTTCCGTTCGTTTTGCTGCACAAACATTAATTTTGTTTACGCCTCTTTGATTTTTAGCACCTTATGGCGTTTGGAGTTTACTGGTTTCATTAGAACTTAGAGATTTTGAATTTAACTGTTTAACGTTTTAAATCTTTAGCTCCGAAATTCAATCAGAATGTCTTTTTATATATACAATTTAAAATTAATTATAAAATGCTGATTTTTTTAATAAAATCGGCATTATGCAATTAATTAAATATCTACTAATTTTACATGTGAAATGCATAACTCGCTATTTAACCCAATGTGAGGCGTAGGTATTTATGTTTCTTTATAAATATTTTAACCACCAAAATCAGTTCAACTAAAATTAAGTCAGACAGTCAATAGTTCCGAGGTAACAAACAGAAATAAAGAAAAACAATCGATTTTAATAAAACCTCAGTATTGATAAAGATTAAAAATGAATATTTTTCATAAACATTACTATGCTCTTAGTTCTGTACTTCTTTTTCTCATATTTTGAGTCCAACGTTTCTATATTTACCTTTTAAAACAACTCCTTGGCATCGCGCGATACTAATTCGGCAGCAAACAGACATCTGTTCTGAACTGAGCTGACTCGAACTGGACTGAACTGATACTTTTATATGTATCTTGATAAAAAAATATAGGTTATGTCAAACAGATGATAGTTTCCTTGAAATTATTTTAGCGACTTAGCTTTAAAAACTGTAATCTGTGTAAACTGTGTGTAACAAAAAATAAAAAGAAAGATAAAACATTTATTCGAGCAAACAATAATTATATAAATAAAATATAACAAATAAAAATATATAAATTTAATGATGATTTTGTGTTTATATGTGATTTATATATTAATAGTCTTTTGTATCTATTTATTTTGTTCTGTATAAAGACTTACTTACTTACTTTCTATAATCATTTTCTCACGTTTTACCTAATATGAAGATAAATTGTAATTTACAGGTTATTCCCCTTGGTTATTCAAATTATTTTTTTTGTTACAACATTAGTTTTTTCTTTTTCTTTGACCTTTCCCTACTAGGTAGGGTCAGCACAGCAAGTCATCTTCTTCCACACGATTCTGTCAGCTGTCAATCTACATTCATTCCCTTTTCTTTCATATCCTCATTTACAGAATTTATCCACGTCTTCCTAGGTCGACCTCTTCTTCCGCTACCACGTACTATCATATCCATTTATTTAAAATATAATATATAATTAAAAAAAAAAACAAGTGTGGCTCGGTGGTAATAACTTCTGCTTTTCAATCATACGGCGCCTGGTTCGAACCCGGCTCTACACCAATGACTTGTTTTTCAAGTTATGTGTGGATTTGCACTCGCTTTATGGTGAAGGAAGACATCGTCAGGAAACCGGCATATTTGAGGATCACAATATCCAAAGAGTTGTGTCATCCGCCAACCCGCACTTGGCCAGTGTGGTGGTGTATAGCCTATATCTCTCCCCTCGTGAGAGAAGGCCCCGAGTCCCAACAGTGGGAACGTATAGTGGGCTGCTAATGCTTTGCTTATATGTAATTTGAACTTTTTTTCTAATATTTATTAATCTAATAATTTTATTAACTTTGTTACAGGTAAGACACACAACACAAAAATGCTCTGTAAGTTACAATTAATTTCAACAAATCTTTCATTGTTGGGAAGCTATGTTATCCCGTTAGGTTAACAACATAGGTTATACGACCTCGTTGGCGTAAAGGTTACCATGCCGGTCTGCTAATCAGAAGATTCCGGGTTCGATTCCTTGCCCGGTTAACATCTTTGTGCTTAACTAAATTTGTTGGCTGTGGGTCTGGGTGTTAAATATGTATGTATTTCTATATAATATGTATGTATGTATATGTAGTATATCAGTTGTGTTAGCAACCATAATACGAACTAGAAATGGTTCAGTATGGGGTTTACCAGCCGTGTGTGAATGTGTAAAAAAAAACATACTTTGTTTCTTTTTGCTACTTAGATTATTTTAGAGACCGCGCGAAGCCGGGACGATCTACTAGTTACATATAATTAAATTACTTTAATAAGTGAACTAATTGAAAAGTACAAAGTTTTGTGTAAAACGGTCCAATTATACCGGGCCAGTATACCCGGGTTATCCGGCGGACTTCTCTGCAACACTAATGTTTATATACAGCGCTTGACCACTCGCTTTAATTAAATTAATTAGAGAAACACTTGCTGAGGCGTAACTAACGCAAAGTTATCAAATGACTAAGCCGAAATAGGCTAATGCAAAGGTTGTCTGGTAAAGATTCGCTAACTCACACTTGGCCAGAGTGATAGATTATGGCCTATATCCTATATTTCTCTACTCGTGAGAGAAGGCCCCCGAGTCCCAACAGTGGGAACGTATGGTGGGTTCCTTATTATGCTGGGAAAAATTAAGCTTTAAATTTTCGATTTAAGCGATGTGGCACTCTTATAATTAAGAATTTTCTTCTTTGTTTATGTATTTTATGTCGAATAAAAACTTCTATGTTAGATACATAAAAGTTTTTATTTTTATACGAAAAAACAGCCAAAGAACTTTCGGAAGCTCTCATCTGGAATTGCAAAAAAATAATCAGTTGAACTAAGATTTGATCATTTCTTTTAGGCCAAAATTATATTTGACAGACAGCCCCTGGTTCCAAACCAACATGTTTGAGGACTGCAATATTCGAAGATGTGCAACATTCGCCAACCCGCTCTTGGCCAGAATTATGCCTATAACTCTCATCTAGTGATAGAAAGCCCCGAGTCCCAGCAGTATGAACGTATAGTGGGCTGCTTATGCTTTATGTCTTATGATATATCAAATGAAAGGTATTGATTAGTAGCATACTAATAGGTAGCATTGTAAAACATTACAAATTCAAGATGGCCGATACAATGTAACCAATGTCAGAGGTTTTCAAGATATTTAATGTATACTTGTTTTTAACAGGGATCAGAAAACACTGGGTGCCAAACATTATAGTTATTATTTGTATTATTACGAGCAATTAAGCCCAAACAACTTTTTTACCTGCATTGTTAAATAGCCTATCCATAAAGACATATTATTATTTAAATGCTATTCGTTGTAAACGTGTTTACAATGTATACCATAAGCGTACAATACCATAAGCTCTCCTCATTAACTTTGTAAATAAATATTTGTGAGCAAACATACAAAATAATACGTTTCATGAAACGAGAATCACAAGCGGGGAAACTTTTATTTTCAATGTAAACAGCTTTTACGTATTAACGTATTACGTATCTACTGCTATGTTTTATTTGGAGATTTAATTTTAATTTGTTTATTCTGTATAATTGGCAGTATGAGTTTTGAAACAATGAAAGCTCAGTCAGGCGTGCGGCCCCCTTATGTCCTGAAGGTTGCGGGTTCGATTCCCGCCAATGAGTTCGAGCTTTCGCTGAAGGAAAATATCGTGAGGAAACTATAGCATGGTAGCATTCATTCTCAAGTTGAAAAATCTATCACCAAGCACCTAGAGAGTTCCTGCCTTCTTAGCATAAGCAGTATACGTTCCCACTGCTGGGATTCGGGGCCTTCTCTCACGAGGTGAGAGATATAAGGCCATAATTCATCAAGCTGGCCAAGTGCGGGTTGATTGGTAGCCTCCTTGAAAGCCAATTTGTCAGACTAGACATTAACCTACCAAACGTAGGAACAATATTTTATTTAAGCATTTCGCATAAATACCAAATGGCGAAAAATAAAAAAAATACCTTAATAACCTTAAATAACAAATTTAAAGACGAAGAAAGAAACATTTATTTTGTGACACAAAGAAAAACAATACATAAAAACAATAAAATAACATTTACGTGGCACAAATGTTGTTATGTAAGGTTAGCAAAAAACTTCAAACTACTGCAACTAGCGCTAAAATTCCCAACTAAAGTAATCCCGAGCGGCAATCATCATTACGCGGAGCGGTAGAACACATGCACCAACCGGCGTGCGGTTACTACTGCCAGTTAGCACGTCGTTAACTACGGTAGTTGGCTTTTGCTTGTACTTGTCTAACTATACTTGGTTAATATACAAGGTGTTTCTGAATGGTGTGGTTATCATACTACACATACATAGATGTATTTGGAATTCAGTTTAATTCTAAGAATAAAACTGAATGAAGTGAAGTTTAACTTTAACTTAATATTATTTTTAATATTAAGTTAAAGTTACATAGCTATTTTTAATATTTTAATGTTTCTTTTTCTGATTATAATTTTTTAAGAGTGTCTAAATGCGTTACTATATAGTTTGTTTTGTCATAGTTCTTGAATGTATAGCAAAAAAATACAGGGGTAGATAGGTAAATAAATATTTAAGTTTTTTGAAGTTTTAAATATTTAGATTTTAACATTATCTATATGTATAATTTTTCAATAATATATTTGGTTCTACAAAACAAAACCATAGCTGGAATTGCTTGTATCTGTTTATTATGCTTATATACATTCAAATATAATGTGTGTGTGTTTGTTTTTTCTTTACGCTCAAACAACGGAACGAATTTTGATGAAATTTGGTATGGGGATAGCTTAAGCTCTGGATTAATACATTGGCTACTTTTTATCCCGGATTAACGCGCAAGTAATACACTGGCGCAGCTAGTTTAATCTACTAAATTAAATATCCTCAAATCAAGTAACCCAAACCCAGCAGAGGAATACTAAACTGCACAACCACATAGGAACTGTCAAAAGTACATTCGGATGCGACCAGACACTTTTACACCGTCCGACACGACTAAAATCCTAGCTACGATTTTGATACGCGACTTTAGACTTCTGAATTTGAAAATAAAAATCATTTTATTGTAGAATCGATAAAACGATCGTCATAGATAATTAAAAATATCATTGGATAAAAAAAAAACAGTTTATTACTCGGGACAAATCAGATAAAACTACAAAAAGTGTGCCACAACTACTTAGTTGCCTTATTTGTTAAATAGTTGCCTTATCGTAAAGACAATCTCTTCTATGCAATCTTTTTGCATCAATAGACCTGTTTTACTGTCCAGTGTGTTCACATTTGATAAAATCACTAGGGAAAGAGATTCAAGTTTTATATATCAGAGTGATAAGCGCTCTGTTTGATGTTGCGCCGATTTCTGAAGATCAAGCTAAGCTTAGAGTCGCTACAACTGAAATGAGCCTACCCATTTTAATTGCAGTGGAATCGTGAACCTTACCATCAAGTGAATTGTGGTCAAGCGCTGACCTATTCAGAGTAAAAAAAAATCCTCTAATTTTGTAGGTAAATGCGAAAGTTTATTTATGAGTATGTTGTTGTATGTTTCAAATACAAATACAAATCATTTATTGATAACACCAAAAGTTACAAGTCAAATAATATGATATCATTACAAAAGTATATGATATGTATCCATGTCAATATTCAATTATATTCTAGTACTATAATATCATTACAATAGTATATGATAGTATATGTATTTCTAACTCCTAAAATGGCTGTAGTGATTTCAATGTTTTTTTTTGTAACAAGTTATACATAGAATTATCAAATGAGCTACTTTGTTTTCTGAACTAACGCAAGTAGCACCGTGAGATGCAGCCAATAAAAAATATATTAAAAAAAAATAGTATCGTCCCGTGTAAAAGTGCTTGGTGCAGTCGGGTACAGCTGCGCACAAAAGCTCGTTAAGCAGAGCAAGCGGTACTGTCGCGTACACACTCACTACCGGGTGAATATGAGATTTGTGACGTCATTCAGGCACGGGGGAAGTTTGAAGTGCGTAGTAGTTTTTGGTGGTTGATTTTGAATTTGACTAGGGATTCTAAGAGACATGAACATGAACATTTAATTAATGTACATAACATAACAAATTAATGTCATTTTTATGAAATAAACAAAACGATTTTCCATTTTTTTATTTGTTTTTTAAATAAGAAAGTTTTTGTTTATTAATTGTCATCCTTTGAGTTTAGATATATAGATATAAGTACTAAATTATTTCAAATGTACACAAGGTAATTGAAGAACAATATACAATAATATACGTACTAACAAAAAAGACAGCCACCTGTCGATTTTTTTTTGTTTCAACAATTAAACAAAAGAAAATGCGAGAGATAGCTGTCGACCATTTGTGGAGGGACTTGGAGGAGACCAAGGTCGGACAATGAAGGTTAAAAAAAAAGCCGTAATTAAAAAAAAATGAAAACATATGTTCCTTACGTACGCAATGATAGCAATTAAAACGTATTCCACATGAACTGCTTTCAACGCAATAATCTTTACAACAGTCAACAGCTATCGGCTTTTAAATTCACAAAAACAATACGGCTCTGCGAATCGTCAATAGAGCATCATTGAGGCGTATCATCGGCCTGTAACGTATCATTGTGCGTACTCGTACGTATTACGTATCATGCGGGCGATAAATACTGGCGCTTGCTTTTCATCGATACATTCGATGTTTTTGTACATTTCGTTACAGATTGCACATAGATTGTAGACTACGTATGTAATACGTCAGTTTATAAAAATATATGTAAAGAGAAAGAATAGAAAATATATTTATAAACATACAGACAGATCATTTATACAAAAAAATTAATACTACGAACAATATAGCTTACGAAGCTTCAACAATTTGTGAGTTCATTTTAAATATTATATTCCATTAAACTACCAGAGACTTGAGCAAAAAGTAAGATTAAGACAAGAAAAAAAAATAACCAATCGTTTTCGGCTACAAATCGATCTATCAAGAAACTTAAAAAAAATCTCGTAAATTAATCATAGCTGATCCATAAACCAAAAAATTCATATTTACTTACCTAATACATATATATTTTAATACCTATGTTGTTAATTACATTAAATCTATCAACCAAAAAAAATTATGTAACATAACTCTCCTGTACTGAACACAATAAAATCTATTATAAGAAAACACTCAAACACTCGTCAAAAACTAAAAAAAATCTGAATTTGAAAACCCGGGTAAAACAGTCCCGTTAACCGTGCGGAGGCAACACGAGTCCCGGATTAACCTGTCCGCAAGGGATTATCCGGCACTCGCGACCAACAAGGGGTATTATTGTCCCGTCATTAGTGCAGGGTTGACATAGCTTAACTTATTGGCTACAACGTGTTGTAAACAAGGCTTTGAAATCCCGCGCTGTGGATTGGTGGGTCAGGTGTATCCCACTTTTGGCCATAAAGCGAGAATAAGACAATTTATTTTGGCTAATTGATATCGTCAAATATAAGAAACAATGTCGGGCCCGGTAGGGTTGGCAGTCTTTGCCAATGTGGACGTTGCAGCAAGTAAAAGCTTAGAGGGCCTCAGTGTGTTTCCACCGAAGAACCTAATGCCCTCCATTAGCATCGAGGCTCGGCACCGAGTGAGTTTTAGTGGGTAAAAATCCCACTTAACCCAGCTGCAACCCATTGTAGTTAAAAAAAAGAAACAATGACAGTTCAGTCAGGCGTACGGCCGCCTCACAACCAGGGTGTCGTTGATTCGATTCTCCCCAAAGGGCTCGAGTTTTGGTAAAGGAAAACATCATAAGAAAATTCTAGCATGGTGTTAGGGCATTTTTAGCAACTTGAAGATTGCTAGATAGAAGCAATAATCTGTTGTCAAGCACCTTAGTTCCTTCTCATTGACAGCCATTTATTCCAGACTGGGCATGCTCCACCTTAGAACAGAGTGTCGCTAACTAGTATGTTAACACACTCTGCTGGTCAAATGGCTAGCTGTCAAGAATAAAATAAATCGTCAGAGATTGAAGATTAATAAATAAATTAAAATAAACACAAATAAATATGTATTTATATTAATCAAGTTAAACGATCCATTTCAGAGGGTTTTCCATGTATTAAAATTGTAAATACAATAAATATTCCATGTCATTTTTTCCAAAGAATCGTTTTTTTTTTTTTTTTCTACAAGACGTAATACTATACACATTATTTAGACATCATATTGCCATTGTCTCGCATGGCCCTGTTTATTCAAAAGTGTTATCAAAAATGTATAAGCTACCACTAAAGCGTACATAAACTATAGTTAATTAAAATAATGTTAAATTAAAAACAAACTTAATGTCCGAATTAATGCAATAAGTTTCAAATAAGCAAACGAGCTTGCGAAACATTTTATCAATAATTATGATGTAATATGTTAGGTTAGGTATAAGTACACTAACATTGTTCCTCCAAATATGTATAAGCCAATAAATAAAGAATTTGTGAAAATGAAACTGATTTAGACATCATTCATTTATTCAATTAAATAGTTATAACAGTTCTTACACCACAGCGCTAACTATTTTAGATCTTGAAACTAAAATCCTGAATTACACTAAAGATTGAAAACGATAATCGAAGTTAATCAGGGGTCAATACAGTTGGTATTTGAATGGGCATTATTCAGAATCTCAAACATTAGTCGCTAACAGCTGAATTCACAGCTGCACTAACCCAAGCCGGCAACTTTGATTACACGCAACTTGGGACTCCTAACTTGGTCTTGCAAGTCTAGCCAAGCAATGTTCCAATCCAGAGATGCTCATTTCAAAATCGGAATATCTAAATGTCTTCTGGCACTTAACCTAAAAACCGTTATACTGTCTAGACAAACAAAATTTGTTTAACGCCTTTTGGAAATTCGTGACAAAAATATTTAGTCGATTTGTTGTAGACCAATGAAGTTTTTATCGTATTACATAACTTTTATGTTTTATTAAAAAACTAACAGACCCGGCAAACGTTTTGCCTTAATAATAGATAGTAGCTGATTCTCAGACCTACTGAATACGCATATAAAAATTGGTAAAAATCGCTCAAGCCGTTTCGAAGGTGTACGGTAACTAACATTGTGACATGGAAATTTTATATATTAGCTTTATTTTTGTATTTCCCAATAAGTTAGATATTTCTCAAGTTTATGTAAAACTAAAAATATTTGCCTAGATACGCGTAGGATGCAAGTTCTTTAAATAATAAAGTAATTCTGTCGGAAAAAGATCGCATTTAGCTTTAAGAAGTCTATCATTTATGCGTTAGTTTAAAGTCTCTTATGGACACACATATTATATTACTACAACTACATCATTTAAAAAAAAACCTGAAATCTCTTTTGTTGGAATAATTATAGCCGAGTTATTTCCCATCTCTAATTATCTATGCTCAATTTGTCAGTGGTAATTCTTCCCTACATTGCAAATAAATGTGATAAGAAAATGGCGTGTGCTACCAATTAAAATAGAATAGAAATCCAAATTAAGTCATTACAGGTGTCCTCTGTTCTTAATACAGCTTAATAATCACAAAACACACCATTACATTTATTATAGTCGAGATAGTTATAATTATGGCTATCTACTATAATATACTACACGTTTATTATACGAGGTCATTCCTAGTTGGTAATAATTGATGGGCACCCTAGCGTCCGAGCGATACATAAAATAACAGTCACCCTCGTATTTATGGGGGTCCCTCGACTACCTGGGTCAGAGTTAGGTCACGTGTTTATGGGGTTTTAAACTTACCCTGGCTTCGAAATGGGTTTGGACGAGATTGTGGCGCCATCTTTTTGGAAAGTAGTTAAGCGTCATATCTGATTTTCCTGTTAATGAGAAAAATAGAAAAAATTTACTCTTTCTCAGATGGCAAGGGCAATATGTTGAATTTACAGTTTTTGCGTAATATATCATAAACAGTATAGCCTCTAAGCTATATTGAAAAAATAGCTAAAAAACCCGTCTAAAGAGCAACTCTACAAATATTTATGGTACATATCAGATTTAGCAATAGGATAAAAATAGTTTCATAAAATTTAATTTCTAAGTAGGATTCTTTACTTTCGAAATATACCCACGCAATTAAATGTAAATAACTACACAATAATTAAAAAAACCTAAATTACAAATAGTAAATTATACCTAATTCAGTGTCTGCGGGTACATTTATCAGTTACAATTTTGATTGGTATTGGTAGACCTAAATAGTTAAAATAATTCTTAGGGTCGTTCTTTAGATAGTTTTTAAGCTATTTTTATCAATATTTTATACCGTTTATGATTTATGACGATAAAGCTGTAAATACAAGATTTCCAATTGTCCTTGTCACCTTCTTAATTTAAGTGAACATTTTCTGGAATTAACGGTTGTTTAAATCAGTCATCTAAAAAGAACACTAGCAAAGAGTTGAATATTTTTTTTGATGTATTTGGAATATTTTTTTTTATTGATAAATCAGAATGGGCATTCTGATGTCATAACTGATGTCATAACTTAAAAATATACTTAAATATAAAAACACCTTTGAAGCATTTCCGTCAGCATTTTTACCCCAAACCACTCACTATTCCCCCATAACGCGGCTCTAAGTTTGAATAAATATCCCACATTAGGTAACATGGGAACCACATTTCTCCCCGCCTTCCCCCCATCAGTATTCGGAACACGTATTCCCCTTTCAATAGAGATATGGGGGGACAAAGCCAGCGCTCTTATGTGATTATGGTCACTTTTGCCTTAAGTTTCACTTACTTTCTGAATTATATTTTTATGGAAAGCGTAGAAGGCTTGCACCTACCAATATTATTATTTTTTACACCGTACATTTGACCAGCGGGGTTCATAACCACGCGAATTAGCGGCACTAGCTATATATGGCGTGCCTTGTCTGGAATATCAGGCCACCAAATATAGTTAGGCGTATTTTTTTTATGATGGATAGGCAAGCGCCTGATCGAAACTCACCTGATGTTAAGTGATGTTGCGATCTATGGTTGAGCGCGCTTGTCTAGAAGAAACCGATTCACTCTCGCCTTGAAGACAGTGAGGTTATAGTTCAGAGGGAACAGGGATTCCGGCAATGAGTTCCACAGTTTATTGGTCCGCACAATATATGTGGAAGCGAAACGCTTCGTACGGATTTTTGGAACTTCAACTGTATAGCGGTGCCTCCTAGCCGTCTCCCTACTCGTACGATAGTAGATAAAAAAAATAGACTTAATTGTATCCCGGATAGAATAGAATATATTTATTCATCATAAGGTATCCTAGTTATTACAAATTATTATTTCTTCTTCTTCTTTTTCGTATGAGCTAAGTGGCCAAGCTCTGGTGTCAGAAGTTTTCAAGTCGCCCGAAGGCCTCTGACTTGGCTTAACGACTGCTTGTATTAAGTCTGACACCTAAAAAAATTAAGTCATCCGTTCCACGGTAGAGCCAAATGAAATTGCCACTTGAAAAACGACAGTCTTGTGCATGGTCACCCATCCAACGACTGTCCACATCGACCGTTGCTTAGCTTCGATGATCGCGTCAGATCGCATTAGCTAGCCGAGCTACAGGCGCTACTATTAAATAATTATTAATAATAAGAAACATTAATTAAATTGTAATAATTAGGATACGTTATGACGAATAAATGATATTGTTTTCTATTATATTCTATTCTAGTAAATAGGATCGATTACCGCATACAACTGAAATCTATTTTCTAGCAACTGAAAATAAATTTTCCAATGTAATTCCTCCAGTAATCCGAAACTAAGCATCTATAGTTATTTATGAGTGAGCTGACATGGGTCGACAGGTACTTTACATTGCGAGGAATAAATCAAAGTGTCAAATAATTGTTATCGGATAACCTAGAAGAGAAATACTGGCTAAGTTTAGACGCTCTTGAATTGACCTTAATTATTAATGCTTGACAATCTAAGTAATTAAATATTTCGTAGCGTCTGTAGCTCGGCTAGCTAAGATGGTCTGATGCGATCTTGATAAGTTATTTTTGTTCTACGACTTAAGAAATTCTCAAAAAAACTTATTTCATAAATTTTGCTACGACAAACTTGTGGTACGAAAGAAAGAGCTTTTTTTTCGCAAATTTAAGAAAGTTTTTGTACGATAGTTATTTGCCTTCGTGTAAATCCGACGGCCCCTGGTCTGATCTACAACTGCCTTGTTTTTCAAGTTATGTGTGGATTTTAAACTCACTTTACGGCGAAGGAAAACATCGTGAGGTGACGCACTTGGCTAGCGTGGTGGACCTATATCTCGCTCCTCGTGAGAGCAGGCCCCAAGTCCCAGCAGAGGGAATGCATTGTGGGCTGCTTATGCCTATTTTTGTAAAAATAAACCATGTGCCGGGCTAAAGCCCTTAAAATATATTCCGTTTGAGACCAGAAACCATATATATCTTTCTTATATATAAAATTTCCGTGTCACAGTGTTTGTTACCGTACTCCTCCGAAACGGCTTGACTGATTTTTTCCAAATTTTATATGCGTATTCAGTAGGTCTGAGAATCGGCTACTGTATATTTAGAAATAATTATTAAGGCAAAACAACGTTTGCCGGGTCAGCTAGTATATATATATGGTTTCTGGTCTCAAACCATAGCATAATTTCTTCACTATACTTCTACAAATTGTAATATGTTGGTCTTCAGATAACCGTAACGGGGAGGGAAGGGTCGTGCCTTATCTCATATTTTAGCTCCTATACTATGTTTACTTAGGAGCTAATGTATGGAATTGCATGGTTTGCATAAGGTGTATATATATTAACTAGCTGACCCGGCAAACGTTGTTTTGCCTCATCACTTAGGAGTATGGAAAATAGATAGTAGCCGATTCTCAGACCTACTGAATACGCATATAAAATTTGGTAAAACTCAGTCAAGCCGTTTCGGAGGAGTACGGTAACTAATATTGTGACATGGAATTTTATATACTTGTATTAGATTATACAAAGGGCAAGGTAAACCATTTATTGATAATTTATGTCAAAAAATTAAAAAAAAATGTCTATATGTAATACAATCAATTTGTAATAAATGTCAATATGTAATGATGCAATACTAATTAATTATTATTTTACAATAATATTAAACAATTACATGTCACACATTATTAAAAGAAATATTTTTTTTCGATATTAAAAAAGATCTGAATAGAGAATACCATAATGTAAAGGTATAGATAAAATATAATATGAGTCTTTTTGTAACAATGATAGCTCAGTCGGGAGTGCAGCCGCTTCACAATCCAAAGGTCGTAGGTTCGATCCCCGTCATCACTGATACGGCTTCAGGTTTCGGTAAAGGAAAACATTGCGAAGAAACCATAGAAGGGCAGTAAAGTTCTTCTTATCTATGGCTGTCAATCACCATCAAGTTGAAAATCTGATGCCAAGCAGAATGTTCCAGAAACCTTCTTGAGCCTTCCAAACTAAACATGCTCCGCCTTAAGCCAGAGTGTCGAGCATTCGGGTAGTTAGTCAGTCATCCTGCTTATACTCTACGCCTTTGCACTCTATGTTTAAATATTTTATTTTAATATAAGCTGTTTTTTATGTGGTTGTACAATAGAGAAATATTCTATTCTTTTCTATCTTATAATTGAAAATTTAAGATAATCATTATAAACAAATGGATAGTTATCACGTCACGTTATAGTTATTAATGGAAAGAGGGTAGAGAGGCTTTTGCTCTTCAATGGGACAAAACAGACTCATAATAAATAAAAGTTTTAGTTATCTTATCTTATTATTGCAAACAATATCATAAAACCTATTTTTGGCAAGCGCAAAGACAGGGACAATGCACACTTGCACACTTTACGAGCAAATCCCACAGCAATTTGTGGTAAATCCCGCAAAGAGTAGGGTACTAGCCATCACGGTCGCAGCATGTGATCAAATAGTTGGCTTGAAGAGGTGCAACATGTTATATTGTAAGATATATGCGTGGTGACAGGGATCTTAAGGTAACTTTGTAAGATTTGTCTGTTTGTTTTATTAATAGTGCTCAAAATTGGCTAAGTACTAGCCGGACTTGCGTATGAAATATCAATGTGGTGATGCACTACTGTATGGTACTCCGCGGTAAGGTTGACAATCTGACTGTTTTGAGCTCTTCCTTTTTGTACTTCCCTGATGATTACACTCGCTCGTATGGCCGGCGATGGCACAAGTGATTCAGTGTCTCTCATTCTCGCACACAATATGCTAAATAGGCCTCTACGCGACGTGCTATATCTTACCTTAACGCTTTATCAAAAATCTAAGAAATCAATGTCTTCTGTAGTGCCGTCACTTGCATTGTGTGTGCATTTAGGAGTGTAGTTTTTAAGTCAAAATTAGTTAGCGGTTTGGTGTAAAAACTGTTGTAGCTATTTCGTTTAATAAATTAATAAATTAATTTTTCCGTACCTTTATGTAAAAAAATATTTTAAAATACAGAAAAACATCTGTCATTGAGCACGTAACTATGTGTTTCGGTAGTCTTCTTGAGAGATAGTAATCCCTAACTACGTACCTATGCTCTAATTTAGGTTAGTGTCGCTACGCGTTCACTCCTATGGCTACGCGCCCTTCTGGTCAAATGTCTAGCAGTAATGAGTAAAAAGAAATTATTAGAAGAATACTAAAATTAACTAGAATGGACTTTACAACTTGACTTCAACTAAGGAGAACTAAATTTGCCTGTATGGTTTTATAAGAAAAAAACCTCTGGACAAAATAATTAGAATAAATCTTTTGATTAGCTCAGAATTAAAGCCATATTCTGCCAAAAAGAGCATAGAGTATATTATATATACAGCTGGAGCAATTTCAATATTACAAATTTTATTTACACATTTCAAGCTAAATTTATGATTTTAAGCTATAAAAGATCTCCATAAGCATTTCTTCCCATAACCACCAAACTAGTCCCCTAATAAAACCATAGCAGTGATAATAACACGAAAAACCTCTGAATAAACGAGAAAATCTCGTTTGATATATTAGATGGGCATACCGCCGGTTTATAGCTCGCACTAATATTACATTAGATATTGTCAATGTGTGCGTGCCGCGGGGAGCTGTGATTGGTTGGTGGTCGCGTGCGTATGTGTGTGTGAAGTAGGGTTGACACAAAGAGTTTCAGTTTGTGAAACTTTGTCTTTTTCGTAATAAGTGTGAAACTTCAATAAAACATCAATAAAATGTTATTCTTTGTCGATTTCCAGAACTATTTTATAACTTTATGTACGAGTAGGTTTGCGTTTGACCACATATAACAAGGTGGTAACTACGGTTCACGGTAGCGGGTTTCAGCCTGCTTATCTAGAAAAACATGGTTCAGTGTTAAAAACCGCTAGTTTATAGTAACTTAAGTTGTCACTTCTTAAGTTTAGTTTAAATTAGCTTTTTATAATGCAATGTACCGACGATATAGAAAATCTTTTATTCTGGTAGATATAAGAACTTGAGATTTTTTTATGATATTAAAGTAAAACTAAAACTGAGTTTTTATTTAACAACAACATAGGTATTTCCTAGTGCTCGTCTGGCTAGTAGCCTTCAAGTTGAAAAATCGGTCGTCATGCATCTAACGGTGTTTTTCCTTGCTTCCTTGCCAGCAAGGCATAGGTACTGTGGCTTAGAGTAGAGTATAACTTGCTTATATAGTAACGTGGCTTACTGATCGAATGCCTTTTTTACGTGGGGAAATGCATTTGCGCTTCTCCTACCACAAGCCTGGACGAGGCGGGCGGGGTATGTCGGGCTCGAGGGCCAGAGTGGCCGTCACTACCGACTAAAAAAAACCTCACGGTGTCCCATCTCACGACGGGGGCAGGGATGCAGGACCGCTTCGTGCAATACAGCTGCTATCTCCATCCAGAGGGCTGGTTAAATGCCTAGTTGTAAATTGTAAAAAACATTTTTTGACGTGACAACGTCTTAAATTAGGTTGCGGCTGGGAGTCACTTATGAAAAAGTGTAACGCCCGGTAACGTTACGATGAGTCACCGAACGAGAGAGAGGCCCGCCGAATGCCTTGCGTCTCTCTCCTACTCAACTATGATCGGTCTGCCGCGCGCGCAGCACGCGGCAGACGTTGTCACGTAAAATCTTCGCCCGTAAAACCGACTTTGCAGGCAACCATTTTTTTTTCTCTATAAGTGACAACCCTGAGCAAACGCAATGTACCTAACTGAGTAAGGAAGCGTGTTTGCCCGCTGACTCCTTAATCTTTTGGTTAAATATACTTTAGAACCACAAGAGAAGGCGAAGATTAGAATTTCTTTTTGCAAATCCTACTTATTATAATTACGAGATACGATGTTTGTTATTCTCTTACGTTTTACCAGCTGGACTGATTGAGGTGAAATTTTGTATGGAGATTAAACCCCACAGAAGCTACTGTGTATCCCGTTATTACTCCGCAGCTACTCAATACAATATTTTAGAACAAAATAAGATATATTTATCTTTATACCAATATACGAGTATAAAGAGGAAAAGTTTGATTTTTTGTTTGTTAGTTTGTTTGACGCGAATAGGCTCTGAAACTACTAGACCGATTTAAAAATCTTTCACCGTTGGGAAGCTACATTATCCATGAGTAGGCTATAGTTTGTATCTCTTTGCAACTTAGATTATTATTTAGAGACCGTGCAAAGCCGGGACTGTTAGTGTACCTATATTTTTGCTACAAAATTCGTTTTATGATGGTGGTCATAGGAATTTTGAACTAACAAGTTAAACCCATAGAGGTTTCAGTCAAAAAGGGGTTTTCTGATATTGCAATGTGTGCTCATATTTTGTTATTATTATTATAAATTCGTGTTTGCATCAAAGAACAAAGATCAGCACTTCTATATTGCCACTAGGTTTATAAGTACCTTGATGTTTGTACAAATAATGAAATATAATTAGAATAAGAGAGAGATCAGATGAAAACCGCTCCGGATCGTATAAAATAAGAAAGAGATCAGATAAATACCGCTCCGGTTCGTTCCGCGGCAATGCCACAAGTGTTATGGGTACCTTTCTGTCAGATTCTGTCCGGAATGACCTTTTTAATTAGTTTTTAGTGGTTTTGTTTTTAGATTTAAAATTTATAATTGAATAAACTAAATGTTTAATAAAAAAATTAAACAATTAAACAGAATATCAGTATTAATACATTTTTTTTAATGTGTTATACATATTTGGTTTCCGCTATTTTCCTATAACATGCACTATATGGTTGCGGTCGGTCGCTGCACGGAGTAGGTCTGGAGAAGCTACTCGCTGCAGGCGTCGGATTAACACTCTATTTATAAACTGCATCCTTTCAGTTTATATTTTTTGCGACGGGCAATTTAATTTTGACTGAAGTCAAATAGCTTTATCTGTATCTTTCATATGCTTCTTTAAAATTTTTACCGAATATTTACATAGCGTTCAAAAGTAGCGCAGAAACTTAGGTGATCACTATCTTCACTTTCAAAAAAATCACTTAAAACATTTAAAATAGAAGACAAAATTAAGCGGAATTCAGATCACAGTGAAAGTACACTAAATATTTAATTTTGTCTTCTATTTACAATCGATTTCCGCAAAGTAACGCCTGAGTCAATATGTTATTTAAATTATTTATTTATTTGATTTATAAGCGAGCAGCATTATGCTGATGTGCCTAAATCACACTGAGTTGAAATTTTACTTTTAACAGTTTACATAATGTCCACTGTTCAATTACATTCTGTCTTGTTTTTCTTCTTCATATAAGCTTAGTGGCCGAGCTCTGGTGTTTAGACTTTTCAAACCACCTTGGCTTAATTAAATTCTGTAAAGAGACATATTGATTAAATACTGAAGAAGTAAAATGATTTACAATAGAGCGTACAAAATTTGCTAAATTACAAGCTTTTTAGAAGACAAGAAACATAATAGAATACGTTGTTATTTGAAG
This sequence comes from Mellilla xanthometata, assembly GCA_035578125.1. Lineage (NCBI taxonomy): Eukaryota > Metazoa > Arthropoda > Insecta > Lepidoptera > Geometridae > Mellilla > Mellilla xanthometata. The sequence continues at coordinate 428,216 of JAPUBQ010000026.1, forward strand.
GAGTCACAGCTTAATATCTATTCAAACTAGAATCTTGTATGTTTGGCCGAATCGTAAATCCCGTTCAGCAGTTTAGTTTAGTCTGTGGCCCGCCTATGTCTTGTCGAGGCTTTTGCCAAGGCGGTTGCAGGATTCATGGTAATCCACGGATATAGCTTTAACCCGTACAATTTGGAGGTTCTACATTTAACTAAAAGATAGATAGTTAGAGATTTTAGTGTAAAAATAAATTTAACAGTTACATCTGAAGTTAAAAACAGATTTTCATGCTTAAAGACTATAAACATTATATTGAAATTAAAATAGAATCAAACGAAACATTCTTCAAAAACCTTCATTAGAATAACTGTAAGGCAAAAATAACAATTAACATAGTTCATAGAAGCTTTCCGCAAATGTAATATTTTTTTCAACGAAATTTATTTCGATATAATGTATCCGATACACTTTGAAGTATAATATACCTACCTACCTAACAAAAAATATTATAGTAATAATAATTGAAGGAGTTACTGAATAGATACAATTATACAATGAAATAAGAAATTTCTCCTAATTAACCGAAATAGTCCTCATTACCTTTAATCTTACTAATATTGTAAATGCCAAAGTTTACGAGTATGCTGTGTAAGTGTGTAAGTTTACTTCTCAAAAGGTTGGACCGATTTTGATGAAATTTGGTATGAAGATAGGTTACACACTGCACAAACAGTAGGAACGTATAGTCCCACTGTTGGGACTTTGAGCCTTCTCTCATGAGGAGAGAGATATTGGCCATAACCCCCCACCATCGGATTAACACATATTATGCTACTTTTAATCCTGGATTACCGGGAACAACTCTGCGTGGCGTAGCTAGATACTTATTTGTACCGTTTTTTCGTAGATTTTATTATTACAAACGTTGAGAAAAAATTAAGTCTTATATTTTGTCGTTTCTAAAGAAAGAACTCGTATATTTCCCGAATATCTTTTCGATTCGGATTAGGGCTGGCTAAAGAGAGATTATTGCTGAAATATCCGATTCAAGAGATAATCGATACCGAATACACAAAAATCGTAAGAGTTGAAGTTGAAAAAATGAAAAGGTATGGTCATAAAATAAATATATGTAAAAGCTTCATTTTATCCGAGTTACGCTAGTGGTACATTTTTTTAAATAAATGTATGATATTGTTTAAGTTAAACTAGTCAAATAAATCATTTGTTAATCGCAAAAGTACATTTCTTTGTTTTCTAGTTTTGAGCTATCCGCTACGATTTCCTGTACTAAGAAAACTGGGACCTACATATCTTGTGTCATCCGAGGTACGCTAGCGCCCAAACATAAAAGCCACTGGTTTAAAGACACTCCTTGAAATGTAAATTAGGTATCTATTCTAATAACAGTGAGATAACTCGTGTTTAGTTAATCTTAATTGATCATATAAGTGCTAGCTTAGTACTGTGCAGATAGAGATGTGCAATGTGCATAGCTTAATCGCTTATCGACTAAATTGATGGCCACTGTTGTTGCACCTGTGTTCTAGAGATGAGGTACAGTCGATTGGATAAAAAATCAAATTGACAGCTGCATATCTTATTTTGAAATCAAATTACACATGCATATATTTGGATAGAATTATTTTTTTGTTTAGCTATTTCATTCCTTTATAATTTTTTTATTCGAGTTAAGATCATTCTTAATATTATACAACAAGTATTAACCTCAATTACGTCTCTAAATTACAGAATAACCATTGGAAAAATAGTGCTCTATTTTATCGACATATATTTTATCGAATATACTCGGTAATATCGATGTTCCCGCTACCCAATCCCTAAAGCATTAAGATATTATCTAGTAGCTTAGTGTTGTGGAGAGATAAGGAGACGGAGTTTGTTCAGAGTTTAGTTGTCGATACTTGCTGGCGCTTAACTGAAGAAACAGATCGATCTGTGTAAACTTTAGATAAACTTTAAGCTTATACAGATAATAACTGTTTCAATTGAGTGGTATTTTCATCTGGGCGCTACCGTGGGTAGGATGATACGTTAAATTGTAGGTTTAGACTGTTAGTGTTAGAACAAGCAGTCTATGGGCCAATCTGGTGACTACAGGTGCCTTGAAAACTCTCGACTCCAGAGCTTAGCTCAAATGGAGAAGAAGACTGAAACCCACTCCGAAATTCCCTGATCGTCTAAATTTACTGATCATCTCAACCAGCGACAATTTATCTCGATTATAACACACGAGCCGTCGGCGCAGTCGGAAGTCCATCGGTGATTTAGTTGGCAAGATATTGGAACATAAGTTAGCCAGCCGGCAATGGACGGCGCCTTGTGACGTCCAATCGGAAATTGTCGGTTCTAGTTCCGGAGCTTATTTGTTACTATTGATTTTGGGTCAATTTGTGAACGCTCATTCAATGGGATATCTGATCTATTTATTACGTCCTGTTTTAATAGTTTTCTTGATAAAGGTTTTTTTTGGTGTTCTTTGTTTAATTCTGTTTTTACTTTTTACTTTACTTACTTTACTTTCTTTTATTTTTTTTACATTAAATGGGCGAGCGCTTGATCGCAATTCACCTGATGGTAAGCGATATCGTGAACTAAGGTGGAGCGCACTTGCCCAGAAGAAACCGGTTCACTCGTGCCTTGAAAACCGGTAGATTATAGTTATCGGGGAACAGGGGCGTTTAGCAAAGAATTAATTACTAATAAGTACATACTTTATTTCTGTGACAATTAATGTTCTAAAACTTTTCAAATATCCTACGAAATGTGTCACCGTGCCATAATCGTCATATCCCCCCTCCTCACCCCCTCTCTCCCCGCGATAACCGGTCCCCGGGATAGCGGAAATTGAACGAATGAAGGATGAATGGAAGCAGCTCTGTTGTTGTAGTGCTGCTATTAAGAGAAAGGAATAGAAATGGAAAGAAAAAATAATTCGTTTATTTCAAAGAGGTTTAGTAAGGCAGAGGCCCTTCTCTATGGTTTTTTTATACATGTCATCTCGATTCTCACTTTATTACTAATCCTTTAAAACCGGAAGTGTGTGTGTACGTTTGTTACTCCTTCGCGCACAAATGGTTAAACCCATTGAGAAGAAATTTGGTATGGATGTATCTTAGACCCTAGATCAATACATAGGCTACTTTATATCTAAGACTAACTGCGTCCTGCGATGTTAACCGCGTACATTTTACAAAATATCAAATAAATATAAATTATATTAGGACATATTTCACACACGGCTGATTAACCCAATACGGAACCATTTCTAGTTTGCGTTAACAAATAATATACTAAACATACATGGGTCTGGGTGTTAAATATGTATTTATATATAATATGTATGTATCTATATGTAGTATATCAGTTGTGTTAGCAACCATAATACGAGCTAGAAATGGTTCAGTATGGGGCTAACCAGCCGTGTGTGAATGTGTCCTAATATTTATAAAAAAAAAAAAAAAAACATACATATATAATTTATTTAGATAGTACATATTTTACACCCAGACCGACAGCCAATAAATTAAGTTAAGCACAAAGATTTTGGACGTACCGGAAATCGAACTCGAAACCTTCTGATTGGCAGTCCGGCATGGTAACCATTACGCCAACGAGGTCGTAAAAGTTAACTTTGACTATAAGATATCAAAATAACTTAAAAATATTGTTATAATAGCAACAAAACGTGCCTTATCAAACACACCTCAAAGAAAACAAACTTTATCCCACAATCCCCTCATAAACAGTAAAACAAATTCGGAAAAATAAAACAACTAACAAGAGCGAGTTTCCCAGCTAAACGACAACACACAGAGAGTCCTGTACTGCCATTTATCCCCTTTTAACCTGCGCCCAATTACAAGCCGAAGAAACCATCAAACAAACACACGGATGCTGGAAAAGTTTACCAGTGACTAAGCTTCTTACAGAAACTTGTATTTGTGGAATAGTTTTGTTAATGGAGACGGCTAGGAGGCACCGCTATACAGTTGAAGTTCCAAATGTCCGCACGATGCGTTTTGCTTCCACATATCGATATTCGATACCCTAATTTGAAATCCTACCAACTCCTCTTTGGGTTTTTACGCGAGAGGCTCGAAACTTCATTGTATTTTTCTATTTTACGCAATAAAGAAAAACCTAGACCCCGTGAAAAACTATTTATTATTATAATAAAAATAAAGTTATATTACATTTTATTTATCTAAATAAAATACAATGACGTTTTGAGCCTCTCCCGTAAAAAATCTGCAGAGGAAACTCCTCAGTTAGTAGGTTTGCAAATTAGGGTATCGATATGTATATTGTGCTGATCATTAAACTGTGGAACTCTTTGCCGGAATCCCTGTTCCCTCTGAACTATAACCTCACTGTCATCAAGGCGAGAGTGAATCGGTTTCTTCTAGGTAAGCGCGCTCCACCCTAGATCGCAACATCACTCAAACTTGGTGAGCTGCGATCAAGCGCTTGCCTATCCATTATTAAAAAAAGTTACGTACTGAGTTTCTTACTTATTTGGTATAAGGTGAAGGAAAAACTTCGAGTTTTAGTTTGAGGCTGCAGGCCTAATTACACGTGCTAAGTATAAGTAATCTTTTGATGAGCCTTTGATTATTTAGTTAATGATATTTTGATAAGTACCTATAATACGAAATGAATTTTTAAATCATTAGTTGTCAATTACAATTCAATTTTAGGACTGCATTTTATATACTACACAAATTTCCTCTTCTTTCCAATTCTTTTATTTCAAAATATTTATCGTTCGTTTTTTATGTCACACCCAAAGCGATGCCATTACGATTACGGAGCATCTTTGCTATCACTATTTGTCTATTGTTCCTTTATCTATGATCACACCATTTTATTTTTACCTGTTTCCATATATGTGCTATAATTATTTGACCATGCAAATAATTATTATAGCACATAAGTAGGTATAATATGACAAGACAAGATTTAATTCTGATCTCATTATTACGGAGTTAATTTTGATCATCAATTTGATCATAGTTTTCACCAACTACGTAAGAAATGTATACAACCGTCACTTCTTCCATACAACGCATCCTGACAAATCACTAAGTTGCGCGGGGTAAGGAACAGGGCGAGGGGCGCGGGGGGAGGGTGATTGATGTTCAAACCCTCGCTCCTTGGAGCATGAAGAACGAATCACGGGACCAACGCAGCCGCGGTGTTTTTGCGACTTCGGATAATACTTGGATAATAACGTGGGGTGCAGATAAAATGAGAAAAACAAATATAAATAGAAATTAAGGATGTTTTTTTTTCTCTATGTCACAGGTAGTACTTTACATGATATATAAATACAATTAATTATTTTTAAAAGCCCACCTCAAATGTAGTGTGCACTAAATACCGAATAGAAATGATAAGAATGAAGTCAACCATAATAATCATAAAAAATATGAAAAACATATGAATACATAAAACATTACAAACTAAAACTTAACCTAAAGACCAAGGGTAGAGGAAAAAATAAATGAATTACGAGTAAAATGGCATAACAAATAGCTAACACGATTTTGTAAAGCAATATCTACACCATAAAACGTATATTCTAAACAACTATAGTTGATCAAGAGTTCTGAAACAAGTTATTTACTAATAGCTCGGTTTCAAAATAATCTCCTGATTGAATTATCATAGCAATTTGTTCAGATAGTTTGCTATTATTAACACGCCAGGCGTTTGTTATATGAGATTCAAAAATAAATTTCTTTCAAAATGTCTTCTCTTGTTCTGGCCGAACATCATAAAATAAGATCACGCGTGATTAAATTGTTAATATACCTATTATCGGCGAACAATAGTCCCTCTTCGATGAAACATTCTACTCTCACGAATCAGTCTTTCTTCGACAAATTCCTGACAAAATAAACTCAATTTATATCAAAAGTCGATAAAGTCCGAGAGATACAAAAGAAACCCGAGGATAACCGCCAATTTGGAGATTTGTTGCCAATGACCGCACAGTCGGCTGTCACTCTGTAGGGGATGAAATGGGGGTGAAACGGGGATGAAACGAAGGGGATGAATGAGGAGGAAAAACATCTAATAAACGAGTGTTTCTCTTATAAGGAATGTTTGACAATAACGTCTTTATTTAGACCTTACAACAATGTTTTATACTGTACTCTTAGTGTAAATTATACTGACCCTAAAAAAACAATCGCTTAAAATTTCGTTTCTGATTTACTGATATCCGCGGTCGTATGGTCCTCTACTTGACAAATAAGGTATGCAATGGTTTAGACCTAGCTGTACGTAACGTTGACAAAGTCCTAAGGTGGATCATGCCTAGCAAGTGATATATTTAATTTGCTGAGCTAGTTAAAGTATTAAAGTTCTTGGTATGGGCATGTGATGCGTAGAGAGGAGATGAATGTTACTTAGAGATGTATGGAAATGGAAGTGCAAGGAAGAAGGGCAAGAAGCAGATCGAAGAAGACATGAAGGGAGTGTGTGAATGAGGACATGAGAGAGAAAGAGTTGAGCGTGGAGATGTCGTCTGGTTATCTGATAGAAGAGAATGGAAGAAGAAGATTTTCTGTTCACACGATAAGTGGATTTAGGCAAGGGAGAAAAAGAAGAAGTTAAAAAAAGAATTCCGAATTCAGCTTATCGCCGCTAAAGGGATCACCTGATATCGAATTCGATAAAATGGAAACCAAATCGCGTCAAGTGACGTCAAATGGAGCCAATTCTGTGGTTCGAGTGAGAAGGGAGTCGATATCAAATAATGTAATATTTCTCGCTTCGATGCGCGAACTTTATGTTTTCGTGACGTTCGCGGGTTTTCGACACACACACGGGACTTAAGTTTGGAGAAATTATTGTCTGCGGTGAAAAGTAAGCAATTTTCACTGAAGTCGAAGTACAAGTTATTATTCTGTGCTGAAGTCAAGGATTTTTTTAGGACTTTTACTCTGTAAAATGTTATCGTAAGGCATATTATATATTTGCAGATACAAACGCTCACACTTATTTAAAAAATGTTGCGTATACGTCCAACGGGTTTCAACGATGACAGTCCGTGTGATGTTCGTCCACTACTGCGTCGAAACCCGTTGGATGTACATATATACCCAATGTTTTTAAAAATAAGTGTGACCGTTTTTAGGACTTGTATTTGTAAACAAATATTTTTTAGGAATTAAATAGAAAAAATAAATGGGCACTTTTTGATTCTTATAAGTAACTAACAAGCTAGTTACGATGGCAAACATCATGCTTATTCCTAGCGCTTATACAGAGTTTCTGATTCGAAAATAATACTGTATTTTTCCTCTCGAGGTATTATATGTATCAAATCATAAGAGTAGTCATAGTTTTTGTGAAGGAAGAACAATTATGACTACTAAACCTATCAAGGGTAAAACTAACTGGCTCGCAGTTCTGTCGGTCCGTGAGTGGTGACGCGCGGTGACACTCGAGGCAAGCGTGTGAAATAGCGTGGAAATGCCGCCAGTGGGGCGGAGCGAGCGATTTGCTCCGCAGACTCTCACATTACTACCCTGGGGACTTTGTACGGAGGAGCAACTAATGATATAACACTTGCACAGTGCAATTGGAATCTTATGTATAAAATTTCCGTGTCACAGTGTTTGTTACCGTACTCCTCCGAAACGGCTTGACCGATCTTTACGAAATTTTATATGCGTATTCAGTAGGTCTGAGAATCGGCTACCATGTTTTTTTTATACCCCTAAGTGATAAGGGTTGTTCACCCATAGATTTTTACATAAGGCAAAACAACGTTTGCCGGGTCAGCTAGTATATATATAGAAAAAATATAGAAAAGAAGGATAGGTATAGAAATAAGTCTTTATTTGTATTTCGATAAATGACATTTTGACTATATTTTATAGTCGTAAATATGTTTTAACTAGCATCCCGTCCCGGCTTCGCACGGTCTCTAAAATAATCTGATGAGAGAAACAAAATATAGCTTATGTTACTCCGAGATAATGAAGATTCCCAACGGTCAAAGAATTTTCAAATGGGTCCAGTTGTTTTGGAGCCCATTCGCGTCAAACAAACAAACAATCGAACTTTTCTTCTGTATAATATTGGTAAGTGTAGTTCAAAAGATCTTATTTGTCATAGAGTAGCATTAAGGCGCTATTGACTGACTACCACACTAGGTGCGTTCTTACATAAACTAAAACTATCTAGCAATTTGACGACCTCGTTAGCGTAAAGGTTACCATGCTGGAATACCAAACAGAAGTTTCCGGGTTCGATTCCCGGCCCGGCCAACATCTTTGTGCTTAACTAAATTTGTTGGCTGTGGGTCTGGGTGTTAAATATGTATCCATATAAAATATGTATGTACTATTATGTAGTATATCAGTTGTGTTAGCTACCATAACACGAACTAGAAATGGTTCAGTATGGGGCTAACCAGCCGTGTGTGAAATGTGTCCCAATATTAAAAAAAAAATACCGTACGAAATGTAAGAAGTAGATAATTACAATATCAGCTTACTACTACATACGTATACATAGCATACCTAGATCTGTATGTGTGAGTACAGTGTGGAGTGGCTACAGTATAGAATGCAGGTCACATGACGCGCGCGGAATGCCGGGGCGCTCCAACGATGGGGTGGCGGAAGTTATGGGAAATTTCCACACATAACATTTAAGGTCTAGCTTTTTCGTTATAATTCATAGAGGGTAAAAAATATTGAAAAATTAGCTTAAAAGCCGTCTAAAAAACCACCCTTTTTTTTTGGTGAGGCAATGCATTTACGCATCTCCCGCTACAAGTCTGGGGGAGGCGAGCGGGGTATGTCGGACTCAACGGCCAGAAGAGCCGTCGTCACTACCGACTACAACCTCACGGTGTCCCATCTCACGACGGGGGCAGGGATGCAGGACCGCACAGCGCATTGCCGCTGCTCTCTCCGCCCAGGCCGCTATCCGCATTCTGAGCGGACCCACCTCAAGGGGGGGCGATCCTAAGAGTATTTACATTTATTCTGGTACCAATCAGATATATCAATATGAAAAAAGTCGTTCAAAAATGTAATTAGGTATAGATATTTTGAACCGTTTTTTTTTATGATTCTTAATTTTGTTCGGTACCAAAATAAACATAAATTTTCTTACTTAGATAGCGCCTAGATGAAAATGTCATTTGAAAAACGACAGTCTTATGCATGGCAGCCATCCAAACACCGTCCACATCGACCGTTGTTTAGCTTCGATGATCGCGTCAGATGGCGTTACCTTGCCGAGGCGCAACTGCTTGGCGACCCATATCATAATATTTGTTGTAAGCAAGAAATCGCTATCTCTCGTGCCGTGCGCCGCTGAAGATGGCAGGAAATAGCGAAATAGCTGAGAGGCGGATGGAAATAAGAGCTAAACGTCGACACAGATTTGTTTTATTCAGAAGCGTAGAGGGCGCTGTGACTCCACCCTGACTGTCTGCTGAGGAGCACTGGGGCGTAAATACTGTGTTACATAATAAGAAGGAAATAGAGGTTAAGTTAATTCGTAATTATGTAAAACTCATACAGTATTTACTAAGACTCATACAGTCAAAAATAAATCAAAAATATTTTATTCGTTTTAAATTCGTACCACTGTATTCACTTGGAGGCTAGTTGCCTTCCAGTAACTTGCATAGAGTACATAAATATTTTATTGATTAATTTTCAATGATATACTCGTAATAAGACGTATTTCGAATTACGACACACAGTATGCACTACTTATATTGCAATACCTATATACGTTTTTTTACCCTTATCTTATATAAGTGTTATTTTTTTTTATATAACCGACTAGCTGACCCGGCAAACGTTGTTTTACCTCTCTTAGTAGTATGAAAAATAGATAGTAGCCGATTTTCAGACCTACTGAATACGCTTATAAAATTTTTATTAGAAGGAGAAGATTGTCAATTAAGTTTTCGTGAGCTTGAGTCGATATAACATATTTTTACGTTAAGGTTGTTTAATTGTAGTCAAATATTGTTATTTTATAGTCAAACTGACTCAAATATGTATCTTCTTTTCGTTTATCGTTGCAACAATCAAGTGTAGATACATAATATAATTAGGAAATCTGATAAGTACAATTATAAGAATTAATATTGTAATGGTTCTAGAAACGATTTCTCAATGACTTTAACGTTTAACGATTGATAACGCCAGAACCGTAAAATCTGTATTTTGCCTCAGGTATCGACATAAGCACGGATTTAATTTCAAAATCGATATTTACTTCTCAATTTACAACCTGCCACACATGCATATTTTAATCTTTAATGCAATCCGGTATCTTCACGAGTCACATTTACAACTCATACATTATATCCGGTACTTAAACCCGGTACTAGGGCGTATTTATACTAGTCTATTTTACGACACTACCCGTACCATCATCTCTTTGGCGCTATCCAATAATTGAAACTATCGCGCTGCGATCGTGAACCTTAGTATGTGGGAATAAAGCTTATATTTGCATCTTAGTATTTCTAAATTGCATCATGACTAGATATAGTACGAGATCCGGCTGCAGAATAAGTTTCATCGAGCGTTTGCTAAAAAACAAATTATTACGCATATTTATGATTAAGTAGGTGAATTTATATGTATCTACCAGGTTTCCTATCAAAATGTGGCCACTAATATTTTTAATTTAATTATTGTTTGGCCGCACCTCTTCGCAGCCAGGTGTAAGCAGGTATGATTTTGATACATTTATACGTTCATAACGTACATTCATTATTTATATTATTAATATCAAATTAAAGCTATGTTTTCTGTTTATTATGATATACGGTTGCTTTATCGCAAACCTTATTTGCGGCCAGATTAGTCAAGTGCGCAACGACAACCGTGATTTTTCGGAGTATTTATGTAGTTTGCCTTGAAGTGGACGATATTTTATTTAAAAGACAAGAAGACATTTTTTCCGAAAAATTCATTCATTCAATATTTAAGAACTGGACTCTTGTCCGTGGAGTTTTTTCCAGGTAGTTCTGTCTTCGGCCAAATCCTTGACCTCCCTATACGACATGACTTTCGCTTTCTCCTTAATTTGGTCTAAAAATGATCTTCTAGGTCTTCCTCTTCCTCTCCTGGCTTCTATCTTTTCTTTTCTAATATTTTTAATGAAATTGTCATGTCGTATAAAGTGGCCTACCATAATTTCCTCTTCTGTTGTCTATTGCATTTAATTATTTGTTCTTGTACTAGGCACAATACCTCTTCATTCGTTTTCTTTTTTTTTCAACTAATCCTTCCATTCTTCTCCAACACCAAAGATTAAAAATCCGAAATATCAATTAGTAATAATTTAACTGAAAAAAAACTCTGTAGCCGGATGTTAGACTAAGAGTATAAGAACTTCTGCCTGGTCTCGCGTATCGGAGTAGATGCCTCGCGTCAGCTTTCGTGAATTATTTATACAGCAGTTAAAGGCAGGGCTGTAAAAACTTTAGGTGATCTCGGTATCAGTGATTTTACGAGCGAGGTTTGAAGAGAGGAGTTAAATAGCGGTACTTAATAGTGTTTGTTTTTGAGGGAGTGAAAAGTTTGATAAGATTTTTTTATGCTCTTCTTTTTTATGTACTCGTAATGGATAATAAAAAACTTAGTTCAGTTTTTTTACGAGAAAATTGATTTAGTTTTGCTTCGTTATTTATAGATAAAGATCGAAATTGAATATTAATTCTTTTACATAATTAATTTATAAATCTGTAATTGGGCGCAAACTAAGAGAGAGATCGGGTGAATTTCGCTCCAGATCGTACCTACGTACCTGGCGCAAAGGTTATCCATCGCTATACAACGCGGCAATGCCACCAGCGTTATGGGTACCTTTCCCTCGGGTTCTGTCCGGTGTGGTCTTTAAATTAGTTTTGAGGCCTATTGTAATTTTATTTTAAAATGTATGCATAATATTATAAATGTATGTTTTTTTGGATAGCCTTTGGAATCCTGATCATTTTTTTGTAATTTCCTGTGTCAAATAAAGAAATTTTGAATTTGTAAAAAAAATATCTACCGACTATTAAATTCATTTTCTTATTAAATTAAATTCTAATGATAATGTGTTTACGGCTACATACGATATACAACTATTTTACATCATACCTGGTACGATAATAGTACAAGTAAAATCTAAATTTATAAAATAAAAGATACTACCGTGAAAAAAAGATACTACTACTAAATTTTTTAATGATTATGTGTTTACATACGATATACCTACAGCTATTTGACATCTTACCTGGTACGATAATATTACTAGTAAAAACCGATTTAAAAAAAACTAGACTTATCCGCTTTCTCAATTTTTCCGGTTACTCAGTCCTTACTCTTGCAGTCAAATTTACATTAGAGGTTTTTACCATATGTTACTTTTTTATTAATTTATGTAAATTTGCGGATATCTGTTTAGTGTTGCAGATTGATTGGCAATGTGCGGTGGAATGTGTGCTAATCTAGGATTTACGCTCTACGGGGTTTAGTTTATAACATTAGTTATTCAATTAGTAGGTAAATATTTTGATTGGTTAAACTAAAGTTGGCAAGAGTAGGAGGATGCCTTCGTCCAATGGACGATCCTAGATGACGACCAGAAAATGCTAGAAATTTAGATATGTAAATACATAGTAGTCAAAATTGTGACATATCGAACATTATCATAATACAATTGACATACCTAATAATCTCATTTAACCTTGACATACTTTTATTTTATATTAAAGCTAAAGTTATTGGGAAATTATATCACAAAATTCATATATTATTTAAAATTAGGAAGTGACATGTACAGTGTAACTCTATATAACGACACTGAAGGGACTGTGCAATTTACGGCGTTATAGAGAGTGGTCGTTAAATGGAGATAATGTATCATTGTATGGAATACAACCTAAACCAACTAAAGCAATCAATTGTGATTTCGACGCTTTAGAGAGTTTGTCGTTAAATCGAGTGACGTTACATGGAGTTTACACTGTTATTTAATTCTGAGAAATATTATTTTTATTTATTTATTTTAACTAATTATAACGTTTATTTTGTTTCAGGTACTTTTCAATCGCGTTTACATACATATTCGTAAACATCCTCCACAATACGCGTATCGGTATGATTTATATTTTAAGAATATATAGACCATTTTGATAAAAAAAAACTAAATCTTTAATAACTACGAGTATAGTGCAATATTTCTTCATTTTTAATCAGTAATTATTTAATCTCTCATCTAATCTTAATATATATAAATCTCGTGTCACAATGTTTGTCCTCAATGGACTCCTTAACCACTTAACCGATTGTAATAAAATTCGCACGCCATGTGCAGTTCGATCCAACTTGAGAGATAGGATAGTTTAAATCTCAAATTATAGTCGCAATTTTATTTTATTGCTAATTATTGTCTGTTATTATTTGACAGTCACAATTATCTGTTAACTCCAAATGATTGTTATGATTTACCTACTCACTTAAAATTATTATTACTACTTAAAAAATTACTTAGTACTTTAAAAAAAATACAACTAGGCATTTTCCCAATGAGACGCGTAACCACACGAGGCAGCTATTAAAAGGCTGGTTGAAGGTGGAGAATGCATAGTCTGGTATCACTGGCTGTCAGGGACTTCTCTTAAAACAGATAGATAGAAAGATAAACTCTTTATTGGCCAGTTAATAAGTACAAGTCAAAATAAAAGCAACAAACTTAATTACAGTCTAAACTCCATGTAACGTCACTCGATTTAACGACAAACTCTCTAAAGCGTCGGAATCAATTGGCTTTAGTTGGTTTAGCTTGTATTCCATACAATGATATATTATCTCCATTTAACGACCACTCTCTATAACGCCATAACATGCATAGTCCCTTCAGTGTCGTTATATAGAGTTTACACTGTATACTTATATTTGTTCATGTTGTGTACACATAGTTAGGAAAATAATCTAGTTTTGATCCTGGTTTAATCTTTATTAGTTATTGTTATGATTATTTTCTGTTTTGTGAACCATAATAAATAAATGAAAATAAATAAATAAAAATTAATTTACAACGTGCCACAAACGGCGACCTTATCGCTAAAAGCGATCTCCTCATAGATACTCAGGTAGACTACGGTAAATCGACCCATCTCAAACCAGTGACTTTATCTTGCAACAGACCTGACTTCACTCCTTATACAGTTCCAAACTAAGATTATTTCCTACGCAGACAGACAGACCGACAGATAACGTCTAACTGCTATACTTACTTCGCCGGAAGTTGCTGGAAGTAGGCAGTAGTACCGGAAGTCGGTTGATCGAGTAACTTCGATATCTCACTCGGCTTATTGTTTGTTGCGAGACAGGTAGCGCCTGTAGCTCAGCTAGGTAAGGTGATCTGACGCGATCATCGAAGCTAAGCAACGGTCGATGCGGACGGTGTTTGGATGGGTGACCATGCACAAGACTGTCATTTTACAAGTAGCTTTTTCTTCTAGGTGTTACCGTGAGTCAGATAAACAACCGGTACAACATATATTGTAGGTACCGGCTGTTAGTCTTAGTACAAGCAGTCGTTAAGCCAAGTCGGATGCCGTCGGGCGGCTTGAAAACTCTCGACACCAGAGCTTGGCTATTTAGCTCATACGAAGAAGAAGACTGTTGCGTCTGTTGCAGAGATAACTCTGTCATATTTATCACTAGCTGCGCCCCGCCCTGTCACTCGCGTTAATCCGGGATAAAATAATTTAAAAAACACGCTTATCTGGCCGTTTAAAGTGGGTCAAAATCGCGCCTAAAGAAGTCGGTTACAAACAAACATACAAACAAAAATACAAAAAAATTGAATAATTTTATCAAATTAGTGTATTGTCATCGGTCCTCAATAAATCCACAAAGTTTGAACGAAATCTGGCCGTTTAAAGTGGGTCAAAATCGCGCCTAAAGAAGTCGGTTACAAACAAACATACAGGTGAAGCTAATAAAAAGTGTGTAAAAATAGCATTTGTTTAAATACAAGATCTAACCTATCTTTATAGTAAATCGGTCTATCTGTTGAAGCGTGAAGGAGTAACATAAATTTTGAAGTTATTTGCGTATCCCACGGGAACCACACTTGTTTTCAGCATAAAAAGTAGCCTATGTGTTAATCCAAGGTCTAACCTATCTCCAAATTTAATCAAATTCAGTTCAGCAAAAATTTGATGCGGGAAAAAAAACGTTGAGACAAAATTATTGTTTCAATATAACAATTTGTTTTTCAAAACCTTTGATATGATTGAAGTCTTAGATTTTTTAAATCAAATTGATAGACACAGTATGTTTGTATAAGTATATTTTTGACATTCTTTTAGCAACTTTTTGATGATATCCAAAACCATAATTATATTTTATCAAGCTCATATAATTATGAATTTAAGATTTCACTCCTGTATTAGCTTTAGAGCCTGACCTTTCAGAGTCAATTTATCTGACTCTAATGAAGTAAAACTTAACCAAACTTGGCTAAGTAAGGCTTAAGTTCAAGTTAGAACGCATCGGGAGACTGTCCCTCCGTTTGCAGGCCATCACTCGTACTTAGCCCCGACTTAGAGGCAGTTAAGTAAAGCGACAAAGAGATAAAACTTGCACTAGAAAGAAGAGATAAAAGTTTTCATTAATTAGGAGGATTAGTAGGATTTTTTACACAGTACAGTTAGGAATATGACTAGCGAAGCACATAATCATACGAGTTAGCGATTCTGTCCAAAGGTGGAGTATGCCTAGTCTAGAATAACTGACTCTGCAGAATTCTACCGACAAATTTTCAACCTAAATGGTAGCTAGCCAGACAAGCACTAGGAAATGCTCTTCCACCATTCAAAAAGACTTGTTCAACCTTTTTTTTGTCCAGGACAACAGACTATCGCTTAGACCATGGCTTAGATAAAGATAAAGAATATTTATTTCAAAAAGATAGTTATGCGTACAGATTATTAGTACAGATTAAAGAGAAATATACATACCAAAACTATAGGTACTTACAAATTACATTTTAGTACGCTTGTTTAGCCCTGAGCCCCGCAGGAAGGCTCGGGGAGAGCCTGTGTTGCAGGGCGTCAGTCGTCTTTATTTATAATTATACTAATCACAATTAAACTAATAAAAAAATTAGTGAAACTTAAATTTCTGACAAAAACATACATAATCTTTAAAACAATAACAGTGGACGGACACAGATTATCACTTTTTTTTTTTCATTTTGGCTAAACACTTTGTGGCTTTTAGTGTTGCCTACTTTTGCGAAATTCTACCAAATAATATATAATTTATAAAATAATATTTATAGATATCTCTTAATTAGGATTTAAAGATATCTAAGCGACCTAAAATTTCAAGATTTTTATCTTGAACTAGCTAGATAGATAGAGAAATTGAAAAAATTACTTGATTGAGTTTCAGAAAGGAAACACATTCTTAGCGTACATATTTGACTGAGCGAATGAATGTTTGAAATTTTCCTTGTAGCTAATTAAGTTGGTAGGGTTAATAAATTGGTAAGTTGGAGATAGATCGCGGCCACCGCCGTCACTGGGGTCTAGATTTATGCGAGTCTAACTTTACTTACTGCCGCTTGCCGACGACAATGAAAAATTACGACATTTTTCATACTTGACAATTTTCAGAGTTTACTTTTTGGATTTAAATTGGTCTTAGAATGAAATATTAACTCAAGTCCTTTTTATCTCAGAAAAAATGTAATTAAATTCAAAATAATCTACAATTGAAGTAAATAAATGTTAAGTAAAATAATGTTTTGCTATAACATAATCTACGTAAAGATATTATGTGTTTTTATTCTCAAAAGCTCTAAAATGAATACTAAAATTATATTCATATTCAATATTTTTTATAGTTACTCAAGAATTAGATGCTTATATATGCATTATTAACTTAATCAACAAATAATATAGTGAAAAACATCAAATGATTATGGCCCAATACATAGCTCGACAAAAAAAAATGAATGATGAAAAATTTTTTTTTTCACAACTTATAGGTTTGCGTTTGACCGCAGCTTGCCTGGTGTTTAACAATACTATCATATGGTCTACGATGTCTTCGACGGAGAAACATAAACATAGTTCTTAGTTATTTATTGGCAAAACAAGTTACATGTCGTAATATTTTCAATTACTTAATCATTAAATAAGTTTTAATAAAATAATATTCATATATACTTTTTACATATAATACATACATATACATATAAAAATAGGTTTAGGATGAAGATTAGGTTTATACGAATATTTTTTTATCCCACTAGATATACGTAGGGCAAACTCGACCTTGCGGAAACTCGCGAGGCGTTTAGGAAATGGCTAGATCCGGCCAAAGACTGCCTTTAATGGGATCTTCCTTTCTCGAGTCTTCGTATCTTAGCCTCGGGCTAGCTGAGGGGGGACTTAGGGAAATCAAGCTTCTGAACAATTTGAATAATGGTGTTAAATTGCCTATGGGGTGTGAATGAGGAGCGGAATAAAATGCGGGTTCGGTTTTGCCAAGCAACTTGAGCGGCGCAACTGAACCGCGGTGGTAGGTATTTTACGAAAAAAATTCTATAAAATCACAGTTAAAGATATTGTTAATTTACATTTTAATATTTCAATTTAAATAAATCCTACAAAAAAATTAAAGTTTTTTCTATGGGCTTGTGTTTGATTACAACTCACTTAATGGTAAGCGATATCGTGATCTAAGATGGAGCGCGCTTGCCCAGAAGAAACCGGTTCACTCGTGCTTTGAAAACCACTGGATTATAGTTTCCGGGGAACAGGGTGTTTGGCAAAGAATTCCACACCTTGGCGATTCACACAATGAAGGTGGAGGTAAACCGCTTAGTGCGCATCTTTGGTATCTCCACAGTAAAACGATGTCGCCTTGGTATTTCCCTGATTCGGAGAAACGCTATAGCGTTTCTTTCTAAATTAAACAATAAAACTAAAAAAAGAAAAATCTGTCTATAATATTCAAATAATTATAATAATTTGTCAAGACACATATACATTTGTTTTAAATAAATTAAGGCCCCAATAAAATGGTAGGTAATCTTCTTCTTATACATAAACTAGCTGTCCCGGCAAACGTTGTTTTACTTTATCACTTAGAGGTATGAAATTAAATAGCAGCCGATTCTCAGACCTATGGAAAATCTAAATAAAATTTCCATGTCACAATATTAGTTACCGTACTCCTCAGAAACGGCTTGACCGATTTTTACTAAATTTTATATGCGTATTCAGTAGGTCTAAGAATCGGCTACTATGTAATTTTTTATACCCCTAAGCGAGTCAAAACAACGTTTGCCGGGCCAGCTAGTTTATGTATAACTTTTAATACATAAATTACCTTCACATTAAGGCCTTTAATTATATCTTTTACACCGGTCTTTAAAAGGGTTTTCAAAGTATTCCATTTTGCTTTCCATACCGCCTGGAGTACTAAAACAAAAGTGGGTACTTCCGCACTGTACTGAGTATTTAGTTCAATACTGAGTACTTAAGGTAATTATGGTGCTGGATGGATGCCAACTAGCAGTTTCTGTTTTATTATATTATTTTCTTTTGTATCGGGAAACGCGGCTAGTTAATGTAGTTTGTGTTGCAGTTAAGGAAATCTTTTGGCAAGTATTTAGTTTGTAGACTTAATTACTATTTATTTCGACTACACTAAAATTAAAAACTACACAATAATGATATAATAAAAAAACCTAAAAAAGACTTCTCACTGACACTGGTTTTTTAGATTAAATATACCTTTAATTTGATTAATTTTAGATTAGACTTACATTAAGTATATTAATGTTGTTAATTTTTTTTAAACTTAATTGTGTTCTCAAACTTTTTTTGTAATATTAAAGTATATAGAAAAATTGAAAGACTAAGAAGTACTTCTTGCGAGTCTATAAAAAAATATAGTTAAACTGAGGATTTCAAGTTAGATGTACCTATTGTACTAACCTTAGACACGGTTTAAAAAACTAAGAAAAGTAACAAAGTTTTTCACTCTTGCCTTACAACAATTATTTACTCGTATGCTTAATAAATCAATTAATAATAATAATAAATGATTTTATCTCAACATAAAATCAAGCAAAAATCTAATCAAGGTACCATATGACTGTGACCACATCCATTTCTTATTTTTTTAGTCTTGCGCTTGACCACAACTCACATGATGTTTAGTGATGTTGGATGAACCATACTTAGGAGAGATTGGCTAACTCTCGCCTTGAAAATAGTAAAGTTTTATTTTAGTGGGAACATAATGGTGAGCGTCAATATAGTCTCCAGTGGGGCACGCTTGCCTAGAAGCAATCAGTTCACTCTCGTCTTAAAAATAGTTTCTTTGTAATCAAAAACGAAATTACAATAGTTTTTCGTTAGGCGGTCAGTCAGCACAGTTATCTCGGTTTGTCCCCAAATCTTCTTCATTCGAAAATAAGTCTGTCCCTCCGCTAGATCCCATAAAATTATCCGTAAAATGAAACAGAACCGTACAACAATTCGTTCCGGCCATTAGTCGTAGATCCCTTTAATCCTGACGTAATACGATATTAATCCCCGACTGGATACGGGATCAAATTTATTTTCTTTTAAACTGGGATTACTGCCCTTCAAGGAGATGGAAATTAAAATTAATATATTACGAAAATATATATATTTTTTACGCTGAAATTTATTACTCTATTTCTTCTCAGTGTTGAAGAAATATATATATTTGTTTTCTCGGTATATCCTATTATTACTATTATATGTATAGAGTACATTTTTTTTTGCGTCTGCTTTTCTTTACATATTGTCTTATTGACCATAAATACAATTTAGCGGAAAATGTCTTCCAATTTCGTCCACGCTTCATCTTTTTCCGCTAACTGAGGCATATTTTGTTTTAACACCGAATAGGCTTCCGTTGATCACAATTCATCATATGTTAAGCGATATTGTGATCTAAGGTGGAGCGCGCTTTTCCAAAAGAACCGGTTAACTTATGCCTTGATATACAGAAATACAGAACTTTATTAGCCCTAAATAACATACGTTAAAGGCAAGTCATACTACAATAATTACTTAATACTTAAAATATTAGTTATATAAAATTAAATAAACTTATAAATTCCATTAAATAAATATTCTACTCCATTAGATACTACACACATTAGATACTACACACATTAGCACTTGAAAACCGCTAGATAATAGTTTACGGACAACAGGGTGTTTGGAAAACAATCCCACACAATTGTTATATTGGTAAAACGAAGATGTATCCTATTAAAAAAAAAGAAAGAAAGAAAATTTCTACTGAAAGAAAAATAAGAATCTTTATTATATTAACTTTTAAAGTGCTCTGCGTTACCGTTATTGCGAAAACAAACTGTGTTGGACGCGTCCCGCGAACAAATGGTAGTGCGGCCAATTATTGGACATTTGGGAAACTTTTCCATGACATACAAAATGATTGGCCGCACTACCATTAGTACGCTAGACGCGTCCAACACATTTTATTTTTGCACTACTTAATAGTAGTACGCTGAACAGTTTAAAAGTTAATATAATAAAGATTCTAAAGGTACGCAATTTCCGCCCAATTTAATCCTATAAAAGTATCAAACTGAAAGTTTGATACTATAGAATGATAATATAGAATGTTCTAATAATAGATTTCCTTAAGTATTATCATCATCTTATTCCAAGCCCCCCTTAATTTCAGCGATTGTACTAATTGCTGATTTTCTAATTAATCACAGGAGAGTTATTTGATTAATGAGTCTCCAAAGAGGGAGGAAACAAGACCAGGGGAGAAGGGGAGTGGGGGATGATTCAGTGATTTCAGCTGGAGGTAGACTTTCACTTTAATTAGTAAGTAACTCGAGGGGCTGTCGAGATTTCTTCCAGAGGTTTTGTTGGGAGAGTTTTATTTATTTTGTGTTAGTTTGAGAGAAATTCTCCGGCAATTTGTTAGGAATTTTATCTAAATTTAGATTGGAGTTAGGTTTAAATGCAAAATTAGTAATATGGTACATTTTATTATCATTGTAAGGATTAGAGACTAGTTGGTTTAGTAGGAAATCGTTATAAAGCATAAATAGTATAGAAATATTGTATGCATTTCAATGACATAGCGTTAAATTATCAGTTTCAGAATGTAATATTTTTAAATTTGACCAATATTTACTATAATAACTTTTAATCCTTGATTTAAAATGTTACACTCAAGATACATAAGGTCACTAATGTCATTTACCACCCATCAAGTTGTTCATTCCACTAGATCCTTGCTGCAACTGCCTCATCATGTTGTGAAGGCCAGACATGCCACCCATTTGCTGCAAAATTCTTGGATCCATCATCTTTGCCACTATTTTTACTATTACCAATATTTTTTTTTAAATCATAGATATCAAACAAAGGTAACACCTTCTAGACTATCTACGCCAAACTTTATCCATAGACACAATCCCTTACTCCTAAACTACAACAACAAACCGTAACCACAGCAACCGGATATCAAATGAGAGAAATCAAAACAACAACCAATAAATTACAAAACCATATGACCCAAAGGACTGCCTGAAGATTTTCTAGTTAAAATTACGAGTGATAGCCAAATGGAAATGGCGGCCTCCAGCTGATCTTGGCCCCGAAGAGTGGAAGCTGCAAAGGAGGCCCAGGGGGACCAAAGGACCTCCCAACTCTGGGACATGGCCTGGCCGCCCGCGCTTCACGGCGGGGGCGGCCGGACCCTTCGCCTTCAACAGCTCAAACCTAGCTTTAAACTTGGACTATTCACAAAATGTGCAAACTGGAGCAACCACGTATTCACCGCAAACCGGATATTCGAGTGTAACCGGTTATACCAGTGCTGTTCAAACCGGTTTGAACCAGTATCCGGGATACCACTCGTCTCGCACGTGGGAGAGATTCATGACCAAAGGACTGTGTTGTGGTTGTGGCGGTGATTGGAACTTCTCGGGGGGTCTGAAGGTGGACCTGGACAGTTCGGAGTATACGGGTTACAAGTATTTTTATAAGAAGCCGGGTTACAGAGTGAAAGCTCGCTCGTGTGAGGACGCTAGGTTTGTGCATCTCAATTTTGTGCTGCTGGCTGAGTTTCGGTGCATCGAGAAGGTGAGTTTTTATTTGATCATATCAAATTAAATCATTTATTTCAGGCTATCATATTATGTCCATAATTATAATGTAAACAACAGTAGTAAACTAATAACCTAACGAAATAATTGAAATTAATTTAAAAACTAAAATGACGATGCTTAAAATAAAAAAAAAACTTAATGCTATTTTATTTTATCAAAGTGTTTTCAAGAGTACACAGTTACGCATCTGACCAGCAGGTTTAACCACATGAATCAGTTACATTCTGTCCGAAGTTGGGACATGACTATTTGGAATGGATGGTTCTCAATCAAGCGGCTCGATAATATCGTAAGGGGCTTAGAGATAGTTTTGTAACCTAAGAGTGATACTCGTAGCTAACCAACTGAGTGCAACAAAATGCTCCAACACTTTAGTTTCCTCACAAAGTTTTCCTGAAGAAAACTCATTAGCGGTGAAGAATGTAAAACGGCTACCTGACTAAGCTGTCAGTCAAAATAATAACTATTTTGTGATTATAAAAAAATGTTACATCTCTATTAACGCCATCAAAACAAAGGAACAGAAAAATGCCTAAATGCATATTCCAAAATATGCTAACAATGTCATCACAATACTCATTCGCATATATTATTAGGTTATTCATTCAATTCTCTCCCCAGCACATTTAAGCAGTACGGAACCCGTAACTTGTTTAATTTAAACCGTCCCATGTCACGCTCTCGGGACGCTCCATGAATATTCACACGGAACCCTAATACGTTTGCCAATTTATTATAAACGTGTTAACGATGTGTCACGAACAATATTGAAAAAATAATAGAATTTTCGTTCGTGAAGTTGTTTTATATTTTTTATTTTATTCGTGACATTATCATGAAAAGCACAAACAGTCAGCTATACAATCCCACTGCTGGGACTCAGATCTATTTCTCTCTTAAGACGAGAGATAGAGGCCTCAATCCACTAAACTGGCCAAGTGCGCGTTGGTGGATGACGCACGTCTTCTGATTTTATGGCCCTCGGAGAATTTTCTTCACGATATTTTTTTCCTTTACTATACAAGCTACTGCAAATTCCACGCAAAATCTTAAAAAACTAGCTATTGGTGTAAGGCTGGATTCGAACCAGATACCTATGTCGCGGATTGTATGTAGTACAATGCTCATCCAATAAACTGTACTCGCTAATCTCACATTAAGCTAACAAGAATCCCTCATGTTTACCTTACTTACCCTAGCTTTAATCCAAACGTTCAACAGTAAAGTTACGCAAACTAATTTAACTACCCAAATCCTTAACACGTCACCGGTGGCGCCGATCATCCGGTTACAACCGAGTTTAACTGGTTCGCACTAACGGATACCCCATTCCAATTTGCACCTTATTGCTAAAACGTTAAGGTTTAAATTTAAATGAGATCAGCTGTGATTTCAAGGGGCTTAAGCTTATAGAATTAATATTTAATTAGTAGATTGTAATTTATAAAGTGCCCCGTACGCTGGCACTTTAATATCAGTGCGTAACACATATTTTATGTATGCAGTACTTTGGCATGAAAACGATGGTGCTGCGGAAAATGAAGCTTGTCAGTTTAATAAGTATTCATAAAAGGAATATTTGTGATGAAGAGCTTGCGTTTATTATATTTTATGTTGGATTTAAAATATACAGTTTAACTACAAACCCTTTTAACCGCTGGCAAAAAAGGAAGTCATTAGTTATTTATTTTTCTTTATGTCTATTACCTTAAAAATCTCCTTTAGTAATATCGCAAAGGATCTATGAACTAAATTCCGAAAATATTCGTATTTACCTAAAATTATCGAATATCTGACATTGGTTATTTTTATTTATTTATTTTAGAGCTGTTGGTTTTCGTGTGTTTTGACATTAATTTGGTTCAGTTTTGACAATGGCGCCAATGAAAATATCATATAGTCTATAATATCCACACATACGTCTGAAATTTGCACTAAGTGTGCGCGACAAAAGGACTAAATACCACATTATAATTAAAGTCGGTGTTATTTTATATTTAATTTTATCAGATTAAAGCGTTCCAGTCTTCTCTAATCTGTCATATTATTGTTTTATATTAAGTTTTCACTTTATTGATTGAAGAAATTGATAGAAAAAATTAAATCTACTAATTAAATAAATTTCGGCAAAGTAACGCCTGAGTCAATAGGTTATACTAACTTTGTTCTTTTTCATTTGTAAAAGCAACTAACATGGTTTAGAAATACGACGTACAAGTACATTATTGTAAGCTCACTCTTAACCTACATTCAGCCTTCTGAAAGCTCACCTCATTCGCCCTCATTCGCAACTACCTGCAATTTACTCCTCACTATCCTCACTACATATGAGATTTATAGAACTTAGGTAGAATGGAGACTAACATTTTAGTACAGAACATGGATGGTCGGAAAAGTATTGCGTTTCTGCACACTCATTTCATTTCATTTGTGCTGGGTAGACAGCCTCTGGTGTAGGCAGTTTTTCAGAGACTATGCGGTCATAGTCTCTGGCTTAGACACTGGCTTGTGAGAGACAGTGCATTGATAATATCTGAAACTATGACAGATCAGTCGGGCGTGTGGCCGCCTTACGTTTCGAAAGTCGTAGGCTCGATCCATGGCAATGAGCTCGAGCTTTTGGCTCAAGCAACGGTGTATTCCAGCAGTTTCCTTGCGATCAACTTATTTCAGACAAGGCATGCTCCACTTTAGGTCAGAATGTTACTAACTCGTGTTGTTATGCGCTCTGCTGGTCAAATACCTATAGTGTAATTAGACTATTTTTAATTCATACTTGTTCAACGTTTCCTAGAGTTTTTTTTATACTATGATGGGTTTGCGCTTGGTCACAATTCACCTGATGGTAAGTGACTTTGTGATATAAGATGGAACGCGCTTATCCAGAAGCAACCGCTTCACCCGTGCCGGTTGCGGTTTTCAAAGCCGCAAAATGATAGTTTTCGGGGAACAGCGCATTTAGCAAGGAGTTCAACACCTTAGGCAGTACGTACATTAAAAATGGAGGCAAAATGCTTAGTGCACATTTTAGGTATCTCCACAGTGAAACGATGCCGCTTTGGTGTTGAAAGGGGTGGGGGGAATTAAAACGTGCAATTCCATCGCACACTTTCCGAAATGTAACCTATAAAAACCGATATTACATTATTATGTTCCAATGATATTAGCTAACAATTTGCAATCACAGACCATTCATCTAATTCAATACTTACAAATAAGAACGACGAAGTTGGACCAAGAAACGGCTACGTAGGAATGACCGTATACGTTCGTTGAACAAGCTCGTTATCGCAGGTGCCCGGGCCACCCGTATCCGGACAAATCCGGTTACAACCGGTTATAAGGCAGAGGTTTTAAATGTGGAGGGGACAAGTTTTTTGTGCTATTTGCTGCGTTGCCCTATTTCATTTACATTTTGTTTTTTGTGTGGAGATTTCTGTATGGGAAGTAAAAAATACTTTATTTTATAAATCCACGTTTATTCAAATATTCCTATTAAAATATGTATATATTTTTAAATATTATTTTTTTTATCTCACAATAATAATTATTATCAAGCAATCTTAATGTGTAACTGTACTTTTTTCTTCACTTATCACTCGGTGTCATTGTTATCACTGTTACTAAAGTCAATGAAATATATGACGCAGCGAGTTTCCTTGGCAATCCAGAGGGGTAACGCCGCCAGCATTTTGGGGACCTTCGGTGCAGCGCGGGGAGCTCATAGTCTGTTTTAGTTGTTTTTTTGTGTTTGTGCAGTTTTATTTTTATTTATAAGTGACGTGTATTATATATAAATATAATCTTTTATCGGATAATTATGATGACTTGTAAATAAAATTTTATCAATAAAGAACTTTGTACTTCAAAAAAAAAAAAAATTATGAAATATTAATTATTGGATTTCCCTCTTTCTACGTAATAAATAACCAGGCTCTGGTGTCAAATATTTTCAAGCCGACCAAGGACCTCTGTCTTAGCTTATCTACTGCTTGTACTTAGGCTTGATCTACAATTTTTTGGTTCATCTGACCCACGATAGGGCCCAGATGAAAATGCCTAAATTTTAATGCCTTCCACCCAAAGACTGCCCGAATGGATCGGTTAGATCTCTCGTCACTAAATGTTGATGAAACCTCTAGCTCTCTTCCAAATTCTACCTCTGTGGCTTACCACGGTTGGGATTATGCGGACGATCCGTTCGTACAGTCGTGGTCGACTTGATTTATTTACTCGGTTTCTCGGCTTTTTACCAATGTTACGGTGGCTTTGTCGGATTTTGATATTGATTTATTTTATATATCGGTCCGGGAATTGAATCTCGTGTGGCGAAGATTACATGGTTTACTTGATGTTATGAAGTGGATATTTTATGGAATGATAAACATGTACTACGTCTATTGTTTTAACATAGTTTTATTTAAAATTTTGTATTATTGTGAGGAAATGTATGATGATTTTTTTTTTACTTTTAAATAGCTTGCGCTTGATCGCAATTCACCTAAAAATTATTTTCTTTTTCAACAGTATTTAGACACACACCAATTCCATTAATATTTAACAATAATTTATAATCACACGCCTCCACAATCTTTAATCTAGTAAAGTTCTAAAACTCTTTAATCTCCACAAAGCTGTGCCACAAACAAAGCTCAGCGAGATGAAATCTTCGTCTAAGTATTATTTCAGAACTAAGATCTTGTATCTGGTAGAGAGACAAGCAAACTTGTAAATCCCTTATCCCCGGCTGAATCCGAGTCCTCTGCCAAGGGGCAGGCTGCCAACTTGAGCTAACTTTATAAAATGTTTCAATTTTATTGTTTGAACACTGTTTTGTTAATCTTATTCCATTTTGGCGGATTTTTCAATTTCGCCAGCGTTCTTTGTTGCATCTGAGTTTTAATTTTAAAATGCATATTTTTAATCTGTTGCCGGAGAGAATTGACTTTCGTTCAATTTTGCATTGTGATATTTACTATTTTGCATTGGGTTTTTTTTTTTATTAAAACGATTCTTGGGCAAAATTTTGCATATACAGTTTATTAATTATAATCGCTATTAATCATGGATTGTTCAAATTGTTTCAAAAATATCTTATAGGACGTCTGCAGAACCATCCTACTAATATTTACACAGATTCAAGTATCATATTTGGTTGAATAAAACAGCAAAATCAAGATTGTGCTCATAACATAGCAAATACCCTTGCCCGGATGGAAATTATACCCTTTTTGAGACAACACAATAATATTAAAACGAAATACTCAGAGATATTAAGCGTCTTTTACATAATGCAAGCCATCGCACGCTGACAATGCTCGTCTCTTAAACAAAACGCCCCAAAATTTCAAGGCTCATAAGCTCCCGACATATTGCACAGTCGGCTTGAATACCAAGCCCGCACGTGCTCGAGCAGGCAGCACGTCTCGCCCAAATTATTAAATACAATACGTATTAGTAACAATTCCGCATACGCTGTGTTCTGAAGCAGGGAGCGTGCACTGAAATGGCATATGTGACTGAACTGAACTTATCCGGGTTATCCGGGTTTATACAGATACGTTGGTGGTAGATCGGAATAGCTGCTTTCTTATTGAAAGCAGTTATTCCGATAAATTGATACTGAAATCGAAGTTATTTTAATATGAAACTAAAACAATTATTAGATATTCTTATTAGTTAGTTATCCAGAGTTATCTCTTAAATTATCCGGGTTTATACAGATACGTTGGTGGTAGATCTGAATAGCTGCTTTCTTAAGAAAGCATACAATAAAATATTAGCTATTCTGCTCTACCACCAACGTATCCGCATAAAACCGAATAATTAAGAGATTATCGGATAACTAACTAATAAGAATATCTATTAATTGTTAGTTTCATACTAAAATAACAAATGTAAGTTTGCTTATGCAAGTTTTAAGATGTTACTTTTAGTCTAGATATGACGCTAAAACCAGATTGATCTGTTTTTACCAATGAGCTTTAAGACAAACAATTGGATTAGAAAAAACAGAATTGTTTCAGGTCACACTACTTTTGATCACTCTAGTTGCTAGGTTCTCATACGAGTATATTAATTTTGTTCACAACATTTAACTGTTTTTCTTGATAGTTTGCTGATATAGACAAAATTGAATTTGCTAGTTTCGGCTGGTAAAAAAATATGCTACGACTTTATATTTGGTTTGCCGATTTTCAACTGACACCAGTCGACCGATTTTCGAATGTAAATTGAAACCCGAAATCTCAATTAAAATGATAGCGAAGTGGCGCCGGTAATACAATCAGCGTAGAACGAGAGGCATAAAGCGCAGCGCTCGCAACAGTAATCGATCTCTGTAACCGAATTACGGCAATCGAGTGGAGTCTGCGACGGCCCTTAGGGCAATTTGTGGCGGCGACGTGCGAAGCCAGACGTAATGTGATTGCAACTGCAATGAGACACTGGAGCTATCGCCACGCCGTCAATTGATTTTTAGAAAGAATTTTGATATATAAAGCACTAGTGGCACACCGCGATTTTACCAGCATTAATCAGGGAGTAAATATGTTAATCCGGGATAAAAATGGCCTTTGTGTTTCTCCAAGATCTAACCTATCTTCATAGTAAATCTCATAAAAATCGGTCCAGCCGTTGGAGCGTGAAGTAGTAACATAGATTTTTGTAGTTATTTGCGTATCCCACGGGAAACACAGTTGTTTTCTAAAAAATGGCCTTTGTGTTAATCTAAGGTCTAACCTATCTTCGCACCTAATTTAATCAAAATTAGTTTAGCCGTTTAAGCGTGAAGAAGTAATAAACATAAACAGACGTTTCCTCACAATGGTTTACACTGTGAAGCCAGTGCAAATCCACACATACTCGTAGTAACGTGAAAATCAAGTCATTGATGTAAGGCTGTGATCGAGCCAGGGGCCATCTGATTGAAAAGCAGACGTTCTTTCCTTCCAAGCCACACTCGCTTTTTAATTTAGATATATAGGTACTCCTACTTATTTTTCCAAATCATAACCGTCTCGCGCAGCCTGTTTATAGTTTAGAATATGATATTTATATTTATATGTATGTACGTTTTACTTTTTAACAGCAGTAAAAAGTCAGAATAGTATATACAAAATAGGTACTAATAGGTAAACTTAGTCGTAAAGATTATTTCTGAAAATAGTATCACATAGTATATAGACATTGATTGTCAATAATATTTTTCTAACTTGTGAATTACAACCTCATTATAAATGAATTTAAAAAAGCCGCACAAATTACGGCTACTCAAATTTTAAGTCAAAGAAAGAGCTGGTTGTACGGCTACTCAAATTTCAAGTCTAAGAAAGAGCTGGTAATTAGAGTTTTTCTTATTTTGTATGATTTCTTCATAATTACTCGGGTTAGACTCAGGTTTCAATTGAAGTACTTTAATTTTATTTTCGCTTTTATCTTTGCTCGTAAATCATTTTTAAATCACCCTACTTAGGAATGTTAATATACGAAGGTATACAGATCGGTGCCCAATCATACATGTGTTTCTACAAATATAAAGCTCTTTTTACTTTTTAAAGATTCATACCAAAACATTGCTAATATTTTAAAAATTGTGATATACAGCACTGTCCGTTCGTAAAATAACATCATGTCAGTTATCTATACATGTAAAAACTTTCGATTGTTACACAGGAAAACCGAAGATTTTATTATATAAAAAAATCAACGTCCTACGAATTACCCAAAAACATTTCTGTAACTCAAAATATATATTATTATCCCCAGTATGACAAACGCGATAATGCCACCTGTGAAATTATGCAAAAACCGAGCAAACCGGCGCCATTTTCTCCGCATGTCCGGTTAAGGTTTTAATCCGGTACATTAGCCATGCCAGCCGCGCACGATCCTCCTCAACCGTAACCGGTTAATTTTGACCGGATAATTCAAAATCGGTTACATGGTTCACACGCACTGCGTTCGATTACTTGCGCTGTTTGTGTACGACAAGGGGGCATTTTCTGTTAAGTTATGCTTAAAATTGACAAGGCTTACACCCGGCTTTGGGCGCCCTGACTAAAATTAAATAGAAGTACTACGTATACACGGCATTCTATATTTATATTTATCTGTACAAAACGTTTGGGGCAAATAAAGGTATTTTATTATTATATTTTATTATAGTTATAGAAATTACCTCTCGTGATTCTACCTAACGCATGACACTTTTAGCTACTTCTAAAAAAACAGATGAGTTATTAATTATTATTTGTTCACTGATTCTGACTAATTTATTATTTATTTATAATTATTAGCCGGTTCCGTCCCACTGCTGGGCAAAGGCCTCTCTATCCTCTTCTAATTTATTATAACATAAAAATAAAACAAGTCTAGTCTTTGTCTATCGTAAATACTTATTTGTCTTCCGGATTGTATTTACATCTATATAAAATTATTTTAATTGCTCTTATTTTTTTTCAATTGCTCTAACATAATTGTAATTTTGAGTGCCTGCTGATAAAAATAGACGATAAACTTAACTAACTTACATTTATTTGACAATGACAAAAATTACACGATTTGAATGAATAAATGTTTTTTTTACTTTTACATATATGATTTGATTTTTGATTACAAATCAAATTAAGTAATTTATATTTGCAGGAAACAAACGGTCACACTTACTTTAAAAAAAAAACTTTTTTTTAAAAGTAAGTGTGACCGTTTGCCTATATGCATTACGATACCAGTTTAAGTAATTTACTTTAACAATTTTAGTATAACAATTTTAGTAATCGTCCAGCCAAATCGGACGCAGTGCGTACAATCTTACCCAGTTTCCCACGCACCCGGATAATTACCGGGCCGCGAGTAATTCCCGACATCTTGACGTATCAAGTGATTTGAAAGGGTTTATTAAATTAGCATAAATACGTCCCTTCGGCGGCTCTCTTACCATTCTCGGATTGTGAACACGTGAGATGAAAACTGATGCAAGGGAATGAATTTGGTCGTGATAAGGGATGACATTTGTGCTGCGTGCCTATGAAAATGTTCTTAAGAGGCCTCCTCCAAAAAAAACACCTTTTTCTGGGTTTTTGAAATCGTACTACAATTCAAATATAAAAGCTACGGTTTTTAATAATGAAAAGTCTTTATTTCAGGCTAGTTATACCCATATACCAAAACAGATGATTAGAAATACCTTAAAATTAAATTGTAGACACAGTAGAAGGGCTTAGAAATTTGTAGAAGATGAATGTTCTTCCCTTGGAATAGGCTTGATGATTTACCCACGTTAATCCGGAAATTTTATTAAAACCGGTGCCTGCTGTTTGAGTGTGAAGAAGTAACAATTATACTCAGACACAAATTGTCGTACGTGGTACGATTTTTAAAATTCTATTTTTACTGAAAATAATTATACTATCCAAATGACTCCATATGAATATTATCGAAATATATAGTTATAGTTCAGTATTTTAAATAAAAGATTCTTTCAATTTTCAAATCTTTATTAGTTTCAGAGTTCGTAGAAGAACTTGATACGCCTTATAATTAGATTTAATGCACCTCCACCTAGTTCTAAAAAAACGAAGAAACGTTCACATAAAAATACTTGAAACGGAAGAGTCGTAAACTTTTTTCGAAACAGAAACTGGTTCAGCGATGAAGAAGTTCAATTACTACTCGGGTTATTTTAAGGCCCGCACGATGCTAGTAATGCAATAAATTGTTTGACTTTGACTTAGAAGTTTTCTTAATTCAATTCATTTTATTTTTTTACATAGGAATGTATAACAACAGTTATAAGACACTTGTAAAAAGTCAACATCTAAATCAAAATCTAATTGTTGTAATCTTGATTACCATGTCAAAAATATTCCATTATATAATAAACAGTAACAATACAGTCTGCAGGTAAAGCGAGTGGGTTGCTAAGTAGCGAGCTTGCCAACGACAGTAATAAGTATGAATTTAACAAGTTGCCTACTGCCAGCCAGGTGCCACCTGCGACCCGGACAAAGACTTACGAGGATAGATGGGACACTATAGCGTAACCTACATTTTTATACCTAACTTTTTAAGTGTTCAGATTTTGTTGAACACAAACTAATTGTTGGAAAAAAAATATGTTAGTTACCTAAGTAAATTGAAATTTTAATAATAATAACAGTTAAAAAAAACTAAAAAACACGCTTATTTTGCCGTTTTAAGTGGGTCAAAATCGCGCCCAAAGAAGTCGGTTACAAACAAAAATACAAAAAATGTAATAATTTTTTCAAATTAGTATATTGTCATCGGTCCTCAATAAATCTACAAAGTTTCAACGAAATCTGGCCGTTTAAAGTGGGTCCAAATCGTGCCCAAAGAAGTCGGTTACAAAAAAACGTGTAAGTATCAAACATACAAACATACAGGTGAAGCTAATTTAAAGCGTGTAATAAAAAGGCGGAATATTGTTTTTCAAATATCAAACACGACTGGTTAACCCCATATTAAACGTTCGAAAATTTCTAGTTTGTTTTATTTGTTTTAGTTGCTAATATGACAGATATACTACACGTACATACATAAATACTTTATATCGATACATCTTAAATGTAAAATTTCCATGTCATCATGTTAGTTACCGTATTTGCTCCTCCGAAACGGCTTGACAGATTTTTACCAAATTTTATACGCGTATTCAGTAGGTCTGAGAATCGTCTACTATATATTTTACATACCCTAAGTGATAAAGGTAACTAACTGTACTTAAAGTTACTGTCGTTAAATCGAGTGACGTTACATGGAGTTTCACTGTATGCCAAATATAGATAGAAGAGATATACTCATAGAGAAATCATCAAAATTGTTTTTTTTACTGCTCCCCGCTGTATTGTCCATATTAATAATCCGGTATAGAATCATCAATATCAATCGTGCAAGTAGGTTAAACCGTTCGAACGCAAATAAATACAAACAATACACACTTATAAACATACGCACAAACTTTCAGCGTTAAAAAAAAGAATAACGAGATTCAGTTACTGAAAAAAAAATGTCTTACGTTTTTTTCATCATCATCCTCAGCCTATGCTCGTCCACTGCTGGACGTAGGCCTCTCCCAAGGCACGCCACTTGGCCCTATCCTGTTTTTTCTAATCTAAAATTTACGTTTACGATGTTTTACTATTCTAAAATTTGCAGATTGATACCTAGTATTTTTTTTCTTCTTTTTATTTATTAGACACTTCTAATACCATCATTAGTCTTTGCCGGCCGTCTGTATGAAGCGCTCGAGCGAAGCTGTCTCATAATAAATCTGTTCAAGACGCTACCTCAAGCCGAGGGGGCTCATCCCTACAACCACAGACTTTGATTACTATAGATAGGAAATATTTCTGGGCGGGTGGCTTAATTTTTATTTTGTTATTATTATTATTTAGTTTACTAAATTTTAGTTTTTTCTATGCTTTGTAAATATTTTTCTTTAGTCCTGTAAAATATAATATAATATGTAGTACCTAAGGACGACCTTGTTAAAAAATATTTGTGACAACAGAACTTTCTCACATGGACACCTTTTAAAAAGATGGCTTTCGTTTGACGACCTCGATAGCGTAATGTTTACCATGCCATGCCATGTTACCATGCCTGCCAATCAGAAGGTTCCGGGTTCGTTTCCCGGCCCGGCCAACATCTTTGTGCTGAACTAAATTTGTTGGCTGTCGGTCTGGGTGTTAAATATGTATCTATATAAAATATGTATGTATGTATATGTAGTATATCAGTTGTGTTAGCAACCATAATACGAACTAGAAATGGTTCAGTATGGGGCTAACCAGCCGTGTGTGAAAAAAAAACACCTGGATATAATTAACTCTCTTTCAGATTTATGTATGGAAAACCTTAGCCTAAGGCAAATTATATAGTACGTCAATGGTTAAAGTACATAATATATATATTATATATAAACTCGTATTTGAAAGTAATTTAAGTTAAACTCTTAGCATAAATAATTATAATTTTCCTATGTTTCAGTGTGCTATGCTTAAGGCGAATATAAGGGCAAAATCATGGTTTTACAGTTTTTGAGTGGTTCTTTAGTCGATCTTTAGGCTATTTTGACGTGACAACGTCTTAAATTAGGTTGCGGCTGGGAGTCACTTATGAAAAAGTGTAACGCCCGGTAACGTTACGATGAGTCACCGAACGAGAGAGAGGCCCGCCGAATGCCTTGCGTCTCTCTCCCACTCAACTATGATTGGTCTGCCGCGCGCGCAGCACGCGGCAGACGTTGTCACGTAAAATCTTCGCCCGTAAAACCGACTTTACAGGCAACCATTTTTATTTTCTATATTTTATTCTCTTTACGATATAAAGCGAAAAAACTGTATTTATTTAATACTCATAGGAACAAACGGCTTTTTAAATTTAACATTTCTATTCTCTTTTTTTTACATCCCATCAGCCACATTATGGCGAAATATTGTTTTAATTTTAACATTATTAAGAGGTTCTAACGCCATTCTAATAACGACCAGCATTGCTTCTCCTTTTTGTGTAAAGTTCATTACAGGAAACGTTAAATATTGTTTAGTAATAAATGGTTAAACAAATATTTATTAAATTTTACTAAACAACAACAAAACATAACTACTAGTAATGATAAAAACTTAAGAATAATGAAGTGAAAATTATTTACAACGCATAGTGAAAACGTAAATTTTGTAAACTAAAAAAAATAAAATAAAATTTTTAAAGACAAAATTAAGCCACTCTCACCCGCCCAAACGCCAAGTAATAAATAAATTATTTTTGAAAACAAAGGTAATTTTACTGGAAATGGCTAGCGCTTGTGTCTCGAATAACTAAGGTGATCTGACGCGATCATCGAAGTTAATCAACGGTCGATGCGGAGTCTTTGGATGGGAGACCAAGCACAAGAAAGTAATTTTAAAAGTGGCATTTTAATCTGGGCGCTATCGTGGGTCGAACGACATGATAAATTGTAGGTTACGGATACTAGTCTTAGTATAGTCGTTAAGTCAAGTCAGAGGCCTTCGGGCTTGTAAGAAAAAAAAATACCATAATCTTATTATTATTACTAAAAATCATTGTAATTCAATTGAACCCTTTTCATGCTTAAAAAAAGCCGGCCTTAGATTTAATTTTATTTCTTCGTATGTGCTAAGAAGCCAGGCTCTGGTTTCGAGAGTTTTCAAGCCGCCCAAGTAAATTAAAGCCTCCAAAATGATTTAATTGTGCCTTCCACAAGACTAGCAGTCAGGACTTTGAATTTAACGTATCATCCAAGCTTCGGTAGCACCCCGATATAAATTCCGCGTAAGTTTTTAAATTTTCCGTTGCAGATACCAGGTTGCGAAATAATAAAATTCCATTGTGGTAATATTACAAAATATTACTTTAATATTGTATTGAATTTCGCACAAACTTGTTTCTGTTACGCTAGGAATTTACTTTACATTCTCTACTGAAATGAAATTTCAAATCTTAAAGTTTCTTTTGCTACATATTTTTAGAGCAATTTTTATTACAGTAAAGCGTAAAATATGCTATATTATCGCTTTAGTATTGTATTGTAATAAATAAAAAGAAATAATAAGACACATTTAACATAAGTACAACTTCATACTAAACCATTTCTAGTTTGTATTATGTTTGTCTAGTTTGTTAGGACTGCGAAGCTTTGGAACTCACTACCTGAGTCTCTGTTTTCTGAGAGGTATCATCCGGGGGCCTTCAAAAGTAGAGTTAATAGGTATCTTTTAGGTAAGCGTGCCACGCCGTAGACTGCAGTGCGGCTTAACATCAGGCTAGCTGTAGTCAAACGCTAACCTATCAAGGATAAAAAATAAAAAAAAATAGTGGCACTCACCCCGTGACGTTACCCGAGTTAATCCGGGACTAAATAATAATTAATCCCGGAATAACATTATAGTATTTTAGTTAAAAACACTAAACACACTAACACATGTTATAAATGCAAAAGTTTGTTTGCAACGAAAGCGTGTGTGTTTGTTACTCCTTCACGATCCAACGGCTGGACTAGTTTTGATGGGATTTACTTAGAACACAGGTAAGACCTTGGATTAACATATCATCATCATGGGCCTTTATACATCTTCATCAGATGATTTAAGCAGCGTCCGTCGGTGAGCACCTTCGCTGGTGGCTGAACAACCCTATCCGGGAGCCGCAGCCGCGACCGCACCGGATTAACATATAGGCTACTTTATATCCCGGATTAAAATCTATGTCCCGGATTAACAATGTGGGTAACTCCGCTAGGCGCAACTAGTTATTATGGTTGATTGTTTTTTCATTGTTTAAATCATAAGTGATAGCAAATTCTAAGGTATTTAGTGCTGAAAAAAGAACTCATGAACAAAGTGTACTCGACTTAATAGAGACATTTAGAAATGCGCTAATGGACACTGGATTTCTTAAAGACTTTACGTAATTAGTAGTTTATGTAAAAGTAATATTATTTATTAGTTTAGTGTAGGCTACATTTATTTGCTATTGAAAACGGTATAAAATATTAATTTATACTTTACAAGCTTTTTTAAATTTAAAGATAGCTTAAGAATAATATTTACAAAGCTTAGTAAAAACGAAAATTTAGTAAACTAAAAAAAAAATAACTGAAGAAAAATTTTAGAGACAAACTTAAGCCACCTTCTCAAACGTGCCCATTGCCGCATTGCCTCTTTGGATTGCAAGGCAAATATGTTGCACAGGGTAGGCTACATTATATTTTAAAAGAAAGGTCCTCCCGCGTTCCCTTAAAAAAAATGTTTATTATCGTTTTTTAAATTCCTTGTTATTTTTACCGTGTACTTCACATTGGTGGCATTCTATACTGTAGAATACCAAACAAATAAAACGCTTTTAGTGAAGAAATCTACACAAAAGCGGTTATTTTACTCCCCGCGAGATAAGATAGGCCTTTCCCTTTATTAAAATAACAAAAAGATTCTTTCCGCCCGTATTGGACCTTTCAGGGTATCCATAGAATATACAATAAAGTTGGACCTCTATCGTTATAGTATGAACTATGATGGTTTCCTTGCTTCTGGTAATTTTATTTTTAAACCCCGAACCAAAAAAGAAAGCGTGTTTTATAAGTTTGAAGTGTCTGTGTGTTTATGTGTGTGTGTGTTTGTCTATCTATGACATCGTAGGTCCTTAACGAATTAACCCTGCAGCCTGGGTGAAAGAATAAGGCTGCGGTATTGCCCCTGCCTGTCGTAAGAGGCGACTAAAAGGGGCATCAGACTCGAAGATGTTCGGAGATGGGGTTCCGACACCCGCTCCATCGAGTCCGGGGTGAACGACGACGGCGTCGCGTGACCGTCACCGTCGCGGGAAGGGCCACAGCGCAGTGCAAGGAGGTCTCCGGAGTGTTTCCCGGAAGAACCCGGAGACCTCCGTTAAGCACAGAGGCAGGTCACCGGGGGGGGTTTTAGTGGGTACAAATCCCACATAACCTGGCTGCGCCCCATCGTAGCCAAGTATCTACATTATAAAAAATAAATATAATAAATATTACATTGTGTGTGTGTGTGTGTGTGTGTGTGTGTGTGTGTGTGTGCGTGTGCGTGTGCGTGTTTGTGTGTGTTTTTGTGTGTGTGTGTATGTATGTGTGTGTGTGTGTGTGACAGACTGGATATCTTTGGCTGAGAACTCAACTTGTGTGTCTTGTAAGTGTGTACTGTTTTGACTATGGCCTAGTCACAAACGAAAGCGATAAAAATCTAATCGTTAAGCGGTCGGCCATTCTTGGTCAATTTGAAAGAAAGAAAGAAGAAAGAAAGAAAATACATTTATTGTGCACAAAACAAAAAAAAAACTTACAATAAATGATTCGAGTAGATAATTAAAACTAATAGTATGTGCACAATAGGAGCAAATTCAGCATAATGCTGAGAGCACTAAGTATTCCAGCGCTGATTTCGTATACGTATGTATTTTGGTACACAAGATGACCTTCTGTTCGTCCACTGTTTGTTATAACAAGCCCTTAATAGCGCTCGCTTGTGCCGATAGCCTGCGTAAACAACATCAATATTGCTTGTGGACGCCGACCTCGCCGGGTAGGGATGTGTGTACGGAGAGGGATGGGTTGTCGATAAAACAGCGAATAATTTTTGTTTATTAAAATTAGCATAGATATTTCAAGATGTAATTCATCTGATTTTATTAATTTAATCATTGCCAATTTTTTGTTAATTTATTAATTGCCCCATGGGGCAATGAATAAATCACTTAGGGACATTATTTTCTTTTCAATACAGTGATTATTTTTTTGTTAGTTAAATTAATTACAAGTTACTTGAGAATGGTAAGTGAGAGAAGAGAACTTTTCTAAGGAAAGAAAACTCATGAGTTTTCTTTTATTGTCAGCGCTCTTCGGTAGGGATGTGGTAGGTAGAAGAATGGGGTATCGATAAAAAATAAAATAATACTTATTAATTAGACTTAGCAAAGATATTTCGGTCTGTTGGTGTAAGATGAGGTAATTATTAAATTTGAGCATTTAATAAGGAGCAAAACTTTCTTGTGTTTAACTTGAAAGTGGCAAGTGAGAGAAGTGAGTTTACTTATTTTCTCTCAATATTTTAGTACCACTGGGAAGAGATGTGGTAGGTTTGGGGTGTCGATAAACCATATAATTTTTCTTATTTATTAAACTTAGCAAAGATATTTCGTACCACTGAAACGAGATGGGAAAGAGAGAGTGAGTTTTGAAGTAGAAATATATGTTTTTAATAAAACTTATTATTAATATAATTTTGTCTTAGTTATCTCTAATCTTATCACACCACCCCTGACGTGCGAGAGATTGCGGTTAAGTCTGCAACTAGCCTAAAGTTGCGGCCGGACCCCGTCTGTGTATACCCTTAACTAATAAACGTGTGGTCGCCCTTAACAGGAGAGTGTGGTCTTGTAGTGGCCATGATTAATTTCATTTACAAATAGTTTCACATTGTTTGTATATAGAATAATAATTTCTTCTTCTTCCTTGCCTTACCCCACTAGGTGGGGTCGGCACAGCAAATTTTCTTCATCCACTAAATAAATAAATAAATATTAGGACACATTTCACACACGGCTGGTATAGCCCCATACTGAACCATTTCTAGTTCGTATTATGGTTTCTAACACAACTGATATACTACATATACATACATACATACATATTATATATAAATACATATTTACACCCAGACCCACAGCCAACAAATTTAGTAAAGCACAAAGATGTTGACCGG
Organism: Mellilla xanthometata; assembly: GCA_035578125.1. Taxonomy (NCBI): domain Eukaryota; kingdom Metazoa; phylum Arthropoda; class Insecta; order Lepidoptera; family Geometridae; genus Mellilla; species Mellilla xanthometata. The sequence goes on from JAPUBQ010000026.1 coordinate 467,689, forward strand.
GCCGGAATCGAACCCAGAACCTTCTGATTAGCAGTCCGGCATGGTAACCTTTACGCTATCGAGGTCGTCACTCTATTGACATTGTAATTTGACATTATAATTTCTAATTTGACATTGTATTTTTTTTTCAATTTCATAAAAATTCATTTATCGTTTCAACTACACTAAAATTTAAAAATTACATGAAAAAAATAACCACACAATTAATAAAAATTAAACGAAAAAAAGAACTTGAGGGGTGTCAAGGGACACCCGGATGGAACGAAGTTCCTTCATTGTCAGGATTCTTTATTATTATTTACAAAAAACCTTTATACACTCAACAAAAATAATCGTCGCGACATTACACTGTTCAATGCGAAATGGAAATGAAAATATCTGGCTTGCTTCATATAAAAGAGAGAGACAGAGAAAGATGCGCACACCGCACAGCTTACAATAGCTTACTATAGCAAAAAGTGTCGTGACAACTTTTCGTAAGATTTTTTTCCGTCTAGCCCTCTTTCGCAACGCGCGATAAGGAACTTCGTTAAAAATGTAACTTGTAATTTGACACTGGAATTTGTAATTTGACCTCCCCTATATGACGCGTCTTAAGGTAAATAAATATCATTATAAGATAAACCATTTATTGATAATTATTAAATTATACGTCAAAAATTAAAATATTAAAAATATCAATATGTAATATAATCAATTTGTAATTTATGTCAATATGTAATGATGTCAATATTAATAAAATAATAATAAAAACAATTACATGTCACACATTATTAAAATAAATATTTTTTTTCGATATTAAAACATTCGTCCACAGAATAGAATGTTCTTTGATCGAGCCAGTTTTTGAGCTTATGTTTGAAAATGCTGTCATTCGATGCATCGTAATATCCTGTGGCAAACAGTTATATATTATATAATATTCTATTCTAAAGCTAAAGGCTGTGTCGGTAAAATAATGTTTCCACGAGGTAACAAATCGCCGACTCTTCTTGAAGTAAAATCGCGAGACGCGGAATGCTCGCTACGTTTTGGAGCGCTCAAACGTCTTTATAGTACTTAGGGTTGCCCAAAATATTTTTTCTTTTTGTGAATTAAAGTTAAAAATAAAACAACAAATAACGTACATAGTTAGTTACAAAAGAAAAAGATGCAACCAGTACAATGTCGTACAGTTAATAAATAATTCGATTCCATTTCATCTCAATTGAATATGGTGATTTAAGAGAGAAGAAGATTGCCTGGCGTTGAAAGTTTTTACAGAAAAAAAATATCCATCAATAACTTATAGCGTCTTCTTGGAATCGCAATAAGTTTGATGTGTTATCAGATTAATTAAGCAGTTCATTCCTTTTACATTTAATGTTAGAATTGCCAAAAAACTTACGAAACTTTAATTTTAAATCAAAATACTTACCAAAATACGATTTATACCAAATCGTATTCTACTTCTTTAACAACTACGATTAAATTATCGTTTCCTTTTTTTGCATAGCAATAATCAACAAAAAGATTATTATTATAATTACAACCTAATCTTTAGTCGATATAATAATAACGACAAAAATTATCTTGTTGTGTTTTTGGTGTACAACCTTAGGCATTTCTGTATTGCACACTAATTGAACCATTTATTTAAAAAAAATACAATGAATATAGCAGTTTCGCTATGGCAACCCTGCCTTATAAAGCTGTCATTTGTCACGTGATCCCGACAATTCTTGAGCCACTCCGACAAATTGTGCTCTTACGGCACACAAACAGGACAACTAACTATCAGCTTCTGCGAGTATTGCAAAAATATATACCAAAATTGTCGTAAAATTTTTATTAATAGTACTTTATGGAGTATCTAAAAACGGTGTACAAGCTTTGTTTGAATACGTTTTGCGTATGCGGTGAGAAATGTCCCTTTTAGGCACAAAGGACGACTCTATGACAGGTTATAAAGAACATCTAGTAAAGGCGGGTTATGTCGGGCTCGACGGCCAGAAGGGCCGTCACTACCGACTATAACCTATCTTATATATAAAATTTCCGTGTCAAAGTGTTTGTTACCGTACTCCTCCGAAACGGCTTGACCGATTTTTTCCAAATTTTATATGCGTAGGTATTCAGTAGGTCTGAGAATCGGCTTATTCAGTTTTTTTTTTTTTATTAAGGTAAAACAACGTTTGCCGGGTCAGCTAGTAATACTACAATTATATAAAGTAGTGAGAACCTTTTATCTTGGATAAACCCAGGTTTTTTAGGTAAAATTTTGTAATTATAATATGTATTACAAAAAAAAAACAAAAACCTCACGGTGTCCCATCTCACGACAGGTATGCAGGACCGCTTCGCGCACTGCATGCTACCTCCTAGTCCCGCCTGCCAACAACCTTGTTTTCGTCTGTAGCCTAACACATTGTTCGTATTGTCCCCAGGACCTGCAGTCAGAGATCGAGACGCACCGGGATGTGTACGCGTCGCTGACCGGCACCGGGCGGCGCCTGCTGGGCAGCCTCTCCTCGCAGGAGGATGCTGTCATGCTGCAGCGCCGCCTTGACGAGATGAACCAGCGCTGGCACCATCTCAAGGCCAAGAGTATGGCTATCAGGTCAGTCAACACTATTTTTCGCTTATACAAAAACTTTTTTCTTTCTACTCCTTACAGCTAAACAGTTGACGAGCAGGGCGCAAAGTGACATTCTGATCTGGCGATTACAGAAAAAAGCCCTTGTAGCTCGGCTAGCTAAGGTGATCTGACGCGACCGAAGCTAAGCAACGATCGATGCGGACAGTCTTTGGATGGGTGACCATGCACTAGATTGTCGTTTTTCAAGTGGCATTTTCCTCTGAACGCTAGCGCGAGTCGGAAGACATGTTAAATTAATTGTAGGTCCCGCCTGTTAGTCTTCGTACAGGTAGTCGTTGAACCAAGTCAGAGGCCTTCGGGCGGCTTGATAACTCTCGACACCAGAGTTTGGCCACTTAGCTCTTACGAAGAAGAAGAAGAACAGAAATAAAAAAAAATTAAGATGCCACAAAACAAGTCAAGCTTCCGTAACGCTTAGTAGTAAACAGACAGAAGCTAACATATTCACACCTAGTCCCGAATTAATTAACCAGACGTACCGGTAATCTTGGTAATCTACTAATTCCAGAAACATCCAATTAAAGGTGACGAACGCAACCCTAATCCTATTCACGCGGGAGTGTAGCGTAACCGAGATAGGGTTGACAATCTTGTCTATTAATAGATAACTAGGTAAGTACTCACTGGCGAGCTACTGGAGTCAGTACTTGAACAAGTCTTAAAATTTAAACGTTTTTCTATTACATGATATTATGTGCAATCTTTGCTCTTAAAACAAGAAATAACAAAATCCTATTATTTGAAATAACAGTTTAAAAGTAAATGTTAAAGTCACTGAGAGCCGCATTGATAAACAACTTGTCAGGAATACACTTTTTTTTCGTATGAGCTAAGTGGCCAGCTCTGGTGTCGATAGTTTTTCAAGCCGCCTGAAGGAAAAAACTTAGCTTAACGACTGCTTGTACTAAGGTTAACAGCCGGGACCAACAATTTAACTTGTCATCCGACCCACGGTACCGCCCACGTGAAAATACCACTTGAAAACCGATGGTTTTGTGCATGGTCACCCATCCAAACACCGTCCGCATCGACCTTTTGACCTGTAACTTTGGTGTTAACAATATGATTTGTATTTGACCGTTGCTTAGCTTCGATAACCGCGTCAGATCTCTTTAGCTAGTCAAGCTACAGGTAAACACTAAATATTATGACTACGCCATATTTTCATTTCACATACTCTTTTTCTTTGTAAAAAATAATGGATGTATACAAGTAACCTAGTAATTTCTGAAAAGCTTTATGGTTATATCTATGTGCAAGATGACATTTACTGACTCCAGTAACTGTCTCGTTACGATTGCATCGTAGACACGCGTACCGAGTGGCAGACGTAATCGGTTTGTCGGCGCCTGAGTAACGTGATAGCCCTAACGTCATTCAGTTATTAGGGTTGCCGAGTAACTTGATGCCGAGGGATATGGTTTGATGATGTACGTTGGTTTGAGAGTTACTTTGATAAGTTTAACTGTTGTAAAATCATTCCTATTTAACTATTAAAAATTAGTATTTTGTTTGACTATTATAAATTTGCTAGCTGACCCGGTAAACGTTGTTTTGGCTCACTTAGAAGTATTGAAAATAGATAGTACCCGATTCTCAGACCTATTGAATACGCATATAAAATTTGGTAAAAATCGGTCAAGCTGTTTCGAAGGAGTACGGTGACTAACACTGTGATATGGAAAATTTAAATATTAGATTAGAAAATAAGATTATTTTACATAGAATTCGATAAAAAACTATAAAAAAAAACACTATTATTGAAAAGAAACAAAACTGTTTCTTGACAAATTCAAGAAATAGCTTCTTCTGATAAATCCCATTTTCCGTATCTAATAGCTAATGATAATGCTAAGCAGATAACAAATAAAAATACAAATTACAAAAAGAAATATAACAATTTTAAAATTCCAAACGAAAACATTTTTATTTTCATTCACAGTATTGCCATGTAGTTTCACCTATAAATAAAACAAACATGCTACAAAAAACCCAAACACGTAGTTTGTTACAATTAATTCTATACGGAACACTGCGTCACGTTTGAGAGGACATTTATAAATGTCAAGCGCCAAAAAATACATTGCGTTCAAAATGACAGATTGCAAAATGGCGTCGCAAAATGCGCGGGGATTTAGTAAAATCGCTGCCTAATGATTTTATAACCCTCGATATGCTGTATTTTTACATATAGACATTTTAACAATACTATTCAATAAAAAATCGTTTTCGAATGTAAGCTACGGCTTTGAGTGTTATTATTAATTTCTAGTGGATTTCGGTATATAGTATATCATGTCAGTATATCCATTCAATCAAGGCTTTGAGATGCCATGGCCTGAGAGACAGCAGGTGTTATAGATTATAGATCATAGTGTATACATTGCGTTTGCAATAGATTCTGTTGTCAATAACACACGTCTTGTATTAGTGTATCGAGTGGGAAATCTGTCAAATTAATCGAATCGACAATTTAACGCGCTGTGATGTGTCTCTCTCAATCACTAATCGTCTATTTAATGCTAGCTGCTAGCTAATTTATACGAGACAAAAAGAAGTAAATCCGGGACAAAAAATAACTAACCACTTGTCACACCAAATTTCATCAAAATCGGTTTAGCTGTTTGAGCGTGAATAAGTAACAAACATACACACACAAACTTTCACATTTATTTTGGTAAAAATCGGTCAAGCCGTTTCGGAAGGGTACGGTAACTAACATTGTGACATGGAAATTGTTTAAATTAGATTAGAAGTTTACAAAGTTTACCTCTTGATCTACACTGCGTAATTAAAAACATATGATTTGTTTTCATGTTACGGCGCCATCGAGTTGTCGATACTATGTGTCTGAGAAGCTCACTATCAAAGTTCCTACTCGGGTTACTGTACATAATACTAGACAGGTTGACTAACATTGTCATGTAGATGTGAAGATGTGAGCTGGTAACACTAGTGATAAGGTAACAATAGTGTAGCCAGTCTTGTGGATTTCTGACTGAATATTATGGGCAGAGTCTGGCAAACGAAAGTAGCAAATTCAAATAACCTTTGCATGGCAACCCCAAAATTTTATTAGTAACTAATAATGTGACTAAGTTATTGGTCCAAGCGTTACTTTGCGGAAATCTATTGTTTGGTGTACTTCCGCTGTGATCTCAAACCAAACTAAGATAAGCAAGAAAAAATCGAAATCTTTGAAAAATGTGTTAATTTCAAATCCAAAATTGCCGCCAATACAACATGCCATGAGTTAAAACATTTAGATTCTGGACTGATACTTAAATCCTAACCTAGCCTAACCTAACCTATTTCAAAGTTAGTGTTAAATTAAGACACAGAATAATAACATGTACTATTAAGATAAGCAAACGTCAAAATCTTAAAAACAAATTATGTGTTTTTTATGTTATGTATAAGTTCATTTAACTAGTATGTTGTATTAATTGGTGTGTTGTATTAAATTTATCATTAGTGTAACTCGTTTGTGCGGTGCTAATTTGACAAATAAAATAATAATAATCAAATCCAAAATGGCCGCCAATACAGCATGCTGTGTGTAAAAATATTTTGATCCTGTATTGATACTTAAATCCTGACCTAAAAAAAATGGTGTTAAATATATCTTAAACTTCAGTTTGAAATAAGTGTAATAAAATAACCAAAAATCCTTAAAAATACTTATGAATGCCAGCAGTTTCAATTTGGACTTAATAAATTTCCGCCCAAAGCATTCCCGCCCCCGTGTGTAAAGGGAAGAGACATGATGCCCGGAACTCCGGTATTCAAGTTATGCACTCAAAGGCTGCCTCCATATTGCATAATCTTGGCCTACAGAGAAACACGTCGAAGCAGTGAAGTCGAAAACTCACATTCCTCGTAAAATCTATTCCGTCGTCATTTTAATTATTTTTGGAACAAGTATACTCGTATTTAAGTTATCTTACCTATTTTTTGTGTTAGTTCAAATGTAAATATTGTAACAGATTTCATCAAATTTCGTCTAGCTGTTTGAGTAATCAAGTTACTAACACACAAACTTTCACATTTCTTTATTACTTAGCTTATTATTATTAGCTATGCCCCGCGGTGTTCCCGAGTTGATCCGGGATAAAAAGTTGCTTATGTGTTACAAATACAAATCATTTTTTGATTACATCAAAGTTACACGTCAATTAATATGATATCATTACAAAAGTATATTATTTTTACTTGTATGTATCAATGTCAATTTTCAATTCTAATTCTAATAATACTATTACAACAGTAAGTATTTGATAATAATCAAATGTCAATTTTCACTTCTAATTCTAAGTTAATCCAAGGTTTAACCTATCTTCATACTAAATCTCATCAACATGAGTTCAGCTGTTTGAGCATAAAGAAGTAACAAACATACACACTGACAAACAAACTTTCGCATTTATATTATTATTACTAGCTGCGTCCTGCGGTGTCATCCGCGTTCATCCGGGATAAATAGGTTAATCCGGGATAAAAAGTACCCTATGTGTTAATCCCGGATCTAAGCAAGTTGCACGCAAATCGAAACAACCATTGAAGCGCGAAGAAGTAACAAGCATATTCGCTAAAACTTCACACACACACATACAAACTTTCGCATTCATAATATTAGTAGGAAATAGGATTTGTGGATATTTTAGACAATCAGTTGGATTAACAGGACTGGAAGTAAGTGTCATTATCGCCATCGCTTATGCGGCACCAAAATCGCTGGCACTGTGTCCACACCCAATAAGCCGCCATCAACATACGTGAGACAATAAAAGCGCACTGTTTAGCGGTTTGAGCACAACATAAAACAAAATGGCGGTTTTAAAATCACTTTATTGTCCTGTTTTACGTTTTCCGACGAATAAAACTCGAGCTAAAGATAAGACATGTTATAGCAGAGCGCATAATACTAATAATACTTTACTGATCCCAAAAATACGTTAATAAAATCAAAATCATTGTATTATCTAATTTATTATTTCATTTAATCCCGAAAAAAATTATATCAATAGTTTTCATATATACATAAACTATAAATTAATTTTGAGCAATATTAGGCAAAAAACTGAAATACATTGGCTTCCTACAATATTCGGCATAATTTGCATTTTGAATCTACTAGAACATACTTTTAGTGCTAAAATAAAATAAAAAAGTTTTAATACTCAAAAAAATAACAACACATAATCGTACTAGGTACTTGTAACAAAACAAAACGTTGGAATTCTCTTTTTTTTACACATTTTCGAATATTCGAAAAAAATATACTACCTGTATCCCGTGGTGCTACCCGCGGTGATCCGGGGTGAAAAGTGGCCGATCTGTTAATACAAGGTCTAAGTTTTCTCCATGCCATACGAAATTGGTCCAGCCGCTTGAGCGTGAAGTAGCTACAAACATACACATAAACTCATACACTGTACCTTTACAGTATTTGTAGTAAGTCGACCTCGTTGGCGTAAAGGTTACCATGCCAGATTGCCATCCAGAAGGTTCCGGGTTCGATTCCCGGCCCGGCCAACATCTTTATGCTTAACTAAATTTGTTGGCTGTGGGTCTGGGTGTTAAATATGTATTTATATGTAATAATATGTATGTATGTATATGTAGTATATCAGTTGTGTTAGCAACCATAACACGAACTAGAAATGGTTCAGTATGGGGTTAACCAGCCGTGTGTGAAATGTGTCCTTATATTAAAAAAAAAAAATGAAATTCTACGACGCACTATCTCGATGCCTACCGGGATAGTGCGCCGTAGAATTTCACTTGTGTATTATTTCAGTGAATATTCTAGTTTAGCTAATCGCTCTGCGTTATCCAGTCTGATATTTTATTTTCTATCTGAAAATAAAGCGTTGTCACTTCACAATGCTAGACAGACAGATAGGCAGGGAGTACTCCCAGTAATTGCCTATTCGAATGGTCGATAAACTGGCCGCATTTTGCATTTAGATTTATTTAGATTGAGGCTTTAATTTTCAATGGTTTGCTGGATTTTTCATTGGGTTTCGAGGGTGCTCGGGGTTTAATGGAATTCGTTAAAGAAGAACCGTGTTTTGAGCCGTTAACGTGAATCATGTAACATTAACGATGATTAATGAATGAGATTTAAAAATAAACTTTTGTAATATGCATTCATTCGTTCTTCATTCATTCATTTGTTCATTCGTGTGTTTGCTTTGTGTTTGCGTTTTTAATCTCTTTACGTTATTTTAATATAAGTATAAAGTATAGAATAATACAATATTTTCGTTATTTTTATTTTTACACTTGATATTACAATTGCAAAGGAAAAAATAAAACACTATTTCGATAAGAGGGTCTAAGATCATAAAAAGGACAAATTTAGTCATTTACCAATTTAGTTGAAAAATATTTTTATATAATTAATAAAAATAATAATTATTTATTACCAACATTTTGTAAAGATCCAAGAGGATTTTTGAAATTTTCCTTCCTAATCCTAGATCAAATCCCAGCTCAAATCTTGGGCTAGAGTTTAGTGAGTGTAGGAGCCAAATTACATTTCATGCGCGACTTTTGTGTACGAGCCAAGTTCGTGATTACATTCTTAGCCGACCTTAGGTTGGATCATCTCGGCACTTTAGTGCATAACTTAGTACCTACATCGAGTTAAGTTTATATTGTTAATCCTAGGTATTTGCCTAAGATTAAACATAGCGACTGGTATGTAACGCAAATCTTGTTAAGACCGAGTTTAGTATGCCTAGAAATATGTTTCGGGAACAAGAAAAAGTGACAAGGGAATACGGTGGCTGCGATATCATTAGTGTGTTGTTTTTGGCCAAGAAGTCGCGTACAGGCAGCGGCAATTTTGGTACAAATTTTGCGGTGACCCGCCTCATGCTCAAATTACCGATTGAAACCAAATGGCGCGAGCCTATAGATATGACTTCGATTAACCAAATGAATGTAGGGTGCGTGTGGGAGTCTCTTAGTTATCGTAATTAAAAAAAACTACTTTTCGAACGAACCACACTATTTTGATTAGTACGAACATCGGACGCATTTTTATAGTAAAATAATACAATTATGGTCAAAGACATATTGACTAGGTCAGCCGCGGGGCGCGGGCGCACAGCCGCGCGTACGGAGGTTGAAAACGCGACTATCTGTTTATAAGCGATCTTGTAAGTGGGCCGAACGCTGACACCCCCCTGCACTTGAGTTCGCCCGAGTGACGAGGCTGCCGCGCTATATGAATAGTATTATTATGTATCTAAACTAAATAGAAGACATAATTAAATACCTAGTGTACTTCCGCTGTGATCCGAAATCCAAATTAAGACAAGTAAAGGAAAAATTAACTAAGATTAATTAAAATTAACGTTACCTATCACAATTCGGAAATTCTTAACTCTACACGTGTTTCGCCTAACCACAAGGCATCATCAGGAGATGCTGACTCTTCGAACGACAAGTCGAGAGTCTCGACTTGTCGTTCGTAATCGTAATCTTAATTAATCTTAGTTATTTTTTCCTTTACTTGTCTTAATTTGGATTTCGGATCACAGCGGAAGTACACTAGATATTTAATTTTGTCTTCTATTTACAATGGATTTCCGCAAAGTAACGCCTGAGTCAATAAGTTATTTATTTTTATTATTTATTAGGACACATTCACAGACGGCTGGTTAGCCCCATACTGAACCATTTCTAGCTCGTATTATGGTTGCTAACACAACTGATATACTAAATATACATACAAACATACATATTATATATAAATACATATTTAACACCCAGACCCACAGCCAACAAATTTAGTTAAGTACAAAGATGTTGACCGGGCCGGGAATCGAACCCGGAACCTTCTGATTAGCAGTCCGGTATGGTAACCTTTACGCCAACAAGGTCGTCGACGAGGTCAATTATCGATTAAAACCGAATGGCACGAGCCTATCGATATGACTTCGATTAACTAAACGAATAGTAAATATTATCTATCTAAACTCAAATAAACATTAAAATATTAAAACAAGTGAAGATTTTTTAGTAAAAATACTTTTTTCCCTTTCAGAAACCGTCTAGAGAGCAACGCGGAGCACTGGTCGGCGTTGCTGCTCTCCCTTCGAGAGCTGACGGAGTGGGTCATACGCAAGGAGACCGAGCTCAACGCGCTCGCGCCTCCCCGCGGGGACCTCAACGCGCTGCTCAAACAGCAGGTGAGATAAGAAAGAAAGAAAGAAAGAAAGAAAGAAAGAAAGAAAGAAAGAAAATTATTTATTATGACAAATTAACACAAGACAAAATATAATATATAAAATAGTACACATAATAAACATTAATTAGTCACAACACAGCCTCAACTCAGCATAATGCTGGTTGCTGGAGAGCAACCAACGCTGGTCTTCCGTTGAGGCTGGCTGTGACGTCACGCACGATACACAAAGAAAGAGAACACGCAATTACACGAAGAAATTGAAAAATACGAGAGATTGAGAGATTGAGATGATGATGATGATAGTGTAGCACTTAACTTACTTGACTTAAAGTCCTATGTCCTCTAGATGGGGCAGAGGGCGGGGAGTCCACAGTGCGTAGCCATCCCGGTCTGTCTTGAGCGTCTCGCTTGATCTCGCTCCAGGTCTTGCCGATAGCCTTCGCTTCGTCAATGATAGTCCGCCGCCAGGTCTGTTTTGGACGACCTTGTTTTCGTTTTCCTTGGGGATTTCAGACTAGGGCTTGGTATATGGTTTGGGTCCCTTCGGAGAGTGTGGCCTATCCAGCTCCATTTACGACGTTTGATCTGCTGGTCGACCGGGACTTCATTGCAGCGCTCCTACTGGTGGACTTTGGATATCTATCAGTGTAGCACTGGTCTTTCTTTATTAAAGAGAGGAGCCATGCCAGTGCTAGGCGTACGTTATCAGATCTAATGATATTATACCATGTTTGAATAACAACGAAACTGTAGTTAATGATAATGGTGTAACTACCATAGGTCATGGAATAGAAGTATCAACAAAAACACTGATCGGTGTTGCCTATCTACTCGTACATTTCTATATTTGTTTCCAACTCTGACGACAAAATGTGCTGTGGCAGAAAATTGTTTAGCACTTTTTAGTCGTGTTAACCACACTGTCAGAGACAAAACTGTTTGACTTTCTTTAATTGTGCATATGCACTGTGGTCAAGCATTGTCTGATGCTCGCCTGGCTTGTTATCACTCTTACGAAACTTGCCTAGTATTGCTGCAGCCTTCTTGATATCCAGCTATTCCTGATTAAGGACGTTCCACCTAAAGTCTGAGTGTCGCTAGCTTCTGTGGTTACCCGTCCTATTGGTGGAATGCCCAGTTAAAAAATAATTGTTACACATCCATCTTCATTAAATAACTTATTGACTCAAGCGTTACTTTGCTTTTCTCTCGACTTGCCGTTCGAAGAGTCAGCATCTCCGGTGGGAAAACATCTGCTTTTCAATCTGACCACCCTTGGCTCGATTACGGTCCTACACTGCTGACGAAGTTATGTGTGGATTTGCACTTGTTTTACGGCCAAGGATAACATCGTCGATTTTAGGGCCCGCACAAAATCGTAAAGCGTCTTGCGTGGAAGACGTGTCTCGTGGAAGAAAAGGATGTTAAGTGTGTTGCGTTGTTTGGAAGTCACTTTAGAATTTTAACCTGAGGCATATACTTCGGACAAACACAAGGCTGACACAAGTCAGTAAACTTGTATAGTTACATAACCTGCTGGTCAAATGCCATTTATTACGTGAAGAAATTCATTTACGCATCTCCCTCCACAAGCCTGGACGAGGCGGGCGGGGTATGTCGGGCTCGAGGGCCAGAGGAGCCGTCACTACCGACTACAACCTCACGGTGTCCCATCTCACGATGAAGACAGGGATACAGGACCTTTGCGCAATGCCGCTGCTCTCCCCGCCCAGGCGACTGTCCGCAGTCTGAGTGGACCCACGGTACTTTCGGCTCGAGTGATGTCTTGGTACAACGAAAGGCATCTTCTCCGAGGGAGGCCCTTATCCCTGGTGAGAGGCACTGGACACCCCCGCGTCCAATACCCCAGAGCCTCCACCCCCACCACCTCCCATGGTCCCACCAACCTTTCGGTTATGAGGACCGAAACATGAATTGCGGCATGTCCTGCCGCTGAAGTTCTACAAATTATGGCCCCGTTCTCCCTCAACAGCGACGTTAGGACGTCACAGATGGATTTCGCCGTCGGGCCTTTCGAACCCAGTTGTGCAGTTGTATTTTTTTTTAAACAAAACAGTTGATTAAGAAGTAGTAGTTCCTTACTTCCTCCGCGTTGCAGGACGACCACCGCGCGTTCCGCCGCCAGCTGGAAGACAAGAGGCCGGTGGTGGAATCAAACCTGCTGAGTGGGCGGCAGTACATCGCCAACGAGCCGCCGCTCTCAGACACTAGTGATACTGAACGTGAGTACTTTCATTCATTCATTCATTCATTAATACACTGAGTTATTCATTCACTAGCATCTCATCCCGGCTTCGCGTGTGCTCAAAATAATCTAACTTGCAAAGAGATACAAAATATAGCCTATGTTACTCGAAGATAATGTAGCTTCCCAACGGTGAAAGAATTTTCAAACCGGTCCAGTAATTTCGGAGCCTATTTGCGTCAAGTAAACAAACAAACTTCTCCTCTTTATAGTATTAATATAGATGGTTTAATAACTTATTGACTCAGGCGTTACTTTGCGGAAATCCATTGTAAATAGATGACAAAATTAAATATTTAGTGTACTTCCGCTGTGATCCGAAATCCAAATTAAGACAAGTAAAGGAAAAAATCAACTAAGATCAATTAACCAAGCTTAATTAACTAAGACTAATTAACTAAGATCAATTAACTAAGATTAATTAAGATTAACGTTACCTATCACAATTAGGAAGTTCTTAACTCTACACGTGTTTCGCCTAATCACAAGGCATCATCAGGAGACGCTGACTCTTCGAACGACAAGTCGAGAGTGAGGCGCCGCGCTCACCGCACCTGCTTATAAAGGGGCGCATCTACCCCCACCACACGACCGTTAAACCGTTATGACTCAGCTCTCGTGCTACCGGCTTGTCGACTAATGACTCGCAAAAGCGGTGACGTCACTAGGTTTGTTTGATCATTCAGCAATGTAAATACTTGATTTTGATGTTTGAGTATCTCTAGTTGTTCTAAGACACATAACCGAAAGCCTTTTTCACAGATGTGCTTGATTTTGTATGTGTGGTTGTCTAGTAGCTCGTGACCGGTATCCAAAAGGTGTTTAAGGTGTTTTGCGAAACACCTTTTGGATACCGGTCACGAGCTACTAGACAACCACACATACAAAATCAAGCACATCTGTGAAAAAGGCTTTCGGTTATGTGTCTTAGAACAACTAGAGATACTCAAACATCAAAATCAAGTATTTACATTGCTGAATGATCAAACAAACCTAGTGACGTCACCGCTTTTGCGAGTCATTAGTCGACAAGCCGGTAGCACGAGAGCTGAGTCATAACGGTTTAACGGTCGTGTGGTGGGGGTAGATGCGCCCCTTTATAAGCAGGTGCGGTGAGCGCGGCGCCTCACTCTCGACTTGTCGTTCGAAGAGTCAGCGTCTCCTGATGATGCCTTGTGATTAGGCGAAACACGTGTAGAGTTAAGAACTTCCTAATTGTGATAGGTAACGTTAATCTTAATTAATCTTAGTTAATTGATCTTAGTTAATTAGTCTTAGTTAATTAAGCTTGGTTAATTGATCTTAGTTGATTTTTTCCTTTACTTGTCTTAATTTGGATTTCGGATCACAGCGGAAGTACACTAAATATTTAATTTTGTCATCTATTTATAGATGGTTTAGATACGCTTATTCACTTATCATATTGTATTGGAGCAATTTTCTTCTTCTTCGTAGCCTCCTTCCTTAGCTCATAGCTAAGGCCAAGCCCTGCACTCGAGAGTTTTCAAGCCGCCTTAAGGCCTCTGACTTTGCTTAACGACCGCTTGTACTAAGACTTACAGCTGGGACCTACGATTTAACGTATCATCCGATCTACGGTAGCTCCCAGGTGAAAAATCCACTTTTAAAACGTCATTTTTGTGCATGGTCTATCTTGAATTTAAAGATTTTTCGTTATAAATCATCAACGGTTGAAATAATCGAAAAAATAGCTTAAAGGCCATCTAAAGTATGCAAATTTTATAAAATTACGTTTATAGTGTCATAAAATCTGTTACGCAAGCCAAAGTGTACGTTTAACTGAAATTAGGTAGCCAATTACTATAAAATGGCTAGGTAAAGTCATTATACGCTATGTCAACTAATTTCACTAAGTATAATGCCCAACTATGTTACACTTGTGTTAAAATAAGATAGATAGAAAATTATTTATTGGACACATACATGGAATTAAAAAAAAAGAAAAAGAAAGGGCTTACAAAATGTTGTCCTTTTTTCAACCCTGAGTAATGCATTTTTTTATATAACTGATACCCAAACAAGCAGAACTATTTTTTGTACTATACGAGTAAATGGGCTTGCGTTACATCACAGATTACTTAATGGCAAGCGATATTATGAATGCGCTTACCCAGAAAAAGCATTCAAAGAGGAGTCAAACAAGGCGATCCAGTTTCTCCAAAGCTTTTTACAGCAATCCTGGAAACAATGTTTAGAACTCTGGATTGGAAGAGCTACGGACTGAATATTAACGGTGAACGATTGTCGCACTTACGATTTGCTGACGACATTGTGCTCCTTGCTGAAAATCACGAGACTCTACAATCTATGATTAACATGCTGGATAAAGCTAGCCGAGAAATTGGTCTTTTTATGAACATGACGAAAACGAAAATCATGACTAATGGAGAACCAATTCCAATTGAATCAAACAGGGACATCCAGTACGTCAATGAGTATATATACCTAGGTCAAACAATATCATTCCATAACGCTACATCAAAAGAAATTGATAGACGAATCGCCATATCCTGGAAAAAGTACTGGATGAATAAAAACGTTTTTAAAAGCAAACTCCCTATACGTCTGAAGAAAAAGCTAATGGATAATACTATACTACCTTCACTTCTATATGGCTGCCAATGCTGGCCGCTAACTAGACATCTGGTGGACAAAATAAGCATTTTTCAAAGAGCAACAGAGCGTTCCCTTCTAGGAATAAAGCTAAGGGATAAAGTACGAAATAAAGAAATTAGAAAAATGACCAAACTAACAGATGCTGTAGAAATGTTATGCAGATTAAAATGGAGGTGGGCAGGACACGTCGCGAGAGCATCTGACGGCAGATGGAGCGAGCGTATCCTTCATTGGTACCCAGCAGAAGATCTTAGACCCCGAGGACGACCACGCAGACGATGGCGCGACGATATCGAAGAAGCAGCTGGAAGTACCTGGACTAGGCTAGCTCAAGATAGAATGACCTGGCAACGCATGGAGGAGGCCTACACCCATATGTGGGTGCCCCAAGAATCTTCATAATAGTATATTAATTTATTGTAATTTGTTATTAATAAACATAAGAATGTATTCATGAATGTATCTAAAACTAACATAAATTTCTTAATCCATTATATGTTTTGTAAGTTTCTGGGAATAAATGGCTTTATTTATTTATTTATTTTTACCCAGAAAAAAACCTGTTCATTCTTGCTTTGAAAACCGCCAGATTGTAGTTTAACTATAGGAACATATTAGTTGATGCTAATAAAAATAAATAAAAATTCGATGATCGCTTTAGAACTTTAAACCAGCTAACTTTAAATGTTAATTGAAAACATTTCTAACTGCTAAAACTTTAATGAAAGCCATTAAATACAAAAAACAAAGTACAATCTAAAAATTAATTAATCTGCCAAATTCATAACAGATGTTAATAAAAATCAATATTCACTCAGCACAAAGGTGCGAATGAATGAGTGAACGTAATGAATGAACGGAACGAGTGAACGCAATTAGAAGCGAGCCGAGTGCGCTAATTGCGAATTCCGTCCGCCGATGGACGGCTAGTGTTCAATCAATCTGGTAACGGGCCGGACTTAGGGAGAGGATATTGGGGGCTAAATATATTTAAAAATACTTAAAAATACATACTTCAAAGTACGAGACTTGTTTTTAGATTGATTCCTGAATCATCTAATTTTAACTGTAAGACAACTGAGCTCTGCTGTCAAGAATCTCATCTATCATTTGAAGAACCAATGCTGGAGGTTATCTGAGGCAATTGTCAATGTTGTAGCAAATTTTGGACATATTTAATTGTAATTTAAAACATCATTTGAAAAAGCAATGTCCAACTGAAGTACAAAAAATAGTAGTTTCCTTAATTTACAAAGTTTAGAATTAAATAAATATTCTTAAATGGTGGTTCTTTCTACCTTTTCTCTTTTATTTTTCTTGAAGATTTTAACGCTACAATTCGAAATTCAATGGTTTCCCAGAGGAACAGAATTTTAACTTGAAGATACCCAGGCTAACTATCAGCCTCCTTTTCTTTCTTCTAGTTAGCCCCCTCCCTAGCTCCGGCCCTGTATGAATGTAGAAGGCGCCTTCCAATCATTCCAGCTGGGATTGATTGCTGGACGATTATGTTTTTGCGGCGAACAGGTCGATAGCTGTGATTGTTGCTTCTATGATCTCCAACTCATTGGGATTCCGACATTCCGTTTGTGACATATCATTCTAGTTATCTGATTATGTATAATATTGGTATTTTAATATACATTCGTAACATCATTCTACTTATATTATAAATGTGAAAGTTTGTGTGAAAGTGTTACTTCTTCACGTTCAAAAGGCTGAATTGATTTTAATTAATTTGGTGTGAAGATAGGTTAGACCTTGGATTAATACATAAGTTACTTTTATCGCTGGATAAAAGTAGCCTATCTACTATATATATATATATATATATATATATATATATATCCCTGATCCTGGATTAACGTGGGTAACACCACGGGGCGCAGCTAATTAAAACTAAAAAAAAATAAAAAGATTGCATCCAAGCCCCCCATCCAAACGTGCCTATCAGAGTCGCAGCGTTCCCCCGCTGTATTAACCGACATGTTTGATGACTGTAAAACCTAAGACGTGTGTCATCCACTCTTTTTTTTACATTAAATGGGCTTGCGCTTGATCACAATTCACCTGATGGCAAGCGACATTATGATCTAAGGTGGAACGCGCTTACCCAGAAAAAACCGGTTCGCTCTTACTTTGAAAACCGCCAGATTGTAGCTCTCAGGGAACAGGGAACTAGGCTTTGGAACCTCCACGATGCCGCTTTGGTGTTTCCCTGCTCGTCCGATAGTGGAATGGGGCGGGGGGAATCAACTCATGCAGTTCCGTCGCACACTCACCGAAATGTAACCTATAAAAAACTGAAAGGCAGGCCACCAGGCGGCGATGCTCAAGACTCAAGACTCTGCAGGACTCTTGGCCAGGTTGGTGGATATATCTCTCTGCTAGTGAGAGAATGCCTCGAGTCCCAGCAGTGGGAACATATAGTGGGCTGCCCACTCACGGCCCCTACATACTAACATATGTAGGCAGCGGCCAACAGCCGCCGAGGTGTGTAGAATATGCGCATAGTAATATGGCGATCATTATGCGCGAGCACGCCATCTTTGAGCGTACGTGACAATACATCGGCTGGTGTCACGCGAGACTGAAGCTGCTTCTTGGTTATAGTAGTTCTGCAATACTAGACTTGTAGTAGACCTGTAGCGCCTGTAGCTCGGCTAGCTAAGGTGATCTGACGCGATCTTCGAAGCTAAGCAGTGTTTTTTAAAGTTCCGGACCTAAAAGGTAAAAACAAATACAAATACAAAATACAAATACAAATCATTTATTGATAACACCAAAGTTACAAGTCAAATAATATGATATCATTACAAAAGTATATGATATGTATACATGTCAATTTTCAATTATATTCTAGTACTATAATATCATTACAATAGTATATGATATTAATCATAATGTCAATTTTCACTACTAATTCTAGTATCTAATATAATATCAATACAAAAGTATATGATATGAATCAAATGTCAATTTGTCAATTTAAATGTCAATTTTCAAATTTAGGTAATCATTTATATTAATAAATAAAATATTTAGCGGGATCCTATTACTAAGACTCCGCTGTCTGTCTCCAGGCTGTATCTCAGAAACCATAACAGCTAGAAAGCTGAAACTTTGACAAGATATGTATTTCCCGTGCCGCTATAACAACAAATAATAAAAATATAAATATAAAGGGGGCTGCCATACAACAAACGAAATTTTTAAATAGATTTTTACTCGATCTTTGTAACGATATTTGGTAGACCTTCTATACATTCACAGAATATTGAATCATACACAGTATCATTTTCATTGACAGTATCATTTCCCACTTTCACTAAATTAAGCAAAAGTGAGCCTTTTCATAAAAAAATATTGAGCAAGTATTATGCACAATGAACTGATATTACTTTACGCTCTAGATAAATCACTTTCACTGTAAAATATATTATATACATCTGATATAACAATAAACACAATATCAAAACGTCCAGCAATATCGTAAACCTAGTTACGATAAATCTATCAACAAATTCATTGCCGAAAGCCTTTTCAAATCTTGCCCTTAAAAGGACCCAAAGCTATAACCACGCTTTCTTTACGCCATTTAAACAAGTTAACACAGTTAAAGATCAATAAAAAAACCCGGCTAATAAAACGACAGTCGCAAATCGACGTTTTATCGCTGAAAGCTGGAAGCTTTACCGGTTATGGTAAAACCGGTTAATTTCGGTTATTTATAGCGCACTTTGGCAGGGTTTGACTGTTTTGATTACTACTCTATTTTATGTTTAAGTTTGATGCATATTTTACATAATTACACTACTCTTATTACGACATTGTTTTATCAAATGCGTTACATGATGTGGTTATGTTAAAATCAACCCCCGCCCCCCGCCCTTCCCTTGATTTATCCCTGCCATGTTTTCTGAAAACTATACTCTAGCGGTTTTTAAGGCACGAGTGAACCGGTTTCTTAAAGATAAGTGTCATCTTAGATCACAATATCGTGTACCATCAGGTGAGTTGTGATCAAGCGCAAGCCCATTATGTAAAAAAAGAAACAGAAAATTACTGTATGTACAAATACAATCACTTATTAGTAATGTAAAATTATATCTAATCTAAAAAATCTAAATAGTACCTACTCATGTAAGTCGAGTATCTCTAAAATAGCTATTCAAACTTTCAGGAATAGAAACTGAGAATCTGTCCAAACAAGAAAAAAATTAGCCTGAATTTTCAAAATCGAAGATCCATTCGATTTGAGTCCGAGGACCGTAACCGGTTAAACATTTGAACCGGATTCCGACCACTCGTTGAAAGACGACATCGCCCGAGCGTGGTCCGCGTAAATGCGTCCGTTCCGCCCATTGGCCAAGTCGTAAATTTGAAAATGGAACGGAGCGAGCGAGCCAATGGCGGCGAGAGACGGTTTATCGTAACGTCCGTGTTTCAGGACATGATCGGCATTATTCATGTTTTATTCACTATTTTATACAAACGCGAACATTTTAAATTAAGATTAAATTTTTCGTAATTACAGCGTAAACTCCATGTAACACTCCACGTTCACTCGATTTAACGACAAACTCTCTCAAGCGTCGAAACCAATTGGCTTTAGTTGGTTTAGCAATTATACATTCTCTCCATTTAACGACCACTCTCTATCACGTCATAAAATGCACAGTCCTTTCAGAGTCGTTGTATAGAGTTTACACTGTATTTATATCTATCTAGGCATCAAATTTAGATGTACTATTTTGTGTATACACGCCACAGGAGAAATTACTAAGAGATCGTAATAATTATAAAACTGGTTGAAATTTTTAGACTAAAAAAACTTAATAGACCTAGTATTGTTATAAACCAAATCTATTTGCCATTAAATAATTAAAGACCGGAAACTAAGCCCTGCCTAAAAAAATCAAAATTAATTAAATAGCAGTTTGACAAAAAATACACATTTTTATTTATTTGCTAAATAACTTTGTAGCTACTTTACTAAATAAACGTATAAAGAAATCAAAGCCTCTGTAGCTACTTCACATAACTACATATATTCTGTCGATACATTTTCGGCCCGTAGTGATGAGACACATCAGTCACGCGTAGTTTATCGATGTCTATCATGGATCGATGGACCTCACTATATCTTGTCCAGGGAAAGGGATGGATAAATGTTGTCTACTTTTAAGGAAATTGGAGAGATAAATAAATCTTGAAGAAATTAAGTATGTTTCTGTTGACTGAAGTTAATACTATTATTTGTGTTATATTCGTCTGTACTTCAATAAAGCCTCTATGTTTTTTACATGCTTTTGAACCGATTGCAGTTCAGTCAGGTGTGCGCGGACGCCTTGCATCTCGAGGGGTATAGGTTTGATTCCCACTAATGAGCTCAGGCCTAAAAAACCTTCTCCAATAGGTTTAGTTTTGGAAGATCACTTTCAAAATATGTTCGCGGGGTTAGCTACGACTTGTACCATTAAATTGAAAATCTAAAAGTCAAAGTCAAAGAATTTATTGCAATATTATGTCACATTACAGTAACCCATAGGGCATTGCAATTATTTACTGGAGATGAGCAACCCTGTCAATTCATTTGATTTTTTTAATGTTCTGTCATTTAAAAAGTCTTCTATTTTATAATAACTTTTTGTTATGAATAAGTTTTTTTAAGTTTCTCAGGAAAGTTTTAATATTATCGATACGCTTTAGGTCGTCTGGTAATTTGTCAAATATTTTAATAGCCATAGAATGTGGGCCCGAGCTCTGCATTTCTAATCTATCACCATGTAAGGACTTAACAGATTCCTTTAGTGCCAGTTTTTCAGACTAGGCAAACGCCACCTTAGGTCAGAGTGTCGCTGAGTCGTGTGGTTATGTGCCCTGCTGGTCAATTGCAAATTTTTATGCGATCGCAGTATTTTGAGATCTGAACATTTGTGATTATAAAAAAAAATACATTGAATAGCTTTTATATAAACTACTGTCCGTTTTCACTAAAATACATAACAAATAACTTACATTGTAAACTCCATGTAACGTCACTCGATTTAACGATAAACTCTCTAAAGCATCGAAATCAATTGGCTTTAGTTGATTTAGCTTGTATTCCATGAATTACAATGAAACATTCTTTCCATTTAACGACCACTCTCTATAACACCATAAAATGCACAATCCCTTCAGTGTCGTTATATAGAGTTTACGTAGTTTCTATAAATCAAATAAATAATTATAAGCAAAATGCCAGGAAACCAAATAATTGCCCAAAACTACACCAACGCTATCAAGTATTACAAAAAAAAACTTTGTTTCCGTATCTTCATCTAACATCTATACGCTCTACTTTTAATTTGACAGCTGTATACAAAAATCCACTATTTACAAAATTCAGGGAAAGCATCCGGACGGACTCCTTTCAGGCAAATTAATTAGCTTTCCATTGAATATGTTCTGGAAAACTCTAGCTATGGGTAGGAAAAATACGTGGGACTTCAAAAAAATCGTGAAACGAATGCTCTTCAGTAATAAAGAACACCTATACAAACATGGCAATACAAAATTCTGTAAAATGTATTTTTGTGTTTTTTTTTGACACATTTCAAACACGGCTGGTTAACCCCATACTGAACCATTTCTAGTTCGTATTATGGTTGCTAACACAATGCATACATAATTATATTTTATCTAGATACATATTTTATTTAACACCCAGACCCACAGCCAACAAATTTAGTTAAGCACAAAGATGTTGGCCGGGCCGGGAATCGAACCCGGAACCTTCTGATTGGAGTCCAGCATGGTAACCTTTACGCCAACGAGGTCGCTGATGTGTGTGTTCACTGACTATATATATTATTTTTGTATCTCTTCTATTTATTTAAAACGGAGTAGGATATTTATTTCATGAAATTATTTAATATAATTATTATTATTTTATTATATAATTAAATTATTAGTATGGTTTATTTAATTTTATCTAACTAGTATTTTCAAGTGTTAAGTAATTACCTATTGTAGTGTGACTTGCCTTTAACGTATGTAATTTATGGCTAACTAAGTTCTGTATTTCTGTAAGCACAACTTATTATAAAAAGAAAAAAACTATCGAGCGAATTTTACGTAATCGTATTTTGAAAATCTATCAATTATTAACACTAAATTAAAGTTAATAAAACTGGAAAAATCCCTAGCCTTGTCACTTTCGTAGGATTTTAAAGGATTTTTCAAAAATATTATAAGTAGCGCCCTAACTTCAGGGATCGCATCAAATCTCCCTAGTTATCCGAGCTACGGTTATTCTTCGAAAATAACTTACATTTCTTGAAACAAGTTTAACATAGCGGGGTTCAGATGAGATTGAATTCTGTAAAGTTTAAATAAACTATGTGCTCTCAGTACAGAGAATGGTCAAAGTTTTGGCCAAAAATTTTGCACCAACTTTGCGTGCAAAGGTTTCATTTGGAAATTCCAGGAGTAATTTGACAGAAGAGATTTTGAGTTTTAAAATATGCAAGTACATATTACTATTGTTACCGCGATAATCCGGGATAAAACGACGGCTTCGTTGGCGTAGTTGTTACCATGCCTGACTGCCAACCAGAGGGTCCCGGGCTCGATTTCCGGCACGGCTTACATCTTTCTGACGAATTAAATTTGTTGACTGTCGGTCTGGGTGTTAAATGTGTATCGATATAAAGTATACGTATGTACTCGTATATGTAGTATAGCAGTTGTGTTAGCAACCGTAATACAAACTAGAAATGGTTTAATATGGGGCAAACCAGCCATGTGTGAATTGTGTCCGAATTATTTATCATTTTCATTTATTTGTAAGTAAGTTTTTGATTTTTAATAATTGTGTAGTTTTTAATTGACGATTAATTTAGTTTTATACCAACGAACTACATATTTTACAACCTATAAGTTTGAATTAAAATTAAAACCAAGTCAAAAAAGAAAGAACCCTCATAGTTTATTAGAGGCCTTATTTCCCCGCCCAAGCCAGTGCAGTCACCCAAGCTGCCCAGGGCGGAAGTAATGACGTAATTATTAAATTCCCGCCCTACACCGCCCGCCAGCATCACGCTCCAGATACCCAAAGAGTCTCATGATGGGCGGTTTTTTTCTACCTCTAGGCTGCGAGCTTGTTTACCGTATTTGATATTTAGATTAGTTTAATTTTGTAATAAGCTGCTAGGGGCATTTTTGTGATGTAACTTTATAAGAAAGAGCTTGTTAATCATTTGACTAATATTTCAATTCAAGTCAACCTTACCACTGTATCTCAAGGTTGAGTTTCGACTAGTGCCGTAATAAACATAAGCTATCTTGCTCCGCGATACGAGTAACAGCTATAACATTTTATGACCGTACGCAGTGAGCGTTAGAAAATTAAACTGTATTACTATACTAATAACGCTTAAATTCCTCAAACTCAAATAAGACCACAATCTTACTTGTGATCTTATTTTCCTTACTGTTTTGTAGTTTATTTATTATCTTGCAACACATGTATGACATAAGGCTATGTTACATGTACCCTGTTGTAATAGGGCGTAGCAAGAGGCACTGGCTAGCTTTGCTTCGAGGCAAACTGTCTTACCTTCAAAACGACAGTGTCTTTAGAATAGTTTTTTTTTATCCTTGATAGGTTAGCGTTTGACTACAGCTAGCTAGATGTTAAGCTGCACTGCAGTCTACGGTGTGGCACGCTTACCTAGAAGATACCTATTAACTCTTTTGAAGGCCCCCGGATGATACCTCTCAGGAAACAGAGACTCAGTTCCAAAGCTTCGCAGTCCTAACAATAAAGGTCGACGCAAAGCGTTTTGTACGAAAGTTCGGAGCTTCAACGCTGTATCGGTGTCTCTTCACTGTCTCTCTGCTCGTTCTGTAGTAGAACGGAGATGGTGGAATCAAATTATGAAGTTCCATAGCACACTCCCCGAAATGTAACCGATAAAAAACCGACAAACTAGCAACCTTGCGTCGGTGCTCTAGGCTCTGAAGCTTTTTAGAGACATCACCTTAAATCTAGTACATTTTTGATCGAAGCCTAAAACAAATCATTAACCTGGCTAACTTATGATGTGTTGTGTACAGCGTCCCGAGACAGCGAAGGCGACTCCCGAGGGTACCGCTCGGCGGAGGAGCAGGCGCGGGAGCTGGCGCGCTCCATCCGCCGGGAGGTGGCCAAGCTGGCGGACAAGTGGAACTCCCTGGTGGACCGCAGCGACGCCTGGGGGCAGTGTCTCGATGACGCCGTGCAGGTATGGACACCCTACTCACACTATTATTGGAATAATGTAAAATGTGCAGTATGGACACCTTAGTTTGAGATGACCGCTTAGTAGTCCGAATGGAACGCATAGAAAATACTGTAAAATTATAATTTTGTTTTGTGTTCTCGTTTACTCTAGTTTTTTAAGGCTGATAAAGAAAAAATCTTGAATTGAAATTGTAAATTAAAATGAAAAAAAGTAAGAATAAACTAAGAAAAAAATATACTAAGTATTGCCATCCAACGTGGCAATGCTGCCAGCATTTTGGGCACCTTTTCCTCTACCTCTGGACTTTGGAGGTTAAGTTTTAGTTCAGTATTTTTTATGATTGTTATGTTGGTTGTAAATAAATTTACTAAAAAAAAATGAAAAAATTAATGTCACTGTTTTTGCTATAAATCGTAAACGGAAAAAAATATTGAATAAATAGCTTAAAAACCGTCTCAAGAACCAGTCTCTAATCTATTGATGGGTGTGGACTCGCACGATCCAACTAGGTCAATCTGCCCTATAATCACAATTATATCGTAAACAAATCTCATCTAATGTTTAATTTTTTTTATTTTAAATCTGGTTTAATTTTTTGGCATAGTTTAGGCGTATGAAATACTAGAAAATGCGCCACTAAGCGAGAATCCAGAAAACATTGGGTATCACACTGCCATCTATAGAAGCTTACTGAAACTTTTAAGAGAACTATTGATGCAGGAAAAGGTTCGAAAGAATAGTTAGCAGTGCGCCGTCGGGATGGCGCCACTTGTTTAAGATTCCGCTTTCGAGAATGCAAGCTTTGGTGTCAAACATATTTTGTTTGTTTGATTAAATTGGATATATCAAATCTGGAATTTAATGAGATTTTAATGTATGAAATCAATATTATATTAAGGTAAATTAATGGTGTAAAATATCTGTACCTAAACACATAATTTTGTTTAAGGCGCTATTAGGAGCCAACTGATATTTATTTTGAAATATTTATTTTAATATTGTATTGTTAATAATTTATTTGGGTAAATACTTTAAACGGTCCAGGTGCATCGCTCTAAAATGTGTGGCACGGGGAATTGAGTTTTTTTTTACTCTTAAAGGGCTTGCGCTTGACCGCAATTCACCTGATGGTAAACGATATTGCGATCTAAGGTGGAGCGCGCTTGCCCAGAAGGAACCGGTTCACTCTTGCCTTGAAAACCGCTACATCACAGTTATCAGGGAACAGGGAATTTAGCAAAGAATTCTACACCTTGGCGGTACGCACAATGAAGGTGGACGCAATTCGCTTAGTACGCGACTTAGGCACCTCCATAGTATAACGATGCCGCCTTGGTGTTTCCCTTCTCGTCCGGAAGATATGCGACCATTCTACGTACCTACTTTACTATTGATTACACAGGTCTACAAAAAAAATATACTTGTTTGGTGCCGCTAATTCTAGGTTATATTTCGGTTAATTAGCCCACAAGATGTCTTGTGAAGCTGTCAAAATTATGAAGCTACGTTCAGGTTTGTATTGATCGATATAATAACTTAAAAAACGTTCTTCTTTCTTAGGAAATCAGAAGGCCGAAAATTACAAAAAGTTTGTTCAATACCTCTAAATTGGCTTTAAAAATCTTGGATGTAATATTATTATGGGTGTGGCGTCTCTGTCGCACTTCATCGCCCGCTACCAATCAGAGCGCTTGTCCTGAATCGCGCAAACGGTATTTACAGCGCGCGTACGACGGGTTCAAGCTACAATGCATGACCGTCGGACGGCCGTCTCCGGACACAACATCTGTCCGGGGGATATCCCTTTGCTAGATGGAGGCAGACTATCGTCGCTCCATATGAGCATAAAAGTACACTATCTGGACAATCATTTAGACTAGTTTCCTGAAAATCTTGGAGCGTATAGCGAAGCACAAGGAGAACGTTTTCATCAAGATTTAAAGGTGATGGAAGATAGGTACATTATATGTTATAGATCTTTCATCAAGACATCTGACTAGCGTCCGATTGAGTTGTCAGCTGTCAGCTGTCATCTAGAGATCCTAATTAGAGCAACACAATATACAGGAAATGTCCCGCTCGGTTGATCCGCGCATAATGTACCACGGCACGCCTCGAGCGACTCAATAGATATTATAACTAAATGGGCGTTTAAAACTAAATCAATGTAACCAGCCAAGTGTGAGTCGGATTCGTCTACGAAGGGGTCTGTATAAAAATCGTTGTTGTGTAGTACTTAGTCTCCCTTTAATATTCATTTAGACATCATTTTATAATTTACTAGCTGACCCGGCTAACGTTGTTTTACCCCACTTAGGGGTATGAAAAATAGATAGTGTAGCTTATATGGCACGTTCGTAGATTTACCATAGCAGCGACATCTATTGATTACTTACTCAACCCAGTCGAAAGGTATCGACATCTGTTAGAATCATTTGGAGTTAACAGATAATTGTGACTGTCAAATAATAACAGACAATAATTAGCAATAAATTAAAATTGCGACTATAATTTGAGATTTAAACTATCCTATCTCTCAAGTTGGATCGAACTGCACATGGTGTGCGAATTTTATTATAATCGGTTAAGTGGTTTAGGAGTCCATTAAGGACAAACATTGTGACACGAGATTTATAGGTATATATTAAGATTTTCAAATCAAATGGAATAGTTTATTTAAGGACAAGGGCTTACGTACATACTATAACTACTATACAGTAAATGCTCCCATAGCATAAACATAAATGTTGTGCCTATTGAATTAACAGTTCTGTCTTTATAAATAATTAGATTTGAGTAAGGCCGCTGAGGTAACTCCATGTAGCCTAACCTAGCCGTGAGCCTGTGTCTTGTGAATTTAAAGTTTACATAATTATTATTTAAATATTTTAAGTCGTTTGGAAATCGAGATCAAAATACTTAATACGTCTTTAAAAAATCTTCTGTTTTTAGTCAAATGTTTTAGTGTTACAGCGGAAACAAATATAAATTATCTGTCAATTTTAAATCTTTAGCTAACACCGTTCACGAGTTTTTCTCGAATTTCCAAAAGTCGCTCGCCTTGACGTAATATAAAAAAATATATATACAGAATAAGTAGTAACTAACGAAACTAAATCTTTTAAGACCGGCTTTACTATCAAGAAAAAAAATGAGAATCGGTTCACAAATGTCTGAGAAATCGGTGAACATACATAAAAAAACATACAGTCGAACATATAACCTCCTCTTTTTTTGAAGTCGGTTAAAAACAGCCTTTGTTTAATACAACATTAATAAATTCCACAACTTCATACATTTCGTCGCTAGTTCACGAACTTTTTGTATAGAACAATATATATTAGAAATGCGCGACTGCGAATAATCTGACCAGTCGAATTATCTACAACTACTAATTTACACGTTCGACTTGAATATTAGTAATATACTAATGTTAATAATCGAATGATGACTACTAATTAGTTACTAATGGCGTTTTGACTCGATTGTTAGCGAATCTTGTCAATGTCACTAAGACTTGGTAGTTTCAAATTAATGAATCGTATGAATGAATCGGCTCAAGTAGTAACTAATGTAGTATTCATTCAGTCCGGTTAATTTTGAGTGGGAATCATGTAAGTTACTAATTTTCGGAGATCATTCGAATGAGTCGAATGATTTATAAAGTCGAATAGTTCGACTGGAATCATTCACAGTCGCGCATCGCTAAATATATATTTTCAATAACATCACATAGAATCCCCGCCCTGCCCCGCCCGCCCGGTGATAGAGTCCGGATAAATCAGGCAACTATTTTAATTACTACAGTTCTGGTGGAGGGCGGGACCTGCGGAGTTACCCAACTGATGTTCTGTGGTGTTCGGTGGAGATTGCTCTAGCTTTGTTGTTGCCACTGATGTCTGGCTAGTGCTTTTAATATAATGATTATAATAAAATAATAATCAAATACAAATACAAATGATTGATAACACCAAAGCTACAAGTCAAATAGGTAATATGATATCATTACAAAAGTATATGATATGTATCCATGTCAATTTTGAATATAAATCATAATAAGATTTTTTTTCAATTTATGACATATTGAACACCGCAAGGGATACTTCTGAATATTAATTTAGCATATTTATATATACACACATGTAGCTAAGAAAAATATTTCATTTTATTTCATAAAAAAGTCTTCATATGTCAAATCGACATTGCAATTTTGCATGTTACATAAAAGTACCTCTTTTATAGGTGGACAATTTCTACGAATATTCCTTTATTTTCTTACATGAGTGTCTCTGCCTGTCAGTAATGTCCGAATGCAATAATCGACTTTGATATATATCGTTTTGTTGCATGAGGTGGGACTGTTCTTAGTTTTGTTGCATGCAAATTAATCCAAGAAGGTCGCAGACACAAAAGGTTACCTCGTGTTTTGACGATCAATATTGTTAATTTAGACTCGTAAATAATGACTATTTATTAACTGAGACTCGAATTTTCAACATTCTGGCCTCTTCAGAATCGATTGAACAACTCTCGAAAACATTTAATAATAATAATAAATAATAATAAATATTTGGACACATTTCATACACGGCTGGTTAGCCCCACACTGAACCATTTCTAGTTCGTATTATGGTTGCTAACACAACTGATATGCTACATATTATATATAAATACATACATATTTAACACGGACAACCAGACCCACAGCCAACAAATTTAGTTAAGCACAAAGATGAATAGGGAATCGAACCCGGATCCTTCTGATTAGCAGTCCGGCATGGTAACCTTTACGCCAACGAGGTCGTCAAATACGTCGTTCAATCGTTCGTACAGCCGTTTGGAAATAGATACGTACGTAAGTACGTACTCGAACGTATTCTACATCTTTACTTTGCGAAACTGGTGTATTATTCTGAGTACCGAAGTAGAATCCAAGTAGAATGTAAGAAGAATCGAGTGAAACTGAAATCGTCGCACTTTGCATGTCGATAACAATGCGCTGCTTCGTTATCGACTCGTTTCGCGACCACTTGCGATGAGTGTGGGTAGGGATGGGACAGCGCGAGACAATTATTGTGTCGATATTATTTTGGAAAATAGTCTATTTTTTAGAGAAGGTTTTATATGTATAGCAATGCATATATTTAGAACTTAAAAAAATGTTTCTTATTATATTTTAATCCGCATTAGCTCATAAGGTAATCTTGAAATAGTCCAATACTTAATAAACCATTAAGACAAGACAAGACCTGATGTTTAACTACCCATTAATCCCCAAGCATAAGCATTAAACATATGCAGCCTACTATACTT
Organism: Mellilla xanthometata; assembly: GCA_035578125.1. NCBI lineage: Eukaryota > Metazoa > Arthropoda > Insecta > Lepidoptera > Geometridae > Mellilla > Mellilla xanthometata. The sequence continues at coordinate 498,018 of JAPUBQ010000026.1, forward strand.
TACCACTGCTGAGAGCCTTCTCTCGCTAGGGGAAAGGCATAGGCCAAGTGTGAGTTGACACGTGGTTTCGGACATTACGGTTCTCCGAACATCTACCCACATTATTATTGGTGCTGGGCTGGATTCAAACCGGAAAATATCGCAGCCCAACACTCCCCCGATGAACCACACTAGCTCGATCCACACGTAATAAAAACTATTCGCAAAATACCTCAAAGGAATTCAGTTACAATCACTATCAGCTTTCTAAAGAAACCTTGAATGGCCACTTTCGCTAGTTACTCTAACTACATGCGCAATTACTCTTCTAAAGTCTAGACTCTAGACCTTCGGGTAAAAGTGTCTAAACACTACGCTAACTGGTATTTAATTAATTCGAAATGTTTCTGAGATTTCTTAGAAGCAACACGCATTCCTTGCAGCTTCACCTAGATTTTCGTTTTGTTATTTCAAGATTCGTGAAAATAATGTAATTTTTATTTACACAAATCAACAAGTCGACAAATTTAATTACATACAAACGACTATCCTGCCGTAAGAGAAGTTGGTTGACGAAAGATTCTTGTGAAAATGACGTTCATTTAATTAAGAATTTTCTTTTTTATTTTCACTTTGACCTTTATTAAATATTAATTGTCATTTTTAAGTTTATCTTAACCAGACATTCAACTCAACTCTTACAGGGAAAGATAATATTTTTCAAAAGATATACTTGTATTATAACGTAAAGAAACAAGGATCGCAATTCGTCTCAGTTTTTTTGTAGTGGGCGTGGATTTTATATTTTGGCATATGTAATATATCTTTTCTAATTGGCCCATATTATTCATTTAATCCAAATCAGTTGCTTGTTTTAATTTCAATCGTTCACTTGTTATCGATACTGTTAACAATAATGTCGAATAAAACATCGATATTATCCTGTCGCCACCCCCTCCCTATAATATCTCGTGGTTAGGATTCGGTTCTCGTTAGTGCAGCTATCGGGACGCTCTACTTTTACACAAATTTATACATTTTCCTGCTTTTCCACGATTTTTCTACTTTTTTCCGGTTCTATCCGGTTTCCCCGCGCATTTTGAATACTGGTTCTGTGAGAAATTCGTTTGTTAGTCCTCGCTGAGTGTTGCTTTCATTTTGTAGGGTTTTGAAGCTTTTATGTGTTTTATTGGCTTTATTTTTATATCAAGAGTCTAGCCGAGCTACAAAGTCTATTCTGTCCTGTGTCTCATACATTTGAAGATTTTTGTTTTAAACCCCCGACTCTAAAACGACGGGGCGTTTTAAGTTAGACCTGTCGGAAGAATCGATATTTTTTGTGTGAAAGGCATAATTGACAAGTGTTTTTAACTATTTATGTTTCATGAATATCGGCACAAGATGGCCGCCGTCACAAAATGGCGGATTAATTATATGTAAAAAAACTACATTGAAATAGCTTTATCCGTTCGGGTTAAAGCAAGAAATGTATTAAAATACAATTATCTGGATATTTAAAAAAAACCATTGGTAGTTTCCGTTCGTTATTCCAGTACTGCGAGTGAAAATGTTTCCCTTTCAGACAGGACGCTGGGTCAGCTAGTATGTTATAATGCCTAACATTATAGCCATACGTGTTTTAAAGCGTCGTGTCAGCTACCTCGACAGCCGTTTGAGCGCCGTGTGTATGCATATATTAACTCTACGGTGTTTGCTTTATACCCCATAGCCCTGTAGCTATAGGCCATGTCAAAGGCACTCTTATATCGTCCATACAAATATGCAGCCTAATAATAAGATATAAATAATATTAAAACACATTTCAAACACCTCTGGTAAGCCCCATACTAAAGCATTTCAAGTTTGTATTATGATTAATAACACAACTGATATACTCCTACTACATATACCTACATACATAAAAACTTTATATGGATACAAGAAAAAAGAAAAAGGGCATGAGTTTACTATACTATTGTATCTATTACGATATACACAGAAATACAAAATATCACCACGTCACAAAAATATTTTAATTCAAGTCAATCTCACCACTGTTAAGATACAGGTTGAGTTCCGACTAGTGCCGTAATAAACATAAACTATCTTGCTCCGTAGTAACAGCTATAAAATTGTATGAGCGTACACAGTGAGCGTTAGAAAATTCAACTATACTATACTATACTAATAACGCTTACACGCCTCAAACTCAAATAAGACCTCACTCTTACTTGTGGTCTTATTTTCCTTGCCGTTTTTAGAGACATCACCTTATATCTAGTACATTTTGATCGAAGGTTACAAAAAAAGAATCCACTTCCAAAGTCCTATAATTAATACAGCCTTAAACTGTAAGAAGGTTTCTAATATCATGTAGTATGTCCTCATTCTGAATATCCCTTGCACCTCCATCCCTGACCACCATAACGACCGCTACTGATATTTATTGCTGTAATTTCCTTCACAGCCACAATAGATATTGATTTACGGTAATACTCACCTAACTGTTTATTAAGTGCTCCATCTTAGTAAACCGAGCGAGAGTAGCGAGCGAAGCCTCGCTTCAGCAATTTGTTATGTTTTTATATACATACTAGCAGATCATCCAAACTTATAAATAAACTGATAAAATAATCTAAGTTGCAAAGTAAAACAAAATATAGCTTTTGTTACTCAGGGATTTTTCAGACTGAATTTTTCAAATCGGTCTAGTAGTTTCGGAGCCCGTTTGCGTCAAACAAAGAAACAAAAAATCTTATTTTTCCTCTTTATAATATTGGTATAGCTGCGGCTATCTGTAAACAGCTATAATCTGGAATAAAAGGTAGCGTGTAATCCAGAGTTTAAGCTGTCTTCATTTCAAAATGAAGAAGTAACAAACATACACTTACACACACTCATACACAAGCTTTGGTATTTATAATATTACTGGGATTTCATATATTGCATGGTGGTAAAAAAAAACATTAAAAAAATTGTGAATATGTATTCCTATTTCATGTTCAGACGGCAAAACCAATTGGAAATAAAAATGTAATTTAGATAACTTGGACCCTGGACACATAATAATAGCTTGTGCCCAGGATTAACACATAATCTATTTTTTATCTACTTACCTAAAGCAGTGAGTGTAAAACATAATAAGAAACTACCAATTAACAATCCTTTAAAGACAATTTCCAATAAAAAGACCTTTAATTAACTGCTCAATATTTACATAGTTTGTAATATTTTCCTTTCATTATTACAATATTGAATAATTAATAATTTCCCGTATTTTTTTTTAAATTTAATTATTATTGATTCTAATGTCAAAATGTTAATTATATTGTCAATTATCAATTTAAAATAACGCATTCTTAATGCAAAATGTAGTTACGTAGTGTGCTGGTCGTAGAAATGTTTAGTACTAACGTCGTAAATTCTGGGTACCTAGACTGCCTAGGTCATATACTTAGTTTAATAAGCAAAACTTAGTGCTTACAAAGTTGTCGTTCTAGATTTATTACACGCCTTTAATAACTTGAGTTATTTACAGGAGTACTCGTCTAGAAGAGATCGCTTAAAACGATAATACCGCCAATTGTGGTACACTAGTTTTATTTTAGTTCCAACATAAATTAAACTATGTGTATCTATTAGTTCCAGAGTTTTAAGAAATTCTGTGGTTGTTGATCCATGGAAATACAAAAATTCATAGACCAAACCTTTCTTTTTTATTTGCTTTTTTTTTTAAACAGCTGGGTATTTGAGCAGGAAATCACGTTTCTACACGGCTCAGATACACTCTAGGTGAAGGAGGACTTTGCCTAGTTTGGGATAACAGGCATTTTGAAAATTATATCTAATATTTAAGTACATATCGAACTTTGCCACGGTTACCTAAGACCTAAGTTTCCTAAGACCTAAGGTACATTTAACCAGCACAGTAAATTTAAGAAAATCAACTACTGTAAGGGGGGTGTCGATCAAAACACAGTCGGACGAGCTGATTGTTTTTATTTAAGAGACCAATCCTATCACTGTGGCATCTGCCTGACATATAAAGGGCGAGGGAATATTTAGCCGAAGTACCACAACTAGAACCCCGGCAGTAGTACGTCCCAACAATGGTGGAAGCGTATTACCGCGCGTCAGTTCTAGTTATGGTTGGTGTTTAAGTATTCTAGATGCTTGTCCCAGCAGTGGTGGAAGCAAGATCCGTATTACCTGAACCTTCCCTAACTTACAGAGGAAGTAAAATTAACAATGGTGCGGTGACTGCAGACTGTCCTGTTTGTAGCAAAAATCTCGTCATCGCGATTCAGCTTTCTTGCTTTTTCCACCTAGCGCCATCTATTGGCGAGGGGCGTAACTATTTGCTATGCTCGATGCGGGCTGTCTATGTCATGCTTGTTAAACTACAAATTAAGTTCAAAATTCCAATGGTTCAAAGTCTGAAAACACCATACAAAAGTTAAATCAAAAGACTTAAAGCCTGCAACTATAGTCTGTATCATGTTCATATTTGTACTTATAAATTAAGAACCTGTTTTAAAAAGTTCAATTTGTAAAAGGCAATTCTTTCAAAAGCCATATTTTCTCATCTCATCGAGTTGAAAGCAAAAAGATTGTAACAAGTGTTTGCGGCACCAGATGTGTATCAAGACCTCAATTGGACCAGTTTGCTTGCGTCCACGCAACACGCAATATACAGGATGGTTTTTGAACATCAAACTCCACCTTTGTTGTCCAACTGCGAAAGTATGGAAGTCTTTGCCAAGCTCCCTATTCCCCAAAAACTTCAAGCTGGCGGTTTTCAAATCAAGAGTGAACCGGTTTTTTCTAGATAAGCGCGCTGCCATTTAGATCATATTAATGTCGCCTACCATCAGGTGAATTTTGATCAAGCGCAAGCCTATTTATTGTAAAGAATTAAATATTGTTTAAGACGATGCGACGAAAAGTGTTTTTTTCGGTTTAAATCGTAACCGGTAAAAAATAACGAAATAATAGCTTAAAGAACGTCTAAAGAGCCGCTCTAAGAATATTTGTACTTATTTTGGTATCAATCAGACTTATGAATTAAAAATAAAACTTGTAAAAAAACTAAAATTAAGTTAATTGATCTAGTTTTTTTCATATTTTTTACTTCACTTTTTAATAGTCCTGATCACATACAGTTTAAAATATTAAAAAATCGCCAAAAACGGACCTAAAAGTAGTTACTATAACATCACGTGTTCACATCATAACCAAATATTCAAAAGTAATTCACAATTAAAAAAAGATTATATTAGATTTAGATTATATAATTTTCACTATAAAGAAACACCCTGTTTTATGCAACTCGATGCATTCCGCAAAATTCAGTTCATACATACCAATATGTAACTGAAATTGAAATAAATGGTCAGGATTTATGATTATTATTACGAAGTGTAAAGGCGGAAAAAGAAAGCAGAAACCAATAAATAAAAAACACGCTGTAAAAACCTGTAATTAAAAAACCGAAATTTAATATTGGACCGAGTAACAAACAAGGAGTCTGTCCCAAGAGGTTATAATGTTCGCCAATAGATGGCGCTAGGTTGCAAGCTAACTCGCGGTGACGTTATTCTCCTAACAAACGTGGAGATCCGTCCGTCAGGCATAGGCGTTTTCATGACAAATATTTTGCATTCACCTCTGTTGAAAGTATCTCGAAAATTTTTTTTACACTGATTAGGTTTGCACTGTCTACTGTAGATTAATCTTTCTTTCTTTCTGTTTTCAGGTAAGAAATTTGACACAATTCCAGTAAGCAGTTGTAAAGGTTTTTGAAAGGTAAGTGGTAGGAGAAGAAACAATTAATTGGATATTTCTAATAAAGTGATAACGTCTTTTTAGTAAATGAATGAAGGCTGCAGGCATTAAAATTAAGTGTCACGTTCCGCCAACCGAACGTGGAAGCGAGAGCGCTGAACATGGGATAGAGAGGCACGATCGGCCACAACATTCGGCTTGTGACATATTCTATTTTATACTCCTATGATCTTTAATAATTACGTTTAACATTTTTAAGACTACACAGACTAACCATATTTATCAATAAAATTTTGTTATTCCCGAACATAGGTTTACTAGTGGAAAAGCTTTTAACTTTCCATTTTGCGTATGCTGAATCCAATTTTGACCAAGAATAAAGTCATAAAATGAAATCCACGCAGCTAAAAGCATTCACTATCGAAAACATGTGAAAATGTAGCTCATATTTACTAAAGCTTTCGAAAACAGATGATCGTGCGTTTATTTTAATTAATCAATTAGTGATTGTAATAATTATTAATACAATCTCTTCAATTAGTGCGGTAGGTATAGACGCAGTGGATAAAACAGCAGTGAATAATGTTGAAATCTACTATTAAAATTAACTTCACAACTTCTGACGCATAAACCATGTGTGAGACGTTTTATAAGTTTGACGTGTATCTGTGAATCTATGTGTGTGTGTGTTTGTGGCATCGTATTAGCTTCCTAACGGATAAACCAATTTAGATTTTCGGTTTGGATAGTTCGCAAGACGCCTGTGAAACCAACCCAAATTGACCACCATCACAGAAAAATTGAGGCTATCATTTTTTTTCGCAAATTCCTCATTATAGTTATCAAAATAAAGGTCTTGGCGAATAAAACATATCTAATGCTAATCGATGTATTTCAAATTAAACACGGCCGCTACCACAAAATGGTATCAATTTTATCAAATACTAGTTGATCGTCCTTACGATGGATATAAAATAATGTAAACTGTAAAGAGAAACAAAATATAGCCTATGGTTACTTAAGGATAATGTAGCTTCCCAACGGTGAAAGTATTTCAAATAAGTCCTGTAGTTTTGGAGCCTATTTGCGTCAAACAAAAAAGCAAACTTTGTCTCTTTTAAAATATTGGTATAGATTAATTTATACTCGTTTAAAACAAATCAAAGTACTGTTACTCAGTGTATGTATGTACATGAGTTTCCAATTCGTTTTGTGGTCGGTCAACAGTTGGACTGATAATTTGAAACTATTACAACTAGCGGATTTTACTGCCTCTGTTAAAGTGTATGTGAATGAATGCATCAGCTAAAATAAACGTGTATTACTGGTTATTTCTATATCTGCAATGTATTCAGAAATATTTTGTTTTGCTGTCATTTTATAGAGGAATACCTACCTACCATTTGTAAAGATAAGGCAGAATATTTTAATAAGTTTTAAATTCTTTTTATAAACAGCTACGTATTTGACCTGCAGGACGCATATTTATACAAGTCACCAAATACAAATACAAATACAAATACAAATCATTTATTGATAACACCAAAGTTTCCAGTATGCCTCCGAAACGCACAGTTAGGCGTTTGGCAGATAGATTTCTCAATCGGTCTTTGATTTGATTGATTGAATTCCGAAACCTTGGTTAGTTAAGTAATATTATAGCTTAGTTTTCGGCGAAAGATTTTTTTAATAATCTAACTGTTCCTGTAATAAATTTAAATAAATCCGACTCGAACTTTCGTTAACTATTTTTTAGTAATATCTAAAAATTTACTAGTGCACATAAAAAAGCAAGTTCTTTAGTTAAACTAACTTAAACTTAAAAGTTACAATTCCTTAGATAGCAATCAGATTTTTTTAATTAACATTTATGGTCAAACCATATCTAAAATTTCTTACACAGTCTGCCTAAATCCTATTCACACGTTAATCTAAAGCTCCTTACACACGACACGTCAGGGCATATACACCCCCCTCCCTTTAACCACCCGTTCCCCCCCTAGCCCTGGGGGCTGGCCAGCGACACATAGCCAATCGGTTATACTAATAACTTACGCCATTAATATGCTAATGTCGCCACACAGTGGGCAGAAGCGCTTGGCGCACAGCCAGTATGGAAATCGTTTTTTTTTTTTGCTCTTGACACCTCGAGATAGTACGGTTCGGGGGTTAGAGCGTCGTTAGCGAGTACACGTGGGATTTGCTGAGCTGAAAAGAGAGGTGAAAGCCTTTTCGGTTGCATCTCGCTGGTGAAACGAAAATTTTGGCACCCCTATTTTGATATTGAGCATAGTTCACATATTTTCTTTACTGCTGGTAGCTTTGGTTGGGAAGGTATTTTATGTATACAAGTATGTGAAACAACAGTTCAACTTATCAATCTATATTTTTCAAAAAACCGAAAAAGATCACGTTTGGCCGTATCTTGCCTGATGTTGAGCTTTCGGTGGTTTACATATAACATGCTTGCCTAGAAAGAACCTGTTTAGTCTGATTTGGAAACTCCCAAAATTTTACTACTCAGAAAACCAAAACTCTGAAAAGAAGTTCCAAAGCTTCAGTCTTCACAATGAAGGTCAAAGTAAACGTTTTGCGTGAATTCTACATACGAGTACAAACAAATTAATACCCTTGGTATTTATATTTGTGTTCTGTAACACAAATAAAACACATAGAGCGACGAAGATATGACTCTATCTAACCCTTCTCCATACAGAAGTCACGTCCGCAGACAGTCTGGATTAGAGTTTCTCTACGAGAGTTCTCGAACCGAGAATTCCCGGGAAATTTTGCTTTACTCGAGACGAGAAAAAAGTGGTCGAGAAATCGAGAAATCGAGAAATTCAGTCAAAATTTTCAAAAACATAATAACGCGCTTGCGCTCGCGCCTGGCTCTATCTATATATAGTTTAAGAGTATTAATTACTTATAAGGTTCCTATGTTTACTTACGTAACGAAAAAGACTGTCCATTTATAACAAATATTGAATAGTATATACAAAGACTAAACTAAAGTACCTACTTTACACGTAATTATTAAGCTAGTCTGATTGTTATTTTTTATATACAATTTAAATACTGTCGTTTTATGTTGCATAATTGTAAAGATAAACTTAGTGTAAAGTTTACACACTAAATCATTTACTTAGTGTGTAAGGAAGGTACTAAGTTTTATTGTGGTCACGTGAAGATTTTGTTTTTAGAAGATATTTTATTTAATTTTTCAATCTAATCGAAAAAGACTAATCCTAATTGTTTCTCGCTAGAGTTTATTTCTCTTATTTAAAATTTTCAAGTCACACGACGTGAAAATAAAAATAAATATTGTTGATTATAACATAAAAAACGTAGTTTTATTGCTAAATCACACATATTTAAAACAAATCGTATTTCTCGGCAACCCGGGAATTCCCGGGAAAAAGTGGTCGAGAATTCTCGTGCTCCGGGAAATAAAAAAGGTCGAGAAATGAGAAACCCTAGTCTGGATACAAAAAAATATTTCACTCTTGGACCATATTAAGTGCGCAAAATTCAAAATTTCGTTTGCTTAGTCCAGAACAAGCGGTGTGATTGGGCAAGGGCGGAAACGTATATCAGCGAAACTACATGCATCTGAGCTACTAGGCTACTTATGGTCTTGGAGGTCTCCGGGATGTTTCCCGGAAGAACCCAGAGTCCTCCGTTAACCACAAAGAAAAGTTCACCGAGGCACAGAATAATAACTTGTACTTCGTACAGAAGCTTCACTTCGTAATGGTTTTCAAAGAAATATGAACTCAATCTGATAAACAATATGATCTAATTTAGCTCGCGGTCCAGTCAATCACGTGATCATTTTGTTGCCTACCAATTTCTTTTCAAAGGAATATGGGCCTTAATTCACTATGCTACGGGTCATAATACGTTGTACATGGTTATACGTAGTACTAGTTATTATTCTGTGGTATTGAAAGAGCCACGGACTATGGTTGTTTACTTCGAGAAACTACTTCATATGCCATCTAGCGCGAATAGAATTCCATAGGTAGGTATCATCTATAGTATCACCGAAAATATTTTGCGTTGGGCTCTTAGTCTAAGTTAGTAAATGTACGACAAATGAAATGCAACTCGAATGAAACGACTAAAATAATATATTTTTTATTGTACTTTTAGGATATTGGAATAGTACGGGGAGAAACGGTTTGTAGTTTGAATTAATTTCATAATGTAATCCAGTCAAAATAGATTTTACACTTACCTGTCAGCGTCTTTAGGTAACAAAAAAAAGGTTAAATTTCGATCACGATCCGTATTTAAACAATTAAATACTGCACAGTATTTTTTTTGCTTTTTTTCGTTTTGTGTCCATCTTGCAATTATATAATGAATCAGTCAAATAACACAGAATAATAACTAGTACTTCGCAAATAATTAAGTTGAACGTGGTCGAACATATAGCGCGCACGCGTGTGTTTTCGTTCGCTTGTGGCAGCCTACTAGATTGGCCACTCCGGAGTGGCCGCCGCCCGTAGGTATGTTTTTAACACCTACACGCGGAGTGACACAGGCCTGACCGAGGCGAGTATTTTAATGGCTACAAATCCCACATAACCTGGCTGCGTATCATTGAAGCCAAGTATATAATGAAGATTTCCTACTCGTCAATAAAACCTTCCTACCTAAAGCCTACTAACAAACTGCCACCATAGCCAGGTATCTTAGGAAGATTTCCGCCTCGTCAAATAACCTACCTCCCTAAAACGTACTAACACATTGCCACCATAGTACACCATATAGAATTATAAGGCTGTATAATTAAGCCCCGGTCTGTCAACACAGCCACTCGTCCACTGGGCAAAGCGTATGTCATCAAAGATTAGCTACATCGGAGACTATCACTAGCGTCTGGTGTACTATGACATATTCTGGACACAGGGCGGCTATCGTTGCTATGACAACCTCAATTATTAACCTGCAGAGTTAAGAATTAAATAGAGTGTCTCTATCTATACCTCTTTACCAATATTATAAAGAGGAAAAACTTGATTGTGTTTTTGTTTGTTTGACGCGAATCGGCTCCGAAACTGCTGGACCGATTTGAAAAATTCTTCCACCGTTGGGAAGCTACATTGTCCTCGAGTAACATAGGCTTTATTTTGTTTCTCTTTACAACTTGGATTATTTATAGTCCGTGCGAAGTCGGGGCTGGCTTCTAGTTAAATATATACATGGTATTTTTTTTTAATGTTAATAAGGTTCACGTTTGACCGCAGTTTTTACCTGAATTTAAGATTTATTTTGGTCTCAGACGTAACACGCTTACCTAGAAGGAACCTGTTTAGTCTAGATTTGTAGACCCCCAAATTGTACGTAAGGAAAAAGAGAATCAGGAAGAGAGTTCCAAAGCTTCACAGTCTTAATGAAGGATAAAGACAGAGAATTTTCAAGCGCTCGCCTAACTAGCAACTACCCTCAAGTTGAAAAATCTTTCGCCAAGCGCTTAACTGTGTACCGACCAACTCCGTAAAAGTCAAGTTATTCCAGACTATGCCTACTTAACTGAGGCTAGAATGTCACTAACTCATTTCTCACGAAGTGGTGGCGATTCAGCGGCTCACGCGACTAAACTAAATTTAAAGTAGCTCTGTCTCTTTTCGTCATAAATGACCAAAAAGAGATGGTACGATCTAAACCATAGACAAAACATCTAAAATCACGTCAAACACGACCGATTTAGAGCTGATACAATTGAGTGCGCTCTAACATCGCTTACATTTTTCATATTTGACGTGATTTAATTGTTTTGTGTGTGGTTCAGAACGTGCTGTCTCTTTCTGGCCACTTAAGATGAAAAGAGACAGGGCTTCTTTAAATTTAGTTAAGTCGTGTGTGCGGCTGAATCGCCACCAATGTCAAGATGTACAAATTTTTTTAGACAAACTGCATTTATTTTATCAGAGAGAGATAGATATATATTTCTCGTCTGTAGAGTGTAGATATAATAATAAGGTAGGTAGCTGAGTGGGGTAGCGCAGGCGGAGGCGATTATTTATTCAGTGCAGTGTAAGTGCCACTCATAACACTGTCTTAATTAACCAACACTGAGGGATGCTGCAGTCAGGAAGAGAGCTTAGTTACAAGCGTTAGCGGGAGCGGGTAAAGATAGATAGATAATTATTTATTGAACACAAACTTATTTAAACTAAGTGCAGTGATTGAATGTGCGGAAGTAGAGTGCGTCCTAGTGTTGGGTGATTTTAATGCGCATCCGAACACTCTTTTTGGAAAAGAGTTGACGGATTATTGTCGCGAGCAATCACTAGTGTGCGTAGATTTGGATAGGCTCAAAGCGGACACCTTCACGTTTGTAAGCGGCGCCCACGGATCTACGCGTTGGCTCGACCATTGTCTTGCAACAGAGGCGGCCGCCCGCCTGGTCACATCGGTAAGAGTGGACCATACAATTATAGGGTCGGACCATTTCCCTCTAGTCATAAACTGTAGCTTAAGCTCCATTAGTCGTAAGATATATAACTGTGATATTGATAATTTAAGTAATAAAAATAGAAAGCATATATGGGGAGCAAGTAGAGAACGGAAACAAACTTTGTTATACTCAAAACTATGTGATGATTTGTTTTTTAATTTAATGGATAGCTATGATGATATTCTCAATGCGATGGAATGTACTATGAACAATATTTTATGCACTAATGACTGTCATGTGAAAAGTATTAATGCTTTCTATACACAAATTGTGCGTACGTTGCAGTCAGCAGCTGAGCAAACTTATGATTCAGGTGAACGCAAACAACTTAAATCTCGCACTGTAAGAGGCTGGAATTTTCACGTCAGGCTTCACCACATTAAGGCGAGAGAGATGTTTCATCAATGGGTGCTTCATGGCAGGCCACGCTCGGGATATCACTACGACAATATGACTGCTTCACGCAGGGTGTTTAAAGCCGCTCATAAGTATGTACTGAGGAATCAGGAAAAGATAAAATTAGACGTATTAGCTAGGCATAGAGCAAATTGTAATTTTGTAGATTTTTGGAAAGAGACAAAGAAGCTAGATCATAAAAATAGTTTACCAGTGAGTGTTGAAGGAGAAAATGCTACGAAAAAAATAGCTAATATATTTAGAGACCATTTCAAAGTAAATGATATTAATTCTGAAAAATGCAGCACTAAGAACAGCCAGGGCTCGGAGCCTTTCCGCGTTAACATAACGCCGAAAAATATTGAAGACATTTTGAGGAGTATGAAGCGCGGTAAGTCTCCGGGCCATGACGGCCTTAGTATAGAACATCTACTTTTTGCAGGTAAATATATATGTCACGTCTTAGCGCGGCTTTTCAACCTCTGCGTGAAGCATTGCTACTTGCCCGTAGAGCTAATGCGTACTCTAGTTGTACCAATACCGAAAAACAAAACGGGTGATATTTCGAGCGTGTCCAACTATAGACCCATCTCTCTTGCAACGATTGTGGCCAAGATACTTGAACGAGTTGTCCATACTCACATTACCTCACTCGACATAGATGATGGGCAGTTTGGCTTTCGTCCGCATCTGTCAACGGACATGGCAATTTTCTCACTTAAGGAAATTGTCAAGTACTATAAAAAAACGGCACAACTGTATACGCTTGCTTTCTAGACTTGAGCCGAGCATTTGATACACTTAATCATAGCCTTTTGTGGACGAAAATGCACGGCTCTGGGGTCCCGTCTGAGATTGTTGGGCTACTGGCCTTCTGGTACAGTAATCAGTCTAACAATGTCAGATGGGCCTCTGAAGTCTCAGACAGTTACAGGCTGTCATGCGGAGTACGGCAGGGTGGAGCTACCTCTCCCGAACTTTTTAACTACTATGTCAACGACTTGATTGTGGAGCTGAGCAGTACCCCAGTCGGGCTCAGGTTGGATGGCAGATACGTCAACAATCTGAGCTATGCTGATGATATGGTGCTGCTCAGCCCCTCGATCAAGGGGCTACGTAATTTACTTAGCATTTGTGAACGATTTGCGTCAGATCACAACTTAACTTACAACAGCAAAAAAACCGAAATGGTGGTCTTTAGGTCGGGAAAAGGTCCCCAGCATGTACTGGGAGTAAGTTTAAATGGCCACTCAATACAGATCGTGGACAGCTTCAAGTATCTTGGACACAACGTTACGTCTAAATTAACAGATGACGATGACATCGAACGCCAGAGACGCGCATTGTGCGTAGTAGGCAATATGATTGCTAGGCGATTTCGTAATGCGGCACCTGACGTGAAAACTACGCTTTTTCGATCATTTTGCCAGACATTTTACACTTGTCAACTCTGGACTGACTATACCGCAAGAGCACACAGCTCCATTAGAGTAGCATATAACAATATCTTTAGGCAGCTAATGGGGCTGTCGAGGTGTTGCAGTGCCTCTGGCATGTTTTTTGACGCACGAGTGGACACTTTTAATGCTATTCAGCGCAAACGGATTGCTTCATTCATGGTTAGAGTTGACAAGTGTAAAAATAGCATCATCAAGAGTCTGGCAGAAAGGCTGCTCCGATCTGCAACGTACGGGCAATGGATGGCTATTGCCACCTAATTGTATATTATTTTTAATATTTTTACTTTTTTTGACTTTGTTTCTTTATTTAATATTTGTTATATGGATCTGTGTTATCTGAAATAAAGAACAATTATTATTATTATTAAAACTAAAATAAAGACTTAGAACAAAAATAGTGTGCCACAATTGGTGGCCTTATCGCTTTAAGCGTCTTCTTCCAGGCAACCTTTAAAGATACCTACTATTAAAATTGTGGATTCGAATGTCTAATTTTATATAATGTTTGTTTTCAATCTACTTGTTGTTTCTTCTTTCTGCTTATGAGATAAGGTCTGGTTTCAATATTTTTAGCGTCCCAAAAGTTTTTTTTGAATGCTAATAAATGTTTTTATAATGATGCTGTCGTACTATTTGTTAATTTAACTATGCTATGAAAAACTAGTAATCTGCTTTGACGATTAAAGTCTATCCCTGCACTTAGTTGATAGTTTTACATCTGTATCGCTTTTACTAGATCTACCCCTTAATTTTACATATTTTTTCTTTTACGATTAAAAGTAATCTTTTACAAAAAAAGAGAACATATATTATAAGCGTGTCACAGTGTGATCGCACATTAAGTAATCAATGTTGAAATGCAAATAAAAAATTAGTATGGTTTGCCCACATGAACAAAATGTAAAATCGCTTCCGCTTCCGCTTGTGCCAACGCCACACCCAAACTAGGTTTGCATTTTGCCCGCTGCTCATAAATTCTTATTTAAATAGAAACTACCGGCTTTCCTCGTTACAGTACTGAATTTTATTTAATTCACCCCTCCCCGCTCCTCTCCCTACTTCCCCCTATTTTCCCTCCGTAGACGGACAGACACAGAATAGATAGTAGTGTCTACCAGCAGATCCAATTTCGTGGGAATTTGTGGAGATGCGATGTTCAAAGTGTATAATTTGTTTGGTTACTACTACTTAAAATGAAATGTAAAAACCAATTATATATTATTTTTATCCCAGCTGATAAGTCTGGGCTCCACACACACTCAGACGCACACACACATACAAACACTTCAAACTAATAATAACAACCCCTCGTTTTTACTCCAGGGATTACATCTCATTGCAAACTGTGTTATTAAAAAACAAGTCCTCATACATTTTGTTTTACAATGTTTTCGTATAAGAAATAAAATGTTATTGCTAGCCGTATCTTTAAAAATGCTAAATTATCCTAGCATTCGATTTGAGTACACTATCGTTTTGAAATAAAAATAGGACTGTATATAACTCAAATACCATTTATTTTGTATTTTTTTTCAGTCGTAGAAATAAAACGCATATAAATAATAATAATGAGAAAAAAAAATAACACTAAAGGTAGATACAAACGTATATAAAACTAACATCCCGTCCCGGCTTCACACGGGCTCTTAAATAATCTGAGTAGCAAAGAGAAACAAAATATAGCATGTTACTCGGAGATAATGTAGCTTTCCAACGGTTAAAGAATTTTTCAAATATGTCCAGCAGTTTCGGAGCCTATTCGCGTAAAACAAACAAAGAATCAAACTTTTCCTATTTATAATATTGGTATAGATTTATTACTTTTCTTTGTACTAGATACAAATGTAAACGTTGTACAGATTTCTTCTCGCTTCGCTCCCAGGCATTGATTAAAATACATAAATTGTGTCTGTCTGCTTAGCTGAGACTAAGCCAAGGAACAATAATTACTTTATTTGGAAACATTAATTTTAGTATTATTCTGTCTGCATTACTGTACTAATAATGTTGTTTTTAGGGTTTCGTACCTAAAGGGTTGGGAAATCTGTATGTCCGTTTGACACCTCATGAAGCGTTCTATATCGGTTCCGCTTCTTATGAGAAAATTTAAACTGTCTAGCTATCTAGAAAGTTATTTTTTTTACATAAGAAGCTACCATAATACATTATTGTTTGCCATGGCAGACGCTTGAAATATTCACAAACTATTTGGTTATATATTTTCTTTTAAAATATTCTTGAGTTAAAATTCTAAAATACGACATTTTCTTACCATTTTTATATAAAAATGCATGAAGGGTTCCGTACATATGTACTTATTACATATTCCATATGTAATGGAACACTTCATGCACAGGCGCGATTCGCACTGGGCCAATTTTAATTACTGGAAAATTTCATCCCCTTAATATAGAAAGCTTAAAATCCTCTTTGAAATGGTTTAAGTAAGACCTCACATTGCAGTTCACGCATCACCTCCCCTATTAAAAGCCATAACATTGTTGTTATTATGGTAGCTTTATCTTTATAGCTTCGTTAAGCTGGTACACACAATGCGCAATAAAATCTTTATGAAAAATTATACGAAAGTTACTGAGGTATCTAAATTCGATTTTGTATAACGTGTCTGTTATTATTCTATTGATTTAACTGAATTATTATTATTACAATTATTTTATTTGACATATGATTTTGTACTTCAATGACCATGTTTTTGTTATATTATTTTTACGAGTATTCAATGTGGTATTAAATGTTTTACAAGTATTTTAAATTGAATATGGACTATGTCTGAAATAAAAATGATTTGATTTGATTATTTTCGGTCTAACGGCTGAATTGGTTTGGATGAAATTTGGGTGAAGATAGTTGGTACATTGAATAAGTAAATTGGCAAACTTTTGTCACGAACTAATACGAGGTCACCGCGAGGTAAAGCTTGTATTTATACCAAAAAAAATATGAACAATAAACACAAGTAAACATTATTTTATATTGTTTACTGGTAATCAAGTTTTGAAAACAAATGTATAGAAAAGCAAAATATGAGTTGGTTTTCCATACAGTTTGCTGCACGTCGACGAACTTTTTTTTATCCATAATCTACATTTTTTATTTATCAAATGTTGTAGAACTAAAGTTTGTTTATACGTACTGACGCCGTCCTTAAATATTTTAAGCGAAAGTCACTAGCGCAAATGAAATCAAAATTTCATTAATTCAATAGTAAAAAAATATAAGCATTTTTGTCATTTGTATTAATTATACTACTTATTCGCTGTTAGTATACTGTACATAGTATTTTAATCTTATGTCGGAGTGTCTATGTTGCTTATCCTATCACTGTCTATATTTCTGTAATTTATTAAATTATATTCGCAGTTTAGATGATTTAAAAAATCTAAACGTATTGTTAGCGTCACGTATCAACATTATGGCGTCATTGTAATTACGTATTATACAGTCAGTATATCCCAAGCCTTAACGTCTGGGGTCGTTGACCCCGGGGTGCGGCGCGGGCGGCGGTGTGCGTCACAGGATGTGCCGCCAGCAATGCCTCTCTGGGGCATTGGGTTCGACTCCCGGTTAGGCAATAGCTAATGACAGTATTTATTAGCACTGTCGCAATAGCTTTGTGCTAATTTTATTAACCGAGAGAGCGATGTCACTGCATTAACTAGACAAATTGTATGTATGTACGAGTATGTTGGTTCTGTCTCCTGTAGAGGCTGTATTTTGCTTCCGTTAGTGGGTATGTATTTTGGTTCTCGACTAGAGGCCGTATTTTTGAACCAATGTTAACGAAACTTAGTATACCGGTACTACACAATAGATTTATAAATTCGTCAGTGATTTTTGATTGGGGCGATGAGCACTGGAAAAAATTGGATTTTTTTTTGCAGAGTTTTTTGCTGATTGATTGAAGTGATATTTGGCATAACAATTAATGTCATATTACTCGTACTTATTATTCGTAAAATATATTCTGAATATGAATAAAATTGGTCAAGTGATTGTTAAGACGGTTAGTTATAAAGATTTTGATAAACGATGTTCAAAAGATAATTATTGTTCGGTAAACTAGGCTTTATAAAAATGTTGTAGTTTATACATTTTTGTCAACTTATGCAAGTGTAGTAAGTAATTAAATTCATATCATTGATAAGGTTGTCCCACGTGTATCGATAGCCCACATAGTTTTAAACACACTTTACACTAAAATAGTTTAGATCAGAGTTTCTGTCAGGGGAATGCTGAAATTACAATAGGTTATTGGAAAAGGGTACGTTTAGGAATATTATAGTTATTCTAAACTTCAAAATGAGGAAGCCCTTTTTTATTTATTACTACATCAGAACTTTCGTCTACGTGAATCGATTTTACTGATACTTTTTTGTTTGAAAGCTGGTACTTGCGAACATAAATGGTAGTGTTCAATTTGTTGGCAGCATTATCACGCTGGATGGCAATGCTAAAAATAGCAATATATATTTAAATCGTAAATTATCATTTGGTAGATATGTGCGAGATAAATGGATAAATGATTGAATAACAATCAATTAAATAAAAAACATAAATGGTAGTTGTCAATATGTTGAAAGCATTTTCACGCTGTATGGCAATGGAATAGGAATATATTTAAATTTTAAATTATCATTTGGTAGATATGTGCGAGATAAATGGATGAATGATTAAATAACAATCGATTAAATAATAATTATTTTACAATAAATTTCAAAGATTTTTCTATTTGGGATAGATTTCATTTTCACTTCTAAAGCTTTTCTCAAATAAAAGCGATATTGGTTCCGTATTGTATTAATCGGTTAAGTGAAGTCATTTTCCATTTTTTTATTTCCAAATACATTTGTGTTTTAATTCTCACTAACTAACTTTAACTATAAATTAACCGTATCTTCTTTTCTCTGAAGGTTATCATACTACATATATCTATTAAAGCTTATAACGAACACGAAGATTTTAAACTATAAATGATAGCTAATGTATTTTTAACTTGAGCTTAGTCTCTTAATATTCCGACTAGAAGGTACACAGACGTGAGTGACATTTAAATTACGCATAACTTCGCTCCGCGGTATCACCCGCATCTGGGGTAAAAAGTAATATTATAATATGTTTATCCAGGGTCTAACTTTAAACTATTTCCATACCAAATTTCATTGAAATCGGTTTAGCCGTTAGAGCTTGAAGCATTAACATTATACGCTTTTTGATTTATAATTTTCGTAAGAAATAGGATTTTTACTTATCATATTTATTTTTTATTATCTACTTATATAGATCAGTGTGACCACAATTCACCTGATGGTAAGTGATATTTAGGTCTTCGGTGGAGCGCGATTACCTAAGCAACCGGTATACTCTCGCCTTGAAAATCGCTAGATCATAGTCATTAGGGAATTAAATCTTAAAATACAAAACAGCGAACCAAATTCAACTCATAAAAATGTTGTCTATCTTTTTCTTCTTCGTAGGAGCTAATTGGCCAAGATCTGGTGTCGAGAGTTTTCAAGCCGCCCGGAGGCCACTGACATGGCTTAACGACAGCCAGAACCTACAATTTGACGTGTCATCCGACCCACGTAGCGCCCAGATGAAAATGCCACTTGAAATACTACAACTGCATGGTCACCCATCCAAACATCGTCCGCATTGACAGTTACTTGGCTTCGATGATCGTGTCAGATTACCTTAGCTAGCCGAGCTACAGGCGCTGCATAACATATTTTGTTTATGGAACTTCAAGATATTTAAACGAATAGTTGAGTAATTAAGCTCTACATTTCCACAAAGCTGGAAAGCTTGAAGGAAAGCTCCTTTGAACTAATGAATGCGCATTGCTTCGTCCATTCACAAGGTTCCCATGATTTGCTTGCAATGCCAGCAGTGAGGAACGGTTCTTTTGTCAGTTTGTTTGTTTACTAATTGCATTCCTGAATCGGGAATTAATTTGCTCATTAATTAACCAGCAGGTGCGGCCTACTTGTGTGGAGAAGCAAAGATTTGAGTCGAATGGAGAACTTCCTTTTTAAAATCGGTTGAAACCTATACTCATACTAGCTATTATTCTTGTCTTTGCTCGCGTTGTCAAGTATTTGTCCTAAAAGTGTTTGTGTGCCATTTTTGCAGATGTTTTTTTATTTATTTAAGTACTTACTTAGTATTTTATAATATTACTTAATTGAAAATGCAATGACGTGTAAACTGTGTTATCAATAAATAAACAATGAAAAGTCGGCATTTTGAAAACCAATATAACATATAACAAATGATATTCCTGAAAATAATAGATGTCGTAAAATCAGCGTAAAATATAATAATAATGTCTAATGTCAAACTTAATAAATCAATAATTATCAAATTAAAATAAAATATAAAAAATAATTACAATATAGAACGATTTCAGGATATGATAATACAAACTGTTATTAACTTAGTGATAAAAATGTAATTCACGCTGTATGACCAATGTTTGTTGGACGCAGAGTACTTATTACTTATGTACATATGTATTAACAAAATTATTTTATAACGTGGGCGATTTTATACGCCTCAGACAAAAACTTAAATAACTAAAAAAACACTAACTTAAATACTCAATTCATTAAAAAAACACTTTAACCTCGTTTTGTCTTTCTCGCACTCATGAGAATTATGCTCATACAAGCGAGAGAAAAGCAAACTTATAAATATTTTCTTTATTGCCTTCTATATACCTAAATATAAAATGGTGTAAATATTCTCAAAGAACACAAGTAATAGGTATCTAGAAACAGTTCGCAGTCTGTGTAAGTCCACAACCGTGAGTCAGTATTGTATGAGGTAAATCATATCACACCTAACCCCGTATCTCACGAGCTGTTAAACCATTTAGCTAATCTGTTTGGTGCTTTGTATAATATGTATCTGTATGTACATATAGATAGTAATGAAAGAAATGGAATAGAAATGGTTCAGTATGAGGTTAACCAGCCGTGTGTGAAATGTGTCCTAATATTTATATTTATTTATATGTTTCTATACAGATGCCTAGACATAGGCTTTACTTTTTTTGTATCTATAATGTATCATAAGTGTTAGTATATTAAATAATAATAAATATACATACCATATATTATTTATTCTATTATCAAATTTCGAGAACAAAATTACCAATTTAAACATATTTTTAGACGTCATATGTGATTTGACACATTTGACGTAAGTATTTGTCAAATGTGTGAGTAATTCGGTCTCGAAATTTGATATAATATATTTTTAAATGCCGTATATTTTTAACCTTTGATAGATAGATAAATTATAATAATAAATACTATACTACATCACTTACCTTTTTTCAAAGGATATAAAATCTTTTCAAATAGAAGCTTTTTTTTAAAAAAAGATCTTAAAATCTTGACTATATAATTATGTAGATTCCCTCGAAGTAATCGATAGCTGATACGATAACAATAACATTCATCATAAAAAAACAAGATCAAATTCCAAATTCAAAACCCATATTCCCATACTCGCCGCAAAACCTGAGATCTGAGAGCAGCAAAAAAACCAACGCCCTTGAGCTCAGTTACTTTCGTTCCCAAACCCGTTCGCAAGAATCCTGAGCGTATGCAAGGCGCGCGGCTTTCTGCCAAGATCACGCAGGACTCCGGCATTACAATAAACATGTAAATGCGAGGAGTGCGCCCGCGCCAGTGCCATGGCGACCGTCGGCCGGGCCAGCGCGCCCGCGCCGCCATCTTGAAACTAAAACGAATTCCAATTTCAAAAATCCGATCGTCACGTGTTTCAAATCGCGGGCGCGGTTCCGACTTTAATTTTGAATTTCGAATGTTGTTCTTTTCGATTTGGAACTTTACGTGCGTGTTTTTTTTTTCTGTTTTGTGCAATAAAGTCTTTAGTGCAATTTTTTATGTATCGATACAAAAATAAGTTTTATTTTTTGACGCTCCGCGTAGTAAAACTTTGTGTGTGAGTTTTTTTTTATAAGTGTATGTGTGTATAATGTTATAATGTGTTGTGATTGGAGGATTAATGATTACGGAGTATGTCTGTCGGTGTAATTTTCTAATAGGCTTATCGTGTTACGATGTAACTGTTATCTAGCAATGGCACTCGAATGTCGACTTGTAATTTGAGCTGCGGAGGAGCTCTGTTGCTTTGATGTCATATGTTATGATGTTATACATAAATGGGTCAATTATCTAGTTTAAGAATTAAGATACGAATGTTGAATGACTTGGTAGATAGATACAAAATTAATATAAGTAAGTATAGGCTTAATATAAGTATATTATTACAAGTAGGTATATAGGCAATGACGTTTTCTGTTTTTTTTTTTTATAAAAAGTAACTAGGTATTTTATTAACAAGCAAGTGATCAAAAATGTTATTTTTTTCTGCTCTCTGAAATTGCAGTTTTAAACAAATATAATACCTAAGCTTCTTTAGAAGCCTCAAGTATTTTAGAAGCTTTCGAATAAGCTTTTAGGCTTATGTGTAAATTATTTGGGCTATTTAAAGCAATTTAAATTTTGAACTTGTATTTGAACAATATGTCGGTTATATAGCCGCAGTGCCTACAGCATAAAAGTACCTATGTAGTACCTACCTATATTTTAACTATGCTACGCACGTCTCAAGCAGCCTTAAGATTTTGTTTACTTGCCCATTTAATCATACCTATTTTGACAAACTTTAAAACGCATCTATAGATCTCCATTTGCATCGTATTCAAAATAGGTAGTAGGTTTATCTAAATTGAAAAATACGTTTTTGTGACTTAAATTACACAACAATGGCAAAACCTTAGGATATTTTACACGTTGTTTAAAGTTTCAACATGGATTTTATATAATGTTATATATATATTCGGTAACTATAGTCTGGCAAACGAAACATGACCCTGGAAAAAAGCGGCAAATTTAAAAAATCTGAGTATAGCAACCCCAAAACTAATATGAAATACCTGGAATAAACTAATTTGATACTTTGAAATTATTTATTTTATTTCGTCTGAATAAAAATGCTTTAAGTACTTTAGGTAATAATACTTAAGAAATTATACAATAAATCTGAATAAAAAAAGCAGTATTCTATAATGTTTTATTCACTGTCAGAATTAAAATGTGAATCTAAGACTTACATTTGAAAAGATTCACCGGTGTCACTAGAATCACAGTTTTATTTATTTATATTTATTTTATTTATTAGTTTCCTACTATAATGAAACTCTCCAAATTATTTTCGGTGATCCTGTCCCGATCTTATTTTCATATTCATTTTCAATGTATATTACATTATCAGTCATATTATTCTTCCACTTCTCTGGAGTTATGGTTCCAAATGTCTCTTTAATCACTTTTTCTAATTCAACACCGCAAGACAGACAAGGCAATATTTTCAATTGACACTTTGCGTTTACCCAAACTTCATATCAGCTCAATGGCAGAATCCAAATTAAGAAAAACTTGTTGAACCTGTTAAAGAAAAAAATGTGATAATGAAAAAATTACAATGTAACATTTTATGGTATGATAAATAACCAAAATGCATTATTAGGAAGGTGGGAATGTTTTGACTAATGATAAAAGAATGTGAATCGAAATAGATAATTACTTTATGCAAAAAGATATACAGTAAATACGAATTAAAACAAAGTATCAACTTAGTAGCGTCATACTAACCTAAGAAATCAAACACCACATGTAAACAATCTTGTTTTCGTTGAAATTACGCCGAATTTCAATTCTTTTTCTTGTTGTTTTTTATGATACTTTGAGATCATGCGGAATAACAGCTCCCGTACTCCACTTTTGATGATTTTTTTCATTTTTCGCTGAGTAATTAGTGTTTTACTAAATCATAACAACACGCCATCTTGTTTTGGATATTGACGTTCACATTATTATAGCATTGCCATATAAAAAGTTTGCAAATAATTCGAGTCTCATGTTTCGTTTGCCAGACTATAACTCCATTGTACCTAATTTTTATCTTTATAAAATTTTAACCTGTTTACTTACATAACATCTACTAAGTAATAAGCGACTACTCATACATTTTATGCGGCAGCTTTGCAAATAAAGCTCAGTAAAACATGGTAAAACCTACATGGCACTAACGGAACCAAAGCTACAATAGGTAAAAGTCAGGCTACCGTATGAGTCGCTCATACAGGACTATATACAACTAGACAGATAGATCAGATAGAACTACTAGACAAATCAGCTCTAACAAGACTCATTATTAGTGTAAGTAATGTTAGTAAGAATAGCTGTAAATTAAGTTGAAAGTTTTTTTTTTAATAAACAACTAATATACTAGGCTAAGCAACAAGTACAATTTGCTCATAACACGGGGAAAATATGAAATTTGCAGTTATATCGTTATAACTCTTAAGCGGTTAAAATTATGGAAAAATAACTTTTAGACGTCTAGCAAACCATTCTAAACATAATATTGCTAATTTATGGATAAACTAGTTCAGCTGAGCCTTACGTATTATTCACGTTAATCCGGAAAAAAATAGCATGTGTGATGAATCAAAATATACGTTACGTTGACACCAAATTTAAGCATTGATTAGGCTTAAATCAACCCTTTGAGCTTAAAGAACAAACTCACACTCACATACAAATTTTCACGTTTATAATAATGGCTGGAAAGAATTTATTTTTATATAAAAAAAAGTTATTTGATCAAATTCTGATGACTAATTTAATTAGTATTATTTATTTGTCTCACGAAAGTAGATGTATCAACATTCAACAACGTTATTCAGAAGCACGGTGTTGTTGGATTGAGTTTGTCAGGCTTTTGATTCCGTGAAGAGCGGCTAACATATAACCCTGTATGCAAGAGAAGCGTCCCGCGAGTAAGAAACTAAAGTACCATAACTCTGGTCGTGCAAAAGCTCGCGCTTTGAATAAATCTAAGTCGGGCGGGACATCCTGTCGGGGATTTATCGTTCCAGCCGCTAGCGCCAGTGAGATGTTATTCCAGCGCTATCGCCAGTCCGCAGGAGAGCTGGCGTGTGACTCATGGGGCAGAGAAATTAAAGACAGAAGTGTCTGTTAACACCTAACTGTCACAGCAGTAATTTAAAGTTTTTAACACACAAAATAAAAAAAATGTATATATTTTTTTTATCAAGTTCAAAAATCTGTCGCTTAGATATTGCAGACGGTATGTTCCGTCAACACCTTGTGTGCTAGTTATTCCAAACTAGGCAAGCCTTAGTCCAGACTGTCATAGATTCATGTGGTAATGCCGTCTCGCTGGTCAATTCCCAAGTATATTGTGTAAAACAAACAATAGGTATATCAATCATACAAAAACATCATAAAAAAAGGAAAGTTCGATTTTTGTTTTTGTTCATACTGAATTGGCTATGCAAGTATGATGTATGTATGTACTTTCAAATATTTTTTATTATTGACTGAAATCTCAAAGTGTACTTAATAGAGACATTAAGAAATGTGCTAATGAGCATATTCTTAGAGACTTTACGTATTTAGTAGTTTATGTTAAAATAGTACTATTTATTAGCAGGTTAGATTATAGTTTTATAAAAGGATAAACCTCACGCATTCCCTAAAAAAACTCAAATAATTATCTTAAATGATATGTCACCGAAAAGCAACGCCATCTAATGTTTATCATCATCATCATCATTTTCAGCCCTATATCGCCCACTGCTGAGCATCCCTTCGTGTACGCCATTCGTCTCGGTCATGTGCTGCCCAATGTTACCGAAAAAAAAAGTTGTCCTTCTCTCCTTAGTTTATCTTTCCCCGTTCCTCGTTAGTAAGGGCTGTAAGTTTTGCATATCAGCACGCATTGCCTTTTAGAACGTGCACTGTTATTCTTACTGTTCTAGCCGGAGGCTTTCGGGCGTTAGCTTGGCTATATGGAGGCTTTGTTTTAGGCACGTCGGGGTTCCGTTCTAACACCTGTTCTATTTCATAGCTCTTTATATCTAAATGATACCTACTTATATATTTGACGTATCGTGGGTACCCCCTTAAATGAGTGCGCAAGGATGACCTCTAACAGAGAAAAATGGCGAGGCATCGTGAGGCGTGTACTATCTGTCCCATCCACCACTACTTCTTGACGACCACGACCGCTCTGTCAAGAGTGTACCGACTTAGAAGAAGATGTTTGACGACCTCGTTGGCGCAACGGTTACCATGCCGGACTGCTAACCAGAAGGTTTCGGGTTCGATTCCCGGCCCGGCCGACATCTTTGTGCATAACTAAATTTGTTGGTAGTGGGTCTGGGTGTTAAATATGTACCTATATAAAATATATATGTATGTATATCAGTTATGTAAGCTACCATAACACGAACTTAAAATGGTTCAGTATGGGGTTAACCAGCCATGTGTGAAATGAGTCCTAATATTTAATATTTACTTATGACTAATGATAAATCTAATTAAAACAATCAACTACTTTATTTAAGTCCGCTTCCTACTAATATTATAAATTTGAAAGTTTGGGCAAGTGTGTGTTACCCTTTCACGCTTATTTTCATGAAATTTAGGATTGATGGATTTAGTTCAGGATCCTTGGATTAACACATGCTTTCGTCCTGGATTGATTCGGGTAACACCGCGATATCCCGTATAGCTATAGCCAGTCCAACCGTTTACGTTCTTTATAACAAAAACTAAAACCACTTAACTCAAATCAAATTCTCGCATCTAAAAGTGAACATGGCTCAGTAACGTTCTGTTGGTGCTGTCAAAAAAAGAATGCGTTGGGCGGACTATAGTGAGCTTATACTAAATCGCCAATCATTATTTTACCTATATTGATAATATTTGCATAATTGGAGTTAGTAATCACCTTTAACATCGAATGTCTGTAATCTTAAGTAGGAACATAAAATTGTAGAGCTTCGCCTCAAACTAATATAAACAAAAATAAAGTATCTTATTTGATAGTGCTTGTATGCGAAGATACCATAATCCCGATATACGAGTATTGTTACTCGGTTCGGGTTTGGTGGCAGCTCAAACAAGCTGCGATATTTAGTACTAAGTCTAGTTCCTACTTATTAATATTGTAAATATAAAGTTATTTTTATGTTTATGTTTAACAATCACCAAAATTGGCAATTTGTATTTCTTACTGTCTTACTTTTACCATACACTTTTTTACATCCGTAGTACTACATGCACAAACACGTAATATTATCCCTACAAAAGTATATAATTATAAATGAAACTCTAATAACGACTTTAATACTTATTAACTTAAACGTAATAAATGCATAAGTAATCTTAATAAAATATGAAATTCATCGTACATTTAACTGTGTCAACGAGTCAGATTTTATCGCTGATAAATAAAATGGTTATTAAACTGTTTTTTTAATTGCACTGGCAAGTTCATTGCTCCTTTTTACAATCTGATGACAGGAAACGCCTTATCTGATGTTTTTTTTACAATATTTTGTATTACGAAATATTTAATAGTTTAGGCCATAATAATAGTTAAGTTACCAACAGTGGACTTTGTATCATATGCCCTCGTGTCTTAGCAAAATTACTTGACTATTTTAATTTACATTCACAAAATCACTGTAGAATGTGGTATTTGATTGTTCTGTTGAATATCATCAAAATTTACAAGTAAACGACGCAGCAACATCTCTCTCTTTTACACTGTATTCTATATTTAAACCGGCGCTAAAAAAAAACTACGAAAAAAGGATGAAGTTTCTCTATTTGATTGTTTTAATGTTTTTTTCTTATATGTATACGTACACTCTACGTCTTTACATTGGTCCCATGACAACTTAATCGTAATCAGTTTAGTTTTTTTTTATTACTTGAGTCTGGATTTTAATTTTAAAATTTTCACTTGTTATAGACCAACATTTTAGTTATACAAAAAAGACGAAGACAGAAGACTATCGAAATACAAAAGAAAATAAACAAAGACACGAAAATAAACTGTTAAGTCCGAGTTTCCACAAGCGTTAGAAGAGTAAACCAACTTCGAGTTGAGTTTATATTGCACTTCCGCTCTCGATACACTATAATGCACACAAACATACATACATACATATGTACATGCAAGTATGGTGCAGTATAGGAACTTTTTATTAGTACCCCATAGTACTCAGATCTGGTACGGACTCAGGATTATAATATGAGGTCCACAAAAATAAAGATATGTTCAGATTACAGTTCTCAACAACAGCATCTTAAAGAATTTAGGATTAGAATTAAAAGAGTATTTTACTAAGTTGAGAAAAATAGTTAAAATATTGTATTTATACAGCCAATAAATAATACTTATTATATAAATTAAATGTATAAATTGTATAACTTAAAGTTAGAAAATAAATTAGGAGTACTAATATGTACTGTTTCTTGAGTTTCAAAGCTGCTGTAATGGTTATGTTTTTTACCGTTATAAATTGTAAGCTGTCAAAGTTAACAAATTGAAATCTAACCAGTCCAAAGAACAACTATTATAGTGTATATCATACCAATATCATACTGATCACATTTCCAATCGAAAAAACTAAACAAAACAAATATATTTAACTAAGTACCTTTTTTATTCAGAGTTTTGGTTCTGGTAAGAATTTCGATATTACTGGTCAAACATTCATACTAAGTTTTGTAACCTACACCGTAATTAAATATGTGCCCCCTCGCCCCGCCCTGAGTGAGTCCTCTCAGCACTATAAAACAGCCATTGATGCGTGGCAGTAGGGGCGAGCACAATGAATGGTTCTACAGAACTACTGTACTTAAACTTTACTGCACTAGTGCTTTAATGACCTGATAAAAGCTAACAAGAGATATC
This sequence comes from Mellilla xanthometata, assembly GCA_035578125.1. Lineage (NCBI taxonomy): Eukaryota > Metazoa > Arthropoda > Insecta > Lepidoptera > Geometridae > Mellilla > Mellilla xanthometata. Next base: position 526,959 of record JAPUBQ010000026.1, read on the forward strand.
TTAAAAAATAATTTTCTATTTACCCACTAGTATAGTAGCGCCTGTAGCCTGGCTAAGGTGATCAGACGCGATCATCGAGATTAAGCAACTGTCAATGCGGACAGTCTTTGGATGGGTGACCATGCACAAGACTTTTAAAAGGTGGCATTTTCATTAAAGTGACTTTACACCCAACAACGTATTTTCCAAAAGTATATTTACCCAATACTAAATAGAATAAGTGAAAAACCAAAAAGTTTGAAAAACTGAGTTATTTTAAAGGGTCAGAGAGTTAAATACGAGTATGTATTAATATCGACGCTTTATTCCAATTCACCAGCATTCTTTCAATTCTACGTAATATAAGATTCGCGCTTCCTTGCATCCTTAGAACATGCACGCCTGCATACAAAACAACACAGACATGCTAGGGTGACCATAAAGCGATTACGATGTTCAAGCAAAAAATAGAATAAGTACGATAGCAATATAATAATATTTTGCATTATTAGAGCCTGGCTAATTCAATGTCAAGGTGAAAAAACTGTCACGGTGTATTTATTTAATTTTTATTTTATCAGCTTTCTCAACAGTCAGTAATTCCTGACTAGGCCTGCTCTGCTCTTAGCCAGATTGTCTTTAACTCAGTGTAAAAAACATTAATTTCTAAGATCTTATTTCAAGCTTTGGACTACACATTTTTTTTGTGCTAAAACGGCCCTTACGCGACGAGCTATAACCGAAATCCAAGATATCGATGTCTTTTGTAGTGCCATCACTAACATTCTATATCCATTCACACTTTTACTCTTTACATCTAAAATAGTTAGCGCTTAATGTAATAATTTTTGTGACTATTTTCTATAACAATATTATAACGAGTAAAAGTTTGATTTTTGTTTCTTCATTTGACGCGAATAGGCTCCGAAACTACTGGACCGATGTGAAAAAATATTTCACCGTTGAGAACTACATTATCCCTGAGTAACATAGGCTATATTTTGTTTCACTTTGCAACTTAGATTGTTGTAGTTGTATAGCCCGTGCGAAGCCGGAACGTTCTGCTAGTATTTAATAAATTAATTATGAATTACCAGCAGGTCACGTAAACACGTGAGTTAGCGACACTCATACCTATGGTGGAGCATGCCTTGGCTGGAATAACTGAGGTGACCAAGACATGCACAAGGCGTTTTGCCTCCACCTTTGTTGTCCGAACAGCCAAACTTTGGAATTCCTTCCCGAATTCCCTGTTCCCCAATGACTACAATCTAGCGATTTGCAAGGCGAGAGTGAACCGGTTCCTTCTAGGTAAGCGCGATCCACCGTAGATCTCAATATCACTTACCATCAGCTGAATTGTCAAGTGGTCAAGCGCTGACCTATTCAGAATAAAAAAAGGCTGCCGGATCATCCTGTAAGGTACTTGGCGATGTATGGTTACCCTACATTATTGGTCATGCGGCCATCTTTATTCCGAGCACAGCGTGTCACATGTCACGTTTGACATGTGACATGTTTTGTTTTCACTCTATCTTGAGAGAAACTCACTTTCTGGCGCCTGGCCTAGCGGAAACGTACCCAATTCCACATTTTCTGGCATCACATCCGTTAAAGCGATCGGTTTTTAGGGTTGCCAGATGTTGGGTCTGTTTTTTTCGTACAGAGTAGCCGAAAATTAAATATTTTTCAGAAAACTTATTTAAAAAAAAACTTACGTACGTATATGTAGTACAAATTGAAAAGCTTAGTTTTCTCTCTTATAACTTGTAGCCTATTTTTTCGCAGTTTCTTATAGTCGTTCTATACCAGCTTCTTATATTCTTACTTTTATTATAAATGCGACAGTTTGTGGGTATGTTTCTTTATACTTCACGTTTCAAGCGGCTGGATTGATTTTGATGGAATTTGGTATGAATATAGGCAAGCAAATAATGATCATATTAGTATATATGGAACAAAATTATTTTATGCTCGGACCGGCAAAATGTCGAAAATCTCTTAAGTGATCGGCGACATTTTGAGGTTAATTAGAGCCGAAAATAATAAAAATAAATATTAGGACACATTTCACACACGGCTGATTTTTAACCATTTCTAGTTTGTATTATGGTTGCTAACACAACTGGTAGATATACTTAATATAATAAAATAAATTCTTTATTGTATATCTATATATACAAATTACTCGTAAAATTTCGTAACCATACGAGATTCCTTATTCATCAGCTGGCAACACTGTCTGTTTTAGCTCTTTTCCGCGCCGCGGAAAACTGGGCTATTTGAGCGTTTCTCGGTACTTGTACGGAAATTTGGATTTCTTGAACTATTTTTTCACGTGAAACCAGTATTGAGCAATGCTTCTGGGTTGGATTGAAAAGGAAGTCTTCGATGTTGACGTGTGTAAAGATTGGAATTATCTATTTAGAGGATAGGAGCAGATGTTCAGTATGGGCTTAACCAGCCGTGTGCGAAATTGGTCCTAGTATTTATTATTTATATTTCTTTTTATTTATTTAAATTTCTAAAAAAATACTTACAAGCTCGTATAATGTGAAATTTTCAAATGATCGCTTTATATTAATAATAATAGTATGATAGAGTGTTGTGATAGCGATGATTCTTCCCACTTATCTATACCAAAGGCCTATAAATGGTCTGTCTGTCTTTATGTATGTATGTGTATGGTGTCTGCATGGCAGCATTCCTGAGATCTAAATCAGTCGAGTCGTGTTCTAACGAGACACGCAAAAGGACACCCAAGTGTATTCCGCCCAGTGAAGCTAAAGGAAATCTATACTACCAACTCTGGATATTCTATACTAGCAGATCGTCCCGGCTTCGCACGGGCTGAATAATCTAAGTTGCAAAGAGAAACAAAATATAGCCTATGTTACTCAGGGATAATGAAACTTCCCAGCGGTGAAAGAATTTTTCAAATCGGTCCAGGAGTTTTAGAGCCTATTTGCGTCAAACAAACAAACAAAAAATCTAACTTTTCCTCTTTATAATATTGGTACAGATAAAATCATCTTTAGTATCAATTAAGTTTTAATTTATTAATAGTAATAATATTAGTAATATTGAGTGTTTTATATGATAATTATTTTGATTATAAATAAAAGCTAATACATAGCACATACATAATTTAGTAAATAAACCTTGATTTATGTCAATTTATTTAACAAAACATTTCGAAAAATAATTATGTGCTAAATGCAAAGTAAATTCGATAGTGTGAAAGAGATCGCTTTTAGTCATAAGGTCGCCATTTGAAGCACTAGCTATAATTTTTTTCCTGTAATTATATTTCCTGTGTTTCAATAAAAGTTTTTCTATTTATTATAAAACAAAAGAATCTCCTTTTTTACATCATCCTTTTTCACTCGCAGTCAGAAAATTGTGTCAAATGTAGAGAGGTATAAGCAACAATAACCACTACGAATAAGGTCTTCCTAAATCCATAAATCCAGTCAAACTGCCCATAAAATCTCATTGTTTATATTCGCACACCTACCAAGTAAACCACTAGAGTTAAGTCCTAGATTTCCGCAAACCCTAAGAATAGACCTACCGGTATCGGACAGGGCCAACTACGCCCGAGATCTAGAAATAGTAAAGCACTGTAGCACTAATATTCCACCTCCGCACTTCTGTATAAGTCCGATTGAGATATTGTGACTTTTATTGCCCATTGCGTGGTTAGTTTGTGAAGCTAGCGCCGACTTCCTTTTGAAACCAGCAATGTATAGTGTGTATGCAATTGTTATTGGAAGTGAAATTCTGTGTTCCGAAATAGAATTGGAAAGCCTATGTTTTATAGTAAAGTGCTGTGGAGAGTCGCTTTAGTAAATTCTGTTTGAATTGTTTTGGTTTATTTTGACTATTATGTGTTTTAAATGAGTAAGCAGCGACTTGAATAACAATGGTGAATGATAACAAACGATTGGAAACGTCAAGAGTGTGACCAATTACGTTATCTAAAAGCTAACGTGACATTTGAACTGTAAATATTGGTTTTCTATTTTTAACTGTTGTTTATCAATTAACTTACAACTCATTATTCTTTTAACGCCGATACGGTAGCTTAGTTAATTATTTTTAGTGATAAAAATATTGAATAGGAATTTATTAGACCGGCGTAAACCAATTTTATTTTTTATTACTGCATGATGTATTTGGTGGGTTAGAGTATACATTTAAAAGAAAGGTTTTCTAAAGAACCTCGATAGGAATAGGTATCTGGGCTTTTGATTTTTTTTGGCAATTCTCTTCATTTGATATGCAAAAATAATATAATTCGCAGTTTTCAGCGTAAACTATCATAAATAGGCTTTTATCAAACATAACAAAAAAGAACTAAATTAAATATGGTTCAATCTTACATTTATCTATCTAATCTCAAATTGCCTTGTTATTTCTTTTTGAAATTCCATATTATCGCTATATATAATATGCCTCCTCAGTCGAAAGCTTGCAAGCTCAATAAGCTCAGACGAGTCGGGTGTTAATTTAGTCTTTCATCAGAACATCCTGCCGTCTGAGCGGTGACGAATGTTAGGTATTTATGGTGGTGTAAGTCCTTGATGACCCTGTCTGGCCTCCCGGAGCTTTGAGCTTTTGGAGCTTTTATTATTATCAAGATCGAGCTTTGTGCTTTGTCCTTAGTAGTATATGGGTGAGGGCAGACAGACTTTAGTATATTTATATATTTTAGCATAACGAAGCCTGGTTTGTGTTCATGAATACTAATACGAACAGGACCTCCTCTTCGTATGTCTGATCTGACTGACATGTAGATCTGACTTTATTTTAACAATAGGTTTTTATGCCATTATCTATATAGGTATATCGCCTCGAATGAAGCCATTCGCACATTTCTGATCGAACTTCACTTAGGCAAATTCGTTTGATCATTAATTATCTATAGATAGGATCCTAAATCTAGAATAGGAAAAGTCTTTGGAAACTCTTAATTTGTACGTATTGTACGCTGAGGTATAATAACTCATATAGGTACGGTATCGCTTTGAGTATCATTTGGATTAGTGATATATCCATATACGGTATTGCTATAAGTATCATTTGGATTAGTGTAATAAAATATATTTATTACAAAACAATAGTAAAGTACTGAATTTTATTAAAATAATTCCTTATTTGTTACATTAATGAAACAAAAAATGAGAAATTTCAACTAAAAGCTAAGTTACAGATTATATAAAAAATTTGCAAACCCGGCGAACTCCGTTTCACCACAAAGTTGAAATTTTCCCTGAATTTTGTTTGCTACAAACCTCACGGAGCCCGAGACCTTTCCAACGAATGCATGCATGGAAATCGGTTCGTGCTCTCTGGAGTTATAGCGTTATGAAGGAAACCCCACTTATATTTAACAGACTAAGTAGGAAATATAAAATCGATGTTATAAAGGCTTATAAATATCTAGGTACACATACAAGTTTATATTCAAAACACAACGTTGCCAGATTTAAATTAAAATTAACCCAACAATACCGCGCAGTAACCACAGAAACAGTCGGCAATTCAATTCAAATACCATTTCACTTAAGCACATTGTATCCACTTTACGCCTTGCTTACTTTAGTCCAATAAATTGCAACCCAGAGCACTTTCCTTAAAACCACCGCAACACCGACCAAGCGCCTTAAACTAATATTTACATAACAATGATCTTATACAACCTGAGTTAAGATGATAGATGTATTGTGTTCCTTAAGGATGAATCATCACAAAGCTCACAACCTTGGAGAGAAATGCCTTGGATTATTTTCATCTCGAACAATGATAATGGTGGCGATTCAGCGGTACACACGACTAAACTAAATTTAAAGAAGCCCCGTCTCTTTTCATCTTAGTTGGCCAGAAAGAGACGGCACGTTCTGAACCACACACAAAGCAACTTAAATCACGACAATTTATGAAAAATCTGACGTGTTTCACGTGACTTTAGATGTTTGTCTATGGTTTAGATCGTACCATCTCTTTTTGGGCAATTATGACGAAAAGAGACAGAGCTACTTTAAATTTAGTTTAGTCGTGTGTGCCGCTGAATCGCCACCAATATACCACTTGATTGCCGATGTAAGCAAAGTCTCAATTAGCGCTGCTCATTTCTGCGGTCGCGGGACGGGGTGCTAGCAAAGGACAGAACTATAATGTGTCCGTGCGATAGAGCAGGACGGACTAAAGAGTGCAATGAGCGTCGGAGTTTCAATTTTCGAGTATTCGTCATAATTTTTGTAATTTCTAAGGATTACTCAAAATTAAGCTCACCCATAGAAAGAATTTCAAGCTTTCAGTAAATAGGTTTTTTTATTTTTATTTTTTATTTTATACAGGGATTTAGTAAAATGTCACCCTTGTGAGAAAACTATTAATATTTTCTTTACTAATTAATAGATTTAAATCAATTGGCTTTAGTTGGTTTAGCTTATATTCCATACAATGATACATTCTCTCGATTTAACGACCACTCTCTGTAACGCCATAAAATGCACAGTCTCTTCAGTGTCGTTATAAAGAGTTTACACTGCACATAAATCATACAATCTTCTGACATCGGAGGAGGAAGGTTGCGACAGAATACTGTTGCACCACCTAACCTGCCAAAAGACGTGTCTTGGATCAAACATGCGTCTTCTAATATGATTGTTCCAGTCGCAATAATTAGGTACTCACATCAAAGTGCCGTATACAGGCTGTGCCGCCCGGAGCTGTCTGCGTAAAGCATGACGAATCGTGGAGTATTTACAGAATCATTAGTTACCCGGACTTATTCCTGTCGCGCGGAGATCCGCCGCAAAACGAAAAACTCAACTGTGACGTAATTTGCACGCAATTGGTGTAGATTAAAATTTAATGCCGACTTAAAATGCTGATATACCTAATATGTATATCAGGCGTTCCTTGACTGAAAAAAACTTTGGGATTTTATACGTTTTTTCGGTAATTTTTGAGTCTTTCTTTTTGTCACGTTTTTGTTTCGTTGTTTTCTTACCTTTAACGACAGGGTTATGCAGGGTTTATTTTGAAATGGGAATCAAGCTATTTTAGTAAAATAAAGAAGAATACTTGAGTCCTAATTTTAAGTAACAAATTTAAATTTAATAGACTTATAAAACACATATATTGTAGATGTATAATCAATCAACCGTAAATAAATACGGTTGAATATAAGTAAAGAATTTATATTCATCTTAAAGTTATAAGAAATAAAGCATTTCACTTTATTATTTTTAAGTAATATATTAAAATGTATAATTGACATTTTAAAATGATGAATTTTTAAAAATAATACTCAAATAATACTTCTCTTAGATATGTACGAGTATATAACATAAATGAAACAGTTATATCAATTTACTTATTACCCTTAAACATTTTTCTTCATTTAATTAATAATTTATTCGTAATCTTACTAATAGGTTTTTTTTTTTATATGGATACATATGCATCGAAAGTATTTAACTATTATCTCTTCTCATACTCCGATAAATAATTTCTTCACTCACTGTTACAGAAAATTGATAACATATTTATTACGTGCTCGTAACTATCTATTAATTAATATAGACGCGGTTGTTAAATCATTCTAATACTCGTAGGTCATTGCGAAATAACAGTTACACACGGCTCGATACCAAAGAAAATGTAAACATTATAATAGAACTGTGTGGAAAATCTAGTGTTACAAACGAATAAATTAAAAATTTCGTGAAGTCAAAAGGGAAGCAAAGTTTTTGTGCTAAATTTAAATAAACAGTAATAAAAAAATAACAAAAATACAGTTTTTACTAATCTGTGAAGTTATGAGACTTTGTGGCACAAGTTAAATTAGTCAGTTTATAAAAGACAGTCGTCACTATTAGTGAAACTAGTGCAATTCTTCACTATTTATGACAATCGTGCAATTCGGCACTATTTAAGTCACTAATGCAATTCGTCACTATTCACGACACATGTGTATTGTAACACATGGACAATTCTTAACTATATGTGACATATGTGCAGTTCTTCACTATTTACAACATAAGTGCAAATCGTTTTTGACGTAAGTTAATCGTTACCATTTGTGACACAAACAAAGTTAACTGCCAAGTGAAAGTGAAAAGATGAAAATGCATCTACATAGTGACATATCGAGCGAGCTGGCGTACTCCGCCTGCGAGAAGATCCAGGTGTCGGAGGAAGCTGAAATGATGTACTATGAGCTCATCCGAGCCATGGAAGAAGAGGAAAACGTAAGATTATCTTCTTCATGTCCTTTGTTTGAAATGTACTAAGTAATTAACCAGTTTCTAATTTCGGGAGTTGTCTAGCTCTTTAATTACTAACAGGTCTACAATCTAAAGTGTAACTTAGTGCCCAGAAATAAATGCTATTTTTTGCATATTATCCACCCATGTAAAGACTGGTTGCATCGACCATTGCTTCGGTGGTTCGGTAAACGCATCAGATTACTTAGCTTAGCTACCGGTATAATAAATTGGCTTTAACTAACTTGATATAAACTTGACCGAACATTCCTAAAATCATTTCAAAAACTAGATGTTGTATTAAATCAACAATTACCAATACTATAAACCTAGTAAAGTTTGATTACATGCAGTTTGTAACATGCAGTTCACATACTATAAGAATCTTTGTCTTGACTCACACTAACTATTCATTCATTCATTTATCTATAGGCAACGCAGAGCCCAAAATGCTAGCCGTTTGGGCTCTGCGTTGGGACTAGTCTTAGAGGTATGAAATTTGGATTATGTACTTGTTTAACAAAATAATTTAAACAAACTAGAATTCCGGGATCTTAAACTCTGAATCCCCGACCCGAGTTTTTGTTTACTCATGACCCAAGAGATTTGCCATCGACCTTTCACTAATAGAGATGTAAAATTAATGAATATCTTTAACGTTACTATAAGGTGACAAGTGGGATTTGACAAGGACAGTGACAGATAGCCGCCGTGGCGTCAGGTCCAGTTAATTGGTAGTAGACTGGTTCCGAAGCGCGGCGTCTCCGGCCATTCACACCGGAATTTTGCATATCAACCTGATCGTGCAAAACTTGGGCTTAGAACTGTTTTTTTAGTTTTTTGGACGATTTTTTTTTTGGGTCAATAGATAACCACAGGGTCTTAATAATTTATGTTTGTAATATGGGTTTTTGGGCCAAATAAAAGATTTTTTTTACCTATTAATTCTAATTAGTTTGTAACATTTTTTTGGGTCAATTGATATAATCGCAAGGTTGGGTGAGTTTTTTGTCAAAAATGAATGAATTTGAATTTTACATATTGATTCTAATTATTTTAAACCCTTTTTTGGGTCGATTGGTATAATCGCAAGGTCTTTCTTAATAATCCACGATATGTTATGGTTTTTTTTTTGCCTGAAATATATTAATTTAAATTTTACATAGTGATTCTAATTAAATTAAACCATTTATAAAATGTTCAATAAGTTTTATACTAGAGCTTTTTTGGCAAAACAATAAAATGTTATTACGATTCAATGCATTGAACTTCAAGAATGAAGAAACATGTGACGTCTCGTCTCAGTAAAAGTCGTACTCAGTTCTTAAAAGTGACAACCAATTGTAATGCATTTTATTTATTTAAAATGTGCATTTTTGCTATTTTTAAGGACGCATTAGAAATGTTTTTAGTCAACTAACCTATTGAGTATAATTTGAATACAGGATATGTTTGCTATATTTGACATCAATAATTTTAGTAATCAATCATTTTGGGAACTGGTTCTCTCAACTTTTTTAACCAGTCATGAAAATTACCTAGACTTTGTGTTTCAATCGTAATCAACTTTTGTCTTTTGCAATTTTCAACTTTAACCTGAATTTAAGGTAGATCGATATATCGCAAGCTAATCTAATTTCCAAACTATGTATTTCATAATAAGTACTATGTCAAAGAATTTGTCTATGACATACTCCGAACAATCGAGTGAGTCACCTCATGTCGAGACACAGTGTATACCATAGTGTGTACGTGACAGAAACACAAGACATTGTTCTGAGGTAGGGCTGGCAGGAACCAAATTATATTATACAAAATAACTAAGTAGATCAAAATGTATACTAGAATTTAAATCATTTCAAAAATTATAATAATGTGAAATAAAAAACACTCAACATTACTCGCAATAATCACATCGTCTTCATATCGCCTCAAAGTTTATTTATAACTAAATTTTTTCGGTTTGGATAGGATAATGGCTTTCGGTTATTTTTAAATTTCTAAGATGTAGAAACTTTTGATTCTTCATGAACGAAGTTGGATAACGAATAAGTTATTCATAAAATACCTTTTGTCGACAAAATTGTAAGCTAACCAGATGGCGCTAATAATTCGCGGCTACTCCTAAGCTTGATCATTCGTATTTTGTGGTAAAATGACAAAATGTATAGGTATTTGCATACGGAACTCTTCTATGACCGTGTCCTGACATGTTATTGGCCATAAGGCTAAGCAAGTCGACCGGTGACTCCCGCTCCGGATCCTTCCTGGTGCAGAAGATTGCGATTGCTATTAAGCGCGAGAACGTGGCGAGTTCGATGGGCACCTTTACACTGGGAACGATTAGCGGCGGGTTATTATGCGGGTTTTATGCACCAATAAATAATTTTGTATTTTTTTTTGTATTTGTTTAGCGTTAATTAATTATAAATTCAAATGAGTCATATTGAAATCTATGCTAGATAAACTATTGGCCATTCATAATTATTTAAGTATGTGGCAACCCTATATTTGCTATTCGAAATTCAAATTTGAAATTTCCTGCGCCTGCGCTTGCGACAGTGACAAATTGTTGTTACGCTATTTTGTTTGAAGCGTACTCTTTAATTGACAGGTGTGAAAATTGCTGTCAAAATAGGAACACGTGTGTTTTTAAGGTAATTTTAGGTTCGTTTAATTATAATAAACAGAAAACGGATGGCACGTTGAATTGTAGGTTTCGGCTGCTAATCAGCAGACAAGCAGTCGTTAAGCCAAGTCAGATGCCGATACAAGAGCTTGGCCACTTAGCTCTTATGGAAGAGGAAAAAAGAAGAAAGGACAGAAATCAATTTAATAAACTCACTTAACTATATTTTAAAATTGATTAATCATGATATTATAGTCATTTCTTCTTATATTCTTTAAGTATTTGTATTTTACATAAACATTATTTAAAAAGTTAAATTCTCACAATGTTAAATGTTACTGATGTTTTCTAGACATATATGTTTATAGCCGCAAATATGATAATGTTTATTAATAGGTACATTGTTTGTGCATCTTTCTAGAAACTGAAGAAACTGAAAAAGCCATGTATTAAAGTACCTATAATTATGTTAATAGCTGGGGATAACTTTATCACCGTCTATTACAACTATTTAGAAAAACATTATCCTTTTAAGGTCCGCGGCACCGTTACCGGTTAGCGGCTGATAGTCGTTAATCAGCAAGTGCTGGTTAACTGATTGTGCCGACTCGTGGTGCAACAGAGTCTTTTTTTTGACTTGTAAATTAAACTTTGTTATGAAATTTGTTATGAACCAAAAAACAGTAAGTCATTTCTACCTGAAGTTCGAAAAACACAATAACATTAGGTCTTTGATTCTTTAGTTATAAGTAGCGACAAGTACAAAAACAAATTAAAATCCGGTTTATAGTTTATACTTATTAATAGGCAGAACACTTTTGAATAAATTGTAGTTTTAATCATTTAAAAAAATACTTCTATAGATACTTAATCATTCTTCGACTCTATAAAATGTATAGCTCATTCATTGTAATTTTAATTGTTTTAATTCAAATAAATGTTTTCACAATCTATTTTTGTGAAATCTAATAAAAAAACTATATGTGTAGTTTAAATTTTTTTACTCTATTATCTAAAATTGCTATTAAAATCCACTTAACCGTCTAAGGTCCGATTCCACAACAACTCCAGTAACAAAACAATCCGTACGATCGAGTCAATGCACTTCACCCACCCACGTGCGGTCAGCCTGCGATTAGCGACCGGTTGCGATCTTGCATAAACTCACCCTCATACACGGAAGCGTTGCTAGGTAAGTTCGCGTTTGACCGAAGCTTGCTTGATGTTTAGCAACGCTATCTTCTAATGCTGACCTATTATATTTACATAATTATTCTCAATTATCATCAATATGGACTCATTACAATTAATGCATGTATGCAAAGATCTAGCATACTTCTGCAATGTAATAATGTAATAAATATGTATCAATATAACAATAAAGAAATCATCTATTCTATTCATGACTACCTATATTTCATATATCTCATTCTTAGTTGCTCATAAACATTCAAATAGTAAACATCGCAAAAAGGAAAAATCATTGCTAAAAAAGAAGAGATTTTACTGATACGCACGATAGGAACTGGACAGAGAAAGTGATTACTTAGTCATTACTAATACTAGTCTCAAAAATTTCTAAAACTTTTTTAATATCACTTTTTAACGACAAATCTTTGTAACATATGTTGTTAAATATGGTTAGCACTATATCTTTTATGATCTCCAATATCGATTGTGTCTTGTCCAAACTTTATCAAAGGCACTGGCTTTTGTTTAAAGCTATCTACTATTTTAGAAGAAAGTTGTGCTTTCCCGTTATCGAATTTGTAAAATAAATCTTATTTACAACTTTTGCAATAGAACAATGGCCAAGAAGGGAAAACAATATTGTTTATCTAAAACGGCTCTTAATCAGCCCTTAAACAACTCTTAATAACTTTTATCGCTGCCTGAGCCATAGCATTTTCAATTCTATTTACGGGCATCATAAGACACATTTTACGCCCTGAAGAATTGGCACTTAAACTGTTTTACTTCGCAATTAAATATGCCTTATAAAATTGCAGGCTGAAAAGTAAGGCGGCCTATTTTAAATCTTAATACTATAAAATAAAGATGAATTTTGCTTGAAAAAAATTAACCGTATCGTTTTATACGCCATATGGCAAGAATGAGTAAGGCTTTTGAAGTTTAAGTGTAATATATTTTATTTCTACTCTAACGTTTATTACTGAGACCCACCGCAAAAATGTTGGAACTTCTGTGATTTATTTAGAAAATTCTTAAAAGCTATTTCCGTCAAATTAGGTCACATCTGATTCACTCAATCGGATTTCGATGTTTCATAGTTTTGCTGTTTGTAATAAACTAGCACACAAAGTTTATAACAATATCAATGTCATTTAAATAATTATATTAAACGATTGTAATAAACTATGCCAAAATATGACAACGTTACACATTTTTACATTGTATTCCACCACGGGTGCATTGATTTGAAATAAACTCTGATAATCATCACATCCAATTTTTTCATTATTGACAGTTAAGAACGAAAAAAAATAAAAATAAAACTGGACATGAATATCCCTTAGCAAATTAGATTATTTTACAGCCCATGAGAAGCCAGGACGGGCAGCTAGTACTTAATAATCATAGATGGCAAAGGATTTACACATTCGCTCGTTACATACCTAGCAACGTTTTCCAGCATTATCCACTTTTATGCGATCAACTATATCAGTCGTGTTACTTTTTTATACCAGTCCTGTTAGTCTACTATCAACTAGTAGTTGTAAATGGAAGTAGGCTTTATGTTAAAAAGTCTTCTAACTGTAGACTTTTTGCCACCGGGTCTTATAAAAGTGGCAGAAATAGCTTCCAAAGCATTGCTTACGTTCCAATCACACGTTTTATGGTGGCATGGACTTACAAAGCTTCCAATGTATCTTTCACAAAGCCTGTTTGGGATTGTTTTTATTTCTTGTGAGAAATGACTCAGATCTATCAAAGATTTTGACCTTTCTGTAATTTTCGAATATATGAACAAATAATAGTAAAAATCTACTATATCTGTGTAATTATTTACGCGCTACATTACTAACTACATCACTGCTGTGTGACTAGAATGTGTAGATTCTTTATGTTCATAGCAAATTTAATTTACCAAATTCTATTATTTATGTATGTGTGATTACTTTATTAAACGTTGCAGTGTATTAGCAATTCAATATGATTTCCTAGCTAAATAACAACTAACGTCAGAAAAAATGTACATACACATGACAGGACAACATTTTTTTGTCTCGTATGAAGCCATTGCGCCAACAGAAACGCATTTTGTATTAAAAACTGAACTATCCAAAGTACGAGTAGCGTCTAATTTGTATCCCCGAGTCTCGCTCTCGACGTGTTTTTTCCCCAAGCTACTCGTAGTTGTACTATAGATCTAATATGTCAAGGAGAACTCAGTCTAAAAATGGTAAATACACATAAGCCAGTTTATTTCCAGTTGGTTAAAGAAATATTTTCAAATTAAAGTTGTTAGTACATTACCGGCTAGTTATTTTAATAATACCAATTACCGTTAGCAACAGAAATAGAAAATAGATCAGTCGATCAACAACTTTAGTACGGTCAGTTCATAAAATTCATGTATTTTCAATTTAAACTGCTGTTTAAAACAACGTTAGTGTAAACAAAGCTAAAATGTAGCGGTATTCGTAAACAGGAAAGCGAGAACTATGCTTTTATCTTCGAACGTAAACATGTGTTCAAGGCCAAGTTTTCATTGAGCTGAACAATGTTACTGACAATATGTTAGAGAGAAAGAAAGAAAGAAAGAAAGAAAATAATTCTACTGTGGCAAACAAATAGACGAAATAATAAAATAAAAAATAGTCAGTCAGTCAGCTAATATACATTTATAATTATATTTTGTGAAAATTGTAAGTGTCTAGCAGCTACCATTATTGATAGATACAAAAAAAAACCGAAAATAACACGTTTATTGTATGGGCCCTTAATATTTTTTTGTTTTTATTTTCGTGTTTGTTATAGCGGCGCGGTAAATATATATTATATTATTGTGAAAGTTTCAGTTTTCTAGCTAGTTATTACGGTTTCTGAGATACAGCTTGAGGACAGACAGACAGCGAAAGCTTAGTAATATGGTCTCGTTTTTACCTTTTAGGTATGGAACCCTAAAAACAGAACCCTAAGCAATTATTTGCTTCAAAACAAAACAAATATATGGTCAAAACTAATAAGTACCTTTATCACATGTAAATAAAGTATCTTCAAATCTTCTTCTTCTTCCTTGCCTTATCCCACTAGGTGGGATGGTGGGTGGGACAAAAGAAAGTATCTTCAAATATCTTAATAAATCCTACAATATGTCGATACATCGCTACAAGACGCAGACTCGTATAACACATCGAGTACCGAGCGTACACATTAGTCACGGGGTTGAATGACCACCGGCTAAGTGAAGTAAATAAACCTACAATGTAGCGTTCAAACAACACTAAACTGTACTTCATTGATCAAAATACGATCTTGCCCTTGACGAGGTTCAAGCGGGCGCTTGTAATGGTTGTGTATGCTTGAGTTTATTTACTGGTGAATGATATTCTACGTCACACGTTCTATGTTTCGGGGAGTGTGCTTTGGAACTTCATAATTTGATTCTACCATCTCCGTTCTACTACAGAACGAGCAGAGAGTCAGTGAAGAGACACCGATACAAAGTTGAAGTTCCATATTTTCGTACCAAACGCTTTGCGTTAAACTTTATGAGTGTGTAACCTCTGTTTTAAATTGCTTGTGCATGGTCACCTATCCAAAGACCCGATGTTAGTATAAGCAGTTAATAAGCCGAGTTAGAAGCTTTTGGACTTTGGAATATAAAAGCTGTTTCTTATCACAGCAACAAATGGCAGAGACATTATATGATTTTATCTTGGGTTTGAAGTCACAAAAAACATTCACAGGCAAGCGATAAAACCTGAGCCATTCACAAAAAAAATACACATAAATTTAAAGAGCACTTTATAAAAACCTTACCTGCCGTTTTAATTAGGTCATATTCATATTACGTGTTGGCTGTATTGAAATCGATACCTTTGTAACACATCAAAATTTTCGCAAGAACTGGTGCGAACAATGATGAAACAGCATTTAATTTGATAACGATCTGGGCGCAAAACCAGCATAAAATAACCAACTGTCAACCGATGCATGTAACAGATAAGGTATAGTACCTTTATACAGAGTAAAGGGTTGCATTAGTAATGCAAAACCTACAGACGATGTTAGTAAATTTTTTTACATATCACAAATTCGCGCAGAAACTAACAACATTACTAGTAAATAATTTTTTTACACACATCTGGGCATTTGACCATCAGGACGCTTAACCACTACTCTGGCCAAATGTGGAGCATGCTCAGTCTGAAATAACTGGCTCTTAAGAAGGCTACCAGAACACACTATCAGGTGTCTTACATATTTTTAAACTTGGGGGTAGCAGAGTACTAGAAAATGCTCTACCACGATTAAATGGTTTCACATCACGATTTTTCCTTCGCCGTAAGCTTGATCTCATTGACAAGTATCGAAACCACGCCTTTTGGGAAGTAAGGCAACTACATACCTTAATTAGCTCTTATCGCTTTCAAAACTTTAGAATTAAGTAGATTCGCGAAATTAGAACTTACCTAAATATAGTTACGTAATTCTGTAAAAGAATTGCCATAATACTACCAAAAAACTCCTCTCATATTGTCTTTATTACTCTGAGTTAAATTGAGTGTATCCTAAGCTTTAAAATACCATAATTCGCATCACGAACGTCGTATGAGTGTCGCAAATGTCTTTAATGCATTTTACAAGACGTCGTGAAATGCATCGGTGGCGCCACGTGGCGAGTTACGAAACTAATAGCTTGATTGTCTCCGGTTAGTGCTCGATTTAACAGACGATTAAACGTTTAGTAAACCGGCCCTTGAAATCTTACGTAGTTTTATAAACTTTTATTACACTAGATTGGCAATTAAAACTTAATAAAAAAAAAATATTTAAAATAAGTAATGTGAAAAATAAATTATTATTTATCACAATTTAAAGCTACAAAGCGACATATTATTTTAGTTGAAATAAAAGGTTTAAGTATTTAATTTTTACTTGTAAGCTTTTATATCACTAGAAATATATGTATTAAGGCATGCATGTGTGTTAGTGAGGACCTTATCAAACTAAATTTTAAGTCTTAAATTGTGTAAAGTTGACGTCAAAATTTCTTTAGCACTAATTTATTTAACAAGTGAGTTCTAATTTTTAAAACTAGATGTCGTTTGCGAAAACATGCATACCTATTTAATATTTTACCTTTATTTTTAATATTTTATATATGTTTTTGAACCATCTTGTATAAATATTGTGTTCTATGTACTCTGTGTCTGATATATAATAAAGATTTATTATTGTTTTTATTATATTGAAAATTTTTTTAGGTTGTTGTGATTTATTTGCTACAATTTGGCCCAACCATAGACAGTATTAGCTACGACTTGACCATCCAACCATAGACAATATTTTTATTAACCTAACGTACCATTTCCTTTATTTTTCTTATGCTAAGTTTGAACCGTTTTCTTTCATTTTCTCTTTAAATAACACAGCATGTGTTTCAAGTTGATATATTATAAATGGTTTATATTTAAAAGATCATTATAAAAATAGAATTGGAACTGTAATATCTAATTCAAGTACGAAATTGCTGTATCTCGTGCACGTTCTGCTAAAAATAAAAATAAAATAGTTGACGATATCGTAAAACTTTACGGCTTCTCCCGACTACCCGCAAGTTAGATAACAAATCATAAACAATGGTATCTTTCATTATCTGTGACAACAGCTATGAGCTTTGGCGTGTCTTGGGAGAGTTTTTTTTCTAATAAGATAGGTTTTTTAGGCCGTGTTTTGTAGTACAATCGGTTATAGATCGGGATAGAGATAAAAAGTTTAGTCATGGTGTCAGAACTGGGGGATTAGGAATTAAGGATTAGAAAGGGCAAGTGCAAAATCTTTATTTTACAACTTTTTCACTATAAATCGTAAACGTTAAAAAAAAACAGAAAATATAAAGAACCACTCTAACAAAAAAATATACATATTTTGGTACCAATAAGACTTATCCAAGTTAAAATATTCATAGATTGGTTTTGAATGTTTTTTTCAGACGGTTTTCAAGCTATTTTTTCGATATTTTTTACCGTTTACGATTTTAAGTGAGAAAACTGTAAAATCTAAATTTAGCCCCAGTCTTTGCCTCAAAAAAGGACTTAAATACATAAAAAGATAAATGTACAACGACTGACGCCAAATCGAAGAGTATGGTGATTTGATACAAGTTTCACGAGTCTGTGTGTGTGTGTGTGTGTGTCAATCTGTGGTGCCGTAACTCCCTGACAGATGAACCGACTTTGATTTAGTTTTGTGTGTGTGTGTGTTCGTCTGGAGGTTTTTTTACGTACTTTTGTATACTTAACCTCACATATCTTCTTAACCGTTATCTTCGTAACGTATCGTGTTGGAATAAATTAAAAGGCTCTCGACTTTTCCCGCTCATAGTTCAAACAAAAGCCAATCCAAACACCCGCGGGATTTGCGGTCTGGTTCACACTTGCCGAATATCTGCATAAATTGTATTTGCACAGCAAATAACATAGATTTTCGTTGATTAATTTACATACGGATACACAAAGCCTATACCTAAACAAAGCATATTATTATTCTGTAAAATAATATATCTACTGATAAAGAATTATTGTGTCAGTTTATTTTATTCAATATAGGTACAAAAGTACACATAGGAATGTCACTTTACAATATTAAAATGCCAATCTACAATATTACAATGTCAATCTACAATATTACTATGTCAATTTAGAATATTAAAATTTCAATTTACAATATTGTATTAATAATTAGTTTATTTGTTTTAAAAATAATAAAAAATTACATGTATCTATAAGTGCTTATCCGGTGAAGGAATACTTTTGGTGATAACCCAAAGACGTATATTATTTGTCAACCTGGTCTAATTCTTGGTCAGCATCGCAGATTTGACTTAAACCTGTCTATCTGCGAACGAAAGCTCTGAATCCTAACTGTGGGAAGTTGTATTAGCTACTTACAGGTATAGAAGAAAAATAGCATATTATAAAATATTCTTTTTTTTCTGAGTAGAATATAGGACTACGTTCTAGTGTTTAGAAACATTGGAGTTTCAAAGCACAATTACGTGAAATTTTCTCCACAGCTTTTCTATTACTTCTACCTCTCTAAGTTTCTCTATTATTTTTTCAAACTACAAAGACAACTTACTTTCCAATTCATTTATTCACTTACGAATATATAACAATAGTTATAAGTCACATAAAAATCTATATGAATATTTACAAAATTAAATAGGTCAAATTATTGGTCATGTCCAAAAATTTAATTCATTTCCAACAAAATAACAAATTCAATAAACAAATCTATTTATTACCAACATGGTAAACTTAACATTAAGCAGGAAACTAAACATTAAAGGTTATTTATATATTTCTACCTCACGCCAAGCTTTTACATCTTTAAAAAAATTACCTACAGAATAATAACCTTTTTGGCTTCTTTACTTGACCCCGGCCTTGGCTTTCTGTCAAAATTGTGTCCAATTTGGTAAGTTTGCATAGTATCTTGTATTTTGTCTGCAAATGCGGGAACTATCGCAGCGGCCATCTAGAACAAGGCCCGGGTGTGTTCTGCGATAACCGGACTCTCTAAAAACCGAGTTAACCGGCTACCCGGACAGGGTTGCTACACTACATTTGGAAAAGATTAATAATAAAATAAAATAGCCGTTTATTGCCCTTATCGTATAATATTTATATTTCTTAATATAATTAAACTGAAATTTTATGTTATTTTTTTACTGGGGCACCCAAAATAAATATGTCATTTTTATTAACAGTTAACAATAATTCATCAAATTTTGAAGTTTAAAATTGAGTCACAGAAAAAAATCTAAATAACATTTGCGCAACACAAGTTTTAGAGAATAAATAAGATAAATAAATATCAAAGGTCACATAACAACTAATTATTCTTATTAATTAATATTTATCAAAAAAGCTATAACATTTACACTGATGTAAACGACTAGCAGATAGTATCGGCTTCGCACGGGCTATAAACAATCTAAGTTGTATAGAGAAACAAAATATATTACTCAGGGATAACGTAGCTTCCCAACGGTGAAAGAATTTTTCAAATCTATCTAGTAATTTCGGAGCCAATTTGCGTCAAAAAAACAAACGAAACATCAAACTTTTCCTCTTTATAATATTGGTATAGACCTAAAAAGAATTTTATTTAAAATCATATTCCATTGTGCTGCCACCCCTATCCGGTTATTCCGGATAAAAATCTCGTATTGTGCGTTTGACGTTTAGGGGAAATGCTACCATTTTAGCGCAGTGTTTTATTTATTTTGTTCAGTTTACTTTCATGTAGATATCCGGCCCGGTGGGGATGGCACTGACAGTTTGCAATGAAGTTATCGGAAAATGTACCTACTTATTTGTAGTTTTTGCTTAGTTTTGTTATAGTTAAATGAAATTAACAGATTAATAATTAGAATAACAAGCATATATTTTGTTCAGTTTACTTTCATGTAGTTATATCCGGCCCGGTGGGGATGGCACTGACAGTTTGTAATGGAAGTTATCGGAAAATGTACCTACTTATTTGTAGTTTTTGCTTAGTTTTGTTATAGTTAAATGAAATTAACAGATTAATAATTAGAATAACAAGCATATATTTTGTTTAATTTACTTTCATGTAGTTATATCCGGCCCGGTGGGGATGGCACTGACAGTTTGCAATGAAGTTATCGGAAAATGTACCTACTTATTTATAGTTTTTGCTTAGTTTTCTAACGGTTAAATGAAATTAACAGATTAATAATTAGAATAACAAGCATATATTTTGTTTAATTTACTTTCATGTAGTTATATCCGGCCCGGTGGGGATGGCACTGACAGTTTGCAATGAAGTTATTGGAAAATGTACCTACTTATTTGTAGTTTTTGCTTGGTTTTCTTACGGTTAAATGAAATTAACAGATTAATAATTAGAATAACAAGCATATATTTTGTTCAGTTTACTTTCGTAAACGGAATTTTGAAGGCCGGATATAACTAAATGTTTCATGTAGTTATTATATCCGACCCGGTGGGGGCAATGAAGTTATCGGAAAACAAACTTATTTGTAGTTGTTGCTTAGTTTTGTTACAGTTAAATAAAAATAATAGATAAATAATTAGAATGATATGAGTGTGGCTTGGTGATATAAACGTCTGCTTTTCAATCAGATGGCCCCTGTTCGATCCCAGCCCTACACCAATAACGTTTTGTGTTGTGTTTTTTCAAGTTATATGTTGATTTGCGAAAAATATATTTTTTTCATGACACGGTACCGATTTTTGATTACTTTTCATGTTTAATTTCTTTTTAAGGCAAGTAAAATATTGAAGTAATTTAATGACCAGTATAATAATTCAGTAGCCACGCGTAACCAAATCGTGATCGTAGTGATCTCTGTATCTCACGACCAAGGAACCCTAATACGGCGTGTACCGTGACCGACATTAAATCTATTATCTTGTTAAATGTAGATGTTAAATGGGTGGTCTTTTGGAGAGGCTTCATATTTATTAGTTTAATTAAAAGTTTAGTTAAAAGTAAAATTAGTTGTAATTATGTTAATTAGCACTAAGCATTGAATGCATTAATAAATAACATTTATTATTATTATTTACCTAAACGCGTAAGAAGGCTATTCATCAAATTCTTTATATCTAGAAATGTTTTTAAGTTCTGTGTTACTTTTGTAGTACCTACATGCCTACCTTGTTAGCGTAATGGTAACCATGCCGGACTGCCAACCAGAGGTTTCCGGGTTTGAATCCCGGCGCAGCCAATATCTTTGTGCTGAATTCAATTTGTTGGCTGTCGGTTTGGGTGTTAAATATGTATGTACAAAAAGTATTTATATTTGTATATGACATTAGTTGTGTTAGCAACCATAATATCTACAAACTGTCTAATATGGAGTTCACCAGCCGTGTGTGAAATGTATCCTAATATTAAAAAAAAATCATGTGTTGGTAGTCGTTAAATTGAATTTACTAAGCTGAACCCATTATGGTCTTAACTCATTTTATTGAGAAATGTTGTGCCAACCGACAATTATCTAGTTAGTCCGATTGCTTCCTAGTTTCTTGAACAAGAGATACGCTAGCTATTGTATTAATAAAGTCAATTACATACAGTCAATTAATAAGTACAGGTTATACTTTTAATACGTACCTAACTTATTTTCGTATTACATTGCGAAGTTACAACAATATACTCGATGATCTCGTCCGATCACTTTAGTCAGCCGAGATATAAAGGCACTTTCCTACTACATTTTTACTACAAAATTAGTAAAAATGTATTTATCCTACTTATATTATAAGTGCGAAGGTTTGTGTGTAAGTGTGTATGTTTGTTACCTCTTCACACTCAAACAGCTGAACAGATTTTGATGAAATTTGATCTGAAGATAGGTTAGACCTTGGATTAACACATAAGCTGCTTTTTATCCCGTAAACAATTTTAATTTCCGTTTGATTCGCAAATAAGTTCAAAATCTATATCACTCCTGCACGCTCCAACGGCTGGACCGATTTTGATGAGATTTATTAGGAAGATAGATTTGATCTCGGATTAACACTTAAACACACAAAACTTTGGAATTCTCTTCCTGAATCTCTGTTTCCTGAGAAGTACCACCTGGGGGTCTTCAAATCTAGAGTTAATAGGTATTTTCTAGGTAAGCGTGTGACATCGTAAGCCATAGTATTGTTTAACACCCGGCAAGCTGTGCTCAAACGCACACCTATAAGTTATAAAAAAAAAATAAACACCTAGCCTACTTTTGTATCCCGGATTAACATCTTTTGTCCCGGACTAGCACGAGTAAAACTGCGGGGCGCAGCTAGTGTTAAATAATTCAAAAAAAATATGGTTTTAATTATTTTTATGCAAATGAAACTTAGACACTAGGATATTTAGGTATAATGTTAAATATACACTGAAGATTGTTCTTGAACACATCTCTTGGATGTACGTGTCAGGAGATCAAAAATCCATTGGAACTCTAATTCCTGTAGACATCAACAGAACACTCCCTAGCATTAAACCCCCAGTATTAATTTTCGAATTATTATTTTAAATAGTAGGTATAGTATCAGGAAGTCAGTTTGTGTGTAGTAGGTTTACTGGTGTACTTATCGAATTGTTCGGGCTCCGCGGTCCCCGCCGCGCCGCGCCGGCACAAATCCCTCTTATTATGTAGATGGAGACTCCACACCTGCTACACAAATACCTTCCAAAATAAGCGTATATTTACATACACGGTAACTTGTAAACACTTCAACTATAACGATATGAATAGGCATAATATAAGATTAAAATAGAATATTATTCTCGACTTGTCGTTCGAAGAGTCAGCATCTCCTGATGATGCCTTGTGGTTAGGCGAAACACGTGTAGAGTTAAGAATTTCCGAATTGTGATAGGCAACGTTAATCTTAATTAATCTTAGTTATTTTTTCCTTTACTTGTCTTAATTTGGATTTCGGATCACAGCGGAAGTACACTAAATATTTAATTTTGTCTTCTATCTACAATTGATTTCCGGTAAGTAACTGAGTCAATAAGTTAATAGAATATTACTTTATTGTACAATCACATACGAAAACAGCTTAAATTAAGGAAATCAAATATTTATACATAGAGTACAAAGGCGGCTTTATCACCTATGGTGATCTCTACCAGGCAACCAGGAATGGAGAGGGACAGTACGGATAGAAAAATATTCCACACTTTAAGAATTAGTTTTTCTACATACACGGTAACTTGAACAGACTCTTCAACTATAACGATATGAATAGGCATAATAATATGCCACTTTAAGAATTCATTTTGGAAAATTCACTGAGATATTAAAGAGGCAACTTGGCAGGCATTTTAGGTACTCTTCCTACTGGCAATAGTATTAGATTGCGACTTAACTAGACTAGTTAACGGTAAATTTCAAATCCAAGATGTTTTCTAAAGTCTAATTTCAAAATATATTTCTATTTAACTTGTGGATTTTTTCCTTTATTAATATTTTCTACCTGTTCCAACAAAACTAGGTACAGAAGGGACTTTTTTTTCTTCTTTCTTTGTATTTTTCATTTCAATGTTATTGATTTAATTATTTTTTTTAATTGATTTTTTTTTTGTTCTTTAAACATAAAGTTTTTTTAATGCATTGAGTATTATTTATCAGTAGGTCTGTATACTGCTATATCTATACTTACTGCGAGATAGCTCGGCGTCGTTGTCGATTCCCCCGCGTGTTCCCTCACCGGGTGAATACGCATTCCCAGGATCAAGATACGCAGAAAATGTACGCTCTTAGCGAATAACATTTATTTTGTTGTAAAGATGTGTTTGCAGTTTTGTTAGAAGACTTTCAAAATGTAAAAATACCTAGATATATTATAATATATAAGTTACATTTACTTATTTAATTAATCTTTGAATTATATAGTGACTATTCTAGGTATACTAGTATCTATCTAGAAATGAAAAGTAATTGATCACGCATTTAAATATTGGACATGTACAATAATAAGTAAATGATTTTCATTTTTTCATACAATAAAAAAATGAAATTTTAATAACAGAATAGACAAAAACACACACACACACACACAAACCTTACAAATAGTAAATTAAATCTAAGTCAGAGTCCGCGGGTACGGTGCCTAAAAAAAAATTGTTACTCTGAATCTAGAAAAGCCCTTGTTGCAAAGTAGGTAGGTACGTACATAGGTCTTGTTGGGATATCAATTTTAATTTATCTACAGTACTGAAAACCGACATTCAATTTCTCCTGCCTAAAAATACCGCTAATCTAGTAAAACCATCGCTCAGCCGAACATCCCAGCATAATAAAGTATAATGTAGTCCCGGAAAAAACCCGACGCAAAATCTTCGAATCCGATTTTTGCTCGGATGGATTGTCACGATAAGCCGTCGGCATATTTCTGTTCAGGAAATAGCGGGAGAGAACCAATCCTCATCGGAGGGGGTTTGATTCTAGCGGAGGAAATAACAACACAGATTGATACAGGGTTATTATTATTAAAAAATAAATTAGCAATAAAAAAGTTTCTCTTTACAAAATGTTTGTTTACGAACGGCGTAATGTGAGCAAACATTATTTTCGCAATTTCTAAAAATCATTTAATTTTTTTTTTCCTGAAAACTGCCTTGCTTTTACACTGTACTAACCTAGTTAGCTAGGCATTTAATCAGTTGGACGCGTAACCACGCTTTAATAATATTCTAGTCTTACGTGGAGCACGCCTAGTCTGGAATAACCAGCTCTTTAGGAAGCTACCGGATGACAGTGTTAGGTGCTAGGTGATTTTCAGGTCAAGGTTCATTGCTAGCCAAGCGATCATTAGAAAATGCTCTACCACCAGGCTATGATTTCTTTACGATGTTTTTCTTCACAGAACGCTTGAGCTCATTTGCGGGGATCGAACATACATATAAAATGTTTCTCTAAAACTAGTTTCGAATAACCCTGTAACCTTACCAAAGATCGGATAGAACAAGCTTTATGCCCCTTTATCGTGTTTAGGTGGAGAATGCCAGATTTTCTAGCCCTATTTTTCTGTAGGGGTTACAGTTTATCTGTCGAAAACATGTTTTCTTGGATTTCTACTTGGTATTGTTGTGTATTTTAGCAGTGAAAACGGTCTGACAGTGAAGAAAAATATGTTTCTGAATCCTTACAAGGTGTTTGTAAAAAATCCTTTTATTACAGTCCTCTCACACTATCATATCATATCCCATACTTTCATAAAATCTGTCACTCACATAGATAGTTATTATTCATTACTGAATGTACCTATCTCTAAGATAATTACATAGATACAATTAACGATATTTTCTCATTAATTACATAATTTATCTAATTACATAATTTTGCTTGATAGGTCGTTCAACGGAATTCTAATTCGAATAGTCCTATTCCGGAAGGCTAAAAACCAGGTACTTTATTGCGTAACACGTAGTTTAACCACCAAGTAATTGGAAACCTAGATTAACCTTACTCTTGGACGTTTAATCCTATGTACAGACTTACTGGTGATTTCAACTAAGTTTTTTCCTAAAGTCGTCTAGTTAAAGCATACTCAGTGACTCGAGACGAGCACTAGAATATGTCTTACCACCAGTGGTAAGACATATTCTAGTGCTCGTCTGGCTAGCTACCACCCTGAATTTGAAAATCCAGCTATTACAGACGAGGCATGCTCTACCTTAGTTCAGAATGTCAGTGACTCGAGTGGTTACGCGCCTTACTGGTCAAATGTCTAGCTTTATTGTGTAAAAAAAATGTATCGAGACTTCTGAGCGAATATTGAAAATATCTACCGCTTTATATCTATAATTGAAAAGTAGATAGATACCAAGTTTCAAACAAGTGGAAATAAAACGGCCCTAGTTAAGAAAAAAAAACATACAAAACCAAGTCATTTTCTTATCCACGTCATTTATGTAGTAAGAGCTAAGAAGCTTAGAGAAAATTAAATAGTAAAATCAATTGGTATGACGTAAAGTTCATTTTAACTATATTATGTACTCTTAAAAAAATACCGATCATATATAACTATGTATGGCAACCCCAAACCACACGCTAGGAAGTGTAGTGCAATCGTAACATGAACCTCCATGCAAGGATACGGCGCGGCTCCCGCGCTTTGCGTCGCGACGTCCTTGCAAGGTCATCTCGTTCGCCGAGCAATGGGCAGTCATTAGTTATTCTTTTCTAAACTTGTTCCCGGTTCTACTGACCTACAACCTACTATTATTATTATTTATTTATTATTTATTATTATCACAAACAGAATATGATGAATTATAATTTTACCTAAAAAACTTGGGTTTATCCAAGGTAAAAACTAACTACTATCATGGCGTACCTTACACCTTACCTTACGTGCTTAATAATTATGGTAGGATAGCCAGAAAGATTTAAGTATAATATGCTTAACAAATCAAATTAAAATATGGGTATGTCCCAAATAGAGATTGTGGAACTACAGTACAAATACAAAAAAAATACAAAAAGTTTTTATTTCACAGAAATACAACGTTACAGTTTACGCTTACAATAATATAGAACAATATAATTGATTAATAAAGTGTAAATGTAGAGGCCCTGCCTGCTGCTTTAGCGTGAGCTGTGTTGCAGCAGTCAGTCTTCCCCATTCTAATTATAACTAGCGTACAAAAACGAAACTATTACATTTTTATAATAAAGGTGACAAATAATTTAAGATTTAAGTCTTTTAAATTAAATGTATGTATGTATATGTGTTTGTGTATATGTGTGTGTATATGTGTATGTGTGTGTGTGAATGTATACGTGTATGTGTCTAATAAGACTAAGAACCGCCAAATGCTAAATATGTATAGTAGTATCATATATCAGTGTCTCTTTTAACCAGCTTTTCCAACGCTTTATAATCAAAGTTCTGTAACCATTTATTTATGACTATTGAGAGTTTAGACCATGTTATGTTCATTGTCTTTTCATATGAATTTAGCTCGTTATATAACTTAGGTGCGATGTGGTTGTAGTGTCTCCATGAGAGGGCACTTGAGAACTTTGGTACTGGAAATCTCGGTTTCCTTTTATGACTGGCTGCCAAATTAGGGATCGCTTCTTTATGGTACCTATTTAAACATTGTCGAACAAATACTTTTCTAACCGTGAGAACCCCACTTAATGAGTACAAATCTTCTGTATCATATTTAAAAGGCAAACGCAATATAACTTTAAGTAGAGCGCGCTGGGCACGTTCTACTTCAATCATGTGCGTTTTAGCAGCTCCACCCCAAGCGGTGATACAGTAGCCTATAACACATTCGCAAAGCGCTTTGTAAGTGTTCATGAGTAGGTCCTTGTCAGCTACATCTCTTAATAATTTGAACACGTGTATGAACTTTCTAATGCGTTTAGAAACTGTATGGATATGTTCAGTCCATGACATTTTGTTATCAATAATTATACCGAGATATCTGATGGATTCAACTCGGGCTAGGCTGTCACATTTGCAGTTTACTCTAGATATGTCACGGTTGCAAGGAAAAACATGGGCTCTTATATTGAAACCTAATGGAAGTTTGGTATGTTCTGTCTTTTTGAAACATATGTACTTAGTTTTATCTATATTGAGTGATAGTAGACTATCTTCTAGCCATGATGTTATACGCGCCATGCCATCTTCCGCTGATTGCTTAACATCTTTCCAGTTGGATCCATGAAATAGAATAAAAGTATCATCAGCAAAAACAATTATATCAGCGTTGGCCATTTTCATATTACACAGATCATTTATATATAACAAAAAGAGAGTAGGCCCTAGCGTGCTGCCCTGAGGTAGGAGGAGTTCCTTTAGGGACCTACTCAAATACGTCAAACATCCGTTTTTCGAGTCGGGAATTAGCAAAAAATTGGTTGTCTGGAAAGTCGTATTCAACATCGGCTGAGATAGTGGAAGACAGATGTGTCGAAAGAAATGTGTCACAAGCTGTGAACTAACTAAGGCCGACCGTGAATGTAGACTAAAGCTTGTTCCACTGGCTCGTATATCTGCACGCGCTGGTCAAATGCCTAACTAGCTGAAGCTGCGCTGGGTTTGTTTTTATACTCAATACAGCTAGGTATAGAAATCTTAGTAAGAGAAATAAATGAATACGAATAATAATAATAAAAATGTATATTTTTTCTTGTTTCCAGCGCGTCCGCACGTTCACCAGCTCTCTGGATGAGCTCGCCGGGCGCGTGCAGGCGGCGGAGGCGGCGCGCGCGTCGTGGCGCGGCCCGGGCGACGCGCGTGATGCGCGTGCGCAACTCGACGCGGTCTCGCGTGCGCGCGCGCAGCTCCCGCCGCTCCGGCGCCTCGCGGACGAACTGCACGGACAAGCGCAAGCTCTCACGAGAGATAAGATCCAGTTGCCGGAGCATTTGGTCGCGAGATTAGATGACCTGAACACCAGGTTTGTTGATTCAGATTTTTGTTTGTTGGAACTGAATTTTTTAGGCATCCTTCTTATAAAAATATCTGAAATTAAAACTCCCTGTGTACATAATAACGTGTATACAGTGTACAGTGCACGTACCAAGCTACATCGTTTTATAGACTAACTAGCATCCCGTCCCGGCTTTGCACGGTCTGTAAAACAATCTAAATAGCAAAGAGAAACAAACTATAGTCTATGTTACTTGTTATAGCTTCCAAATAGTTAAAGAATTTTTGAAATCAATCCAGTAGTTTTGGAGCCTATTCGCGTTAAACAAAGGACCTTTTCCTCATTGTAATATTGGTATAGATAACAAATAATACTCATTTATGATACTAAATCTTCTTCACCACTTTACCTCAGTTTTTTCTTCTATCCCCAAACTGAATGTCTCACCGATCTGTTGTCTTCTTCTCGCAGGGTGGGCGCGCTATGTGCGGGCGGCGAGGAGCGAGCGAGACAGCTAGCTGGCGTGGCGCGGGACGGCGGCGCGGGCGCGGCGCAGGGCTTCCTTGCCGGCTCCGTGGACGCGCCCTGGGAGAGAGCCGTCACTCCTGCCAACGTTCCTTATTATATCAAGTAAGGACACACTTAGTTATTTGTTATTAAGATGTTGATTTGCAGTGACTTGGACCAAGAAACTCCAGTTTCCCTATGCTTTGCAGTGGTTTTTACAGTAAAACCTCACTTCAAAATATTCCTTCAAATGGTTTTAAAAAGTTGCGTCCATCCACAGCATTTATCTATCGGTAAGTGGCACGCCATGAACTGCTTGTATTAAATTAAAGGTGCAACCCCCAACAAACAGAGCAAAAAAAAGGGGAACACGCTTTTAATTGCCGGTGCTTTCTAATTATATAAGTACTATGCGTGCCAACTAAGAATAGGACTGTCAAAACCGCCATCTTGCTCAATCATACGCGCAAACTTCACAACCAAAGTGTATGGTGTGCAAAAACTTTTATTAACTAATTATATTCAGTTTATATGTTTAATGTACGCTGTTTTGCTATTTCTTATACATTTTACGGCAAATTAATTATAAATGAGTAGGATTTGAAAGTAGAAGCATATATTTTATAAAAATATAATTTATTTTTCATTGTTCTCACTTCTTTTTGTACCAAATAAAAAGAGTTTATTATATGTACTGCTTACAGCACTAAAGTCGAAACTATGTATCGTTGAGTGATTTTTTTTAGGTGTTGTTAATTTGCCTTGGGTACTTCTTACCTGTAGAATTAATTAATCCAAAATTATCCAGTAATAAAATCAAGAATTATTAAATAATAATTAAATTTATATCTATGAACCAAAAAAAAATATTAAATTTCTTTTTTACGCTTTCTTTGCTAGCAGTACTTTTTTGACAGTTATCGTGTGAAGTTGAAGCAAGCGCGATCCTATTCTTAGTTGGCACGCATAGTACAACGTTTCTTATATTATTCCTATATCTATCGTTAGAACCGTTTATGTACAACATATGAATGAGTCCCTTTCACAATAATATAGGAAACTCGCTATGTTCGGGATTATACTCTAAAATTCTTCGTTTAGCTCAGGATTTAAACGATCTTCCTCGTTTTTAACCGACTTCAAAAAAGGAGGAGGTTATAATTATATTCGACTGTATGTATTTTTAATACCATAACTTTGCTCCTTTGTTATATAATAATTTATTCAGCTCCTAATCCCTCATGTTGTTACCCGTTCCCAGCCACGAGCTAGAGACCACCCACTGGGACCACCCGAAGATGATCGAGCTGATGAACTCCCTCGCCGACCTCAACGAGGTGCGCTTCTCCGCGTACAGAACTGCGCTCAAACTGAGAACGGTGCAGAAGGCTCTTTGCAGTAAGTCGTTATTCATAAATATTTCCATTGCTGGTATTCGGGACCTTCACTCACGAGGAGAAAGGTTTAGGCCATAATCCACCATGCTGGCCAACCGAGAGTTGGCAGATGACATACAGGTCTTCGGATTTGGTGGTGGTTGTTTTGAAAAGCAGATGTTGATGTTTTCCCTTTGAGTCAAATATATTTAAATTCCTATCGATAGCCATTCAGCGCGGGAACGCAGCCGCTATAATGGGCATGTTTGGACAGGGAGCTTTTCGGGGTGGCATTTTTGCCAACGCGTAGGCTTACGTTTTGATTTGGGTTCAACCAATGTATTTTAATTAGTTAGATTTAAATATTTGACAGGAATAAATTAACTAATTATAATTATTATTAATTAAATGAACGAATAAACGCTGGATGGATGAAATGGCGACAGGTCTCAGGAACAACATGCGATCGAAAAATGCCCCTTAAGCTTAAGGGGAAAATCTACAAGACGATCATTAGACCTGTCGTACTGTATGGATCAGAGTGTTGGGCAACCAAGGTAGGATATGAAAGAGGAGTGCATGCGGCAGAGATGCGAATGTTGAGATGGATGTGTGGAGTGACAAGAATGGACAAAATAAGGAATGAGTACATCAGAGGAAGTGTGAAAGTAGCCCCAGTGAGGGAGAAAATAAGGAGTAGAAGGTTAGCGTGGTATGGACATGTGATGCGTAGAGAGGAGAAGCATGTCACTAGAAGATGTATGGAAATGGTAGTGCAAGGAAGAAGAGCAAGAGGCCGCCCGAAAAAAACATGGATGGAGTGTGTGAATGAAGACATGAGAGAGAAAGGATTGAGTGTGGAGATGACGTCTGATAGAGGAGAGTGGAAGAAGAAGATTTGCTGTGCCGACCCCACCTAAATGGGATAAGGTGAAGTAGAAGAAGATTTGACAGGAATAAATTATTTAATTTTTAAATTCCTTATTTTGGCAGTTAATATTATTACAATTGAGAACATCACCTTTTGACACAAAATTTGTCGTCATAGCACAGCATAATACTGGTTGGCAGAGAGCAACCAAGAGTTTATTTGTTGCACCCGGAAACCCGTGGTTGGCAGTCCGGCATGATAACCATTCTGCTTATGAGGTCCCCACTTTCAAAAAATCAGACTCACTCTCCGTATTTTTAGTAGAATTTGGGGGAGTATGGGGGTTCTTATGTATCTTTTGTGACTATAGAACAGAAAAATCAACTTCTTGACTACTCTTTTCTAACTGGTGATGTGTGCTTGCAGTGCACATGCTGCAGCTGCCGGCTGCGCTGGAGGCGTTCGACTGCCACGGGCTGCGCGCGCAGAACGACCGCCTCATCGACATTCCTGACATGATCAACGTGCTCACCTCACTATACGAGGTTAGTAATAATCTGTAAAGGAGCATTCCAAGACGAATAATATTATGAGTGTGGTATCACTATATATTTATAACTGTTTATTAGAAATTTACGACCAGAAGGATGTACTGGCTTCAAATAAAAAATATAGCTTAAGGAAACAGGATCATTTGAATTAATTTTACAGTTAAGAAGTACCCAAAGCAAATTAACAACACTTAAAAAAAACACGTGACGAGACATTGGTTTTGGATAGTTTCGACTTAAGTGCTGTAAGCAGTATAGTAAACTCGTTTTATTTGGTACAAAAAGAAGTGCCAACAATGAAAACAAAAAAAAAAAATATTTTTATAAATATGCTTTTACTTTCAAATCCTACTCATTTATAGTTAATTTGCTGTAAAATGTATAAGAAATAGCATAACAGCGTACATTAAAAATATGAACTGAATATAATTTGTTTACAATTTTTGTTGCACACCATACACTTTGGTAATGACGTTTGCGCGTATTATTGAACAAGATGGCGGTTTGACAGTCCTATTCTTAGTTGGCACGCATAGTATCTCTTTACATCACCCTACTTACCCAATCCAAGTATCCCACATGCCTCAAAACAACCAATCTCTTTTTAACTCCAGGTGATAGCAGCTGAGAACCCGAGCCTGGTGAATGTGCCGCTGTGTCTCGACCTCTCCATCAACTGGTTGCTCAATGTGTACGACAGCCAGCGCACCGGACAGATCCGGGTGCTCTCTTTCAAGGTCGGCCTCGTGCTGCTCTGCAAGGGCCATCTGGAGGAGAAGTATAGGTAAGCCGTCAGTCATATCCTATTAAGGAGGAAACATCTGCTTTTCAAAGCAACCACCAATAAATCCGAAGACCTGTATCATGTGCCAACTCTCGGTTGGTCAGTGTGGTAGATTATGGCATAAACCTTTTTCCTCGTGAGTGAAGGCCCCAAATAGCAGTAGTGGGAAGAATCAGACATATCGTAATAAAGAAGCATGGGTCACATTCTACAAAGAAAAAAACCAGTCACCTCTTACAAAGAAAGAACCAGTCATATCCTGCTGGATGAAATACCTTGCACTTTTCTTTTGCAGACTTTGTAAGGTAAGAATCATAGGTGTGGTCATTTATATCAGGAATATATTGATGAACTCGTTGGTGAAATGGTTACCATGCCGGACTGACAATCAGAAGGTTCCGAGTTCGATTCCCGGCACGGCCAACATATTTGAGCTAAATTAAATTTGTTGGCTGTCGATCTGGGTGTTAAATATGTATCTATATAAAGTATGTATGTATGGAGTATATCAGTTGTGTTAGCAACCATAATACAAACTAGAAATGGATTAGTATTGAGCTTTTTTTTTGGGCTATGTGTGAATGTGTGAAACCCAGAATAATACTGATTATTTATTTGCAGGTATCTATTCAGACTGATCGCAGACCCTTCGTGCAGAGCAGACCAAAGAAAACTCGGATTATTACTACACGACTGCATACAGGTTAGTGGCCATGCAATCCTAATTAGTTGTTTTCATAAAAGCTATGATCTTCATCAATATGACTGATACAAATACAAATAGTTTATTCCGTACAAATACAGTGGTGTAACGTACTATAACTAATTAAATACTAAAGTATATATTAAATACTAAGGTTTAGCCTTAGTGTACTATGCGTGCCAACTAAGAATAGGACTGTCAAAACCGCCATCTTGCTCAATCATACGCGCAAACTTCATAACCAAAGTGTATGGTGTGCAAAAAAATTTATGAACAATCTGTATGAACAATCAATATGAATATTCAGTTTATATGTTTAATGTACTATTTCTGTACTGTATTGCTATTTCTTATACATTTTACGGCAAATTAATTATAAATGAGTAGGATATTTATAAAAATATAATTTCTTTTTCATTGTTGTCACTTCTTTTTTTACAAAATAAAATTAGTTTATTATACTGCTTACAGCACTTAAGTCGAAACTATCCAAAACCAATGTCTAGTCACGTAATTTTTTTTTAGGTGTTGTTAATTTGGCTTGGGTACTTCTTACCTGTAGAATTAATTAATCCAAAATTATCCAGTAATAAAATCAAGGGTAATTAAACAATAATTAAATAAATGTATATCTATGAACCAAAAAAATAATAATTAAATTTCTTTTTTACGCTTTCTTTGCTAGCAGTAATTTTTTGACAGTTATCGTGTGAAGTTGAAGCAAGCGCGATCCTATTCTTAGTTGGCACGCATTATACATTTTGCCATATCCACTGCGTCCCGCGCTAAGTATCATATGATCCTGTTATGCGGGGCAACAGTATTTCGCTTTTTGTTACACTTAAATTAAGAAGAAATTGTGCTTACCTAACACATCACACAGTTTTATAGCTAAAAATAAACTACACTAACAAAAACAAATAATAAAAACGAAAAACATAACTCAATGCCAAAAGTGCCCAAAAGCCAACTGTCAAACTTTGGTGTTGCCATATATAGGAAAAAATTTTGGCTATCGCATTAGGTGTTTGTACTAATATATGAGCAATTTGTCGCTAGTAAACTATAATTAAGATAGCAAAGTTAGCGGTTGCCCTTATATAATAATATGACTGAGATGCCCACACATTCTTATATTTTTGGGATGATGTGACCAGCTAAAAAGTATACAAAGAAAGACTTAATTATTATTTTATTTTCACATGATGCTTTCTTTTGAGTTGGCAATGCTATCTAAATTTAATAAAATAAAGGGCTTTAGAGGCCTAGATATCTAGTTTCTTATAAAACCTCTATTCTCTTTACTGCAGGTTCCACGGCAACTAGGTGAAGTGGCAGCTTTTGGAGGTTCTAACATAGAGCCTTCAGTGAGGAGTTGCTTCGAACAAGCCTCCGCTGCTACCAAGGAAGGGAATAAAGGAGGCACTCTCGATAGAAAGGCGGGCGGTAAGTAGAAGGCCTTGGCTAAATAACTTGTTTATACGGTTTTTAGACAAGACACTTCATTGGGCTGTTTAAATTCTGATAATAAAATTATTGACTTAGAAACTGGATGAAGTTTTTTCCAGAATAGACTACTAGAAGAAATTGTGAAATCCAGAGGTATAACGAAATCAGCTCAAATCATTCACTGCAAAAACATGAATGTAATTCTAGATTATTCTAGAGATGGTAGGCAATAATATTATGATATCGAAAAGACTGGCTTTTCCACTTTCGGCACTTGTGAAATTGCTTTAAAATACTAAGGATAAGTAGCCCACTATACATTCCTATAGCTGGGACTCGGGCCCTTTTTCATGAGGAGTGAGATATAGACAATAATTTCCCACGCTGGCTAAGTTCGGGCTGGTGGATAACACAAACTTTCGGATATTGTGGTCCTCAAACATGTCGGCTTCCTCAAGATCTTTTTCTTCACCGTAAAGCGAGTGCAAATCCACACAAAACTTGAAAAACAAGTCATTGGTGTAAGGCTGGGGTTGGGCCAGGGGCCGTCTGATTGAAAAGCAGACGTTTTCCTTCCAAGCCACTCTCGCTTTTAAAACTATTTACTAAAAAAATATAGTTAGTGAGTACCAGCCGTAACAATTTCACATACAAATTATTTTCACATTTTAGTCAAACCAACTTCCATTCGTCTTCCAGAAAAAGAAAAGGAAAAAGAAAAAGAAGACGCCAAAGAGAAGACTCTAGAACGTGATGCGGACGGTCAGCTCCAACACATAGAAGCATTCCATTTCCTCCAGTGGCTGCAGAAGGAACCTCAGTCCATGGTGTGGTTACCCGTGCTGCATCGTCTGGCGGCCGCTGAGACTGCGCGCCACCAGGCCAAGTGCAACATCTGCAAAGAATACCCTATTATTGGGTTCAGGTAAATACCAAATTCAGGTATATGTCGCATAGAATTTGAAAAAAAAAACTGTTTAATTGTGTAACTCTATAACATCTATTCTTTCCAAGTTGCCATTATTGGATTTAGGTAAAAGTCAGAATCAGGTCAGGGTGTCAAAGAATCTTTATTCTCAGTTGTGTCTATAATGTATCATTACGACGTGTAATGATACAATAAGAAGACTTGTAACACTATTTAACTATAGTATATTCAGCGAGTCGAGCTAATAGGGAGATGAATATCTGGCACTCGATCCTAAATCGAGTACTACCTTAAACAGCGCTGATGGATGTGATTGGTGGACGCAGCTAGGCTCATCATCTGAGACAATCCAGGGGCCAATAATTTAAAGTATCTTCCTATTAGGCCGTCTCGTTGAATAAACTTCACACGGATTGTCCTATAAGAGCAATAGTTATGTCCAATTAACTTACGTAATAAGTTCATAAAACCTAACTTTTACTTATATATAATTTATTCACTAATCTAACATATTGTTTCAGATACCGTTGCCTCAAGTGTTTCAACTTTGACATGTGTCAAAAATGCTTCTTCAGCGGTCGGAAGGCCAAAAACCATAAGCTGACTCATCCCATGCAAGAGTATTGCACTGCGGTAAGTAAAATTAATCAAAAATATATACGTAAATACGTTTTAATGCAATGACTTTTCAACTTGTGTGTGGTCACTTTTCGGTTCGAACGGCACTGGTTCTTGGTAGGTCCCAGTAAGATCGAACTTTCAGTGAGGGAAATCTTCGAGACGAGAGATATTTTTATAATGGTTATTGTGTACTTTCCAGACCACATCCGGGGAGGATGTCCGAGACTTCACTCGAGCTTTGCGAAACAAGTTTAAGTCGGCGCGGTACTTCAAGAAACATCCGAGAGTCGGCTACCTGCCTGTACAGACTGTTCTAGAAGGTATGTTTATTTGCTTATTTTCAGAGTAACAACTGTAGCTCGGTAGTTTTATACGATGTTCTGACGTGATAATCAAAGTTAAGCAACAGTCGATACGGACAATCTGCGAATAGGTGACCATATAAAAGTGGCATTTTCTTAACGAGGTTAGCTACCTCATAAAGAAAATGCCACTTTTTCACAGAGGGGCGGATGACAAGTTAAACTGACAGTAGCCTTAGATGACTTAACTTTTGACTCCAGAACTCAACCGCATAACTCATAGGTACGAAGAAAAAGAAGAGAGAGAGAGATTAAAATAAAATAAGAGAGACCAAGAAAGAGAGAGGAATGGAGAGAATGAGATATAGAGAGTAACTAAGAGAGAGATAGAAATAGAAAGAGAATAAGATAGAGTGTAATAGACAGGGAGATAGATAGGACACCCACCACCTCCCATGGTCCCACCAACCTTTCGGTTATTAGGACCGAAACATGAACTTTGCGGCATGTCCTGCCCCTGAAGTTCTACAAATTATGGCCCCGTTCTCCCCCATCTGGGGCGTTGGAACGTCATAGACGGACTATAGACAGATAGATAGGACAGATTGAAAGACGGACTGAGAGCTTTCTACCCTATAACGGTATAAAATAAACAAGATAAACCAGTTATTGATAATTGTACAATTATTAGTCAAAAATTTAAAAAAAATGTCAATATGAATATAAAAGAAAATGTCAATCAATATGATATACAATTAAATTGTAATACATGTCACATAACATTTTTCCTGACACTAAAAAATTCGTCCATGGAATAAAAAGTTTCCTGAACGAGCCAGTTCTTGAGCTTATTCTTAAAAATGCTATCATTACATGCATTTGTAATAACTTTAGGCAGACAGTTATATACCTTCGGCCCTATAACGTGCGACAACTTATCCGAGCGCACGAGCCTCACCGGCACCCGCGCCAACTCGCCGTCACGCCGGAGAGTAATAAGCTGGTATTTTTACAATTATAATTTTGTTTTTTCTTGTAATTTTATTCTTAATTTAGTTATCTGTTATATCTTATTAGTTCTCTGTTATCTGATTAGTTTATGTAATAGTATTTTTCAATTTCTTCGTGTAATTGCGTGTTCTCTTTCTTTGTGTATCGTGCGTGACGTCACAGCCAGCCTCAACGGAAGACCAGCGTTGGTTGCTCTCCAGCAACCAGCATTATGCTGAGTTGAGGCTGTGTTGTGACTAATTAATGTATATTATGTGTACTATTTTATATATTATACTAGCTGACCCGGCAAACGTTGTTTTGCCTTAATAATTTGACTTGACGACCTCGTTGGCGTAAAGGTTACCATGCCGGTCTGCTAATCAGAAGGTTCCGG
The DNA here is from genome assembly GCA_035578125.1 of Mellilla xanthometata. Taxonomy (NCBI): domain Eukaryota; kingdom Metazoa; phylum Arthropoda; class Insecta; order Lepidoptera; family Geometridae; genus Mellilla; species Mellilla xanthometata. The sequence continues at coordinate 565,466 of JAPUBQ010000026.1, forward strand.
GTTCGATTCCCGGCCCGGTCAACATCTTTGTGCTTAACTAAATTTGTTGGCTGTGGGTCTGGGTGTTAAATATGTATTTATATATAATATGTATGTATGTATGTATATGTAGTATATCAGTTGTGTTAGCAACCATAATACGAGCTAGAAATGGTTCAGTATGGGGCTAACCAGCCGTGTGTGAAAGTGTCCTAGTATTTATTTATTTATTTATTAATTATTTCTAAATATACGGTATCCGATTCTCAGACCTACTGAATACGCATATAAAATTTGGAAAAAATCGGTCAAGCCGTTTCGGAGGAGTACGGTAACAAACACTGTGACACGGAAATTTTATATATAAGATTTTGTCTTGTGTTAATTTGTCATAATAAATAATTTTCTTTCTTTCTTTCTTGTTTCCAGGCGACGCGCTCGAGTCGCCGGCGCCGTCTCCGCAGCACGGCGGCGGCGGCGCGCTGTCCGGCGAGGACATGCACTCGCGGCTTGAGCTGTACGCCACGCGGCTCGCGCAGGTCGAGCTGGGGGGCACCCCCGCGCCAGGGGACACTCCCGACAGGTAAACACTGACTCGCTTGTTGCTTCTTCTTTGCATAGGTTATTTGAGAGGGAGAATCTTCTTAATCTTATATATAAAATTTCCGTGTCACAGTGTTTGTTACCGTACTCCTCCGAAACGGCTTGACCGATTTTTTCCAAATTTTATATGCGTATTTAATAGGTCTGAGAATCGGCTACTGTATATTTAGTTTTTTTTTTTTTATTTATTAAGGCAAAACAACGTTTGCCGGGTCAGCTACTATAATATATAAATCTCGTGTCACAATGTTTGTCCTCAATGGAGTCCATAAATAAACCACTTAACCGATTATAATAAAATTCGCACACCATGTGCAGTTCGATTCAACTTGAGAGATAGGATAGTTTAAATCTCAAATTATAGTCGCAATTTTAATTTATTGCTAATTATTGTGTCACAATTATCTGTTAATTCCAAATGATTCTAACATATGTCGATACCTTTCGACTGGGTTGAGTAAGTAATCAATAGAAGGCGCTGCTACGGTAAATCTACGAACGTGTCATATAAGCTACACTATCTATTTTTCATACCCCTAAGTGAGGCAAAACAACGTTTGCCGGGTCAGCTAGTGAATATATATATTAATATATATATATTAATAGAATAAGACATCGGATTAATGGACGCCCGCCAATACAGTTCCGGCGTTTGAAGAGTCCAGAGCCACGCGGAAAAAAACTTCATTGTGTTAGGAGGGTAGATTAGGGATTAGTTTTACAGGTGTGGTGGTCGGTCGGAGGAACACAACTAATATTTTTTAAATATTTAAATTTTTCCTTAGCTTATCTTAATTTTGTTTCATATCACAGCGGTAATACACTAAATCCTATTACTATTATAAAGACGAAAGTTTGTAAGTATGGATGTATGGATGTTTGTTACTCTTTCACGTAAAAACTACTGAATGGATTTGAATGAAACTTTACCACAATATAGCTTATACATCAGAATAACACATAGGCTACAATTTTTGAGGTTTTTAATGTGAGGTCGTAAAAAAACACATTAATTAATAAGGCAAAACAACGTTTGCCGGGTCAAATCAAAAAATCAAATCAAATCAAATGTTTTTATTTGCGAAGTATAGGTCGAAAGGTGTTACATAGGTATTAAAATTTAATGTACTCTATACTATACCCGTTAGGGTGTGCAAATTTATGTTGGATCTAGCACTAATATAAAAGTAAGCAAGTAAGTAATAGCCGGTTACACAAACATTACACATTATCTGTGGTGAGTAAAACTTAGTCATGATACAAATAAAATTAGGTCAGGATATTATAAAATAGATCACAATTTGTCATTAAAAAAATCTTTTATAGAATAGTAGGCCTTATCAAGTAGGAATTTCTTAAGTCTCAGCTTAAAGATAGAAAACGAGTTGGATTCCTTAATAATCAGAGGCAATTTGTTATATATTAGGACACCCATGTTAAAAATCGTATTACCATATGTAACAGTTCTGTGTGTTGCTATGCAAAGTTTCCCAATGTGTCTAGTACTATTAACAGTTTTGAAATCTTTTAAATTCGTTCTTATCAAGAGGGCTGCTTCGAAAATGTAAAGAGAAGAAAATGTCAAAATTTTTAGATTTTTAAAATAAGGGACACATGTATCTGTACGCTGTATTCCACTTATAGCTCTTATACATTTCTTTTGTGCTCGAAAAATACATAATGTTTGTTTTTCTGATACGTTACCCCAATATAACACTCCATATCTTAGAGTAGCCCCTGCATATGCATGGTATGCTGTTAGTAGAGTATCTAGATTCGCCACCTTTCTTAACATGTACAGGGCATAAGCGTATTGCTTTAGTTTGTTGCAAACTTGTTCAGTATGTGACGACCAACTTAAGTTTGCATCTATTAGCAAACCCAGAAATTTAGTGCAATTTGTTTCAGTTATAAGTCTTCCTTCATGCATTATATTAAGCGAACTTGGCTTTGAGTTTTTGAACTTAAAATTCATATACACCGTCTTGGACAAATTTATTTTTAGATTATTGGTTTTAAGCCAATCGATAATGCAAGATATAGAACTATTTATTTCTATTTCCCGATCATTTTCTTTACTTATAAACAGTGCTGTGCTATCATCAGCAAAGAGGACCATTGGATGAGGAATAGCTAGAGGGAGATCGTTAATATATGTCAAGAAAAGAAAAGGACCAAGTATACTCCCTTGTGGTACACCATATCTCACTGTCCTTGTATTTGAGTACACTTTAGTTTCCGTCAAAGTTGAATGGCAGAGTTTAGTAATTTCTGTGACTTGTTGTCTGTTCGTGAGATAGCTTTTTAATATATTAAGAGCCATTCCACGCATACCATAACGTTCTAATTTGCAAAGTAAGGTCTCGTGATTAACGTAATCGAAAGCCTTTTTCAAGTCCATAAATAGAGCAGTAACTTGTTTTTTGTCATCCAATCCTGTATAAACATTTTTTAGAAACTGATGTATAGCCATATTTATCGATATCCCTTTTCTAAAGCCAAATTGGTTGTCTGTCAAAATGTTGTGTTTTTCAAAATAGCCACTAACTATATTAAAGAGTACCTTCTCAAACACCTTAGCAAAAATGGGTAATAGTGCTATGGGTCTATAATAATTCACATCTAGCTTATCTTCTTTCTTAAATATTGGTTTGACAATAGCTAATTTCAGAGAGGTAGGAAAAGTCCCACTCTCTAAGCATTTGTTAATTAAATTACTTAGTACTGGTGCTATAATATTAGCAACACGTTTAATCACCATAGTGCAAATGCCATCATATCCAGTGCTGTTGCTCTTATTTAGAGAGTCAATTATTTTTAATATGTCTTGTGTGGTGGTTGGAGTCATAAAACAGGAATTAGAATGATTAAATGTTAATGAATTGCGATTAAAATTATATACATTATTATTGTCACTGTTAGTTGCAATGTCATCAATAAAGAAATTATTAAAAATATTAGCTATTTGAATGGAGTCCGTAACAAGTTCATTGTTGTGTCTAATTGTAATTATTTCGTCAGGAGGAATGTTATGCGTATATTTATTAATTATTTGCCAAACGGCTTTGCATTTGTTGGTGGCTGTTTGAATATGGTAGTTGTTTTGAACTTTTTGTGTCAGTTTTATGACTTTTTTGAATCTTCTATTATAATCTCTAAATAGCTCTTTATCATTACTAGACCTAGAAAATCTGTATTTGCAAAGTAGGTGCCTTTTTCTTACAGCACACCTTTTTATACCTTTGCTCATCCACTTTATGCTTTTAGATATGGGAATTTTTATCTTTATATACGGAAAGCATAAATCATGAAAAAGAGTAAATAGTTCATGAAAATCTTTAAATGCTGTATCAGAATCCTCTTGTTCATAAATGTCATTAAAAGAGAGACTTTCAAGACATTCCATAAATTTATTAATATTTTCTGTACTATACTCTCTTACAAATTTAAACCAAAATTTAATTGAGTAAGTTTTTTTCACAGGGCATTCTAGTATTTGAGCCGTGTGGTCTGACATAGCTAGTTCATGTACTACTGCAGATGCACCTCTTATATTGTGGGCAAAGTTATCAAGACAGGTTTTACTACTGAGGCGCGTTGGTTCATTAATAGCTAATTTAAGATTAAAGTTTGATAGCTCTCTTTCAAATAATTTAGACGCAGAAGTAGCTATCAATCGATTTATGTTGAAGTCACCACATACAACTAACTTTTTTCCTCGTGGGTTTATAGTCATAAGTAGGTTGTTGAGTTTCTCTATGTATAATTCGATAAATGATAATTTGGGTCTCGGTGATCGGTAAACACAAAGAATTATAATTTTATGTTCAAGAAGTTCCACTGCTGTAAATTCTACTACTTTGCATATACTATGTTGTCTTGCCTCACGTATTACTTTAAATTTTAAATGGTTCCGTACTAGTATACATGAACCACCACTTCTATTACTTCTACAAAACACATCAGCCAGTTTAAAGTTAGGAATTACAAGGTATTTTACGTCTTCATCTATCATATTATGTTCCGTGATACACATTACGTCTGGATTAATATTACAATTGTGAGCATGTATTGTGAGTTCATTGGCTTTACTTATAAGCCCATCTATATTTTGATGGAAGATTTTTAGTTTATTATACACGAAATAAATTCTTATTTTGAGTAGTGTTTTGGGTGGACGTTGGGACTGAAATATTGTTAATAGTCTCGGCAGTTCTGGAGATTCTTGAAATACCTTTACTAAATCGTATGTTGTTTTCAGTTTGAGTGCCCTTGTCAATTTTATTAACTGTTTTAGAAAGCAGTTCATAGTTTAAATTAGCATTGGTGTCATAATATTCAGCAGTTTGAGTACCTTTATTAGTTTCATTGAACGATAATTTATGTTCAGATTGATAGCAATCCAACTCATTGTTGTATCTGATGTGCAAGATTTCTTTACGTATAATACGACACATATTGATGCAGAATTGATCTCTACTTGGCCTTTGGTTACAATAGTTCATATCAATATATATAGAATGACAGAATTGTCTACATATAAATTGAATTTCATAGTTGAGTTTTTGTTCCCTAAGTGTTTTATTGTACAAAACCTCTGGAATTAAGACATTAGTGTGGTTAACAGTTTTGAGCCAACAACGGAGGCTAAACAGAAAATCATACGGCCTGTCATCATTCAAACCTGACAAGAGAATGATACAATCATTTTTGGTGTAGGTGCTTGTTTCAGATTCTACAGAATTAATTACATCATTTAATTTGGCTCCCGGTTTCCACAAAGCTTTAACTATATATTTTTCCCCTAACAGTTGTTGTAATACAAGACGAACATGCTGTCCTTGTTCATCAGCTAACACGAGTACCTTTTTCAATGCACTGTTTTCAGATACATCTTTATGGTGCTGATTTACACGTGAATCTTCATTTTCTTCGTTTGGTGTACCTAATAATTTATTATGCTGCAATCCTTGTTGGTCAGCTGGGGTTGGTTCATGATTTTTACAAGGTGATATAGGTTCATTACTCCTTTCGTCATGTAATATTTCCGGTTTATTATTCTCTTCAGTATTTGATTTCATATTATCCTTTTCAGAATTTTGTATATAGGATTCTTCATATTGATTTATAAAATCTTTTGATAACTCTGCTTGTGTAAGGTCAATAATTTCATCCTTATTTTCAGCATTCAATAGCAGACGCAGTCTTTTCCTTTTCCTTGTAACAATTGGACTGTCAGCAAACCCAACTCTTTTATATCTTGCCACAATACCTTTGAGATTAGCGATTTCATTTCGAAGACATTGGTTCTCACTTGACAAATTTTCGATTTCATGGTCAGCAGATGCGAGTTTTAAGTTAAGCTCTTCTAAGTCTTTATTAATCTGTACTTGATTCTGAGTGTCTTCTATAGAGGCACTTAGCATTGAAGCCTCGAACAATGTAGAGGTAGATAAATCATTGAGAGAATTAGATTTTCTGTACTGCAGGAACGGTCTGTTTTCTGGCTCCATATTAGTTAGTCAGTTAAAATTTTAAATTGAAAAATTTATAAATATAATTATTACGATGCCGTTAATCTTCTTTCTAAATTCAGATTACTATATTCAGATTAAATGAAAATCGGAACTTGTGTAGTAACCTTTATGAATTCAGCTCATTCATTTTGTTGATTCTGTGGTCAATATATGTCAGTGGCAGCTGTCTGGCTGTCAAATGTCAAACTCACAAATTGGATTTAGTACAGTTGTTTTGTGGTTTGTGAAAATTAAATTAATTGTTGCCCAAAGAGATATTGTTAATCAAGTTCCAGGATTATTTCAAATTAACGTACGTTTCCAATCTATGTTCAATGGTGCAATATTTAAAAAAAATCGTGTTTCTTCATCTCACCCGGTAGAAAAATGTCGTTGAGTGTTTGTTGGTTATGTTCCAGGTTCTTCCAGGTTGGTTAATATCCTCAATCACTAGAAACTTAGCTATTTCTATTTAATTTCGAGTAAAGGTTCGCGGTACGTGTTAACATAGCTGGTGTTGCCAGCCGTCTTCAGCCGGCTCAGCTAGTATATTATAATTTTGTCTTCTATTTACAATGGATTTCCGTCAAGCAACGCCTTACTAACCAACCTCAATGTTTCCCTCAGTGACGAGGAGCACCAGCTAATCGCAGCGTACTGCCAGTCCCTGAACGGGAGTGGGGCGGAGCCTCCCCGCTCCCCCGTGCAGGTCGTCTCCATCATACACCGCGAGCAGAGGCACGAGCTCGAGGCTATGATCAGGTCGGTTCCTTCTCATGATTTACAACGAGGTCATTGCGGGTTGAAATGTGTTAAAGTTGATAACACGCAGGATAGCAACAAGAAGTGAAAAGCGCCTCAGTTTATATTTGAAGCTAACCTGTCACCAGCTCAAACGGGCTGTCATAGCTTTAAAAATAATCTCGAATTTTATTAAAAATGTTCTTCGATCCACTGAGCTTCAGGTTTCAGGTGTGAGCGTGAGGAAACCATACCATGATGGCTTTTTGTAGTGCCTGCTTGTCTTCAAGTTTAATGATTTGTCGCCAACCTTACGATGTGTTCCGGCAGCCTCCTTTAGAAGCAGTATTTCCAGACTAGGTATGCTCTACATTAGGTTAGAGATGCGCTAACTCGTGAAGTGACGCGCCCTGCTGGTCAAATGTCTCTGTAATGAGTTTAAAAATAACTTCATATGGAACCTATAGGTCATATTCAAGACACTGTCCTAATCCTCTGCTAACCTGATAACTTCAGAGAGCTGGAAGAAGAGAACGCGAGCCTCCAAGCAGAGTACGAGCGGCTGAAGGCCAAGCAAACTCCGGGCTCTACTCCTGAGGAGCAGCAGCATGGCGTGGGAGACAATAGGAATGCGCCCGTTGATCAGGTAGACAATTTTAACCATTTATTACTACGGCGGAGGTAGTTTATTTGAATAGAGGTTTTGTTTTACCTAATAACTCCGTCGTTTCTATAAGGAAAATAACTAAGTAGTTATGGAGTGACGACGGTTTGCCTTTATCTAGCAAAGGGATATCCCCCTCGGACAGAGGTTGTGTCCAGAGACGGCCGTCCGACGGTCGTGCATTGTCATTGCATTGTAGTATGGACCATTCGTACGCGCGTTGAAAATACCGTTTGCGCGATTCAGGATAAGCGCTCTGATTGGTAGCGGGCGATAAAGTGCGACAGAGACGCCACATACTTTATACTTCTTTAATGGTTCCATATTTTCATAAAAATCGGTTCAGTGTTTCGTAGCTTAAAGTCGATTTACCAATATTTATTTGTACTCTAAATTTTGGATCTGTGATGTGACGTGACTTTACAGTTTAAACATTACAAGAAAGTTATCCTTGTGTAAGATATCCGGTTTTCGTTATCATCGTTATTTTTTTTTTATAGAAATACCTACTAAATATATTTACAAGATTTAACACAGCTTTATTCTCCTTTTCCTACTATGTGGTGTACCACACCGAACATTTTCCATTTAAGTTTCACTCCATCACTTCTCATTCTTAATTGACGCGACTCATTAATTTCAATTGTCCCTACAGCTTTTGGAATACCACAAGTATGTAAAGCTAATCCCATTATGTGATATACTTCAGGACATGATGGCCGAAGCCCGCCTACTTCGCCAGCACAAGGGGCGGCTGGAAGCGCGCATGCAGATCCTGGAGGAGCACAACCGTCAGCTGGAAGCTCAGCTACAACGCCTGCGCAGGCTGCTTGACGAGGTAACTAGAAATTCCTCCAAAACTACCTACCGCAACTCTTATCTCCTTCTGCTATCCTGGTACTTATTCTAATATCTTAATATATACAAATCTCGTGTCACAATGTTTGTCCTCAATGGACTCCTAAACCACTTAACCGATTATAATAAAATTCACACACCATGTGCAGTTCGATCCAACTTGAGAGATAGGATAGTTTAAATCTCAAATTATAGTCGCAATTTTAATTAATTGCTAATTATTGTGTGTTATTATTTGACAGTCACAATTATCTGTTAACTCCAAATGATTCTAACAGATGTCGATACCTTTTGACTGGATTGAGTAAGTAATCAATAGATGGCGCTGCTATGGTAAATCTACGAACGTGTCATATAAGCTTCACTATCTATTTTTCATATCCCTAAGTGAGGCAAAACAACGTTTGCCGGGTCAGCTAGTTATCATATAAGGATCAGTTACTATAACAGTGTTTCCTATGTATTCCAGCCAGCAGCCGGGTCCCCGCCGGCGCGTACGGGCACGCTGCAGACTCGCTCGGTGACAGCCTCCCAGCTCGCCACAGACTCTCCCGCCAAGATGCACAACGGACTCTACCACGACGTGCAGACCAGTATGTACCGCGGGTCTTTTACTATGCTTTTGAATAAAAATGGACCTAGGATGGAACCTTGCGGAATGACATCATTTGCTATTACTACAAACAGATGTGGTCCTAAAATAGAACCTTTATGAGCCCAGTCTTTCACTACGATTATAAATAAAGATGGGTCTCTAAGATGGAACCTTGCAGAATAACACCCCGTGTATGTAAACATACTGAAAATAGTGTAAGATTGTATGCCAAGTCCAACAAGTTGTCTGAATCTTGTACTGCAAACTTTTATGGGAACGAGCAAGGGTGGGTCAATTGATTAATTTAAAAAGTTGATTTATGTTTGGGAATTGTATTTTACAATATAAAAAACGTTTATAAAGCCCTTGTTGCTAAATCTAGTTTCAATTCAGATTAAAGATTCTAAGCTCTGTTAGAATCTGAATCAGCTGTAGTATCCCAGTTCTATCATGATACCCAGAATATACAGTTATAGTTTTCTACGATTTCAACACATTATTTTTGTTGTTATTACTTGAGGTAGCTCCAGTAGGAATGCCAGCGTAATCTAACCGTACCTACTTGTAAAAGATGGCGGCGGTCGATGGGCCCCTGGGACGGAGCGCGAAGCAGAGCGGCCGCCGCCGCCGCCCCACAGCGTCCATTCTCTCATGCACTGCGCAGGTCAGACGAGTGTCAGCTTCATGTTGCAGCCAGTAGAGATTGATTTTGTTTGCAGTTTGTTTTTGCAATTTTTAGGATTTGTTGTATTTTGTGGTGAGCCGTATTTGGTCGGTTGTTTTGATTTTGGTTGTGCTGATTTTTATTTGCAGTGTTTCATAACGTGCACTTTTTTGTTGATTTTGTAATTGTATAGATTTTTCATAGAATAAATTTAGTTTTGATGTTGTTTTTCTTTTGTTTTGTTTTTTGTAGTTTGCATGGTCGTCGTTTTTTATTCTCTCTAAGAACATTCTCATAAATCCATCACTAATGTTTTGTTTTTCCATTCATGCAAACATAACAGGACGCATACCTTGAGGTAATCAATTTACTAATCATAGTAGCTAATAAATCATTTTATCACTATGTATATTACACATCATCATTTAATTTTATATCATTATGATTTGATTGGGTTAGTTATCAGCTTTGCTGAGACACCAATCAATCATCCCCATTGGTCACTTGAAACCAATGTGGCGTGTGGTGTCTCTGTCACACTTCACCGCCTGCTGCCAATCAGAGCGCTTGTTCTGAATCGCGCGCGCGGTATTTACAACGCACGTAAGATCGATCCTAGCTACAATGCATGACCTATGGAGGGCCGTCTCCGGACACAACATCTGTCCGGGGGATATTATCCTTTTGCTAGGTGGAGGCAGACCGTCGTCGCTCCACACGTATTTAACTGATGTTGGTAATTAGACAGAGGCAGGCAGTTTAGAACAGGGGCCGTTATGAATTATTTATAAGCAAATCATTCTCAACATTCGTAACCGTCTTACGCTACATAACCAATAAACTTATAGTCTTGTCTTTGTCTTCTCCAGACGACCTCGGACGGGCAGTGGAAGAGTTGGTGTCTGTGATGACAGACGAGCCACCCCAGACGTCACCGCCGCAGTACACCAACGGCAAGCCGGCAAACAACGAATAACTCCCCGCTCTACACTCGCCATGGTGCTTTACCACTGTGTTGCCATAGCAACTGACAGTGACGTTTGAAACTTATGACAAATTGACAGTTTGAAATGCTTCTTATAAAGTTTTAAATTTAGTTTGGGCTTTTATTTCTATTTGGAGGTTACAATTAATGGGTATTGGATATTTCTTAATCTACAATATTAATTTAAATTTTATTGACTAAGAGGGCAAAGAGAAGGAAATTTTCTACTAAGTATAACCTAAAGGGACTTGGAGTTGAATAAAATATATTCTCAATTTCACAGAACCAGAAGTAAAATTAGTAAATTCCATTTAATCCATTGACAGATTGCATAATTGTCAGTTTCATAAATGTTGGTCTTTCAGATTGTCAGATTTTGTCAGAAGTTTCGTGTTTGCACTGCAGCAACACATATTTTCGTTTTGGCAACACTGTCGATTCGAACCAAAGATTTCAGGATACAGTGACTGCTATCTGGGACCTTCCTTTAAATAGTTATAAAAGGTAGTCTATTAAGAAAATTCTGGTTCGATAATGATGCTTATAATTAGATGAAATACCGCGAATTTTACAGATACTAAAATATTTTAGTCGAAATTCCCCAGTGTTGCCATGTTAAGCATCATTATCAAGCCAACACTGTATATAACCCACTAATTTTCGACTCATCACTAACATATCCCCACTTACTGTACACACTGAATTGCCTTTATTACCCGACTACGCAAAAGGAGGGTTGTTTTAATTCTAATGTGAAATCTTAACATTCCATTCCCATCTTCTAACATGGACACGTCCGGGTTCGGGGGAAGATTCTAAAGAATAGAACGGTTTTAGCTATCGGAACTAACCTGCGCTACGCGATTTTAGTTCGTATTAGCTGCCTCAGACGAGCGATAGTCGTATGCAACGCTTATTGTACAAATAAGGGCATGCCATTGTTGCAGTACGTATCGTGATTGAGTCGATTTTTCTACTTTATTTTTTAAGTAGCAACACTATGAAGATTTTCTACTATTTTTTGTTTCTCTCCCCCTTCGAGGTCCCGACAGTGTTGCCAGAACGAGACGTTCCAACGAAAAAGACATTTTAATGAGCATTTATGTTTATTAAATCGTACCAAATTCGATATAAAACTTTTGTAATCGTTTAAGTACATATCTTTTAGTACAATCTTCATACTATCATATCACTTCTTGTATACTTCCATATCATTTTTGCTGTGTATAATATTAAACAGGCACCTGTATAAAATATCACGAGAATACGATGGTATAGGTGGTGGAAATCGTTGTTCGTTTGCAACGATCAATTTTTTATATGGCAGCTTTAATACGACCGTATATTTTTTACTTTTACAACAGCTACCAATTTTATTGTTTTATGTGTAGTTGGCAACATTTAGAGTTAACAGTCATGACGGTGGATTAGTCACACACAAGTGGAGTTATTGGCATGACGAATTTTTAGGACGGACGCCATCCCTTGTTTATGCCGTCTCGTTTCAACGCATAATATGCTACGAGTGTTAAAGAGAGAGGGAATGATAAAATAGCGCTCGTGATAAAGATTCGTCGAGCTTCCATCTCCACAGAACCAAGAATTAAACTGGGAGCTTTAACTTCACGATGTAGCTTTAAACTCTGTGGTGACACAAAATGCAAATTGACGATGCAACACTGGACTTTGGCCTATGTTTTAGTGGAATATCTATTGTTATTAGATAGACATATCGCAGCAACATTATTATGCCAAAATAATGGCCGTAGTTAAAAAGATGAATTCGTTAAAACAGTTTCGCGTAGTTTGTAGATATGTAGATGAAAAAATGGATAATCAAAGCATGTTATTTATGTACTAATGTACAATTTATTATCATGTTATCGAAATATATCGTTAGATCATGAATAATCGACGCTTCTACGCAAATTAGTGTTTCCTTTCCGACATTCTTCTTAGGGTCAATCCGGGAAAATTTATAATCTTGGATTTTATTTGAAACTGTCATAAATTTGTTGTCTAAGCAGAATTACTTTTGATTAATTTTCGAACATTAGGTTTTTTTTTCTACATATATACTAAAACACAACTTTAGTAAGTACGCAAATTATGGTTTTACTCGTATGTATTTCCTACCAAATAAGTTAAATTCTACTTTTAAAATAGTATTTCTTGAGTAAATATTCTCTTGAACATTATATTGTCATCATGCTGTAATTAGCAGATACATTTTAGAAGCTATTTTGGCAGTTTATAATAAAGTTCAAGATGTAAATATAGTCGGATTTGGCTGTTAGTGACTATGAAAAGTGTATCCAAACTGTATCACATACCCCAGGGCGTGAGTTAGTAAATGAATGGGACGATTTTTATGCCCCATTCTAGTATTTTGACGATTTGTGTCTAATCGTAAGATGCTGCCTACCTTTTTAGATAAGATTTATGAAGAGACAACTTTTATACGGATGTTAAGTGAACCTGTTATTAACTATACATTGTAAGGACTTCCGACTTTTTAAACCTCTTGGTTATATTTTTTCTTTTAAAGATTTGCGGTAGTTTTAAATTGATGCCGACTGGCAACATTTTACAATTATGGTGGATTCTAATGTTACTTAACTTTATTTCTTTAATATTGGCTAATATATTAGATTATAAGAAAAAAGCACAATTATGATTATTATTTTAACCAAGTAATAAAAAATCTAAACTAATATATTGTTATTAATTTTATTTTGATTATTTTTGTTTAATTCGTAGTTTCTGTTTCGAAATCTTATTAACATTTGGCTGCTTTACTTTATATAAATCTTTAATACTTCAGCATTTATTTGTATAATTTACTGTGTTTATGATGTTTTAGAAGTTATCCAAATAAACATTCTGCATAGTATTTATTGTTTTATTTATTAAAATTAAGTTCCCACAATTAGGACACATACCTACTTATAAATACTGACTATTATGTATTTGTATGTGTATCGAGACTTCTAGCTTGACACGCTTCAGCAACTTCTTTCTAATAAATACAACTAAAAAAATGTAACATAGTTACGAGGTAGCGCCTGTAGCTCAACTAAGATGATCTGACTTGATCATCAGTGTAAAGCAACAGTCGAAGTGGACAGTCTTTGGAAGGGCGACCATGCACAAAACTGTGTCTTTTAATTTTATTTTCATCCGGGCGCCACAAACACGAGGGCTAAGTACAAGCACTAGCCAAGTTAGAAGCCTTGCGGCTTGCAAACTCTCGAAACCAGAGTTTAAACCGAAGAATTTAGAATTCAAAGTGAATGAATATATTCATCTACGAAGAGTCAAACCTACTTGCGGTTGCATAACATAACACCAATCTTTTTTTAAGTTTGTTTTGCATTCGAGTACCTAGCTATTAACACATAAGATTGTGCTTTGTTTAATGAAACTCAATTATAAAGAGCACACATTATATTCACGATAATAAATCCCTTTTTTTTTTTACGAGGGGGAAATCTTCCATAAGATACCCAGCTACAATGGGGTGCAGCTGGGTTATGTGGGATTTTTACCCACTAAACCCCCCTCGGTGCTCTGCCTCGATGCTTTATGGAGGGCTTCAGGTTCTTCGGTGGAAACACACTGAAGCCCTCCTAGCTTTTGCTTGCAGCAACATCCACATAGGCAAAAAGAACTGCCAACCCTCCCGGGCCCAATTTTCACGATAATAAATACCTACATATATTTGTTGCACAATTTTCATATTTAACTGAACTTATTATTAAGTAATTAAAATAATTTAGTCTTAGCCATGCCCTATTAAGAGCACAGGGTGCACATTTTTGTATTACAATATTTGTGTTGCTAATAAAGACATTTTTGAATTAGTTTAATAATAATAAAAAACTATATATATCGCAAACATGTAATCTATAAAAAAATACTTTGCATTAGGCACGTGATATTTAAATTTATTAATTCCTTCAAATGTAGCTTTACATGGACTTTAGAGCACAGATTTATATTTAAAGGCCCTATAAAGCACAAAGTTCTATCCCCTTTTTTTACTTTGTAGTCTGGCATAATTATTAGTTATGGCCAAGATAAAATACAGAACGTGTAAAGACATTGGGAAGCGGTTAGTCCTCGCTTCTGGAGATCGATCTAAGAGCTGGCAGCTATTTCTTACAAAGATTAATTAGCTTATTTATTATTATTTAACTATTCAACGGGGGTATGCTGCCTGCATCTTGGAAACTCTGCCACACAGTGACAGCCAGATGGTGAGCTTACTTTAATTTTAATTGTTGAGTGTTTTGATTTTTCTTGTTCTATTCTTTTTGCTTTTCTGTAATTTATTTTAATATGTTATGCTAAATAAATTACCTGCCAAGATAGAATAAATATGATATATATGTCAATGTCAACTTTTCAGTTAACTGTCAAAACCATATTTGAATTTGAAAGATTTTGAAGTTTGAAACTGTTCGCCTTGTGCTCTGCATTTTCCTCGCGGTTTTATTATTTTTACGCCCAAGTTTCTTCTCAATATTTTGTCTCTCTGTGAAATAAATTGTGAGCAATAAGTGTTCAGTACGATATTTAATTACCAAAGATGCCTGTGGATCAGATTCAGTACTCGGAGCGGTATACTGATGACGTTTACGAATATAGGTGCATTGATTTTCTTACATCATTTTCTCTGTTTTTTTGCTATTATTTATTGACTGAAATATTCCCTACATATCACGAATATCCTTGACACTTTTGTTGATAGTACTTGACCCACATACCATTCAATAATTCAGTCCATATTGTCTGCAATATGTGTCTAGGTTCTGCTCAGCATTTCATCATTTTAAGACGAAATATTGTAGATTATCTTGATAAAAATAGATAATGTTTATCCTCAGACAATTTTTTCAAGCTTGGGCTAGGATTTGCCCCGATTTTTATAAGTTACATATGTCATAATTTAAAACAGATGTTGATTGTATTTTATTTAGTAGGTAATGGTAATTATTGATTGAGATTGAAATTATTTATTATTAATTTATACAATTCAGGTTAGAGTTACAGGGCTTCGAGTAATGTTATTACATTTTTTATTATTATTTTTTGTATCTGATAAAATAATTGCGAGTGAGACCTTGTGTGTTTATGATTTGAGAATTAGTACATTGATAGACTTATCTCAAGGTATTTAGTACACATTATTTGAAACAGCTGATAAAACACTAAGATTGCATGGAATAATAATTGCTTGAATTTTTTAGTAAAACTATTTTCCAATAAGTATATTGAATATAATATACATACTTAGTCAATTATTTCATGACTATATAAATATGCTATTCAAAACAGTTTTAAAAACTGAAACTCCAAATAATTGTATGTAAAAATAGTACTAACGTAATGGCACCGGTTTCCGACTAGGCTCCTCTATCCGACCATTTTGATTTTTATTAGCTAAAACTTATAAAATACACGCGACACTCGTGAAATGGAACGATATCGATCCAATTACTTATTGTTCATCATCTGTCAAAACTTGCGTTTCAAATGTTAACCGAAATTTCGTCAGTTCAACAAAAGCTAGGCAAGGGTGAAGTTTGCATTGGATTGAATGCGAAAAAAACATAAAACAGTGAAAATAAACATCTGGATTTTTACGCTAAATACTTTGATAAGTCTGTGGTTTATTTACTTTAAACGTTTTATTGGTGTATAAATTTATTAATATTACAATATACATGCAAAAATTGCGTATTTTTATAAGGTTTTTAGGGCAATAAATTATGGACGGAATGAGGAGCATTACAAAACAACAACATTCCGAAATCCGACCGAATCGGTCGGTAACAGGAATTTCGCACCTTGTAAAAGAAAGCAATTTTCTATTATGCATGTTATTTTGTGGAGGTTTCGTATTAAGTTATTTATTCTAAACGCTATCCTTACATATTACACCTGTATGCGACCAATGCTAACCTTAATGGTTTCTTTGTAATATACGTTTAAACTAACACTCTTTATTGATTTATTTGCGATTCATTTACAAAGACCGGTCTTGTTTTAAAACCTTTTATTTTACGTTTTTGACACATAATTGCATAACGACGAAATTGTCATATCTTTATAAGTGTGTGTGAAATGGAAATTAACTAAAAATCAATATCAACTTCGGTTTTCGGGGCTTTATTACGAAAATATAGGTTTGGTCGGAATCTAGATGCTATTTTTTTCCCTTTACCCTGTTTCCGTCCGACTCGGTTGCTTTTCATCTGTCAGTAAAAGAGCCTTTCGAAAAGAGTTCCACAATTACTCACAATATGCAGAGCGATAGTAAAGTTTCGGAAGAAAATATTAGAAGCTGGTTCTCAAAAATACGGCAATATTTTCCTGGACCCTAAACGTATCTTCAATTGTGATGAGAGTTCAATAGCTGCTGATGGGGCAATACCTCCACCATTGATTATGTTTCCGTATAAATGCTATGTTCCATCGCACATCACAGCCAACATTCCTAAAGGGTGGGGAATGGGACTCTGATTCTGGGTGGATGACGAGTGAGCCATTTTATGAATACATCACAAATGTCTTTCATCCATGGTTAAAAGAAAAAAGAATCCAAATGCCAGTGGTTCTTTTTCTGGAATGTCATTCTTCGCATATTAATACTAATCGAAGCGAATACTGTGAAGAACATGGGATCATTCTGACAGCCTTTTACCCCAATGCTACCCCATCGCATCGTCTACATCCGTTGGATGTAGGAGTATTTTATTCTTTACAAAATTGTTGGCGTAACAATGTCCGTGAATGGCGTTATCTATGGAGAACTGCGGGAAGATACAGCGATTTGACTTTCCTAAGTACCTACTTATGTATAAATAGTTGTATTATATAATTTTTTCCCCAACATTTAAAAACAACTAGAGTCTAATATAGAGTTACTTTTTGCTCAAATATTATTTAGCATGGTTTTTTTTTTTACGAATATCCACTCTATTTCTAATGTCATAAAGTTGATTTTAGTACGAAATATTTGGCTGGTCGGAATCTAGGTACTCAGCGGTCGGATACAGGGATATTTGTAGTCGGTCGGTCGGAAAACGGTGCTTTTAGTTAATTTCCAGTCATAACAGTTAAAATCCAAATTCGGGTATTAAAAAGCTATTATAAAATACAATTACGTTCATATTTTCAAATAATAGTTCGTAATCTTTCATAAAATCATATTTTCTTATGACCTCTAGAGTATTTAATCTATCTTTTAAAGGAATTCTTTTACCCTATCGATCAGTGGTCGGAATTCGGCGCCATTGCGTTAGCAGCCCACTCCGGCTTTGCATGGTTATTATAGCTTGTGTCAGATTATTTTAGTAGGAATATTCTATATTTTTATAAATGAAATATGGCCTATTTTACTCGGGGACAATGTAGCTTCCCAACAGTGAAAGAATTATTCAAATTGGCTCAGTAGTTTCGGAGCCTATTCACATCAATCAAACTTTACCTTTTTATAATAATTAGTATAGATTTTTAAAATAAATATTTCACCTTAAATATGTTCTTATAATACCTATAGGTATAAATTTTTTTACAAATAAAGGAAATAATCCAAATATTCAGAATTTTGAATTACCAAATGTACATTTTGCTATAAAATATCCACACACATTCAAAATTCTTTTCTTGAATTTTTCAGGCATGTGATCTTGCCTGCTGATATCGCCCGTTTGGTCCCCAAGTCTCATCTAATGACGGAGACAGAATGGAGGAATCTCGGAGTCCAGCAGAGTCCAGGCTGGCTACACTTCATGGTTCACAACCCTGAACCTCATGTGTTACTCTTCAGAAGACCTCGTACCGATATTCAACCGGTTAACGGATTGGATGCCAACACTAATAGCACTGTTAAAGTATGATCTGAAAAGTTGGTACTACTACAGCATGTTCTTTTAAGTTTTATTTATTTTTTTTAACAGGGGTTGACCACATAATACTTGTATAATTGGGATATTGTTGTGACCACATATGTTTTGTGCATGAGTCATATGTTACTATGTAAGTAGAAAAAACATAATATTAAATATATATGCAGTTACTTTTTATTTGCATTTATCATATTATTGAAATTTTATTGTAAGGAGCTAAATTTTGCTTAAAAACCGTATAAAGATAAATATTCTTTGAGTTGTATATTTATTAGACACAAAAAAAAACTGTTTCAATAAACTTTATTTCAGATAATAAGATTTTTAAACCAGTTTTCTTACATAAGTAAGTTTGGTACTAAAATAGGTTCAAATATTCTTAGAGTGGTTCTTTAGACAGCCTTAAAGCAACTTTTTCAATATTTTTTACTGTTTATGATTTACAACGATAAAACCAACTTCAGAATTTCACCCTTATCTTTGCCTTAATCAGAAGAACAATAAAAAACAAACTTAGGCATACCCAAATAACTGTGAATGAAGTAACGTAATAAGCAATTAGGTTCCTTATTTGTTATGTGTTCAAACCCTAGTAGGTGTTCGCTAGTAGTATATTATAACCTTTACAACAGATTGAGGTTATAGGTAGCACTGAGGTAACTACAGTCCTATATAGTATATTAAAATTATTCGTAAATATATCTTGACTGTTAAAAGCCTATTTAATTGACACTGAAGTAAGAACTTTATAAGGATTAAAGCAGCTTGTGTGAATTTAATGGTGCTTTTATCTTGCAGCATGGCCTTAATCCATTTTGAAAGTATTGAGATATTTGTATAACTATGTTTAAAGATATTGTCGGTTTATTATTTGAGTTGTTGAAGAAAATAGAAGGAGAATAATTTTCGTTAGTTTAATTTAGCCCATAGACTTTAAAAATTGATTTATGTATCAGATGATATAAAATATGTATTATGTTGAGGGATTACTAATGTTATATTACATATGACTACGTAAAAAAATATTTATTTTATCTACAAATAATAACAAACACAAAAAAAATAATTAGAAAAACGGGCTTTAGAAAGTTTCTGAAGTATGAAATGCCAATTTTGATTAAGGTAAAAATATCAAAGAAATCATTAATTCTACTTTAGTTTTGTACACTGTTACACTCCTAAATAGTTATTATACCTTGTTCTCTCTTATGAACTACCTATACTTTGTTCACTATTATGAACAACCGACATCATTTTAGAGTAAAGAAGTAATATTTTTGTTATTTAAAAATATTTTACTGTAGTAGTATTTATGTCATAGATTCTTTATTGTGTATTTTCAAGTAAATGACAACTAAAACTTAGCTATTTGCTGTATAAGATTGCCTCGAAATTAACTGTAAGAGAACTTTGGTATCCAACAATTTTATTTTTTCTTGTTATTTACATGTGCATATTCTGCCTTGTATCAATTAAACTTATGATTTAATTTAGTTTGTGCACCAATGGTAGAAAACTTACAAAATAGTTTAAAGATATTGTGTATATAGCTTATATGATTAGCCATTTAAGTTAAAAACAAGCAACTTCTTTGTTGCAACTTTTAAAAGCTGATTTAAGTTACCCACTGAACCACTGAGGTAGTTTAAGTTAAGTTATTATGATTATCGTCATATAACATAATATTATACATTTGTATTTATTATCTGGAATGTTTTTAATTATAGACTCTTGAACATAACTTCATGCTTAACAAAATGATTAGTTACTAGCAGCCAGTCCCGGCTTCGCACGAGTTATAAAATAATCTGAGTTGCAAAGAGAAACAAAATATAGCCTATGTTACTCGGGAATAATGTAGCTACCCAACGGTGAAAGAATTTTTCAAATCGATCCAGTAGTTTCGGAGCCTAGAAAATAATAGTGCCTTGGCAAATACATATATATGTATGTTTGGTGTATAATATCATATTACATAATATTGCTATGTATTGAATAGTAAATAATAAAAAAAGACTAATGTTTATTCTAGATAAAATCTGCGGCCTTATCGCTTTAGATCGATGTAATTAAGACACAATTTTATTTGACTATGAATTTGATAAATACTTGTTTACTGGTGACTTGTACAAAACCTTTGTAAAGCTAAAGAGGCTCTAATAAATCTAGCTAGACAAACAACTCTGTTTTAGAATTAATATACAACACTGTTCAAACGCTATGCGACTTGGGCGGTGAAGTCTCGTTTGCATAAATAAATAGGCTGAAATATGTAACATGTTTCGTATTAAAGCGAATTAAAGTGAATAATACAACCAGAGTGCTAGAATAAACGGAAGAGTAACTCCATAAAATTGCCGCTTAGAATTTGGATCCACTACGGATTTACGCACACATCAATTATACTGCTATCCCAACGAAACACCCACACACAAAGCTCGCACGCGATTAGTCACCAGACCACGTGACGCCACGCGGGTGCGCGGGTAGCTGTTTTGCCCCGCCCATCGAGTTATTTTACGCGTGGACGGTGGAACCATTTTATCGGCCAAGTTACTATTCTATTTATTCTAGTTCGCTCAATACAACACTAAGAAATTCGTAAATTTTACTTCATATTAACATTTTGTCTCCATTTTTCTACCTTTTGTATGAAACAGTAAAAATATTGACATGTCTAAAACTAAAGTAGTTTGCCCAGATAAAGGTACTACGAGTATATGTTGTAAAAGATACCAGTAACAATGTATAAGTACTATGCGTGCCAACTAAGAATAGGATCGCGCTTGCTTCAACTTCACACGATAACTGTCAAAAAAGTACTGCTAGCAAAGAAAGCGTAAAAAAGAAATTTAATAATTATTTTTTTGGTTCATAGATGTAAATTTAATTATTGTTTAATTATACTTGATTTTATTACTGGATAATTTTGGATTCATTAATTCTACAGGTAAGGAGTAACCAAGGCAAATTAACAACACCTAGAAAAAAAAACGTGACGAGACATTGGTTTTGGATAGTTTCGACTTAAGTGCTGTAAGCAGTTTAATAAAATATTTTTATTTGGTACAAAAAGAAGTGACAAAAATGTAAAAGAAATTATATTTTTTATAAATATGCTTTTACTTTCAAATCCTGCTCATTTATAATTAATTTGCCATAAAATGTATAAGAAATAGCAAAACAGCGTACATTAAACATATAAACTGAATATAATTTGTTCATAAAATTTTTTGCACACCATACACTTTGGTTATGAAGTTTGCGCGTATGATTGAACAAGATGGCGGTTTTGACAGTCCTATTCTTAGTTGGCACGCATAATACGAGTATGTTACGAGTAGCTTATTAAGTTTCGCTTAGTTTAATGTGTTAAAGAGAATAAATATTTATATGTAACACATTTTGGCATTTTTAATTCATTCCTTTTTTTACTCAATAGGTCAGCGCTTGACCACAATTTACCTGATGGCAAGTGATATTGAGGACTTACAGGATTCTAAGTTTTAACGTGTGGTAGGTGCAATTATAAAAATATCCGCTGCAATCTCAAATGCTGACGTTTATTTCGGTCAGAAACTGAGCATTGCCATCCAACGTGGCAATGCTGCTAACATTTTAGACATATTTGCTTCTACCCCTCGTCTTTTTTAGGTTTAGTCTAGTTAAAGTCTTTTCATTTAATTTGTTTTAGAAAATAATATATTCATGGTTGATATACAGAAATACCCCGGACTTACGCGATAGGTGGGACCGAGCGCTATCCGCGTAAGTCGAATTCGCGTAAGTCGGGGTACAATTTTGCATATACATACCTATAAAGTCATACAAAGTATGTTTAATTGGGACCGGAGACTATAATTTAGGAAATATAAAACAATAATTTAGGAAATATATTTTAATTTAATTCTAGATAATATGACAAACTATATTAATAAAATGTATAAACACAATCTGAAGTGCGCGGCTTTCAAACAAAAAACGTTAAAATAGACGAGATAATTAAATCGCGTAACTCCGAATTCGCGTAAGTCGAGGTAGCGTAAGTCGGGGTATTATACTTAATATATATAGTATAATTACTTGCAATGGTAGTAAAGAATCCTATTAATATAATAACTGCGAAAGTTTGTGTGTGTGTATGTTTGTTACTTCTTCAAACGGCTGAACCGATTGTGAAGAAATTTGTTGTGAAGAACTTGGAATAACACATAGGCTACTTTGTATCCCGAAAACAACTGTGGTTCCCGTGGTATACGCAAATAACTTATAATTCTACGTTACACTTTCACGCTCTACCGGCTGGACCGGTTTTGATGAGATTTACCGATGAAGATAAGTTAGACCATGGATTAATACATGTGCTACTTTTTAGCGGGTAAGATCGCGGGACACAGCTAGTTTATATTATAAGAAAGGTTATATTTGAACGTATGTATTTGTAAATTGTACCAAATCTGTGCAAAAACTAGTGACATCAAAGCCAGGGCAGGCCTGTGTCACTCCGCGTGTAGGTGTTAAAAACATACCTACGGGCGGCGGCCACTGCGCAAAGGGCCAATCTATGTGGCTCTTTCAATACCACAGAATAATAACTAGTACTACGTATAACCATATACAACGTATTATGAACCGTAGCATAGTGAATTAAGGCCCTTAATCCTTTGAAAAGAAATTGGTAGGTAACGAAATCATCACGTGATCGACTGGACCGCGAGCTAAATTAAATCATATTGTTTATCAGATTGAGTTCATATTTCTTTGAAAACCATTGCGAAGTGAAGCTTCTGTACGAAGTACAAGTTATTATTCTGTGGCCAGGGCACATGGTATTTAAAACGGATTGTGGGTTTGTTAGCGGGTTACATGTATCTCTACCTGCCTTTGCTCAGCAGTGGGTGATTACAGGCTGATGATGATGATTATGATATTTTTCGATAATGTTCGTACATACTGGAATATTCCATATATTAATAATTGTAATAAGATAGATAATTTATTTATTTTGAAATGTAAAATACAACTAAATATTTATGTAGGCGTAACAATAAATATTTTGACCTGACTTCAAAAAAAGAGGAGGTTATATTATATTCGATTGTGTGTATTTTTTTGTTCACCGAGTTCAAGGCTGTCTAAATATAAGCTAGTTTTATGCTAATTTGGCTTCAGATAACATGTGTTTGCCGCCTCGCTATGGTGTATAGTGCATGTGATTTGTGAGTCTTAGACTTAGTCTTTTTTATTTTTATTTTAGCTCTATTTAATTTTCTTGTCCATTCGATTTGTTTTCCCATAACAAGTGAGTTTTACTGTATCTGATTTTTTGACCCTTTGCAAAAGTTTTCTAAAAATCCGTTTAAAAACTTGCCAAAGTTTTTTTTTTATATTTAAGTTGTACTGCGTTGTTTTAATTTGTTTTTAAAAAATTCTAATACATAAAAATACATATTATGGCAACTAAAACGAACTAAAACAAAAACTAAATCTTAAAAAAGACAAAAACTTGATAGTTGGCAAAGGACACCGGACCTGTAGGAGCGAATTTCCCCTCACTGTTCAATGCGTAATAGAAATGAAAATATCTGGCTTTCTTAAGAAGGCTTTCTATAAGAGAGTGAGACAGACAGAGAAACATGCGCACGCCGCACGGCTTACAAATAGCTTACTATAGCAAAAAGTGTCGTGACAACTTTTCGTAAGATTTTTTTCGCCTAGCCCTCTTTCACAACGCGCAAAAAGGAACTTCGTTCTAATAATATGTTTTTGTGAATTGTATTTATGCAATTTGACCGATATGTTGAATACATATTACCTACGTTTTAATACATACCTATACAATATGTCAATAAATAAGATTGCTGAAGTAAGCCATTGACTTAACGCGAAGATAAGGGTAAGTTTTTTCGCTATAAATCGTAAACGGAAAAATAAAGAAAAATTAGTTTAAAGGCCGTCTATAGAACTACTACAAGCATATTAATATTTATTTTGGTACGACTTAAATATGAAAAAAACTGGTACAAAAAACTTAATTTTAGATTTTTTGTACCACAAAAAAATAGACTTGGTATTTGGCAGCCCCGGTCCCTGACCTCAGTACGCTTTCGGATATCGGCGCAGACGCATATGACATAATAAACTTGCGTCGCGAGTTTTTTTAAACACGAAATATTCAACCGAGTCTGTTAGACATGATAACTAAGTTTTAAATCCCACTAATCATATACATATCAAGTTGTGGAAACCAAATCAAAAAAAAATCCTTAGCCAAAAACTGTTTCTCGAAAACTTTAATCTAGCGGTTTTCAAAGCACGAGTGAACCGGTTTCTACTGGGCAAGCGCGCTTTACTTAAGATCACGATATCGCTTACTATCAGGTGAGTTGTGACTCAGTGTAAAAAAGACAAAGTTTGTGAATGTGTGTGTCAGTTTGGGTGTTCAAAACATTGTATCGATATAAAGTATTCATGTGTATGTAATACCTATATCAGTTGTGTTATAGCATCCATAATACAAGAAACGGTTTAGTATGGGGCTAACTAGCCGTATGTAAGATAAGTCATATTTATAATATTATTTTTATTGATATCCAATAAGTGTATGGTGCTTTTTTAAACATTATATTATAATAACAGTACATGTGAGTGAGCGACTGAATTACATACATGAAGTATTTCCGCCCGCTCCCTTCCACTATCTGACGAGCAGGGAAACGCCAAGGCGGCATCGGTTTACAGTTGAGGTGCCTAAGGCACAAAGCGTTTTGCCTCCACCTTTATTGTCCGAACCGCCAAACTTTGGAATTCCTTGCCGAATTCCCTGTTCCCCAATGACAACAATCTAGCGATTTTCAAGACGATAGTGAACCGGTTCCTTCTAGGTAAGCGCGATCCACCGTAGACCTCAATATCACTCACCATCAGGTGAATTGTGGTCAAGCGCTAACCTATTCGGAGTAACAAAAAATGCGATGTTCAAAAATGTTAAAAACACCATCATCAATATGAATGGTAACTCAAAATTGCATATTTAGCATTTAGGGAGAAGATAGAGGCAACATTTTGATTTTACAGTTCGCTATAAATCGGTTTAAACGGTAAAAAGCCAAAGGCCACATTTAGCACTGCATTCCTTTTTACAGTTGCAAAAAATCGAGTTCAGTAGTTTTTTTGGCACAGGTGGAAGTAAAATGTGCAACTTTTTGAATCGTTATATCTCAAAAACGGTGGCTCGTGGAAAAAAAAGTATTATATAACTTTTTGTAAATAATTTTATGATCTACAACTTTTGTTAGAAATATTTTTTGATAAAACCTACCGATTTGCTGAAAATCGCGAAAAACTCATTTTTTTGACCTTTGACCTTGAATAAAAAAAATTCCTTACAGGGGAATGATGGGGAACTTCTAGACATTGTTTATAATTATGTTTTGAACAATTTCACAGAAATTAAGCTTATAAGACTTTATATAACTTCGAATGACTAAATTCTAAATTGATCGGACATACGGTCTACCAAGCGTATTCCTAACATGGCCATTGCCCTTTGGGCTACCCGGATGTTATGGATATGCTCCTTAGTAAGGAGATAGAGAGAGGAACTTTAAGTGAGGATGGGCAGCACACATTGGTTGAACACCTTGGTCTTGAGGCATTGAGGGAGTTTGGACTTAAAAACGTCTTCTAGTTTTCCGAAGGCAGCCCAGCCCAGCTGGATGCGCCTAGTTAGCAAAAATATATGTATGAAAAAATTCTTACAGTGGCATCAAATTTGAGATAAATAAGCAAGTAATTTATTCGAATCGGATGTCAAACTTGCTAATTCAAAAACAATAGTAAACTAATCTGATTCTCGTCACGCAGATATGTCGGTACTATATAACCTTCATATCGTCTGGTAGTTCGAGGTTAGTGACATAGACCCGTTTGTGGCTAAGCGACTTTTATTCTGCTGTTAAAATTCCGCAAAATATAAATAAGATCATATCCATACACATTTCACACACGGCTGGTTAGCCCCATACTAAATCATTTCTAGTTTGTATTATGGTTTCCAACACAACTGATATAACATATACATACATACTTTTATATCGATACATATTAGACACCAGATCGACAACCAACAAATTTAGTTCAGCATAAAGTCATTGCAGTCCGGTATGGTCGCCAACGCGGTCTACTAATGCAAAAAAAAAACAACTCAAATCTCTTCACGGACATAATAATATGTATATTATTATAATAGTTATAAGTAATCGTTTTTTAAAGAAATTATTAGAGGTAAAGAAATGGTAGTAAAATGTTATCAGTCGTTAACTTGTATTACTTTTTACAACCTAGATGAGTTTTACAAGTATATTAGTTCATTCAAACATGGTTTTTAATGAGTACCTAATTTATCTTATCTAAGCGTTATAATATCATAATCCCATTATCTTTAAAGAGTTGTAATAACTGCAGACAATATTGAGTCAATATATGTTTTTATTGTCTGTCTGTAAGGATATTAACTCTTGAGAACATACTTACAACTAGTATAAGAAGACCTGTATCTGACCTGAATATGTATGTATTCACAGTTGATAAAAATATTTTTTCGTACTCAAATCGGACTCTTACTAACCAAAAACTCGATATTTCCGTGTCCTTAATGCAAAGATGACAAGCTATGTAAATATGTGCAGTTGAATAAAGGCTTTTTATTTTATTTATTATAATGCAATAAGATTTTAACAAGTTTAAGTTTTCTTTTTTTTCTTTCTTACCACGAAGAAAATCCAGGCCAGTAAACCATAACTACAGACGAAGAAGGTCCCAAATCTCTAGCGCAAGCGCACCTTCCAGTCATCAACCAGTCAGTCTGTCATCAGACGCGGGAGAGACATGACGCAAGTCACGCTGGATCTGCTCCGGGAGCTCATCAGAGATGACTACCCTGACGTGGTGTTGCAGGAGTTTGAGGTACGTAATTGAGCGAGCGAAAAACTCTGCATCATCAGGCAAAATTCGCTTCGACCTTCCGAATGCATATCATTATGTTGGCACTAGCTTGGAAGTCATAATTTTGGACCAATATTAACGAAAATCCATAAAAGTTGGTAAATAGGAAGGTACCTTCGATTATCAATACGTATCGATGTATTTGTGTGTTTAAATGTTAGTTATGTTAATACCCATAATACAAACTAGAAATGCTTAAGTACTCGTATGCTAGCCAGCCGTGTGAAATATGTGCCCTAATACATATTTAATACTATACATTATATTATTAATAGATAATGTTTCTCTATACACGAGTGGGAGGTAAAGCTTTATTAGAAACAGTTATAGAGCCATCAGAGAAAGCTCGATGCAAAACTCCAACTGGCCTATGAAAAAGAAGAAAATTGTGACGGCACAGCTACATAATTTTAGTATTCATTAATACTGGCACATGTTACAAAAGCCTCTTTATCAGTTAATTTTATTTCCCTCATCTTTCAGAGAGCGCCGGGCTCTAACCGAGGTGACAACTACATCTCCATGGTGTACCGCCTTACTCTAAAAGGCATCGTAAAACGAATCGACCCGAACAGTTCCTCGGAGACCGAACAGCCTTGGTCAGGTTCTCTCATATACAAATGTCTCCCAGAGTGCCAAAACAGACGCAAAGCCTTCAGATGTGATGTACTTTTCCACAACGAAGCAACTTTTTACTCGAAAATCTGGCCAGCCGTGGAAGCTTTTCAGTCCAAATGGGACATAGAGCCTTTTAAGGCCATACCGAAGTGCTACTTGGGCAAAAATGACTGCGTGCTTTTGAAGGATTTAAAGCAGCATGGGTTTAGAATGCTCGACAGGACGCAGGTTTTGCCTCTGGATGAGTGTCAATTGGTCCTGAAGCAGTTATCACAGCTCCACGCGCTGTCTATGGCGATGAAGATACAGGATCCTGATAAGTTTTTTGAGCTGGTTAATCAGAAGAATGGGATTACGGAAGGTAAGCTGGTTTCTTCTACTATATTTGCTAGATGACAACAGATTACATTAGACTACAGGCATATTAAATCTGCAGTTCTTTAGTTACATGAAAAGTACCTACTCGGAGTAGACATGAACTGATAGAGATTATAGGTATTTATAAACTTGATGGTCAAAGAAAGAAAGAAATAATCATTTATTTTGTGACATGAACAACAAATAAAAAAAATACACAAGAAACATTACAGAAAACATTGACGAGCCACAAAACCGGCTCCAGCTCAGCATGTGCTGACTGCAAGCAATCAGCGCTGGTCTTCCGCTGGTCAATAATGGTCCTATATGGCCTATCTACTACCACCTATCAATAACAACGCCATCAAAACCAATCCAAGCTATGATGGAAGACCCGATTTGAATTTAGTTACTTTTTGTGTGAAAAGTGACCAAATCTGAAACGTTATTAGCCATGTTTGATGAAAATGAAAATAAAAATAGGTCCAAGAAGACCACCTCCAAAAATGGCTCCTAACTAACATATTTTCACAATCCTCTCTATTTATTTACACCAGTTACTAAATTAATGCGTAAATTAGCAGTAAATATGTATAAAATAATCACTGGTTATTTAAAAAACACTAATTTTGTTCCCAGTGTTTTTCTTAGAAAGCAACCAAGAGCACTACCGAAAGTACTACCAGGAAACTATCCAGAACGCGCTCGCGATGGTGGAGGAGGAACTCAAGGACTCTGACGCGAGAGACCACTACTTAGACAAGTTCAGAAGGTGAGGAAAACTAAAACATAGTAAAAATGATATCCTAAAGTTATGCATATTACCCGTGCTTAGTGCTACATCTACACAGACCACTGTAGGCTTCCGTCGCTTTGTTTAGAGTAAATAGAGTGTCTAAGTTTTGTAAAATAAAATAATTAAAGAGTTTATTCTACAGTCACCAAATTTTTCAAATTGTAGCTTTGATTTATCTCCTTGCTATCCATTTGTTCCTCAATAGATGAAATTAAGTTAGGCATAGGTTTGGGGAAATCTATGCCACAGATAATGGAGGCAGATGGGGGTATCTGCTTCCATTCTTCTCTTTACCTCTCTCTTGTCATCCATGCTGCCCAGCATACTTCGACAATGGAAAATATCACATTTTTTCCGCAGCCTCACCCTTCAGGCTTACGTATCTAGAATGATTTAATTTGCTGACTGTTTTCACGTATGTTTTGTTTAGTTTCTGTAGAGAAGATAAGTTCTTCCAAATGATGGTCGACATGGTCAAACCCGTGGAGCCTAGTGCGGTGGTCACCCATGGGGACTGCTGGACTAACAACTTCCTGTTCCGGTACGAAGGGGATAAAGTGGCTGAGGTAACATGGCAGACCTGGTTTCTCTGGCACTTCGCTCTACAGTAGAGAAGAGCAAAGTGCCAGTGAAAGGAGGTAAAGCTAACTGAACAGTGGAACGTCAGAAGTTTCTGTGGAATCGCTATAGTCCGATCACCGAACAGAGATAATTTTGGGCATTGCTCTCATATTATAACCCATTTCTATCGCTCCTGCCCAATTAATATGCGTCCTCGGTCTTAAGAGATGTTTTACTTGACATTTAAGATTTGTGCATGTACGAGTATGCATGGGTTTTTTGGTTGAAGTCAAAGTCTTGAGTAGTGATGTACTCGTATTTCATCAGATTATTATAGTTATTCAAGGTACAATCTCATACATACAAACATAGATCTTATTTAAGTGCGTGTAATTTAGCCTGTAAAGTTCCACCCAAACAAAAATATTCAGGTACGTAAAATTGTTATAGCTTACTATTAGTACACTCAATCAAAACGATTTAACACCTTAATGCCCAAAATTATGTCTGCATTTTTTATTTTATAGGACGGCGTTTAACAGCAATTCACCTCATGTAAAAAAAATGATTTTGTTATTTAAGATAGAGCAAGCTTGCATTGAAGAAACCGATTCTCTATTGCTTTTAAGACGTGAGGTTGTAGTTCGGTGGGAACAGGGACTTTGGAGATAGTTTCAAGCGAAAAGCTAAGTGCAGTTCTCTATTTCAGATGTACTTAGTTGACTTCCAAGCGGTCCGCTACGCGTCGCCTGCGATAGACCTAGTATACGTCCTTTACCTGTGCATAGACCGCGAGCAGCGGAGACACCACCTCGACTCTCTCCTGCAGACCTACATAGACGAGCTCCATGCCAGAGTGCAGGCTATGACTGACAGGGGAACTCTTAGTAAGGAGGAACTGGGAGGAATGTGAGTGCTTTTTTCGCTATATTTCGCTTTGAGAGAACTCTTATAGAGTCGTTTTATAAAGTTCAACAGTGTTTGAATACAGTTCAACAGTGTTTGAATAAAGTTCAACAGTGTTTATAGTCTCACTTTAGATCATATACAAAAAAAGAGAACCATAAACCATAACGTCTAATCTTCATCTGTTCAATAGCAGGGATAGTATGGACAGTACTCGTACATTTACAACGGTATATATAATATAAAAGTGTCTACTTATTTACTATGTTTATTATATTCTATGTATTTGTCTTTTTTTTTAATGGAATAGACTCACGTTTGTCCGCGACTTGCCTGATGTTAAGCTTACTCTGGTCTAAGATGTGACAATGTAGAAGGAACCTATTTAATTTAGATTTGAAGACCCCCAAATTGTACTTCTCGGGAAAAAGAAAACTTCGCAGTTCTCACAATGGAGGTCGAAGCAAAACGCTTTGTATGTACTTATATTAAAAAGTGATCTATTTTACATTTCAGGATCCGCGCAGACTTCAAGCGATGCTCGCAGTTCGGGCTGGGCATAGCTCTCGATATGCTGCCTATAATGACGTGTAACAACGATGAGGCACCTAACGTATATCAAGCAGAGGTGACCTTTACATATTTTATGTATATTAAGGCGTTATAAGAGAAAAATAGAATATTTTAAAAACTCCTATAAATATAGCGTATGTATGCAGCATCCTACTGTCGCTAAAAGGTGCGGTGTCCGTAGCAATAGCGGTAGCGGGTGTAGTGATTGATTATACACATACATATGTCCATCGCCAACAGGTTAAATATATTTATGATAGTCTAATCTTTAATATTATTATTAGTTTTAATCTTTAATTCAGTGTAAATCGTTATAACTCCAAAACACGATTACGTAAAATGCGCTCGACATTTTTTTTTATAAAACAAACCTTTTTAAATTTAATAATGCTGCGCTTCTTAAAATTATCAAGAAAATATAACAAATATTACTTTATTTTATTGGTATTGTCTAGAATAATACATTAATATTTATTACAAAACCAATTTAGATAGTAAAAATTCGTTAGCATTTTAGGTACTCTTCCTACTGGCACTGGGTTTTTAGATTAGATTTTAATTTAATTAATTTTAGATTAGATTTACATTAAGTAATATTGAATTTGTACTACCTAGAATAATTAGGGCTTATAAATTTAAATTATCTAATTGTGATTAAATTTAAAATAAAATATTTAAATGAATTTATTTCATGCTACCGCAGTTCAGTCCCTTCTATCAATCATAATTTCATTTAAATATTTGATTTATAATTTAATCATATTAAGTAGTTAACCATGGAAAATGGAATCGGATCGTGCAGTGAAAAGAGCTTACCTGGGACGAGCGAGCGGCCGTCGACCGGTTGGACGTCCCAGGTATCGCTGGATAGACCAAGTGGAGGAGCTGCGCAATCTTCAGGTCACGCAGTGGCAGGAGAAGGCACAGGACCGAGAACAGTCGCGTCTCTTAGTATCGGAGACCAAGATCCGATTCGAATCGACGCGCCAACCCAGTTAGTTAGTTTTAAGTAGTTAACCATTATAATATAAATATAATGTACATTGTATATTGTATTGTATTGCAGGATTCCGGTGAGAACAGCAAAGAGTTGGAGCCGCAGCCTGTGAATACCTTCAACTCGACGTGTCGTAGGAAGATAACGGACTTGCTGGAAGAGCTAGTAGACCAGGGACTCTTATAACTTGTTCTATTACTTGGTTACAAGAAAATACAGTTTTAGGCGCTATGGGAGCGAAATAGCCTATTTTGAAAAATCATTTTAAATCCTGCGTAAATAGTAGCCCTGTTGTTTTTTTTTTTTACAGTTTTATTATCTTTAATTCAGTGTTAAGATTAATTCAAGTACTAAATACGATTACGTATTTTGTCTCAAAAGTAGTCGTTTTAAAATTTAGAAAGATTTTTTTATATTATGACAAATAAGGTAACACACAAAAGAACAAATAATAATAAATAAGTAACATGCATATAAATATAGTAAGTCAACTTGTATTAGTCACAACACAGCTTCAACTCAGCATATATGGTTGCTGGAGAGCAACCGACGCTGGTCTTCCTTTGAGGTTGGCTGTGACGAAATAATATGTATAGGTACTCATTTACATATAAGAATAAAGAATTTAAATGTTTTGTTTCTGAATGTCATAAAGAAATTAAAACAAATCTTATTTTTATGTACAAACACAAATATTTTTATTTCCTTTAACGTTCAGTACATACATGT
Organism: Mellilla xanthometata; assembly: GCA_035578125.1. Lineage (NCBI taxonomy): Eukaryota > Metazoa > Arthropoda > Insecta > Lepidoptera > Geometridae > Mellilla > Mellilla xanthometata. The sequence continues at coordinate 598,530 of JAPUBQ010000026.1, forward strand.
AAAAATTATGTGCTAAGAGTAGAAGAAGTGTACAGTCAGGTCAGCCCGGCAGTGAGTTTATCGTTATAGTTCGTCAAAACTCTAGATATAGTCCATTGAAATGTTACATTTTTTAGGCCTAACCTTGCGTTTTTTAGAGAACGCAATTTTATTTTTTTGATGTGTAGGGGGTCAGTGTAACAGAACGCGGGTCATCTTTACAGCTTGATCTACCTCTTTTAAATTCAGCCACCGAGTACGCAACCGTAGAATAGGGTACAACATCACCCCCTAATGTCTGCTGAATGTCCAAAAAAATTTCCTTTGTAGACATTTTTTTCAAACTGAGATACTTTATCACCGCACGTAACTCACTTTTATCCATAATTTTAACTTTTTAGCAACTCGTTGCACAAAAAAAATTATTACATGCGAACGAACTGACAAAAACAAGTGATAGTCTGCATAAATATAGTGTGATAGACACTCTTTAATTTTAATATCGAACTTGATCCAAAAAAGTTTCATATATATGCACTTCTAAGAACTTTTTGATTCACCCTCGTATAGGTATAGTTAAGAGAACTAAACAATAGTACTCACTTCGGAGCGCTGTAAAACCTTAGCTATTAACTTAATGAAAAAATTATGCATATAAAAGTTGTTCCCCAATAAACGATCTACAAAAAAGGTCTGATATTATTTTTTCGTAAAATGATTAAAAAAAAAGTTATATCGAAAAATATATTTTTTTTTCTCGAATTTCTGAAGATTTTCGCTTATAACTTTTTTATTTATAGTTTTACGATAAAAAGTTACGGGACCAAAGTTGTAGAAAATTTAATTTGCAACAAAAATTGTTAACAATTTTTTTTTATCAAATAAATAGTTTAAGAGATATATCATAAAAACCGTTTCAACCCCTATTTTCAAGATGGCGGCCGTGGGACAAGGGTGGCGACCCCACAAACTTGGTTTTAGCTTTACACTGACCCCCCCTACACATCAAAAAAATAAAATTGCGTCCTCTAAAAAACGCAACCCCAAATGTAACTTTTCAATGGACTAATACACCAGTACCAAAGTTATGTTTATGTTAGTGTTTCATGAGAATTTTGTTTTGGACCATACTTTGATTTTTCTTTTAAAATATACAATAGGTTGACTTCTTTCAGTATCACTAGCTTTTAGTGCAGATTTCGGAGGTTTATATCGCTCAAAACAGTTGCAGCCATCGTTACACCCGGAGTATTCTGGTTGATTCTTGATTTTAACTCGTAGGTTCAGTATGAATCAGGCCCACTGCCGGGCTGAAACTTTCAGCAAAGGCACAGAATAATAACTTGTACTTCGTACAGAAGCTTCACTTCGCAATAGTTTTCAAAGAAATATGAACTCAATCTGATAAACAATATGATTTAATTTAGCTCGCGGTCCAGTCGATCACGTGATGATTTTTGTACCTACCAATTTTTTTTCAATGGAATATGGGCCATAATTCACTATGCCACGGTTCATAATACGTTGTACATGGTTATACGTAGTACTAGTTATTATTCTGTGGTATTGAAAGAGTCACATAGATTGGCCCTTTGCGCAGTGGCCGCCGCCCGTAGGTATGTTTTTAACACCTACACGCGGAGTGACACAGGCCTGGCAAAGGCAGCTTTTAGTATTGTCTAACTTATTTAATACTCGCTATATCAGGCGCACACTCAGAAAAGTCTGTATAAACATACCAACTGCATGTATGAAAAAACATCAATACTTTTCCATTTTCAATATTTTTCTTTGCTATTTAGAATGTCTTGGGGTTTTTCAACAGTTTTAGTACATATGTACCTAAATTGTATTTGTACTAAACGAGAAAATAGCGTGGCTGCTAACTTTTCAAAATTGACCTTCCTTATTTGGTCGGGTTATTGGCTGCTAACCTCAGAGTAACGATTAGTCGTTACTCTGAGCTGCTAACTTTTCAAAATTGACCTTCTTAATTTGGTCGGGTTATTGGCTGCTAACAATGACTGCCAACTTCACACCGGTAGGAACTGTGACGTGATGAGTTGCATGTTGTGTCACGTGACATACACAATACAATCCTACTAATATTATAAAGGCGAAAGTTTGTATGTATGGATGTATGGATGTGTGGATGTATGGATGTATGTTTGTTACTCTTTCACGTAAAAACTACTGAATGGATTTGAATGAAACTTTACCACAATATAGCTTATACATCAGAATAACACATAAGCTATAGTTTATACATCAGAATAACACATAGGCTACAATTTTTGAGGTTTTTAATGTGAGGTCGTAAAAAAACACATTTTTTGCGCTTACATTGCAAACGCTGACTGAATCCTTCAAGATAGATCAAAACAATTTACTACAGTATTGTACAACTTAAAAAGGTCTACAAAAAAGTCTGTGATGGTATATGTTTATCTCTTAGGAATAACCCACAATAACCATTTTTTATCCTTTACTTTGTACGAGAAATAATGGCTTAGAAATAACGAAGCGATTTTAAGCAATACAGTATTAATCCTTATCCAATTAAGTATCTTAAATACATTGTGCATTTAATAAAGATCAATATGGCTTTTTACAGCATGTAAATTAAATACATATTTTCGAAGATATCACAGATTTAAAATGCAGAGTCATAGCAATTTCAGCGGCAGCGGCGCCAGGCGAACGGGGCGTGGGGGGAGCGGGGTAGGTGCGGTAGGGAAGAAGTGGCTCATCGCTGAGTGCGCGACCCAAACGCGGGCAGACGCGTGAGGGCAGACTTCGTTGACGGTTGTGTCCGTTTTGCGAATTTTCAAGGCACTAGCGATTTGATAAAAACGTATGGTCGCCTACTTTAAGTAATATAGGCCTAAGGTTAGTTATTGCCAGGTTTCTTTTTGGTTAGGAGTTACACGTACAAAAAGATACTTCATTTTTACGAATTACTTCATTGATAATTCAATTACTATATAGATAGGTTACTTACAGTTAATGATAACAAATTATATTAGCAATAAATTAAAATTGCGACTATAATTTGAGATTTAACTATCCTATCTCTCAAGTTGAATCGAACTGCACATGGTGTGCGAATTTTATTATAATCGGTTAAGTGGTTTAGGAGTCCATTGAGGACAAACATTGTGACACGAGATTATATAAATTAAGATAAGATTATTAATATTATATGTATGTTTTTTATTATTCTTTATTGTACACTACGTCCTTCTTTAGTCGTTTATAAATTCCTTTCCATCCAAAGGTTGCCTGGAAGAGATCGCTTTAAGCGATAAGGCCGCCAATTGTGGTACACTAATTTTAAGTTAATTGTCTTTTACTGTGCCTTTTTATTTATGTGTCCAATAAAGAATTATAAAATTTCCATGACACAATGTTAGTTACCGTACTCCTCCGAAACGGCTTGACCGATTTTTACCAAATTTCATATGCGTATTCAGTAGGTCTGAGAATCTTCTACTATATATTTTTAAGGCAAAACAACGTTTGCCGGGTCAGCTAGTAGTAGATAAAAAAGTGTTCTGTTAACCTCAGTACGCTTCCGAATATCGCCGCAGTCGCTTACAGAGCGCTGTACAAAACGTGCGTCGCGACTTTTTTAAAAACACGAAATATTCAACTTAGTCTGTAGGCATGAAAACTAGGTTTAAAATCCCACTAATAATATAAAATAATATATTACTACGTTTTGGAATTCATTGCCAAAACGAAAAACTGTTTCCCGAAAACTATAATCTAGCGGTTTTCAAAGCACGAGTGAACCGGTTTCTACTGGGCAAGCGCGCTCCACCTTAGATCACGATATCGCTTACCATCAGGTGAGTTGTGATTAAGTGTAAACTCATTTAATGTAAAAAAGGCAAAGTTTGTGAGTGAGTGTTTAAGTTTGTTGCTCAAGTTAAGTTTCACGCTCTAACGGCTGGACCAATTGTGATGAAATTTGGTAAGCAGATGGTTTATCTCTTAGGAATAACCCACAATAACCATTTTTTATCCTTTACTTTGTACGAGAAATAATGGCTTAGAAATAACGAAGCGATTTTAAGCAATACAGTATTAATCCTTATCCAATTAAGTATCTTAAATACATTGTGCATTTAATAAAGATCAATATGGCTTTTTACAGCATGTAAATTAAATACATATTTTCGAAGATATCACAGATTTAAAATGCAGAGTCATAGCAATTTCAGCGGCAGCGGCGCCAGGCGAACGGGGCGTGGGGGGAGCGGGGTAGGTGCGGTAGGGAAGAAGTGGCTCATCGCTGAGTGCGCGACCCAAACGCGGGCAGACGCGTGAGGGCAGACTTCGTTGACGGTTGTGTCCGTTTTGCGAATTTTCAAGGCACTAGCGATTTGATAAAAACGTATGGTCGCCTACTTTAAGTAATATAGGCCTAAGGTTAGTTATTGCCAGGTTTCTTTTTGGTTAGGAGTTACACGTACAAAAAGATACTTCATTTTTACGAATTACTTCATTGATAATTCAATTACTATATAGATAGGTTACTTACAGTTAATGATAACAAATTATATTAGCAATAAATTAAAATTGCGACTATAATTTGAGATTTAACTATCCTATCTCTCAAGTTGAATCGAACTGCACATGGTGTGCGAATTTTATTATAATCGGTTAAGTGGTTTAGGAGTCCATTGAGGACAAACATTGTGACACGAGATTATATAAATTAAGATAAGATTATTAATATTATATGTATGTTTTTTATTATTCTTTATTGTACACTACGTCCTTCTTTAGTCGTTTATAAATTCCTTTCCATCCAAAGGTTGCCTGGAAGAGATCGCTTTAAGCGATAAGGCCGCCAATTGTGGTACACTAATTTTAAGTTAATTGTCTTTTACTGTGCCTTTTTATTTATGTGTCCAATAAAGAATTATAAAATTTCCATGACACAATGTTAGTTACCGTACTCCTCCGAAACGGCTTGACCGATTTTTACCAAATTTCATATGCGTATTCAGTAGGTCTGAGAATCTTCTACTATATATTTTTAAGGCAAAACAACGTTTGCCGGGTCAGCTAGTAGTAGATAAAAAAGTGTTCTGTTAACCTCAGTACGCTTCCGAATATCGCCGCAGTCGCTTACAGAGCGCTGTACAAAACGTGCGTCGCGACTTTTTTAAAAACACGAAATATTCAACTTAGTCTGTAGGCATGAAAACTAGGTTTAAAATCCCACTAATAATATAAAATAATATATTACTACGTTTTGGAATTCATTGCCAAAACGAAAAACTGTTTCCCGAAAACTATAATCTAGCGGTTTTCAAAGCACGAGTGAACCGGTTTCTACTGGGCAAGCGCGCTCCACCTTAGATCACGATATCGCTTACCATCAGGTGAGTTGTGATTAAGTGTAAACTCATTTAATGTAAAAAAGGCAAAGTTTGTGAGTGAGTGTTTAAGTTTGTTGCTCAAGTTAAGTTTCACGCTCTAACGGCTGGACCAATTGTGATGAAATTTGGTAAGGAGATAGTTTAGATTGTGGACTCACACTTAAGCTGCTGTTTATCCCGGATTAACGTGGATAACACCGCGGTGCGCAGCCAGTAAATAATATAGATATTTTAAACTAAGAAATGTTAGTAGCGTTCATATAGCACTGTCTGATAATGTTTTTTTATTATTTGACGGCCTCGTTGGCATAATGGCGACCATGCCGGACTGCCAACCAGGGGGTCCCCGGTTAGATTCCCGGCACGGCCAATTTTTTTGCTTAGTACTAAATTTGTTGGCTATCAGTCATTGTGATGTAGCAACCATAATACAAACTAGAAATGGTTCAGTATGGCGCTAACCAGCCGTGTTTGAAATGTGTCTTTATACGTATTTATTTATTTATATTTCAACTGCGAAATAAAAGCCGCTAAGCCAAAAACAATACTAGTATGTCGTTAACCTTGAAGCCATATGGCCTTTACGGAGGTTATATTATAGACGAAATACCTGCATGACTAAACTCAGAATATTATTGTTTTTGAATTAGCAGATTTGATCCGCCAAGATGGTTCAAATAAATTATCTAAAAACGATTTTTCTAAAACATTAAAATTAAAAGTCACCAACCACCAGGTTCGTCAAGAAATTGAACATTTGACTAAAACATTATGTCTGAAGACCTCGTTGACGTGATGGTTAACATATCGAACTGCCAACCAGATAATGCAGGGTTCGATTCCCGGCACGGCCAACATCTTTGTGTTGCACTTAATTGGTTGGCTGTCGGTCTGGGTGTCGAATATGCATTGATATAAAAATATATGTATGTATATGTAGTATATCAGTTGTGTTAACAATCATAATACAAACTAAAAATGGGTTAACCAATCGTGTGTGAAAAAAATTAATCATTTAATATAATTTGGAAGAAAAAACTAATTTAATTTGAAATTTGAATTGACTAGAAAATTCTCGATACCAGAGCTTGGCCACTAAGCCCATAAGAGTAAACATGCTATTTTGTATATCATAAACGATACTAGTGCAAAAAAAAACAACTCAAATATCGTGATGGAAATATATAATAGTTTCAAAGAAATTAGAGGCAAAGAAATGGTTGTGAAAGTATTATCAGTCGTTAACTTGTATTACTTTTTACAACCTAGATGAGTTTTATAAGTATTCAGTATTATTAAGTTCATTCAAACATGGTTTTTAAAAGTGTACCTAATTTATCTTATCTAAACGTTATATGATGATCCCATTATCTTTAAAGAGTTTTAATAACTGCAGACAATATTGAGTCAATATATGTTTTTATTATCTATCTGTAGGCATATTAACTCTTGAGAACAAACTTACAACAGTCACTGACAAGACGACCTGTATCACACAGTTGATAAAAATATTTTTTCGTACTCAAATCGGACTCTTACTAACCAAAAACTCGATATTTCCGTGTCCTTAATGCAATAAGATTTTAACAAGTTTAAGTTTTCTTTTTTTTCTTACCACGAAGAAAATCCAGGCCAGTGAACCGTAACTACGAGTACAGACGAAGAAGCTCCCAAATCTGTAGCGCGGGCTCACCTTCCAGTCATCAACCAGTTAGTCTGTCATCAGACGCGGGAGAGACATGACGCAAGTCACGCTGGATCTGCTCCGGGAGCTCATCAGGGAGGACTACCCTGATGTGGTGTTGCAGGAGTTTGAGGTGAGTAACTAATCGAACAAGCGATGTTTTTACACGCTTTATATTAGCTTCACCTGTATGTTTGTTTGTAACCGACTTCTTTGAGCGCGATTTTGACCCACTTTAAACGGCCAGATTTCGTTGAAACTTTGTAGATTTATTGAGGACCGATGACAATACACTAATTTGATCAAATTATTACATTTTTTTTGTATTTTTGTTTGTATGTTTGTTTGTAACCGACTTCTTTGGGCGCGATTTTGACCCACTTATAACGGCCAGATAAGCGTATTTTTTAGTTTTTTTAAACTACTATTATTATTTCATTACAAGGACAAAGTTTGCTTTGCCCGGCCGAATGTGTTATTATGTTGGCACTCGTTTGGAGACCGTGATTTTGGACCAATATTAACGTATATGAATAAAACTAGATAAATTGGTTGTTGTTAACTATGTATAGGTAGGAATAGGAAAGGGGGTAGGTAGGATAATATCTTCGAGTATCTATAAAGTTCTACTACTCGTGAGAGTTATTCGGTGCCATATAGGTGGGTTTTCATTGAGAGTTATATATAGGATTAGTTTGTACTAACAGCTTTCTCTGGTGGCTTTACTGATCGTGCAGTGCAGTTGTAAAGCTGTCGATGCCAGACTGCAGTGTCTTACGAAAAAGAAGAAAATTGTGCCTGTTACATACTTAATTTAACTGCTTCTGCAATACATTCAACATTATGTATTTTTGTCAGTTTTATTAAACACTAATAAAACCATTTGGTGACATGACTTACAAAAGCAATCCTCTTTATCTGTTTATATTATTTCTCTCATCTTCCAGAAAGCGCCGGGCTCTAACCGAGGCGACAATCACATCTCCATGGTGTACCGCCTCACTCTAAAAGGCATCCTAAAACGAATCAACCCGAACAGTTCCTCGGAGACCGAACAGCCTTGGTCATATACAAATGCCTCCCAGAGCGCCTAAACATACGAAAAGCCTTCAGATGTGACGTACTTTTCCACAACGAAACAAATTTTTACACGAAAATCTGGCCAGCCATGGAGGCTTTTCAGTCCAAATGGGACATAGAGCCTTTTAAGGCCATACCGAAGTGTTACGTGGCTAAAAATGACTGCGTGCTTTTGAAGGATTTAAAGCAGTATGGGTTTAGAATCCTCGACAGGACGCAGGCTTGGCCTCTGGACGAGTGTCGCTTTGTCCTGAAGCAGTTATCACAGTTCCACGCACTGTCTATGGCGATGAAGATACAGGATCCTGACAAGTTTTTTGAGCTGGTTAATCAGAAGGATGGGATTACGGAAGGTAAGCTGGATTCTCTTACTATAATTTCTAGATGACAGAGCCTCCAGATACCACTTTAAAAACAACAGTCTTGTGCATGGTTGGATGTGTGAACATCCAAACACCGTCCGCATCGACCGTAGTTTAGCTTCGATGATCGTGTGAGATCACCTTAGCTAGCCAACCTACAGACGCTACGGCGAATACCATATTCACAATTTCTAAACAATAAAAGTGTCAGTTATTGAATTAATGCGTGAATTAGTATTTAATGTGTATAAAAATAAACACCAAATTTTTTTTTGCCAGTGTATTTCTCTGAGAGCAACCAAGAGCACTACCGAAAGTACTACCAGGAAACTATCCAGAACGCGCTCGCGATGGTGGAGGAGGAACTCAAGGACTCTGACATGAGAGACCACTACTTAGATAAATTCAGAAAGTAAGGAAAAAAATAGTACATCTGCTGTAATGTATACTGACCACTGTAGCTTTCCGTCGATTTTTTGAATGGATATACTCTTTTTTTCAGCGGCCTCCCCCTTCTGGCTGACTTATCTTATTTTATGTACCTATCATTTAATTTTAAACTGATTATTTTAACAAGTATTTTTTGTTTAGCTTCTGTCGAGAAGACAAGTTCTTCCAAATGTTGGTGGACATGGTCAAACCCGTGGAGCCTAGTGCGGTGGTCACCCATGGGGACTGTTGGACTAACAACTTCCTGTTCCGGCACGAAGAAGATAAAGTGGCTGAGGTAACATGGCAGACCTTTCTCTGGAACTGCGCTATATTCATTAGAATCTCAGATATATCTCAGAGTAGGTCCATAAAGCTGGCTAAACTGTGGAACATCAAAAGCTTCTGTAGAATTGTTACAGCCCGGTCGCCGAACAGAGATAGTTTTAGCCTTGGTAGTCTTATTGTAATCCATCTCTATCACTTGCTTAGTAATAATTATTATGCATCTCGCTTGCACAGAAGCAATGACTTGCCTTAAGTGATTTTAAACGTTTTCTCTTGTGATTTTGAGATTTCTGCTGGTATGCAAGCATTTTTTGGTTTAACATTGAGTAATATTATTATAATTTCATGAACTAAAATTTGCGTAGCGCCTATAGCTCGGCTAGCTAAGGTGACCTGAGTCAAAGTCAAATTTTTTTTATTCGTAAAATTTAAATTTACATGTCAATAATACTTTGACGCGATCATCGAAGCTAAGCAACGGGTGACCAAGCTTAAGACTGTGGTTTTTGAAGGGTCATTTTCATCTGGGTGACCGTGACACGTTAAATAGGTAGGTCCTGGCTGTTAGTCTTAGTACACGCAGTCGTCAAGCCAAGTGAGAGGCCTTCGGGCGGCTTGAAATCTCTCGACCACACAGCTTGGCCTTAGTTCATACGAAGAAGAAGAAGAACAAAAACTAAGTGTAGTTCTCTATTTCAGATGTACTTCGTAGACTTCCAAGTGGTCCGCTACGCGTCTCCTGCGCTAGACCTGGTATACGTCCTATACCTGTGCATAGACCGCGAGCAGCGGAGACACCACCTCGACTCTCTCCTGCAGACCTACATAGACGAGCTCCATGCCAGAGTGCAGGCTATGACTGACAGGGGAACTCTTAGTAAGGAAGAGCTGGGGGAAATGTGAGTGCTTTTTTCATTTTGCTTTGAGAAAACTCCTATGGAGTATAATAATGTTCAACAGTGTTTTTAACCCCTACGAACTTTGGACCATGTTTAAAAAAGAGAATATTGATACCAATTTTTTAAAGGCAAGGGCAGAATTTTGAATTGTAAAAAATATTGACAAAATAGCTTAAAGACCACCTTAAGCACCATTTGATAACAATCAGATTTATCAATATGAAAAAGAACTGGTTCAATTTTTTTTTCAACCAGTTTTATTGCCAACTCATAAGTCGGATCGGTGCCAAAATAAGCATAAATATTTTAGAGTAAATAATGTTTGTATAACCGGCTATCATTTACATTTATTTTGTCCCTATTAGCCCGAAATGTTTCAGCACAATCTGTGTGCCACTCTCAAGGGCAGGACACAGCGAACGTACGCTGTAGCTAACCTGATGTTAAGCTTAACTGTGTTCTAAAATGTTACACGCTTGCCTAGAAGGAACCTATTAACTTTAGATTTGAAGACCCCCAGATTGTACTTCTCAGGAAGAGAGATCCAGAGCTTCGCAGTTCTCACAATGAAAGTCGAAGTATAACGCTTTGTATGTATATGAAATAGTGATCTAGAATAAATAATATTTATTAAAGAAAAGACAGGCTCGGGAGTTCGGGAGCCTGTGTTGCAGGGCGTCAGATGTCCTATATTTATTACCTAATACCTTTTTATACTAAATAATGTAAAACTTAAATTTCTAACAAAAGAAAGTATTTAACAAGCAACATTTTGGACAGACACAGATTATTACAGATATGTTACTAACGTCATCGATTTAACGACAAACTCTCTGAAGCGTCGAAATCATTTGCCTTTAGTTGGTTTAGCTTGTATGCATATCTATGCTTGTCTTCTCCCCATTTAACGACCACTCTCGCCATAAAATCAAAGTTGATCACGCCAACAAAGCACAGTCCCTTCAGTGTCATTATATAGAGTTGACATTGTATTTTTTTTCTTTATTTTGGCTAATCACTTTGGCCTCATAGTGTAGCCTACTTTTTGCGAATCTATGTATTTTACATTTCAGGATCCGCGCAGACTTCAAGCGATGCTCGCTGTTTGGGCTGGGCATAGGTCTCGATACGATCCCCATAATGACGTGTAACAGTGATGAGGCTCCTAACATATATCAAGCTGAGGTGAATTACATATTTTATGTACTCGTATATTAGGGTGGTAAAAGAGCAAAATAGCATATCTATACCAATTTTATAAAGAAGAAAAGTTATATACCTACCAATTTGTTTTGGTTTGCAACTTAGATTATTTTATAGCCCGTGAGAAGCCGGAACGATCTGGTAGTTTTGAAAATTTTCCTATAAATCCCTTAGAATATGATAAGGTACTCGTAACACGGCCTGATACTAGTACGAGACCAGACGATTCAATATGCACAATATACTTTTTATATACGTCAATAAATGTATAATAAAGTATATTTAACAAACAATGTACATTGTATATTGTATTGTATTGCAGGATTCCGGTGAGAACAGCAAAGAGTTGGAGCCGCAGCCTGTGAATACCTTCAACTCGACGTGTCGTAGGAAGATAACGGACTTGCTGGAAGAGCTAGTAGACCAGGGACTCTTATAACTCGTTCTATTACTTGAATCAAAGAAGAAAATACAGTTTCAGGCGCTTTGGCAACGAAATGGCATATTTTGAAAAATCCAGCGTATATGGTCTATGGTTTTTTTCAGTTTTATTATCTTTATCCAGCGATTCGCTGTCTTTGTTTCGGTGTTAAGAATCGTTAGAGAGTTTCGAGTCATGTTTTAAAACACGATTAGGCACAAATTTGCTCCATAAATTAATTTTTTAAAATAGTCGTTTTAAAATGTAAAAGTGTTGTGCTTCTGTATCTAATAAATAAATTAAAACAAATCTTACTTTTTTCCGAAGATAGTCGTTAATCGTTAGATCTAATAATTTTAAATATTGTTAATTATTGTTGTTTTGTATGAATTTATTTCGTGAATCTCCGTTGCCGGGTAGCAGGCGCTCCACTAATTTTTTTTATAGGGTGGCTTAATTCAGTACAATAGCGCCTTAAACTCCTTTAGCGTCGCTCGATTCAACGACACACCCCCTTAAGCGTCGATATCAATCGGTTTTACAATAAAACACTATAGAATGATAGATATTTATTAGCCTTATGACATCGCGTCAATTAGTGCAAGTCAAATATCATGCATACAATCATTTAATATTAGTCAATTTATACTAAATACTCGTATTGTATGTCTAAATAAAATAATAATAAAATTAAAAAACACATTAGAGAAAATTTATGTAAGTGAAGATTCTGCAAGGTGCGTTATTATCTACTATAGAGAATAAAATGGAGTGCCTCAAAGATTTTTTTAAATTTTCTTCGGCCGGCAGTTTTACTATCGATAGTGGCAGTTTATTAAACATGCAGACTTTGTTTCTTGTTTGTTTTATATATTATGTATACCTTGTTTTTGCGATTTTGCTAATCTGTTGGCTGGTGCTTTCAAGTGTACTGGTTTTCTTAAATTATATTTAGGATTCGTATAACCTAGGATAGTTATAACACTTTAAATAAAAATAACGTAAATATTTTTGCGGTGCCAAAAATAGTGTAAACTGTATAGCTGCATTAATTATATATTCTTTTGTCACTTTATTATTCTAGTCAAAAAATATTCTTTATTCTGTGTTTCATTCTAGGTCGGGTTAGAACCTTGGCTTTCAGAACAAAACATTCGTGATTTAAAAAAAAATTGTTTGAAAACAAATTGAGATGGTCAAAGTAAAAATAAATCAAAATTAATTTATTGCTCCATGGTACACGAAATCTTATAAGTTTTAAAGTAGTTATCACATAATACACCCTTAATTACCTATTGACTCAGGCGTCACTTTGCGGAAATCCATTGTAGATAGAAGAAATAATTGTCCAAGGGCGAGTTGGGCTTGCACATGAAGGCAGCTACCGTTATTGATATATAGCAAAAAATACAAAAAAAAGCATCATTATTGTATGGGGGGACCTACCCAAAAGGTAAAAACGGTACCCTATTACTAAGACTCCGCTCTCTGTCTGTCTCCAGCCTGTATCTCAGAAATAGTAACAGCTAGAAAGCTGAAACTTTCACAAGATATGTACATAATTATATCCCGTGCCACTATAACTACAAATACTAAAAATAAAATATATATATTAAGGAAGATACCCATACAATAAACGTGTTTTTTTCGTATTTTTTTTTTGCTATATATCAATAACGGTAACTGATAGACACTTAAAATTTTCACAAAATATATAAATGTATAATATAATAATATAAATAGTAACGGGGGGCCCCCATACAACAATGGTACGGAGCCCTTCATGCGCGACCCCAACACGCACTTGACCAATTATTTAGGTTAAGTTTTAGTTAGTAATGTGTTATATGAGTGTTATGTTTAATAATATTTGTTTAATCAAAGAAAATAAATGTTTGTATTACACTAACACATATTTGCATTTTTATTATTTATTTATTGGGTACGTAAACTTCTTAGGGAAACTATTAATTTAAAAATTCAAGGATTTTTTATAAGATCACATATTGAAATAAAATGTGAGGTGAATGTGTCCTAATATTTATATTTATTTATTTATTTATAATTAAAATCATTAATAGTCTAATTATAGAGCCTTTTTATCATGTCCCCGCTTTATCATTTTTGTGCTACTGATTTTATTTATAGTTAAAAAGAATTAAATAAAATAAATAATACTTTATTAATAATTATATAGTTCTTTATAATGAGCTAAGTAGCTAAGCTCTGGTGGCAAAAGTAGTCAAGTCGCTCGAAAGCCTGTGACTTGTCTTAACGACTGTAGTATATTTTGGAACGATTCTTTAGCCTGGTAGTACAAGTCTACCCCAATTAATAGTGGGGGGTATTTTGGAACGATTCTTTAGCCTAGTAGTACTACTATTACCCCAATAAGTAGTGGGGGGTATTTAGGAACGATTCTTTAGCCTAGTAGTACTACTATTACCCCAATAAGTAGTGGAGTAAAAAATATCCGTATCTGTTCCAAAAACTAGCAGATATACCGCGCAAACACGTACTAAGACATAAGTAAATACAATTTGCAAGTACCAAAGTGTAGATTACAAATGCAGAGCTCGGCCCACATTCTATGGCTATTAAAATATTTAACAAATTACCAGACGACCTAAAGCGTATCGATAGTATTAAAACTTTCCTAACAAACTTAAAAAACTTACTCATAACAAAAAGTTATTATAAAATAGAAGATTTTTTAACTGACGGAACACTTAAAAAATCTAATGAATTAACAGGGTTGCTCATCTCCAGTAAATAATTGCAATGCCTTATGGGTAATTATGTAACTGTAAAGTGACATAATATTGCAATAAATGGTTTGACTTTGACTTTGACTTTGAGGATATTTTGAAACGATTCTTTAGCCTAGTAGTACTACTATTACCCCAATAAGTAGTGGAGGATATTTTGGAACGATTTTATGTTATTAAAGCTTACTACGTACTAGGCACCATGTAGGTGTGTATATGTTTTGTTTTATTAAGACAATAAACATAAATTTGAAAATTGAATTGAGTCCCCGTGAGTTAGGAAGTTCTGGAACAGGAGGCAGTGATTGTAACTTCACAGACCACCGCCGCCATTATCCAATGAGCCGACCCTCTGTGTTGCAATTCAATCGCACACCCTAGTCGCTACGGTGACCACGTTTTATTAACTTTTGACGTGACAACGTCTTAAATTAGGTTGCGGCTGGGAGTCACTTATGAAAAAGTGTAACGCCCGGTAACGTTACGATGAGTCACCGAACGAAAGAGAGGCCCGCCGAATGCCTTGCGTCTCTCTCCCATTCAACTATGATCGTTGTCACGTAAAATCTTCGCCCGTAAAACCGACTTTACAGGCAACCTTTTTTTTTTGATGTGAAGCATCTATAGCCGCACGTAAAACCGATTTCTGGCGTGGCGACGCATGCTGTGGCGACGCGTAGCCACGCTATATGATGATATATATATGGTAGTCACAATTTGGAATAAATTAGTATTTTTTTCTATTTCATTTAAATTAATGTTTATCCAATAAATAGTCATCGTTATCTGAAAAAAAAAACGTAATATTTTATTTTATCATTATGACATATTTAGTTCCTATCACAATATGTTCTTTTCTCCATATTACTTTTACAAAATAATGTCGATGTTTCACATCTGCCCGGCGTCCCGTGACGGCTCACATTTTTTTATTGCCTACTTTTAATAGGCTTGCGCTTCACCTGACGTTAAGCGATATTGCGATCTAAGGTGGAGCGCGCTTGCCTAGAAGAAACCGGTTCACTCTTGCCTTGAAAACAGCTAGATTATAGTTATCGGGAAACAGGGAATTTGGCAAATAATTCCACACCTTGGCGGTACGCACAATGAAGGTGGAGGCAAACCGTTTAGTGTGAAAGAAACGACTTAGGCACCTCCACAGTATAACGATATCGCCTTGGTGTTTACCTACTCTAACATTTAGAAAATAAACTAGCCGTAGTGTTACCAACGTTAATCCGAAATAAAAAGTAGTCTTTGTATTAATCCAAGCTACAAGCTATGTGCATACCAAATTTCATCCAAATCCGCCAAGTGGCACCACGCTAACCTAGTGCCACTTGGCGGATGACACGCGAAATTCATATATTAGAATTTCGTAGTCAGCGGAGCATGTGCAATTCCCTATGTTTTTTTTTTCACCCAATGAGCGAGTGCAACGTCCATATACTTATTACAACATGAAAATCAAGTCATTAGTGCATGGCCGATTAGAACCGATAAATCGTGGATTGAAAGTCCAATACTCCCCCGACGAGAAACGCTCGCTTTTTATCGCTAAGAGAAAAGTCCACGCCTATCCTAAATCATACGTTCACCCGACGAGGGTCCCGAATTTCCAGCGCAAGCGCATCTCCCAGCCAACAGCCAATCAGTCTGTCATCAGACGCGGGAGAGACATGACGCAAGTCACGCTGGATCTGCTCCGGGAGCTCATCAGGGATGACTACCCTGATGTGGTGTTGCAGGAGTTTGAGGTAGGTAATTGAATGAGCAAGCAGAGTATTTGCTTCAACTGACCAAAACGTTGGTCGTCCAACGGCCGACGACATAACAGCTGTCGCGGGTCGAACCTGGACTAGATTGGCACAGGACCGAAACAACAGGAGAGAGGCCTATACCCAGTAGTGGGATATAATTGGCTGTGGATGATGATGATTATGACCAAATTTTGTCTTTGCACTCGCGTTGAACCGATCCTGATGTAATTTGGTTCAGGTACATTGGTTCTACTATTCAATTGTTACTGGTTTTATCGAAGTTATGAGATTCTCCTTATATGTAAATTTATCTACTTCCTTCATCTTTCAGGGAGCTCCAGGTTCTAACAGAGGCGACAACTACACTTCCATGGTGTACCGCATCACTCTAAAAGGCATCTTTAAACAAATCGACCCGGACGGTTCCTCGGAGACCGAACAGCCTTGGTCAGGTTCTCTCATTTACAAATGTCTCCCAGAATGTCTAAGCAGGCGCGAAGCCTACAAAAGCGACGAGCTTTTTTGCAACGAAGTAGCTTTCTACACGACAATCTGGCCGGCCATGGAAGCTTTTCAGTCCAAATGGAACGTAGATCCTTTTAAGGCCATACCGAAATGTTATTTGGCAAGAAATGACTGCGTGATTTTAAGGGATTTAAAGCAGTATGGGTTTAAAATGCCTGACAGAACGCAGGGTTTGTCTGTAGCTGAGTGTTATATGGTCCTGCAGCAGTTATCACAGTTCCACGCGTTGTCAATGGCGATGAAGATACAGGATCCTGACAAGTTCTTCGAGCTGATCAATGAGAAGAATGGTATTAACGAAGGTAATCAGGTTTCTTCCTCAACTTTGAGATCAAGAGTCATTATGCTATGCATGTCCTAAGTCACATGAAAAGTACTCTGAGAACTTATGCGTAAAATTTCTACTATTATTTTCCTAAAAAGAAATTGATTTCTTACATCATTTCACATCATTGCTTGTTTTAAATTATAATCACAAATTATCCTTATAATTACTGAGATTAAAGAATGAATTTGCGATTTAGTCTTAAGTATACCTGAAGGAACTAGTGAGCTAGCTTAGTTACCATATAACCTTCTGTAAAATATGCTCTGAATATAAATATATATGTCTTCTCAGTGTTTTTCATAGAGAACAATCTGGACTACTACCGGAAGTACTACCAGGAAGCGATACAGAACGCGCTAGCGATGGTGGAGGAAGAACTCAAGGACTCCGACATGAGAGACCACTACCTGGACAAGTTTAGACGGTGAGGATAAATTTAAATGAAGTTTTCTTAAAGAGTAAGGATAACAAAGATTTATTTTAAAAAGAACCCAGTTTTTGCGTCTAATAACGTAAACTAAAACTAGCTTAGAAACTAGATTTACTGAGTACTACTATGTACCTCTCCACTCACATAGCTATAACTAAACATTACTTTATGTACCTAACTCTAAGATGTAGGTACACATAAAATAAACGAATTTGAATTTGAAGTGGCAGCAAAGAAAGACAATTTAATAGTGTTTATTTTAACAAACTACAGAATACAACAAGAATACAGAATAAATAAAAAAAAACCTATAGATGAGTCATAACTTTCTCTTCTATATTCATTTATTTTATTTGCTCTTTGGCCGTTAGTTTATATTACAATGTTTTTTGATCTTTCTCAAATTCTATAAGGCCTGACAACTAAACACACTAATGATTAAGGCCTTTAATTAAAGGGGGAAAGCATGAATTGCCCGAAGTAAAATGTCCGTTTTAAGCCTATCGCCCCCACATTAAATTAGATTTTTTATCCAGTTTTACACAGATAATACTAAACTAGAAATAATATATACATGAATAAATATGTTTACGTTTGCTCCAAATGTATACAGCTAGGACTAGAAAATACTGCCAGCCTAATAGAATTGTTTTGACGAGAGGCCCGGATTTAATCTTGAGTATTTGTTAGATTTCGATACCTTTGGTTTACATGTGTTTATTTGACAAACAAAAAAACCTTATCAAGTAATTTTTTGTTTAGATTTTGCACAGAAGACACGTTTTTTCAAATGATGGTGGACATGGTAAAACCCGTGGAGCCTGGTGCGGTGGTCAGCCACGGAGACTGCTGGACTAACAACTTCCTGTTCCGGTATGAAGGAGACAACGTGGCTGAGGTACACATACTATACAAGATCATTTTTGAACAAGAATCAAGAATTAATTAGAATAGTTCATATTATTATTTTATTTATTGCATTTTCAAAATATCACATTGAATGGTATACCAGCTAGGTTACATTCAGTACAGCCAAAGTGGTTTGATTATTAATAATTTTATTCAAAATACGAATATACTTTTGCCTTGACCTAATATTAGGAAAATATTTTTACCTGCGTTTCTCTGACTACGTACAGTTATAGTTTATTTGTGCATGACATTTAATTACAAGTCATTTATATAGTAGATAAAATTATTTATGAAAACATATTTATTGACACTAATGTATACAATTACACTTATTTCACTATTATTTTCATAGTTAAATGCCAATATCTAGGCAACTTTCCTTAATTAAAAGGTTCTGCTCTTCCCATTTTTTAAAAGAAGCAAGTTTTAAAAACTGTGTCAGTGATAAGATAACACGACGTCTTATCTGTAGGCATAGGTTTGCTCGACTAACTTGAACCTATACATGATACAGCTACAACGGTATTTATGCCGATGTACTCATCAATACGTAAATGTCAACAACTTATAATTAACTTTTAGGAACAGCTCTAAAATCACAATCGCAAAAAGAAAATCCGCAATTTTTGTCATTTCTCAACGATATCAAAAGATCCAAGTCGCTTAAGGTCTACAAACTTGGACTACCATAAGGCATTTCTTGTCTATTGCAGATGAGAATAGTAGACTTCCAAATGGTCCGCTACGCGTCGCCTGCGCTAGATCTGGTATACGTCCTGTACCTGTGCATAGACCGCGAGCAGCGGAGACACCACCTCGACTCTCTCCTGCAGACCTACATAGACGAGCTCCATGCCAGAGTGCAGGCTATGACTGACA
Source organism: Mellilla xanthometata (assembly GCA_035578125.1). Taxonomy (NCBI): domain Eukaryota; kingdom Metazoa; phylum Arthropoda; class Insecta; order Lepidoptera; family Geometridae; genus Mellilla; species Mellilla xanthometata. Next base: position 617,870 of record JAPUBQ010000026.1, read on the forward strand.
GGGGAACTCTTAGTAAGGAGGAACTGGGAGGAATGTGAGTTTCAAATCAACTAAAAATGGTTTATTTAGGGACATTTACCAGGGCTTATATACCTACTATAACTACTATTTGACGACCTCGTTGGCGTAATGGTTACCATGCCGGACTGCCAATCAGAAGGTTCCGGGTTCGATTCCCGGCACGGCCAACATCTTTGCTGAACTAAATTTGTTGGCTGTCGGTCTGGGTGCTAAATATGTATGTATATAAAATATGTATGTATGTATATGTAGTATATCAGTTGTGTTAGCAACCATAATACGAACTAGAAATGGTTCAGTATAGGATTAACCAGCCGTGTGTGAAATGTGTCCTATTAAAAAAAAACTATACAGTAAATCGCCATATAGCTTAAACTGTGCCATTACTTACTAAATGATTAGATTTGAGTACTACATATTATTATTACTCCATGTACCCCAACCTAGGCGTGAGCCTGTGTCTTGACTATCCATATTATTATTTTCTCTAGTACCTGATCTGATGTTCGCGCGCTTGTTTAGCTGATTCACTGAGTATTTCTTTTCTTTTCGCTTTGGAGACAAATTGAAGTCGTATATTTTTCCTTCCTATAAGTTTGTAACAAAGATAAAAGCGAATACTATTTGCTGAAACACTGATTTAGCTACTTTAAAATTATTCATGTAGGTAATTCCTGTTTGTTACCTCACAAAAAGTCGTGTCACGATTTAATTTAATTTTAATCTATACTTGTCGTATGCTGTACTTATTTTTTTTATGATGTAAGGCTTACGTTTGGCCGCAGCTTGCCTGATCTTTTCATATTCATATTTTTTATCTTAAGTTTCACTGTGGTCTAAGACGCCAATCACGCTTGCCTAGTAAGAACCTATTTACTCTAGATTTGAAGACCCCCATATTGTACTTTTTGGGAAAAAGAGACTCGGGAAGAGAGTTTCAAAGCTTCGCAGTTCTCACAATGAAGGTCGAAGCAAAACGCTATTAATAAAATAATCAGAAATGTTTGTTTACATTTCAGGATCCGTGAAGAGTTCAAGCGATGCTCTCTGTTTGGGCTGGGCATAGGGCTCGATATGCTTCCCATATTGACCTGTGATAGCGATGAGGCACCAAACGTTTATCAAGCAGAGGTGATATTACAAAATAACACAGTTCTTTTAGACAAGTTAGAATGTTAATAAAACTCGTATGTATGTTATTAAAATAAAATAAAACAGACAATAATTAACGTCAGTATATTCTTCTAGATTATCAAGTCTTTTACAATGAGGAAATTACTTTAATCGATTAAAATATGTTAACAATCATAATTGATCAATTATTTTAATCATATAAATATACTAGTGCTGAAAATAGAACTCATGTGTTCTATTTTCATACAAAGTGTACTCTAGACTTAATAGATCTCTCTATTAAGTCTAGAAGAAAAATGCCCAAAGAAATCCTCCTAAGCTCTCTAAAATTCCCTAATGGGCACTTTCTTAGAGACTTAATGTAATTGATGTTACAGTAATACTATTTACTAGCTTAATAGGTTAGATTATAGTTTTGTTAAGAAATAAACTCGCGCATTACTTTAAAAAAAATATGATATTAGTAGTAATAATGATGATCAACGGTCTCTGATAATGATAATCTATGTAATACTAGCTGACCCAGCAAACGTTGTTTTGGCTTAATAATTATTTCTAAATATACAGTAGCCGATTCTCAGACCTACTGAATACGCATATATAATTTGGTAAAAATCGGTCAAGCCATTTCGGAGGAGTACGGTAACAAACACTGTGACACGGAAATTTTATATATAAGAAGAAGATAAGATATAATATTTCCGTGTCAAAATGTTAGTAACCGTACTCCTCCGAAACGGCTTGACCCATTTTTACCAAATTTTATATTATGCGTATTCAGTAGGTCTGAGAATCGGCTACTATCTATTTTTAAGGCAAAACAACGTTTGTCGGGTCACCTAGTATTGATATAGAAACGACTGCAAATGTAATTTTATGAATGCCAGTTTTTTGCATGGTAACCCATCTAAAAAATATCCGTGTTGACAAGTGCGTAATCTTGGTGGTCACGAATGAACTACGAGAGTTAAATTTAAACACCGTAGTAATGAGTTACATTTGTATTGCAGGAGTCGGGCGAAAGCAGCAGAGAGGTGGAGCCGCCAGTTCCCGTGTGGACTACCAACTCGGCGTGCCGGAAGAAAATGACAGACTTAGTGCAAGAGCTGGTAGACCAAAACCTCTTGTGAGAAACTAGCTGACCCGGCAAACGTTGTTTTGCCTAAAAATAGTATCTAGTAACTGATCAGTTATCAAACGGGGTGAAAGATTATTATATTACTAAAAAGGCCAAAAAAATAGGGGTTGGTGATAAAAAAGAAAAAAATTGGGGTTGTATAATAATATTATAATGCAACATCAAAAAAAAAATGTAAGGGTGAACTACCCTTATCACTTAGGGGTATAAAAAATAGACAGTAGCTGATTTTCAGAGCTACTGAATACGTATCGGTATTGGTAAAAGTCGGTCAAGACGTTTTGGAGGAGTACGAAAGAAAACAAGACGAAGCGTGTGTAACTTGTCATTAAAAAAAACTTTTGTTAGTTCGTTTTACCCTCTCAAGGAATAAGCGTGATTTTAGACAAAAAAATATTGTACAACTTTTAAAAATTTATCGAAACAATTTGCTTCTCCACTCCATACATTTTAAAGCGCGTCGGCGAGCTTTTTATATGGAACAACTTTCATTATCAATAACCCTGTATGCGTTTCAAATTTGAAATAAAACATCGGTTTGTCCACTTGTGTGTATATATTTTATTTTATTTCTTTTAGTAAATAAACACGTACTCGTAGAATAGACATTGGTGTTAAATCTTACAAAATAATGTAATTTACTAACGAACATTATATTTTTATTTTGTGACATATTAACAAAGATCTATTGGATATTATAAAGTAGGTACATTTATTAAAAATCAGATCATTTTTATTTTTATTTGTCTTTGTTTATAATATAGATAGCTTAATATTTTTCATATTTAACATAAAAAGTTAATAGCTATTATCAATAAAAATGACTTCGATGTAAAAACTGGGATTCGTAATTCAATGAATTTCAATACCTATCTATGATTTAGGCAGGGTTCAGAATTTTGAGAGAAAATGAATAAATTAAGAAAAGTAAAAAGGTAATTTTTTATTAGTAATTTCGTTCCAAGTATTCGTTTTATCGACAAATTTAATTTATATAGATTCCAAGTCTATTTACTATTTTATCGATATCGATAAAAGACGCGTTTTTAAATAAAAACGCAAGCCCTTTGACGTTTTCTTTTGTACCTATTCCTCAAGAGTAGGTATCGTAAGAAAAGTGGGGCTTTTATTTTTTATCTAAGTAAATTTTTTATGTTGTAATTAATGATAAAGAAATAGACGAAACTAAGTAATTAATTAGTGATTATTTGTGTTTCTGCGTAAACCATAGACAGGCTCTGAAACCCACTACACCCTAAAATTATATAAAATATGGTAATACTATACCCGTACTAGATCGTGGCACGTTAATTCAAATCAATACATTCTTTGAAAATTAAATAATACTTACACAATAATCGTATATAATTACGTACGGGCTTACGTATGATAAATTTAAAATAACAGATCTAGTTTTAATTACTAAACTCAGTCATTGAAAGCTTCAGATTTTTTTCACGTTGAGATTCTAGCACCTATTTCAAATCTGAAGTTTTCAATAATTAAAAAATAATGTTAATATAAATTTAAATGTCAATACTATCAAGACACCATTCAAAGGCACTTTAATTAAATTAAATTCACATGGACAAAACATCTTGTCTTTTCATTTTTTAAATAAATAATTATACAAAGTTACTTTCAACAGTAGATAATATTTTTGGTTTGAGTTGTCGTGCATGTGAATTTAACTTTTATACTCATTTACTTTTATCGATAAAACTATGTCACTTCACTGTTTTGCTTAGCACCGTAAAGAACAAAAAAAAATATTTTATAAAATATGACTTGCAATATTTTGAAATCACTTCACACATTCAGTGTCAATAACTGTCATAGTTATTTATTTGACACTGGCTCTCAATACCTGCTGAGTGGTCGGTCCACCCCTACCTTTGGATGCTTGTGTGGGCCTCATGAACCCTGAGGTTCTGGCCGGGGGAGTCTTTACCGGCGGTCTAGCTGTACCTACTGAACTTCCGCTGGAAGAAGATCTGGAAGCAGGTATTCGAACGACTGGCTTGGGTATTGGTTTAGGAGTAGGCTTGGGTGGCGCTGGAGCCTTTTTGACTGTAGCTACTGAAGCAGAACTGTTCAGAGAGCTTCTAGAACTCCTCAGAGATGCTCGAGACGTTGATCGTTCTACTCGCAAGGAGCTCGCTCGCTTCGGTGTCGTGATTCGTTTCGGATCCAACGGCGTCCGCGGAGGCGTCCGGCTCTCTTTGGTTGATATTTTCTTTGGAACTACTGGTGACTTGGATTTTGGGATCGGGGAATCGCACTCGACGTTGCATCCTGATGAAGCGCCTTGTGACGCGCTCTCAGAGTTCAGGCTTTGGGTTTCTTCGAATCCTTCGTCGTTCAATTCGTGCTCGCTTTTGACTTTGGATATCCGAGGTGACGTTGTCCTCTCAGGGACTTTCTCGGTTTTCTGAGATGTTGGTCCCATCGATTTATTCCTGTAAGCGTTTCTCGACCAGACACCCGTCGGATTCTCTGTTGGAGATTTCAACTCTCTTATGGCTTTTTGGACGTCCTCCTGGTTGATGGAAGTCTGGCGCCGCATTCTGAGGAATGGTTTGGGCTCTTTGGTCGGTGTTTTGTCAGTGCTTTGGTTTTTAAGTCGGTCCTGCCAGCGTTTGAGTCTGTTTTCTTTTTCGTCTTTGATCACTTCGACCGGTTTGACCGGTTCCGCTATTACCTCGACAGGGTATGACGCCTGGACCTCTAACTTGGACGGCCTGATGACTTGTGTTTCAGCTAGAACTGGTTCTGGTGTAATTTCTGGTTTCTTCTCGTCTTCTGGTGAACTAGAATCCGTGTTTCTCTTATACCTCCTTGTTCGTCTAGCTGCTGAGAACCTGTCAAACTGTCCGTCGCCCAGAATTTCCTGGCACAAGTCTTTCATCTCCGCCGTAGCTTTCTCGCTAAGATTCTGTCTGATAGGGAAGGACGGTTGGAATTTCCTGCACGGTTCTCGCTCGGGTGGTGGGTTGAATGACTTTCTTTGAGCAGGTGGGGTTTCTATGTTATCGGAGTCTATTTCTACTTTATCTGACCTGTCGGCCTTCTCCAGCCTTTCTGATCTTTGGGCTCTTCCAAGTGGTTCCCTCTCTGTTCTATTTGACTTGACGTTCTTATCTTGTGTGACTGTGATGTCGGGTAGTTTCCGTTTCTCTTCCTCGGTAATGGAGACTAGTGGTTGCGAAGACTCTATATGCTGACGGGACCGTTGCCTCCTCAGTCGTCTCATCTCTTCGTTTTCTTCCGTCTTCCTCCACGGCACTCGGTTGTCTTTCTTTTTCGGTTGCACGTCTGGAAGTAAAAACAATGTCATTTTATGTTTGAAATAATGAGTGAAACTCTCTAGTATGCTGATCTCTGGCTGTATACAGAAAAAAAATCCCTTTAGGGCTCGGTGGTAATAACGTCTTTTCAATCAGACGGCCCTTAGTTCGATCCAAGCCCTACACCAAATACTTGTTTTTCAAATTATGCATGGATATGCACTCGCTTTACAGTGAAGGCAAATATCGTGAGGAAACCGGCATGTTTGAGGACCATAATATCCGAAGACACGTGTCATCCGCCAAACCGCACTTGGCCAGCGTGGTGGATTATGGCCTATATCTCTCCTCGTGAGAGATGGCCAAGAGTAACAGCAGTGGGAACGTATAGTGGGCTGCTTATACTTTGTAATAATAATGTGTTGGTATTGTAAACTGTTCACGAAAGGCATTATAATATTTTCGCGTAGAAAATATTTTGATATCTGCGCGAGAGCAGAGAGCAGTAGCGCGCGCGGCGCGGGCTGAAGTGGGGGCGCGGGGTTCGATTGCCGCCAGTGCGCGCGCGGATCTCGTCGGCGGCGGTCCGTGTAACACTCACCCCTGAAGATGGTGCTTGGAAAGCACCGAAACTGTTGGACTCATTCCAACTTTTAATAATAAGTAAGTGTGTATAATTAGTGCTGCTGCCTGTATCTATTTGACAAAATGTATGTTTTAATTAATACATTTTTTTACTGACATTGTAATCTTGCATGCCTGACGGTCAAAATAGAGGGCCAAGTTACTGTAATAACACGAATTGTACCTATTTTGCAAGAAATATATAATTTGAATTTGTAAAATTAAATGACAGGTTGGTAAAAAGACATTTTCGATTCGGCCAAAGTTGAACATGATTGAAACGATACTTTAACAGTATAATTATGTGCACAATAACCTCTATTATGAATAGTGATTTTCATACTGGTAGAGGTCTTGCGCTTGCCTGGTTGGTTACCACTTTCAAGTTGGAAATCTATGGCCAAGCACCTAACGGTTGGTTCTAACAGCCTCTTGGCTTTTAAATTACTGCTTTTCAAGCCAGTAATTCTTGACTAAGTTTACTCCACCTACGGCCAATGTCGCTGATTGATGTAGTAAGGCGACCTGCTGGTCAAATGTAAAACCGTATCATAGACTAATTAAATATTATAGACGCTCAACCTTTTGTTGAAAATCGTACTATGCGTATCATTCAATACACGTAGAGCAGTCTATTCGTATTTTCCTGACACGACTTCACTTAAGTCACGCAATCTACTATCGTTATATCACTATGCGACTGCAGCGCGTTGCGGAATTTGGCAGCAGCTAGGCTGCACGCTCGTTTTTCTACGCGAGAATAATGTGTTGGTACCTTCGACGGCCTCGAGCGCGCGCACCACGTCGCTGTCAGGCAGCACCGCAGGCCGCCACTCCGGCCGGGACTCCGCCAGCGGCTCCAGGCAGCTGCTGCGCTCGCTCTCTGCAAGGGATATCACACATGAACATTGCATCGATACAATTATGTCCCCTCACTATTTTTCGAACGTCTTTCTTACTTTTGATCCGTCGTTCGAAGAGACAACACCACCTGAATATGCCTTGTGGAAAGGCGAAACTCGTGTTGAGTAACAATTTCCGAATTGAGATAGGCAACGTTAATCTTATATATTTAAATGAGCAAATCTCGGAATCGGCTCCAACGATTTTCATGAAATTTAGTATATAGAGGGTTTCGGGGGCGATAAATCGATCTAGCTAGGAATCATTTTTAGAAATGTCATATAAAAAAAGAAAATACCGAGCAAAGCTCGGTCAACCAGGCACAATTAGAATTAAATGTTTCAAGTTGTTCCGGCGTGTGAGGAGACCAGCCACGCGGAGTGAATCTTCTTTGTGTTAGGAGGGTAGATTAGGGATTAGTTTTACTGATGTGAGTTGTAGTGGGGGTCGGTCAGCTCCTAATTGTTTTTAAATATTTCAATGTTTCCTTTGCTTATATTAATTTGGTTTGAGATCACATCGGAAGTACACAAAATATTTAATTTTGTCTTCTATAGTTAAAAATATTGATTAGTATCAGTAACTAATAAAATAATCTAATTAATCTAACCGGAGTCGTTTTCCAAGGAGCGCCGGTGCGCCTGCAGCTTTCTCGCTCGCTCCCGTAGCTCGGCGTCGCGCCGCTCCTCCGCACTGTTCGCACGCAGCCACGACTCGATCTTCTGGCGCCACTCTCTGAAAACATACGCGATTACAATGAACCATACAATGTATTGATGGGAAATAGCTAACTGCTTAAAGTTTGTATATTATTAACTGTATTATACTAATACTTAGATACTTAAACTGAACCGAAACTTAGTGCTGACTCTATAGTTACTTCACTTTAGAATCAGCACTAAAAAAAATGACAAACTCTCTAAAGTGTTGAAATCGATTGGCTTTAGTTGGTTTAGCTTGTATTCCATACAAATGATACAATCTCTCCATTTAACGACTTCTCTCTATAACGCCATAAAATGTACAGTCCCTTCATAATAATAATCATAATAATCATATTTATTGGTAAAAAATATTTTACAAATCTATTCAGACATAAATGTTTAATAAAATATTATAACAAAAATAATATAAATATACTTCTGTACATTTTAGAGTTAAATATAAAATTAAAACAATGTCAAAATACTAGTACTAATATCTTATTTTGTATACCCTTCAGGGTCGTTATATAGAGTTTACACTGTAACATGAATTGTAAAATATTTTAAAATAAAGCCTATTTTATTTATTATAGAAGGCCATACTTAGGTTTAGCCGTGTCGGGTGGCGGCGCGGGCGATGTCGGTGCTCGCGGGGAGGCGGGCCGCTCCCGCTCGCGCTCCGGGATGTCCAGCTTGGCACGAACCGGCGCGCGGCGCGACCACGACCGGTCTGAGGATAGTACATTGTAAAGATACACATACTCACTGGGCCATATGAGGCCTTGTGTTTAGCCCACTGTCTGAACCAATCGTTTACCTTATTACAATCCAATTTTTTAAATTCAATTTCATCTATTCTCTTTCGCCTTTTCCCACTATGTGTGGTCGGCACAGCCCGTTTTTTGCTTCCACACTCTTCTGTCAGCCGTCTTTCACACAATTCATCCACATCTTCTTAGGTCGTCCTCTACTTCCACTACCTTGTACAATCATATTCATACTTCTTTTAGTCACATTCATCTCCTCTCTTGGTATGACATCATACTAAGATAACCTTCCGCTTTTAATACAATTTAATCTACTAATAATAAATTTTATATAATATTTGGATATGGGATTTCATCCTGAAATAAATGAATTTGAATTCTTTTTTGAACTCCTTATGGCAATGATTAGGGAAAAATCTTGATTTCGCTATCGTTAACGGTAAAAAAATACTTAAAGACCTAAAAAACTACTCTAGGAATATTTATACTTATTTTGGTACCAATCAGATTTATCAATATAAAAAAAATGGTTAATAAACTTAATTTTAAATTAAATTAACCAGTTTTATTTCTGATTCATAAGTGTGATACCAAATTAATTAGAAATATTCTTAGAGTGGTCCTATAGTGTCTTCAAGCATTTTCTTCGATATTTTTTAATGTTTAGCAATTATAATTATTGTAGAAATAGTAATGCTACAAACAGTAGAAAAAATATTAAATAAGTAAAACTGCAATTGACAACTTTTTGTCTGTGACAGTACCGAATAAATAAATAAAAAAAATACATAATTATAGTCGAATATATAACGTCCTCTTGTTTTGATGTCGGTTCAAAATAAGTTGAAACCCCATTAGTTTGAGTAGGAATGAAATCGTTACCGAGACTGCCCCAGGCGCTTCTCTCCCGGAGGTCGTTGGCTGCGGGCGAGGAGTGGCGCAGGAACTCCAGGAGACCCTCCTCGTCACCTTCCCCGGGGCTGGCGCGGCTGCGCCGGCGCAGGCTGCCCGTCGGGGTCACGTCTATAATCACAAACAAATAAATAAAATAAAATAGCCCTTATTTCCCTAGTTCTTAGGTTGTTTCAAATTATGTACAATATTTAGTTATGAAGATATTTATTTATTGATATCAGGGCACCCTAAAGCAGGTAAAGGCATCCTTCTTGCTGGTTCACGTGACTCCACTTCTACTATGTCGCCTTCCTGTGTCTACTATATCACAAACAAATAAAAAATTAATATATGAAAATCTGGAATCAATTTCCATTCAACATTAACTACCTATTTCGCTATTATAGAAGACTAATATTGACTTATGCTTGATTCAGTGTACAATAATGTACATGGGTAAAATTTACCCGGCCACAACGGCCAAGTTCTGTTTATTAGCCACAATGACGCCGGGTTAACTCGTTAATGCTTAGTAGTGAGAATGTGAATATGTTTAGTAACGGACTGTGAAAATTTCAAACTCCTGGAATAGTCTCACCAGGTAAATCTATTCCAATACCATAAAGAGGAATAGTTTGATTGTTTGACGCGAATAAGCTCCAAAACTGGACCGATTTGAAAAATTCTTTCACCATTGGGTTAGGTTAGGTTTTTCATTATCCCCGAGTAATATAGGCTTTATCTTGATTCTCTTTACAAGTTGGATTATTTGATAGCCCGTGCGAAGCTGGGACTGGTTGCTAGTAGTTTATATAACGGTTGGGTTCCAGGTGACTAAAAGCGCCATGTAGTATCGTACCCGGAGAAGGCGTGTGGTCATGCGGCCGCCGTAGTGACCGCCGCCCGAGCCCGTTGCGGATGTCCAGTAGTAATGACTCCATTAGACTTTCACACTCCGACACTGGCGTGCTGCACACACTGCCTCCTGAACACACACAATACAATATTTTATTTATTAATGATCACAAAACAGAAAACAAACAAAACAATAACCAACATTATTGAGTGATCTAGATTGATCTAGGAAGAACTAGACTCCTTTTGTAAAAACTGGATTCAAAAAGCTCAAAACCGGAATGAGTGGAAAGTGGGTAGTGAGGCCTATGCCCAGCAGTGGGACGGAACCGGCTAAAAATAATAATAATAATTAAGTGATCTGACGCGATCATCGAAGCTAAGCAACGGTCAATGCGGATGGTGTTCGAATATGTGACCAAGTCTGTAATTTTTCCAATGGCACTTTCATCTGAGCGCTACCGTGGATCAGATAATATGTTAAATTGTAGGTCACGGCTGTTAATCTTAGTACAAGCAGTCGTTATGCCAAGTCAAAGGCCTTGAAAACTTGGACGGCTTGAAAACTCTTGACACCAGAGCTTGGCCATTTAGCTCATACGAGAGCCAGATGAAACAGTTTTTTTTCTTAATTTAGCTCATACGAGAGCCAGATGAAACAGTTTTTTTTCTTAATTTAGCTCATACGAGAGCCAGATGAAACAGTTTTTTTTCTTAATTTAGCTCATACGAGAGCCAGATGAAACAGTTTTTTTTCTTAATTTAGCTCATACGAGAGCCAGATGAAACAGTTTTTTTTCTTAATTTAGCTCATACGAGAGCCAGATGAAACAGTTTTCTTTCTTAATTTAGCTCATACGAGAGCCAGATGAAATAGTTTTTTTTCTTAATTTAGCTCATACGAGAGCCAGATGAAACAGTTTTTTTTCTTAATTTAGCTCATACGAGAGCCAGATGAAACAGTTTTTTTTCTTAATTTAGCTCATACGAGAGCCAGATGAAACAGTTTTTTTCCTTAATTTAGCTCATACGAGAGCCAGATGAAACAGTTTTTTTTCTTAATTTAGCTCATACGAGAGCCAGATGAAACAGTTTTTTTTCTTAATTTAGCTCATACGAGAGCCAGATGAAACAGTTTTTTTTCTTAATTTAGCTCATACGAGAGCCAGATGAAACAGTTTTTTTTCTTAATTTAGCTCATACGAGAGCCAGATGAAACAGTTTTTTTTCTTAATTTAGCTCATACGAGAGCCAGATGAAACAGTTTTTTTCTTAATTTAGCTCATACGAGAGCCAGATGAAACAGTTTTTTTTCTTAATTTCATGTCAGATGAAACAGTTTTTTTTTTAATTTCATTTATTGTCATGTCGTTACTAATGTCGAGAATTTCAGAGCCGCTCTGGGGTCTTGAGCTCTTTCATATCTACTTAAGTACCTACTAGAAATCTAAAATAATACATCCAACATTTTTTTTTTTATCTAGTTTTAAAATATAATTTAAAAACCCCTTTCATATCAAAACCATCCGAAAACTCTACACCAGATTCTGATCTTGTCCACTTAGCTCATACGAAGATGAAGTATTACACTTTTTTGTTGATAAATTTTGAGCTGACTGTTTTTTTTTATTTTTATAATCTGTATCTAACCTTGTGTCCTGATCTTGTTAGCGGCTGCATCCCGCGCGCGCCGCCTGGCGGCTGCTTGCTCCTCGTTGGCTCGCCGGCGCTCGTTCTCGCTCACTGCTGAGCGGAACTTGCTGCAAAACTGCACGAACGTCTGCCAACAACAAACCAACATATTAATGCCGCCTAAATTAAATAATATAAACCGCCACCTTTAAGACTAGACTCAGGGTTTGGCTATTAGATAAAACTTTTTAATATAATGATTATCTAGAATCGAAAATTGACATTTGATTCATATCATATACTATTGTATTGATATTAGATTACTGGAATTAGTAGTGAAAATTGACATTGATGCATATCCATATACTTTTGTAATGATATCATATTATCTGACTTCTGACTTTGGTGTTATCAATAAATGATTTGTAATTGTATTAATGCTGAGTTCTAAGTGTTTTTACTCTTTAAATCCACAAAATCCCAGGTCCTATATGCACGATGTGTTAACTTGTGTGGCTCAGTGGTAAAACGTCTGCTTTTCCATCAGACGGCCCCTGGTCTGATCCCCGGCCCTACACCAATGACTTGTTTTTCAAGTTATGTGTGGATTTGCACTCGCTTAATGACAATAATATCGGAAGACATGCGTCATGCGCCAACCCGCACTTGGCCAGCGTGGTGGATTATGGCCTATATCTCTCTTCTCATGAGGGAAGGTCCCGAGTCCCAGCAGTGGCAACATATAGTGGGCTACTTATGTATATGCACAATACGCCCCTAGCGGGATGTCAGTGCAGGTCTCATCTCTCACAACCACCAGATTTGATTTGATTTGATTCTATTTGATTATCTACCTTGAAACATTCTTCAAGTTTGAATGAGACGGGATCCTCACAGAAGAACTCAGCCAGCTGTTTCCTGATGCTCTCCACTTCATCCATATCTTTGTTCAGAGCTGACACCTCTTGTTCCGCAACCTGAAACATCAAATAGTTATTGTACATAGAATGGACTTGAGTGTGATAACGATGCATTAGATGGTAAGGAATATTGTGGTTGAAGGTGAAGCGTGTATTTCCAAAACAAACCGGTTCACTCTCTTCTGTTTTTGATAACTGCTAGATTATAGTTTATGGGAAACTTTAAACATTGACATTGAACAGTAGAACTATTAAAAAAATAATTTCAACTCAGTGTGATATAGGCACATCAGCATAATGCTGCTCGCATATAAATCAAATAAATAAATAAATTAAATAAATAAATAAACAGAATGTTTGGCAGAAAATTTTTCAGGTGGTTCTCACAATGAAAGAGTTTCAATAGAATGCATAAAAACATAAGAAGTTTGAACAGTTCATTTAACTGATAGTACATTTTTGACTGTCCAAAATAGTCGAGGTGCAGTTCTAAAAATCAAAACTAATTGTTTAAAAATAATTTCAATCTTAGTACAAGTAGACATTAATCCAAGTCCTTCGAGCGTCTTGAAAACTCTCCACCATTTAGCTCATAGGAAGAAAAAAACTTAACAATCAATATTGTTTTTTTTTTTATAAAATACATACCTGTAAGAAGTCGCCCATCTGTTCCTTAATATCGGGCTGCGTGGTAGGAAGCTGTATCTCCCTCTTCAGCCCCCGAATCCTCGCATCCAGGGTCTTGATCTCATTGTGGATCTGTTCCACTGAGGCCTTGGCAGCTTCCTCCAGCACATGGGTGTCGTCAGCGAAGTGGATCAGCTCTTTGTTCTTACGCTCTGCTTGCTGGAACAAAGAATGTGTCTGAATTAATTTTTAAGGTCAGGAACTGTTGAATGCTTCTAGAAGGAGAAATATATTGTCCTATCTTTTATATTTATTTATTTGATTTATAGGCGCAGCATTATGCTGATGTGCCTATATCACACTGAGTTGACATTTATTTTTTAACAGTTCACATAGTGTCCACTGTTTAATTTCAATGTTTAAAGTTCACTAATGCACTGAGCACAGGTTAGCAAGATTTTTTTTGTTTTCTGCAACCAGCTATCAAGCCGGTTTCTAAAGTTGTTCACTGATGTAGCACTGACCACTTCCTCGGGCAACTTATTCCAATTATGAACCACTCTGTTGCTGAGTATATGATGCCCCATATTAGTGATGGCAAGATCATGCTGGATTTTCTGGCCTCTGCTATACTCGCAACGATTACAGTTATTAGTTAAAGCAATCTGCTAAATCAGGAAGATTGTAGAACTAAGAAGGTTGTAAATTTAAAAAGTCTCTATTAGATCCCCACGTAACCTCCTTTCTTCCAGAGTGGTGAGGCGCAGGGCTTCCAATTGTTGCTCATAAGTTGCGTTTGTTGTTGGAACCTTCTTTAACCCTTAATTTGATATTGCAACTTTTTGGCAACAGCTACTTTGAGAAAATCTACAACCACCGGTAATATTTTTTTAATAAAATTGATCGATTCAATAAAATACACGGATTACTTACAACACTAGAAAAATACATTTATAAAGTTTTTAACTATTTTCACATCACTATTTTCGTCAGTCCGCCAATATGTCGCGCAACGTGTGCAGCAGATCGGTAAGTTTTACAAAAAAGCTTTCTTTATTTGCTTATTGTGTTAGTATTTTGGATAATTTTTACTAATATTGAATCTTACTAACGTTATAAATATAGATATAGCTTGGGAATGGGCTTACAACATTTTTATAACCTTTCTAACCTCAATGTGGTAAAAAAGCAACCTCGCCAATAATACGCCAATGTGGTGTATTTTATGTTTGTGGTAAAAAAGCAACATTGCGAAATGCCTGTAAATTGAGTGTATTTTATTTCTGTGGTAAAACAGCAACATCACCAAAATGCCCTACAGTATAGTTTTTTTCGTTTCATTCGTAAATTCGCAATCCCAAAAGCACATGGTCGACTCCAAAGTCTGTTTATTATTAAATAATGTTTTTTTTATTATTAAAGTATAGTTTTATTAGCTTGGGTTTGGTTTTTGGTTGCATGTGGTGTTTTTTTGTTCATAGGTGCTTCAACGAGCTAGATCTAACCGCATCTTGGCTTTGATCCCTATATCAAATGCACGTTCTGATGAAAGTGACGATTCTGAGAATGAAGAAATTCAAGTATTACCTCCACATAACTGTGATGAAGTTGAATATTCTAGCTCTCCTGCCCCTTCACTTGATTCATCTTTGGAGCGTATGAACTTGCTAGGCAGTGAAAGTGATTGCGAGAGTGATCAGACCCATTATTCTGAATCAGACCATGACATGCCATTAACTCCTATAATGCGGTCTGTATTTCCTTCTACCAACGAAATTAACTATGAAACCATACCATCCATATCTGCAATTCCTCTTCTTCCGTCACCAGCAATTCAATCATCACCTTGTACAAAGAAAATCCCATCTACATCCGCTACTCCGACCACATCTCGACGTCCACAAAAACGAGTAGCCACTCGGTCAGCGAAGCCTAAGCCCAGTACCCGACCACGCTTAGTTGCAAATAGAACTAAACGTATGACAGCCAACTTTCATTGGAAAAATACACATTTTATGCATTGCGCCTCTGTTGAGCCCATCCTGTTTTCTGATCCACCAGATGAAGAGATGTCTCCACGCAAATATTTCAACCAGTTTTTTTCTGAAGATATAATTTGCCATATCGTAGAACAAACAAACATGTATTCTGTCGAGAAATTGGGGCGATCCATAAATGTAACAAAGAAAGACATTGAAAACTTTGTTGCTATTCACCTCATTATGGGAGTAGTAAAAATGCCCTCCTATGTAGACTACTGGAGTTCTCAACTCAGATATGGACAAGTTGCAGAAATAATGCCACTAAAAAAGTACCAACAGATACGGAGATTTCTTCATTTCGTAGAGAACACAGAAGAAAGCACTGACAGGTTTCATAAAGTCCGGCCAGTAGTTGAGATGGTTCGCTTGAATTGTTTGCGCTCTGCAGAGGAAGAGAACCAATTCAGCGTCGATGAAATGACTCTTCCGTATAAAGGAAAAAAGGCCGGAAGCCGCCGGCAGTACAACGCCAGGAAACCTAAAAAATGGGGCTTCAAGGCATTCGTCAGATCTGGGGTTTCCGGTTACATATACGATTTCCTTTTATACGGAGGAGAAGATACGTTCCGCAACATCCAATTCAGTGATGCAGAAGAAGAATTGGGATTTGGGGCTAAAATTGTGGTGGCCCTCTGCAAATCAATTCAAAATAAACCTTGCTTTATTTATTTTGATAATTATTATACATCCTTAGAATTAGTGATGTACCTGAGAAACGAGCTGGGTATATTCAGCCTAGGCACTATCCGGGCCAACCGTTTGAGAGGATGTCAATCACTGCTGGAGTCCGACAAGGCATTGAAAAAGAAGGGCCGGGGATCATTCTCCCAAATGGTTTGCAACAAAACGAAAGTAGCTGCAGTTAAATGGTATGACAACAAGCCTGTGACTTTAGTGAGCTCTTTTGCCGACTCATATCCACTCAGCAAAGTAAAGCGCTATTCTAAAGAACACAAAACCAGAACTGACGTGACATGTCCTCAGGTTGTGAAACACTACAATGCACACATGGGAGGAGTGGACCTTTCAGACATGCTCATTGCCCTTTACAGAACTCAAATTAAATCCAGGAGGTGGTATTTGGGAATTTTTGCGCAAATGCTGGATATCTGTACCAACAACTCCTGGATATTATACCGCCGACATTGCACACAGAAAAACAAGAAAAAGATATTAAGTTTGAAGGAGTTTCGGTGCCACATTTTCCTGTCACTATCATCAAAAAACACTATTGAAAATAAAGAGATACCAGGACCAACTGAAATAATAAAAAAACCAGCAGTGTCGCGGCCAGTCGATGACGTCAGGTATGACGGAAAAGGTCACTTCCCAAATATTGTGGACAAAGGACGTTGTCGGTTATGTAAAACAGGGTATTCCACGATCTCATGCATAAAGTGCAACACACGATTATGTTTAATCAGAAACCGCAACTGTTTTTACGATTTTCATTGTAAGAATTAATAAATAATGATATCAAATTTAGTTTTTCATTTAAATACCTTATTTTGGTAATGTTGTAAAATTACAACATCTTAGTTTTTCCTTTAAATTACCACTTTTTGGCAATGTTGTAAAAATACAACATAGGTTTTTCGCGAAAATGCTTTATTATTTATTTTTATTTTATTTTTTCTGGCCATTACTTGCCTCTTTTAACAGTTTTAAGTTGTTTTTTCATTAAAAAAAATATTTAATTCACCTTGCCAAATTAAGGGTTAATATAATTCTACATTCTCATTAAGGTTGTGACCTGCCACAGAGTTTATTTAAAGGAAATATTTATTGTGGTGGGTTCTCAGTTATCTTTCCACGGAAGACATGTTTTCGGATGCTAAGGTCCTCAAACATGGAGGTTTTATCACGATTCACACATGCCTTGAAAAACACCCACACACACGGCTTGTTAGCCCCGTACTATACCATTTGTAGTTTGTATTATGGTTGCTAACACAGCATATATACATACATACATACATAAATACTTTATCGATACATATTTCAACACCCAGACCGACAGCCAACAAGTTTAGTTCATCTCAAAGATTTCGCCCCAGCCAGAAATCGAGCCTGGAATCATCTGGTCGGCAGTCCGGCATGGTAACCATAACGCCAACTACGTCATCTTTCTCTTGGGCAAGTTCTAATTGGTACTCAGTTTTCCTTCCATGAAAGACAAAATATATCCTTAGATTCTCTGGTCCTTACATGTCAGTTTCCTCATGGTATTTAGCATCAGCGTACCACATTCACACATGTATTTTGAAAATAAAGTCATTGGTGTAGGGCAAGGAATTAACCAGCCCTACACCAATGACTTTCCCCATGGGCAGACGTGTTCACTCAAAAATACGGACAAGAATAATTGATTACATTGGCGCGAAATAGACAACTTTGGTGCAAACTGGCGGGCTAGGCCTAACTAAACTAATGAGGCGACATCAGCATTCCAACATTTGGCATAATTTGATAATCACATTGACATTGACACATAATAATTATACTTTTGACATCAATATAATTGACATAATGTGTGTTATTATTTGTCGATACCTTTCGACTGGGTTGAGTAAGTAATAAATAGATGGCGCTGTACCCCTAAGTGAGGCAAAACAACGTTTGTCGGGTCAGCTAGTATTAAATATTATTATGTTAAGATAATGTGCATGAGAGAAAGTAAAGTATAAACAAGTAAGTAATCATAATAATATAATGCAGATGAATAAAGGCTCTTTTACTACTTTACACCAATGACTTTAAAGCTTAGTAAGATATGATAATGATTGGTAGTTACCATAGCGACGTAGTGCATGAGATTCATCCCCGGCTTGTTGGCGCGTATGTCGGGCAACTTCTGCAGCGACGACAGCTTGACGCCTGCAGCGCCCCCTGCGTATCCCCCGGCGTTCAGGAAGTTGCCTGCTATCAGGGCTATATACAGCACCTCCTGCAAAATGTAGAACATATTAAACGTCAGCCGTTGAATAAAAAAAGGCTTGTCAAAGTCAAACATTTATTGCATAATTAAATGTTATATAACAATATCTTTTTTGAAAATATATTATAATCTAATTATGAGTGCTTATCGTCAGAAATGTAAAAAAAAACAATAGGTATCTTTGTTTAAATAACACTTAATATACCCGGGGTCAGGGTGTAGCAATTTACATTTGGAGCGGGCCGATTTATATAATAGGTATACATTACTTATTATTAATTATTCTAAGTTTACGTCATTAAAATGATTAGATATCATTAAGCTTGTGTGGTGGGAAAAGGTCTGATGGGTAAGTCTGAAAAAGCCATTCGCATTTATAGTAAGACTAGCTGACCCGGCAAACGTTGTTTTGCCTCACTTAGGGGTATGAAAAATAGATAGTGTAGCTTATAAGACACGTTCGTAGATTTACCATAGCAGCGCCATCTATTGATTACTTACTCAACCCAGTCGAAAGGTATCGACATGTGTTAGAATCAAGTAAACAGATAATAGTGACTGTCAAATAATAACAGACAATAATTAGCAATAAATTAAAATTGCGACTATCATTTGAGATTTAAACTAACCTATCTCTCAAGTTGGATCGAACTGCATGCACATGGTGTGCGAATTGTATTATAATAGGTTGAGTGGTTTAGGAGTCCATTGAGGACAAACATAGTGACACGAGATTTATAGATATATATTAAGATTGACCTCCATTCTAAGTCTCAACTGACACAAAAAGAACATTCTTTATTGCGAGTCAGAGGTCTTACTGGCCTGTATATATTATTGTAAGGATTTGACCACAAACCAATAAGGTCAGTCAGACGGCTATCAATCTGACGGCCCCTGATTCGATACCAACACGAATAGCTTATTTTGTGAAGTTTTTTGTGGATTGACACTCGCTTTACAGTGAAACGAATACTTCGTGTTGAAACTAACATGTTTGAGGACCACAATGTTCGAATACGTGCGTCATTTGCCAACTCTACTTAGCCACCGTGGTGGATTATAGTCTTTCTCTTTGTGAAAGGAGTCCGCGCGTCCCAAGAGTGGAAGCCTATGTCTGCTTCTTCTCTTCTTTATTTTCGTATGAGCTAATTGGCTTAGCTGTGGTGTGAATTTTGCAAGCCACGCAAATGCCTCTGATTTGGCTTAAGAACCGCTTGTACTAGCCAGCGGGGTCCTAAAATTTAACATGCCATCCGACCCACGGTAGCGTCAGATAAAAATGCCACTTTCTATATGACATTCTGGTGCATGGTTGACATTCTTGTCCAAATACTGTCCGATGAACCTCGATGATCGCGTTAGATCACCTTAGTTAGCCGAGAGGGTTAAAGCTAATGAGAGTACCTGCAAAGCCCTGGAGGACATGAGATCATCTCCAGCCATGAGGATAGCGTTGATAGCTCCCTCCAGGTAGCCGGCAGTGGAAGGCCACTCCTCTTTTAGCAGCATGCACTCGATACGGAGCTTGTAGCTGGGAAAAAGAGACACAAAATAAACAATTTATTATAAACAGACACTAATCACGACAGAAACAACTGAACAATCAAAAAGTTGCGCCGAACGCTCATTTCCAAAAGAACATCGGAATCGAATGAGAAGATGTTTTTAAAAGAAGTAACAAAAGAGCATACGAGCGTAACAGTGAGAAAAATAACATATTACCAACAAGATAGAACAACGGCTTTTTATCTTTTGGTCGACTTAACTGGTTCTGTGGCACTTAAATGTTTTATTTTATGTTTCTTCTGTATTGTTTTTCTTTGTTGTTTTTGTCAATAAATAAATATTTCTTGCGTTCGTTCGTTCTATCTATTTCTCAATTTCGTTCGTTCTATTTGAGCTCTCAATTTGACCAAGAATAAGAACTGATTTTAACATGCTTCTTACTTGGGTAGCTGTATGAGTTGGAGCAGGAACTTCTCAGCGTTCCCTAGCTTGTTGACATCTCCCGAGAAAGCCTTCAGCATCTCACACTCGTCGATCTCCGGGAGGATCTTCAGCAGCCCCCGGAGCTTCTCCGTGCCGATGTCGTCGTGGGAACCCTCGCGAATCAGCTGGATGATGTCCTCGTTTGAACTGGAATGACACACAGCATCCATATTATATGGTGTATTTAATCATACTAGCTGATCGTCCCGGCTTCGCATGGGATATAAAATAATCTAAGTTGCAGAGTGAAACAAAATATAGCATATGTTACTAATAATAGCATATGTAGTTTCGGAGCCTATTCACGTCAAATAAAAAACCAAACTTTTCCTCTATATAGATAGATAGATAGATGAACTCTTTATTGGGCAAATAAAGGTACAACACAAAATAAAATAGTAATAACACAAATGTATGCCACAAACGGCGGCCTTATCGCTAACAGCGATCTCTTCCAGGCAACCTTTGGATGGAAAGAAGTTGAAAAAGACGAGAAAAAGAGGGGTTGCACAATAAAGAATATTAATATTTATAGTAAGTTTATATATAATATTCGTATAGATAGATATAGCACCAGTAGGTGCTATATACCCATACTTAGCACCAGTATTTTGACTATTACTCGATTTAAAATAGAAAATGTTTGAAATTTCGCTTCCTCCTGCTCAATAATATGTAAGTGTAATATATATGCGTAAACCAATGTTTTTATTGAAATAGTTAAAGCAACGACATATCAAATAGGAAGATATATTTACGGATAACAAATTAAAAA
Organism: Mellilla xanthometata; assembly: GCA_035578125.1. Classification (NCBI taxonomy): domain Eukaryota; kingdom Metazoa; phylum Arthropoda; class Insecta; order Lepidoptera; family Geometridae; genus Mellilla; species Mellilla xanthometata. The sequence continues at coordinate 639,123 of JAPUBQ010000026.1, forward strand.
AATGGTAGAAGTCTTCCAATACGTACCTTCGGAACTGCTTCAAGAAGATATTAACATTGAGGCTCCTCTTGCCGTCGAGGAGTGTGATCTCGGAGGACTCCTTGCGCGGCTTCCTCTCGCCTGACGAGTCGCAGATGGGGCTGCGGCCCAGCCGGGGGGACGAGCCGGCGGAACCCGTGGGGTGGATCTGGAACACATCAAATATTATCTATAGTATTGTTAAAGTACGTTGTACCCGCAGTATACTCATAGCATATACTTTCATAGCACAAGCAGCCCACTATACGTTCCCACTCCTGGGACTCGGGGCCTTCTCTCACGAGGATAGAGATAGTCCATAATCCACCATCTAGGCAAGTGCGGGTTGGTGGATGACACATTCGGATATTGTGGTCCTCAAACATGTCGGTTTCTTCAAGATGTATTCTGTTACCGTAAAGCGAGTGCATATCCACACAACATGAAAAACAAATCTTTGGTGTTGGGCAAAGATCGAACCAGGAGCCATCTGATTGAAAAGAAAACGTTTATCCCACTCAGCCCCACTCTGAGACTCGGGGCCTTCTCTCACTAGAAGAGAGGTATAGGCCGTAATCCATCACGCTGGCCAAGTGCGGGTTAGCGGATGACACATATTCGGATATAATGAGGTTATTGTTTACCTGTTGACAGAAGAGGCCCTCGATCTCGGTCCAGTCGAGCTCAGTCTTGGGCGAGTTCTTGTGGCTGGACGCTACGAGCGACCAGATGTTGTTCTGACCTATCACCTGGAACATTATAATATAAATGTTATAATATAACCTTATAAGGGTGACCGCTCATTGGCTGGAGGCAAACGCGCCGAACGAACTGAAATCAAGAATGTTGACGGCAAATTCGGACGACGAGACGCGGCAGAACAAACGTCATAAATTGTATGTAAACAATTTTATAATTCGTTTCGTTCAGCGCGTACAGCTAAAATTTGGGAATAAAGTCGGGAAAAAGGCGGACTCATACAAAATAAATGTTATTTACTCTGTGTACATTTCTAGCTTGTGTACATCGAAGCTAACTAGACGACTAGAAAATAGTCTACCGTCATGTTATTGTTTCGTCACGATGTTTTAATCACCAGAAGTCAACGTTCATTGGTGAGGATCGAACCCATGTCTTGCGCAACGTACACCAGCCGCATGCCTGACTAATCTATCAGGGCTTTAAGATGAGTAAACACACTTTACTTTAGCGCAGTGTCATGGTATACAACTAATGCAGAAATTCACGAACACCTAAAAGTAGAAACAGTAGGCCAATAAATAAAGAAACACAAGGAAGCATACAGGACCCGCCTGGCAATACACTCAAACCAACTTGCCCTAAGTCTGCAAACAGCACTATACAAGCCAAGACTATAGAGCAAATTAATAGCCAGTGAGTGATCTCTAGGCACCATTAAAAACCATAAGGAGATGTACCCGTTGGGGTGCACACTGTACGTCGACAACTACACTGACCACATCTGCTTATAGCAATATTAGAGCTGATTGCAAATAGAGTGAAAAAAAAAACTCACTTTATTATTAGGTATCTTGTTCCAATTAATGGTCTTCATCTTGGTCTTGGGTATGGGAGTCTCCTGCTGCGGCAGCTTGACGTCGAGCGTGGGGGCCGGCGGCGGGGTTGCGCAGGCGGGGGGCGCGGGCGGCGGGGGCGGCCCGCGGGGTGGGGGCGGGGCGCACGGGGGCGGCGGCGGGATGCAGGGCGGCGGCGGGGGAATGCCTGCGGGGAGACAAACAGCATTTAAAAATGAAAGGAGACATACATGCGTTAGTTTACTATGGTATTACCATAAACAAAAATAGATATATTTTGTTAATGGTGTTACCTCTTTTTAATGAGATAGCTATTACATAGAGGCATAAAATATACAGATACCCAGTCAATACCATGACTTAGTATTTCACCATTATTCTTAAACATCGCCAAAATGGTGGCACGACCAGCAGAACAAAGTGCCTCGATATTATTTTGAGCAGGAAAAAGTTTAATGAGTTTATAAAGACTGTTCGTTTCTCTCACCCACTTTTTGGTTGAACTAGTTTGAATTATGATCAAAGTTCGTAATTTAAAGACAACGTCTTTTGGACTAAAATATGGTTTAGCTAAGTACGAGTATGAGATACAAAGCCAAGAACTAATTATTTTATAGGCTGAGTCTATTAATACGGGTACTGTACGAATAATTTATATTTTTTCTTCCAGTACCCGTAAAAATAGTCACATCGTATTTTATATTATTATACTTTTTTAGTATTTTTTAATCAGGCGGAAAATGGAGACAAGATGCCCAGAATAGGGTTGCTTGGCGTGCCTTGGGAGAGGCCTATGTCCAGCAGTGGAAATGCGGGGAGAACCGCAAGACGGAAGTAATACTCACAAGGTGGCGGCGGCGCAGGTGCAGGGGGCGGCGGGGGCGGGGAGAGCGCGCGCTGCAGACTCTGCTTCCGGCCGCCTGACATGTCTCGGTGCTGACACGTGCACACCATCTTGGCCTGGAACAGCAACACGCTATATTCAGTAAAGAGATAACTAGTCAAAGACGTAGAGCATTTACAGTGTCACCAACTTAGCTGTTCAGGTGGGTAAAATTAGAACTTCATGTTCTACAGCATTTTTCAGAGTCGACAAAGACTGTATTTCGTTTCTCCTCGCAAGCAAGTTGACGCTTGCGAAGAGCAACAAATACAGTCATTGTTTTGACGTTAAGACGTTAAGACTGTATTTTGTTTCTCTTCGCAAGCGTCATCTTGCTTGCGAAGAGAATCAGAATACAGTCTTTGATTTGACGTTAAGACTGTATTTTGTTTCTCTAATTAGATTGCAAGCAAGTTAAAGTTAAAGTCAAAATATAGTCTTTGTTTTGACGTTAAGACTGTATTTTGACGTTAAGACTGTATTTTGTTTCTCTAATTAGTTTGCAATCAAGTTGACGCTTGCGAAGAGAACAGTCTTTGTTACTCGGGGATAATGTAGCTAATGTGCAAGAATTTTTCAAGTCAGGCAATTAGTTTGACAGAATATGAGCTGCAGGATGCTCAATAGGTATCTCTTGTGACTCACCTGAACACTTGGCGCCCGCAGCAGCTTGGCAGCATCTTCCCTGGACTCTAGAAGGGTGGCTCGGTGCACGAGCGTCTCCGCCGTATCCCACACTATGTCGCTCACTGGCTCCTTCGGCTCGATCCTCAGCAAGTGCTGCAGGATGCTCAGGAATGGTATCTCTTGAGGAGTGTCGGATACCTGCAGTTTTATGGAAATTAATACCGAGATTATTAAAGAGAAGGAGGGAGAAGCGTCGGTCGATTAACACGCTGCGTCGACGACATTCGTAACATCACAGGATAAAACATATACTCGTATTTATGGATAAAAACTACATAATATAGATTTCATTAACCCATGATCTGATATTTAAGTAATGAAATAAAATAAGAAATAAGTACATTAGAGGAAGTTTGAAAGTAGCGACAGTGAGTGAGAAATTAAAGAGTGGAAGCGTAGTGAGGAAATGCATGTTAGTAGGAGATGTATGGAAATGCATGAATGAAAGGGCAAGAGGCCGAACGAAGAAGGCATAATGTAGATGGAGTGTGTGAACGAGAACATGAGAGAGAAAGGAGTGAGTGTAGAGATGACGGCTGATAGAGAAGTATGGAAGAGAAAAATTTGCGCCGACCCCATCTATTGGGATAAGGCAAGGAAGAAGAAGAATATCTGATATTTAAGTTTCTTGGGAATAAATGGCTTAATTTTTTTTGACGTGACAACGTCTTAAATTAGGTTGCGGCTGGGAGTCACTTATGAAAAAGTGTAACGCCCGGTAACGTTACGATGAGTCACCGAACGAGAGAGAGGCCCGCCGAATGCCTTGCGTCTCTCTCCCACTCAACTATGATCAGTCTGCCGCGCGCGCAGCACGCGGCAGACGTTGTCACGTAAATTCTTCGCCCGTAAAACCGACTTTACAGGCAACCATTTTTTTATATATGCTTATAACTCCTGACCTGTTTGAGTATGGCGTAGAAGACGTCGAGATGCGAGTTGAGGTTGATCCCCCCGGGACCCTGCGCCTCGTCACTCTCCCGCTGCTCCTCGAACACATCCAACTGGACGCCCAGCTCGGGGTGGCTGACGGCTTCATGTCTGCAAGTGGAACATTACATTTCAATCTTACTGAGATAGCAAGAGTATCGATATGAAAATAAAAACTTGTTACAAAAATGATCTTCTCAAATTAGTCGGGTGGTAACTTTTGGTTGCCAACTTCACACCGGTGTTAAAAAAAGCAATTTGATTCTATGCAAATTACAATTAAAGTTGTAATTAAATATTTTTTATACGTGATAATAATTCAAAACTAAGAAAAATCTGTAGAGACCAAAAAATATAAAACATATTCTTATTACTTTGATTAATAAAATATTATTACGTAAAATAAGGCAACAAGAGTTAACAGAAAATTTACTCGTACATGGTAACAGAAAATTGACTTGCCCTACTTATAATATATTTTCTTTAGTTCTATTACTCGTATATTGGATGGATAGAAACAACATACATAGCAGTTTAGTTGCACCATAACATACTTGCATAATATAAAGTTATAAATCCTCCTAATCATTAACATCAGCCAAAAGCTTGCCCCTACATGGACATCTAATTAAAAGCTATGAAACATCGTGTTATTCACGTTTTTCCACTTACAACCGTGCATATTATTCACCGGCCGCCATATTTGGAACTAGATGCGCCCACGCACATTTAAGTGCTTTTAGGGAGTGTTTACACGGGCTGATTTTCACCGCATAGTTATAGGTACGAAGACTTACGGTAATCTTTTGGCTGAATGGAAATTTGATTAGGTCAGGGATGGCTCAAGTTAAAAATCCCACATAACCCAGCTGCACCCCATTGTACGAGTAGCTGGATATTACGTAATGAAACTTTCCCCCTCGTGAAAAAAAAGGATTACTAAAGTACAAAGAACTAGCTTAGACTCATGTAGGACTCCAAACACGGCTGACCCCCCTCGATGCGCTACGCTGCACGTAGCTCGGCTAACTTAGACGATCCGACGTGATTATTGAGGTTAGGCAACGGCTTTTTTTAAATCATTTATTTAATTTTATACAGGGTTTTAATAAAATGTCACCTTTGTGACAGAACAAATTATATTTTCTATAGCTAATTAATTAGTAGAATTTCTTAATTTAACCGCTACATGATACATAATTATCATACAATCTTCTGGGATCGGGACTGTCTTTTTAAAAATGAAATTTCCATCTAGGCGCGCATGTCGAATAACACGTTAAATTGTAGGTGCAGGCTTAGTGTCTTAGTGCTACCAGTCGTTAAGCCAAGGCCGAGGCTCGAAAACTCTTTACACCTGAGCTTGGCCTCTTAGCTCATACGAAGAAGAATAAGCGAATATTTCATTATTTGAATTTTAATTTATATAAGTAAAAATGTCACTCGATAAGAGAAAAATGACCAGTGTAAACACTCTTTTGAAATATAGAGGATTATTGTGCGATGGGGATTTTGTTTGAAGGAATTTATGTAGCATAGGATCAAGGATGTTAGGAGGAAGAGATTGGATTACTTGCTCGATCCTTATTAAAGTTGACTAGATAAATAGTATGTTAATATAAAAAGTATGCATTTAAATACTTCAAGCAAAATTTAAACCCATAAAAGCTTTACATAAGGTGTTTACTGCTACTATACCTAAATTACTCCAATGTATATTAAGCTGGTAATCCGCTTAATCCTACCCAGTAAAACCTTTAATCGTAAAAGTCCATAATTCGATTACGTTACGGTAGTTTTTATTCGATTTTTTCCTTAAACTGAAAAGACCACGAGCGGTGTGCAAAAAATAACGACAAAAAAGAACTGATGGGGTCATAAAAAACGTTGACAGACTATAAAAGCGCTTGTCGATAAAAAAGTATCGATAGTCGATAAAAACGGACAATGTATTGTATTGTGTCTGTATTGGGTATTCATATTATTTATTGGTTTGATGACTCTTTGTCAAGTTGATAAAGAATAGGCCGCGTTTCTGTGTTCTGTTTAAGTAATTCTTTTTCTCTAAGTTTAATGTAAAGAAAAAATACTTGTGTTTATTGCTTATTAAGTTAAGAATAAGTAGGCATGGACTATATTGAGAAAACAAAAGATTTAGAATTTGAATCAAAGTTTAAAAGATAACTTAATTGTTTTCCTTTCAAATTAATTATGCTTGGTAATTTGTACGAGATAAATGTTACGGTTTGTATCTTACCTTAGATTGTTTAGCGTAGGCAGGAGACCAAGGCCTGTGAAACATTCAACAAATTAGAAATAGAACAACCATTGGGTTTAAATTCAAACTTTATTGAGAACAAGTTTCTCGTCCCGTCTCAAAAATAATCTGATCGAGGCGGCGATCTTCGCTTCAAATTAAATCAATGAATTGTTTAGTTATTAATAAAAGTTACAAATTCGTTCAAAAACAATGATCTACTAATTTGTTCAAAAAACACAGATCTATGAATTCGTTCAAAAACACAGACCTATGAATTCGTTCAAGAAACACAGACCTAAGAATTCGTTCAAAAATACTGACGTATGAATTCGTTCAAGAAACACAGACCTAAGAATTCGTTCAAAAATACTGACGTATGAATTCGTTCAAGAAACACAGACCTAAGAATTCGTTCAAAAATACTGACGTATGAATTTGTTCAAGAAACACAGACCTAAGAATTCGTTCAAAAATACTGACGTATGAATTCGTTCAAGAAACACAGACCTAAGAATTCGTTCAAAAATACTGACGTATGAATTCGTTCCAGAAACACAGACCTAAGAATTCGTTCAAAAATACTGACGTATGAATTCGTTCCAGAAACACAGACCTAAGAATTCGTTCAAAAATACTGACGTATGAATTCGTTCCAGAAACACAGACCTAAGAATTCGTTCAAAAATACTGACGTATGAATTCGTTCCAGAAACACAGACCTAAGAATTCGTTCAAAAATACTGACGTATGAATTCGTTCAAGAAACACAGACCTAAGAATTCGTTCAAAAATACTGACGTATGAATTCGTTCAAGAAACACAGACCTAAGAATTCGTTCAAAAACACAGACCCACGAATTCGTTCAAAAAACACAGACCTATGAATTTGTTCAAAAACACTGACGTATGAATTCGTTCAAGAAACGCAGACCTAAGAATTCGTTCAAAAATACTGACGTATGAATTCGTTCCAGAAACTCAGACCTAAGAATTCGTTCAAAAACACTGACATATGAATTCGTTCAAGAAACACAGACCTAAGAATTCGTTCAAAAAACACAGACCTAAGAATTCGTTCAAAAACACTGACATATAAATTCGTTCAAAAAACACAGACCTATGAATTCGTTCCGAAGCCGGATGCGGTCAGGCAGGCGCGGCGCGGATATGATGAGACAGTTGACGAACGCTACCAGCGCTGTCTTGTAGTCTATGGTAGACGCTAGACGTAACTCCTCCACTACAACCGACAGACGGTAGCGCTCGTTTTTCAGCGCCTGCGGAACACACAGGAAATATTTTTTAAGAATGAACCTGTTTATGACCCTGTTTGGACCAAAAACCAATAAAATGTCATAAAATAAATATTTTTCACTGTAATAATCGCAATTAATTGTTAAAAAAAAAATGAAGATGATTAGAATACTTAAAACATGGCTTTAAACTGTGCTATATTGGCACAAAGTAAAACACAACAACCACAAATTATTCTGTGTTACCCCAATTCTGACTATTCTTTTTCAGGAATACAGTTCTATTAATATGCATTTCTTCTCACACGACATCTAGTTTAAAACATTCGAAGTAGCTCGAAATAAATGATTTCTACGCCAATTTGCAAGCAAAACGTAATAATAACTTTCTATACCGGCTTCTACAAAAAACTACAATCTTAATGTCTCCAAGGAGAGATAGAAGCGGTTTCTTCTAGACAAGCGCGCACGTCCTAGACCGCAATGTCAGTAACATCAGGTAAGTTTTGGTCAAGCGCAAGCCTATCAAGCATAATAAAAAAGAAGATAATAGAGAGAGAGAGAGTGAGATAGAGAGAGAGAGAGAGAGAGAGAGAGAGAGAGAGAGAGAGAGAGAGAGAGAGAGAGAGAGAGATAGAGAGAGAGAGAGAGAGAGAAAAGTATCATACCTTGTACCGGTCGAGAGTATCGACTGCGCGCGCGTAGCCTTCTGCGTTGTACACACATAGCGCCGACAACAGCTCGAACACCTGGGGAAATCAGAAACAAATCTTGGTCACAAACTAGTCCGAAACCGCCGAAAGAGTCGGCTAAGCCTAGAGAATATTACGTTACTAAGAAAGACTAAAGTAATAAAAAAGTAAAATAATAAAAAGGAAGAAGAGGAGGAGGGGGGTAGTTGAAAGAGGAAGAGGGGAAGAGGAGGAGGAGGAGAAGGAAGAATATGAGTAGGAAGAACAAGAGCAGATGGAAGATAAGGAAGAAGTGAAGGAAGAAATTAAAGAATAGGAGGAGGTTGAGGAAGAGGAGGAGTAAGAGGGTTGTTTAAGAGGAGGAATAAGAGAAGGAGGAGGCGGAGAGGAAGGAAGATGAGGAGGAAGAAAAGGAAAAAGAGGAGGGTTAGGAGGAAAATGAGAAGAAAAAGGAGGATGAGAAATAAAAGACGGAGAAAAACAGAAGGACAGAAGGACCAAAGAAAATCAAATGAATTAACAGGGTAGCTCATCTCCAGTAAATAATTGCGATGCCTTACGGGTAATTATGTAACTGTAAAGTGACATAGTATTGCAATAAATGGTTTGACTTTGACTTTGACTTTGACTTTGACAGAAAGAGAGAAAGAGAAGGAGGAGAAAAGAGAATGAACTGACCTGTTTCTTGACGGGCGCGGCGGGCGAGGTGAGCGCGGCGGCGAGCTTGCCGGCGTACTCCGCGTGCTCCACTATGTAGTCCAGCCCCACGCGGCTCTCCATGCCGGCCCTGCGAGAACGCGGGTATTACTACACAGGACAACATAGGTTCCTTCTAGGCAAGCGTGTTACATCTTAGACTACTTTCAAGCTTAACATCAGGCTAGCTGCGGTCAACATAAGCCTATTCATCAATAAAAAAAAAAACAATGCTTCACCGAAAATTTAAATAACGAATTTAGCATAATTATCCGACCTTCCAGGTATAAACAATGGAACAGCTTAGTTATGGAAACAGCTTGGCGACCTCGTTGGCGTAACGGTTACCATGCCGGACGGAGAAGGTTCTGGGTTCGATTCCCGGCACGGCTAACATCTTTGTTCTGAACTAAATTTGTTGGCTGTCAGTTTGGGTGTTAAATATGTCTATATAAAATATGTATGTATATGTAGTACATCAGTTGTGTTAGCAACCATAATACGAACTAGAAATAGTTCAGTATGGGATTAACCAGCCGTGTGGGAAATGTGTCCTATTATTTATTTATTAATGACACTGGTCTACAGTGGTTTTGTTGCCTTTGATATGATGATGATTTTGGGTCTATTTATACACGCAATTCGTGAAAATATCAATGATTTTGTAAGATCTGCTCGTGTTTTTTTTCAACAAATGACTGAAAATTAAAATTTTGACAATAAATAGTTCAAAATTCAATTTGTAGAAACAAGCAAATTTAGTACTTTTACGAATATATTCGTAATCTGGGCACTTAAAAACGTAAGAATTTGCGATAATATCCAGGACAACAAAAAAAATAGATTTTTTGTAGAGCTTTGTTATCCGATCTCACAAGTAATAAACAATGAAACAGCTTAGTTATAAAATACGAGTATATTAGTAAGTATATTAAAAATAATTGACCAAGTGCAAGTTGGGTTCGCGCCTGAAGTTCCGTATTATTGTTGTATGAGAGCCCTCCATATTTATTTTATTTCCCTTTTATGATTTAATTTCATAGCCAATATACTTTTACGTATTTTATAATCATCATATCTCTTAAGCATTTCTAAGTATTCTAGGCACATACTATCTACCTAGCAGAGTAGGTACTAGCTTTAATACCAAGTAGAGTTGTTTATGCCATCTGTTCTCGGAAGCTATCGGATTGAAATCTGAGTCCACTCTGCATGACAATCACCAGCTGTGGTTCTTGAAAATAAACATACTATGGTGACTGATTAAGGTTACTCTACCTATGCACTTTTAGTACTTATCTTGCTTGTATCTATGGTCCGTAAGCGAAGGAATAATTAGCCAAGTTCGAGTTGGACTCGCGCATGAAGGGTTCCGTACCATTGTTGTATAGGAGCCCCCTTTAAATATATATTTTTTTAATTAAATTATTTAAAAACGCTGCACAAAGGCTCATAAAATTCAGCCTAATTTAAATGCAGTCCATTGGGATAGAAATTGTCAATTTGACAACCATAGTTGTGATGTGGTTACACATTGGTACATTAAAATAGTTTAAGTATTTATGTATTTAGGCTGCGAAGTTTTCTAATCCACCCTCGCATGTTTGTTGTATGGGAGTCCCCGTCAAATATGTATTTTATTAAAATTTTATAAAGTTTAATTTAATAGTTAATTTTAAGTATCCAGCAGCTACCGTTATTGATATATAGCAAAAAATACGAAAAAACACGTTTATATGGGGGTTTACACTTTTATATACCCCCTTTATATTTATTTTTTAATTTTAATTTTTAGTATTAGTTGTTACAGTGGCACGGGAAATACATATCTTGTGAAAGTTTCAGCTTTCTGGCTATTACGGTTTCTGAGATACAGCCTGAAGACATACAGTCAGCGGAGTCTTAGTAATAGCAACTGAAAACGCCGGTACATAGACTTGTGAAATTGGAGAGGTCCGTTTACGTGTTGGGGCCCGCGATCTACAACCGCGTACCTGCGACTGTCCGGGATGCACCTTCGACCGCCAGCTTTAAGACTAGACTCAGGGTTTGGCTATTAGATAAAACTTTTTATAATATGAATGATTATCTAGAAATGAAAATTGACATTTCATTAATATCATTTACTATTGTAATGATATTATATTACTAGAATTAGATGCGACAATTGAGATTTGATTAATATCATATACTATTGTAATGATATTATATTATTAGAATTAGAATTGAAAATTGACATGGATACATATCATATACTTTTGTATTGATATCATATTTTTGACTTGTAACTTTGGTGTTAGATAGATAGATAGATAGATAGATAGATAGATTAACTCTTTATTGGGCAAAGTATACAAGGTACAACAAATAAAAAGTAGCAACATAAAAATATTTACAAAGTGCCACAAACGGCGGCCTTATCGCTAACAGCGATCTCTTCCAGGCAACCTTTGGATGGAAAGGAGTTGAAAGGACGAGAAAAAAAGAGGTGTTACCAATAAATGATTTGTATTTGTATAGGGTCCCGTTTATACCTTTTAGGTACAGGACCCTTAAAAGTAATACGGGCGCTCAGCTGAGTGTGTATGTCAAGCCAGCATACCTGCGGGCGACCTCCGCGCGAGGTCTGCCCGATTTGGTCAGGCCAGCTCAACTGCAGGCGCCCTTACACTCGGCATTGAACCTTGAGCTTTATATTATAGTCATATACCTTTATACATATACGTATGTACGGAAACACTGAAGTCAAAGTCAAAGTCAAATACATTTATTGCTTCGTTATGGCATAATTAAGATGTTATACATTTAAAAGGTAGGTATCTCATAATGGACCCTGTTCGGGTATCGCAACACAAGAGGAGTGAGCCGGTTTATTTGCATGCAGAAAATAAATCTCTATCGCTTAGAAATTCGTCAATAGAGTAATAGCATTTATGTAACAATAAAAGTTTTAATTTATTTTCAAAAATACTGTCTTTTTCTATTTCTTTTAACTTTTCTGGTAGCTTATTAAATATTTTAACTGCCATTGAGTTAGGGCCAGAACTATGTATTTTAACCTACTTTTGGAATTTTTAATTTATTTTTATACCTAGGTACGTGTTTCCGTAAACTGTCTGTTACTTTAGTGAATAGCTCCGAGTATTTTTGAACAATTTTACTGATTTCGTTGATATATAGTGATGTCAAGGTTAATATTTTGTATTTTCTAAATAAAGGTAAATGTGTTATTTCTATATTTACTTATGATAATATACTTTGATGTTAGCGAGTATGCGCATGCACAGTTTTTGTTGGATGAATAAATCATCCGCGTCTACACTATTTCCCCACAACACTTTACTAGCAAACTACACAGGTATCTGAAAAAAATGAAGGCGCAATTGTACCATAAAAGCCGCGCCATATTATTGAGCGCTGCGCCTGATACGAGGCAGTGGATTTATCACGAAATAAATTTATATGTTATCAACTTTTACAACACACGGCTGGTTAACCCCATACTGAACCATTTCTAGTTCGTATTATGGATGCTAACACAACTGATATACTACATATACATACATAGATATTTTATATAGATACATATTTTTAACACCCAGACAACAAATTTAGTTCAGTCAAAGATGTTGGCGGTGCCGGGAATCGAACCCCGAACCTTCTGATTGGCAGTCCGGCATGGTAACCATTACGCCAACGAGGTCATCAAAACTATTAACAATATTGAAATTATAAGATCTCTCGATTGAAGATAATATCATTAACAACAAAAAAGTATTTTTTTGTAAAATCTTTATATTACTTTCAGAAACATATTGTTCGATTCTCATAAAGGTATTTTTGTGTAATGAGGGTAGAACTACAAAACATGCAGTCCGCGCGTCGCGGCCTGAGGCAGTCACTCTGGATCTGGAATCGTATGGGAGACAACCCGCGCTTCTCATCGCCGCGCCGTAGTACAGAGTTACTCTTTAATATATCCTAAATAGTGTCGCGCGTCGCTTCACCGACGAGGATATTTTTCTGTGCCGTGTACAGTCAATACTGTTCTGCATTTCAACAAGGAGCTTGACGGTCGTTACCCACCGAGCTGCCGCCAGACGCGAGGAGTTGTCCCGGGGAGTGGCGTCGTGGATGAAAGATACGTGGTTCTATCTAAGAAGTTTCGCAGTTTCCTTGTGAGAATCAGAACTTGCTACAGTCCACTCATTTTGTATCGAACACATAATTATAATGTATTAAAGTTTTACGTAATCGTGCTTTGAAGCTCTTACGATTCTTAACACTGGTTCAAAGCTTGGCCACTTACCTCATACGAAGAAGAAATAGCTTTAGAACCCTAAAATCCCAAAAGTCAAAGACAAAGTCAAACATTTATTGCGTTGTTGATTGTTTACATTACATCATCGAACAAACTGAACTAGGACAAAGACAAAGACAAACATAAGGTAAGTTACCAGATTTCCCTCCAAAAAGGGCATAATCGCAACCTAGTGATAGCTATAAGCACTAGGGTACCTCACGTAGGTCATAGGGCGCTTTCTCTGCCTTCTCTGTAGGGCGTAGAATATGTAATAGTAAGTATAGATGGGACAATACCTTTGTCTGACTTTAAAATTCTGTAATAAAAACTTATTTTAAGAAATATAACGTTTGTTTCGTTTTTATATAACTCGAGACCTTCTCTCACGAGGATAGAGATAAATATGAACATTTCTACAGAAATTACTAAAAACTGAAATGACGACCTCGCTGGCGTAAAGGTTACCATGCCGGTCTACTAATCAGAAGGTTTCGGGTTCGATTCCCGGCCCGGTCAACATCTTTGTGCTTAACTAAATTTGTTGGCTGTGGGTCTGGGTGTTAAATATGTATTTATATATAATATGTATGTATGTATATGTAGTATATCAGTTGTGTTAGCAACCTTAATACGAGCTAGAAATGGTTCAGTATGGGGCTAACCAGCCGTGTGTGAAAGTGTCCTAATATTTATTTATAAATTAAAAATCTAAAAAAAATACTACAGCTATCACGGTTTTTGAGCTAGCCTGGTGACAGACAACGGAGTCTTAGTAATAGTGTCGCTTTATTACCTTTTGAGTACGGAGCTGTACAAAAGTGAGTCCAATGGATTAAAAACAAAACCTCAACGTCTTAGGACCTTTAAAGATGTACCACGAGGGATGTAATGATAACTCACACTCCAATAAGCTTGTCTAATCCTGCACTTTGTCTCAATAAGTCGTTTCCAGAGCAATGCCCGGTACATTCTTAACTAGCGCAATCCCGCGGCTCCGCCTGATGCTCGGCCTACTGAGGTACATAAGCATATAAAACCTACTATAGATAGAGATAGATATATGTATATCTTTTTGACATAATTATGCACTCAGAGACGTCATAACACATATTTTATATTGGGGAAACACGGCGAAACGTCTCGACGTGGCTGTTAGAACACATTCGTAGTATTAAGAATGCAGATTCCACAAAATCCGCGGTGGCGGAACACGCAGCGGGGCATGGCCATTTCCTGCGGTTCGATAAGGCGTCTGTCTTAGCGCGAGAGAAGTTTGTGGTACCACGAAAATTGGACGTTGGCGCCATCATGGAAGCCCGTTTTAAATATTGTGCGATCCGATATGACAGAACAAACATTTATAGCATAATCAAATGTTATGTAACAATATCTTTGTATAAATAACACTTAATATACCCGGGGCCAGGGTGTAGCAATTTAAATTTGGAGCGGGCCGATTTATATTATATACATTAGTTATTATTAATTATTCTAAGTTTATGTCATTAAAATTATTATCATTAATATATTTTTTTACGCCATAGTAACATTTATAATACCTAAGTATAATAGAATTTTCAGACATTTTTCGAATGTGTTACTATTAAATATTGTACAAACAGACATCAGTACAAAGGTGTGTGTGCTACATATATGGATACACGATATCTGTGTATCAGTCCGGGATCTTGTGGGATGGAGAACCTGATACTCTCAACGGTTCATTGCGATACAAAAAGAGGTTCACGGTTTTTGTTACAGTTTTTATGAGTTTAAATTGGGGCGGCGTGATAGATTTGCCCGACATATAGGGTTTCACTTGATGCCAATGACCCCATGGTTTTTTCACATATTAGGATGACCTCGTTGGCGTTATGGTTACCATGCCGGACTGCCAATCAGAAGGTTCTGGGTTCGATTCGCGGCGCGGCCATTTTTGTACCACCGATAAACGTTGCTTTTGTCCAAAGTAGCTTCTACGTATGCCATAGTCAACGTTCGGAATAAATAAATATATTTATTTTCACACAAAATTTGATACAGTTTAAAGAAACTGTACCAATCTCTTTTGAAAGCAAAAGTTTAATAATTAATTAATAATTAGCTGATGGCGTTGCTTCACAACACAGTTCAGGGAAAATTTCAACTTTGTGCCGAAACGGAGTTCGCGGGGTTTGCTAGTCTAGTATAAAACTTTTTTCCTGTTAGATAAGAACTATAGATTTGCCTGAGATGGGAATCCCAAAATCTTATCTGGGCACAAGTTAACGGGTTCCGCTGGTCAATGCGAGATATTATCTACCTATACATACAATTTACTAGTACTTATTTAACCTTTATAATTTTGTTTGACCAGCAGGGCGTGAAACAAGTTAGCAATAATCAGGCCTAAGATGGAGTAGGCTTATTTTTAATGTGAGGAAATGCATTTACGCATGCCCACCACACCCGGGGAGGTGGGTGGGGTATGTCGGGCTCGATGTCAGAAGGACATCACTACCGACTAAAACCTCACGATGGCCTTCTCACCGGAAAGGGCGGGGTGAGGTTCCGCTAAGATTGAGTAGGCCTAGTCTGGAATTATTTGCCCTCAAGAAGGCTGCCGGCATAGGTACATTGATAGGAGCGTGGCGATAGTTTCTTCAACTTGAGGGTTGAGGGTTAGACAGATGAACGTTAGAAAATGCTCTACCATGTCATGGTATGGTTTCCTCACGATTTCCTTTTTCTTCATCCAAAGCTCGATCTCGTAGGCGAGAATCGAATCTACGACCTTCGAGACGTGAAGCGCCCGCACGCCCTCCTGTGCTGTCATTGCTTTAAACTTAAGCTACTTACTTCTCACGCTCAAGGGCTGTACCAATTGCGATGAATTTTGGTACAGAGGTAGTTTATACACTGGATTAACACATAGGCTTGTTTTCATCCCGGATCAACACGGGTCGCAATTAGAAAGTAATATAATTGAACAATTCCATACGACATAGTAAGATGTAGAAGGCACCAGACCGCGCGGAAGGTGACCCACGAGGTGGACTGACCAAATCAAGGCAGTTGGAGGCTCCTGTAATGAATGTAGCCGGATGACATCAAGCAGGCAGAGAGGACGAGATGTGGTGAGGCAAATTATATCCGCCCCCTCTAGTGACCCTCCATGACGATCACGACCGCTCTGACAAGATCGTCACGAATAAATAGAAAAACAACAACCCTATTGACTCAGGCGTTACTTTGCGGAAATCCATTGTAAATAGAAGACAAAATTAAATATTTAATTTTGTATTTTTCTGTATTGTATTTATTAATTATAGTATATTAATTTTGTATTTTTTTAAATAGAAGACCAAATTAAATATTTAATTTTGTCTTCTATTTAGAAAATTACAACATGGTAAAAGTGTAATTTCGAATCAATCAAGAAAACAATCGCAAGTTCATTATCCTCTCATTTGCATACCCATATTAAAGTGAGTAAGAGAAAACAACGGATCAGAAAAAAAAAAATTAAATGTTTTCTTGGTGGAGTAAAAGGTACCAAGCCCTAACAGTTACTGTTTGTAATTCTACGTGCGCACTTCCCGCCGCGCCCTGCGCCCTAATGAGGTGTCACTAACCATGACCCGGCCGACCACTCACGCGCATCTACCTCGCATCACAACCAATTTTTAGGGTTTTAGCGCCTATTAGCTCGACAAACTAAGGTAATCCGATCATGGAGGTTAAAGTCGGAACAGTCGTACAAGTCTGTCTTAAAAAGTTTTTGACGTGACAACGTCTTAAATTAGGTTGCGGCTGGGAGTCACTTATGAAAAAGTGTAACGCCCGGTAACGTTACGATGAGTCACCGAACGAGAGAGAGGCCCGCCGAATGCCTTGCGTCTCTCTCCCACTCAACTATGATCGGTCTGCCGCGCGCGCAGCACGCGGCAGACGTTGTCACGTAAAATCTTCGCCCGTAAAACCGACTTTACAGGCAACCATTTTTTTTGTAATTTTTGTTTTTATTTATTTGACAGAATTGTAATTCTGTTACAGTTTACGCTTACAATAATAAAGAGCAATATACTTGATTCAATAAGTATACATGTAGAGGCCCTGCCTGCTGGTTTAGCGTGAGCTGTGTTGCAGCAGTCAGTCTTCCCCATTCTAATGATAACTAGCGCACAAAAATAAACTATTACATTTTTATAATAAAGGGTAATGACACATTAAATTGTAGGTACCGGCTGTTAGTCTTAGTGCTGGCAGTCGTTAAGCCAAGTCAGAGGCCCTTCGGGCGGCTCTCGACACCAAAGATTGGCCAGGCTTAGCTCATACAAATAATAAAGAAACGGAAAATCAAAAAACCTTCCTTCATACTTTCGATTAACCAGATTTTCGATTATCCGAATGCGTGACAATAACTATAAGTCCGGTTACTCGAGTTACTATACATGTGTGGGTCGCGGTGAGCAGGTCAACGTACTCTATCCCTACAGGAACAAGGAGTTTCCGGCGTTATAGGGCTGACTGTACTACAATACTGTAGATAAAAATCCATGGGATAATATTTATACTACTTCTGGTATAGAATAGAAAATATGTGATAATGAACTGTATCCTTGCAAGTCTATGAAACCCGAATAGCTAAATAGAAGAATATGTTTTTTTCTTTCATTTAGATAATAGTTGTAAACTCACGTCAGAAAAAAAAAATTGACAGCCCGCTCCCTTTTGCTCACACTCATTTAGATGTGCAAGTGAGAGGATATAAACTTTCGAGCATTTTCTTTACTGACTCGAATAATAGCTAAATTACGCCTACGGAAACGATTATTAATCAAAATGACGAAGGTACTAATTCTAATCTTACAGGCATTTTTCCCCAAGAGAGAATTTAAGTTAATATTTGGTGCCCATACCGTGATTCGTAGAAAGAAGATGCAAAGTACTATGAGATGTATGAAAATGGAAGTGCAAAGAAGAACGGCAAAAAACCTACCGAAGAAGACATGAATGGAGTGTGAATGATGAGGATATGAGAGAGAAAAGGGTGAGTGTAGAGATGACGGCTGATAGGGGGGGAAGAGTGGTAGAAGAAAAAAGATTCTAAGTAGCCCAATGGTTTCAACTAGGACTACAAGTAATGACCTACGATTTAAGGTATTATCCTACCTTCGGTAGCACCTAGATAGGATATCACATTCTAATCCCCGTTTGTGTACGGTCACCCATCCAAAGACTGGGGAGTGGAATAAGAAAATTTGCTGTGCCGTCCCGTGGTACAGATATCACCGTGGTAATACAAGGAAGAAGAAAAAAGATTTTATGTAGCCCAGTAGCTTCAACTAGGGCCTAAAGGCAGTGGCCTAAAATGTATCGTGTCATCCTTCCTTCGGTAGCGCTCAGATAAAACATCACATTTATATCCCAGTTTTTGTATAGTCACTCATTCCGAAGACTCGCTGCGACCGTTGCTTAATTTTTATTATAGTAAGCCAAGAAACACAACAGTTAAAACAATACGGTCAGCCCTGCCCCCATTAACATAAACAATGGCTGCTCAAGCCTGTTATGGGATCCCTTTGTCCCACCGATGGGACGCCGTGACTCACGATCTCATAAAGGATTGACGCAGGTGGTAGTGGTGCCAAGTTATTGGACCTACTTGGATGGTTTGGCAAGCTTGTGGGACAAGATTTGGGAAAGATTAGGAGCCTTATGCCAAGATAGTGGTAGGTGAAGGTTTTGAAATGATGACAGCTCATGCGGCAAGGCCGTGGATTCGATCCCCGTCAATGAGTCTGAGCTTTCAGTGATGGAAAACATCGTGAAGGAACCATATCATGGTGGTAGAGCATTTTCTAATGTTCGTCTTTTTTTTATAACTTATATATGTTTGCGTTTGACCACAGCTTGCCTAGTGTTAAATAATACTAGATATGGTCTACTATGTTACGCGCTTACCTAGAAAATACCTTATTAACTCTAGATTTGAAGACCCCCAGGTGGTACTTCTCAGGAAACAGAGTCTCAAAAAGAGAATTCCAAAGTTTGGCAGTCCTCATAAGAAAGGTAGAAGCGAATCGGCTTGCTCGGAACATCTGGCTAGTAACCACCCTTAAGTTGAAAAATCTGTCACCAAGTAGCTAACAGTGTCTTGCAACTGTTTCAAGGCTAGTTATTGTTTTTCATCTTCATCATGTTTCAGACTAGGATTGCTGTACCCTAGGCCAGAGAGTCGCTTCCTCGCGTGGTTAGGGCCCCCCTCGTCATATATTTCATATACTCGTATGTAAGAGGTAAACACATTATTTTTAAACCTACAACATTTGTTTTAATACTATTTATCATCAAGTTTATATCACATATTAATTGCACCATATGGCGTCCACATATTTAAACAAAATGTGTCTTTTGTCTAACATCAGTTCGAACAGGAAGCGTGTGCAGACAATTATGTCCATTACCAGGCCATATAAGGCCATATCCAGGCCTTATACGGCCGCGTTTAGGCCATACATGGATTATAATTAGCTCAGTTAACCTTGTGTCGGTTTGAACGAGAAATGCGCATGCGCACCGTTTTAGATCAAAGAATGCTGCTAAGGCTTTTATACGTTGAGAAAATAACTAATTAATACGTATCTAATTAAGCGGATTTAAAAATAGAACTCGGATAGGTGTTTTTCTTTTTACGTGACAATGTAAAATAAACCTTATTTTATAACAAATTCAATATAGATGAAGAATTTTGGAATATTTATTTTTTGAATTTGATTTCAAACATATCATCAAAATCAATAAACACTTTATCTAGAAATGAAAAAATGAAAAAAAAGTATATTATTTTTAATGTAAACTTAATTTCCAAAATTGATAACGTTGTATGGGCAATCAAATTATGATAAAACTATAATTAATTAACTAAGGCTTAGCAGCTTGAGGCTTAAAACTTTCCTATAATAAAATAAAATCAATACTTACAATTATCATGTGACGCGTAACATCAGGAAATCTGAAATAAAGACAAATCAATTAATTTCATTTCATTTTATGTGATATTTTAAAATGAGCTATAAAGCTCATTTTTATTACTAAACTATTATTTCGCATAAAAACTCTCTGAATTAGTTCTTTTTTGGAGTATAATACCATTACACATGCCCTAAAGATTAACCCTGCAGGAATCTCAACCATAAAAATGGTCCTTCAAGCCGGATATGATCCAGCCGCTATGGATTTTTGTCTCAAATACATATTATGTTGACATATCTGTAACATACGTCAGATTTTAGTCCAGTCAGAAGTACGGCTAATGGCCTCTACATACGCTACAAAATATCTTTACGATTGGACGGTCGAGTTCAAACTGTCTAAACCCATCCTAAGGTATATATCCTTTTTGTAAGGTGTTTAACAGTCATTAAATAAATCTAATAAAATATGTTAATTATATGTATGGCCACTTTACCAGACTTGGTCAGTTGCACTAAAAAGAAGTAGATCTTAAATAAATCGTAGGCGTTTGAAGAAAGTAGCAATTGCCCTTATTAGATCGAAATTAGGGAAATAAACTGTCATATAAACATCGACAGACGTTTTAGGCCTTGTGGGGGGTTACCACGATCTCTAATCTCGTACCTAAATTGGTTTAACCTATCGACGCTAGTGGTTGAAAGAAACATTCTCAATACGTATTACGTTGATGCAAAATGTGTCTACATTTTTACATTTCATTTTAAAATTTTAATTATAATACTATAAGTTAGTTTAATATTTTTATTAACAGGAACATCACTTTGGTTTTTTTACTGTCATGGTGTTTCTATCCAATGTTGTTGATAAATAAATAAATAAAGCATTGAATTTCTACAAACATATGTTTTCCACGTCTCATTAAAATTAATTAAAAGTAATATTCAATTATCGTTTAACCACCTTATCCTTGGCAGCGTAGATACTTTTTTATTCCTCTTCTCAACTCAAATCAGTCAGTAGAGCATAATAGTTTTGACCTCTATAACTTTTTTATACTTTGACTTATATACTTTTGATTTAACTGACTTAAAAAAGAGGAGAAAGTTCCTATTTCGACTGTATGTTTTTATATATAATAAAAATTTTGAAAAATATTTTAAGTTTCCTTCCCTAATTTATAAAATTCGTTCAGTATTTTGAAATTGAATCGTATATTCACTAATTTTGCATCTGAAATATCTTTATTACTTTGTGTCTTATAAGTATTAGTTATAATACTTATATTTTGACGCCTGTACTTACCAACGTATAAGGATAGAATACGTTCTGTTTCCTCACTTAAAGACAGTGGTAGCCCCCCGGCTTATTTAACTAATAAAAGTGGGTGAAGCATTTTTAGAAAAGACTTGTGATATCGATAAGGTTTCAATTAGTTACCATTTGTATGCAAATAGTGTTATTTTTGTTTACAAAAAAGATCCAAAGATTTGTAAAAAAGGAAATCGGAAATCCTTTATAGTCGAGAAAGTGATTCTGTTGCGCAAGTTGTGAAAGATTTTTATTTTTTATGAAATTTCCTTGGTTACTTTAAAACATTGAACAAAGAAAGCAAGGTGCTACGTAATTTAAGTACTCTTATGTTATTATTTGAATTTTTTTTCTACTCCTGTCTAAAAATTTAAAGTTAATGCGTAACCTGTATAGGTATAGGTTTCAAAAGTCGAGTAGAAAAAAAATTTAATTGAGTAACTGTATTAAAACATTCATTCATCAAATTAAATCTTCTAAAAATTAATTATTTAATTAGCATACTGTTATAGAAGAGACTTTCTTTCTATGTTTTTGGCAAAGTATACGTTGAATCAATTATATTTGTCTGTAATTTGACATACATATTTACTTGTCTTCTATATTAATACTTAATTGACATCGATCATTTGATAACATAACAACAATTTAACTTCATTTAGATTTAGTTGTGTATTTTTTTATTGCGATGTGTTATTATACAGGAATAAAAAATATTTCTTTCTTTCTTTCTTACATAGGCTAAAAAGAAACCACTACTGCATTTATTTAATATTAAGATTAATCTATAGCTACTAATTTTATTTCACTTTCAATACTACTTAAGCATAGATACAAATACTCAAAACAAAGATTAATATAGAAATAATATCTATTTAAACACTTAAAGACGGGTAAAACTGCGTGGTGAGACTAGTGATTATCTATATTTGGCCTCAAAGTAAGGCCGCTCCGCTCGTGACTGAGTTAGGGACACCAATGCCACCTGGTGTTTGAACAAGTAATACATCTTGATCGACTACACATAACTTTACTATTGCTTCGCACAACATTTATTTTTAACTAACTAAAAACTACTGTGGTGAAAACACACTGAATTTCCAACGAGGTTTGTTTTTAATTCTACTTGTAAAACAAGTTAATTTTAAGAAAGTCAATTTAAATATGTAATATTAATCACAATTAAAATTATAAAACAATAATAAATGTCAAAAAAATTAAATGCTAGGAAAAAGGTACATAGGTCCCCATAACAAACAATTGGATGTATTTTTCTATTTAGTATCCTTATCACATCCGGCTTAAGTAATTTAAATTAGTTAAAAATTAAATCACCTGTGAGACCAAAAGTTTAGCGGTTAATCTTGGCTCAGTTAAACAAAAAGTATAAGTATATTTATTGTACTTGTTAGCCTTTTCATCCCTCCAAACAAAATACTATAAATGCTTAATAAAATTTTAATGTCTGAATTTAAACTTGTAAAACAAACAGTCTTGTATTACAAAAATATAATGTTCAAATAATTATTTATTAATTTATTTACAACAAATAGACAGAACACACCATGACATATGTATTGTCTGATGAGAGGCGTATTACCAGCAGAGAAAATCGATCGTGTACGATTAAGATGATTATGAAGGCTCTCTTATATTAAAATAATCATCATCATCATACCATAGCTATATCACGATTACTCTTTTATCATCATACGAATAAATTATTATAAACTACTAGCTGACCCGGCAAACGTTGTTTTGCCTCACTTAGGGGTATGAAAAATAGATAGTGTAGCTTATATGACACGTTCGTAGATTTACCATAGCAGCGCCATCTATTGATTACTCACTCAACCCAGTCGAAAGGTATCAACATCTGTTAGAATCATTTGGAGTTAACAGATAATTGTGACTGTCAAATATTAACGGACAATAATTAGCAATAAATTAAAATCGCGACTATAATTTGAGATTTTAACTATCCTATCTCTCAAGTTGTATCGAACTGCACATGGTGTGCGAATTTTATTATAATCGGTTTAGTGGTTTAGGAGTCCATTGAGGACAAACATTGTGACACTGTGAGATTTATAAATATAAGATTTTGCTGATAGGATCGTCTGGCATTTAGCAAACAGGTGACTAACGGCGTGTCTTAGTTTACTAATTTCCCGAATCAATTATAAACACTCGCAGGTGCGGTGCCACCTTTATAAATATTGCAAGCACTTGTTCGTGAGGTGCATATCTTATTGATTTCCTGATGATAAATTCGACCACATGAGTTTGACAGTCTTATTTACATGATAACAAAAACGTCGCATTCGTATAGTTATTGCATACAATCCTTTTCAAATGCTATGAAACCCTGGATCGTGACGTCACGCACACACTTTTTCATACTAAAGGTTGCCTGGAAGAAATTGCTTTTAACGATAAGGCCGCCGTTTGTGGCACGATGTAAACTATTAAGTGAGGTTACTTTTTATATTGATTTGTACCTATTATATCTATTTTGCATTTGTTTTATTAAAAATGAATAATAGTAATATAAGTACGTAGGTAAAATAATGAATATTTATTTTAATTAATGAATAATAAGTAAGTAGGTAAAATAATGTAACCATTTCCATAACGCTAATCTAGTTCTAAAAGACTCCGTTACGTCTTCAAAACAAAACTGATTAGCCCCTTTAGCATGCCAGGTGTTAAAAAAGTTTATACCAAGCGAAAACAAGACCGCACTATATACTTTTTTAACGTGTAATAAACTACGCGACCGAATCCGAAGATCGGGCCGTTTCAAAGGAGAGAAAAGCGGCTAATACTTAATAGTGATACACAGTAAAAAGCAAGTGTGGCTCGGTAGTAAAACGTCTACCTTTCAATCAGTCCCCGATTTGAACCCGGCCCTACACCAATGACTCGTTATCAAGCTTTGTGTGGATTTGCACTCGCTTTACGGTGAAGGAAATCATCGTGAGGAAACCGACATGTTTGAGGACCACAGTATCCGTGGACATAAGTCTTCCTTGGAAAGACCTGGGAGTCCGACGCGATGTACTTGCACAAGAGAAAAAAATCCCTCTTGACTCTTGACCCTTAGTTATGAGGAATAATATGATTAAGGAGATAGGGCATAATCAATTATTCTTGGCTTACATATTATATGGTTTAAGTTACTTAATTGGTGGTGGTTAGTAATTGGTGTTAAATGTAACGGGGTAAAATATTTATTTTATGAAATTTGTAAGTTTACTTAATTTAATCAAACTAGTATTTTTAAGTATTAAGTAATTATTCTAGCGTGACTTTCCTTTAACGTAAATTATTTATGGCTAATAATGTTTTGTATTCTGTAATTCATTAAATAAATTAAACAAATAAATAAAAAAGACTCCTAGATAAAGTTTTTTTTTTATGTACAAAGATTTTTTCCCACGGGATAAAATTAGTCTGATGCTATGTTAGAGGGGAAGGTTTTATTCTACTTAATCAGGCTTTGCCGGTTAATTTGTAATTAGTGTGGAGTAATTATATCGAGCAGTTAGCTACCTATATGGCACCGCAGGGTACCTTGATGTACGCTTTAACATGCCCTATGTGTATCCTAAAGAATTTAGAAAAAGTTATATTGAGATAAGTTTAAAAGATACCGCCTTTTTATACTAATAAAGGGTTGATTTTTATAGACTTCGGTAACACTGGTTTAGGTATACAGCCAATAAGATATTTAGTATTTTTTTTAATCATAAAATGTTTTTATTTTTACTCTGAATAGGTCAGCGCTTGACCAAAATTCACCTGATGGTAAGTGATATTGAGGTCTACGGTGGATCGCGCTTACCTAGAAGGAGCCGGTTCCTCTCGCCTTGAAAATCACTAGGTTGTAGTCATTGGGGAACAGGGAATACACCAAGGAATTCCAAAGTTTGGCGGTTCCAAAGTTTTTGACACGATTAAAGATTAGGATTAGTACTAAATTCACAAAATGCCACAGTTTACTTTGACAAAATAGCTAAGGTTCACTATAAGTTGAATATATGTTCCTATAAGTTGAATTACGTTGATAACTTGTGTAAATGTTAAGCTATGGAATATGAAATGAAATGAAATAACTTATTTGCGTAGTTGCAATATGAAAACATAGGTAATATAAAAACATGGAAAATAATATATAATGTCCCTTCTGGGCTACCGCATATGCGGTGTGTAAAACGTCAATTAATTAGTAAATTTATAAATTAATTTCCCACTATGTTTTACAGCTAGGCATAATATAATATTTAAAAGAAATGTCAAAAGATTATAAGTATACAATATGAAAATTGTATATCCTACTATTATAATAAATGCTAAAGTTTGTGTGTGTGTGTTTGTTATTTTTTCGCGCTCAAACGGCTTGACCGATTTCGATGAAATTTAGTATAAAGATAAGTAATACTCTGGACTCACATAAGCTACACATTATCCCGGATTAACGCGATTAACACCGCAGGACGCAGCTAGTAAGCTATAAGAAAGAACTATTTAGACTTATTTACTAGTTTTCTATCTGTTATCGCTAATCAGTTGTAACTAATGAATTCGCAGCTGTCAAACAGCGAGGCGGAACATGCAACACTGTGTCATTGCTAATGTTATTTTAATAAATTAATTTGCATACAAAATATGTAACTCTGTTGGAGACTCGTTTTGGCACTGAATGACAAATAGCATTTGCATACGAGACTTGTCACTTATCTCGATCGGAATTATGTTATTTGTCTTGCAGATCGTTTCAGCTAGAGAAGCGTATTGATTGTTTCTTAAACAGATTAGTATCTCAACAAGAAGAAGATATAAATAAAACCTGTAACTTCAGGATCCATATTTTTCAATCTATACCAATACCAATATATAAAGAGGAAAAGTTTGATATTTTGTTTGTTTGACGCGAAAAGGCTCCGAAACTACTGGATCGATTTCACCATTGGAAAGCTACATTATCCCTGAGTAACATAGGCTATTTTTTGTTCCTCTTTGCAACTTAGATTATTTTATAACCCGTGCAAAACTGGAACAATCTGCTTGTAATATACTAGCAGATAGTCGACCACTAAGTTTTAATTAGTATTAGTTTGTAACCTAAATCTAGACAAAACTTTTCAAAAGGCGCTGTTAGCTTAAAAATAACAAGTATATATTTAAGTTCCTGTTTGTGCAGAGTTCTTCTTCTTCTTCGTATGAGGTAATTGGTCAAGCTCTAGGTGTCGAGAGTTTTCAAGCCGAAAGAAGGCCTCTGACTTTGCTTTTACTAAGACTAACAGCCGGGACCTACAATTTAACGTGTCATCCTACCCACGGTATACCCGGATAAAAATTCCATTTTTAAACAATAGTGTTGTGCATGGTCCATCAAACAATGGTCCATCAATCAATTTGACGACCTCCTTGGCGTAAAGGTTACCATGCCGGTCTGCTAATCAGAAGGTTTCGGGTTCGATTCCCGGCCCGGTCAACATCTTTGTGCTTAACTAAATTTGTTGGCTGTGGGTCTGGGTGTTTAATATGTATTTATATATAATATGTATGTATATGTAGTATATCAGTTGTGTTAGCAACCATAATACGAGCTAGAAATGGTTCAGTATGGGGCTAACCAGCCGTGTGTGAAAGTGTCCTAATATTTATTTTTATTTATTTATTTAAACACCATTCATTTAGATCATTCAAGTACAAATACAAATAATTTATGATAACACCAAAGTTACAAGTCAAATAATATGATATCATTAAAAAAGTACATGATATGTATCAAATGTCAATTTTCAATTATATTCTAGTAATACAATTGGATGTGATATTAATCAAAATGTCAATTTTCACTACTAATTCTAGTAATATAATATCAATTTTCAAATTTAGATAATCATTTATATTATAAAAAAAATATCTAATAGCCAAACCCTGAGTCTAGAGTTAAAGCTGGCGGTGGAAGGTGCATTCTTGGGATGTTTGTTCTCAAAGTGCTGTTTATAAGTTTTGGGATTAGAAATATGGCCAATGGCTTAGACGTTTCAGTATTAGAAACGTCATTGGTGATAATATTTTTCCACCGCCGTCCTCCTTCGCGGTTATCTAACCCCCGAGCTATTGTGTGCTAATGCAGTTTGTTCAACAAGGCTACTCCACCGGTAGGTGTCGCATTGTTTTCGTATTAACAAGCTCCTGTTATACATAAGTATGTATATACTTATGGATACATACATACACACATACCTACATACATAAGCAGCCCACTATACGTTCTTACTGCTAAGAATAGGGGCCTTCTCTAACTAGAAAAGAGATATAGGCCGTAATCCACTACGCTGGCAAGGGCGGGTTGGCGGATGACACACGTTTTCGGGTATTGTGGTCCTCAAACGTGTCGGTTTCCTCACGACGTTTTCCTTCACCGTAAAGCGAGTGCAAATCTACTTTCATATCATTTTTTATTTGTTGTTATAGTAACAACAAATAAAAAATGTCCCCATACAATAAACGTGTTTGCTTTGTTCGTTTTTGCTATATAACTTTTGAAATAAACAGTTATTAATTTTAATTATTTTTACAAATATAAGCGCAACAACGATATTTATTCACATTAAATAAAAATAAAATACATATTTGGGAGGTGCTCCCAGACTAAAAACTTTTTTTGCCATTTTTTAGATATGCTACAGAACTCTTCATGCTCGACTCAAGACCCACACTTAGCCAATTATAATTATTCCAATGATGTGTATAAATCAATTTGAGAAAAAAATAACAATTGCGTCTTTTCTTAAGACAGCAGTGCTGGTCAAATGCTGTACTGTGTTAAAAAAAATAAGACAAAGTTCAAAGAACAAGTACCTTTAACACATAATAATGTGCAGCATAAATCAAGAGCAGTTTAATAATACAGTAGTTAATGTTGGAATTAACAATGGTCCTTTATAACTAGGAGTAGCTCTGAACAATGAGGTGTTTTAATCACCATACATCTGCCATGTTTCCTGTTGGCTTTACTTATCGCACTCAACTTACATACGTGATTAAGTTTGAACTAAGTTACAACATATTAACACATGTTTGTGTTTTTTTCTACAAGTTTTTTAAAAGCTTATATAATTTTCTTGCAAGGTATTAATGTGTGTACTAAATTTTGAATCGTATGTAATATATTCAGCGAACTAGAATAAACGGAAGAGTACGAGTAACTCCATACAATTGCCGCTTAGAATTTGATTCCATCTACGCACACAATTATACTGCTATCGCAACGAAAATCACGCACAGAAAGCTCGCACGCGGTTGGTCGCATCAAGGTCGCGTTTTTTTGCCAGGTAGTTGTTTTGCCCCGCCCACCGCGGTATTTAAAGCGTGGACGGTGGAACCATTTTATCGGCCAAGTTTTTTACAGCAACTCAAGCATTTATATACCAAATTTACAACTGAAAACCAGATAATGAAATAAATTTATACGTAACTGGAGAATAATAAAACGAATGTATTGTATTCAATTTTACACGCATGGCCCATTGTCAAATTTGCCGCACTAATGTATATCTTTGAAGACGATTTAACGATATGATATAGTATTTTATTCGTGAATTTACGAAAGAGAGAGGTGTGAATAAAGATAGCGGCGGGAAAAGGCTACATAATGATGTTTTTAAGACAGTTTTTTTTACTTTTAATGAGCTTGTGCTTGATCGCAATTCACCTAATGGTAAGCGATATTGCGATCTAAGGTGGAGCGCGCTTGCCCAGAAGAAACCGGTTCACTCTCGCTTTGAAAACCGCTAGATTGTAGTTTGGGAACAAAAAAGCCTATTTTAAATATAATAGATTTTAGATAAGTTATAATGATGACATAATAATAGCAGAAAATCGCCTTCGCTGGTATGGGTACGTTAAACGCAGATACGAAAACCACGTCGTCAATATAGCGATGAACCTCACAGAAGATAATATAAAATATAATAATAATAATAATTAATATTAGGACACTTTCACACACGGCTGGTTAGCCCCATACTGAACCATTTCTAGCTCGTATTATGGTTGCTAACACAACTGATATACTACATATACATACATACATACATATTATATATAAATGCATATTTAACACCCAGACCCACAGCCAACAAATTTATTTAAGCACAAAGATGTTGACCGGGCCGGGAATCGAACCCGGAACCATCTGATTAGCAGACCGGCATGGTAACCTTTACGCCAACGAGGTCGTCAAAGAAAAAAGATAGACGAGGAAAAGGCCGCCCGCCACTGACCTGGTGGTCACAAATTCAAAGAGAACTTAAGAAAGATAACTGAATCCCAAATAACTGAAGAGACAACCCGAGACCGCTTGTCTTGGCGCAAGAAAGTGAGGAGACCCGATCCCAAATAATGTGAACAGGGAAGACAAAGAAGATAATGATGACATAATATTAGTTGCAGGTCGAACCTGGAAACGATTGGCGCAGGACCGTGATTAATGGCATATTAGAAGAGAAACCTATTCCCAGCAGTGGGAGAGATCTGGCTGCAAATGATGATGATGAATAATGATGATGAAACTTTTAATCACACACAGCTTGAAAGATAAAAGCTCCATCTACTCTTGATACATTTCTCAATGTCCACAAACTTATCTGTGTTTTGAAACAGCAGCACAGCACCTACATTGATAAGCAACGTCAAATATTTAAAAGGTTACTGAACTTTTTAAATGAAAAATAACTACTTAAATATGGGCAAAACTTTTTTTTTATTTATTTACATACTAGCATCCCGTCCCGGCTTTGGACGGGCTTTAAAATAATCTAAGTTGTACATATTAGTAGTAGTAACAGAAATGTTTCCTAATATACATACGAGTATGTGTATAAAAAACCTGATTTGGCGCAATGATTACCATGCCAGACTGCCAATCAGAAGGTTCCGGGTTCGATTCCCGGCACGGCCAACATCTTTGTGCTGAACTACATTAGTTGGCTGTCGGTCTGGCTGTTGAATATGTATATATTTATATAAAATATGTAAGTATATGTAGTATATCAGTTGTGTCAGCAATCATAATTCGAACTAGAAATAGTTCAGTATGGGGTTAACCAGCCGTGTGTGAAATGTGTCATAATATTGATTTATTTACTTATATTTACAAAAATACTAATAAATTTATTTTACTATTACACACAAAAATTCGGACAACCTAATCTAAGTCTGCAAAGAGCCACGAACGTTGGCAGCATTCCCGCGCTGTATCGCAAGAGAAGTCCATTGCGCAAGGACCCAGCGTTCTTCTCCGGCGTGTATAGTCGTACAAGTTAACACGTTCCAAGCGGCACAAAATTTTCTATTCTTTCTATTCCTGCGGTACCGGGCGTATTACACCTGGACCTAAAACTACCATTGCGGCGGTACAAGGCTTATAATACCCTGTAACGTTAAAAAAACTTTAATCCTTTTTTTGGCTTCATGAAAAGAAAAAATATATTTTTTTGCTTTGAGTATTAGTATTAATGAATTGATTTAAGAGATCCTGACGGCGTACGTGAACAGCTTCTTTGGTTTAGAATCTATAGCTTAAATAAAATACAGGGTTTTATGTACCCTGTGCCGCACTGAATAAGAGGATGTTTATGCATATTTTAGGGATGGGAAAAACAGATATCGATGGGCTTAAGTTTTATTGAAGAAATAAAAGAAAAAATAATATTCATTAATGTTTTTCATTGAAACAACCCAAACAGAAGTTTCTTTTGCATGCGTTACATTCTGTTATTTTTTTTTAACTTTTTTGTATTCAAATAATTATTATGGTATATATATATAAATAGTAATTTATTGAATTTGCTAATAAATAAGTAGGTGATAATTACGAGTACACTTTCTTTAGATAATAATATATACCATAATAATTATTTGTATTATTGTATAATTTACGGTATTTAAGTACTGTAAATAGTACTCGTATAGTAATCTATACTTTGATTTATTACTATCATCATTGTCTTCAATATTATCTTCACTGTCTTCAATGTGGTGGAGTTTTATTCTTTTACGACACCGTTTCGCTGATGTTAAAGTCATTGTCGACGCATGCGCTCACTCAATTACGATCACAACACTAACCGTGCGAAGCTAGCGCGGGGTGCGGTACCAGGTGAGCGAGGGTACCAGGTGTATTCAACCCGCACCCGCAGTGTGATGAAATTTTATTTGTTCAGTACGGTACCAGGTATAAAATATCCGGTATTAAGATAGGCACACCACTGGATTCTATTTTAATAGCCCATTTCAGATATGTATTTATCTCTTTCCTACACCGAACCAATCTGAAGTTACACTCTTCGCACGACAGAGAAGTCTATACTTTTCGTAGCCGCTCCACAAGCGAGATATGGACCAGGAGTTTTCGACCTGGTTTCGCATGGAACGTGTTAAATAAAAAATAACATACATAGCCATGTATTTATTTATTATAAGACTGCCATTAAAAAAAGCATTTCTGTCTGGGCGTTACCATGGGTCAAATGATACATTAAATTGTAGGTCCCTGCAATAAGTCTTAGTATAAGTACCTAGTCGTTAAGACATGTTAGAGGTCTTCCGGTGGCTTGAAAATTCTCGACACCAGAGCTTAGCCACTTAACTCAAACGAAGAAGAAGACTTGTACAACCGTATTGACATCCTTGATACATAAAAATCATAAATATATATAATAATTTCATAAATTTAATAAAACATAATTTGTATGTAAAATGGGCGTAAATAATACCTGAAATAATTGCTTATTATTATTATTATTACACATAGATTTTATTTTGTCATCACTTGAGGTCTCGCACAAAATTATAAATACTTTTTTCCTGTTCGTCATATAAATAATCAAATAAGAAGTTAAATTCATGGAATAAAAGCAATTAACCGATGCACCAGTCAATCTAGGTCGAGGCTGGTCTGCGGTCAGTCTATTGAACTTGACGAACTGAGGGTTGCCTCGAAAATCGAAAACGGACCAATTGCGAGTCGAACTAGCGCCCCAAGGGTTCCGTACTACTATATTTATGTATTTAAAACTATTCAAATCACTTTTTATGTATGGAAGCTCCTCCAAACTACATATTCTATTACTATTATTCATGTATGGAATAAATAAATATGACAAAAATAAAATAAATAAGATTTCAAATTTCAACGCACAAGCGCGGGGTGCTATAAGTTCCACATGGCTCTGTGTGTGTGTGTGTGCCTGTAGCATTAATGCTCCCAAATGGAAGAACCGATTTTGGTTCAGCTTTTTTGTTTGATAAATCTAAGATGGCCGACTTAAATATGGGCATCAAATGATTTTGCTTCATTCATTTTACATATAGCTTCAGCCCATTACACATTCCCACTGTTGGGACTCGGGGCCTTCTCTCATTAGGAGAGAGACATAATCCTCTTAATCAAGCACGCTGGCCAAGTGAGGGTTGGTGGATATACGAGTATATAGTTAAACACATAAGCTGTAATACATTTAAAAACCAAGATACGAGTAGCTACCGCAAGATAATGTCAGTTGTCTACGAATTTTTTAATTTGTATTTGTTATAATGCGGCAACAGAAATCTGTAAAAAAATTAACTGCTGTGTCAGTTTCAAGAAACGTGATGACTTTCACGATTTCTGAGATATCTTTATTGACTTATAGGCTGGTGTAAGACGGACGGATAGTGGAGTATAAGTAACAGGGAACCCTTGAGTGCGGAACCCTAAAATTTGTGGCGCATAAGCTTAATTCGATTTATACGACCCACCCGATTAGTTGGGTGTTAATAAAACCTATAAAATGCTAAGTGACCTAACAGGTTTGAGTAATTATCAGGTGCTAAGTAATAAACTTTGTTTTTAATTTGTTTCAGCCTTCGAAACGTACCTATAAATACTTAATACATAACTATAATAACTGAATGAATTAATAAATTAATCAGCCATATTTGTTGAATTAAGATAGATATACAGATACTTATGTATTGGTAAAAAAAAACTTCCAAAATAAAAATAAAAACTAAATTCCTGGAGCCTGGACCGCACGACACAAGTCACCTAAATTCCACAAATTATATTATAAAAACATTTACTGTACTTTAACTGTATCTATATTTAGTGTCAAATGTAAAATACCTTAGCTTATGACCAATAAAAAATCTTATTATTATAATACCTTACACCATTTTCAAGTAAATAAATAATTTAAAAAATAAAATGTTTTATGTTGACAATTATTAAAAATTTTAATGTGTGTAAAATACAAAAAACTATCGAGCTAATATTACTTCTTACTCAGTAATGGTGTTTTGGAATTCTTATGATTGAACTAAAAAAACGAATTAGTGATAATATAGCTTCCCAACAGTGAAGGACTTTTTCAAATCAAAAATTCAAAATTATTTTCGGAGCCTATTCTTCTCAAACAAACAAACAATCTTACTTTTCCTCTCTATAATAGTAGTATAGACAAAGCCACATTTCGAGTACCTACTCATACTTTTTAACGAACAAAATGAAAAGCACTCACTTTTCGCCATTTACAACGCAAAACTAACAAAGTCAAGTGTAGTAGTAGGCTGGGCAAACAAACTCACTTTCAATCCCACTGGCCCACGGCCCATTTCCCACGGGTGGGCGTGGGCAGGCGAGAAAGCTTAGCGACATGTCAACAGTCAACAGTGGATTGTTGACTGTTGACCTTGTATGAACAGTGTTTGAACTAGGAGTTCTTTGGGTGAAAATTGTTTTGTGCAAACTTTAAAAGTTGGTTGGCTGGTTGATCGAGCGAGCGAAGCTAAATAAATCGGTATTGCTTTCGTCTGTCTGTATGTATGTATTTTTGTATACAAGTTCTCGTGTGGAGGCCGTAATTATGAATAGAACTTGATGAAACCAGGTATATAAATAAATTGATAAATAATAATAAGTCTTTATGTAAAGCTATATAGTTATATAGCAAACAAATTAACAGATTTATACAAACAACATTAACATAAAATGTTTGCACTGTAGAGGGGTGCCAGTCAATAATAAAATATAGGTCGATAGGTCTTATCCGCGTTATTCCGGAATAAAAAGTAGCTTATGTGTGAATCCAGGGTCTAAGCTACATAGCAAATTTACCAAATTCGGTTCATCTGTTTGAGCGTGAAGTAGTAACAAACACACACACACACACACAAACTTTCGCATTTATTATATAAGTAGGATAACAAAAAAACTGCTAATTCAAGATTTTGTCAAAATTGTATCGCCTTAATAGCTTGCATCGCCTTAACAGCCTACCACTTGACCTCCAGTGGTCACTCCTACAACAGAATGCGCAAGCGCATGTCAAAGTATCAATTTCTATGCAATGTTTACATCCAATAGTAGGCTTAAGTGTATGTGACTTACAAAATTATATATAGTGCTGGCACGAAAACCTGCAAATCGGTCAAATAATTAAAATTTCAATGATAAATCTTAATATATATAAATTTCCTGTCACAATGTTTATCCTCAATGGACTCCTAAACCACGTAACCGATTATAATAAAATTCGCACACCATGTGCAGTTCGATCCAACTTGAGAGATAGGATAGTTTAAATCTCAAATTATAGTCGCAATTTTAATTTATTGCTAATTATTGTCTGTTATTATTTGACAGTCACAATTATCTGTTAACTCCAAATGATTCTAACAGATGTCGATACCTTTCGACTGGGTTGAGTAAGTAAAATAGATGGCGCTGCTATAGTAAATCTACGAACGTGTCATATTATATTATAAGCTACACTATCTATTTTTCATACCCCTAAGTGAGGCAAAACAACGTTTGCCGTGTAAGCTAATTTAAAAAAATATTACAACCCGCTATATGTATATTCTCACTCGGCAGACACTGTATATTATTGTAGTCATATTCCAAAGTATACATAAGTCAGTTAGTTGTCAGTTAGTAAGGTAAACACATTATGTGGAAGTTCTTTCTGTATTTACGGTAAAGAGATCGTGCGGGAAATTGGAAAGGAAAACGAAATAAATATGTTTGCTGCTACTTCAAAAGTGTATGAAAATAGAGGCGTGCACCAGCGGGAGTGCGAATCAATACGCAGACTATTGAGAGATTGGTTGTTTTGTTATGACACTGATAATTGCTTTATACATCTATTGGAGTTTTTTTTTTTTTAGTACTAGGACTCATTTCACACACGGCTGGTTAACTCCATACTGAACCATTTTAAGTTCGTGTTATGGTAGCTATGTATATGTAGTAACACAACTGATATACTACATATACATACATATATATTTTGTATAGATACATATTTAACACCCAGACCCACAACCGACAAATTTAGTTAAGCACAAAGATGTCGGCCGGGCCGGGAATCGAACCCGGAACCTTCTGGTTAGCAGTCCGGCGTGGTAACCGTTGCGCCAACGAGGTTTTAGTAAAGCTTTGTTAGTTTTCTCGCTGCCAAGGTGCATTATAACATTGTGTTTCGGTTAATGGGCATGGTATAGCGAAATTAATAAACAATTATTGTTAAAGCGGTATGAGGGCAAAATTCGTCTTCTGATGATAGGGAAAGTACGATACTTAAAAGTTGCGTTAATATGTAATCAAGTTACGTAGCGCCTGTAGCTCGGCTAGCTAAGGCGATCTGACGCGTTTATCGAAACTAGGCAACGGTTATTGCGGCCGGTGTTTGGATGGGTGACCATGCATAAGACGTTTTTCAATCAGTTTTTCAGTGACATTTAAATCTGGGCGCTACTGTGGGTCGGCTGACAGGAAATTGTAGATACTGGCCGTTAGTCTTAGTACAAGCAATCGTTAAGCCAAGTCAGAGGCCTTCGGGACAGTGTTGTGCGTGGTCACCCATCCAAAGACCACAAATACTAACCTAATCTAAGACTAACCTCGATGATCGCGTCAAATCACCTTAGTTAGCCGAGCTACAGGCGCTACGTAACTTGATGACATATTAAAAAAAATTGATGCAACTTTAAAATACGTACCTACTTTCTCTATCATAAGAAGAGCCATGTAAGATCAGTATAGCGCTCTTATAAGATGCTAAAATATGCATAAGTGAAGAAAATTGATGTTAAGTATGCTTAAGTGTAAGTTAAGCACTGCTACTTAAACTTAAAAACTTTTAAATAACAGATATGTAATCTGTTTCTTAGTAAAAAACGAATTGATTTTTAATTCATTTCGATGGTAAATTTGAATTCATAGAAAAAAAAAATCTTAAATTATACTTTTTAAGTAAATAAGTGTGCACTTATGAGTTTTTAGATAAATTGTACAAAAATACTAATAAAACACACTATGTGTCACACTTTAACATAAAACTGTGTTAGTGCATAGTAAATAAGTCTAAATATTTTTTTAACGATTTTTTTTTATTTAATACTAACAAATCGTCCCGGCTTCGCACAGGCTATAAAATAATCAGTCAAAGTTGCATAGAGAAATAAAATATAGCCTATGTTACTCAGGGTTAATGTAGCTTCTCAACGGTGAAAGATTTTTTCCAAATCGGTCCAGTAATTCCGGAGCCTATTTGCGTCAAACAAACGAACAAAACAAAATTAAACTTTTCCTTTTTATAATCCCTCACAGTCTAACATACATGGAAATTCATAATATTGTGAGTTAACTCACAATTCGCTAACTAGTCATTCGAATATTCGATAAAATATAGTAAAATTAATTCGAACAAAACATGGCATGTCAGTCGTCATTTCGTACTAACTTCTAGAGATCCAAACACACCCACCTGTCTTGGATCGTAGCCGTGAGAATTCCGATTGCCAATCGAATATGAAGTAATATTTATTCGATTCTTACAATAGTTAATGCTAAGTTAGTTTACATTTGATGTTGCCAATGTTTTCAAAGACTAGCTTTGCAATATAAATATTTGTTGGGTTTTAAATAATAGTTTGGCCGGTAAACTTAATTCGACTTATATTTTTCTATAAACGGTATTTTATTTCAGGAATACCACATTTTAGGAACAATAACTAAACCACCGTCAATGTAGACGGTGTTTGGATGGGTGACCATACACAAGACGTTTTTAAAGTGGTATTGTCATCTGAGTGCTACCGTGGGTCGGATGACACGCTAAATCCGGCTGTTAGTCTTAGTATACGCAGTCGCTAAGCCAAGTCAGAGAGACCTTCGGGTGGCCTGAAAACTTTCGACAACAGAGTCTGGCTATTTAACTTATACGATGAAGAAGAAGAAAGAACAATAAGTAGGTACATAATTCTAGCAAATAAAAAAATCTTCACAATTTTGCTACCACTACTTTAGAACATACTAAATTGACAGTTTAAACTTTCAATTTCTTTGTTTGCTTTGGCAAACGAACTCTAATGGATGTGGGCAACAAAGTGAAACCTATGACAAACAATGCCACCCATACTGATTATGCGTAACTTTTATTTTTGCAAATGAATTATACACTTTGTTAATGAGTTTACTGAAGAGAGCTATAGTGACTCGTCCGCAGAACGTTGGACTGCAGTTCGCGATGCCTTGGATCGAATCCAGCCCTACCATTGATTTATTTTTTTGGTAATATGTGAAATTTGCAATCACTTTTCGTTGAAGAAAAAAATCGTGAGGAAATTCTCAGAAATACTCAAAAAACTATTCCGAAGGCGTGTAATCCGCCAACCCGCACCTGGCCAGCGTAGTAGTTTATGACCTATCATATCTTAGTACTCGTAAGAGAAAGCCCCGAGTCCTAGCAATGGGAATGTAAAATTGGCTAGTTATGATTATGCTAATTACTTTAAATATGTTGATAATTTCTACTTTTTAATTTCAATAATATCAAATATTTACAGCTTTTTTATTTATTTTGAGCTATGCACGTCTTTTTAAAGGAAAAATAAATCTAAATCAAGTACTTAATATTATAATCTGTCATTTTCATAAAACATTTTCATGCTACAACTCTTGAATTGATGCGGTTAAAATTTAGTAAAGAAACAGCTAACAGTGACTGTGCATTGCGAGGATGTTACGTTTCTTTTTTTTTTTACCAAACACACGCTGAAGAGCCCCATACTCAACCATACTCTTTACTTTTGTGCATCACTTACTCGAATCGACGTAAGACGTAGATGACATCTGAAACAAAATGGAAAAAAATGTTTAGTTCTACTTTATTTTCGTAGACATGAAAATTACGGATCTTTTTAAAAGCCGCCATTGAAATCATTTAAGTCGATAATAAACTCTATAGTACGATTAAGGTGTATAATGTCCTATTCCCAGCGAACTAGAATAAAAAGAATAGTAACTTGGCCAATAAAATTGTTCCACGCGTAATTGTAAAATACCGCGGTGGGCGGGGCAAAACAGCTACCCGCGCGTCCGCGTGGCGTCACATGGTGTGGCACGGCACCAATCGCGTGCGAGCTTTGTGTGTGTGTGTTTCGTTGAGATAGCAGTATAATTGTGTGCGTATATGGATCCAAATTCTAAGCGGCAATTGTATGGAGTTTTGACGACCTCGATAGCGTAAAGGTTACCATGCCGGACTGCTAATCAGAAGGTTCCGGGTTCGATTCCCGGCACGGTCAACATCTTTGTGCTTAACTAAATTTGTTGGCTGTGGGTCTGGGTGTTAAATATGTATTTATATATAATATGTATGTATGTATATGTAGTATATCAGTTGTGTTAGCAACCATAATACGAACTAGAAATGGTTCAGTGTGGGGCTAACCAGCCGTGTGTGAAATGTGTAAAAAAAAAGTTACTCTTCCGTTTATTGTAGTTCGCTGCTTATCCCATACGATTTATTAATACGCATTGTAGATGATAAACTCTATGGTAAGATTAAAGGGTGAGGTACGTGTATAAATATATATATGTATATACAATACATATACTTATTTATCATGTACAAAAGGTATGACGTACTAGCTAGGAATGTCCGGTCATACGGAATAATCAAATTTCCTCCGAGTACCAATGACCTTGTGGTTTGACCTTAACTCTCTCGTTACTCAACGTACAATAATAATATGATGCCTTATAAGTCATGTCCTTTAAAGGCATCATCACACCTTACGTGGTACACTCAGCGCCAGAAATATCTGGAATAACTTAATACGCTATAAAAAATCCAAGATCATCGATGTCTTCTGTAGTGCCATCACTAACATTGTGTGTGCATTCACGCTTTTAATTTTTAGATCTAAAATGGTTAGTGCTTTGGTGTAATAACTGTTTGAGTATTTTATGAAATAAATGTATTATAAATTATTTATAACACAATATCATTTACCATCAGGTAAATTTTGGTTTAAAGCTGACCTGTTTGGGGTAAAAAACCTACCTATTTCAAAGATCACACTATATACTGATAAAAGCGACAGTTTGTATATATGCTCTATTTCTGAATTCTCCTCAAATGGCTAAACCGATTTGCATGAAATTCCCTACAGTCCTTTTTTCGGCATTAAAATCGATTTTTAATTGGAAGTCAAGAACAAACGGTCACACTTACCTACTCATATAATTATGTCCATCGGGTTTCGGACGCATTACGAGATTCATCAACGGGGACAAGCATCACACGGTGAGTGTGTGTGTGTGTGTGTGTGTGTGGATAGTACTCGATGGTGACGATTTAACTAAGTGTGGCCGATTTTCGTGCAAACATATATAAGTTTATAAAGTTCAATTTTGGTTCTAATTAAACAAAAAACAAAAGCTACAAATAATCTTGCCAACAAAAATTTCAGATGTTCAACAAATCGTGGTTGCTGAGTGTACTTTGTTACATTTGAAACGACATTGATTGCGCCTCCTTTTATAGATTAGAATGAAAGTTTAAACTGTAATTACAAGCTAACTCTTTTAGTATTGCTGTGATTGTGAAATACAAATATTCAGTGTCAGGTAAGTATTATACATAGAGTTACTTTATATTATACACTACCTGACCCGGCAAACGTTGTTTTGCCTCACTTAGGGGTATGAAAAATAGACAGTGTAGCTTATATGACACGTTTGTAGATTTACCATAGCAGCGCCATCTATTGATTACTTACTCAACCCAGTCGAAAGGTCGTCAATCGACATCTGTTAGAATCATTTGGAGTTAACAGATAATTGTGACTGTCAAATAATAACAGACAATAATTAGCAATAAATTAAAATTGCGACTATAATTTGAGATTTAAATGACACTATCTCTCTAGTAGGATCGAACTGCACATGGTGTGCGAATTTTATTATAATCGGTTAAGTGGTTTAGGAGTCCATTGAGGACAACCATTGTGACACGAGAATTATATTAAGATAAGATATGTACATTATACATAATTAGGTATCCTTTATAGCGTTGACAGCTCAGGTTATGCATGCGGTCCCCTTACTTCCAGTAAGGCGTTCCTTGTGAGAGAAGGCCCCGAGTTCCAACAGCGGGAACGTATAGTAGGCTGCTTATTCTTATGCTATATATTACGTAAAAGAATATAAGACTTTCTCACTAACTGGTTCCTCAAGACGTTTAATAACGCCTATTTCAGACACAATGGTAGCGATTCAGCGGCACACACGACTAAACTAAATTTAAAGAAGCCCCGTCTCTTTTCATCTTAGGTGGCCAGAAAGAGACGGCACGTTCTAAACCACACACAAAACAACTAAAAGCACGTCAAATATGATAAATGTAAGCGATTTTAGAGCGCACCCAATTGTATCAGCTCTAAATCTGACGTGTTTGACGTGATTTTCGTTGTTTTGTCTATACTTTAGATCGTACCATCTCTTTTTGGTTATTTATGACGAATAGAGACAGATCTACTTTAATTTTTTTTTAGTTTAGTCGTATGTGCCGCTGTATCGCCACCATTGTATGCTTTTGGTTACGTCCCTAATTTATGAAGAGCCATGAATTAGCTGCGGTTTAGTTCACAACCGCATAGAAGAAAGGATCGAGTTATATTTGTTGTGTAGTTAGTAAACAAATCACGAGTATGAGACTTATTTATTATGGTGTGCTTCCTGACTTGACAATGTTTTGTTTAGTATTACTTCAACCACTGGTTCTCAAACTTTGTTCACCTTAATAATGACGGCGATGGTGGGATTGGGGTATTGTTTATTATTTTATTTTTATTTATTTCTTGCAAAAGAATACAAGTTAAGTACACCGAGTCTTAAATTAGTTATAAATTAAATCTAGGCTCTAATACCTATAACAAGCAAGGCAAACCTATTGTTTTTTTTTTTATAAAATTGCATTAATCTCTATTTTGTTTTTTTACTGTATCATGCAAAATAATTGAGCAAATTAACATATTTTAAAAATTCTTTAACATCCTGCGTAAGCGATAAGCCTACGGTTTTTTCTGTTAAAAATCGTTACTGCTTAATTAACTCTTATTTAACAGTTATTTTTTTAATGTTAGTTTTATTTAATAAAATAGTCGTGTTAAAATTAAAAAATGATGTGCCTCCGAAAGTTATACAGATGTTACAACAAATTTACTTTTTTTGTATAATAATGTCTAGATTAGAGCTTATAATTTCAATGTTGTTATTTGTTGATTTTCATTTTATATGAATTTATTTCGTGATAAATCTACTGCCGCACGTCAAGCGCTTCGATCAATTCGGGAACTCGGTACAATAGCGCTTTAACTAAAATGATACATTTATATTTGAAGAGCCGCTAAACACTTTTAATTAAGATACTAATGAAAATATTAATTATTGAAAAAAGCTAAATTCGTCTCCAACTTTGAGTGCCTTTGACCGACAATGCTTATTTTCCTCGGAAGAGGAATAACGTGCAGATGTTCTATTGTTAATTAATCGATTTATATGCTAATCAGTTCTGAATGAGACTTTCAATACTTTTGTACCTCTTCCTTTAGACTATTCAAAGTGGCATTAAATTAACGCGTTTTTTACAACTCTATTTAATAAGACGGTAAACTAATAATAAACTAAAACTAATAAAACAAAATACAAATTAATAAACAATTATTAAACAGTTATTGTTCTTCTTTGTACATGTAGATGTTAAATATTTTGAGTGGTTCGCCTG
Source organism: Mellilla xanthometata (assembly GCA_035578125.1). Lineage (NCBI taxonomy): Eukaryota > Metazoa > Arthropoda > Insecta > Lepidoptera > Geometridae > Mellilla > Mellilla xanthometata. The sequence continues at coordinate 681,806 of JAPUBQ010000026.1, forward strand.
TTTTTTAAGAATTTAATTACGCACTGTAAACAAAAGGACAGAAACGTTTTCTTAATATTAGGTCCTTACATATGAAATTGGCGTTTTTTGTACTGGCCACTTTAGTCACAAATTTCTTCTCTTTGGAAAGGAATTCCAAATTCAAATTTGTACAGCTATAGACTCATGTATTTGTGCTTCGATGATCGTCATTCATTTGTTTTTTTCTGTTTGCGTCACTCATTTTACAAAATGGATAACTTAAAATATCGCATTATTTACGAGTACGAGTTCCGCCGTGGCACTAGTGCTGCGGAAACAACTCAAAGGGTGAATGATGTGTATGGCGGTCGTGTTGCAAAAGAAATTGCCTAATATTTACCTAATGTACTTTATTTTTTAGTGTAAATGCGAACGTTTATGTGTGTGTATGTTTTTGCTCTTTCATGCTCAAATAGTTGGACTGATTTTTATGAAATTGTTTTAAGACTCTGAGATATAACCCAAAAACATATTATTAAGTCACAAATAATAATAAACGCCCAAATTTTAACGTTAAATACATAAAAACATTGTGTAGATTTTGACGAGTCCATACTGTACCGTATTACTGATAATTTAATTATGTATTACATAAGATATGTAATAGTATATTAAGACAAATAAAGACACTCTATTCTACTCTAAACACTCTTAAAGCAATTAAAAAATATGTGTCGATACAAAGTATTTATGTATGTATATGAAGTATATCAGCTGTGTTAACAACCATAATACATACTAGACATGATTTAGTATGAGGAGAACCAGCCGTGTCTGAAAAGTGTCTATATTAAAAAAAAAGACTTTTTTACGCAAGACGCAAAAGTTACCACCAAATCAGTTTATCTATTCGCTGCAATACCACGTTGTACACGTATCTAGCAAACACGCTTGAAAGACCTCCTTATGTTCACGGTCAGGCGAGACCGCGGCGAATCAAGATAACATCCTTCACTAGGTGTTCCTTACTCGATACTAGTATCTACATAACAATGTTTACAAGATTATCTTAAAGATTTTTAAACTAAATATCTTTTAATCCGTGCTGTAGCACCTGCAACTCGGCTAGCTAACATGATTTGTATCAATCGACGATGTCAAGCAAAAGACGACGCGTATTTGGATGAGTATCAATTAAAGGACTGTCACTTGAAAAAAACTTAAAACGCGGCATTCGATCCTTTTACACTTCACAGCTATGCTAGTTGACCAGAACGGCACGTAAATACATAATTTATCGCAAAATGTATTTTTCTTTTTCTATCTTTATCTTATCATTGTTTTTTAGTTTCTATAAAACTACTTTGGGAGCCTTTGGATTCCCACAAACTGTTTTATTGTAACCTATATCAAATAAATATATTTTGATTTGATTTGATATCGTCTTATCCTCACCAAACGGTATACGGGCCAAAAGAACGTATGTTGCCAAAGGCGGTTGATGGAAGACCGATTTTTTACGACTTCACAATTAAAGTAAAAACAATTATAGGTAATTTAGTGACACTCTGGCCTAAGGTAGAGCATGCCTAGTCTGGAATAACTGGCTCATAAGGAGGCTGCCGGAACGCACAGTAAAGTGCTTGGCGACAGATTTAAAAATAAAACTTGGCTCTAAGTAGCCTTTTAGTCTTAAGGCAGATCATTTTGTGTAAATCTAAAACGACAAACACTTTTATCTGTTTGTGTTGTATAACAATACATTCTTGACACAATTCCGAAGACGAAAAGTACCACCTGGGGTCTTCAAATCTAGAGTCAATAGGTATTTTCTAGGTAAGCGCGTAACATCGTAGACCATACATTGTTTAACACCAGGCAAGCTGTGGTCAAACGCAAACCTATAAGTTGTAAATATAAGAAGAAACTTAAAAGAAATCGTAGAAAAATAAACTCGTCATAGATCAATCTATTAAAACACAGAAATACAATTGTACTTGATAGCGATTACACTGAATCACTAAATTACTCATTTATTCTACTTATCTAACAATAAGCTTACTCTCACGTGTGCAAATCGAACTCGTTCTATTAGCCCCTTTGCTTTTTGCTTCCTGAATGTCCCACTGCTGGGCAAAGGCCTCCTTTCTCTCCTTCCAGTCAGCCCGGTCTTCGGCTTTGGTGGCGCAGTCCTTATCAAACTTACATAGATCGTCGCGCCACCGTTTCCTGGGTCTACCTCGAGGTCTAGTAGTGTTTGGCACCTATGCTGTGGTGGCCTTTGCCCAGCGGTCGTACAGCATGCTACAGACGTGCCCTGCCCATTCCTATTTCCCAGAATAAATAAATAAAATAAAATTTCTTTATTGCAGGCTTAAGAATGAATGAATGAAACGATTGCAAAACAGAAAGAAAAGAAATGGTAAAAATAGGTCAAAATATTGCTGCTAAAGCTTAGATTTATTTTAAATTATTTAATTACTAACAGCTCGATTTTTTATTCCACTAAATGATTGCTAACTCCTAATATATCCTTGAGGATCATATGTAACAAACAAACCTATTATAAAAAGCTTACAATTTTGGGAAAATTTATGTGTAAAGCGTAAGCGTTGCAATCCAAAGAGGCAATGCGGCTAGTCTGACGGGCATTTGTCTTTTGATTTTTTTTTTGTTAGTTTTTATAATACATTTTTTATAGAATTTTCGTTTTACTATGCTTTGTAAACAATTTTCACTTTATTATAAAACTTATAACAAACAGTTATATTTTGATTTGATTTGATATCGTCATAGCCTCACCAAACGGTATACGGGCCAAAAGAACGTATGTTGCAAAAGGCGGTTGATGAAAGACCGATTTTTTACGACTTCACAATAAAAGTAAAAACAATAGGTAATTTGGCAACGAAAGTGGTCTCTCTGTCAATATAAAAATTACGCGCCAATGTGAAACTTCAGATAAGAATGTTTAAATTATTTCTTCTGTCAACTACCGGTGTTAGAAGATTTAGTATCGACGGTAGGTATGGAAACATCTTAGTATTGTTTTGTCATTCAGAATTGTGTAAGTTGTGATATTTTCAAGTTGCGTACTAGATGCATAGGTGACATTATTGTGATTATGCTTTAGCTATTGACAAAACAGTATAGCTATAAATACTAGCTGCGCCCGCGTTAATCCGGGACTGAAGAAGTTAATCCGGGATATAAAGTAGCCTATGTGTTAATCCAAGATCTAATGAGAAAGAAAAACCGCTACCCAGTGGAAATACCGAAGATACCTACAAAGCCCTTCGCCTCAAAATTCATAGTGAGGACTGCAAAGCATTGAAATTCTCTGCCTGAGGCTCTGTTTCCTGAGAAGTGCCATCCTGAGATCTTCAAATCGAAAGTGAATAAGTTCCCTCTAGGTGAGCGTGCTGCAACTTAGGCCGCAGCGATGCTTAACATCATGCAAGCTGTGGCCAAACGCAAACCTATTTCAAATAAAAAAACAATCTTTATGAAAATCGGTTCAGCTGTGTGAGCGTGAAGAAGTAACAAATATAAACATTTTATTTTTCAGCCTTTTGTGTCTGCTGAGTGGGAAACATAAGGCCTCTTTCTATCTTCAGCTTTAGTGGTCCAGTTTATGTCATATTTGTTTAAATGAAAGGATTTGTTGACGCCATCTTTGTCTGGGTCAACCAACCCTGGGGTTTAACTTGTAAATTTGTCAACTTGTAAGTGTAAAATTTGTATTCAACATCTGTTCCAAAGTAGCAAAAAATCTCTTAGAAAATAAGTAGTTTTGTGATAAATAGTAAAATCAACTTTACTACTTTAATATGGCAATAATCTACCGGAGCGCGGATAAGGATTTAAATAGGTGTCGTAAAAGTTTATTATCACATTCTTTGAGGATTAAGAAGAATGATTAAGGAATGTTAATTAACACTTAATTCCACCAATTTTAGCAGTTACAACGTTTTATTGAATACAGGTTCAAACGACTTATTATTATATCTATTTTTAAGTGGAAATGGGATTTTTAATTTAAAATGACATATGCTCAGTTATGGATTTCTTAATTGCATTGAATATCTAGCTTTTTCTGTACAAAAAAATATTCCCAAAACCCTTATTTCTTTTCATACAAAACATAGTCATTGGTCTTGTACTTGTGAAAAGTTAATATTTAGTTATTTTTAAATTTTCGACGCAATCTTGACAGGGGATTTGTGCCGGGGCTTAGCGTGTCTATGTATATTGTGTGTGTGTGTGTGTGTCTGTGGTTTGTAGCTCCCGAACGGTTAAACCGATTTCGAACAAGTTGTTTTGTTCAAAAGCTGTGTTATTCAGAAGTGTTTTTAATTAAATAGTTTTTAAATATTATATTTTTGTCTTAATAGGTCAAAACAGTCAAATGCTAGTGTAGATACATACTTCCTAGTACGTAGTTAGCATGAATAAAGTTAAAATATTATTGAGGCGAAACTCAACAGTTTAAGTTATTCACCTCAAAATACTTTTTTAAATTTTAATGGGCTTGTGCTTGATCGCAATTCACCTGATGGTAAGCGATAATGCGATCTAAGGTGGAGCGCGCTTGCCCAGAAGAAACCGGTTCACTTTAGATTGTAGTTATCGGGGAACAGGGAATACTCAAGATTTATTAGATTAAATTTAACTTAGAACTTATAGCTTGAATTTAAAAGACACAGAATAGATAATAGAATACACAAAACAAGAGTGTTCTCAGCTATAATTCATACAATCATATTTTTTCATACAATCAGCTTTAATATGGGTAAAAACGTCTTTAGTATGATTAAAAACGGCTTGACGAGCTCAATACATGAACTCTATGAAAAATTACAAATTCAAGATGGCTACCAAACAAAAAGTTGTTGGGATCTCTTAATTTTTAATTTATACCTTATTTGAATTTAGAATTCATTCGAATCCAGCGTATAAAAAATGTTAGTACCAAAACACTAAAATAAAACATATCAGACTGAAAGGCGCTAAATAATAAACTAGCGATAACTACTCTATAATATAATAGCGTTAATGTAATCGCTATATCAACAAAGAATGTGATGGAAGGTCGTCTGTTATCAGCGTTATCAGCTGTTATCAGTTGCCCAACGCCACGTCATGGAGTGCTGATAACGGCTCTTTAGGCGATTAGAGTTGTTTAACCTCATTATTTTGGAAAATGCTAATTGTTTCTTTAAGCAACGTTAATGAGTTTTTGTCTGCTTATTTTTTTCACTTACTTTGCTTTTTATTTAAGACTAGCAGCTATTCTTAAATAAAAAGCAAAGCGGTTGCTGCGGTGTCACCCGCTTTACTCCGTAGCCTAAAGTAGCCTATGCGCTAGAGTATAGACTATGTCTGTACCAAATTTCATCGAAATCAGTTCAGCCGTTCTAACGTGAAGAAGGAAAAAAACAAATGCAAAAGTTAAAAAAATGTAACAGTTTATTTCGTTTCCATTAATGGCATGGGGGCATAAAGACCCCCTATCTTATCTTAATATATATAAATCTCGTGTCACAATGTTTGTCCTCAATGGAATCCTAAACCACTTAACCGATTATAATAAAATTCGCACACCATGTGCAGTTCGATCCAACTTGAGAGATAGGATAGTTTAAATCTCAAATTATAGTCGCAATTTTAATTTATTGCTAATTATTGTCTGTTATTATTTGACAGTCACAATTATCTGTTAACTCCAAAAGATTCTAACAGATGTCGATACCTTTCGACTGGGTTGAGTAAGTAATCAATAGATGGCGCTGCTATGGTAAATCTACGAACGTGTCATATAAGCTACACATCTATTTTTCATACCCCTAAGTGAGGCAAAACAACGTTTGTCGGGTCAGCTAGTATATTATAATATTTAATGTACACACATTCGATGTTTACTGCCTTGTTGTATATATTGCTTTTAGAACGATTTAAGAAGGTTTTATGTATTTCCATTTTACCTGAATAATTTAAATATGTACATTTTTAACCCCTGAGTTGAGACACGTTAAACTTCCCCCGTCGTTTGCGTTAGGGGGGAGGGGTTAAAATGATCGAATTTATTTTAAAATTGAACCTTGATATAATTGATTCTTCTTGATAAAAAATAATGTAATTGTAACCTATTGAAAGAAACACATTATTTTTTCTAATTAAGATAAACAATTACATGCTTATCTTAATTTAGTTTCAGATCACAGAGGAAATACACTAAATATTTAAATTTTTTCTCTGTCTAGAATGTATTTGATTTAAGTGTTAGATAAATTGTTGATATTACCTACTATGAAAGCTGTACCGTACTGACTGTACTTATAATACGCGACTAACTAGGGGAGATTCTAACTTTTCTGTTAATGGTAAATAATAATAATTTTAATGTGATAACGAAAACCATCATAGAAACATGACATTTATTTGATACGAAGAAGAAGAAGAAGTATAGTGATTTTTCCTAAAAATATTTTGTTAATGTCTGGCTAAAAAACTATACTATACTATAGTGTTGGTGAATATACGCTACTAAATTGAGATTTATAGGACTGTCTACGCCTCAGAATGGTCGCGAAATTAGTGTGCCTGATTGGTCTAATACGCGACCTACATATATGTAAATATGCCAAACTGTGCATTGCAAGCCCAGGTCAACGACCTCAAAACTATTTTCAAGCGATGACAGCTCAGTCGGGCTTGCGGCTGCTTATGTCCTGCAGGTCAAAGGTTTGACTCTCGCCAATGAGCTTGAACTGTAATTGGTATATAATTTATGTTATATGTAACAAAGTTATTTTCTTTTTGTCTAGGTAAAGAAAGAGTTTGTAGAATAAATTAGGCAATAAAATATACATATTATTATGTAATGAATTTGAAACTACCTAAAATTTGCTCGATTTTATTGTTCCATTTAATTGAATTTGGTGAACAATAGCAACAATGGCGCTTATAATTATTATGCTTCTGCTTAAAAGGTTATGAAGAAATGAAAACAAATCTAACTTTTTTGTAGGTTTATGATATTATCTAGAATCACCACCACCTTCATTGTGCGTACCGCCATGGTGTGGAAATCTTTGCCAAATTCCCTGTTCCCCGATAACTATTATCTAACGGTTTTCAAGGCAAGAGTGAACCGGTTTCTTCTGGGCAAGTGCGCTCCACCTTAGATCGCAATATCGCGTAACATCAGGTGAATTGCGATCACGCGCAAGCCCATTATAGTAAAAAAAAAAGAATCTTAAGAGCTTATAATTTCAATGAAATGTTATTTTATATGAATTTATTTCTTGAAATTTTTTTGCCGCGGCAGGCGCTTAATAAATTTGTATGGCTAAATAAATTTGTTGGCTGTCGGTCTGGGTGTGAAATATGTATCTACATACATAAAATATGTATGTATGTATAAGTAGTATATCAGTTGTGTTAGCAACCATAATACGAACTAGAAATGGTTCAGTATGGGGTTAACCAGCCGTGTGTGAAATGTGTAAAAAAATGGTTGGCGCTGCTGAACTTGATTATTATAAGGCCTTAAAAACTTATATTTAGTTTAAACTTGATGTTGAGTAAACATGTTGTTAATAACTTGAGCCATGATCTTTCCAGTAAAACAGTTTTTGCTAGAGTTAAATTGAATAAAAGTCACGTTTTAATTAAATAAACACTTAAACCTTGACCTGTTTTCTTACCGTACCAAAATACTTTGAATTTCATGTGAGAGGTGGGAACAATTTAGCAAACAAGTAGAGTTTCCTTATAGTCAAGTCAATAAATAAGCAAAAGTAAGGCAAGATATGGAAAAAAATCTTGTTTACAATTTTTATTCGCTCTAAATCGTTAACAGAAAAAAAAAGCTTAAAGACCGTCTAAAAACCCATTCATATTTAATTTAGACTTACCAAATTTAAAAAAAAGTGGTTCAGTAAACTTAATTTTAGATTTTTTAATCAGTTTTATTTATAATTCATAAGTCTGATATGTATCAATATAAGTATATGTATATCTATCATAATTAAAAAAAGTATCAGTTGCTTGCTAATTTCAAACTCAGCATCAAAGTTTCTTGATTTAAATAATTTTGGGACATTTCGCGGTCATATATTTTTTTCATTTATTTGGCGATTAATAAGAAAAAATGTATGTATGTAAATAAATAATAAATATTATCATATTATGGCTGCTAACACAATTGATATACTACATATACATACATATTTTATATAGATACATACGAGTATATAACACCCAGACCGACAGCCAGCAAATTTAGTTCAGCACAAAGATGTTGGCCGTGCCGGGAATCGAACCCGGAACCTTCTGATTGGCAGTCCGGCATGATAACCATTACGCCAACGAGGTCGTCAAAGATGTATGTATGTATCTTCTTATAGTCTCAAAAATCTAGACCGCTACAAATTGTAAGCAAATTATTTCCTGTACGATACGATGGCCAGAGTTCCTTGACCTCCGCGCGGCGGGACTCGAACCAATTCGTCCTACATTATAATCGGTATTACTCATACATTTCAACTTCACTATTTAGGCCCTAGATTAGACGGCGGAATAAACAGATGTGTCACTGTTTTATTTTTATACAACTTACCTATGTATTGTAAGAAGTTTGCTTATCTATTGACGGCTATTTTTAGAATTAGTATGACTGTGTAAGTTTTATTTATCCTACTAAGATTATAAATGCGAAAGTTTGTTCTGTTACTTCTTCACGCTCAAACTGCTGAACCAATTTTGATGAAATTTGGTGTGAAGAAAATTTAATCCTTGGATTAACACATAGGCTACTTTTTATCCTGAAAACAATTGTGGTTCCCGTGGAATACCTTCAAATTCTATGTTACTCCTTCACACTCCAACGACTGAACCGATTTTGGTGAGATTTACTATAAAGATACGTTAGACCTTGTATTAACACATATGTAACTTTTTATAGTCGGATTAGCCCAAAGCAGCTAGTATATAATATACACACATACAAACATACAAACTTTAGTCATTATAGTATTAGTTTATTATTTACACCGTAACTAGAAAAACGATAACAAAAGCGGGGATTGAACCAAGGACCGTTAGATTGAAAAGCATACGTTTGCCTACCGTAGAATTGCATATACTAGTTTAATAGTAGAACTGGATAATCGAGTTAACCCAAGAACAGACTTGCAAATACCAACAATCAAATTGAAAATTTGTCGATTAAAATTGTAAGTAGTTAATTTATATCAATTAGTCTAGTTTTATACATAAGCAGCTTATTTATAACTAGTGTAATTGAAATTAAACTCATTAAAAATTATATGCCTTCAATATAAAGACATAATCGAATGATAATTTTAAAATTAGCATTCATTGCAAATTGCATTATCATAATGTTAGACATTTATTTTGAGTCAGGGAAAAGATAATTATGTAAAATACTTATTTTCTAAGTTATTATAATCTATGGGAACGTACATATTTGATCTAAATTATCAATTACGTGATAAGCAAGACTAAGCTAAGTACATTTTAGATTTATAATTTATAGCACAAAACTAACCTAACCTAACAAAGTATTTATGGACACATAATTCTACATAAACTAATATAATATATTTTAAATGCAGAAACTTGTGTGTGTAAATGTGTATGTACGAGTATGTTACTTCTTCACGACCAAACAACTGAACCGATTTCGATAAAATGTATAGTTTAGGTCTAGGGAAAGTTAAAACGCCTGGATTAGCACATAGGCCACTTTTAAATACAATTATAAACATATGATTATTTTTGTAAATACATTAATAAAATCATATGATAAAAACATAGATTATGAAGAAAAAAAACTTATTCGAGTAAAAAATCTTATACTCTCAAAGAATATATTATTATACTACTGGCTGACCCGGCAAACGTTGTTTTGCCTTAAAAATAGATAATAGCCAATTCTCAGACCTACTGAATACCCATATAAAATTTGGTAAAAATCGGTCAAGCCGTTTCGGAAGAGTGCGGTAACTAACATTGAGACATGGAAATTTTATACATAGATTAGATGTTTTGATTAACTACCTACATATTATAAGGATAAAATGTTTGTCTTATCTGTACACATCAATTACTTAATCTCGTATGCAGTAAGGCATTGGCTACAGTGTGTATATTTAGGGCGGGTGCAGACGAGTGAGCCGAATTGCTTCAACAACTGGCCTTAATTTTAGGAATTGGCGTGATTATGTTGTTATGCAAAACAATGTCGATTGCTCACCAGTGTGTACCGAGCTTACTCTGCAGAAGGAAATATGATGTATTTTTTTAAGGCCGGCATCATTTATCGTTAAAATGTTGAAGGGAGGAAAGTAAAAACCCAGGTTTTTTTTTAGGTAAAATACTTCAATTATAGTAAATTATTTAAGAGTAATTTTCACTTTATTATTCTTAAGTTCTCATACATAAATTACAAGCTTTCAAAATTTTGGCCCAAATTTTCAATTAATCTGTCATAAAGCTGATTTTTTTTAGAATTTACATACCAAATAAATATACGCTTAAGAACTTTTTCTCGCAAGCCTCTTTCGCAATTGGGCAAATATTTTTTTTATTAAAAAAGGAGAAGATTCTTTATTCGACTAAATGTTTTTTTGTGTTTGTTACCTCATAACTACGCCATTTATGGACCTATATGTAGAATTAAAATAATATTATACACAAAATATCCCTGTTTTTTTTTTTCCAAAATATGGGCCCTTAAAAATTTCATGGAAATTGGTTCTATATTATATTTTTCAAATAGAAGTCGGTGTTTTAATTTTTTGACTTGTTCACTTATTCACTTATCAACAAATAAAATCAAAATCAGGCTAAGGACGTCATACAAAGAACTGCGCTTCGAAACCAAATCGTATAAACAATTTTTTTTACAAAACACCGTCATGAGATAAGAATCTAACGTCTCGATCGATTAGCGTACGATTATATCTGTTTACCGAGGTAAATATGTATTTATTACAATAATAATATATCATATACTTGAGGTCCGCTGGTAATTATAGAATAATAATAATAAATCTTGCTCTTGTAAGCATGTATGGTAATGGATACAGGAATGTGGTTCTTTCATAATAAACTAACAGTTTTTTAGAGTTCTCTTTGTTGCTAGACAAGTACTAGAATATTTATGAATTGAATATGTGTATGCGTATTTTATTGAATGAATAATTGTTAGATCATATTTAGACCAAATTAAGGAGAAGGCGAAAGTCATGTCGTATAGGGAGGTCAATTGGATTGGATTGGAGGATTTGGCCGAAGACAGAACTACCTGGAAAAAACTCCACAGACAGTGCCCAGCTCTTAAATATTGTATGAATAAATAATTTTTACTGTATACATGCATAATAAATTGTAAGGAAAAATATATTCTTAAAAACTGGTGGCATGAATTTACTGCTAGTCTAGTTTTTTGTCACATTTAACCTTTGACTCTTAATTATCAGTTCTAAACTATAAAAAACAATAATTGTTTAATGAAAATGTTATACGTATGGACGCTAATTTTACGCACAGACATATCAAACTTAAATAGCTTCGTAAATTTTTTCGTCGTTGAATAAAATACCTAAAATGTAATTCATTATAAAATGCAAGCAATACGATTTTGACATCTGATCGCGAACTAGTAAAAAGCGAATAGAATATCAAACTAGTTCTAATTTGTTTATGCAGAACCTCAATACCACACCCAACTAGATATTGAATTATAAAAATTATAATCAAACTCATCTTAATAGAGTGTTCAGCCTTGAATTACACTTCTATATACAGGGGTACTGGTGAAGATCGCAAAATCCTTTTGGGCACCTTTATTTTTTTTGAGAAAATATAAATTTTTGAAAAATCCTATAAAATCCTGTTTAAATGATAGTGTGGGTTATTTTTTTATTATAATTAATTCAGTGCTAAGAATCGTTAAGCCCGTCACACACGTAGCTATAATATATATTAAATATGCCGTGCTATAATATATATTACAGTAAGCTACCACACACGTCTAAGAAATATATATTATAGCTGCGTGTGTGATCACTTGAATATTTGTATAGATAATATATTGTAATATGCCTTGCTATAATTTATATTAATATATATTATAGCTACGTGTATGACGGGCTTTAGGGTTTCAAACTCGACTACGTAAAATCCTCGCAGTTTTTTTTAAATAGTCGTTTTGAAACACTAAACTGTTGTACTTCTGAATGTTATAAAGAAATTAAAACACTTCTTACTTTTGTTTGTAAATAATGATTACCTATTACAGTGGAACCTGGTTAAGTGAGATATCAAGGGACCTGCAATGTCGTTTCACTAATAGAGGTATTCCACTTACCCAGTGTCTCAGATATATAGGTATAAATAAATATCTGTCTCATTTACAAAGGGTTCCATTAATAGGACTAAAATCATTCGAGTTTGTAATCTCAATATTGTTAATTTTTAATTTTATAAAAAAAATATTTAGTGAAGTTTACTTACCTATTTGCCCTGCAGTTCAAATGCCTTATTTGCGTTTTTCGCACGTATTAAAGTCACCATTAAAACCTTACCAAAGTTAGTTAGTAACAAGAAATATAATAGTATTAACCCAGAATATCAGTCAATAGTAAATTCACCACCTGTTTGAATAGCTTCCAGCAACCGATTCAAAAGATTGATCACCACTAGAATTGATAACATTAAAAAGATCACTCGATCATTTTTGCGAGACAAGTTTCATTTGGTTCAATTCGCTGCCTATCGTCAAATGACATGACTTGTATGAAGATGTCATAAACTGTCGACAGAACTTTTTGAAAAATTTTGTCATCATGCGTTTCATGTTAATTGAAACGCACAAGCCGATTCGCTTCGACCTTCCTTGTGAGGAGTGCAAAACTTTGGATTTCTCTTCTTAAGTCCCTGTTTCCTGAGAAGTAACACCTGAGGTCTTCAAATCTAGAGTTAATAGGTATTTTCTAGGTAAGCGTGTAACATCGTAAATCATAGTATTGTTTAACACCAGGCAAACAGAAGTGAATTCAAATTGTACAAGTAGATAGACTGGTTAAAAAGATTGGATCATTTAAAATATTATATTATATACATAAAAACGAGGTGTTTATGTATATAATAGTTAAGTTAAGTTTGATACTCGTATGTCTGTGGTACCGTAGCTTGCGCATGGACAGATATTGATTTTTTATTTTTGTTTGAAGTTCTGCAAACATGTAAAAGAAACGTATCCATTGAATGACATATCTTTACCTACACCACAATATGGATATCAAATAAAAGAGCTTGTTGAGTAGAATATATAAATTATGATACATTTCGAAAGCAAAATAGTTGTATACACAATGTCTTTAAAATGTTTAAATATTCGCCGAGTGGTGACATTCAGAGAGAAACTAAATTACTACTACTAAGAGAAAAGAAGGTATATTATGTTATATATGTGTATATTATGTACAGCTGACTAAACGGGAGTGCGGATTTCTTTGTCTGGCAAATATGGTTCCCTCCCACACAGCAACCGGTACTGCGCCGACGTGAGACTTTTACACAGTTTCACTAAAAAGTATATTTAAAAAAAATACAGAAAAACCTGCCCATTTGATCTTACTTTTTGAACCTTTTCTCTCAAAACTAAAGTATTTTATTGTAAGTGAATTTTAATAATATTATTGTTTGAAATTTAATAATTGCACAAGTAAAGACTTTTAATGTAAATTAGACATTTATATTTTAAATTGTATTACGAACTGACAATTGTAATCTTGCATGCCTGACTGTAAAAATAGAGAGAAAAATAGTATTGTAACACCACATTTGCAGGAAACAAATGAAATTGAATGTTATTTAATGAATATTATTTGTAATTCAATATCATGACGGTCTTAAAATTGTGTTTATATATATATATATGGCCTGGAATAAATATCATTTTATTGATTGTCGATCAAATAAATAAACTTTTTATTTTGCACATTACAAGTTCACTTTATTTTGTATAATTATACTACACTACCATATTTGACTGTATAGTCAAAACATAGTATATAAACCAAAATCAAAAATCAAAAAACGTTTATTTTGTCAAAGGTTACATAAAGATTAAAAGTAATAGGAATCCAAAGGCTCCCAAGTAGTTTTAAAAACTGTGTTATGGGAGCCAATGGCTTCTCCCAAGCTTAATCTACGTTAACAATGAACTTATGCTAAAGTACTATACTATATAAGATAATTTACGCTATTTATACTAAAATAAAATAAAAAAATAGACTAAAGCCACAATACTAATACTAAAATATATCACCCGTTAACATTGTGTGTGTGCGCGAAACCTTCACCTCTATATACATCGCCGCAGGATATCGCTAATCTCGCCAGACCAAACATAAGGCTTATCTAAATTCTAGGCCATGGCATAACGGCCTCATTCAAAAGCCGAATATGCGAGTCTTATTTTGGCAGTGCGGTGTCAAATATTAAGCAGCCAGTGAACTGAAGCTTTGAGTCGTTCACCCGATATTAGGAGCGAGTATGTTAAATATTTGAGACAGATTTTATTGCATGGTGTTTTTTGTCTAAATTGTTATATTTTGCTACCAAATGCCAAATCATATAAAATTATACCTACAAAAGAGATATAACATGTTTTTAATATATTTACACTCGCTTTAATTATGGTGAATTATGTCCTAAATCTTCCCTCTTGAGAGAAGGCTTCGAGATCCAGCAGTGGGAGTGTCCCAAAACACCTAGGTTAGTAGTGCCTATAGCTCGGCTAGCTAAGGTGATTTGACGCGATCATCGATGTTAAGCAACGGTCGATGCGGACGGTGTTTGGATGGATGATTGCAAGTATTCACGATTCACAATATTGTCGTTTTAAAAGTGGCATTTTTATCTGTGCCATGGGTTGGATGACACGTTAGATTGTAGGTCCCGTCTGTTAGCCATATTATGAGCAGTCGTTAAGCCAAGTCAGAGGCCTTCGGGTGGCATGAAAACTCTCAACAGTAGAGCTTGGACACTTAGTTCATACGCAGAAGAAAAAAAAAGTGGCATTTTATCTGTGCGCTACCATGGGTCGGATGACAAATCTTAAATTAAATTGTAGGTCCCGTCTGTTAGTTAGTACAAGCAGTCGTTAAGACAAGTCAGAGGCCTTCGGGCGGCTTGAAAACTCTCGACACCAGAGCTTGGCCACTTAGCTCATACGAAGAAGAAGAAATAGCAATTCTCACACGTGGACTGGTCGCGTCACGTTGTAACATTACATGTACATACTCGTACATACTTATAGTAGTTGCACTACTGTTTATTTGTTTGTCATTGACACTTATTTGTCTTCTTCACCTACATAGCTAAGTATCACGTTGTTGGAAAGAATAGAAGGTGATTTTGTTGTGTTGCAATGCATTGATACTGGTAAAGGTAGGTAAATACATTCTAATTCGTATGTTCGAAAAACAGCTCAGCCTTTTTGAATAATGTTTGTCTAACCGGCTATCACTTACGTTTATTTTGTCGAAAATAAACGTAAATGATAGCTGGTTATACAAAAATGATTCAAATATGCCTTACAAAAGTTTAATATAGCCTTTTTGAGTCTTTGTTTTTAATTGTAACGCTGGGCTGGTACGTCGTGCAACGGATATCGCTTGCAATACAGTGAGGGAATGCTGCCAGCGTTTTTAGCTATTTACCACGCGGTGATCAATATGCATTTACGAACAATATATATTGTTTTTCTACGCGGAATTAGATTTTTGCTTTTTTCGATTATATTAAAGTAAATAGTAAATTGTTTTTTTAAGTAAGGGTTATTTCGTCTTAACTTGTTGTGCTGAATGAACAAGAAATCTAATTGTTTTCTGGAATATATGATTGTCACGATACGATTACGACCAGTCACAAATATTTCTTTTTCGAAAAGTTCTAACAATTCAAAACCACCTTACTGTCTTTAAAGCAAGAGTGAGCCGGTTTCTTCTAGGCAAGCACGTTCCATCCTAGACCGCAATGTCACTTTACATCATGTAAGTTGTGGTCAAGCGCAAGCTTATTATGCATACAGAAACAAATATCTTAATAGAACACAAACAATCTTACAGAGAAGCAACAAGAAATTTAAAAATAATTTATCAAACGCGATTTAGAGTTTGCAAAACTTTCAAGGCCAAAATACATAATGCAAATAGAGAAGTGAACAAAATGTACAGAAACATGAAATAATGTAACACTTGGGTGTGAATTTTACACCTGATTCGTGACAGATTTACCAATCTATTTTCAAATACATACAAACATACATTGCGTATATTAAGTATTCTATCATGGTACTGTATCTGTGCGCCATGTCATACCTATACGCGCGTATGTCATATATGTGCGCCAGCATCCTCACTTAAAAGGCTAAAATATATATTTTTTTTTACACATTTCACACATGGCTGGTTAGCCCCATACTGAACCATTTCTAGTTCGTATTATGATAGCTGACACAACTGATATACTACATATACATACATACGTATTTTATATAGATACATATTTGACATCCAGACCCACAGCCAACAAATTTAGTTTAGCACAAAGATGATGGCCGGGCCAGGAATCGAACCCAGAACCTTCTTATTGGCAGTTCGGCATGGTAACCTTTACGCCAACGAGGTCGTCAACTTGTGAAAATATTTAGTATATTATCCCCAACGGTCCTTATAACATAAGTAGATAACGTTGCAAAAGCAGTAGTATGAGCGACCGGACCGAGAAACAACTATTATCCAATTGTGTGCACCCGGCACATAAATCTCAATGGAAACTGATGCCCTAATAGGGCCTGCCCTTTCCCATACACCACCGGTTATACTTATCTAGGTAGGTATCGAGCGGACTCACTCTCTTTGCAACTACTTGTTAAACCTTGATAATCTGATTAGATTTATCAAATATTAGTAAGGATCTCTTTTTATTAAAAAAAAAAGTAGTGTGAAAGTAGCCCCAGTGAGGGAGAAAATAAAGAGTGGAAGGTTAGCGTGGTCACAGAATAATAACTTGTACTTTAGCGTGGTATGGGCATGTGATGCGTAGAGAGGAGATGCATGTTAGTAGGAGATGTATGGAAATGGAAGTGCAAGGAAGAAGAGCAAGAGGCCATGAAATTTATCATAAGTTACGTATTTCGCTAGCTTTCAAGTGATACAGGTATCTGTTGCGAAAAAATATGTCATCTGCCTTTTTGTAGCGCCAGCCATCTTGGTCCTTTCATTGAACATAGCTACGAACACTCTTGCCGAATAGACTTTACAAATAATAAAAATTGGACATCACACAGACACACACACACACAGCACGTCATACTTATAACATCCCGTCGTATTTGTGTCGGGGATTAAAAATGCATTACAGTAATTTGTTGATATGTCAAATGATAACAATCGTGCCAATAGTCTTGATTAATAATAATAATATATAAAAAAAAGGTAAATACTAGTGGGACGTAGATAACTAAAGATATAAACAAAATGCTTTAAAAAAAAATCGAAATTATTACAGTTGGTATGAAAACTAAATTGTAGGAGCAATGTTCGATGAAATATGATTTCCAATTTTTCCCTAAACGTTTTCGTAGTTGTAAAATCCTTCAGTCATCTCAATAAGCTGATAACTAAATTCATTTATCGCATAATACGTATATCGTAGTTCCAAAAATCCTCCAGAGACATCTCGTAAGCCAATAACTAAATTCATATATCGCAAATACGTAGAAATACTCGAGAAAGAGAAAGCTAAGAAATTTAAAAAAAAACGCTAACACAGATAAAAAAAGGCGCGCCAAAATCCAAAATGGCGAACTGTCCGTTGACAGGTGTGTTCGGATACGCAGGCACGCGCGGCACGCGGCGCCCGGTGCTATTTCCGAACGAAAGTGTTCCTTTTTCAAACTCCCATTCAGAGAGCGTGACACTTGCACCAAAGAGTTTTTGTTTTTTTCGAGAGTTGGCATAGGCCGCCTCATTAGAGGTGGGATTGCGACTATCTGACCGTGAGGTATGCGATCTTTGCTACTTGTGACTTTCACAAGGTGGTCCTGAACATTGTTTAATTTGTATTCTTAGTTGTCTTTTCTATGAAATTAGTCGAATAACGACCTCGTTGGCGCAATGATTACCATACCAGACTGCCAATCAGAAGGTTCCGGGTATGGCCCATCTTTGTGCCTAACCAAATTTGTTGGCAGTGGGTCTGGGTGTTAAATATGTATATATATAAAATATGTATATGTAGTACATATATCAGTAGTGTTAGCTATTATAATACAAACTAGTAGAAATGGTTCAGTATGGGGTTGACCAGCCGTGTGTGAAATGTGTCTTATATTTATTTATTTATTTACTTATGGTTTCCTCAAGATGTTTTGATAATAATATAATAATTTGTAACAATGATTTAAAAATATTATATTTAATATATCGAAAGTATCTACCTATCAGATCACTTAAAGTTAAACGCACGCTTAATCTTGTGTTCCTTAAATATATCATTTCATAAGCCAATATTGTAACAAATATATCAGACTTATTAATGCCACCCAAAATATATTACTTTCTCTTTTACTCGTGCACAGCTATCTTTGTCGCACGACAGAAATATACGGAATCCTTTTAATCCTCTTTATAGAAAACAGACGGAGACAGGTTTGGGGTAGGTCAGGAATTCAGGATTAGAAGCACAAAATTACATTTTGTTTCTATTTAAGTTTAAAAAAAATATAATCTAATTTATAAAATTTCCATGATACAATGTTAGTTACCGTACTTCTCCGAAACGGCTAGACCGATTATTACCAAATTTCATATGCGTATTCAGTAGGTCTGAGAATCGGCTACTATCTATTTTCCATACCCCTAAGTGATAAGGCAAAACAACGTTTGCTGGGTCCGCTAGTACCTATATAAATATCAGTTTTGTATACGCTTACAAACATTCTAGTTTTTTAAGAAATTAAAAATAGTTTTTTATTTTTTATTAATAGTTTTGCTTATTATAATAGTATTAAATAAATACGCATGTTCTCAATTTTATAAAAAAAAGATTATTAAACTGATACGGAATAAAAAAACACAATTATGTAAAAAACAAACATTTAAGGCGAATATACATAGGGGCAACCATCAACCAGCAACCAGGAACCAGCAACCATCAACCAGGAACCATCAACTATCGACCAGGAACGGCATACCGTTTACGATTTATAGCGAAAAATCTCTAAAATCAAGATTTCGCCTTAAAACAAGAACACCTAAAACTAAATCTGGCCTAGTCAAGTTTAATATGTATTTAATAAATGGAAATTAAAACAATAGTAGCTATTAGTTAAACGCTCTTGACCCATATTATATTGCTTATTCCATTGTGATAATATTCGATATATGATAAAACCTGACAGATCTGTGTAAAAGTTTAATCAGGTGCTCACATTTTACAATTTAATATCATTGTTTATGTACTTAACGACAAAAAAGGTCATTCGGTGATCGACTCAATATTTAGATTCATATTTTCAGTGTCCTATTCTAGACCTTAAATATTAAGAAAATTAAAATTCTAGAAATTTATGGCAACATGTCAACCATTGAAATGCGATAAAAAACAACCACATCTTTTTTTTTTTTTTTTACACATTCACACACGGCTGGTTAGCCCCATACTGAACCGTTTCTAGCTCGTATTATGGTAGCTAACACAGCTGATATACTACATATACATACATACATATTATATATAAATACATATTTAACACCCAGACCCACAGCCAACAAATTTAGTTAAACACAAAGATGTTGACCGGGCCGGGAATCGAACCCGGAACCTTCTGATTAGCAGACCGGCATGGTAACCTTTACGCCAACGAGGTCGTCAAACTCACGAGTATTATGCGATTCTTTTTTACTTTTCGGCTAACTAAGGTGATCTGACGCGATCATGACGCGGTGACCATGCATAAGATGGTCATTTAAAAAGTGTTATTTTTATCTGTTATGTTGGACAATAAATTATATGTTAGGTTTCGACTGTTAGTCATAATACAGAGGCCTTCGGTAGCGCCTGTAGCTCGGCCAGCTAAGGTGATCTGACGCGATCATCAAAGTTAAGCAGCGGTTGACGCGGACAGTGTTTAGATGGGTGACCCACGTACAAGACTGTCGTTCTTAAAGTGGTAGTTTCATCGGGGCGCTACTGTAGGTCGGATGACACGTTCAATTGTAGTTCCCGGCTGTTAGTCTTAATAGTACCTGGTAGACCTACCTTCCTAGCTAGATCGATTTATCGCCCCCCAAACCATGAAAATCGTTAAAAAAAAAAACAAATCAAATTCGTTTATTGTGTATACATCTTAGAGTTAGGTACATAGAGTAATGTTTATAGGTATGTGAGTGGAGGGCTGTGTCGTACCTGAGAAAGTCGCTGTGCTCTGTGTTAGGTACCTCAAGGGGCCTGTAATGCAGAGCAGCAGAGATCTCACACTACGATAAATAATAATAATAATAATAAATTTATTTGCACAAAAATCTTACGAAATAGCTTACATCGAGTTAAAGTTAAAAATTAATCTTAAGCTAATTTACTTAAATGCTAACTCGGGGGGCGCTGTACTCCACACTAGGATCGACCTGGGTCGTGGAGTTCAGGCTCTTCCTTACGTATAAAAAAATATTTTAATACAAGAATTTCACAAAGAACTTTTTAAATATGTAAATAGTAGGTAGGTTACTTATTAGATACAGTTATAGCACATCGTTGGAGCCGATTCCGAGATTCCAATTACATATATACAAGAATTGCTTATTTAAAGATATAAGATAACCACAGAAATCGCCTCTGGTTGAGCTGTAGCAGATTTGCATTCAGTAAAGCAGCACGCAGTTAAACTCGCGTTTATAAAATCATAACAATTTATTACATCGGAGCAACAGACACAGTAATTGAACCACTTTAGACAGCGAGTTGTTTTTATGCGCTCCGGGGGTTACCATAGGCTCTATCATGGGCTTAGCATTACTTTGTATAAATATTTTTTATTTAAAGTAATGAATGTCATGAAACCAATGTTAGAAAAAATAATATGTTATTATAGTAGTTACGAGTATATCATTTTATTTGTGTTTCTTGAAACTCTTTGAAAAAGTCACAGAATAGTAAAAAAAAACACAGTAATATTAATGTTTTATTTCAATAAACATGTGTAAAAAGTATATCAAATCACTTTTTATTCTTAGAACTTATATTTAGGTACCTTGTTATGTACAAACTCATGCATACACAGACATAAGTTGACAAAAACATAGCTACAAATTACCTACCAGGCAGAGGTGATTTGAAATCTGAAGAGGAAATACAAAAACGTTTTCATTCATTGACAGACAGACAAGTTTTTTTTTACATTCAATGGGTTTGCGCTTGATCTCAATTCACCTGATGGTAAGTGATTGGTGATTTAAAGTGGAGCGCGCTTGCCTAGAAGAAACCAGTTCACTCTTGCCTTGAAACCCCCTAGATTATAGTTATCAGAGAACAAGGTGTTTGGGAAAGTTTTCCACACCTTGGGTAATCGAACAATGAAGTCAATTTCCAAATTGGCCTATGATTAAATAGATGAATCTTAAAGAGACCTAAATGGTTAAAATATCTTTATAATACCAATGGTAGCCCCCCGCGCAATGGTTGCTATATTTAAATTGATGCAGTTCTCTGTGTGGCGCCTCCACTGAATATAATATTCAATCAAGCTCGTGCTTTATTCCAACTGCATATTATATTGCTGAGAACTAAACATGTAAACTCGTACAATACTAATTATATTCTTCTTCTTCTTCGTATGAGCTAAGTGGCTAAAATCTAGTGTCGAGAGTTTTCAAGTCGGTCGAAAGCCTCTGATTTGGCTTAACGACTACTTGTACTAAGAATCACAGCCAGGACCTACAATTTAACGTATCATCCGATCCACGGTAGCGCCTAGATGAAAATAACACTTGAAAAACGAGAGTATTGTTCATGGTCGCCCGTCCAAACTATCCGCATGGACCGCTGCTTTCAGATTACCTTAGCTAGCCGAGCTACAGGCGCTACTATTAAATACTCGTATCATGATTCGTATTTTTTTTCACACGCGGATGGTTAGCCCCGTATCAAACTATTTCTAGTTTTTATTATGGTTGCTAACACAACTGATATAGTACATGCGATAAACTGTTTATGTATGTATCATAAATACTTTATCGACAGCCAACAAATTTAGTTCATCACAAAGACGTTGGCCGTGCTTAAAATCCAACATCAGTACCCTCTGGTTGACAGTCCGACATGGTTACCATTAAGCCAACGAGGTCGTCTATATCATTAGCTTGGTCGAGTTGTACTCTTATTTTTAGGGTTCCGTACCTAAAAGATAAAACGGGATCCTATAACTAAGCCTCCGCTGTCTGTCTTTCTCCAGGCTGTATGTCAGAAGGTGTTCATTTTAAATAGTTTTTACTCGATCTTTATAACGATATTTGGTAGACCCTCTATACATTCAAAGAATATTAAATTATTTATACAATTAATAAATAAACTATAAAATATTTCAAAAAATAAAATTTAAGGGGGCCTTCCATACAACAATGGAACCCTTCATGCGAGGCCAACTCGCACTTGGCTAATTATATATTTTATATCATAATTATGTATTCAAATCAAGTTAAATAATATAGCTGGCTGATAATTAATTCTGATATTTATGTGTATTTAATTCCATTTATTTAACTTTTCATTTATTAACTAATTTAATTTTCTATAAATATTATTACTATTATTTTATTTTATGCCATTTAATATTTGTATCGGTTGACAAAAATTTTATGTTTTTATTATTTTCTGTATGGACCTAGTCTGAAATAAATGATGATTTGATTTGATTTTAATTTTGATATTAGTTATGTATTTCACATTGGTTACTAATTAAGCTCTTAGATCGCGAGCCAGGCGGTTTATTAATTACATGAAAGTACTTGGAATGTACTATAAATAGCATTAGAAAAACACGCGCTAGACCAGAGAGATACCTAGCGGATGTAGATATTTTAGACGGGGAGACAGGAGTAGAATTTAATTACTAGGCACAAGACAAAAATACCGTGTTTTTTCTGGGAAAAAATTCGCATTTCTTAATCTATTTATGTATTTTCGCAGTCACGATGAAAAGGGTTAAATTTAGTAAATTTATCTTTTTCTACATTGGGTTTAAAGGTGCGATACCAGTATTGAGATATTTCAGAGTTAGCGTTGAATTTTTGACATGGATTGAATGGAATTGCTGTTACTAATTTACTTTTTACGAACCAAAGAAAAAACATCATTTTTTTATATTTCAATTAATATTTGTTGCGGCAAAAATAATGATTCATGTGCTATTCCAGGATGTGTATATTTAATATTATCATACTTTATTTTACGTATCTATTCATTCGTATTATAATTACTAAATTTTAGTTAAAACAATAGCGTTCTTTTTTTAATAAGTTATCGTTAGCTGCGAATAATGTTTGCTGTATAAGGTTTTATTTGTATCTATATTTTCGGAGACAAAATAAACAAGTCGACCCACAGTTCCCCAACTATTTATAACTTGAATTGCCCATACCAGGAACCCAAGGACAACCGGCAAGAGAAGCGGTTTGAGGAGTTTGGACCTTTGAAATAACATCTCACTCACAGTCCTAACGAAGCCTAATCACGGGAAAAGCTTTTTTTTTATTTATCGTAAACTGTTGGTGACCCCTGAAAACGGCGTAGATAACGTGTGTGTATGAGTGTCTGTTTGTTGCAACGTATCGCTCGAGTGACGAACCGATTATAATATAGTTTATTTTTTTATTATAATAATAACATAATAATAATGTCACATATAATTACGTACGTCCAATATAAGATTAAATTTATAACACGTCACTTATAATTAAAAATAAAAACTACACAAACACGAAAAACAACTAAAACAGACTATGATGATGAGCTCCCCGCGCGGCACTGAAGGTCCCCAAAATGCTGGCGGCGTTACCCCGTTATTTAGTTCATTTTATATGAGAGTTTGTCGGAAAAGAGTTTGACTAGTTTTTATTATTATGAATTTTTAATACAGAATGACGGGCACCAAAACATTTTCTTTCAGAGGTTTCCTACATTTTTTATTTACACTTGTATAAAAGAGTTTTTTTCCGCTTAGAATCTAGTTACTAAGAAATAAGGCTAAAGAATATTACTAAGCTGTTGAAATTGTTAAAAACACACAATTTATTCATATAATTATAAAATATATAGAAAACGAATACAAAAATAAATACTAGCTTGTAAAGTTAAAAGCTTAATTCAAGCTTATAAAAAATAAACATATAACTAAGCTTTTATTAGGACAATAAGTTTGCAACGGTCAGATTTATATCTGTGTGCGTTATAATTATAAAATATCTAATAAATATATGATGTTAACAGTAAACTGAGGATACCGCAGTGAATCACGCGGTGCTCAGTGAAGGTTAACTGGTTCTGGTTGCAAAAACAATACCTATTTGTTATAACATCTTGTATTATAACAGCTTAGGTTATTATAAAGATTATGTCAACGCGTTTATAATACTACTTATATCATAAATGCGCAAGTGTATAAGTGTGCTTACTTCTTCACACTCAAACCGCTTAACCGATCAAAGTTGGTTATACCTATATTTATATGGTTTTTATGGTTCATTATACCTAAATTCACATCAAATTTCATTTTGATGAATTGAATTTGATGTGAATATAGGTAAGACCTTGGATTACCACATAGGCTGCTTTTTATCCCTAAAACAATTGTGGTTCCCGTGGGATACGCAAATAGCTTCAAAGTCTATGTTACTCCTTCACGCTCCAATGGCTGGACTGATTTTGATGAGATTTACTATTAAGATAGTTTTGACCTTTGATTAACACATAGGTAAGCGCAGTTAGCACCTTTTGGTTACGATACTCTAAAACAACCGCTTCAATTTTAAATAATGTATGTAGGTATGCAAATAAAGGCTAAACTAAAACCATAAACCTAGACCACGGTCGTCGACAGCAAACGGTATTCCTCAGATTATACCTACACTAGCAGACCACCCCGGCTTCGCATGGGTTATATATAACGTCTTTTTATACACATTTTACGAAGGATCTCTGATATTTTTTACACAAAATATAGCCTATGTTACTCGGGAATAATGTAGCTATTTAACGGTGAAAGAATTTTTCAAATCAGTCCAGTATTTTCGTAGCCTATAAAAACCTCAATTCTTTTTCATTTTCAATATTTTTCTTTGCAATTTAGAATGTCTAGGGGTTTTCGAGAGTTTGAGTACATATGTACATAAATTAAATTTGTACTTAACGAGAAAATAGCGTGGCTACTAACTTCACAAAATTGACCTTCTTAATTTGGTCGGGTTATTGGCTGCTAACTTTGACTGCCAACTTCACACCGGTTATTTGCGTCAAACAAACAAACAGTCAAACTTTTCCTCTTTATAATATTAGTGAAGAAGTATAGATGTACTATAATGCACCTATACCTACACAAGTAATATAGCATTCGTACAAACTGTAAATATATGAACAGCTGGTATACGAAAGGTCTTCATGCAAATATCAACAGACTAGACAGTATAACAATAATAATTATATTGTAACAATTACTAGAATTTTACAATGCACTTTTTTACATATGTATTACAGTTAGGCATTTGACCGACAGGGTGCGTTGGTTGGAAACTCCATAGGCTACTGACACTCAGGCATAAGGTGAAGCATACCTAGTCTGTAAATACAGGCTCTCAAGCAGACGGAGCAGGTGCTTGGCGACAGAATATTCAACTTAGAGTTGGTTGCGAGCTCTAAAAGAAATCGGTGAACATACATAAAAAAAAAAATACATACAGTCGAATATATAACCTCCTCCTTTTTTGAAGTCGGTTAAAAATGCCTCATAGTTACATTATGAGACGACCTCGTTGGCGTAAAGGCTACCATACCGGACTGCCAATCAGAACGGCTGTACGAAACGTATAGAACTATAAGTTTTATTGCATTTATAATGACAATAAAATACTTTTATCTACACTAATTTTAGTGTTATATAAAATATTAAATTTATAAAAGGTATTGACATGTAAATTTAAATTTTAAGAATAAAAAACTTTGACTTTGACTTTGAGGGTTCGGTTCCCGGTACGGCCAATATCTTTGTGCTAACTAAATTTGTTGGCTGTAGGTCTAGGTGTCAAATATTTATCTATATAAAATATGTATGTAAGTATATGTAGTTTATCAGTTGTGTTAGCAAATATAATACGAATTGAAATGGTTCAGTATGGGGTTAACCAGCCGTGTGTGAAATGTGTCTTAATATTTATTTATTTATTATGGTTTTCTCACGATGTTTTCCTTCCCCTAAAGCTCAAGCTTCCTTCTGTTATAATTGTTCTTAGCTTTAACAGTTTCTGATATAAGTTTTCTTTCTTTCTTTCTTTTTTATATAAAATGCATGCATCGATATCATTAACATTTCAAAAGAAATAGGTTAACTCCGTAACAGATAATTTCCCACGACTCAACTTAGATTAACTTATATTTTAAACAGCCGTATTAAAGTTTTCTCTCGTTAACTTAGCATAACTTAATGCTACGTATTTGCCCGCCTGATTGACGGATAGTGCTCAAGTAGAGGTAAGTATAAATCAACGAATGACAGAACTAGTTTCTCTTGGCTTTACTTAGCTAAGTTGGCATTAAGTAAATAGCTGCTTGATCTATTTGAAGTGATGCGACCTCTTATTAAATGCTCAGGTTAGAATACCAAGTTACTTTAAAGCACCAGAAGAAAGTTTTTTTGATTATAAGTTATCTATATTAAATATACAAGTATAATGTATGTGTCTTATCTTCGACAAAACTAATTCTAACTTAAGTTGTACCAAAGGTAAATAAATTGAAAACCGTCACATATTTACATGGATCAACGAAAAAAATACGTGTATGATGGCACGTTAAATAATAGGTCCCGTCTGTACAAAAAAAATAATATCTGTAATGTCTGTAAATTTTAATACAAGCTGTATTAATCGTTAAAGACTAAAGTAAAGTGATGTCAAGCCCAATCAGGCCCTTAGGTGGCTTGAAAACTCTCGACACCAGAGCTTAGCAACTTAGCTCAAACGAGGTAAAAAAACAATATTTTCCCGATTCTTCAATCCTCAGCCAAATCCTTGACCCACCTACAACATCACTGTCTCATAAATACATCAATTAAAGGTATTTCTCGTAATAAGACATTATGACTTATACAATGTGTTTGTTTGTCTGACAGTGTCGGAGTCTGAAATGGTAAAATATATGATTAATTCTATCGAAAAATCAAGCTCTAACATATTTTTTCTCTATTTATTGTAGAATGGCAGCCATTTTGTTTTTTTTTTGGCACTGGGCGCTTGTATTATTGTACGAGTATATTCCGATCGCATCATTGAACATTCTCCCGAGAATCAGGTGTTATATGAGCAGTCGAGTGGGAGTGAGACAGCCTGTAGGTAAACAAATAATTGCCGATGCCCTTGGCCTAAACAAACTCCAATTATTATGACGCGAGGAACACTCGCTTACAGAAGTGGTTCAAGCAATATTCTATATTTATAATATTCCGTTTGACATTTAATTATATTTAATTTTAGTATTTCAATGACTGATTTAGTATTTTTTTTATGATTTTGATTGTTTAATATGGACTATGTCTGAAATATATGATTTAAATTTAAATATTGTTGTTTGTAGGAAGTATGTCGGACTGCGAAATAAGGCGCAGTATTAATATTGAAATTATTTATTTCAGAAATTGATCCATACAGTGATATTAAATGAAAATAACGTTATGAAATTAAACTAAGCCGCATACCTATTTTCCATTAAATGCAAAATATATTAAATACCACAAATATTAATACTGTTCAAAAATAACAAATAAAATACTAAATAAAATAAGAAAATGACAAATAAATTTAAAAAAAAAATTTTTTTTTGAACAAAAGTAATAATGTGAGGTCTCAATGTGATTTCCTCCGGTGGAGGAAATTCTCCGTCTACCACTAGTACGGATTTAATTTTAAAAACAATTTACAGTTATATTGAATACCATTGAGCTGTTCATATAACATCATTGTTGAATACACGAAAAAATATGACCGTTACTACGGCTTTTTATGTAATTTAAGTTTGATCATTAAAACTCAAGTACGTTACTATTTGCACTTTAGATTATCAAAATTATATAGGAATCTATAATAATCTGAAAGCTTTTATGTTCGTCAATAATTTCTTAAACAACTTTGTACTCAACTGTACGTCTGTGATTATAAGAGGAAAACCATAGTATGTATGTATGACGATTTGTTTTATTACGATGATTTATTTCAGTGAACTCTGTTATCTTCAGGTAAACGAAACATTATTTATATTGAGGCAAAGGTGACGAGGTTCAAGGTCAAGCCACGAGGTGTTATAGAAAATGTATGCACAAAACTTTGGGATTATCTACCAAAGGTACTGTTGCTGTATCACTTTATAAGAAGAATTTTGAAGAATTTTCAGCTTTTATACTATGACGAAGGTCAGGGCGTCACTGGCTCTTAGGCTATTAGGTCGATCTTCAAATAAAGATTAAATAAAGTAAAGCTAGTGCTAATCCACACATAACTTGAAAACAAGTAATTGTTGTACTGCTGGGATCGAACCAGGGGCCGTCTGATTGAAAAGCAGACGCTATTACCACCTAGCCACACTTGCTTTATTAAAGCGAGTGTGGCTCGGTGGTAATATCCTCTGTTTTTCAATCAGACGGCCCCTGGTTCGATCCCGACCCTACACCAATGACTTGTTTTACAAGTTATGTGTGGATTTGCACTCGTTTTACGGTGAAGGAAAATATCGTGAGGAAACCGGCACGTTTGAGGACCACAATATCCGATGACGTGTGTCATCTACCAACCCGCACTTGGCCAGCGTGGTGGATTATGGCCTATATTTCTCTCCTCGTGAGAGAAGGCCCCGAGTCCCAGCAGTGGGAACGTATAGTGGGCTGCTTATGCTATGCTATGCACACTCGCTTTGAAACAAATAAACTACGAGTATACTAAAATTAAATAAGTTTATCCGATTAGGAGTTACAATGCCACAAACAAATACACGTCAAACTTATAAGACTCCGTCGTTTCTATGTCGGGTGTTAAACATTTACTTCTTCTTCTTCTTCGTATGAGCTAAGTGGCCAAGCTCTAGTGTCGATAGTTTTCAAGTCGTCCGAAGGCCTTTGACTTGTCCTAACGAATTGTACTAAAACTAACGGGATCTACAATTTATCGTGTCATCCGACCCACGGTAGCGCTCATATAAAAATGCCAGTTTAAAAACGACAGTCTTGTGCATGGTCACCCATCCAAACACCGACCGCATCGTCCGTTGTTTAGCTTGAGTGATCGCGCCATATCACCTTAGCTAACTGAGCTACAGGCGCTATACCTGGAGGTTATTTAAAAACAGCGAACTAGAATAAATAAAATAGTAACTTGGCCGTTGAAATGGTTCCACGCGTAGTCGTAAAATACCTCGGTGGGCGGGGCAAAACAGCTACCCGCGCGCCCGCGTTGCGTCACATGGTGTGGCACGGCACTAATCGCGTGCGAGCTTTGAGTGTTTGTGTTTCGTTGGGATAGCAGTATAATTGTGTGCGTAGATGGATACAAATTCTAAGCAGAAGTTGTATGGAATTACTCTTCCGTTTATTCTAGTTCGCTGTTTAAAAATTACTAACATTTGCGACGACCTCGTTGGCGTAAAGCTAGTTCAGTAAGTTACCATGCCGGAATCGCAATCTGAAGGTTCCGGGTTCGATTCCCGGCCCGGCCAACATCTTTGTGCTTAACTAAATTTGTTGGCTGTGGGTCTGGGTGTTAAATATGTATCTATATAAAATATGTATGTACTATATGTAGTGTATCATTTGTGTGAGCTACCATAACACGAACTAGAAATGGTTCAGTATGGGGTTAACCAGTCGTGTGTGAAATGTGTCCTAATATTTATAATATTTATTATAATTATAATTTACTGACACTACAAACTCATAAACATTTACTAAAAATACCAGAAATCGTCAATTAGTCATTAATCCATCCTGCTGTCGTAGGAAGTTTGACAATCACTTCCGAGCCGTCATACTATAACTACCTATGTAGGTAGATACTAAGTATTCACCTGCCTACGTAACCAATGATAATATCTTACTTGATGGCGCATAGCCATAACCCTCTTCCGAAAAGTGATTCATCACTTACTCTTTCCGTGCGTTGTACCGCACTTATGTATTTTATCTTTTCCAATATTATAAAGAGGAAAAGTTTGATTGTTTGTTTGTTTGACGCGATTTTTTCGTATTTTTTGCTATATATCAATAACGGCAGCTGCGCTAGACATCTAAAATTTCACAAAATGTACAAATTTATATTAGCTATTAAATCAAATTGTAAAATGTAAATATTTGAGAAAAGCTCGCATACACCAAACAGATTCTTAATTAGTTTTTTACTTGATCTTTACAATTCACAGAATATTGAATTAAATTAAAAAATAAATTAAAAATAATATTTAACGGAGGTTCTCATACAGCAATGGTATGGAACCTTTTATACGCGAGCCTAACTCGCACTTGATCAATTTGTTTTTCAAGTTTTGTAGATTTGCACTCGATTTACGGTGAAGGAAAACATCGTGAGGAATCCGACATGTTTGAGGACCACAATATCTGATAACGTCATCCGCCAACCCGCACTTGGCCAGCGTGGATTATGGCCTACTACTCTCTTCTCGTAAGGGAAGGCCCCAGCAGTGGGAATGTAGGCTGCTTATGCATGCATGTAAATTACTTAATCAAGAGTTAAAGAAAACACGCCAAAATGAACACGCCAAAATTAAAATACTGACACCACGTAGAATACTTCCGTCCTGCTCTACCTCAAGGACAGATTATAGCTCTGTCCTTAACTTATGTACTCAGGCGACAAGTCGAGAGTCTCGACTTGTCGTTCGAAGAGTCAGCATCTCCTGATGATGCCTTGTGGTTAGGCGAAACACGTGTAGAGTTAAGAACTTCCCAATTGTGATAGGTAACGTTAATCGTAATTAATCTTAGTTAATTGATCTTAGTTAATTAAGCTTGGTTAATTGATCTTAGTTGATTTTTCCTTTACTTGTCTTAATTTGGATTTCGGATCACAGCGGAAGTACACTAAATATTTAATTTTGTCATCTATTTAGCTCTGTCCTTGTTTAGCACCGCGTCCCGCGACCGCAGAGGTGAGCAGCGCTAATATAACACATTGCTTACATCGCCCATCAAGTGGTATATTATCATTAGTAGAAACCAAGTATTCATTGAATGAATGTCAACGTTCCTAGAAGTTTAAATATAAAGTTTATATTTAGTCATAATTGCACTCGTGGGCCTGGAGCTGAGTCATCCGAGGCTACGGAATGTGCCATATGGCTTGCTTGCTGGAAAAATACTTGCTAACTACTTATTTAGCTGTAACTTGAAGTGTCAGTGGAATTGCCATTCTCGGAGTTAGAGCTGCTACAGGGCTCAGACAAACATAGGTACAATGGATAACAAAAACAAAGCCTTGGTTTGGTTGTGAGATTATTGATCAAAAAAATAGGTTTATATTAATACTAGCTGACCCGGCAAACGTTGTTTTGCCTCACTTAGGGGTATGAAAAATAGATTGTAGACGATTCTCAGACCTACTTAATATGCATATAAAATTTGGTTAAAATCGGTCAAGCTGTTTCGGAGGAGTACGGTAACTAGCATTGCGACATGGAAATTTTATATATAAGACTGGCTGACCCGGAAAACGTCGTTTTGCTTCATTAAGGAGTATTAAACATAGATAGTAGCCGATTCTCAGACCTACTGAATACGCGTATAAAATTTGGTAAGGATCGGTCAAGCCGTTTCGGAGGAGTACGGTAACTAGCATTGTAACATGGATATTTTATATACATATAAGAAGAAGACTAGAATGCTAGTATGAATATAAATGTATGTATATTTTTTGTATATTTCTAAAATAATGTAAGTTGCAAAGAGATACAAAATAATAACCTACGTATTTATTATTTTCTCGAAAAAATATTGAAATCATACGACAAATAGATTGACCATCATCATCAGCTAATATTTTTTTACCGCACTGTTAGCTATAGACAAAAAAATATTCACGCCTAAATGCCGTTCAAAATACTGGTCTTCAGTCTAGATTAGAGAGTGAACCGTTTTCTTCTAGGCAAACGCGCTCCTTCTTAGACCGCAATGTCACTTAACTGTAGGTGAGTTGTGGGCAAGCGCAAGCCATACATTTAAAAAAAATACTCTACAGCCTAGGCTTGCCGCTAAAATTTGTCCTACACTACAAGGCACTTTTGTATCAGTGCGATCTTTTCCACCGAAAACGTCAAGCTCATAAAGCCGAAAATTCCTCACACTTTCTCTCTACTTCCTGTCGAAAACCTGCGCGAACCCATCCTCCTTGGCAGGCGACCTTCGCCTCTGCGAGCATCTGGTCGGGAGTGGTTTCACAATGCACTGTATATGGTGAAACGGGTCATTGCTATCCGTCGCGGCCTTACTCGCTCGCTACGTGTTTACTTTGATTTTGATATATTAATTATGGTTTATTTGTGCCCACATCTGCCCACTGCTGGTGTGAACTTGACGCCACCTGACTCATTATAGGTCCCTATATTTTTTTCCCTTTAAATGACAAGGCTAAACTCTGACGTCGAGAAACGACGTCAGAGTTTAGCCTTGCAATCAATAATATCAAGCTTTTTTCATTTGAAAGAGAGAGTTTCAAATGAAAAAAGCTTGATATTATTTGTGTTAAAGTATTTTTTGTAGATCTAATTATTTACTGGTTATTTGTTGGTGTCTTTGATTATTTTTAGTAGCTGTTTTCTACACCCCATCTTATTTATTATTTGTTAATATCCATATATAAGTTGCTTAGAAGAGCGCATTTTTTGTGATAAGGTTTATTTTTCCTCTGTTTTTGACTATACATTTTTGTATATGAGCTAGGCATACCCATTTTTTTAAATACCATTTATAGCATTAGTTAATGAAAGTAATGCCTATCGATACATTGAATAATGACAAATCGAAACGATTTTATTACATTACTTTGGGAGTAAGGAGTTATATTATTTCAACTTTTTAAGTAAAATATCTCAAAAAACCCTGTGAAATAGCTCATATTGTTATAGAACAGATTCGATTTGCAAGCATTTTATCTGACTTTGGGCACTACTTTCATAATCTCATGCTTAAATTGGTATTTTATGTGGAGGGGGAAATAAATATGCCAGAAACGCGCCCTTTCAAATCAAAGATGGCTGTCACATCAGAAAGTAACTAATCGCGGATTTTAAACATCTCATTTATACCGCGTAAACACGTACTAAGACATAAATACAATTTGCAAGTACCAAGGTGTAGATTAGAAATGCAAAGCTCGGGCCCACATTCTATGGCTATTAAAATATTTAACAAATTACCAGACGACCTAAAGCGTAACGATAATATTAAAACTTTCCTAACAAACTTAAAAAACTGACTCATAACAAAAAGTTATTTTAAAATAGAAGACTTTTTAAATGACAGAACGTTAAAAAAATCAAATGACTTAACAGGGTTGCTCATCTCCAGTAAATAATTGCAATTCCTTATGGGTATTTATGTAACTGTAATGTGACATAATATTGCAATAAATTGTTTGACTTTGACTTTGACTATACTTTAAGTAAAATTCTTCATTCTTTTTCGAATATAATGAGCACGAATGTTGGCACCCTTTTCAAACAAGAAAGCTTGCATCACCGAACCAGTGAACCCGTTTCGGCTAACGTTGGCAGACCAGTCCGGCCACTTCTCTCACCCAAGGTCAGGAGGTGTCACTCTGCGGAGTACTCCAGATGCATATCTAATGGTCAAGAATCAATGTCACGCGGGTACTTGTATTGTTGTGCTTGGGAAAAGTAACGGATGATAGTGGTCTTACTATATTTTTCTTTGATTATTTATTAATTTATTTTATTAGCAATGTTTGTTTCTGTCAGTAAAATAGAGTGAAATAAATAATATATATTCAAAAAATATGAAATGTAAATGAATCTTCGTTAACACTGTTTAACTGTTTAATGGTCAAAAACGTATTTTTCCTTGAGTTTTCCAGTTCGTTTACTTTGCAACATATGTATAAACATAAAAAAATAATGTCATAAAAACCAAAAACCAAATGTCGCCAAAGATATAAAAAGCAGCAATGATTCAATTAGTTTGTCATGTTTCTTCATCGCTTTTAATTTGCCGACTTCTACTGTTCTTGTGGTACGAGAGATGAGAGAAAAGCGTTTAAAAACGATTTATTTAATTTAATAGTTTTAATAAATACTCTTATTATAAAAAAAACGAATAAACTTATATAGATACATTTAGATCAAAGCATAATTATTTTTAAAGATATTTAACGACATACGAGGTCCTATTGCTATAAGTAGTCATTATAGTGTTAATGACATTTTCATATGGCTACCGTGGGACGCATAACGCATAAAATTGTAGGTCCCAGCTGCCGGTTAGTTTTAGTACAGGTAGTCGTCAAGCCAAATCAGAGGCCTTAGGGCAGCTTGAAAGCTCTCGGCATCAGAGCTTGGACACTTGAAGAATCTCATATGAAGGAAAAAATAATGGTATAAAAAACTGTATTAAAACTTAAACAGCTTGTACTACCGAATAAAAATATGTATTACGATTGTGTTAAAACATAACGGACAAATACTGACAAAGTAATAATAAGCGATAATAGCTAAAATGTACATTATTATTCAAAAATAATATGTTTAAATATTACTCACTAAATACTCTCACCCCCCCCTTTAAAATTTAAAGAAACGGAAAGAAGATATAAAAATCCTTGATATTAGCAAAAGCGGAAAAAATACCAGTACACAACAAATAAAAAAGATACTCCATAAGCTAAACTCCCATGACTTCTCCCACACTCCAAAGGTCAGTCCGGCCGACTAAGACCACCAATTGTGCAATTTCTATCAATCGAGTGTCTAATTGATTGAGGAGGTGGTTGACAGCAACTAAACGATGTCAATAATTGTTTATTTGCTACTTACTTCTCTGTTAAATATGTTTGTAGCTTTTGTATTTTCTGTTAATGATACTTGTAATACTCATGTTACAATGTTAAGTATATTACATATGTATAGCAGTTTTTATACTTCTTACATAGATAGTGTAGTGCTAGGAATTTGACTAGCACGCAGCGTTTTTAAAAATATCAAATCTTGACTTCGATATACTATATTTATGAGGCATCTCTTTTAACAAAGAGTAATATTCACAGATAAAGTATTTAAAGTCCTAGGGTTCAGTGTGGGGTTAACCAGCCGTGTGTGAAATGTGTCATAATATTTAAAAAAAAAACAATCTTTTTATTATATAAGCATAAGCAGCCCTCTATACGTTCTTACTGCTGGAACTCGGGACCTTCTCTCACGAGGTGAGAGATAATCCACCGCGCTAGCCAAGTGCGGGTTGCCTTATGACACACGTGATCGGATATTGTCGTCTTCAAACATGCCAGTTTCCTCACGAGTGCAAATCCACACATAACTTGAAAAACAAGTAATTGTTAGGGCTGGGATCGAACCAAGGGCCGTCTGATGGAAAAGCAAACGTTTTTACCACCGAGCCACACAGTGGTATATAATGACAAATGTACTCACCAACACTATCTGGTGTGTATCACATTGATCACGCTCAATCACTCACTCACAATAATATTATTACGTCAGATTAACGAGTCGATAACGCTTGATCACATCTTTCAGAGTCGCTTGCTTGCAAACTCCACCACTGCTAAGTTTGTTACCTGAAAATAAAAACACGAGGTAAATTAATAATCTGAAATCATAATACGGTTGGTCCTGAAAATCAGTGCTGCAGAGAAATCTGTAGCGTTTATACTGAGGGCTGGACCTTTTTCCGACGCTAGGGGACACATATTATGCTGCCTTTTTACTTAGTTTCATGTTCGTTTTATGTAATTTAAAATAATGTTTATGTATGTGTCTATGTGTCTTCTTCTCTCTGCAGAACGTGCCGTCTCTTTCTGGCCGCCTAAGATGAAAAGAGACGGGGCTTCTTTAAATTTAGGTTAGTTGTGGGTACGGCAGAATCGCCACCAATGACTAATTACAATATAATCTAAGCTACAACTTAAAGCTCGATAGTAATTGACTATCAGCTTCCTTCAGGCACAGTGATAAGTAATGTTAAACCAATGTTCCAACTCTCGGCACGAACAAACAGAAGTTCTTTGTAGAGCCGCCGCCCTCTACATTTAGTGATAATCGAGATAACGCATGCTCTGTTTGGTCTTTCTTGCATAGAACTTAGATAAACCTTATTTTCTGTAGTCTGACTGTTTATTAATCCAAAAGCTGAAGTAGATGTGTGTCTGAATAATAGGGCCCCCCTTAAATATTAATTTTATATATTAAAAAAAAAACAAAACATTTATTAAACTTATGACTACTTTTGTCATACGCGTCAAAAACATTAAATAATAAAAAAAAATTACTTAATCACAATAATTAAGATTAATAAAAAAACTACATAATAAAAATAAAACTAAAATTTATTTGAAAAATCTATTTTATGTCACTGAATGTAATTTATATGAAATGTTAAAACGATGTTTTATTATTAATCTTGTCATGCCCGAACTAATTATAACATGTCAAAGCTTAATTTACTGCAATTTCAAATTCTCAATAATGACAGATTTATAAGATATTTAGTACAGATAAATTTCCGTTTAATACAATTTTAAATGAGCATATCAATTTCAGTATCATTTACATTTATTTATTCGAGAATAAAGTATCAGTAATAAAAAAGATTCAGTCAAATGTGTTTTTAAAAACTCTTAAAAATCTTCATTCTTTATAATTTATTTCTAAAGTTAATACATAATTAAATATTCTGTTCCTATCTTCGCACCAAATTTCCTCCAAGGTTCAGCTGTTTGAGTGTGAAGAAGAAACAAATATACACACTCACACACTCATAAACTTCATGCTCGAGTCAGGCTCGCACTTGACCAATTAATCTTAATAATTAATCTTCTCGTACAAATTCAATAATTTATTTCCCTTGCAATCCAAAGAGGCAATGCGGCAAGCCAGATGGGCACGTTTGGGCGGGTGGCTTAATATTACCAATATTAATTATTTAATTATATTCAGCGTGGAAACGCAGCCAGTGTTATGGGCACCTTTGCACCAGGTACGGTCATGGGCGGGTTTTCCTAACTTTAAATGTTTTTGACATGAATAATTTTGACAAGTAATGATTAAATCTAATTAAATTATATTATCTATACCATTATTAAATACTCCTGCGGTTAATTATAAATAAATAGTAATTTATATATTAATTATATTATATTTTTAATGTCATTTTATAGTTTACTTATAAGTGCATATATAATAAACTAGTTTACATCACTGTAAACATTTCCATCAGATTTCTCTCACTAATTAAAACTTTAAGAAGCAATGTTCTCCGATGCAAATCGTTAGCTGGTTAAATATTTGACGTGGTCCCTTGGTCTTACGCACTACACCCGACCGTAGAAAAAACCACGACGACAAAACCCAAGCATAATAATAGATCGATTTCAAAAACACTTGTGGTATTTCCGGTTTAAGCTTCGTTGTTTAGTGAATTGTTGACTAACGTAAATGAGTCACGGTTTTGTGGTTATTTTAGTTTTCGGTTATTAGTAGCAGTTAACTTGTAATTATATTTAACTAGTAGTTATCTTGTCTTAAAAATTAAACAAATAATCTGCCCCGCTCGCCCCTGGTGCAAAGGTACCCATCATGCTCGCTGCATTACCGCGCTGTAATGTAATCTAAGCTATGGCCAACCCAGTAATTAACTTGGTTTATTCTAATTGATTAATTAGTTTTTGTTTCTGGGTCGAAATGAAGACTTTAATTCAAGACCCGAAGTATATAACATGGAAGCAGAAATGCGACTATGGATGATGATGATGAATGCCTAACCTAACTTTCCAGCGATGACAGCTCAGTAACATATACGGCCGACTTAGATGTCGTAGAACATGTGTTCGATCTTCGTCAATGACCTTGCTTTTGGTGAA
Source organism: Mellilla xanthometata (assembly GCA_035578125.1). NCBI lineage: Eukaryota > Metazoa > Arthropoda > Insecta > Lepidoptera > Geometridae > Mellilla > Mellilla xanthometata. The sequence continues at coordinate 720,235 of JAPUBQ010000026.1, forward strand.
GGAAAACGTCATTTGTCAATCATAACATGGCAGTAAAGCATTTTCTAGAGTTCACCAGGATAGAAACCACCCTCGAGTTAAATAACTGACAACAAGTATTTAACGGTGCAGCTTCTTTGAGAACCAGTAATTTAAGACTAGGCTAGCTCTGTCTTCAGCCAAAGTGCCGCTACATAATGTGGTTACGCGAGCCAAATGCATAGCTGTAATATTTAAAAACCTATTTTATTAAATAAATTAAAATGTTATGTAAGCTGTTGCAGATACCTATTTTATGAAATAAATGAATTATGAAAAAAAATACATCAGTTAATTCCAGTAGGTAAAAATTAGTAACTAGCATATCCTCCCGGCTTAGCACGGGCTATAAAATAATCCAAGTTGTAAAGAGAAACAAAATATAGCCTATGTTACTCGGGGATAATGTAGCTTTTCAAAGGTGAAATAGTTATTCAAATCGGTCCAGTAGTTTCAGAGCCTATTTGCGTCAAACAAAAAAATGGAACGGAAGACCAGCGTTGGTTGCTCTCTAGCAACCAGCGTTATGCTGAGTTGAGGTGTGTTGTGTATGACAAATTAAAGTTTATTATGTGTACTATTTTAACAAAAAAACTTTTATTGCCATTAACATTCAGAAGTTAAAGCTAATATTATACACACAGAATAAAAAAAACACTTACAAAGAGTAGATTAAATCTAAGTCAGTGTCCGCGGGTAAGGTGCCGAAAATGCTGACAGCATTACCTCGCTGGATTGCCAAGCTACTATTTTAATTATTATATTTTGCCTTGAGTAGATTAATTTGTCACAATAAATATTTTTCTTTCTTTCTTTCAAACAAAAATCAAACTTTTTCTCTTTATAATATCAGTAAAGATTAATATCGGCGGTAGTGCGTAGTGGGTACCGTGTATCTGGGAGCAGGTTTGGAGGCGGGAACCCACGCGTGGCCTTGGTGGAGCGGTGCCGACCTCTGCGCCTGCGCCGACTGAATGCCTCACATACAACTACTATAGCTTTTAGAAGCCTTTACTTTGTACGGCTAGGTTGGCCTAGGTATATGTTGATAAACCTAGGCTAACCTAGCCGTACAAACCTTCGTTGCCTCGCTACCAAAGTTTTTTTGACGTGACAACGTCTTAAATTAGGTTGCGGCTGGGAGTCACTTATGAAAAAGTGTAACGCCCGGTAACGTTACGATGAGTCACCGAACGAGAGAGAGGCCCGCCGAATGCCTTGCGTCTCTCTCCCACTCAACTATGATCGGTCTGCCGCGCGCGCAGCTCGCGGCAGACGTTGTCACGTAAAATCTTCGCCCGTAAAACCGACTTTACAGGCAACCATTTTTTTTTTAATAAAGAAACTATTGGTTACGAGTGTGGCAATGGTGATGTAATGAGGTGACCAAGCTCTGGTGTTGAGAGTTTTGAAAACTTAACTTGGCCTCGACTTGTCAAAAAACCAGAGCTTCGCCACTAAGCTCTTATGTAAATGTAGAATAAGAACCGATGAAAAAGAGGTTCTTAATTGGACTGTACTCTTCATTTGTTTGATATTTCATATCTCTGTGATTAATGCCTCGTTGGCGTAAAGGTTACTGTTAGGTTAAGGTTATGCCAGACTGCCAATTAGAAGGTTCCGGGTTCGATTCCTAGCACGGCCAACATTTTTGTGCTTAATAAAATTTGTAGGCTGTGTGGGTGTTAAATATGTATCTATATAAAAATATGTTTGTATGTTTAAGTAGTATATCAGTTGTATTAGCTACCATAACACAAACTAGAAATTATTCAGTATGGGGTTAACCAGCCGCGTGTGAAATGAAAAAAAAAGAAAAAAAAGAATTGCTAATTCACTTTATAAATCTAGCTGCAATTGGTTCACTATTATGAATTCTGAAAGTCTTAGGAATTTCGAGAACTAAATCTTGAAAACCAGATTGGTTGTTGGAAGATTGGAACTATATTTTGTTACGTGAGTTATAACTTGTTTGGTGGTCAAATGCCTCAGATGCTTACAACTATCGGTTAGGTTAGGTTCTTAGGAATTTGGGGAACCAAATCTAGTATCAAATAGAACTAGATTGTTGATATATTTGTACCTTAATATTTTACTGAGTAATAAGTCGTTTTCAGAAGTCAACTTAGGATATTTATAGCGATTGCTTTTAAGTAAATTTGTTTAGGTTTAACTAGTTTCTTTGGTATTTATGGACCAACCAATCTAGGAGCTCATAATTCATAATTCATTTATTTAATACTAGCAGCCAGTCCCGGCTTTGCATGGGCTATAAAATAATCAAAGTTGTAAAGAGAACAAAATTAACCGTATGTTACTCGAGGATAATGTAGCTTCCCAACGGTGAAAGATTTTTTCAAATCGGCCTAGTAGTTTCGGAGCATATTCGCGTCAAACAAACAAACTAACAATTAAACTTCTCCATTTTACAATATTGATATAGAAAATAGTCAGAACAGTTATTACAGCGAAGCGCTTACTATTTTATATGTAAAGAGTAAAAGTCTGAATGCGCAAACAATGTTAGTGATGGCACTACAAGAAACATCGATATCTTGCTAATAATAAGATATGATGAAATGAGGTAGATCTTTTTAGCTCTATTATTCATGACTGAGGGTAGTACTGACTCCTTAAGGGATTCAAGATTTGGTCCCCCAAATCTAGTTGGGTGCCTAGGTGCTTCCACGGATAAGGTAAAAGAGTTCAAAATTTGTTGACGATTAACTAAGCTTAATGGTTCTGGTTGCCTTCATATTGGTGGGTGGATTCATAAAAGCGAAAAAGATATTAAATAATAAAGTTATGAGTATGTACATACATTCATTTATCACGGCTCGGTTGGAAAAAAGTCTGCTTTTCAATCAGACAGCCCATGGTTCAATCCCAGCCCTACACCACTGACTTGTTTTTCAAGCTATGTGTGGATTTGTACTCGCTTTACGGTGAAGGAAAACATCGTGAAGAATTCAACATGTTTGTGGACCAGAATATTCGAAGATGTGTGTCATCCGCCCAACCACACTTGGCCAGCGTGGTGGATGAGGACCTATATCTCTCTCCTCGTAAGAGATGGCCCCGAGTCCTAGCAGTGGAGCTATAGGCTGCGTATGCTAAACAAAGAAAGAGATTTTATTTTTTTAGAGATTTTCTCCAGATATTTTATTTTTACACGCTTTATATTAGCTTCACCTGTATGTTTGTATGTTTGTAACCAACTTCTTTGGGCGCGATTTTGACCCACTTAAAACGGCCAGATAAGCGTGTTTTTTAGTTTTTTTAAACTATTATTATTTAATCTAATATTTTTTTAAATAAGTTAACTTTAACCGCCCGAGGCCTAACTACCGTCCAGTTATTAAACTGGTAATCGATACTAACTTGTTAATATTTGTAAGTGTTTATAAGTTTCATAAGTTGTGCGTGGGCTGTCGTAACGGCCTCAGAGCGAGGTGTAAAGTATTTATTACGACACTATTTAACTAGCATTACTTCAAATCATAAAAATGTGTTAAAATTTGGTTGAAAGCTTTTGTAACTTTAGGCGATTGTGATCAGGTTTTTTAAACTCCTCATGCTAAAACCACGGTGTGATATAAGTTTGGAGTGTCTGTGTGTGAGCTTCGTAGCACCAGAAGGTATGGATCGATTTCGTTCTACCTTTTTTTGTTCATAAGGTGTGTTTTTCTGGAGATTTCTTAGCTATGTTCAATAACTATAATAAATATTAGAACAAAACACACGGCTGGTTAGTCCATATACCATTTCTAGTTCGTATTATGGTTGCTAACACAACTGATGAACTGACACCCAGACCGACAGCCAACATATTTAGTTCATTAAATACAAATACAAATCATTTATTGATAACACCAAAGTTACAAGTCAAATAATATGATATCATTACAAAAGTATATAATTATGATATGTATCAATGTTATCACAAAGATGTTGGCTGTGCCCGGAATCGCACCCGGGAACCTCTGGCTGGCAATCCGGCATGGTAATCATTACGCTAACGAGGTCGTTAAAAAATCGTTTCAAGATGGCTGCCGTTACGAAAAGGCAGATAACATTTATTTTCGCAACTCTCAATATGAGTGTCAAATGAAACTAAAAACTACAGAAAGTATATTTAATTTTAAATATGGATAAATATATTAAATACACATAAAAAGATGCTCCGAGCCAAAAAATGAAACCGGTAATTCTCAAATTTTTAATTTATTCTTGTTGTAAGTTATTTTTATTTGAATGAAAAGTATTCATTGATAAAATCAGACTTAGTGGCCATTTTATAATATTTTAACAGCTATTAAAATATGATATTCATTGCGTATATTATGTAATAAACTTTAAGTTTAAGCAGCAAGTTAATGTTTTAACGCAATTTTAAGTTTAGAGAATTTTAACATGTTCTGAAACTATTAAAAGACAGTAAAACTAGTTATGATAATTATGTACTATTAAAATGCGAGTGTGGCTCGGTAGGAAAACGTCTGTTATTCAATCAGACGGACCCTGGTTCGATGCCGGCCCTAGATTAATGACTTGTTTTTCATGTTATGTGTGAATTGGCACGTGTTTTACAGTGAAGGAAAACATCGCGATGAAACTGACATGTTTTAGGACTACAATATCCGAAAACATGTGTCAACCACCAAACCGCACTGGGCCAGCGTGGTGGATTATGGCCTATATCTCTCCCGTAGTGAGAAAAGGCCCCAAGTCCCAGCAGTAGGAACGTACAGAGGACAGCTTATGCTTATTTATGTACTATTCAATGAAATAATACTTTTTTTTGACAAACAGTTTTCACAAATATCACTGATAGCGAAATAAGATAAGAAAAACATATTTTACCCATAAAAAGAAAATAGCTTTTAAAACCACGCGTTTCGTATCACGCAACTTACCAGGTTTGAAGGCAGTATCCACTAAAACTGTGTGGAAATTATGAGAAAATTATGTGAATATGCATATTATATTTCTGCGTAGGTGTTGAATTTACTACCAAACTCGGCCATTTGTCAAATAAATAAAATAAATAAGTTAAAAAAGCAAACAGTAGAAGTCATGTTAGCTCCAATGGCAGCCATAAATAATGCTTGTTTTAGTTAGAAATTAACATTTAAATTAAAGGAAAACAAGTTTTTGAGTTTTCACTTTTCCCAAATAAATTCAAGATGGCGAAAGTTTGCCCTTCCTTTCATGTCGCCGACTCAGCTCGTGAGATATACTTAATTGCGGTTCATTTCTAAAATTTGTTTATTATTTTATTGACTGTTACATTTTTATTAGCACTTTGTGGGACTGGAGTATGTGTTATGTAACTTATATAACTACTAGCTGACCCGGCAAACGTAGTTTTGTCTTAAAAATAGATAGTAGCCGATTCTCAGACCTACTGAATACGCATATAAAATTTGGTAAAGATCGGTCAAGCCGTTTCGGAGGAGTACGGTAACTAACATTGTGACATAGAAATTTTATATATCAGCGTGGTATCACGCTAATAATCTAATATAAGAAGACATGTAACCAGGAGATGTATGAAAATGGGAGTGCAAGGAAGGGCAAGAGGCCGACGAAAAAGTCATTGTTGGAGTGTGTGAATGAGGACATGAGAGAGAATGGATTGAGTGTGGAGATGACGTCTGATAGAAGAGAGTGGAAGAAGATTTGCTGTGCCGACCCCACCGAAGTGAGATAAGGGAAGGAAGAAGAATCGAAACTACTATCTAAATAAATTAAAGGAAGAGACAATCGAAAAAGTGCTACATTGTAAATAGAAGACAAAATTAAATATTTAGTGTACTTCCGCTGTGATCCGAAAACTCAAATTACGATGACGAGAGTCTTCGAAGACTTCGACTTGTCGTTCGAAGAGTCAGCATCTCCTGATGATGCCTTGTGGTTAGGCGAAACACGTGTAGAGTTAAGAATTTCCGAATTGTGATAGGTAACGTTAATCTTAATTAATCTTAGTTAATTTATCTTAGTTAATTTTTCCTTTACTTTTCTTAATTTGGGTTTCGGATCACAGCGGAAGTACACTAAATATTTAATTTTGTCTTCTATTTACAATGGATTTCCGCAAAGTAACGCCTGAGTCAATAAGTTAGCTACATTCTAATTTTTTTATTTAATGGGCTTGCGCTTAATTACAATGAATCTGATGGTAAGCGATATTGTGATCTAAGGTAGAGCGCGCTTGACTAGAAGAAACCGGTTCACTCTAGCCTTGAAGATCGCTAGATTATAATTCTTTTTACTAATAATAGTGCCTTGACACATGTGAGTTAAAAGTGTAAATTAATAGACTAACAAACTAATAGACAGTATGATATACTCGTACTTTCGTTTAGATGATTATTTTATAGCCCTATCAAAATGGTTATGTATTCTAGTTCTGATTATAACATAGATTATGACATCTTGTCAATATTTGATTAGTTATCGACCATTAATTAACACGAATATTTGATCAACTCATTTTAAGTATATTTAGTGAAAGTTAAGGTTTTCATTCTTTATGAGAGCTCTGTAGTCATAAAAATAAAAATATGACATTAAATTTTCAACACTAAACTAATTTGAATATTAGGAAACCTATTCTCGTAAATCAATTGAGGTTTGTATATTATTTGTAAGTTAGGATTTTATTTGAGTATATTTTTTCAATTTAATTCGTTATGAGAATTTATGTTATATTTTATGTATGTCACTTATTAATTACTGATTTTTGTATAAAACTTTTGTCACGTAATTATTATTTTATTTTGATTACTTTGGACAAAATGTTATAAAATAAGTGTTTTTTTTTTACTTTTAATGGAATTGCGCTTGATCGCAATTCACCTGATGGTAAGCGATATTGCGATCTAAGGTGGAGCGCGCTTGCCCAGCCGAAACCGCTTCACTCTTGCTTTGAAAACCACTAGATTATAGTTTAATTTAATTAACTTAAATACGTACTGTAATGTGAAGTAATCTCATACCTAAATATTAGACGTCATAATTATATAATTATCAATCAATAGTTTATCTTGTTTCTCAGATATTTTTCACAAAAACAATATGACCTTTTTTTACTCTTTACACTTAGGCATTTGCTACTAAATCAAGCATTACCCCTAAAGCGTAATTTTATTTTTTTATTTTTTACACATGAAAGACACTGTTAGGTGGTCGTCGACAGCTTTTTAAACTATCAAATTAAAAAATCTTGTGGTTGCCTAGCCATGCGAGCACTAGAATTTTCTAGGAGTAGATCCATCATCATACTATGGTTTTCTATTAGTTTCCCCCCTAATCGCTACCTTCATTTATAACGTGACAAGTCGATTGCACGTTTCACAAATGTAAATTTTCGTGACTGAAAACACTACATTTTACCCCTAAAATAATTATGTAAAACACGCGATGGCTGGAAGGTTAAAAGCGGAAGTTACGTGACTTTTATTAACTGCCTGAAAATGAACTAGTTTTAAGGTAACTAACTATACCTAATGTACCTACGTAGGTTTATTGTCTATGGAACATAGGTACAACAATTATTATTAACATATTTGGTAGGTTAGGCTAAGGTGATCGGACACGATCATCGAAGTCGCAACGGTCGGCGGACAGTCTTTGGATGGGTGACCATGCACAAGAAAGTTTTTTTATTTCCATTAAGTATATAAATATAAGGTATACCACCATGGTTACCGTTAACTCGACCTACTCCCAAACACCTACCATAAAAGTTAGCTAACTACAGTTGAACCTAGTGTTAGCCTTATTTGAACTCCATCTAGCACAAAACATAACTAATCTATATGCAGGCCTCATTTAGTCCTACTTGCTATTTTCACGCCTACTTACAACTTTGGACTGTTATTTTGTCATCAAGACAGCTTGTCCGTAACTTATGTCACCTAAGTTATGTAGCTTAATATTATACCATCCATTGTGAATGCCGGTAACCCATTCAAAGTCGAATCAATATGCATCTCACGTAGCCACTCATTGACGGAATGTTCCCTGAACACCTAGAGCGATGAAAAACGAACCGCAGCAAAAGCAACCGTACCACTTCTTCATAAGAATGACACGTCAAATAATATTTATTAAATTCATGCAGTTGCACTCTAATCGGAACGTTTAATTTTCACTCCAGTCACGACGGGCTAGAGACCAATTCAGGTTGACAGCTGACAGTGACAGAAGATAATCGCCGCCATATTGGATCCAGGAAGCGTGTGACAGTTCGAGAATTTGAAAATAGAAACAGTTATGGCGCGAAATTAGGTGAAGCGGCGGGAATGAGTCAACGGTCACCGCATTTTTGTGTTGACATTCTTTTCGGATTAAAAAACTAATTTCGGGCGACAATTAAGCGGATAGAATAGACACTTTCCATAATCGTGTAATTAAATTTTAGAGACAATCAACAGGAACGGGCGGCTGCTTCAAATCAAAATAATGGAGCAGGAAGCTGATAGGGTGAGCTAAATTAAACTCTGCCATAACCTCTTGCCGATGGTTATTTCGGATGTTGATCGGAATCCAATGAAGAGCCTATGAAATTATTAACTCTTAATAATAATGCATTATAGGTACGTAGGACAAATTTAGAACAAAGAAAAATATAAGTATGTATTCGAATATATTTATTATTTCTTGAACTACTATCTCCAAGAAAATTAAGATTTCTTTACAATATTAAAAAATAGTTCTAATGATAGCAATTTTTCAAATTCTAGAAGAGGTTTTAAGTTTCCTAAACTAGACACTAAATAACCATTTACCTATTTTCCAGGCCAATAAATCATTATGATATTGTTATCGAATAATTCAAACGATCAAAATATCATCACAAATTTAGATAAAAGGATACTTTAAGCATACCAATGCATATATTAATACCTAACATTTTACGTATTTACAGTCAACTGACGCAAAACCTCACGAAACATTTATAGACAACCGACATGTTTGAGGACCACGAAATCCGAAGACGTGTGTCATTCGCCAAGCCGCACATGGCCAGCGTGGTGGATTATGGCCTACAATCTATCTCCTATTGAGAGAAGGCTCCAAGTCCCAGCAGTAGGAACGTATAGTGGGCTGCTTTTTTTCATTAATGAATAGGCTCACGTTTGAACGCAGCTAGCCTGATGTTAAGTGGTCTAAGATGTAACACGCTTGCCTAGAAGAACCTATTTACTCTAGATTTGAAGACCCCCAAATTGTACTTCTCGGGAAAAAGAGACTCAGCTTATGCTGGTTTCCAGTAACCCTGTACACGTATAGCTAGAATGCTGCAGTGTCTTGCGCGGCCTCCAGTCAGCTGGAGTATGGCGGAACTCCGCCAATGTCGTCTGATAATGATACCACATTGTCTTGGCAGAAGCCTTCACGGGCTGATAACGTGGGCAAAGGAAGCCTCTCATTGTCAAACGCGATTACACATTTACCTACCTTCCTTAACACCACGTTGGAAATGACCCCCGGCCAATATCTTTGTGATGAACTAAATTTGCTAGTTGCTTGTCTAAGTGTTCATTTTGTATCGATATAAATACTTTAGTATTTACGTATGTAGTAAAAAGCGAGTTTGGTTCGGAAAAAGCATTGTGAATAAACCGACACGTTTGATGACTGCAATATTCGAAAACGTGTGTCCATCCAACCCGCACTTGGCCAGTGTGGTGGATTATAGCTTATATCTCTCTTTTAGTGAGATAAGGTCCCGAGTCCCAGAAGTGGGAACGTATAGTGGGCTGCTTGTGCTTTGTAGTACCTATACGAGTATCAGTTGTGTTAGCAACCACAATACAAACTAGAAATGATTTAGTATGGGGCAGACCAGCCGTGTGTAAAATATATTATCATATATTTTCTATATTTTATTTATTTTATATTTTCTATTTGTACTGTCCCTCTCCATTCCTGGTTGCCTGGTAGAGATCACCATAGGTGATAGGCCGCCTTTGTACTCTATGTGTAAATATTTTATTTCCTTAATTTAAGCTGTTTTCTTATGTGGTTGTACAATAAAGTAAAATTCTATTCTATTATCCTAATAGAAAACATATTTTTTTTTTTATATTAATGTTTAAAAAAACAGCATCGGCGCCATCTTGTTACGAAACTAACGCAAATATACAAGCGGTTAATACAGGGTTATTACACCATCATTATGGCGGGATTAATCTCCAACGACTATCTTTGATCTGCTATAACAGACGCGGAAGTGGTCGGCTAAGTTCGGGTGTCTTCGTTAAGAGTGTGAAAGAGGCGGCTATTTATATCTGTTTCGCTTTTGTGGACACCTTCCGTTTGGGCTTCCGGCGTGACTTCGGTGTTCTTCGTCTTTTGTGGAATTTGGACAAATAATCACGTTGGTAATTGACAGGTTAACACACGGCCTCTTGATGTTGTGTCTTGGCTAAAAGTTTCGTATATTCTAGATATACATATGTGGACAAATGAATATTATACACTTTTTTATTATTCCTCTTTTGTATGGTTTTAAAACAATTACAACTCTTGGGCATTTTTTGTGTGATCAAATTTACTATGTACGTGTAGTGTCAAGAGTTCTGCTGTGCAGGATTAAATCAGTTGTAAATAAGTTTGATCTTTTTATATTTTAAAACTATTATTACTTTTATTACTAAACCAACCTGCAAACTCTGGTCATAAATACTTGAATAATTTATACTCTCTTTTATCATTCCTTTTTTATGGTGCTTAAATAAAGATTACTACGTCTAGCTACGTTCTAAAGAATTCCACTCAAACACAGGACTTTCAAATTAATTCTACATAAGTTTGACTTTTTATTTATTTAAAAACTAATAATTATTTATTTATTTATTCGGTACTATCACAGACAATTACTTACAGACAGTTTTACAATAAATTAAATAACACCACTATAAACTTTAAGTCTTATTTTGTACGTCTGTACACACACAGCAAAGATGAAAAGTTTGTCTGTTTGTTTGTTTGACGCGAATAGGCTCCGAAGCTACAGGACCGATTTCAAAAATTATTTCACCGTTGGGAACCACCATTGTCCCTGAGTAACACAGGCTATATTTTGTTTTTCACTTGGATTATTTTATAGCCCGTGCGAAGCCGGGACTAACTGCTAGTGAAAATATAAACACAAACATAAATACAGTGTAAACTCCCTGTAACGTCACTAGATTTAACGACAAACTCTCTAAAGCGTCGAAACCAATTGGCTTTAGTTGGTTTAACTTGTGTTCCATTCAATAATACATTTTCTCCATTTAACGACCACTCTATATAACGCCATGAAATGCACAGTCCCTTCAGTGTCGTTATATAGAGTTTACACTGTATATAATTACAATCTAAAGCGATCTACTTAACAAATTTATAAAGACAATAAACAAAATTTTGAATGTTGAATTTTGATATTAACTTGAAATGAAATAATAAGTACAACTAAATCAAGCTTTTGTCTACTAACCCGAATAAAATTCCACATTCTGTGTCAAACTTACAATAACTATGGATTCCGTACAATTGTAATGTAGGCCACCGATGCCAGTTGGTCACTGTTTCGAATAAAACCGTGAATGGAACCAAACGGCCATCAATGGCCTTTCCTAACCACACCATAACTTTGAACCGTCGTGTTCTAACCATGGAAACAACATAATACTACTCCAATGTAGAGAGGCTCTTTGCTATTTGTGGCGAACGTTTCTTTGAGCATTTAGAAATCCTACTAATAACACTGCTCTACAAAAAGTATTTTTTTTTTCGTTGCCCTGGATATCATCGCAATTTTTTACGGTTTCAAGTACCCAGATTCCGAATATATTCATTAAAGTTCTCAATGTGCTCGTGTTTTCAAGATTTTTGCATATGTTATACTTGAACAATATTAGCTTGTTCATAATAAAACATAATTTTCCAACCATCAATTGGAAAAAAAACTAAGCATATCCTACAAAATTATTGATAGTTTGATAGATTATGTGTATAGATAGACCTAAAATTATTGTCATATCTAAGGCAACAAAACCACTGTAGACCAGTGATAATATAATAAACGCCAAAGTTTGCGTGTATGTGTTAAATTACTTCTTCACGCTCAAACGGCTGAACCGATTTTAATGAAATTTGGTGTGAATATAGGTTAGACCTTGTATATGTAGTATATCAATTGTGTTAGCAACCATAATACAAACTAGAAATGGTTTAGTATGGGGCTAACCACCCGTGTGTGAAATGTGTCCTAAAAAGAGACTGTAGACTCGAATAGGTACTGAGATAGTACACATTACAATTTAATAGTTTATTTGTCACAATTCTTACAAAAACTACTATTTTATATTATTTATGTTTGACACCTGATATACCATTATGTTTCTTAGTCAATAAACTATGTTAAACAACATATGACAGAATTTGATTAAATACTTAATTTCCTAGTTATAAAAAGTTTATATTTTAACCCCGATGCAAAAACGACGTACTGTTATACACATGTTTGACGTACCTATGTTTTGGCCACTGTAAAATATGTAAGGGGTTTCCAAAATTTTTAGTTTTAATTTGTTTAGACGAAATGTTAAGAAAATTTCAAGACGAAACTTTTGAGCACCAGTCTTTGCTCCATCTACCTCATCTGACAATTCTGTTTGCTGGCGTATTCTTAACCCAATGGCCCTAATGCTGCATCCTCCAAATACTGATGCATTATTCAGGAAAAACTCTACCGAGTTGAAAAACTCGAACTTAGTTGGTGTTTATGGAACGCCAGAGGTGTTTGCTATTGGTCGGGTTGGAGACAGACTGGTTTGGACCGGATTCTGGCTCATCAGCCGTTATGGATTAGATATTGTGTCAATTTGGAAGCTATATAGCGCGGTTTTAGTTTATATGTATGCTAATACACAGGTTAAGCTTCTAAATATGTGACTAAAAAACGAAGAGAAGATTATTAAGAATATTTTATTACTTCATTTGTTTAAATGTGATTCATGTTATTAAAACTTCCTTCAAGAATTTAGAAGAAGAAGCATAAAGAAATTAAAACCAGCATTTAAAAAAAACTAAACCCTAAATAGTCTACAGACGTACAATTGTGATTTTCAACGATCAGGACTTTGATTCAGATATACACAGATAATTATATAAGAATGATTTAATCTCTTAACGGACATACGATTTTTAAAGATAAGTATATTATCGATATTAACTGCATGATGGCAATTCAAAAGTAGTAATTATAATAAAATATACCAGTTATTGCTAATGATACTTTTTAATATACACCGATGACAATATAATGTAAGTAACATGATACAGCAGATAATTGATATAGAATAAATTAAAAATAAGTAATGTACCAAAATTTGCCTCCACATTTTATATGAAATACCTACCTAGTGATAGGTATAAAAAGGTAACAAAGTCTGTACCTAGTGAAATAAATAACCGTTAAACTGAACAAGTAAACTACTTATTATTCATAAAACACAGGTTTTTCCACAAAACTTCAAGAACAAGAAACCTACGCAGCTGGCACCAAGAAAAAAAGGCAACGACATTATAAATTGAAATGAAGATTGTATTTAACATATAACGCCAAATTGTAGCACCTAAAGTCATAAAGAGCGATAACTCAAATTTGAATATAAATATTATCTAATAAGATAATAGTTGTATCTATGATTACGATAATAGATTCCATATAATTTAGTATCTCGAAACAAGCCTGCGTAGCTCAGTAGGCAAACAGAACCGTAAAGATAAAAAAATCAAACAAAAAGTAACTAAAGCAGCAAAAAGCAGGTTCAGGAAAACCGCACTCAAAACTTGATCAGGATCGAGTTAATTAATTATTTTACAGTCCAAAGCGACAATTTGATTAATCTGATTATTCTTACACCACTTTTGTCACAGACTACTCACCTGATAGATTTTAATCTGTATATTTTCGAATTCTTGGAAAACTTTTGGCAATAAGTAAGAAATTGGGTACATTAAGCGATTCCAGATTGTTTGATAAGAGAAACGAATTAAATTAACAATAAAATCGAAACTAGATCTAAGACCCAGAACATAGGTTTCCTTACAGGTGGTATGCAGGTCGTCAAGGTAGCAAACACTAGCCTGCCTAATATATTCGTGCCTTGAGGCGAGCTCACCGAAACAAATTCCCCACGGCCAACCATCCAATTGAAAACACTTCCGCAACGAGCCTTACATAATTTAGTGACAATATAACAAAAACTTGCATACTTAATTCAGTTGAGTTTTGCGGGTTTCATTCAGAACTGCACAGAACACTCGCGACGGTTATTTTTAGAGAGCGCGCGTTCGGTCTCCCCGGTAGTCGACAGCGTACTGAGGCGCCTCGTCCTTCGACTTTCACTGCGAATGATAATACTGTATAATCCAGCTCGATTGAATCGTCATTCGAGCCTGCGGCACTGTCTCCACGTCCTGGGATATCAGATTTAGCAGTGTCATCTCAAACTTTAGAAGTTTGAAGCACGTAGATCTAGAAGTCCTGCGTCGGCGCGCCTTGCATAATGTTGATGTTTACACGCTTTGTTTAGAATTTTCCAACGAGATTCTTAACTAGATGAATTAGTTTACCTTGTGATGATGTCTCGTGTATTTTATTAATTAAAGTAGTTGCGCCAGATGGCGCGCAGTACTGGAGTTCACCTTCTGAATTGTAACGGGCGTCTGTAAGGTCGTCAGCTCTGGTTAGGTGGTTTTTTTAGATCTTAATTGTGCACATACTTGAGTATATACTTATAGTATTAAATATCTATCAAAGTATCTGTAATAATATGTATCTAAGTGTGAACAATAAAATATAATAATATGTTATTTTATTTCTTTCAATTTTGGACCAAACATTGGATTTGATTTGATTGGATTCATCTTCTAGGCAGGTTTAATTCAAAAGTCACTTAACCATAGATGAAAATTATAGTACTAGTTTTATTATTCTGTGTTATAGTAAGAAATCTTACTTACCAATAACGTCCCCACAATGCTAAAACATTAGGTACAGTGGTAATTAGGTATATATGTACATTAATTTGTTTTAATAAAATATCTCTCATAAAGTTTAGAGCGACGTAAAAATTTTAATACTTGCTCTGAAATATTTCGTGATATACCTATTTATGGAATGATATAGGTACTCTACTATTTATTCAATGTTTTTATTTTATTACTAACTAGCATTCAGTCCCGGCTTGGCACGGTCTCTTAAATAATCTAAGTAGCAAAGAGAAACAACCCACAGTGAAATATTTTTTCAAATCGGTCCAGTAGTTTCTCGTCAAACAAACAATCAAACTTTTCCTCTTTATAATATTGGTATAAATAAGACAAAGAACGATCGTAGCGAATTTAAATTTAATAATGACGAAATAAAAATATGTTCAATGAGAAAAGAAACGACTAAAGCGAATTTTAATGTAATATCGATGCGGAAGCTGATACAGAAATAAGTCCAAGGTGCGTTTGTCGAGAAAACTCTTGCTTTTCCCAAAAACGGCGAAATGTCACGAACGAGACCTGTCGAGGTCTGCGTTAACTATGTGAGGTTCATTGTACAGGGCTGCTGGTTAATCATGCAAACCTGGTAAGGCCGGCTTTAGATCGCCTAGCATAACTTCTTTTAACGTATAAAACTTAATTAGGATTAATTAATTGTACATTTGTGTGGTAAATAATATTCTTAGATCCTTTTTATTGTAATTTTTGTGGAACCTTTCTGAATGTAACTTTTTTTAAATAGGTACCATAATATATTTGGAACATCTCTGAATGTAATTTTTTAAATAGGTACATAATATATTTAAATTTATTCGTTATAGAATCTAGATTAGAATGTAGATTCGTTTGGAATAATTATTTAGTTTAATGTGACACTATAGGAGAAGTCATTGGTAGTACAGTTACAGTTCCATAAACTTTAAAAGCCTTTGGACTCTATTTTATACTTATTGATACTTGTGGATCTTCTTTTTCTTTTTTGTCTTATCCCACTCAGGTGGGGTCGGCGCAGCAAATATTCTTCTTCCACTCTCTTCTATCAAACGTCATCTTCACACTCAATCCTATCTCTTTTATATTCTCCTTCACACATTCTATCCATGTTGTATTTTTATTCTTTTTTTGCCAATTCACAAAATTCGTCTATCATAGGTTGTTTGTCTATACGTACTAAAGGCTCCCTTAAAGATTTTGCGTTAGTAATACGAGTAAGTAACTTCATTTCGGTTAAATTTGGTACGAAGATAATTTAGACCCTGGATTAAAACATGGACTACCTTTTATCCCGGATTAACGTGGATATCATCGTGGGGCGCAGTTAAATTTATTTTTATATACTCATTAAATAACTAAATAATTATTCTTGACGCTTGAAATATTCAGCGAAAATATCAAGCGTAGGTATGTCAGATATCTGTCAGAACGCGCAAAAAATGCAAAGAAATCACATCTCATATGTAGGAGCTTTGTAAATTGTATTCTTTTTTTTGTTATATCGGCAATGGTGACAAACGGACAGACGGACTGCGGAGTCTTTGTGATAGGCTCCCGTTGGTAACCTTAATAGGGTTCGGTACATTAAAAAAAACAACGATTGTGAGTAATAGACAACATTATTTTGCATTGAAAATCGGGTCATAAATAGTTGTATGTAGAACAAGAAAGTAGAGCAACTTTTACCAGGGTCCTTATTTATGTACTTGTACACTCCCTTGACATTTGGATTGTAATTTTTGGAACAAAATATAATGAGTTCAATGTGACTCTTATTATCTTAAGTTTTAAAATTCTTAAGGCGATGTTGTACAGGATTCAGTTTCTATACAAATTGATATGAAAATGCCAATTGAAAAACTACATTCTTGTGCATGAACACCCATCCAAACACCGTCCGTATCGACCGTTGCTTAGCTTCGATGATCGCGTCAGAACACCTAACCGAGCTACAGGCGCCACATTTCGGTATTAACAATATTGAAATGATAAGTTCTTACGATTCGAATTAATTCTACAAAAAAAGTAAGATTCTTTATGACATTCAAAAGCACACTCTTTTATAATTTTTAATCGTAAATTTTTTTGTTAAAGACTATGGAGCGATTTTCACGTAATAGTGTTATGGAACTCCTTCAGCTATTCTTAACACATAATCAAAGATAATAAAAACAAAAAAAAAACCGTAGCTCATACATTTACGCATTTAAAGGACTTTTCAAAATATGCTATTTAGCTTCCATGCGGCCTTAACAGTTACGTAACACATTGTTTACTCGCAGAGATAGTTGACATTTAGAAAGATAATAAAATGACACGAAAATATGAAGTAAATTCATTATGACGGCCTAGTGAAAAATACATACCTTTTGAAGCGATCACAACTCAGTCGGGTAGGTGACCGCCTTGCGAACCGAAGGGCGTTGTCAATCCCCGCCCTTTAGCTCGAGTTTTAGGTAAAGGAAGACATTTTGAAGAAACCGTGTCGTCATGGTGGTAGAGTATTTGCTGGTAAGAAACATGATTGCCATGATTGGCAAATCTGCTAAATCGCGAGTACATTCCTTTAACGCTATCCAAAGAATAAATAAATAAATATACCTCACACTCATTTCACTCACGGCTGGTTAACCCCATACTGAACCATCTCTAGTTCGTGTTATGGTAGCTAACACAACTGATATACTACATATGCATACATATATATTTTATATAGATACATATTTAACACCCAGACCCACAACCAACAAATTTAGTTAAGCACAAAGATGTCGGCCGGGCCGGGAATCGAACCCGGAACCTTCTGGTTAGCAGCCCGGCATGGTAACCATTGCGCCAACGAGGTCGTCAATATGCGAGAATGCGCTTAGCGTCCGTCGTTCTTGTCCAGAGTTGACATCTAACGAATAAACGATGGCTGGATATTGCTACCTAATGTTCTATGTTAAATATGTAGCGTTCAGATGTAAATGTCACTTTAAAAACGACAGTCTTGTGCAAGGTCACCCATCCAAATAACGTCCGCATCGACCGTTGCTTAGCTTCGATGATCGCGTCAGATCACCTTAGCTAGCCGAGCTATAGGCGTTACAATGTTCTTAATATACGAATGTCTTTAAACCTACCTATGTATAGGTTTATCCATACAAGTAAAATAGTAGGCGCCTATAAATTTACTAGAGCGGATCTAGCAGGCTCAGATTCCTTGACCGAACTTTCAGAATCGTGTCGTGACCAATCAACCAGCCGACAGAGGTGAACCGAGAATAAAATAAAGATAAGGACGTCGCAATTTTAACCATTGTGATCAACTATAAATAACGCTTTAGTCGGGTCAAAGGTGATTCATAAAACTTAGACATATGAATTTAACAATTAGAAAATTCCGACTGAACGTTTCATTTTGGGTCGAATCATTTGAATTTTTGTGGGTTTAATCCGAAGGTACCGGCTGCTGTTAAATAAAAACTCTGAATAGTTAGACATTTAGCTAATTTAGGTTAGGTAAGTCTAAGTCTAGTATCTCCATGTCAAGTGTCTCTGTTTAAATATATTACGATAAATGTTATGTCATTTAAGAAAAATAAAACATTTTTATTAAAAAAAAACATTTGTGTGGTCTACTTGTCAAGATATTTGATACCCAAAAGTATTAACATTCAATGGCTATTAAAATATTAAACAATTTACCAGATGACCGATATCGACATTAATAAAATTTTCTGACCAACTTAATACATTTACTCATAATAAGAAGTTACTATAAAATAGAAGACTATTTAAATGACGGAACATAAAAAACTAATTAATTAGCAAGGTTGCTCATCTCCAGTAAATAATTACAATGCCTTATGAGTAATTATGTAACTGTAAAGTGACATAATATTGCAATAAATTATTTGACTTTGACTTAAGGGAGTAATGAAAAAATATGTAATTTGCGGTCAACTTGGGTAGATTTTCATCAAACATAGCTAAGAACTAAAAAATAGCTAACTAAAACTAAAAAATGGTATGTCAAATTTTAACACGTCGTTCTAAGGTTGGGGATTAAAAATTGAAAGACTTTTAAAAAATTACTGGCCAAAATATTCCTGGCGCATGATCGTAAAAAACAAGTGGTTTATTTTGAGTAACAGTGTTAGGTATTCAAGTGATTAATTAAAGAGTTATTTTTAACTCATCGGTGCATTGTCAGGTCACGAAAAGTCCTTGTCAATTTGTTTCATTTATTTATTCATTACGTTATTTGGCGATGCTGGAGACTTAAAGTTAAGAAAATAAATAAACAACTAGAATTAAGTTCTTACACAAATTATATTAATATTTAGTTCATACAGATAAGCTTCATTTAGACGGTGTGAGAAACTCGCAACGTTTTGATCAAGAAAATAGGTTTCTTTTTCACAGAACAGGCATTAGACCAGCAGGCTGAGTAACCACCCAGCAGACTGAATACCTAGACGTAAGGTTTTAAAAGGCGCTGTTAGCCTATTAAAAACCTAGTTTAGTAAGGTTATGTTGTGTAGATTAAGAACGCGATTATAACATACATGTTATAAAAAAATCATGTCAATAAAGTACTTACAAAATCAAAATCAATCAGTCTGAAATAACGGGTTCTCAAGAAGGCTGTCGGAAGACACTATTATATGCTTGACGACATACTTAGGTAGTTGCTAGAAGTAGTAGTAGTACTAGTACTTGCCTGGCGATCACTAAAAATGCCATATTTCCTTCGCGAATATACGATTCGTCAGAAAGAGTCTTGAACCAAATGGTGGAGTTGAATAAGAGCGAGTTTTAATGCATGTTATGCACGCCTATTTTTGTTTCGGAAAATTGTATCACAAAATGTATATATTACCTTTTATCATAGACTTACTTAGTAAAAGAAGCATTAAGAGAATTAATGCAGTCATTTGCAGTATGCTTCTCTGATATACCTACAAGCTTCCACGCTTAGTTTGGAGATGCAGGCTTATTTACTTTAGCTTTTAATATCAAATAATATGTAAAAAATATAAGTATATAAGAAATATTTGCTATAAATGGAAAATTATATAACCATTCAAAAAGAGTTTGATTTGAAACAAAAAACAGCCTTTTATTCTACTGCACCAGAATTTTATAATATTCAGCTTCTAATTAAAAAATATTAGAAACTGACTGTATTTTAATTCGTGTAAATAAATGCTATTTTTATTTTCATTTATTTTATTTATTTATTTTATTTTATGGACGCCTGAACGAGCTATCATCGATACGCGATAATCGCAAGCAATTATTGTCGCCATAACACGTTCGAGTTTATGGTGAGAAAACTTTCAAAACTCTTTCCGACGACTCATATACTCTCGAAGAGAGATTCTTCCTCGCTCCTAATGTTGTCTAAATGATGCTTTTAATTTAGCAAATGTTAAAGAGTTAATAGATGCTTTGTCCAGGCCTCAATTTAACGATTTCAGGTTTATTAGGGTCTCCATTCCCTCTAACAACGTATACTGTTTTTAAACCGTCTTCTTCATAACGTTTATTGTTATTATTATAATAATTATTTCCGCTATTAGAATAACTACTTGTAGTATATCTAATGTCGTTATTAGAGTGAATGTTTTCTTTCTTCACGTAGAAATTGTGCCTGTGATCAAATACATATTCTTCGTTATTAAAAATTGTGGTCGGTTGGTATTTCTGATTGTTGCTGTAAATATTTTGTTTGTTACTGTAGTAGCTTTGTTGGTTTTGATATGCGTTATTGTTACTAGGATTGTAATTATAGTTGTGATACTTAGGAGGAGGTTTGTAGTTGTTATTTGAGTAAATTGTGATTGGTCTACTTGTGTAATAATTTTGATTACTTTGCCCATTACTGTAGGCATAAGTTGAAGTTTGGTATCGGTTACTATTCGAGAAAACGTGCTGTTGATTGTTATAGTAATTTTGATGATACTTTTTGTTTGAATAATTAATTTGCTTTCCTTTTCTTGTAGAATCATTTTGACTGTCGTACGGTTGACCTTGTTCAGGGAATTTCAATGTTCTACTATCTCTTACGTTGTAACTGTTTACATCTGGAATCTGATCTTCTGGAAATTGCCATTTTGCTTTTATGTCATCACTTTCAAAGCTATTTTCTTCAATGTCAGCTAAATTTTGTGAAGGTTTGTTTTGTATCCTCTTCTGTATTTGTGCCTCACTATCTTTAAATCTAATCTGACTCCCAGAACCATAATTATTATAATCGTAGGCATAATTAGAGCCGTAATTTTGATGATTGTACAAACTTGGTACTTTGTGTGGTCTTTGGAATTCATTGTTCTGTCCGTAATATTGCCCTTGATTATTTTGATACAGGCCATACTGTTGCCCAGAGCTAGGATCATTAGGATATCCATATCCTTGATAATTTTGAGCAGGATTTAATTGAGGTTGATAAATTCCATACCCTTGATTTCCAAGTTGATTATAAAACTGCTCAACATTCTGGTTAGGTAATTGAGGAGAGTTGAAGAATCTGAAGAAGCCTCCGTTATGGTTGTTAAGGTAGTAGATGAGTTGCTCGGGGTCGGTGGGACATTGAGGGTAGGCATATCGACAGGTTCCAGTATTGCCCTGTGACGTCATCCCGAGGAATACGGCGCGCCCGAACACGAAGAGGGGGGAAGTGCTGATACCGTTGTAGGCTGAGAGTAGGCTGTAACCAATAGCGTGTTAGTACTGATACAAGGTAGTTAAAATATATTATTAACTAACGGTAACAGCAGCTGTCAAACAATCGAACAATTAAGTTTAAAACAAAAGAGTAATAGTGATAAAAAAATCGACAACTGAGCACAAATAATAATGTTACTACATGTAATACAGATCATATAAAGGGCTATTCTAATCACAACATAATGTGGATTAGGTACAACAAGTTTAAGCTCACAGACGAATAAAGACAATAACCAATACTCACGTCAACAATGGCTGAATCCCAGCAATACTCTGCAGCACTCCATTTCCAGCTAGGGCTCCGCCCCCGGCCGCCTCGCATAGCAGCCGCGGCACGCACTGGTAGTCGTCATAACGTGCAATAGACGTTAGGGCTCCCGTGATGGATGATAGGGCTTCGGTGGCTAGAGATGGACGGGGGCGAGGGCGCCGGGGACGTCCTGGAATATTATTATTTTTATTAATTTTTGAGCAGTAGTGTGCATCATAACATGAGTCAGTGAAATTCTCGTCAAAGGTAGTTCATGCCTAATCTGGAATTAATGCCAAGGTACGAGTACACTCAATTAGATGTTCCTTTTCATATTTTTTGCATATATTTTAAAGAGTAAATTCTAAAATGACAGTCCTAAAGTAATCTAAAAGTAAGTAAGTAAGTACATCTTTCAAAAATAAGTTTTCTAAGCGGCTACCCCTTAATATGATAAAATTACTAAAAAGCAAATTAGAAATAAAAAAGCTATCACGAGCTCTATAATTTTAGTAACGTAAGAAATATAATGTTACTTTTTTTGTGGTACTCAGAAAAACTTACTGAAAGGTCGATTCGGATATCCCGGGTTCCCGTATTGGTTCAGACCATATCCTGGCTGATAAGGTCCTTGATAGCCATCTAATGCTGGTCTTCCACCATCAAATCCTGGTCTTCCTGGAGGCTCTCCTACTCCTGGATAAGGCAGCACGCCGTTTTTTGGCTTTCTTCTACGTCTTCTTTTTCTTTTCTTCTTATTCCCTTGGCCTTCTACTCTGTTATCGTCTTGGAAAGTAACACCTTTATTAGTATTCAAAGAATCTTCGAAATCTTGGAATTTTACATGTTTGTTTCCTCCTGTGTATTGATTTTCTATATTTACATTATAGTTTTGGTCATAATCATCTTCAAATCTTAGAGGTCTTTGGTCTCGCTCTGAGTCTATGAGTCCATACTGTCCAGGGTCTTCATTATTAGAATCTAGACCAGTATCTGACTGACCTTCAAACTTGATGAAGCCATACCCTCGCTGGCGTGATTCTGCTTCCTGTGTGATGTTTGTTTTAAAGATCTTTCTGAAATAAAATTATTAGCTTAATTAATTACATGTTACAGTAAAATACATAAATGACAACAAGTAAAAATGATAAAATCCCAATTCATCATTTTCTGGCGGTGAGCGTCTGGGATTTGAAATTTATCATAGTGTATATATTCTACTAATCAAGACATTTCTTAAGTAAGTACCAAATTTTGAGGCAAAGCAGATCGACCTATCCGTTTGGCAGTTAGGTATAATATCACACGCAGACATGTCAAACTTATAAAACCCCGTCAATTTGTAATAACATAAGAATAATTAAAACAATCTAACACAAAATTAGAAATACGACTATATAAACTTAATTAGGAATACTTACGACAGCAACTCTACAGGATCATAACTGGATGTAGTGCCGTTAGAAACAGTCACAGCTGTTATCGTAGTGATATGAAATACGAGTAGCGGCAGAAGAAACTTCCATGGCACCTTCATGCTTTGCTGAAATCAACATTGCTATATTTTACAAAGTACGACCTCCACATAAAAAAAATTGCGAAGTGCCTATAAGCTTAAATAAGCAGCCCACTCTACGTTCCCACTGGAACTCGGGGCCTTCTCTCAAGAGGAGAGAGATATAGGCCATAATCCACCACGCTGGCCAAGTGCAAGTTGGCGGATGACACACGTCTTCGGATATTGTGGTCCTCAAACATGTCGACTTCATCACGATGTTTTCCTTCAGTGTAAAGCGAGTGTAAATCCACACATAACTTGAAAAACAACAACAACAAGCCATTGGTGTTGGGCCGGGATCGAACCAGGGGCCCTCTGATTGAAAAGCAGACGTTATTACCACCGAGCCACACTCGCTTTTTTTGCGAAGCGCCTGGCAGCAAGGACAGGCCAGGAGCAAATTCACAAAATAATTTTATTTAACCAATAAAGATAAATCTTAAGATAAAGATAAATTTATTTGTAAAAACACAATTAACAGTATTGAAATACGAGTAATAAGCTCTTAAGGTTTTAGACAATACCTATTATTACCAAAAAATAAGTTTTACTTTCAAATGCACAAATTAGAAAACGACTATTTTTTCGAAAAATAAAACTATCGAGAGTATTTTACGAAATCATATTTTGGAACTGCACGACGACCCCGTTAGGACCATGCTGAACTGCCAACTAGAGGGTACCGGGTTCGATTCCCGATTTCTTTGTGATGAGTTAATTTGTTGGCTGTCGGTCTAGGTGTTCAGACCTACTATAGCACCCAGATTTAGCACCCAGACCCACATCCAACAAATTTAGTTAAGCACAAAGATGTTGGCCGTGCCGGTGATCGAACCCGGACCCGTCTGGCAGTCCGGTATGGTAACCATTACGCCAACGAGGTCGTCGATTAGAAATATGCTAAGAGAAAATAAGTTAATATTCTCACCTGTTTAAAATCCTTTCCCTCAAAACCTTCTTCACCCGAGCCGCACCAACAACAGACTGGTGACCAAGACGTTGCATTTCACCGGACGGAGGCGGTGGAAAGTTGGGTGACATCACTTTACGTTCTTTAAAGGACTTTTTTATGAGTTGTGAAGCTTTAAGGTAGATCCTGTTACACTATTGTTATGGGCTTGTTATATAACCATAATGTGTAACGTTTTATTACCGAGTGGCTTGTTTTTGACTATTTCTACTAGGTTAGATTAAATAATAGAGTAAATCAATTTCTAGTAGTAAAGATTAAATATGACTGGAAAACTTCCAGTCATATTTAATTAATTAAATTTAACTTAATGGTTTTTACATATATTTTAGCTTTTTCAAAATTAATATATTTTTGCTTTGTGGTTTTTTACATTTAATAGACGAAAGTAATCTTAGCTATGTTTGACGAAAATAGAACTAAGAAAGTGGCCGTCACTAAATGGCGGATAACTTTTTTCTCAATTACCTCAATATGGATATCAATTAAAAAGACTTTATTTGTAGAAAACATACATTATGATACATTTTAAATCCAAGACGGTAGCAGTCACAAAATTTTGAGTCGGTCGTTTTCTACTGTCCATTTACACTTGTTTTTTTTACTCTAAATGGGCTTGCGTTTGATCGTATACCGTAAAATAATAATTTATACAATAACTTTTATTTTTTCAATACCAAGACCCAAAACAACTTGTCAATCAAGTCAAAGGTGTTGTACCTCTGAATTCAAAAGCCTGTACGCATAATTAGGTTAAATCGATCACGGCCACTCTAATTCAATGGATCTAATTCGAGTTTAATTTCAATTATCTATCCGTTAGTGTTGATATCAGCTGGGACAGCACTTCACATTGACCTTCAGGAACCGGTTATTGCGTCAGCACTCGTTACCGGTTATTGAGACCGATAACCGATTATTTGAATTGGCTAACACATTGTCGTGAGTAGGTAATTAAACAGAGCAACGACTCAGGAAATTTTATTTGAAGCTTGTTTTGATATTGGAATAAAATAACAGATTTTGTAAAAACCAATTAATAATAATTTACGTATATTTATATGTTTTTAACATATTAATTTGATTCCCAAAAATCATTTAAATAGTTTACGAGTTTATTTTTGAAAATTACTAAATGAAATCACTACGTGATATGAAAGAAATATGATAATGTATAATAAATAAATAATGTTTAATTATTATTATTTTTTATTATTTGAATAAAGATAATGAATATTCACTACGTGATACATGGCATTGTATTAATAATAATAATAGAAAGAATAGTTTATACTGGGATAAACTAAATTTTTCAAAACAGTAAACTTTTAAATGTATATTTACAAAACTTATTTATACCTCAAAATTACACTCAGACTAATTAAATTCACATAATAAACATATTAAATATGAATTGAACAACAATTTTTTTATGTATCTACTCGTAATTTGGGCTGGCAATATTGAATTTATGTTGAATGTATAATTTAATACTCGTATAAATACAAAAAAAAAAAAACAGGAAAGCGCTTATAACTCGTATGCATATGCCTACCTGGGTGTGTATGTTAACAATTATCCCTTGCTCTGTTCGCAAACAAGTCAAAGCTGTATGAAGCTAACTCTCTGCACAATTTCTACTCCGTGCTCAAATAACTTTGCTATTGACAGTTTGACAGGGTGACAACCGATTGGCCAATCAGGAGCTGACCGATTGGTTATTGGTTGATTAATGATAGGGATGTGAGTATGATTTATTTTCTAAACTGCCCGACGGACCAATGACCCGTACTGCGCTCTGACCTATGGAGTAACATTACTATCGTGAATTTGCCAACACACCTGGTTAATGTAGCTATTGTAAGTGAATATTTTTACCTAAGTACTAAATAAGTAGTACTGGTAAAAAAATATATACCGGTGAAAATGAAATGAAAATCTCTAAATTAATTTTTACAGAAGCTTTTGAATAGCAACTGCACTTGAATAGACTTGCTATTGCAGTTTGATAAGGCGTTTTGGGGAAAATTTTCATGGCAAGTACATAGGTATCTACTATTGTAACCCTGCAGCCTGGGTGAAAGAATAAGGCTGCGGTATTGCCCCTGCCTGTCGTAAGAGCCGACTAAAAGGGGCATCAGACTCGAGGGTGTTCGGAGATGGGGTCCCGACACCCACTCCATCGAGTCCGGGGTGAACGACGACGGCGTCGAGTGACCGTCACCGTCGCGAGAAGGGCCACGGCGCAGTGCAAGGAGGTCTCCGGAGTGTTTCCCGGAAGAACCCGGAGACCTCCGTTAAGCACAGAGGCAGGTCACCGGGGGGGTTTTAGTGGGTACAAATCCCACATAACCTGGCTGCGCCCCATCGTAGCCAGGTATCTTGTAGAAGATTTCCCCCTCGTCAACAAAAAAAAAAAAAAAAAAAAAAAAAAAAAAAAAAGGTATCTACTATTGAAAAAAATATAATTTCATTACAGCTTAGTGGCTAGGATCTAGTTTTCTATCTACCCAAGGGCTTCTGACTTGACTTACCGAATATTTGTACTAAGAATAACCGCTACAAATGCTATAAATATAAATAAACGATTTAAGTACTACTTTTTAAATGACAGAGTATTGCACGATCACACTAAGACAATCTGCATTGATCATTGCTAAAATATCACCTCTTATAGTATTTAGAGTTTTAAGTATATTAATACCGGAATTTTTGGTTACTAGAAAATTAATCAGTTTCCCACATACACTAAATATGTAATACCTAATATATACAGTTAATAGCAGAACCTTGATATACATGTCACAAAACATTAACCGTACATATACTATATACATATATAAGTAGATTGCTGTACATGGTTCTACTTACCAAAGAGGTAATCAAACACCACCTACATACCAATTAAGTAAGGAACCGTAGAATATACCTGGCAATATTTGACACGGTTGCTGGTATCTGAACGCAAAATCAGCTTTTAGTGCGTACATAATAATATATTAATTTATATATTTTTTTATTTATTAGAGTTTTTTCTACGTGTTTTGGAAGTCGTAAAAAAAATCGAGTAAGTTTCTTTACAACTTCCAAAACGCGTAAAATAAAACTGTTTGTACATTTTGTTATGTTTTACATTTCTCTTTTCATTTGCTTTAGAAAACCCGGAAGGGTGTAAATATTGGCTCGAATGAAGCTATAATACATAACTCTGATCGAACTTCACTTAAGTAAGTTCGTTATAATAGTAACCTACTGACTTGCGTTTCTCTCCGACAATCCATTGTATCGTATTGTATTGTAAATATTTAAAAGATCACAGCCGGTACACTGACATTATCACAGATTAGGTACCTACCTACACTAAAAGTTTCACATTTTCGTCCATTTACATTTTGTTATAGAGACATAGGTAGAGTTTTTTAAGATTTTCTTCATATATTATTTGCGACTTTTTAAAGGTCTTATTTTTACCAAAAGATATTTATTTGTTTCGAAACACCTACTACTATACCTACTATTGACTTTAGTTACCCGTAAAAAAAACATACTCGTAATATCACATCTACTGAATTTAAAACTAACTACTTAAGAAAAGTAAATATAAGCTAGTGGATAAACTCTGGTGTCGACAGTTTTCAAGCCGCCCGAAGGCCTCCATATGAACATTTGAGAACAGGAAAATATTAATAAATTACCTTTGCCTGTATGCCGAGTCGTAGATTTTTCTGTATCATCGAGGTTAAGCAACAATCGATGCGAACAGTCTTTGGATGGGTGATTTAATAAATAACATATTTAAGTTTTAGTTCAAAGGTATTTCCTAATCATAAAGTTCTCAAATATAGATATAATTTTGAGATATATAGGTTAACTCACATATATAGTTAATATGTCAATATTAATTTTAATTTATTACAAATAACTTAAATCTAAATAAATAACCCGCCCCTAATAGTTCCTGGTGCAAAGGTGCCCATCAGACTTGCAGCGTTCCCGCGCTGTATGGCAATCGCTATCCTTTGCACCAGGAAAGCTTTGATTATTTACTTGTCTTGACAAGTAAATAATCAGCGGTAGTAGTAATTCATAAATAATAATGAGCGGGAGTCACCGGCCGTTTTGTTAAGTTTTAGTTAGTAATGTTTATGTATTCTTATGTCTGTATATGTATATGAAAGAAAGTGATGTAAATTACACCAATTATATATCTTAAGAATGGCTGTACGGATTTAGATATTTAAAATTGGTGAAGTGGTAGCTTAGAACCAGGAGACGGACATAGGATACTTTTGATTTAGTTTTTTCTTAGTCCCGGATTAACACGGGTATATATGTACACCTTACTATTTATTTCATTTATTTATTTATTCATATATTTAACTATAAACATAAACCTACAGCATTCCAGCCAAACCGTCTATGTTTATTATATTATTAACTTCAAAACTAGTAAATGCACTTATTACAATTAACATAACAGTAAAAAATTATTAAACAAAAACAAGACAATAATAAAAATATAATATAAATCCCATTCATCCCTCTTTCACTCATTCATCACCTTTCAACCACTTACAGATTGTTATTTTTTCAGCTAGTTTTTAATAAATACTAATGTCGTGCATATTACTCGTATTTCGATATTCCAATACGCGACTCTATGTAAGAATGTAAAGTTAAAGTAGAAATTAACATATTGTAGCCATTATAATCTCCCACTTGGCATCACGTAGCGTTAGAAAGATCGCCGAGTGGCCGTCCTCAAGTTAATGACATTGACCACTCTCAATGCTTGGACCGAACAATACAACAGTATAAATGTGTATTAGCTAATGTTTCTATTCGTGTGTTACAAATAAAATAAAATATTAGGACACATTCCACACACGGCTGGTTAACCCCATACTGAACCATTTCTAGTTCGTGTTATGGTAGCTAACACAGCTGATATACTACATATACATATTTTATATAGATTATATAATATTACACTGCTCTACAGAGGTTTTTTTTACTCTAAATAGGTCAGCGCTTGACCATAAATTCACCTGATGGTAAGCGTCATTGAGGTCTACCGTGAAGCGCGCTTATCTAAAAGGAACCGGTTCACTTGTGCCTTGAAAATCGCCAAATTATAGTCATTGGAACAGGGAATTCGGCAAGGTATTCCGAGGTTTATTGTCCTTGATATGAAAATGATTATTGGTCTATGCAATTGGTCACAATTGGTTTATGCACACAATTTATGGATGGTTTTCTTCAAAAAATTACTAGAAAATTTATTTCAAAATATAAATTAGGTACTCAAAATTCAATTTTCAAAAAGCACGACCACATTGAGTAATTTTATGAATTGGAACTATGATTTTTTCCAAAAAATTAGTAGTAAATTTATTTCGAACGAGTAATTTTATGAATATTTTCGTAATCTGGGGACTTAAAAAGTTACGATTTGTGATGATATCCAAGGAAACAAAAAAATATAAATTTTTGGTTGATGTGTTACTATAGATGCTTCTTCTTTTTCTGGCTTAACTCAACGACTGCTTGTACTGAGGCTAATAGCTGGGACCTACAATTTAACGTGTCATCCGACACACGGTATCACCTAGAGGAAACTACCGCTTTTGAAAGGCAGTCTTGTGCATGATAATGATAACCCTCGATAATCACGTCGGATCACCATAGTTGGCCGAGCTACAGGCGCTATGTAGTTCTTATCATAGACGAAGTACAAGTTATTATTCTGTGTCATAGATGAAAGCTAAATTATAATTTGTAGCACCTATAGTGCAATATGATTCAATGATTGAATTGGTGAATTCAACGTATTTTTTAATATAATAACAAATAGATTGGTGACTTAGGTTTATAAAAAACATCCGTATTTTTATGGGAGCTCAAAGAACTATAATTCTATATTAATTAAGTTGACGACCTCATTGGCGTAATGATTACCATGCCGGACTGCCAATCAGAAGGTTCCGGGTTCGATTCCCGGCCCGGTCAACATCTTTGTGCTTAACTAAATTTGTTGGCTGTGGGTTTGGGTGTAAAATATGTATTTATATATAATATGTATGTATGTAAATGTAGTATATCAGTTGTGTTAGCAACCATAATACGAGCTAGAAATGGTTCAGTATGGGGTTAACCAGCCGTGTGTGAATGTGTCAAAAAAAAATAGTGAAAAATCTGTAAAATCAAGTTTTTGCCCGTACCTTTGCCTTAAGTTAACTGGAACAGGCAATTTTCACTCAATATATGTACATATATATTATGGCTACAATTTTATTTGATTGAACTGAATCTGAACCGGTTTTTTCACCAAGTCGCTGATTTGATGCAAATGCGGCATCTGTATTCTTCTGGCGGTGACGGCCAGTGTTTGATGCGACGTGCCTTCGTTTACACATTAGCCAATTCGATATTTATTTCATTACTAAATTTATTTAATCTCCGATTATATTCTCTGTGATTATTCTTATTAATTAGTATAAACACATTGTTAAAATACTATTCAATCATTCACTTTCTTTTTTAAGTACCAATTCAAAGTGGTGTGTATCCTTTTTATGGTAAGTAAAACCTTTTATTTGCTAATAATTAATATTTTTACGGCGTCTCTTCGCAATGTGGATTTGCCGATTCAAAATTTATTTCATTACTAAATTTATTTAATCTTTGATCGTATTCTCTGTGATTATTCTTATTAAATAGTATAAACAGTTAGTGTCTCGTTTATAGTTAAATACTATTAATTCGCTTTCTTTTTTAAGGAAGCAATTCAATGTGGTGTTTATCCTTTTTATGGTAAGTAAAACTTTTTTGTTTGCTAATAATTAATATTTTTTACGGCGTGTCTTAGCCTTGTTGATTAGCTGCTTCGATATTTATTTCATTATAATATTTATTTAATTTTTGATTGTATTTTCTGTGTTTATTCTTATTAATTAGTATAAACAGTAAGAGTGGCTGGTTTATTGATAAAATAATATACATTTACTTTCTTTTTACATGCTTTATATTAGCTTCACCTGTATGTTTGTTTGTAACCGACTTCTTTGGGCGCGATTTTGACCCACTTTAAACGTCCAGATTTCGTTGAAACTCTGTAGATTTATTGAGGACCGATGACAATACACTAATTTGATAAAATTATTACATATTTTGTATTTTTGTTTATATGTTTGTTTGTAACCGACTTCTTTGGGCGCGATTTTGACCCACTTTAAACGGCCAGATAAGCGTGTTTTTAGTTTTTTTTAAACTACTATTATTTAATTCAAACTATCCTTAATTATCCTTTTTTTGTTAAGTAAAATTTTTTGTTCGCTCATAATTAATACTATTTATTTAGTATTTAGACCAAAGAGGAAGAATTGAGAGAGGCACATGCCCAGCAAAGGGATAAAGGTAGGTTTAATAACATGATTAAGTAGTATGTAAAAGAGGTATATAATATAACTCACTTAATTTTGTAGATTTTATCTTTATTGTTATTTTTATTTATACGGAAATATAAGCACACAGTGTATATTTAACTACTGGAAATATAACTACTGGAAGTTACTGGAAACCCTAAAGCGAGTGTGCCTCGGTGGGGATACATCTGCTTTACAATCTGACGGCTCTAGTTCGATCCCGACCATACAAAAATGACTTGTTTTTAAGGTGGTGTGGATTTTCACTCGCTTTACGGCGAAGGAAAATATCGTGAGGAAACTGGCATGTTTGAGGACCACAATATCCGAAGACGTGTGTCATCCGCCAACCCGCACTTGGCCAGCGTGGTGGATTATATCCTGTATCTCTCTCCTCATGATAGAAGGCACCGAGTCCAAACGGTGGGGCATGTTTATTCTAAGAGATTAAGAGCCATAAATATTTACTGCTTACTGTTGTAGATTTTATCTATATTTTTATTTATACGGAAATATAAGTAAGTACTTTGGAGTATAATATTTAACAAGTAGTTTCTGGAAACGTAGATTTCGCGAATTGTAGTTTTAAAATATTGTTCAATGAATATTAAGTAAAATTTTACTATTTTAATCCATATTACAATTCATGTTGTCTTTTAATATAATGCTTCCTGAAATTATATTATTGTATTAGTTATTTCCATTGAACTCATATATTATTATTATAATAATCTTATTTTAAAAATAAATTATATGACAAATTTAATTTTAATTTTATTCTAAAATTTTAATTTGATTATATATCATATAATTCTGAAATATTAGAAATATCCTTTCGTGAGCTACGATGCCACAGACAAACACACACACACACACACACATAGAGGTACATC
The DNA here is from genome assembly GCA_035578125.1 of Mellilla xanthometata. NCBI lineage: Eukaryota > Metazoa > Arthropoda > Insecta > Lepidoptera > Geometridae > Mellilla > Mellilla xanthometata. The sequence goes on from JAPUBQ010000026.1 coordinate 753,119, forward strand.
ACACATATAACGCCCCGTTATTTTTACACCAGTGTTAAAAACCTTCTCAAGTACCCAAGTAATTATAACCATTAAAAATTATCCATGTACTTTGTACATACACAGTATACGTTCATTATATCAAATTGACCATAGCATTTGTCTATTTGGCGTGTCGGAGGTCACAGGTTCGGATCCTGGCGTGAGAGTTATATGGCCTCGAGGCCATTTCTGGCCCATAACCTCTTATGGACCCTCGGCCTTATAACAGACCTTATAAGTCTTTACCATTGTAATTGATAGAGACGCTACCATTCTACCTATATTTGCGATGACCGTTCAGTCAGGCGCGTGATTGCCTTACGTCACGTAAGCAGTGGGTTCAAACCCCGCCAGTGAGCTTGAGATAAAGAAATTCATAATCCTACCAATATTATAAATGCGAAAGTTTGTGTGTAAGTGTGTATTTTGTTACTTCTACTTCTTTATCTTCACGCTCAAACGGCTGAACCGATTTGATGAATTATGGTGTAAAAATAGGTTATACCATAGGCTAATTGATCCCGAAAGCAATTTTGGTTCCCGTGGGATATAAATCAAATAACTGCAAAATCCATGATACTCCACCATGATCCAACGGCTGTACCGTTTTGATGAGATTTACTTTGAAGAAACCTTGGATTAATACAAAGACTACTTTTTATCCCGGATTAACTTATTTTATTCCCGGACCAACGCAGGTAACACCGAGAGGCTCTGCTAGTAATTCATGAATAATTTATTCAATAACAAATAGAACAGTTATTACACTGAAAAGTTATTATTTTAGATGTAAGGAGTAAAAGCGTGAATGCGCTCACAATGTTAGTGATGGCACTACAGAACACATCGATATCTTGAATTCCACTTTGACGACCTCGTTGGCGTACCATGCCAGCCTGTCAATCAGAAGATTCCGGGTGCGATTCCCGGCCCGGCCAACATCTTTGTGCTTAACTAAATTTGTAGGCTGTGGGTCTGGGTGTTAAATATGTATCTATATAAAATATGTATGTATGTATATTTGTAGTATATCAGTTGTGTTAGCTACCATAACACGAACTAGAAATGGTTCAGTATGGGGTGAACCAGCCGTGTGTGGAATGTGTCCTAATATTTATTTATTATTTATTCCTTTAAAGAAAACATCGTGAGGAACCATAGCATATTGTAAAGCATTTTTTAATTCACCCCAAGCTAGTTACCTTAAGTTGAAAATCTATCTCCAAACAATGTGTAGCAGCTTCCATGAGAAAATAGTATTTCTAGACTAGGCAAGCTCCAGTAGAGTATCGCTAACTCGTGAGGTTTCGCTACCCGCGTCTAATGCCTAGCTGTAAACTGAAAAAAAAGTCCAACATCAAAGTTCTCTTAATCACAGACAAACTCTTCCTTATATATAAAATGTCCATGTCACAGTGTTAGTTGACTGATTTTTACCAAATTTTATATGAGTATTCAGTAGGTCTGAGAATCGGCTATTGGTGGCGATTCAGCGGCACCAACGACTAAACTAAATTTAAAGAAGCCCCGTCTCTTTTCAACTTAGGTGGCCAGAAAGAGACGGCACGTTCTGAACCACAGACAAAACAACTAAAATCACGTCAAAAAGAGACGGGGCTTCTTTAAATTTAGTTTAGTCGTGTGTGTCGCTGAATCGCCACCATTATCTTTTTTTCATACCCCTAAGTGAGGCAAAACCACGCTTGCCTTGTCAGCTAGTTTTAATATATTTTGTCTTTGTCTAAATGCAGTCGAAAGAAGAATCGGATTAAATTAACCTATTTAACCTTTTATACAATTGCGTGGGGTCTTCCCCATTAAGTCATGTTACTTAATGCTACTATATCCTAAAGCTGCCTGAAAGAGATAGCTTTTAGCCATAACGCTGCTGCTTTTGGCAAGACGTGTAAGAGTTTTTATTGTGTTCATTATTTTTGTCTCTGTCCAATAAATCTTTGTAAGTCTTTCTAATTATGTTTTTATTAAGCAGCCTGTAGTTTGATTGCAACAAAAGTAGCCATAAACTACAGTGACAGCTATTGAGCTAATGAGCGCCGGGACGCCGTCTATTTGGTGGACTCCATTCGGTGGTGGTTTGACAGCTAAAAAAGTAAAAGTAAAAAGCCTTTATTCTTTATTGCATTACATTTAACAATATTTTTTTTAAATTTTCATTTCATTATTTTAATATATATAAATCTCGTGTCACAATGTTTGTCCTCAATGGACTCCTAAACCACTTAACCGATTATAATTAAATTCGCACACCATGTGCAGTTCGATCCAACTTGAGAGATAGGATAGTTTAAATCTCAAATTATAGTCGCAATTTTAATTTATTGCTAATTATTGTCTGTTATTATTTGACAGTCACAATTATCTGTTAACTCCAAATGATTCTAACAGATGTCGATACCTTTCGACTGGGTTGAGTAAGTAATCAATAGATGGCGCTGTACCCCTAAGTGAGGCAAAACAACGTTTGCCGGGTCAGCTAGTATATTTTATAGATAGAGAGTATAAAATGTTAAGAAGTCAAAAGAAGACATGCAATACGCCTTGCTGTGCTTTCAGGAGAACCCCGAGCCCCGAACAAGGTTTATAAAATAATGCAAGTTGCAAAGAGTAACAAAATATTGCCTATGTTACTCGGGGATAATATAGTTTCCCAATGGTGAAATACTTTCCAAATCGTTCCAGTAATTTTTGAGCCTATTCGCGTCAAACAAACAAATATTTCCTCGTCACATTCAGATAATATTGGTATAGATTAAGGATTTTTTATTGTCTATCGTATAGGCATAATTTAGTACTCCTAATTTCAAATACGAAATACTCGTACAACCAAAAAATATATTATATTTTAATACAACTAAAAATAGATTATCTTTTTATCTTGACCACAATTGTTTTGAGTTAATTTTGTGGTCTAGAATAAATCACGAGTGAGTAGAGGAACCGGTAAATAATCACGAGTCTGACCTTCCTATAGATAACTTGTGCCTTACAAACATACTAATGACAGGTCACAGGTAGCGACACAAACAACCACGCTTAAATTATGATCTTAGATTATTTATACTACAGATACGAAAAATATATATGTATATATAGTATACAATAAGGGAGAGTATAAAGTATATAGTAGTTGTTCTACTTGTTATATCAATTAACACAAAAAACAAAGGGAATCTGTTCCAAAACGTGGAACCTCCATCCTCTAATTATCTATTTTTTTTTAATATTAAGACACATTTCACATATACTACATATACAATCATAGATATTTTATATCCATACATATTAAAAACCCAGACATACAGCCAACAAATAAGCTTATCACAAAGATCTTGGCCGTGCCGGGAATCGAATCCGGAACCCTCGGGTTGGCAGCCCGGCATGGCAACCACTATGCCAACGGGGTCGTGTTGGTACATTTTACAAATAGATACGCTAAAATACAATATTTCTTGTATTTTAAATTATTTCTTATATTATTATCATTACAATTTAATACGAAACATGTTACTTAAGCGTATATTTACTAATTTAAACTAAACTACTTTACTAAGACACACTAAAGGGGCAAAGTCGCATAGCATTTGAGCAGCGTTATATCATAAGTATTTATGAAGTTTAGTGTCTATATTATCAACATTTCTAATGAAATTCATAAATTAATTAGTATGAATAAAAAATGTGTCACGCGTCAATAAATAAAACAAATGGAAATTCCCTTCGCATTGCTCAAACTCATTTGATTATGCGAAAGAGAGAACATGAACTTTCAAATGTTTCCTTTATTGACTCGAGATAACATCGAGTATTCTACGTGTCTAGAAAATGACTTTGTTCCCTGCATTCTGTACACGAATAAATTAGAATAAACTTGAAATAAAACTGCAACTTAGTTCCAGTCTACCGCTAATATGTAACTATAGTTAACATTAAGTAAATGAATAATCCGTAAAAGTCATTCTTTAAAATAACATTTTTCGAGTGGCTGGAACTAATCTTCTAACTATTTTCATGTAAATAACATCTGTTACAGACGCAGTCACCTGGCAGAATGATAAAAGGAGCCACGGTCTTAACACGTGCCTTGCAGAACACAAATAATAAAGAACAGAAGAATACAATTTGCAAATAAAAAATAGTGAATAATTTATCTTTGCAAATATTGTGTTCCATTTTACTCTTTAAAATTCTGTGGCTAATTTAAATTTAATGCTGCATTTTAAGTGTGTCATTGGGATTTTGTGATGTTAAAAGTGATGAATTAAATTAAGAATAAAATAAGATCTATTTACTAAAGTTACTTTGAATTTTAAATCTACATGTGAAGTTATGTTTTTAAATGATATAAAAAAATCAAATTTAGTTAAAGAAAAGTGCGATATCAAACTCAAATAAAAGAAGAATGTTTGCTTAATTAGTGTAAAATTTACATGTTACGCCAACGGTTGTGATATTGATTTGTGATACTAAAAAACCTTTTAAGTGTTTATAAAAAAAATACTATTATAAAATTAATAGATAGAGAGATAGGAAATTCTTTAATAGTGTATCCAACATTATTTTAAATAGGGATACAATAGCAAAAAATAACACAATAAGTAAATAAGTTTAACTTAAAAATAGCAAACTAAAATTTAAATAACACAAGTGAAAACAAAACTTAGAAGATTCCTATATCGCGGCAACTAAAAAACCGAAACACCTAAACCAATAAAAATGGTTATAAAACTGTCAAGTCAACCGTCAAACGCAACTCCTCAAGACGACCCATTCGACCTGCTCCTGGGTCACTTCGGCCGCTGGCAGATCCTCATCTTCGGTGCCGTCTCCCTGGTCAAACTCTCCTCAGGATGGGTCCAAATGGCCATCCTCTTTCTCACACCAAACCTCACATTTTGGTGCTCCAACGTGAGCATGGAGTTTTCTAATCAGGACACATTTTTGACCAACGAAGCTAATTTCGACAACTTTACGTCTGAAGTATTTGGTAACGGAAGTTTGAGTATGTTTTCCAACGGATCTATATCTGAGGCTGTATATCCTGACACAGCCTTTGACAGCACGTATGTGGAAGTAATGAACAACACGTGTTATTCTAACTGCAAGAAGTACGAGTACGACGCGACGCCGTTTGACAACACTATCATATCTGAATGGGACCTGGTGTGTGAGAGACGATGGTTGGCGAGCTTCACTCAGATGGTTCTGCAGTTCGGAGTCCTGCTTGGAAGCATCGTGTTTGGATTCCTCTCTGACAGGTATGTGAACTTTGATATACTTCCTTGTAGCGCCCGTAGTTCGGCTAAGTAATGCAATCTGGCGCGATCATCAAAGATAAGCAACGGTCGATGCGGACAGTCTTTGGATGGTTGACCATGAACTAAAACATTTAAAGGAGGAATTTTTATCAGGGCAATTCTGTGGGTCAGGCGACACATTAAATTTAATAATAAATTATAAGAGTAATATGTAAAATTAAATTATATTAATTTGCCTATATAGCTTTACTATAATCAGTTTTATTTACAAGTAACTGTTAGAGAAAAATCAATTAAAATACTACTCGTATAATGTACAAACTTAAACACTACAATTTAAAGTGTAGATCCCGACTTTTCGTCTTAGTATAAGCAGTCGTTAAGCCAAGTCAGAGGCCTCTGAGTGGCTTGAAAACTCTCGACACTAGAGTTTGGTCACTTAGCTAATACTAAAAAAAAGAAGAACAAAACGAAAAGTAATCGCAACTAGCATTAGCATTTGAATTCTTTTAAGCATTCTAATGCACGCCTGCTGGCTAGCTGCCATCCTCCACTTTAAATTCTCTCCATAAAAAAATCTATCGCCATTTATCTGCCGTAACACCTTACGGCTCTGCCTGTAATTCCAGACTAAGTATGCTCCGCTTTTGGCCAAAGTGTCGCTGATTCATACGCAAGTAAAATTCAAGGATTTTAAACAATCTCTTTCGTATAATTGTTAATTAAGTAATAAACTAGTTGCGTCTAAAGCCGTATTTGTCAATAGTAATATAGTAATCGTTTCTCAGTTCCTAGCAAGCTAGTAAGTACCAACTGTCATGCTGCTCTACTTTCCAGTTTATAGATAGGTATATCTTTATACCTATACTTATGATAAAAAATACGTTTGAAACAAATGATAAAAATAAATTCATATTAAAAATAAATTTATTATATAATATTTTCTATTGTTCAACTTTGTTACAAGATCTTAAATGTAAATAAATGTAAACTGTATCAACAGTTATGTCCATTGTAATAATGTACTGGTTCTTAACAATACACAATGGTTTTACAATGGTTTTACAAAACTATTTTAATTAACAAATAACATTATAGCAATATAGCGCCTGTAACTCGGCTAGCTAAAGTGATCTGACGCGATCATCGAATCTAAGCAACGGTCGATGCGGACGGTGTTTGGATGGGTGATTATGCAAAATACTGCCGTTTTTCAAATGGCATTTTCATCTTGGCGCTACCGTGGGTCAAATGATACGTTTAATTGTAGGTTTTATTGTGGTAGGTCCCGGATGTTAGTCTTAGTACAAACAGTCGTTAAGACAAGTCTTTAGGCGGCTTGAAAACTCTCGACACTTAGCTCATACGAAGAAGAAGAAGAATTCAACCAATTGCTATCTTAAATACATACATAAAAATCTAATACACATTGCACGGATAATGTTTGATAGACACAAAGTTCTTATTGCCTTTATTACAATCTTCCTGTATGATGCGGTCTAAACCACGAGTAACAAACTAGTTTTTTTATTTATTAAACTAAGTAGTTTTACTAGCACACTGGTTATCTATTTTTAGGCACTAATTTACTTTCATATTTAGATTAAGAATTGCTTGTTGATGTGTCTATAACTCCAAGTGTTAAGACTGCAATAAATAATATGTATTACAGTTATTTGACCAACTTTAATCATAGCTTACGATGGCATTTCAATTAATCAAATCAAATACATGAACGGGAAATAGACGTACGAGACGAAGCATTATATTATTTTACATCTTTTTCGGAACACCAAATAAATAAATAAAGAACTCGATATATAAATACAAAACAGTAACTGTTAAATCAGAATTTTTTGGTTAATTCTGCAAATTTTATAGTTTTAAGGATCGTGGGTTTTACAAAACACAATTACGTAAAATTTGCTCATCGTATGAGCTAAGTGGCCAAGATCTGGTGTAGAGAGTTTTCAAGCCACCTGAAGGCCTCTCACTTGGCTTAACGACTGCTGGTATTAAGTCTAACAGCCGGGACCTACAATTTAACGTGTCATCCGACCCACGGGAGCGGCCAAATGAAAATGCTACTTTTAAAGCGACAGTCTTCTGCGTGGTCACCCATTCAAACACCGTCCGCATCGACCGTTGCTTGCATCGATGATCGCGTAAGATCATCATAGGTAACCGAGCTACAGGCGCTATTAGATTATAAGACCTTGTTACACAGTTGAACAATGAATTTATTCTCATTGGTACCTTTCCTGTCCACAGATTCGGGCGAAAAAACACCTTCCTCTTCTCAATCACGACGGTAATAGGTTTCGGGTTTGTGGTGCCCTTCGCGCCCGACTTCGCCTGGTTCACGGTAGTACGGTTCCTGCTCGGCATGGCCACGGCGGGCTCCATGGTGGTGTCCTTTGTCATCGTCATGGAGACAGTGGGAGCCAAGTACCGGGGCGTGGTGGGCTGCCTCTTCCAGATACCTTTCATTATTGGTCAGTGTGCTTCATTTATCTTGATTTTTTAGGTTTCCGCACCTAATAGGTTAAAACGAGACCCTATTACTAAGGCCCTTCCTTCTGTTAGTAGTAGGTACTTGTTTTGCCTTGTCGTTTTTATCGTTCCGTACCTACCTACGTAAATGTTAAAACGAGAATCTCTAACTTAGCCTCCGCAGCCTGTCAGTGGTAGGCTGCCTTTTTTAGAGTCAATAAAGAAAACATTAGAAAGCTCGTTCCCTATTCTTATACCTGTCCCTATCCCTGACCTGTCACTATCCCTGTTCCTATATCATTATCTTTATTAGAGCGTGAGGACATTAACTTTTAAATGTTGTCTTTATTATAACCTAATTACCAACATTACGCACTTGTACCAAAATGTACTATTACGAGTATTTATGTATTCTCAATACACATCACAATCGGTCCAGCCTTGACAGAGATCGGCATGAGGCAGAGGGTCTGTTGGCCTCCATTTTTAATTCATTATTGTCAAAACGTTCCGTTCGAAGGCCCTTTCCATTTTTTTTAACTGGTGGTCATTAGTTATGGAAATTTAAAACTGTGGAATTCTTTGTCAAGCTCCTTGTTCTCTGAGAGCTACAATCTGGCGGTTTTAAAAGCAAGAGTGAACGGGTTTTTCTGGGTAAGCGCGCTACACCTTAGATCATAATGTCCCTTGCCATCAGGTGAATTGTGATCAAGCGCATGCCCATTTATTGTAAAAAAAACTGCACAAATATTTACAATTAAAACCCTTACTTACAAATAATAAACTATACCTAATTTTATGTCCGCGGGTAGGGTACCTAATATGCTGGCGGCATTACCTCGCTGGATCGCCAAACTTAAACTTTGGCCGAGGTAAACGCCAGCATGAGATATTTGTGTTATTTCGAGATGATCACGGCCAGTCTACTAACCTTGATTGAAAAGCTAATCTAATCAAAATGTAGTGTAATGCTCAGTAGTTCTGCAAGATCTCGCCAAGGTCATACTAAATTATTTAAATATATTCCTAAAAGCTACTTTCATTGGTTGCAATACGTGCAATTACTTAAAAACATCTAGTACTAATGTTCAAAGCTAGATGTCGTGTGAGAAGTCATGCACTTTGACAAATCTTTATTTCTGAGATATAAAAGTCGAAAATGGCGTAACATTGCGTTATCGTTTTTGTGTTTTTTTTTGTGGCTATTTGGAGACCATATTTTTCTTATACATGATACCTGGCTACGATGGAGCGCAGCCAGTTTATGTGGGATTTGTATACACTAACCCCCCCAGGTGACCTGCTTCTGTGCTTTACGGAGGACTCCAGGTTCTTCCGGGAAACATCCCGGAGACCTCCTTATACTTACTGCACTGAGGCCCTTCCCTTGCTATCCAATCCGCCAACGACGGCAAAGGTCACACGGCGCTATCCACCTCGGATGTCATGAAACGCGATGGCCTTCTTCTGTGAGACAGTCATGTCCAGAAGATAGGCTGAGGAGCGGGAGCGAGGGTTAGACCTTCCTTCGCAAGAGACGGGCATGGAGGCGTTCTTGCCCAATTGGAGGCCCTGGAGCATAGGACGCGCGGGAGTCTGGTGCCTCACTCCAGGGATAAGGGCCTCCCGAGGAGACGATGCCTTTGATTGTCCCAGGGCATCGCTCGCACCATTGAGGGGGGCGCCGCTCCTCTTTTGGTGGGTCCGCTCAGCCTGCAGGGTTAACGATATTTGTACCTAGTGTAATATGCTTATTTTCTGTTACCCGTGGATGCTTCTCCCTCTTGCAGGTCACATGACAGTGCCTCTGTTCGCGTACTTCTACCGGAGCTGGGACCAGTACAGCCTGGCCATGGCCGTGCCTCCCCTCATCTACCTGGGCTACTTCTTCATCCTCACGGAGTCTCCGCGCTGGCTGCTCTCCGTCGGGAGGGTGGACGAGGCTACTGCGATTGTGAAGAAGGCTGCGCTAATGTAAGTTGAGGTGCCCAAGGTACGCACAAAACGTTTTGCCTCCACCTTTGTTGACCGAACCGCCAAACTTTGGAATTCCTTGCCGAATTCCCTGTTCCCCAATGACTACAATCTAGCGATTTTCAAGGCGAGAGTGAACCGGTTCCTTCTAGGTAAGCGCGATCCACCGTAAAAAGACTGTCCGCATTATCCGTTGCTTAACTTCGATGATCGCGTCAGATCACCTTAGTTAGCCGAGCTATACAGGCGCTAAACTGCTGTTTGAAACATGTGTTCTTTCCACTTACGAGAGAAAGCCTTAAAATTTTAGATTTTATAACACATAATGGCTGCTTATACTTTTGCAAAACATTATAAAAATCTACAACTTTACGATACCTCAATGATCGCGTCAGATCACCTTAGCTAGCCGAGGTATAGCTTTTAAAGAGTTCTAATCAACCATAACCAACAATAACCATATATGTAGATCTTACGAGACCCGTGCAAGAAAATAAAATTTCCCTGATATTCGTAAAATTTCTAAAACAAAATCTAGATATTTCAACATACTCGTATCTTGATCTGGATTAGATGAAATGTTAAAAACCTTAGAAATATCTTTACAATCTTTATTGACAACGCTACCTTTCGTCTAGGTCGAGATAATAGAAAAAAAGGTAAAAATAAATAAGATAAAATACTTAATCAGACATTGCTATCTCTTTATCTTTGTAAACTAGGTTTATTGGTTTACAACACATGTATACTTATAATAAACATAAATAAACACAATAAATAACAAAATGAATCCTTCTAATATGCGAATGCTTGATTATGTAAGTGTGTGTGTGTGTATTTGTTAGTTCTAAAACGATTGAACCGATTTGTATATCTTCTTTAATATATAATTATAAATCACGTGTCACAATGTTTGTCCTCAATGGACTCCTAAACCACTTAACCGATTATAATAAAATTCGCACACCATGTGCAGTTCGATCCAACTTGAAAGATAGGATAGTTTAAATCTCAAATTATAGTCGCAATTTTAGTTTATAGCTAATTATTGTCTGTTATTATTTGACAGTCACAATTATCTGTTAACTCCAAATGATTCCAACAGATGTCGATACCTTTCGACTGGGTTGAGTAAGTAATCAATAGATGGCGCTGCTATGGTCTATTTTTCATACCCCTAAGTGAGGCAAAACAACGTTTGCCGGGTCAGCTAGTTGAACTACGTATATACTCGTATAACACTGAATGAAAGCTAATAAAACCGTAGTCCTATAATTTATACAGAATTTTTCAAAATAGGTTACCAAAGAGTAGTTAAAGTAACCTCATTAGAGAAAAAAATATTATATTTAAAATTACGCAATAATATATACCTACTATTCTCTATGGAAATATCATTATTACGTTTAGTAGCTATACATATTAAATAAATATTAAAATAATTAAATCTAAATTTATTATCGCAAGCAAGAAGAAATCCACGTTTAGAATATTTTTATTTATTTATTTGATTTATAGGCGAGCAGCAATACGCTGAGGTGCCTATATCCAACGACATTTATTATAAATGTCGTTGCCTATATCACACTGAGTTGAAATTAAATTTTTAACAGATCCAATCTACAAAATTTTCCCAAAGGTTTCTTTCGAAATAATTAAAAAAACAGATACAACCAAATATAATATGGGTAATTCCTTGTAGGTATAGATTGAATAACAAATGAATAGATAGAGATAGGTGTAGCAATCGTAAAATTTTCAACGGGCAGGTAACCTACACACGACCTTGACTTATAGGCTAGTACTAACATCCTGGTTCTCACACATTTCAACTTAAAACTTCAATCAAAATCGTGATAGTTTTTTTATGTGTGCAAAATTAAATATCATCATTTAATTCTATTCTTCCACATAAAAGTGTTCTGACCACCTACAGGTTTAATTGAAACAATGGGCAATTTTTGATGTAACAGGATAAGAATCAGAAATAACTTTTTTTAGGCTATTTAAATGTTTTGGCTTGTTAGACCTTGACCTTTTATGAACCACACTGACTCAGTGAGATGCTTATTGGTTTTGATATAATCTTAAATGGGAGTAAGTATTTGTGAATCAAAGGAATTTGCTAGGTATTATTTTTAATTATGCTTAAATATTTTATTATTTATACTAAGTATTAACTCAATAAATTACAAAAATAAAGTCTAAAGTAATAAGATTTTGCAAGAAGTAATTTAAAAAAATCATAGCTTTATCTTTTACGTCAGATTTTAAGGGTTATAACTATTTTGATTTATTTTGCTTCCTAGACAAATCAACAATTTCAACGCTCAATTATAAGTCTAAGATCCCGTTAAGAAAGACCTTCACCAAGCTGGTTATATATAAAATTTCCATGTCACAATGTTAGTTACCGTACTCCTCCGAAACGACTTGACCGATTTTTACCAAATTTTATATGCGTATTCAGTAGGTCTGAGATTTGGCTACTATCTATTTTTCATACACCTAAGTGAGGCAAAACAAAGTTTGCCGGGTCAGCTAGTTTTTTAATATATTTCATTACATATATAATATGTTTGATCCAGTAACCAGCTCCTTGAAGGATTTTCTTGGTATAATATACTATATGCATGGCGTTGTTAAACTCTGTACATATTAATAAACAAAAAAATCTCGCATTCCAGTAACCGGCGTCCAATCGCCAAGGTGGAGGAAACTCTCCGCGCCGTCTCCGCCGAGCTGGTGTCCTCAGCTCCTCAGAAGAAGCTGAACTACTCCGCACTCTTCAACCCTCAGCTACGGATCATCTCCGCGAGCTGCTGGGTCATCTGGCTGGTCACTGGAGTCACGTTCTTCGGCTTCAACCAGTACATCAGTCAGACTAGTCCGGATCCGTTTGTGAGTGTGGCAGCTGCAGGAGCTATACAGGTGACATTCTTTATTGGCTATTACAAGTTAAGGTTTCATCTTCTTTTTTGTTTGGGCTAAGTGGTCAAGCCATGGTGTAGATAGTTTTCAAACCGTAGCCCGCAGGCCTGTGACTTCGCTTAACGACTGCTTGTGCTTACAGCCGATTTAATAGGCAATAAATGTAATTCTATGCTAAAGTTTACGTTTATTAAAATGTTATGATATTATTCTGTTAATGTATTCTTTTTTTTAATAATTATGATATACGTTTATGTAAATTATTCCGAATAGTAAAACATATCAATTGTATAAACGTGCCATTCCTAGGATATAATATACACTAGATGTGTTCAATTTAATATTACCAGTTTAAATAAAGGTTATTTGAAATTGAAATTGACTAACAGCTGAGACCTACAATTTATTGTGTCATCCGACCCACGGTGGCTCCCAAATGAAAATGCCACTTTTGAAATGACATTCTTGTGCATTGTCACCCATCCAAACACCGTCCGCGTCAACCGTTGCTTCGATGATCGCGTCAGATTAGCTATCAGAGCAACAGGCTTTACCTTTAGAGCTTGGCTTCCTCTTACCAAGAAGAAGATTTCTGTGTTCTCTATTCTCCTCTTTTCTCCTCCAGATCCCCTCGAACCTGTTCGCCATGTGGCTGATAGCTCGCTTCGGCCGCAAGGTGACCACGATAGCCTTCTTCACGCTGGGAGGACTCTGCATCATCACGCTGGGATGTGTGCCCGATATCTTTGCTCTCACTCTCACACTGGGTTGTTTAGGTAACCATTATAACCATTTGTGTGTATCTATTATAACCATTTGTTGTCTCTTTTCCCTGAACCGGGATCAACAGATACAAAGGCTAGAAGCCCAAACGTACTAGAATGTTTTTAAGGACAAAAACCGCGATATTATCGAAATAGACCTCAATATCTCTCACCATCTACTATGGATATGGATACCAAATACTATGGATATAAATACCTACGGACTACTGACTCTTGTCTATAAACCCTTTGGGTAGAAACTAGCGGAATAATATTTAATTTAGTTATAAGTCTTTGATGACAATTAATATAACACTTATTGTACCTAGTTTCATGGACAATTAATAATTCATTTGTATTGTGGTCAAATGCTGACTTATTGTTTGAAAAACAAAACGTAATGGCCAAAGAATAGGTCAAAGTATTTTACCAAAGCAAGCTCAAACATATGTACTCGTATATCCAGTAACGTTTCCTCTACGCATTACAACTTTCTTTTTTCGACGTTCAAGCTAGGCATTTTGATCAGCAGGGCGCGTAACTACACACGTGTTAGAGATACTAGCCTACGGTTGAGCATGCCTAGTCTGGCTATCTTAGAGGCCGGAACACACTGATAAGTGCTTGTCGACCGGTTTTTCAACATTACCCTTAAGTTAAAAAACCAGCTAGCTAGGCTAGCACTAAAAAAATCCCTATCACTTATGCATATATCCATGTGGTCTCCTCACGATGGTTTCCTTTACCTAAAGCTTCAGGCGAGGATCAAACCCACGATCTTCAGGACGTGAGGCGACCGCACGACTACAGAGCTATCATCACGCACATGTAACAACCTTTGTCATTTTCCAGGAGTTAGCTGCGCCGCCGTGGTTGCTACCACTATCTACATCTACACCTCGGAGCTGTACCCCACCGTGGTCCGCAATATGGGAATGGGAGCGTGCTCTACGGCCATGAGAGTAGGGTCCATGTTGGCTCCGTTTATTTCTAACCTCTCCCTGCCCTGGCTGCCGACCGTAGTGTTTGGCTTGGCTCCAATACTGGCTGCTGTGGTGTGTCTGTGCTTGCCGGAGACGAGGGGACGGACTCTACCCGATAGCATGGAGGATATTACTGCTACTGCTAATGAAAGGACATAGACAATATAATAAAATAATAATGATCTGGTGAACTTGTATAAATATCTACATACTGTGCAAGCCAACTAAGAATAGGATCGCGCTTGCTTCAACTTCACACGATAACTGTCAAAATAACACTGCCAGCAAAGAAACCGTAAAAAAGTTTTTTTTTGCTCATAAATGCATTTTTTTTATTGTATAATTATTATATTTATATAAAAAAAACTATTCTTGAATTTAATTACTGGATAATTTTGGATTAATTAATTCTACAGGTAAGAACAAATATGAAGTTTATGCTACTGGTCACACTGTTATGTCGACAAGACATTGGTTTTGGATAGTTCTGACTTAGTGCTGTAAGCAGTATAATAAACTCTTTTTATTTTGTACAAAAAGAAGTGCCAACAATGAAAAAAAATATGTAAATATGATTTTTCTTACAAATCCTACCATTCATATCATTTACTATTAATTTGCCGTAAAATGTATACGAAATAGCAAAACAGCGTACATTAAACATATAAACTGAATATAATTTGTTTATAATTTTTTTTTGCACACCATACTAATGACGTTTGCGTGTGTTATTGAGCAAGATGGCGGTTTGACAGTCCTATTCTTAGTTGGCACGCATAGTACAGAGCTGTAGAAAAGTATGGTATTATTCTTATTCTTATTCTATGATGGTCGATCAGACCTGCACTGACAACCTGCAAGAGGCGTATTGTGCATTTCCCCCTACCAGCCTACCCAAGCCATCCAAGCTCCTTAAAATAGCGGAGCACGGTCTCAGGTTGCTAAAAAAGTACTGTATATTCGGCATGGTAACCATTACGCCAAAGAGGTAGGAAAACATATTTTGCACACATAAGAATACGTTTTCTGTAGCATACTTTGTTAGCAGGTAAATAAAAGTCACATAGAATTTTTTATTCCACATATATTTAAAAAAAGTTTTGTACATTATAAAACCACAGCCGTTCTAAAACATGATCGTACTTAATGAATATTTTGTTATATCTAACATAAGTTCAGAAAAAGTTTAAAAACGTTTATAACATAAAAAAATTACTTAGCATAAGTAGATACATATTTGGTATAACAACTAATCAAGATAAGTATTAATTTTATTATCTTCTACTTCATCGTAAGAGCAAAAAGCTTCGTAAATGTATGGCCGAACTCTGGTGTCAAGAGTTTTCAAGTCGCCCTAAAGCCTTTGACTTGACGACTGCTTGTATTGAGACTAACAGCCGGGACCTATATTTAACGGGCCATTCGACCCTTGGTAGCGCCAGATGAAAATGTCACTTTTAAAAGACAGTCTTGTGAAAGGCCGCCCATCAACATCGAACGGCGACTGTTGCTTTACCTAGATGATCGCGTCAGATCACCTTAGTTAGCCGAAATAAAGGCGCTATATTATTGTGATATTTATTACTAAATGTGATAATCGTAATAAGAAAATATTTTTATATTTAATTATCTTAAATTAAACCAACATACTTATATACAAATACGGACATAGTATTAAAAATTTTCTTCTAAGCTATAGGTATAGATTAATAATATAAATATAACTATATAGTTATAAAAATATACCCCCCTTCATATTTTTAGTATCTGTTGTTATAGCGGCACGGGGAATACATATCTTGTGAAAGTTTCAGCTTTATAGCTATTACGGTTTCTGAGATACAGCCTGGAGACACACAGACAGACAGCGGAGTCTTAGTAATAGTGTCCCGTTTTTCCTTTTAGGTACGGAACCCTAAAAAGTATAAGTTTTTTTAATAATAATTACCAGTTATTCCGTTCAACCAATAACTACAATAACAATTACATTAGGCGTGCTTCCACGTCCGACCTCCACACGGATGTTTTAGAGACCTCATTTGAGGAATCAAATATATTTTCTTCTAAATTCGAATTTCAAAAAATTGCGATCGTCTTTATTCTGACAGGCTTCAACAAAATCTTCATTCTGTTTAGAGCTTTAAAACTACCTGTTTCACATTTTTTTAGGGCGGGTTTTTTTCTATTTGCTTTATAAAATGCGGGAGGGAGTATATTATTTATATATAGCCACGAATGAAGCTATATACATAATTCTGATCGAACTTCACTTAGGAAAGTTTGTTTGATCATTAATTATATTACAATATTTCGTTGCCAATAAATAAAACACTTGAAAGTTGATCTCTCACTTCCAGAACCAAATGAGTGTCTTTTTCTTTAGTGACCCGTTTTAATATATAGCTAGATACCTATAAATAGAAATAGTTAATAATGTTTATTAAAATAGACTAACTTTGTAAAACTCGCGTGTGTTGTTAGCTAGATTAAAAAAAACTAATACAAAATTTATAGTTTAAGACATGCCCTTATTAAATTTAAAATATTTTTGAATTATAATTATTAAGTACACTTATATCTTAATGTTTATGTTTATGCATGATTCATTTGCTTTCAAAATGTAATATTCTTATTTGAATTAAATGTCAACTATAATGCTTAAAACGTTTAGTTTATTTTAAATATATGGTTAAAAACCCTTCCAAATCACCATTATGTACATATAATTAAATGACCTGAGTCAATAAGCTATGTACCTACATACCTATTCCTTATCAAAAAATATAAAAAAATACTTAGGTGATTCGAACCTGCGTCACGATAAACTAATTTTAATACATATTCACGTTAATTTATATATACATAAAATAAATAAATAAATATTAGGACACATTTCACACACGGCTGGTTAACCCCATATTGAACCATTTCTAGTTCGTATCATGGCTGCTAACACAACTGATATACTACATATACATACATACATATTTTATATAGATACATATTTAACACCCAGACCGACAGCCTACAAATTTTGTTGAGTACAAAGATGTTGGCCTTGGCGGGAATCGAACCCGGAACCTTCTGATTGGCAGTCCGGCAAGGTAACCATTACGCCAATGAGGTTGACAAAAACATATATAATTCTCAATGACAAAAACATACGTTTAGAATATACATGTTTATGCAAATAAAATAAATAAATATTTGTAATTGTATTAGAAGTTGGAAAATACATATAAAATAATAATAGTATTTTCGTATGAGCTAAATGGCGAAGCGCTGGTATCGGAGGTATTTCTTTATATTAAAATTACCTAATACATATCACAGTCCTGCGTTATCAGATAATGACTATTTTTACAATATTTACCCATAAAATATTGAAATCAAATTTAATTATTTATTTGCTTAGCAAACGTTACAAAACTATTAACATTACCTTAATCGTTTTAAACAAATTAAGCATATATTATAATTATTAAAATAACATAAACTGATATTTAAATTAATTACTTAAATTATTTATCAAAGAGTTTAATTACATAGTACCCTGCTAGGAATTAATTACGATATTTTATATAACCTACTATACTAAATATTAACTACTTTTACAATTCAATCAATTATTATAAATCTGGTCTAAAAATTATGAAAGTAAAAATATATTTAATCTAAAAAACCAGTGCCAGTGGGAAGAGTACCTAAAATATTAAGTTATTTACGATATTTAACAACCCAATAAATTTATAACTTGTAAGTCACTTCTTTACTACATGATTAACTACTTGCATCCCGCGAAATTACTCGCGTTAATCCCAGATAAAGAGTAGAGTACTTGTCCAAAATATTTCCATGCCAAATTCCACAACAGAACGAGCAGGGGCACAGCGAAGAGACACCGATTCACTGTCAAAGTTCCGAGTATTCGCACAAAGCGTTTTGCTTCGACCTTCATTGTGAGAACTACGAAGCTTTGGAACTCTCTTCCTGCGCCTCTTTTTCCCGAGAACTACAATTTGGGGGTCTTAAAATCTTGAGTAAATAGGTTCTTTCTAGGCAAGCGTGTTACATCTTGGACCACAGTCAAGCTTAACATCAGGCAAGCTGCGGTCAAACGTAAGCCTATTTATTCTTCATAAAAAATAAACATAAAAATCAATTCAGACGTTTGAGCCGCTTTGCTCACATAACATGTTTGACGCGGTACAATATTGCCTTATGCTCACAACTCCTACTAGTATTGGAATAGCAATGTTTGAACTAAGTCAGTCTGCGCCTGCGGCTCCGAGGGCGTAGGGTTGCTTCGTAGCCGTTCTGAGGTAGAAGTCGCCTCGAAGGCTGAAACAAAGAGGTTACATTTTTAAGCCTTTCTAGATCTTTTTCTTCTTCTTCATGTAATATAAGCGAAGTGGCTAAGCTCTGGTATTGTGAATCTCCAAGCCGTCCGAAGGCCTCTGCTTGGGCATAACGACTGCATGTACTAAGAATAACAGTCGAAATCTACAATTTAACGTGTAGTGTACCGGAATATTATTTTTCTTCGTAAGAGCTGAGTAGCCAAGCTTTGGTGTCAAGAGATTCCTGCCTCTGAGTTGACTTAACGACTGCTTATATTAAGACGGGACCTATATATTAACGTGTCATCGGACCCACGTTAGCGCCCGATGGCAATGCCACTTTTTAACGACAGTCTTGTGCGTAGTCACCCATCCAAAGAATGTCCGCATTGAACGTTAACCTCGGCGACAGCTTGTTTTTAAAAGTAGTCAAAGGTAAATTGTAAAAAAAATTTACTAAGAGCATCGCCATTTATTTAACAAAATACATAGTTTACTAAAAACAAACGAGCATTAATTTGCCCAACATCAAGTAAAATCTTAGTCATTTAAATACCAAACACATCAATTTGAATTTACAAAAAGATATTTTTCTAGTGACTTTCCATCATTTCACTTGTTATATTTATCATCTTGTTATTCGATACCAGTCACTGCTTTTATCCACCGCACATTGGCTGCAACGTTCAAAAACACCGACAACCCGCCTTGAGGGAACGCACTATCTCTATCCCTCTGTAGACTTATTCCTACCAACTTTCCATTAAACACCAAAGGACCGCCAGAATCTCCCGAATTAACGCTTACATCTCCTCTCGAACATATGAAAGAAGACCTATTAGTCGGACATTTCATTATCCTTAGCTTCGCTTGTCTAGGCGCTTTTGTAATTTCGTCTTCAATCAAACCATATCCAGCCACCATAGCAGTTTTGCCAATCAATCGGTTTTTGCGTTGAGCAGACAGCTCTATAGGTTGTACGTTATCGTTAAACTCAACCGGGTCGTTTAGATAAATAAGCGCAACATCTCTTTTATCGTTTTCGTCATTTGGACTTGGAACACTAATGTTGAATCTTGTATCCTTAACCACGTAGAAAGCTTCAGATAAGAGCTTTTCAAATTTATCGTATTGTTTGTAGATTTCGATTCTGATCCCGCCACTGTGAACGCAATGCGCGGCTGTAAGGACCCATCTTTCATCTATAATGGATCCGCTGCATATAATTGGTTTCAAACTGCTTGTGTTGTATATTTCTAGTTTAACGAGATGCTTGTTTAGTTTCAGATTTAATGGATCACCCTTGATGATTCTCATTTGCGCGTTTATTGGCGTTAGAGAAAGAATGGAGATTATTGCGATAAATATTTGGGATTTCATTTTAGATTTCTTTTATGACTCAATTTCGCTCACTCATTTTCAGTGAGGTTTGAAATGGTTATTGCTACATGTCCTCCCTTTATATGATTTAGTATTTGAAGAATGTTATCTAACTAGGAAAGTATGTCCAGTCATGAAAGTAGAATATTTTAGATTTTTAATAGGTTTGCTATCTTTGGTTTATGTGTGCGATATGTATGTTATTTTTAAAGATCGGTACTTAAAACGGAACCTATAAAGTTGAAAATTTCACATGTTATGTATTTCCCGTGACGCTATAACGACAAACTCTAAAAAAATATGATGGGCCTCACACAATAAACTTGTTTTTTGCTTAGTTTTTGAGAAATATAATTATAAGATTAAAATAAAATCAGTATTTAAAGAGTGATTACGTGAGTGGTTAGGTTTAAGCTCCCCTTAAACGTGTTTTTTGCCATTTTGTGAGATAGCGGTAGGGAACCCTTCATGCGTGAGTGCGACTCGCGCTTGTCCAATATTTATATAATAATGATAACATGAAATTCCCGCGAATATTTTTATAACCCGTTTCAAATTCTGGGTAGTGATGTTACTACCATAACACGTCTGAGCCAATCCAATGGCTATTCGTACTTAAAGCTAAAGTTATTGTAAAATTAAATTACAAAATTCATATATTTTTATTAAATCAGAAACTGACATGTAATCGAATTAAACAATTATTTATTATAAATTTGAACGATTCCAATGGATGATATAAATAGCGTTATTATTATTATCATATGTGTTTATATATATAAATTATATATTTGTCATGAATGTATGTATGTGTATATAAATTAAATTTTAGTAATAAATAAATGTAAATTGACTCGCCCAGTACGGTGCGATGCCGTAAGGTTAATAATGGATTTGATTAGATTTGAATTCTAGGAGCATAAAGACTTTTTTCGCGTAGCAAACGGTCACACTTACTTATTATTAAAAGTTGGAATGAGTCCAACAGTTTCGGTGCTTTCCGAGCACCATCTTCAGTGCACGCGCGGATCTCGTCGGCGGCGGTCCGTGTAACACTCGCCTAAGTAATAAGTAAGTGTGACCGTTTTCTACGCGAAAATATTAAGATGCCTTACGTGAACAGTTTACAATGTTTAACATAGAGACTATTTTATTTTATTGATTAATTTATGTGAAATATAATGTGTTTGAGAAGTTCCGCACACGGGAAGCTAAAAATGTTAGCTGCAAATGACTTACTCGCTGGCAGCGTTTATCCCCATGCGGGCAAGCGGCGTGTCTCCGCACTGCCGCCGCAAGAAGGCGTCGTAGTTGTGACAGCGGCGCGCGAGGAAGTCTCCGCCGGTCACCGACTCTGCCCAGTACGCCCACGACCGCCAGTGGCTGCAAAAATCTGGAACGTGGACTGTTTTGTGCATGGATAACAGAATAAAGTGGATACATTAAGTCTCTATTGACACACACAAAAAGAAATTGCTGGCCAAGGAAAAGATCGTAGTGCGA
Source organism: Mellilla xanthometata (assembly GCA_035578125.1). Lineage (NCBI taxonomy): Eukaryota > Metazoa > Arthropoda > Insecta > Lepidoptera > Geometridae > Mellilla > Mellilla xanthometata. The sequence continues at coordinate 774,784 of JAPUBQ010000026.1, forward strand.
GGCGGCGCGGCTCGCTGACGCTCACTGAAGTCATAGTGCTACTGGTGGCGATTCAGCGGCACACGCGACTAAACTAAATTTAAAGTAGTTCTGTCTCTTTTCGTCATAAATTACCAAAAAGAGATGGTACGATCTAAACCATAGACAAAACATCTAAAATCACGTCAAACACGTCAGATTTAGAACTGATACAATTGGGTGCGCTCTAAAATCGCTTACATTTTTCATATTTGACGTGATTTTAGTTGTTTTTTGTGTGGTTCAGAACGTGCCGTCTCTTTCTGGCCACCTAAGGTGAAAAGAGACGGGGCTTCTTTAAATTTAGTTTAGTCGCGTGTGCCGCTGAATCGCCACCACTGTCAAGGAAAATTGTTCGCTAATTAAACTTGTTTGGAGTGCAGACACCGCATCACAGCGGGGGGAGGGGGGAGGGGGGGCGAGGACGATCATCCTTACTGCTTGACCCTGGAGCCTGGGTAGACGGAATGCAGTAAGCCCCCTGCCAGTCACATATGTAAGTTGACTGAAAGGAAGCCTAGGGCCTGCTAGTGCCCTGACTTTGGGTCAAGTCTAGGAAGGTTGAAAATGCCATTAATGAGGAAGTATAGTAAAGTGCAAGCAAGTGCAGGGTTTCTGGTGCAATCAAAATGACATCCCAAAACCTTCTTTTGAAAGCACAAGGGATGGCAATCGAGGTTTTAGTGAGTAAAAATCTCACATACCCCGGCTACACCCCCAACATAGTCGGGGATCTTTGAAGATTTCCTCCTCGTAAAAAAATATAAAAAAATAACGCTTTTGAACCGAGCACAACCGCGCAGTACATATAAACAAAGCGCCTGACGCGCGGCAGTGGGAAATCAAATCAAATCAATATTATTTATTACGAATATAGTAGGCGTATACAGACAGGTATTCGATCAAACAAAAGTGCATTATATTCTACTTACCGACGCGTGATAATTATCAAAATATGTCAAATCTTAAAACTACTTACTACTATTTTCACTAAATATATTCATAAAAAAACAAAAATTATTGACTATCGTAGCGCCTGTAGCGATCATCAAGGTTAAGAAATGGTCGTTTAGCACTTCATAGCAGTTCTATCAATTCTGTTTCTTTCATGTCCCATGCTGTCACTTTCTGACACCCATCTTCTCTTTTTTCATTCCGTCAACGGCGGTTTCCCATTTCTATATCTCTATTGTATTAGATAGCACAAAGTCAATGTACCTTCATTAGTCAAGGGTATGGTAGCAGTAAAGCAGCCGGGCTGTTTAGCTCCCCCCTCGTTAGGCCAGAAGTCTGCGTGACCCGAGTGGGAGGGGGTCCCATACCCCCCTCCATCCGTGTGAATGATGTCCACAAAAGCTGCGTCCGAGGAGGAGATCGGGTTGCCGAGAAGAGCGGGGTAGTAACCAGGGTACGCTGGATCTAGGCCGGTCAGTCTGGAATCAGGATATAGAATAGAATACTAACTAATTTAAATACATTGGTTGAACCCATGTCAAAAAGTAAGCCTACGCGTTGTCAAAAATTCCACACTGAAAAGCTCCCTGTCCAAACGTACCCATTATAACGGCCGCGTTCCCGCGCTGAATGGCTATCGACACTTGGTGTGTCAAAAACCACCCAACTCAGGAATCACGCCCCCTATCCCTCAATCGCGAACCAATTTCTGCAATTAAATTTTTGGCCTCTGCGCACCACGAGCCCGCCGTCTAGAATATATTTATTTCTTTTAACATTTGCAGCGCACATACCAATTAATATTAATGACCTAACTTAGTTGTTTTCGCTCGCTGTAGTTCTATTTCGAGCTTGTGGCGTAAGGCATCAGAACTCTTGCTCCGCGTAAGCCAATTGCACAACACCGCACATAATAAAACTTACACTTAAATTATTCATAAATCTTATAAGTAAAAACGCTGAAGCGTTCGAAAACAGAACAATTCTGTTTATTTAAACAACAAATAACATCTAAATCATATCTAAGGAACATTTCAAACAAATCTTCATATACTAGAGATAAAAAAAAAAACTCGTAGGTCATCCGAACTTTATGCATAAGTAATTCTAACAGGCAGCGCTCCATCAGTCGGAGAAAGTCTAGTGCCCACCAGGGCACGAGTATAGTTCACATATTTTACGTAAAGAAATACATTAACGTATCACTCGCCACTGGCCTGGGGAAAGTGAGCAGTTTGAGCAGCACCGTCTGCTTGTAACTTAAATCCATCCAAAGGTTGCCTGGCAGAAATCGCCTTAGGCGATAAGGCCGCCTCTGTTATTATTTTTCTTGTTATAAAACTGTTTTTTTTTTTATTTTGGTGTGCAATAAAGTCGTATTGTATAGTATTGTCTGGTAGGAAGGTCAACTTCACGGCGTGAGTCCCTCAAGAGTGGCTCACCGGATTAGCCTGTAGGTATAGTGGTCACCTTTTTTTATCTTTTTTTTTTACGTGAGGAAATGCATTTACGCATGCCCATCACACCCGGGGAGGTGGGTGGGGTATGTGGGGCTCGATGCCAGAAGGGCTAAAAACCCACGATGGCCTCCTCACCGGAAAAGGCGGGTGAGGATCCGCTTCTCGCATTAACCCACCACCCCGCCCACCTCGGCTAGCCTGAGAGAGACTCCTCCTCAGGGGATGACACCCCTTGCAGTGCACGTAGTGCACCGCAACCACCTCGGGGACCGTGAGTGCAATGGACGCCGGACAACCCCAGTCCGACGTCCTAGGTCCCCCGTGACGGGTCAGGTCTGTGGCCCCGTCACATGCCACTACGGCCGCAGAGAATAGGGAAAGTGGTAGTCTCCGGTTACCACTCCCTTCTCCCTGCGGCCCCACCGCGTCCGCCATCAACGGTGGCGACCCCGTCGAGGCCGCGGCAGGTAGGAAGAGCGGCGCACCGTAATACCGACACTTCTCTCCTGCCGCGGCCCCACACCTTCAGCTGCGGTGCCTCCCAAACCACACCGCAGCCCGCCTCAGTTGCGAAACCCCCAGGTATAGTGCTCACCTGGGCACCACCAGCCCCCTGGTGGCCAGGTAGCGCGCCGCGTAAGCCACCACGTGAGCCCCCAACGAGTGACCCACCAGGTGGAGCTTGCTGACCGACAGCCCGCGCTTTATCAGCCGGAGCAAGCATATTGCTGCTTCTTTGCCCACCTGGAATTTGTAAATTGGAACTTTAACGTACTTAGTCATTGTTTCCTTATCTGTATCAATTAGGTATAATTAAACATTGTAAACTGTTCACGTAAGGCATCTTAATATAATATAATATTTCCGCGTAGAAAACGGTCACACTTACTTATTAGTAAAGTTGGAATGAGTCCAACAGTTTCGGTGCTCGGAAAGCACCGAACCGACCGTTTTCTACGCGAAAATAGGTATAATTAGTCTAGTTTTATCTAGGTAACTTCTCTTTTTTATTTTTACTATAACATATAATAAATAAATAAATAATTGTTTATTCCAGAATAAATTCCATATACAAGATAAGGTAAGGTATAAGGTTTCGGTATCGTAAGACAATTCGTTTCACATTAAAATCCGTGTAAGTTTTTGTGATGCTTCTAGAACTATGATTATCAAAAGCTGAAGATTATTCTTGATATAAGACTTTTTGGCAAAGGCAGCCTGTTGAATACGACACTATCTTTTATCTGCCAAGCTTAAATGCACGAGGACATGTTACATTTCAACTAGAGCATTTCTTTTACTCAGCTATTTAAGAAGTTAAGCAACAGTTGATACATAAAGTTTTTGTAAGTATGACAATGCCAAAAAGACTAAGACCCGCAATGATTATGATTAGGTGCATAGACGCATATGCTTGTGTCTAAATACTGCAGAAGGTTTGAAGACCATTTAAAAGTCCCGGTTGTTAGTCTTATCAAAGCAGTCGTTTAGTCATCTCAGAAGTTCTTGACCAGCTTAAAAGCTCTCAAGACCAGAGCTAGACCTAGCCCATACGATGTAGATGATACTGACAGCGGGAATATCCCAAGCCACGAGTAGATAGTTCCCGAAGGCGAGGTTGGACCAGTCCAGAAGCAGGACGTTGTACCCGCCGCGTTGATGGTAAGCGCGAACCACCGTCAACACACTCTCGTCTGTTGATAGCTCCACGTATCTGGAAGGTAGCGGAAATTTACTAAGACTTTTTTATAGTACTTTGTAAACTGTTATCGTAAGGCATATTATATATTTACACGAAACAAAACGGTCACACTTACTTAAAAAACGTTGGATATACGTCCAACGGGTTTCAACGCATTAAGAGCGTCATCATCGGGGACGAGCTGCACACGGACTGTCACCGACGAGATCCGCGCACAGACTTTTTATAGTATACAGATAAACAGATAAACAATTTTATTTGTAAAATATTTAATTTACAAGTCAAAAGTAGATATCAATTAATGTCACAATAAGTAATAGGTTTATTCAGATAGTTATAGTTTTTATAAAGCTAAGCTTCTATTCTTACTTAACCTGGGCACTAAAACTATGTTTTATTTTTGTAGGTTTTACAGATAAATTTTTCTTTTTATTTTATAAAAATAACTTTTTATACATAGACTAGTATAATAAGATAATGAGTCAGCTTAAATTTAAAGTAATTAAATTATTAAAAGTTCTATGAATAGTTGTTAAGGATACAGAATACAGAGAATAATTGGTAAATAATAAATAATTACCAAGTCAAAATGATAGAAAATAAATAAATTAACAATTATTACCACATGTGGTAGAATTATCTTCATAATATTCTGCTCAACAATAGTATGCTTTTCTAATAAGAAAAGTCTTTAATTAATTTAATTCTTTAATTTTATCTTTTATTATTCTTTTATTAAGTCTTTAATTATGTCACAATTAAATAAAATGTACACAGTGTAGACAAAAAATATACATTAATAATGGCAATATCTAATGTTTCTATTTCTCTTGTATAGAATAGCGAAAGCTTTTCATTTGGCTACTAATATACAATATACAGCAATGGTCCAGTAGATTACCACCACTCAGTCCAGTCAGACGCCTTTGGACGGGTTGAAAATTCTCGACACCAGAGATTGGCCACATAAGATCAAGAAGCAGTCCAGTAACATTGGCTCAAGGAGACACATGCGTAGTCTAGAATTACTGTCTATCTATGCTGCTGGAAGACAAAGTTTTTTCTTGGCGACAGATTTCCAATAAAATGAGGTAAGAGGGCAGTATTTCATATTCAAAACATTGATAACATTTTTTTTATGTTAAACATCTATAGCCGCACGTAAAACCGATTTCTGCTGTGGCGACGCGTCGCCACGGCATGCGTCTAGGTATATTACAAAATAATGCCGATGTTTCACATCTGCTAGGCGTTCCGTGACAGCTCACATTTTTTTCGAATAAAGATCTTGAATAACTTTCTAACTACATTTAGATAATTATTATGTAAAGCTAGATAGCAATAGTTATTTAATAATAAGACGTACCCGTGAGCGTAAACTACTGTAGGCTTGGTGACGTCGAAGTTAGGGTCAGAAAGCACCTGCTTGGAAGCACGTAGCCGGTACGATGCCGACGGGGCAGTGGAGTTAGACCTTAAAGTACATACAAAACTTTTTGAGCTTTATTACTAATTATTTGTCCAGAAGGACGAGTAACCACACAAGTTATCAGCTATGGGCTAATGTCAGCCAAAATAAATAAATATTAGGACACATATCACACACGGCTGATTAACCCCATACTGAACCATATCTAGTTCGTATTATGGTTGCTTACACAACTGATATACTACATACACATACATATATATTTTATATAGATACATATTTAACACCCAGACCAACAGCCAAAAATTTTAATTCAGCACAAAGATGTTGGCCGTGCCGGGAATCGAACCCGGAACTTTCTGATTGGCAGTCCGGTATGGTAACCAGTACGACAACGAGAAATGGTTAATGTAAATTTACTGGAAAGCGAGCTTACCCGTAAAATCTTAGTATGACGTCTTTGTAGTTCGCAGCTCTGCCTGTTGGCACTGGAAGACAACAATAATATAGATTTTATATTATTTATATATATTTATTTAATAAGACTTTCAGGGTTTTTTTTTGTATGTTCGTCAGGCTTTCCTCCAACACATTTCCGTCGGAGACATCGTACAACAAACACTTTTCACTCACAACAGTTATTGCGAAAAATACTTTAATTAGAAAATAGCAATATATATATAAATATATGCTCGTCAGGGATATTTTTGGGGTAAGGAAGGGAAAGTCAGAAGCGTAGAAGGCTTTTTTTTTCTTTTTTTTATCATTTTTTTTCATGTTATTTTATGGTTTCCATTTTTTTTTTCCTTAATTTTGTCAATTACATTTGGAATATACTAATCATTATATACAAAAGTAATTGAGACTATTTCTATCAGGGTCTATTTGTGGTCTTACTCTATATGGCAGCATGGCCTTTTTTCGAGACTCTGCCAGCAGCAGGCATGAAAAGGATTAAGTTCTGCCCGAGGCAAGCGTGTAAGCGAGAGTGCGGAACAACCGTTAGAGAGAGAGAGAGAGAGAGATAGAGAGAGAGAGAGAGAGAGAGATAGAGAGAGAGAGAGAGCTTAATAGTGTCCATTGCGAATTGCTTTTTTTGAGACTCGGGATGCAGGTGGTGTTCATCAATACCAATATTATGAAGAGGAAAAATTTGTTTATTGCTTGTTTGTTTGACGCGAATAGGCTCCGAAACTACTGGACCGATTAGAAAAATTCCTTCACCGTTAGGAAGCTACATTATTCCTGAGTAACATAGGCTTTATTTTGTTTCCCTTTGCAACTTAGATTGTTTTATAGCCCGTGCGAAGCTGGGAAGATTTGCTAGTCGATTTCTAAAAAAAAATAGATAGTAGGTACTCACCGCCGCTAGCGGAGCGCAGGATCTGGTTGAAGCTGCTCAGGTTGACCGGCAGGCTCGGCTCTCGCTGGCACTCGCATGGTAATAACGCTAGAAGTTACAATTAGTATTATATTTGAGCATTTCTTTTTTTTTTTTTTTTACACATTCACACACGGCTGGTTAGCCCCATACTGAACCATTTCTAGCTCGTATTATGGTTGCTAACACAACTGATATACTACATATACATACATACATACATATTATATATAAATACATATTTAACACCCAGACCCACAGCCAACAAATTTAGTTAAGCACAAAGATGTTGACCGGGCCGGGAATCGAACCCGGAACCTTCTGATTAGCAGACCGGCATGGTAACCTTTACGCCAACGAGGTTCTGTTATGATACGAGTGAAAATTTTAAGCCTAGTAGTTATTTATTATTAGTTTGTGTCGGTATACAAAAATGTACATAGCATAAGCAGCCCACTATACGTTCCCACTGCTGGGACTCGGAGCCTTCTCTTACTAGGAGAGAGATATAGGTGATAATCCACCACGCTGGCCAAGTGCGGGTTGCCGGATGTCACTCGTCTTCGTGTCGGTTTCCTCACGATGTTTTCCTTCACCGTGAAGCGAGTGCAAATCCACACACGGAAAACTAGTCATTGGTGTAGGGCCGGGATCGAACCAGGGGCCGTCTGGTTGAAAAGCAGACGTTATTACCACCGAGCCACACTCGCTTGCAACGAGCCATACTCGATTGCAAAACAATGTACATACTTTTTGCTAAATAAAGATGTTCTTATGTTATATTTATGTTAAAATACTGAACGTCAGAAACTTTATTAAGCAGTGACTTTTAATATTTTTAAAATGTGTTTAATACTGAATAGAAATACAGAATTTCATTGGCCAATTTCCCATTATTTATTATGGCATAGTGTTTTGAAATTATTCTATAACATTATGCTTTTAGCCAATAATCATCTCTACTTAAACAAAACTTAAAATGCTAAAATTCTGACAACCAATTACCATAAATTTTATACAATTTATTTAGCATACAACATAAAAACTCATAAGCAAGGTCGATATTTTTATCTACCATTGTTTTCGTTTTCATGTACTTACCTATACATCTATAAATATTATAAATAAAATAAAATAAAATAAAATAGCCTTTATTTCCCTAAAAGTATTACATTACATTAATTCGTAGGTTATTTAAATTTGTGAATAATATTTAATTACAAGATATTTATTTATTTATGAATATTAGGGCACCCAAAAGTGGGTAAAGGCCTCCTCCTTGCTGGCCCAGGCGTTGCGGTCTTGGGCTAGTCTGGTCCACGTGACTCCAGCCACCTCTACGATGTCGTCCTTCCATCTCTTCTTCTGCCGGCCGCGCGTGCGCGTGGCGTCCCGCGGGCACCAGTGCACGATGCGCTCGCTCCATCTGCCGTCGGTAGAGCGGGCGAGGTGTCCCGCCCACTTCCATTTTAAGCGGCATAACATCGTCACTGCGTCAATAACTTTGGTCCGCCGTCTTATTTCTGTGTTCTTTACTTTGTCCATGAGAGTGAGACCAAGCATGGAACGCTCGGCTGCTCTTTGGAATTTGGCAATTTTGTCAACAGAGTCTTGCGTTAGCGCCCATGTTTGGCATCCATAAAGCAAAGAAGGCAGGATTGTATTATCCATTAGTCTTTTTTTCAAGTATATAGGCATACGGCTCTTAAAGACATCCTTGTTAGCCCAGTATTTCCTCCATGCTGTGGCTATTCTTCTGTCAATTTCTTTGCTATCTGCGTCTTGAAAGGAAATAATACGTCCAAGGTATATGTATTCGCTTACATACTCGATGAATGTGTCTTGAAGTCTTATAGGAGTCTGAGTACCGTTTGTCATTATTTTTGTTTTACAAAGGTTCATATGAAGACCAATATTTTTGCTCTCGCTATCCAATTTATTCAGCATATGCTCTAAGATTTCGGGTGTCTCAGCCATGATTATAATATCATCCGCGAACCGTAGATGTGTGAGCTTTTCTCCGTTTATGTTCAAACCATACATAGACCAATCTAGTTTGCGGAACATGGACTCTAGGATGGCTGCGAACATTTTTGGGGACACTGGATCGCCTTGTTTTACTCCTCTTTTTATGTTGAACGGTGGTCCAATGGCTTCTGTTCTTATTTTTGCCTTATATCTGCTGTATATTACTCTGAGTATAGATATGTATTTATTATTTATACCTTGCTCTCTCAAACTTATCCATAAATGATTGTGTGATATAGAGTCAAAAGCTTTGGAATAATCGACGTAAGCCAGATATAGAGTTTTGTTATACTCTTTGCATCGCTCTATACACTGCATGAGCGTAAACATATGGTCGACCGTAGAGTACCCTGTTCTAAATCCAGCTTGCTCACGGGGCTGTTGCTCGTCTAACGCTCTTGTGACTCTATATAGTATTATAGACGAAAATAATTTGTAGAGAGTCGGCAATAAGCTAATAGGTCTGTAGTTATCCATATCTTTTGCGTCCCCCTTTTTGTATAACAGAGTTATAATAGAGCACTCCCAGTCCGTTGGGATCTCTTCTGTTTCGATAATTTGGTTAAAAAGAACTGTAAGTGGAGATACCAGTGGTTCTAGCATAGCCAGAATTGTGTCATTAGTAACGCCGTCTTCGCCAGGAGCCTTATTCCTTTTTAAACAGCGAATTGCTCGTTCTACCTCCGAATTCAGAAGAGGCGGTATTGTTTCGTCATTTCCTTCGCATGTATAGTAGTGTATGCTCTCTTTATCATGATTCGAGTAAAGGTTTGAATAAAATTCAGTTGCTGAATGTAATATGTCTCTTCTATTTGTAAGTTTTTGATTCAAACAGTTGTTTATAGTTTTGATCCATTCTTTGTTTCGGTCGAACTTTTTCCTTGTTTGTTTTATAGAGCTCCGGTTTTCTATTTCTATTTCTAGACTTTTTTGTTTCAGTTTCTTTTTATTTTCTATAATTGTCTTACTGATTTTTTTGTAGAGATGCTTGAGTCGGTTTTTCTGTACTTTCGTTCTTGGATAAACGTTTTTTAATGTCTCTCGTTCCGTTATTAGAACTTTCAATGCCGGAGTAATTATTTCATAATCAGGCTCTTTATTTATTTGTGGCAGCTGTGTAACGCACGATTTTATTGCTGTTATAGTAGCGTCATAGAAATCGTTGGTGGTTTTGTTTTGCATGTCCGGAAGTTGTAGAGCTATGAGGTTTTTCAGTGACTCTTCTTCGATCGGTGTGTAATTTCTATTTCTATGTACGATTATACTACGCGTTTTGGGAATTTTGTTAAATTTATAAGACATTCTTACAAGTCTGTGGTCCGTCGGGAATTTCGTAGAGAAGACTTCCAGATTGGTCACATTTTGCTTCTGCTTTACTAGAATGAAATCTACTTCGTTACGCGTATGTCCATCTGGAGATTGCCAAGTCCATTTCCGCTTCAGACGTTTTTTAAATAACGTGTTTGCTATGACAAAAATATCCATTAGTCTTTTTTTCAAGTATATAGGCATACGGCTCTTAAAGACATCCTTGTTAGCCCAGTATTTCCTCCATGCTGTGGCTATTCTTCTGTCAATTTCTTTGCTATCTGCGTCTTGAAAGGAAATAATACGTCCAAGGTATATGTATTCGCTTACATACTCGATGAATGTGTCTTGAAGTCTTATAGGAGTCTGAGTACCGTTTGTCATTATTTTTGTTTTACAAAGGTTCATATGAAGACCAATATTTTTGCTCTCGCTATCCAATTTATTCAGCATATGCTCTAAGATTTCGGGTGTCTCAGCCATGATTATAATATCATCCGCGAACCGTAGATGTGTGAGCTTTTCTCCGTTTATGTTCAAACCATACATAGACCAATCTAGTTTGCGGAACATGGACTCTAGGATGGCTGCGAACATTTTTGGGGACACTGGATCGCCTTGTTTTACTCCTCTTTTTATGTTGAACGGTGGTCCAATGGCTTCTGTTCTTATTTTTGCCTTATATCTGCTGTATATTACTCTGAGTATAGATATGTATTTATTATTTATACCTTGCTCTCTCAAACTTATCCATAAATGATTGTGTGATATAGAGTCAAAAGCTTTGGAATAATCGACGTAAGCCAGATATAGAGTTTTGTTATACTCTTTGCATCGCTCTATACACTGCATGAGCGTAAACATATGGTCGACCGTAGAGTACCCTGTTCTAAATCCAGCTTGCTCACGGGGCTGTTGCTCGTCTAACGCTCTTGTGACTCTATATAGTATTATAGACGAAAATAATTTGTAGAGAGTCGGCAATAAGCTAATAGGTCTGTAGTTATCCATATCTTTTGCGTCCCCCTTTTTGTATAACAGAGTTATAATAGAGCACTCCCAGTCCGTTGGGATCTCTTCTGTTTCGATAATTTGGTTAAAAAGAACTGTAAGTGGAGATACCAGTGGTTCTAGCATAGCCAGAATTGTGTCATTAGTAACGCCGTCTTCGCCAGGAGCCTTATTCCTTTTTAAACAGCGAATTGCTCGTTCTACCTCCGAATTCAGAAGAGGCGGTATTGTTTCGTCATTTCCTTCGCATGTATAGTAGTGTATGCTCTCTTTATCATGATTCGAGTAAAGGTTTGAATAAAATTCAGTTGCTGAATGTAATATGTCTCTTCTATTTGTAAGTTTTTGATTCAAACAGTTGTTTATAGTTTTGATCCATTCTTTGTTTCGGTCGAACTTTTTCCTTGTTTGTTTTATAGAGCTCCGGTTTTCTATTTCTATTTCTAGACTTTTTTGTTTCAGTTTCTTTTTATTTTCTATAATTGTCTTACTGATTTTTTTGTAGAGATGCTTGAGTCGGTTTTTCTGTACTTTCGTTCTTGGATAAACGTTTTTTAATGTCTCTCGTTCCGTTATTAGAACTTTCAATGCCGGAGTAATTATTTCATAATCAGGCTCTTTATTTATTTGTGGCAGCTGTGTAACGCACGATTTTATTGCTGTTATAGTAGCGTCATAGAAATCGTTGGTGGTTTTGTTTTGCATGTCCGGAAGTTGTAGAGCTATGAGGTTTTTCAGTGACTCTTCTTCGATCGGTGTGTAATTTCTATTTCTATGTACGATTATACTACGCGTTTTGGGAATTTTGTTAAATTTATAAGACATTCTTACAAGTCTGTGGTCCGTCGGGAATTTCGTAGAGAAGACTTCCAGATTGGTCACATTTTGCTTCTGCTTTACTAGAATGAAATCTACTTCGTTACGCGTATGTCCATCTGGAGATTGCCAAGTCCATTTCCGCTTCAGACGTTTTTTAAATAACGTGTTTGCTATGACAAATCTATATTCTTGGCAAAAGTTAAGTAAAGTTTCTCCTCTAGAGTTTCTTTCTCCATATCCAAATGGGCCACATATATTACTTTCTTCTTCTAAAGGGGTTCCGATTTTTGAGTTAAAGTCCCCCATTATGATAGTATTTTTACCAGTCGATATCAAAGCCTTCAATATATCCTTATAGAAATTCAAAATCTCAGTTTCCTTTGTCTTGTTTGTGTTTGTAGGAGCATATACTTGTATAATATTTATTATAGAACTCTCAATTTGCAAGTCGATTCGAATAACTCTATCAGAAAAAGTTTGAAAGTCAACGATATATTTTTTTAAATGAGAAGCCACAATAAAGCCCACACCGTTCCGTCCTTTTTTATTGCCTTTGTACAAAAGTAAGTAATTTGGTTTTTCTATTATCTTTTCATCGTTTATTTTTACTTCGGAAAGTCCTATGACATCATACTTGATATTTTGTAGAGCATTTTCCAGTTCAATTAGCCTATTACTGGCTTTTAACGAGCGAACATTATATGTGCAAATTTTCAAACTACTATGGTGCATTTTTCTAGTGTTTGTTAAAACAGTATGTTCCTGTTGTATTGTAGAGTCGCAAGAAGGGTTATGGTCTGAAACTCCCACCGTGACCAGCGGTACTGGGAGGTGTATATTTTGTTCTTGATTAAGATACTTCTGGGAAAGAGTGCTGTTGTTCCGAAAGGTAGCTTGGTAGTGCTTGGGTGCCCGAGATAGTTGCTATTCCTTTGATTGATTTGTAGTTGTTTGTATTCCAGTTTGCGATGTTTTCTTCAAGAATGTCGTTATCGATGGGCTCGAACTTGTGCTAGGCTTAGCACTCATGTTATTTCTGTTATGATTATTAGATGTGTTAAGTGTGGAACTCGGTTTTGATTTTTTATTAGACTGTGCAGTTTTGTTGGAGAGAGAAGTATTTTTGTCTGACTTCTCTGGCGGAGAAATGGAGAGTGGTCGCTTGTTACTGTTTTTTTCTTTAACAATTATGCGGTCATATCTCAGGACGGCTGGTATTCCCTGTTCCTTATATTCGTTTAATTTAGGTATTAATGATTTCCTTATTTCTAAAATATTTTTAGGAAAATCTTCCTTTACATAGGAACCAGTGCCATCTAATGTTGACTTTCGTTGGAGAATGTTTAGTTTTTTTCCAAAATTACATAAAGTGAGCCTTATAGGTCGCGGCTTACTCCCTTTCTTTCCCATCCTACCAACAAACTCTATGTCCCTTTTATCTATCTCTATATTCATTTGTATATTTATGATTTGTAATACTAAATCTTCTAGTTCGGAATAGCTTTTTTCTTCTTCGGATATACCGAAAAAGATTACATTTTTTTGCCTTAATTTCCGATCAAATTCATCCATTCGTTTATCCTGTTCTTCCTGTTTTTTCTGAATTTTTGATAAATATATGTCATATTCTGAGAATTTTTCTTCAATTTTTTGAGATAAATTACGGGTTATATTATCTTCCACCTGTGTAAGCCGTGCATCAGTATCTTCCTTGATTTGCATTCGTAAGGCGCTAAACATCTCAGCAAGTGCCAGTTGGTCGGACATTTTTATTATTATTAGTGGCGCCCTCTATCAAGTAATAGCTAATTTAGTCGGTGCGCCCTTTATCTTTGATTAGCAAGACTACAACTTGGAGATTCTTGGTCGAATAACTGACGTAGTAATGTCTCGTGCTATCAACAGATGGCGACACTGTTTTGTTTAAAGTCACCTCAATAGATGTCGCTACTTTCTTTGTATGTGTTTATTCTGTTTGACGTAACACTCAATTGACACTTGTGTCTAATGCAGTTTTGAATAGTAGCCGTTACTCAGCGATTTGTAAACAAACTAGTTTTCACAGTATTTTTCTGTTTAAATGTTAGTTAATTGACTGTGTCTTGTGATTAATTATGTGTACGACTCACTTGGGATTGTCTCCGAGTTCTGAATCACCCAGTGCTTTGGGACTAAGTAGGATAGTTCACTTTGGACCAATATTTCTTCCGTGAGTGTTTATTTCTCAGTTAAAGCTTTAAGTTGGTATTTTATATTATTCCTGAAAAGTTAAAGCACTGAAACACTGATTCTAAACGTTTTTATAGTCAGTTAACTGATAAAACTATTTTTTTACGAATTTAGATACGGGAGCACTTTAATAAGAAACTAGTGTGGGTGGCGCCACCTAGCGGACCCTATAAATATTATACCTACATAATAAATGAAGCGCCTGTAGCTCGGCTAGCTAAGGTGATCTGACGCGATCATCAAAGCTCAAACGGTCGATACGGACGGTGTTTGGATGGGTGACCATGCACAAGATTGTCGTTTTTCAAGTGTCATTTTTATCTGGGCGCTACCGTGGGTCAGATGACATGTTAAATTGTAGGTTCCGGCTGTCAGTCTTAGTGCAGTCGTTAAGCCAAGTCAGAGGCCTTCGGGCGGCCAGAAGACTCTCGACACCAGAGCTTGGCCACTTAGCATAAGAAGAAGATACAAATAGGTAATAATGTAGTAGAATTTAAACCCTGACGAAAAACCTACGGTGTGATTGACGTGTGTGTGTGTGTGTGTGAGTCTGACTGTGACCTCAATTTATGAATCTATCAAATAACGGTCAAGTTATTTAATGACAGATTTAAAATCCAAAATTGCTCCCACCACAAAATATTGACAGGCTTTTGTAAATTTTTAATTTAAACTTGTCAATAATTTATGCACATAAATGAATGTGAACTGGAGTTTGGAGTCACGGTCGGCATCTATTGATAAACCAAGGCGCTGTGGGTGTACCTTACAATTGCATGGTAAAACATTATTTACTAAGATATCATTCTCATTATGTATACTTATGTACATAGATACTCATGTTCGCTTGGTAATTTGCGATGCTCGGAGACAAGCTGTTTTTGTACTAGCCGCGGTGTTACACCCTTTGATCCCGGATAAAATTTAACGTATGTGTAAACCAGGGCTTAAGCTATCTCCACACAAAATTTCATCGAAATCGATTTAGCGGTTTAAGCGCGAAGAAGTAAGAAACATACATACACACTTACATACAAACTTTCGTATTTGCATTTACATTTTACAAATAGCTGCACCCTGCGGCACTGCCCGCGTTAATCCGGGACAAAAGAAGTTAATAAGGGACAAAAGAAGTTAATCCGGGACAAAAGAAGTTAATACAGGACAAAAGTAGCCTATGTGTTAATCCAAGATCCAACCTATCTGTGCACCAAATTTCATCAATAATAAAATACGAGTAGCTTAAATAGATATTTCCTTCTTTTATGAGGTCGCATCACTACACGTTCAGTGTCTGGACGGAGGTGGAGCATACGTAGTCTGGAATAACTGGAACTCAAATTCCTACGGAAAAAAACGTTGGGTTCTTCACTAACTTGAGAGTCGTAACTAACCAGGCCAGCATTAGAAAACGCTTTACCACCACGCTATGATTTCCTCATAAGTTATGTTATCATTAATGTTTTTTTTACCGAAAAATCTTTCAAGTTGTCCCAAATCGGGATCGATCCCACCCTCTGCAGAATATAAGGCAATCGCTCGCCAGACTGGGCAATAATCCCTTCAAACGCAAGCCTAAGATTGAAGCCTAAGAATTGACATTGATACATATCATATTATACTATAATATGAAGAAAATACTTTATTTACGATGTTAATAAAAAATAATTTTATAATTTAGAGAATTAGCGTTGCTAACCAAAGTGGCAACTCGGCTGGCATTTTAGCTATGTACTCTTCCCACTGGCACTGGTTTTTTTAGATACGATATGTTATAATTTAATTAATTTTAGATTAAATTTACATTGAGTAATATTGAATTCGTAGTTATTAAAAACACAGAATATTAATTACGAGTATGTGCACTGCAAACTAAATTATAAAGTTATTTTTTATTGACATCGTATATACTTTTGTAATGATATCATATTATTTGACTTGTAACTTTGGTGTTATCAATAAATTTTTTGTATTTGTTAAATAGACAATTAAATAGACTAACGCACGGTACATCTACATAATCCGTAATTATATAATGTACAATGGTCTTAAGTTAATATTTATATAACTCACCTATATGTCAACTAGGTCGCACTACGATCTTGAGGTCTTAGCTTTGTAATATTCATAACATCATAAAACTATACTATGAAGTCAAGGATGTAGAGTATAGTCCGGTTATTTTAGACAATTGAAATAAAGAAAATTACGACAGAGCCAAATCTTAGTAGAGACCTTAGGACCCCGAATAAGTCCCTAAGCTCACATGGTACTGCTGGGGAATTTTGACACTTTATTCCTTGTGGTAAAGTCAAAGTCAAATACATTTACTGCTTTGTTATGGCATAATTAAGATGTTATACATTTAAAAGGTAGGTATCTCATAACGGACCCTGTTCAGGTATTGCAACACAAGAGGAGTGAGCCGGTTTATTTGCATGCAGAAAATAAATCCTTATCGTTTAGAAATTCGTCAATAGAGTAATAGCATTTATATAACAATAAAAGTTTTAATTTATTTTCAAAAACCTAAGGTCTCTACGAAGATTTGGCTCTGTCGGATTTTTTTTATTTGATCACTATTTTTATGTCTAAAATGACCGGACTAGTAGGGCTAAGCAACTTGTCCCGAAGAAGGTCCATGAGTTATAATGAGATAGTTCTATCAACTGACGGTGATTCATAAGTGGCATAGCATAGCATAAGCAGCCCACTATATGTATCCATTATTGGAACTCAGGATCTTCTTTTTTTTCTTTTTTTTATCCTTGATAGGTTAGCATTTGACTACAGCTAGCCTGAGCCTGTTAAGCTGCAGTGCAGTCTACGGTGTGGCACGCTTACCTAGAAGATACCTATTCACTCTACTTTTGAAGGCCCCCGGATGATACCTCTCAGGAAACAGAGACTCAGGTAGTGAGCTAAGCCAAAGCTTTGCAGTCCTAACAATAAAAGTCGACGCAAAGCGTTTTGTACGAAAGTTCGGAACTTCAACTCTGTATCGGTGTCTCTTCACTGTCTCTCTGCTCGTTCTGTAGTAGAACGGAGATGGTGGAATCAAATTATGAAGTTCCATAGTACAAAAAAGCTTGTCTCACGAGGAGAGAGATTTAGGCCATAATCCACGCTAGCCAAGAACGGGAAGGCAGATGCCACACGTCTTCTTAAAATTTTGTGGTCCTCAGACTTATCGGTTTCCTAACAATGTTTTCTTTCACCATAAAGCAAGTACAAATACACTCTAGAATGAATTCGGTTAAAAACCAGTCATTGGTGTAGGACCGGGATCGAATCAGGGCAGTCAGATTGAAAAGAAGACCTTTTTCTCGCTCTTGATGGTGGTCCATGGTTGCAATTAAATAAAATAATACACAAAAAAATTATATATAAGTATGCAAAAAAGTATTAAAAATACCGGAAAAGCTACGAGTATAAAATACGTGTCAAAAACAAAACAAAAGTTGAGCATACGAAGGTTAACCACATGAGTGGCAATTCAGATCTGCTATCGAAATAGTAACAAAGCAACTATAAAGCGTCGCATTCCAAGTAATCCAAATGTATCACTCTTTTTAATCCCCGACGCGAAATCAACGAAGTGTTATAAGTTCGACGTGTGTGTGTTTGTTTGTCTGTCTGTAGCATCGTAGCCTCCGAACGGATGAACCGAATTGTTTTTAGAACTTATCGCGCGTTGTGAAAGGGGACTAGACGGAAAAAAATCTTACGAATAGTTGTCACGACACTTTTTGCGCACGGTATGGCAACGTCGCATCTCCAAAATTTGTTCGGAAGTCAAATACGGCTATCAATGAAAGTATTCACTAATTGACAACAGCGCCATTCGTTTCAGGTGGATTTGCGATTGAGCCTACTAATTAAGGTCATATTATATTTGTATATTTGTAGATAATAAAAAAAAATATTATTGTTAAAAAAATACAATTCCTACACTAATTAATCAAACTCTCTTGACACATTTTTTTTTTCAGTCATTATTTTTTTTCTAAAAGGTGTATTAGGCGAGAGAGTTAATTCTTAGCTATGTCTTATGAAAATAGGACCAAGATAGCCGTTGCTAAAAATGGAGGATGACATATGCTTTTCATTATAGGTATCTAACATGCATAATTTTTTTAAATCGTAGCTCTTATTTACGTAGGATTGTATAGCAATATGCTATTTTACTCCTACACCACTTTAAGTAAGATATCCTGCTAACAATAATATTTAGTAGCATAGCGATGCATAAAATGACATAATGTTTATAAGAGTGCACATTACCGACCTCTAAGCCATGCCACAAGGCTGGCGGTATCATTTACTCGAAACAGAGGTAAATAGAAAATTGCACATAATATACCCGGTGAGATAAGTTGACGTATACTTATAAACACGAAGGATTATAAATATATTAGCCTAAACTTTTTATAGTTTACCAAAGTATACTAACATAAGTAGTTTAATAGAGTATCAAAACTCGTTAATAGAATAGAATATTTTTATTCATCATAACGTTATTTTTTTTTTTTTTTAAGATTTGTTTTAATGTCTAATTATTGTTTTCAGGAGCACAGCTATTTTTTTTCGATTTTCCAAAATATGCCATTTTACTTCCATACCGCTTTAACAAGTTTTGCGTTAGTACCATACTTAAATTAAGAGATAATAATATGCACAAAACAATTACTTTGAATACTTTGTAGTAGGTACATAAACAGAATAAAATGACTTACCCAAAACCAGTAGAACCGCCACACTGCTTCGGGTGACTTTGAACTTCATACCGGCTTGATATCTTGATGCACTTTTTTACTTTTTATACCTAATTGTGTTTGGAAGTAGTAAAGTAAGTAACTTGACAAGAAAAGAATGAGCAGATTTTTAATGTTAAAGCTCTAATTTATAATAAACTAGCTGACCTGGCAAACGTTGTTTAGCCTTAAGTAAAAATTTAAGAATGAACCACCCTTAACACTTAGGGGTATGAAAAATAGATAGTAGCCGACTCTCAGACCTACTGAATATTAAATTTGGTAAAAATCGGTCAAGCCATTTCGGAAGATTACGGTAACTAACATTCTGACATGGACATTTTATATATTAGATTAGTGATTAACTGATTAAAGTAATTAATTTATTACGATGATGTCAGTGGTAATTATGGAGAAACAAAATAACACATTTTTGTGTGTAACAGTATTTTTTTATGACAATAAGTTTTCAAGATTTACTTTTTGGACTTCATTAAGGATAGAGAAATAGAAAAACAATTTCATCTGAGAACTTTACTCAAAGGGTACTAAGCTCTATAGGTCGGTCTGTCTGTCACCAGGTTTTATATTATGTACAGTGAAAGCTAGACGGGTTACATTTTTCACAATAAATGTATGTTGCCGTTAAACGTATTAAAAAAAAAGTATAAATATAATATTTTGTTTTATATTATTCCGGAGTTTAAGCTATATCCATACCAAATATATTTGTTCGTAAAGATGTATTAGCATACATTCTTAGACACAAAGTTTAATTTAATACCAGCATATTCCACCAATCAAAGTTAATATAATAATAACTTTATAAAATTTATTGTACGTTATTTTATATATTATACTAGTAGCGCCCCGCGATGTTACCACTTTAATCCAAGATAAAACAGATTGATCTAGGATAAAAGTAGCCTATGTGTTAATTCAAAGTTTTTTCTTTTAGATCTTCATACCTAATTTCTTCATAATAGGTCCAACCGTTTGAGCGTTAAAAAGTAACAAACATACAAACACACACATACACAAACTTTACACATACACTTATAATATTTGAGATTTATTATATTAGTGGGATTTATGTTCACTTTATGAAAAAAATATGGGAAAACGAAACAAAATTAATTATTTTGAAAATTGCCAGATTTATGTTCAATTTATGAAAAAAAAATCGTTTATCGAAACAAAATTACTTAATTTAAAAATTGCCAGATTTATGTTCACTATGAAAAAAATATCGGAAAACGAAACAAAATTACTGAATTTCAAAATTGCCAGATTTATGTTCACTATGAAAAAAATATCGGAAAACGAAACAAATTTACTTAATTACAAAATTGCCAGCGTACTTGAAAAACAGTAGGAAGTAAGTGAGAAGTTTATAAGGCGATCGATTATCACGACAGTCGAGGTGTGACTGGAGGAATATCCAGCCAGGTGTGGTGAGCTGGTGAACAGGATGCTGAGTGTTTGTAGACTGTCGATCAGCTGATACCCGCACTTGGCCTGCTAGGGTGAAGGACGGACTTAAACACAAGAATAAAATGTACCTACAAGGTGTTCTCGAGCCAAGCTAAAAAAGATAAACGTTGTTGGATCTGGGTGTTAAATATTTATATATATAAAATAAGCATGTATGTATAATTAGTATATTAGTTGTGTTAGCAACCATAATACAATTATTATAACTAGAAATGGTTTAGTATGGGGCTAACCAGCTGTGTGTGAAATGTGTCCTAATATATATTTTTTTTAATCAAAGAGTCAATAAATAATTAACATGCCAGTATTTTATTTCAAAATGATAGAGAAAATAATAATACCCTACATGAAAAAAACTTTTTCTTCCATTTATCGACATAAGGACCGTCAATGGACTGTTATCTTAGTACAAGCAGTCGTAAAGCCAACTCAAACGCCTTCAGGCGGCTTGAAAACTCGACACCAGAGCTTGGCCACTTAGCTTTTATGAAGAAGAAGAAGAATCCGCTGTGCTAAACTGCAAAACTTACCTACTCCAGTATTTAAATTATGATTAAAATTATTTATACAGCAGAATTTCACTTTATAGCAACTTCATATATTAGCATATGACATTTAAGAAAGAAAGATAGATATTTATACACAAATTTATTTATATACAAATTAACAAAACATAAAAATTAAAATAATAAATATAATAAAAAAAATAATTAAGATTGCTCATTAAAAAAAACTATAAATTCAATAATTTTCTATTCTTATTTTAAAAACACCTTGTACAGATAAGTACCAACAGTTATGTTTGCAATTTAGTTTTTATGAAAGACAAAGTAGTAAAATACTCTTAATGGATATACATTACATTTCCACGTACATTAATACTTTGCTTATTACATGTACATTAAGTAATTGTACATTAAAATCACGAACATTTAGAATGCTAGGAGACATGAGTGAAAAAAAAATATCCTTCTTCTATGTAGCGCCTGTAGCTCGGCTAGCTAAGGTGATCTGACGCGATCATCGAATCTAAGCAACGGTCGATGCGGACGTTGTGAGGATGGGTGACCATCTACAGGACTGTTGTTTTTTTAGTGGCATTTTCATCTGGCCGCTACTGTGGGTCGGATGACACGTTAAATTGTAGGTTCCGGCTGTTAGTCTTAAGACAAGAAGTCGATAAGACAAGTCAGAGACCTTCGGGCGGCTTGAAAACTCTCGACACCAGGGCTTGGCCACTTAGCTCATACGAAGAAGACAATTAAAATTGCGAAAGCGTGTGTTTTTTTTTGTTCCTTCACGTCCAATTGCTAACCTAATTAGGACTATCTATTGTAAGGAGATAGCTTAGATGCATTTTAAATGACATTTTTATGAATTTAATAGTATTTTATGTTAATTAGCATATGCATTAGCAGTCCAATATACTTTCCCACTGCTGACACTCGGGGCCTTCTTTAACGAGGAGAGAGTTATAGGCCATAATCAACCACGCTGGCCAAAAGTGGATAGTGCGGGTTGTCGAATGACACACGTCTTCGGATATTGTGGTCCTGAAACGTGTCGGTTTCCTCACGATGTTTTCCTTCACCGTAAGGCGAGTGCAAAAATCCACATGTAACTTGAAAAACAAGTCATTGGTGTAGGGCTGGGATCGAACCAGGGGCCGTCTGATTAAAAAGCAGACGTTTTTCCGACCGAGCCACACTGGCTTTTCTTATTTACTTTACCTTAACCACAGAATAATAACTAGTATGCCTTAACTTACTTACTCTAAAGACCTTAAAGGAAACACATTGCGGTCCTTTGATTGGACAAATATTCAAGCAAAGAGAACAATTATTTTGTTTTCGAATCAAATATTAACTGAGCAAGCAAACTCGATTTATTGGTCAGCACACTATCTGTTGACATATTCCTTAGTACTGTTTGTCATACACACATAATAACGTGCGAACTATTCTTAACTTTACTATTATGTACATACATACCTCCAATTTTGACGACCTCGTTGGCGTAAAGGTTACCATGCCGGTCTGCTAATCAGAAGGTTCCGGGTTCGATTCCCGGCCCAGTCAACATCTTTGTGCTTAACTAAATTTGTTGGCTGTGGGTCTGGGTGTTAAATATGTATTTATATATAATATTTATGTATGTATATGTAGTATATCAGCTGTGTTAGCAACCATAATACGAGCTAGAAATGGTTCAGTATGGGGCTAACCACCCGTGTGTGAATGTGTCCTTATATAAAAAGAAAAAATTAAAAAAATTATATAACGCGAGTAAATACGCCTAGAACAAGTGTAAATAAAATAATTGGCCAAGTGCGAGTTGGGCTCGCGCATGAAGGGTTCCGTACCATTGTTGTATGGGAGCCCCCCTTAAATATTTATTTTTAATAAATTTTATAATTAAATTTGATAGCTAAAATACATTTATATATTTTGTGAAAATTTTAAGTGTCTGGCAACTACCGTTATTGGTATATAGCAAAAAAATACGAAAAAATCACGTTTATTGTTTGTATGGGGACCCCCCAAAATATTTTCATTACATTTTTATTATTTGTTGTTATAGCGCCACGGGAAATACATATTTTGTGAAAGTTTCAGCTTTCTAGCTATTACGGTTTCTGAGATAAAGCCTGGAGACAAACAGACAGCGGAGTCTTAGTAATAGGGTCCCGTTTTTACCTTATAGGTACGGAACCCTGAAAATGTTTTTTGATGGCGGCCATCTTTCTGGATTTCAAATTTGTTGTACTAGCTGCGACCCGCGGTTCTAGCTGCGTTGATCCGGAATAAAAGAAGCCTATTATATTCCAAGGTCTAAACTGCATATTGATAGTCAAGACTTGATAAAATTATGGCCTCTGCGCAAGGACCTATACATGCACTTGTGTTACATATACATATGTTTGGATGTAAATCCAAAATGTACTAACATAGTAGTATATACTCACATAGTAGGCAAACTCGTTCAGTTGATACAAAGACGCTTAGAGGACGTTAGTATGAGAATTCAATATCTTTTTATTGGCAATGACTTTCTAAAAATACTTCTGCATCAACGAATTTGGTGATAAACATCTTAAAAGATAATTAAGAAATATATTATAAAAAACATTATAGAGAATATATTCTTGACTAAAGATTTTGTTACAAAATGGTTGCTTCTTTGATTGATATAAATAATAATAAATTTATTTAATTCAGGTTTCAAGAACCCATATTAAATTCGAAATTATAAATAAATTTTAATCAATTGATTATTTTTTTTCAGATTGTTTTTAAAGTATGAATAACTAAATCAAAACTACAGAAGAATAAATAAAACACAAAATTATTAATACACGCTTTATTTTCGATAGACAAGGGAATGTATTAACACGAATATTATAATTAATATCTAAAGGCAACAGCTAATACTTAAATATCAAGATTGAAATTTGGAATAAAACATACAGTTTATGTATTTACATTTCAAACCATATTTATAAACTCGACACATCGAATTATAATTGAACAATTATAATATAACAAAAAAAAAACTAAAATGTTAATATATAACACAAAAATATAGCTCAAATTTTATGTAAAAAAAGGGTAGGAAATAACATAAAACCTTAATCATAGTATAAAAAAACAATGACGTTGCAGACTTATTAATAGCATAATTATTCTTTTAATTACAATATTAACATCTGAACTTTGTCCGAGCACGTCAGCTGAAAATGAATTTAATAATAACACGTAATTTATACTAACGACTAATATCATATTTTTTACACCAGATTCTTGCAAAACTTTGAATTGGGATGCGATTCAAAACCTTATTGCGTAGTAATAAAGTCCATTTTCATAAATGTATTTGTTTTGATAACGTTTAGTTTGTGTTTCCGAATTTAGCATGATTAAAAGAAACAATAAATGACCTTGTTTACTATTAATTCACAACACTTAAATGCTGAATAAAAGTTATATTTTTTATGAATTTTAGTACAATAATAAAATAAACAACAAAATTTTAAATTTTCATTCAAATTATACCAATCAACTAAACTAAGTAAATATTATATACTAAGTACCTACCTCGTAATCATATGTTTTTTATAAATCCATTTTTGGCAATACAAAATTAAATATAACATATTTTATATTTTATTAAATGTCTATTATTCTAACCCTAGCGAGCTACTTGAGGAAAGATTACAGAAAATTAATAAATTAATCAATAAATTGTCCAGTTTAATTGATAATTATTTTCAAGTCGATCTCTTTGGGTTTAGTGTCGTTCGATTTTTTTATTTATTTATATAATGTATATTTTTTATAGTTGGTGATAACAAATCCCAGTGAACCTAAGACGTAACCCGTTAAGACGGTTATTTATTTAAACGTTTGATGACAATGGCGATTTTGTAATTATCAGTTCTGCTTTTTTTACTATGTTCATAGACATTCCTCAAGTACGTTCCTCATAATATAATAATATATCAGTAATTAATGTATTATAATATAATGTGTATTATTAATATTATTATCAACCAACAATTCTACCATAAGAATGTTCGAGCTACCCAAGTAACCTAACCTAGTTATTATGATGTAGCCGCTCTCTGAAATCTTTTCAATCATCATCATCATGAACCACAGCCTTCTCTATCCCACTGCTGGGTATAGGCCTCTCTTTTGCAAAATGCAAAAGAGAGGCCTGCGTAGAACTTGTGCAAATCTCCAGTATCGTTCCGCACATTTGAAGATCACCAACCCAACTTTTCATACTTAATAATATTTAACGCCTATTCATATTAATTCTGCAATATACGTTACTTGTCATTTACGCAATTGACAAACTTTAAACATTCAAAAATTTTAAATATGTAGTTACATACAATTGTTTTTATTTTGACTTCTTTCTTCTCCTTTTATTATGACTTATTTTAATAGTACACCAAAAATTTTAACAAAAATACAAAACAATCAAAATAAAATCAATAAAAAATTTAATCATATAAATACGATTAAAACTCAGAGTCATAAGCACACGGTTATACAAAGTCTTTTCAAATGTTTAACCTCTAAAACATTCCAATATAATATAAAGTCGAAAGTTTGTATTTCTGTATGTACATCTGTTACTCCTTCACGCTCAAATGGCTGCACCGATTTTGACAAATCTTAGTACGAAGATTGGTAAGAGGATGTATGTCTGAGTTTATGACAATTTTAACAAGCAAACATAAGCAGTTACCATATTAAAAAAAAAACTAAAACCAGAACTCAAATATAAATGCAAGATTAAAAGCTAGTTTAAGGCAATACCAGGAAAACTGGCGTACAAGTAAAGAGGCCCATGCTCAGCGGTAGTAATAATTACAGACTGACAAACTGATTATGAAGATGATAAAAAAGTCCATATGCTGCATTTCTATACCAAATTTCATCCCATGCGGTTCAACCGTTTGAGCGTGAAAGACTTACAAACATACATTCATACAAACTTTCGCATTTATAATTTGCGTCAACGGAGAAAACTTTGAAAAGTTCTTCCCTCTCGCTTGCACTTACCTAGTTAAGCAAGCGAGAGGATATGTATTCTTATGATTTCTCAATACGCGAGTTATACAGGGCTACTGATAACTAACGCAAAAAAACCAAAGCGGCTTAAATACATTCAGACAAACCACTTTTTCACTAGAAGAAAAAATATCTATTTTCATAAATAGTGAAAAAAGTAACTTATTGACTCAGACGTTACTTTGCGGAAATCTATTGTAGATATTTTCTAGGTTAGGGTGTAACCTATTATTGGCCTATAGTATTATTTAACACCTGTCAAGGTGTGGTCAAACGCAAACCTATAAGTTGTAATAAACAGGTATTTTCGCCGATACATATAAGTTGTAATATAAGTTTGTTATTGTTATATAAGTTTTAATCTATATAAAATTTAAAAGTATTTTCGTATTTTTTATATAGGTATTTTATAAGTTTTGTAAATGAGTTTTTGTATGTGAGTGATATATTTAGTAATCGTAATCTGTGTTGAAATCAGGATTATCGGTATATAGGTAATCAATTAATCGGTATTAGATATATAGGTAATCAATTAATCGGTATTAGATATGTAGGTAATCAATTAATCGGTATTGCGTTAGTTACAAGTAACTCTGTATAATATAAGTGTGATGCACAATAATCGTGGACGCATCCTACTTGAGATCGATATCGTCACCGAGCAGATCCTCACACTCCTTCTCCCAATGCTTGTCATCTCCCTCCTTCTCCACCACCACCTCGTACTCCTTCAACTCGGCTTCCAGTTCCTTCTCCCATTGTTCTGGAATATTCCATTAGTATATTATCACCCTAATATTATACACCAATGTACCTATTGGACAAAATGTTTTGTCAAATAGGTACATTGGTTGTTGTACATGTTTTAATTTATCAATTTTCTTATTGACATTTTTTTGTCATAGTTATCTTGCATGCCTGACGGTAATATAGTGAAACTCAATGTTATAACACCAATTGTACCTATTTTGCAGGAAATACAAAAAAAAATATTTGCGAGTATAATTCGCGTCAACAAAGAAAATAATTGAAAGTTTAATGTTCTTTGCATAACCAAATGAGGAGAAGGAGCAAGTGGAAGCGAACTTTCTATTGTTTCCTTTATTGAATTGAGTCAAACTACTTCCAAATTTTGTTGTATCCGCCTAGAATAATGACCCTTGTAATACTTACATTTTGTCACTTCGTACATAGATATAGTTTGTCGAAAGCAGAAAGTTCTTCAACGTCTCCTTATTAGATAAATAAGCTAATTATAAAATATATCTAATGAAGTGTCCCGAAAATGGTATAAAATTCTACTGGTCTTATTTAATTTAAAAAAACTTATCATTTCATTACCATATTCTAAAATATCTACGAAATAACAACACCAATATTATTTTAGAATAATATAATTATTTCAATTCATAATAACTAACTATAAATGCCAATATTTCCATTCTGTAACTATACTTTGTAACTTTACTAAACAATTATTTATGTGTCGATTATTATTATAACATACTGTCGCTAAGTAATACTGATATCAACTCAAAACACAATACATATTCTACTTGACAATCATCTGTAAAAAAATAAACAAATCGCCTCGAATCAAATGCACTGAGGAGAAAAAGCGAACATAAAAACACACAATAGCCAAATTATACATATATAAAGTACAGAATGACAGACCTATAGAGTAAATATTTGTTTATAATGGACACCAATGAGTAAACACTATAACTCCTTCAACCGCCGTCCTAGCCGTCCATAGAGGGCATTATATAACCAAATACATCTTACTATACACCAACTACCGTCATTATCATATAACACTGTATTTGTCATCTCACTCGCACATACGTGATCTCACAAGACGCCTTATTGTAAGACCCGTAAGTGCGAGCGAGTAGACAACACAAGCAACTTTATATTTGCAAGACTAGTTGGTGTATAGTACAATGTAATTGGCCACCAATATGCCAAAGGTGAAAAACAAAAGGGCGACAGCATTCTCTAGGCCTTTACGATACTATCACACCCATCGAACCTCCAATACTTATATAATCATTATACATGAGTTTACAATCTAACATTCTACACAACTTGTTAATAACATTGGATTATTCCTCAGATTAATATTGACCTAACTCCTAGTTGTAAATAATTACAAAATAAAAAAGGGGGAAGAGAAGTCAGTGTTGTCAGCTCGTTATTCAAGGCAAGGCTCAACTGCAAGCGGTGCCATTAATGACTCATTAACTGCTCCGCTTCTTGATTCTTTCGGCCGAGTTAAGCTACGAACTCCCAACTTTACTGATGACAAAGAAAAGCGAAGCGAGGGCGCTTTCGACTGTTTTTTTCCTCTCTCAGCTAGCCTTAGTTAGTTGAGCATCGACTAAGAACATTCTGTTTACGGGTTAGCGAACTCATTAATGACAACGCTCGAGCCCCGGCTTTAGAATTGATGTTTCACCAGTTGTATCGGCAGTTCTTACTAATTGACCGTCACCGTCGAGTGATATGTCGCTGCTCGAAAAAAGACCTTGTCTACACTGCATAAGGTTAAAAATGGAGAGTCTTACGTGTCTTACTATCGAGGATACAAGTTCAAAATCTTTGCGGTTCTAAAGGTTGTAAATTCTATAAAGGAAGTAAGGACAGTGCTAGAAGATCTGACAACACATGGTTATGTACAACAAATAAGTTTCAACATTGCTACGCTCGCAAACTATATGGCGGTGGAGTTGTTATTAATAAACGATGACCAACCTTGAGAAGTTTCAAAGCGAACTTAGTAAATGATTATAGAAGAGAAACAGCACAGACAAAAGAAGCGTTGAGATAGAAAAACAATATAAAAGTAGCAATAGAAGATACAAGTAGCAATGTCAAAACTAGAACAGTACTTACAGTTAGCACTACTGAGCCAAATCGAGTGATCTGAGTGATGATACAGCTATTATCGTAACCTTATTTTATACTTAGACATATATAACATTCAGTAGACATTAAAATAGGTTTCATTGAGATATTGTAATAGATAGAACAATACAATTAATGTTTAATCTTACTCCAATACTATGGCAGGCCCAGTAATCAATTTTACTCTGAATAGTGCTGAAATATACCTGAGAGGAGCTGTTTGCTTTATATATATATACTCGAAGAAGACTGACGACGCCTCAGTAATAAGAAAGAGTGTCAAAATCAAACTGCGATATATACATTTTATTAAAATCTATTTTTCGAAGGACAAAAAGCTATATTGTCATATATAACATTGATTTAGTTTATAATATATACGACACAAGAGATAACAACAAGGATGAAGATATGACAGTGATATAGATTATAAACTTTATAATATTAAGAAATAAACAGTAGATTGCGAACAGCCATAAATTCTATACATATTCAACGCTCAAATTATATAAAAGGTGAGAGGAATAACAGTGACATTTATAATATACTTGACACAATAATGCCATGACTCGGTACACGCTCGTCCTTCGAGCGACATTAGAGATTATATCCACTACGAATCGTATAACTGTGAAGTCCATGCCGAAAAGTGAAGAAGATACACAACACACATATACTAATACATATTTCAAGAATAAAACAGGACTTCATATATACGCCGAAGTACAAGTGATAAGATTGTATAGAAACGTTTACGTTGATATAGCAAGGTATATATATAATGTAATCTATAGTTACATGTGCGTACGCCCTAATCCTATCAAGAATTGTGATGGCATTATTTTATCAAGACGAAACAATTTCACTATGAGTTTGGAGCTTTCTGAGTAGCGTTAATATATTCCGCTCGACGCAAGCTTCTTATTCGACTGGAGACAGTTCTATATATTATCTACGAAAAATAAATCTGTTTTTTGAATAACATTTCTCGTTAAAAATGGCACTTCACATCGCTATGTTAAATGGATAAAATAGCTATTACAGGCAAACCTGGCGCTTGGTTTCCTTTCAGTTTTTTATAGGTTACATTTCGGTGGATTCGATGTGCGACGGAATTGCACGATCTAATTCCCCCCGCCCCATTCCACTATCGCACGAGCAGAGAAACACCAAAGCGGCATCGTTATACCGTGGAGGTTCCAAACTAAGCGGTTTGCTTCCACCTTCTTAGTGCGCACCGCGAAGGTGTGGAATTCTTTGCCAAGCTCCCTGTTTCCTTAAATCTACAATCTGGCGGTTTTCAAAGCAAGAGTGAACCGGTTTTTCCTGGGTAAGCGCGCTTCACCTTAGATCTTAATGTCATCACATCAGGTGAATTGTGATCAAGCGCAAGCCCGTTTATTGTAAAAAAAAACATGACCAACCAAACAAACGAAGACTCAAATGTTTGGTATTCGCTTTATTCATCAATGAAGCAGATAAGAAAAATTATTTATCAAATATAGGAGCCACGCAATGCAATTTAAAATATGCCAATAACAGCGATGCGCCAGGATGACCTCTAACAGAGAAAAATGGCGAGGCATCGTGAGGCGTGTACTATCTGTCCCATCCACTACTACTTCTCGACGACCACGACCGCTCTGTCAAGAGTGTACCGACTTAGAAGAACAACAGCGATGTGTAGTGCCACTATAAGAAACCGGTACATCAGAAGGTCAGGGTTTAAAAAGCCTCGCTCGTGTTAAACGTAGATGAACATATAGAACAGTAAAACGTTGGTGTTATCGTGATTGCGGATGCCCCTTAGATGTCCGTGCTTCTCGCTTAAGCTGCATTCCGGGAGAAAAAAAAAACATATTGCATTTAGCACATAATATTAAACACAATGGTGACCTGACAGTTGGGGTAGCTTTGTTAACACGAAAAAAACTATTCAGTGCTTACACAGGCGAAACAGATCAATCCAGTATGTATGTATGCATTGGATAGACCCTCGAACCCTAAAAGAGAAACTGATAACGCCGTTCAAATGTTATGCGACTTGGGACGTGATGTCACTAGTAACGTGTGGTACAATTTCCAAAATATATGCTGAAATATAACATATTTCGTATAATTAAACACGTAACTATAATAATACAATAAATATTTATAAATTATTTTATTGAAATATTTCACTTTAGCATATACCAAACTTATAGCGAATGTCGCCAATGTTGCATAGCATTTGAAACGGATCGTATGGGTGAAAATATGGAAAATCCCCTTATATTATAACTTAGCTAATTTTTAGGTGTATTTAGGTGCTGCAGTGATGAACAAACAATATGAACATAGCTCTTTCTACATTCAAAGACATGCGAGGCGATAATTTTGACAGTTCTCAAAGTTGGTTATCATTTTGTGCCAATTAGGTATTACAAATTAGATCGTACCCGCTACAAGTCAAAATTAAAAACGAAAATGTCAAAATAATAATAATTTGGCTAATGTGTGTGCAATGTAAACAAAAAAAAAACAAATAACGGTGGATAATTTTGGCGAAAGTTTTCAGATATTTTTTATACCGTTGCAAAATAACAGGGTCATGAACAAAGGACGTACAAAGTCGTAAAAGGCTATATCGATACTCAACATATAGGTATAGAGATATAGCGGTTAATATAACACGAGTCAATAAAGGAAACACTTGAATCGCTTCCTCTTGCTTGCACTCTATAGTTATGCAAGAGAGGACATGAACTTAAACGTTTTCTTTATTGTCTCCAGTTATAACAACAACTATATCTGGGTTCCATAGTAAAGTTTGTTTGTATCGATAGGTACAATCCTAATACGGCTCTGTACAACCTTTGCTAACCCTACATATTTAAAAACTTTTTAAGACGGATTGATTGCGTAAGGCGTGAAAATTTAAATTTTAAACAGTTTTTTATAGTCTGATATTTGCGACAATATATGACTATTTTTATATTCTAACGATACATTCTAGTATCATATAAGAAATCAATTTCGAAATTACTAATCTCTTATTTTCACTGTTTGAATTGAAGCGTTACCGGCAAATAAAACGAAAGAAAAAGTTAAGCAAAGTTGTATGTTATTGATTTCATTACAAATATAATAATAAGAGTTTCAATTCATCGAATTGTTTACACATATTGAACTCAAATATAAAAATACACTATAATTTTATCCGTCATTATAACAACAGTGAAAATACATACAATAATCTTATATGTTCGCAAACAAAGTAATCGTGGCACTATTTTACTGAGTTCAGACAAAGATATGACGTAACAAAATGTTAACCACATTTCACGTTTTTTTTTTTTTTTATATCTACCAAAGCGCCTGACGCGCGGTAATCAAATCAACAAATAACAATATTGAAGTTATAAGCTCTCACTGTTCTCGATTTATCTATCTATCATTTCCTACAATAGAATAATATTTATTTTAATTTCTTAACTATTTTCAGAAGTACAACATTTTAAAATTGTAAAACAACTATTATTAAAAAAATCGAGCAAATTTTAATCGTAATCGTGTTTTGGAACTGTAACGATTTTTTTATATTGAATTAAATCTAATAATACTGAAAAAAACGCAGCTCTATAATTTACGCAGGATTTTATAAGATTTTTCGAAACAAATGCTATTTTATTCCGTAGCGCTTTATTTAAAATTTTGTAAACTGTTCACGTAAGGCATCTTGATAATTTTTTTATTGGAATGAGTCCAACAGTTTCGGTGCCGAGTCAAACCATTGAACTCATTCCAACTCTAAATAATAGTACCTGCTTGACCAGTTTTTTTTTAATATGACATTTTCTTAAAATGATTCCTAGCTAGATCGATTTATCGCCCCCAAAACCCCCTATATTCTACATTTCATAAAAATCGTTGGAGCCGATTCCGAGATTCCACTTATATATATACAATTGGCCCATTTAAAGATATAAGATTATAAGTGTGACCGTTTTTTGCTAGAAAATATTATTTAAAACTGTTTAAAGTTTGAATGTACTCGCTGGAAGCTGTCAATCCGTCTCAAACTAAGTATTGGAACAAGTGGAAGCCTTACCATCGTCATTGTCCTTATCGACTTTCAAGGATTTAATTCGTTTCTTGACATCGGCGATCGACTCTACCGACGGTCGCTCTATGCTCTCGCTAACCGACGCGTCGTCTACGTCAGGGAAAAAAACAAAAACATGGGAAAATAAAACAATGAAACAACAAAAACAAAGCGAATCAAATGATAATTATGTCAATAGCTACGAGCTTGAAGAAGATAGTATAAGTATACTAAATAATATGTACAGTTTAAACTCTATATAACGACACTAAAAGGACTGTGTATTTTATGGCGTTATAAGAGAGTGGTCATTAAATGGAGAGAATGTATCATTGTATGGAATACATGCCAAACCAACTAAAGCCAATTGGTTTCGACGCTTTAGAGAGTTTGTCGTTAAATCGAGTGACGTTACATGGAGTTTACACTGTATTCATGTATACCGTTGAATTTATTTTGCTGTAGGAATCTTTTTGAAAATGCTATAGATATAATAGTCACCCTGCGAGTCGTCGGCGCTGGAGTGGCGCGCGCCGTGGTCGGCCTCGTTGGCCTGCACGATCAGGGACAGGCGGTAGAAGTAGTTCCGCCAGAAGTTCTCCTCGGTGATGCTGGAAGGCGCCAACAAAAAACACTTAAAAAATAGTTTATTTTATGGACATTAAAAAGGGCTTACGTACCTACTTTAATTACCATACAGTGAATCGGCATATATATATTGTGCCTTATTGTATTGAATTTACATTTTTTCTGTTTATATAAATGGTTAGTTTCGCTCTAACTTACAAACATACATTAAAAAGTACTCCAAAGTTACAAACATACATTAAAAAGTAATAAGCACCAACTTTTACAATTATAATATCAGCAGACTAATTATTTAGATTTTATACTTGTCCCAACATTGGTGGAAGTAAGATCTATGCCACTAGAACCTAAAATAAATGGGATCAAGTTGAACTAAACTTTAACACAAGTGCGAGCGGTCCCGTAAGTTACAAAAATAACGTCACCGCGAGTTAGCTTTGCGACGCTTTTCACCTAGCGCCATCTATTGGCAAGCAGCGTAACTATTTCTTGCGGCATGCTAGTCACAATTTATTATTATTTATTTAGACAACAACAAGGTAAGAACGAGGATGACACAACTCACACTTTGGGCACGAGGTCGAACCGCATCTTCTCGAGGTTGGGATCCTCGCCCATGATGGCGACGGCCACCGGGTACATCTTGTCGTAGTCGAAGTCGAACTCCACGCCGGCGGGCGGCGCGCGCACGAAGTTCCGCCGGTCCTGGAACACACCGCCAATATTCATGACACTTGTTGTACACTACACAGCCAGGCTTGCCCAGCCTCCTTGGGGGGAGAGCAGCAGCAATACGCGAAGCGGTCCTGCATCCCTCTCCTGTCGTGAGATGGGACACCGTGAGGTTTTAGTCGGTAGTGACGGCCCTTCTGGCCTTGAGCCCGCCTCCCCCATGCTTGTGGTACATTTCCTCACGAAAAAAAAAGAAAAGGCTTGACCAGCCTCAGCAGACACTTTAGCCAAAAATGGATCATACCTGTCTATACCAATATTATAAAGAAGAAAAGTATGTTT
This sequence comes from Mellilla xanthometata, assembly GCA_035578125.1. Lineage (NCBI taxonomy): Eukaryota > Metazoa > Arthropoda > Insecta > Lepidoptera > Geometridae > Mellilla > Mellilla xanthometata. Next base: position 809,549 of record JAPUBQ010000026.1, read on the forward strand.
GTTTGACGCGAATAGTCTCCGAAATTACTGGACCGATTTGAAAATTCTTTCACCGTTGGGAAGCTACGTTATCTCCGAGTAGCATAGGCTATATTTTTTTTCTCTTTGCTACTCAGATTATTTAAGAGCCCGTGCGAAGCCGGGACGGGATGCCAGTCTGGAATAAGCAGCTGGCATGGCCAAACCATGTAATGCTGGTATGTAACGGTACCAAGCTAGCCAGGCGAGCACTAGGCAAATTTCTATAGCAATGCTATGGTTTCCTTAAGATGTTTTACTTTACGGAAAGCTCAAGCTCATTAGCGGTGTTCAAACCCAGGTTCTGCCGGGGTTCATGCCTGGGCTGACCCTTGATGATCGTTTCCTGATGGCTGAACAGACTATAGTTCAGTTTCAGTTTCAAAAAGTCTTTATTTCAATATAAAAATATACAGTAACAATATTAGTGTCAATTATTCCTAACATGTTACATCATACGAGTGAATAATGTTTTACGAGCTACAAGCTCATTTAAAAACTTACAACATTATATTTAGTTTAGTTACACGAGCATTATTGTGAGGCAGCACGTCATCATGAGATAAGTTTAGGTACGCTTTAGTAAAGTAGATTATAAGATAGTACATTCTTTATAATGAAAGGGAATTAGAACACAAGTGCCGAGCGAAATAGGCAACATGAGAAACTATAATGTAGGTAGGCGAATCATCATAAATATGGAGAAACATCACAGCAAGCAGCGCGAACCGTCGTGTAGGCAGAACAGAGAATACTGAGAGTATGCTTACAGTCTTCTTGTGCCAATCTATTGGCGATTGGCACAGGACCGAGACAGATGGCATGACAAGAGAGAGGTCTATACCCAGCAGTGGGATAGAACAGGCGGTGGATGATGATGATGCTTACAGTAGCGAGCGAGAGGCACTCCTCCTTGAGGCCGGCCTCGTTGGGCGCGCCCACCCACGGCGCCACGGCGGCGGACGCGTTGCCCTGACCCTTGATGAACGCGTCCTGCTCGCGGTTGAACTCGCCCAGGATGCTCTGAAACATAGAAACGTTTACATTGGATAACCTGTTGACACTATGCCATTGGGTAGTATTTCGTTCGTAAATTGAAGATTTCTGGTCTAGTTTTTTAAACATCATAAAGATTTGAGCCAAACAGATGTCATCAAAATTAGAAAACTACGAGTACATGCTTCTAAGTATATACAGTTTGGAGAATTGTTTCCCTATGAAACAATACATTTATCTGACTATTTATATAGAATTATATCCCTAGGAAACAATTCTGCAGGCAACTTTGAAGACATTGTACGAGTTAACACTTGATTTAAAAGCCATGCAAGAAGACTTCCCATTAGTTTGGAGGTTTAATGAGTTAAATGAAATAAAGGTTTTTACTCCCTATTCACACGACTTATATATTACTCGATTCAATGAAGAATACATTTAAAAGTTAGATTTTCTAGCTCACACTTTTTTATGGTTCGCGAAGACGTAAATTTTATGTCTTTGCAAATGAGATGACATGAAATTTCCAATGTTATTTTTTTTTACTCGAGTTATATGAGAGCCAATAAACTGAAGTAAGCCACGCGAAGGACTACGAGTATAAGGGTTCTTTGCAGGATAATGGAACCCCAAACAATACAATAAATATTAATAATCAACTAATTCATTCATTCATTTATTTATTTCAGAATAATCCATCCATACAATTCAAACAAATATCAATAAAATACAATTAAATACAATTAAATTAAATAATATACAAATCAAATTCAATAGTAGTCATAATTTTTCTCTCGTCACAATTTTCATCCATTTAAAATGTATAGGTCAATCTAGACGCTCATGAATCATGTTCAGGATGGTGTTGCTGCTGGCTCGCACACGCTGTCGCAATGAGACGACCTTCTTGCGGATAACCGCATGAAAGTCATCTCTACATGTGCCTCCGCGAACATCAAAGATGCACTGCACCAGCGAAAAATAATAATAAAAACACTTTATTATTACAATGATCAGGCAGATACCATCACCCAAGTATACCAGCAGCATTCAATAACGAAACTCAATTTAAAATAAAGCTATTACAATAAAGGACAGGACGTGACGTCATGCGAATCCATTAATCTGGCTTCATTTCCTATCCAATCCATTTGCAACTGCGCCATGAATACAAACCGCGGGCGGTAATAACTTAGCGGACACAGCGTAACCCGTTCATCTGACACGGGTACAGATAACCTGCTATAAGTATACACAGGGTTATGTAACGTTGAAGAAGAGATGGAAGGATGACATTATAGAGGTGGCTGGAGTCACGTGGACCAGATTAGCCCAAGACCGCAACGCCTGGGCCAGCAAGGAAGAGGCCTTTACCCGCTTTTGGGTGCCCTAATATACATGAATAAATAAATATTTTTATAAATAAATTTCATAATTTTAAACAACTTAAGAATTAATTAATGAAATGTAATATTTTTAGGGAAATAAAGGCTATTTTATTTTATTTATTTATTTATTATGTAACGTTAAGTAGCGCCTGTAGCTCGGCCTGCTAAGGTGATCTGACGCGATCATCGAAGTTACGCAACGGTCGATGCGGACGGGGTTTAGATGGGTGGCCATCAAATTCAAATTCAAATAATTTATTTGTAGTTTCTATTTTTACAATTTGTTGCAAAAAATGTTTATTATTATCTATATTTTTACATTTTTTGTATCAAAAGCTACAAGCCATGCACAAGATTGACGTTTTTCAAGTGGCATTTTCATCTACTATGGTCGAATGAAATGTTAAATTGTAGGTTCCGGCTGTTAGTCTTAGAACAAGCAGTCGTTACGCCAAGTCAGAGGCCTTCGGGCGGCTTAAAAACTCTTGACACCAGAGCTTGGCCACCTGGCTCATACGAAAAAGAAGAAAGAACAGGGTAATATGACAAACGTGAACAGTAACACTAATAAAATACCAGTATCTTTTCTTTTTTTTTTAATCTACTATTAGAACTTGCGGCAATAAAGAAACCTTTTGACGGTTCGCTTTCTCTTGTCCACACATTTTTAGTTATGCGAGTGAGTAACTTAGTCAAAGTCAAATAAATTTATTGCTTCATTATGGTATAAACATAAGATAATATAATATAAATTTTTAAGATCTTAACTTTTTATTTATAATCAACATAATAATCATATAAAACACTCAACTCAACTTAAACTTAACCTATAAGATCTTATGTATGTATGTGCTTTACAAAAGCATTACAGTGCAGGCCCAGCCGTCACCGCGGACGTACGTTGGCTGTGTTCCTGCCCTTAAGAATGGCACACTGATTGTGCTGAAACATGTCCCGCTAATACCGACAAAATAAACGTAACTGATAGCCGGTTATACAACCATTATTCAAAAGCATTACATTTTAAAAACCGGTTAAAGAAAAGTAGAAGAGTGAGAACGCGCTGATAATGATGTCGATTCCTATCCCGTATAGCCTTGAAGACACCCGTGCATTATATAGATATATATTAATATATAGGGAGAAGCTGAGAGATCGATGCGAGACATTTGTACGTAATCTCCGTACCCGATTGCCGGCGAGATAACACGGGATTCGATTATATTGGAGAGTACCTGACAGCTTAATAATTGTGATTAAATAAATATTAAGACACATTCCACTCGCGGCTGGTTAGACCCATACTAAACCATTACTAGTCTGTATTATGGATGCTAACATAACTGAGATACTACATATACATACATTAATACTTTATATCGATACATATTTAATACCTAGGCCAACTAGCCACCAGAGACTCCTGGGTTCATATCCAGGCACGGCCAACATCTTTGTGATGAACTAAATTTGTTGACTGTTGGCCTGGGTGTTAAATATGTATTGATATAAAATTAAATTAAATTATCATTTATTTCAGACAGGGTCCATACAATACAAAATAATAATAAAAACATAATCACAATCAAAATAATAATATAAAGCATTTATGTATGTATATGTAGTATATCAGTTGTGTTAGCAACCATGATACGAACTAAGAATAGTTTAGTATGAGGCTAACCAGGTGTGTATAATATATAAAAAACGTAAAGAATACCACTAATATCACAAAACAACCCTAAAAGGGCTGTAAAGTAGGTTTTCAACGTAAACAAAGGATGCCGACCGCAGGGGTAGCTCATCCTGTGTCGGATACATGAAACCTTCGTCGCCAAATCCCTTGATACCGTATCCCTATTCAGGCTGATGTGAAACACTAATGTAGTAGGAAACCTTTTGCAGTTAGGGTGAAAATATCTTCTAATATATAAAATTTCCATGTCACAATATTAGTTACCGTACTCCTCCCAAACGGTTTTTCCGATTTTTACCTAATTTTATTTGCGTATTCAGTAGGTCTGAGAATCGGTTACCGACATTTTTCATTCCATGACAAATAATAGATAAGGCAAAGCAACGCTTGCCGGGTCAGCTAGTATAATATACAAGTATATAAATGTGATCTGGAATTCCTCGACGTTGTTTCTGCTACCAATAAATTACATTAATTAACTGGTTATATACATTTATGACAAAAGAAGTTGATCCGAGATAAAAAGTAGCCTATGAAAATCTCATCAAAATCGGTTCGTTCGTTGAAGCTTGAAGGGGTAACATAGATTTCTTGAAGTTATTTGCTCATTGGTTTTGATATATTGCTGAATTTGCAAAAATTGCAGATATGCTTTCGAGATAAAAAGAAGCCCATGTGTCAGGCCAAGGTCAAACCTATTTCCATGCCAAATTTAATCAAAATCGGTTTAGCCGTGGAAAAGTAACAAACATAGACAGAAACACACAGGGTTTTTACCTTACCACACGACTTTTTTGACTGACTGACCATCAAGCGAGTTGTCAAGTTGTTTAATGTATGTATGTTGACAGAGATAAACATAAAATAAAAATAAAACTTAACTTTACATACGCTTTTAGGCCTTAGGAACTGTTGATAAAAAATGTTACACAACACAAAATGTTGAGAATTTAGGGATCGAAGTGATCTACATAATATAAGGTATATACGATGTACGTATAGGTTGAAAACCCAAACGATTATACGGTATTGTGGTAGGAGGGCGGGGGCGCATATCTTTTCCGGTCAACGGTTCCCAGTAATCTTTAACAAATGGAAAGGGGGATCTGCCACAGACCGAACATCACGCAATAGATAGATAACTTAAACGTAATGGAAATAATTATACCAACTTATTATACATATATGAAAAAAAAGAGTGTGGCTCGGTGGTAAAAACGTCTGCTTTTCAATCCGAAGACGACCCCTGGTTTTCAAGTTATGTGTGGATTCGCACAAGTTTTACGGTGAAGGAAATCATCGTGAGGAAGCCGACATGTTTGAGGACTGCTAATTCTGAAGACGTCTGTCATCCGCCAACTCGCACTTGGCCAGCGTGGTGGATTATGGCCTAAAACTATATCTATCTTCTTGAGTATTGTATTTACCAAATCTACCATTTAAGAATTTTTTTGTGTCCTATGACACTGAGAAAAATCTCAAATTTAGGACGTTTTTGACACATTTCACGCACGGCTGGTTACTACTACGATACTAAACTATTTCTTAGTTTGTATTATGGTAAATATATAATATTACATGTATTTGTCTAGCAGGTTCCGTTACTACAAGAATCACCGTTACTTTGGCCCATTAAGAACAAGTTATTTCAGACTCAGCATGCTCCACCTTAGGTTAGAATGTCGCTGAATCGTATGGTTACGTGCTATGCTGTTCAAATGCTTAACTGTAAAGTAAAAAAAAATATATAATTAAAAAACATGCAAATTTCCATCAACAAGGCAAATGAGCCTAATTTGCAATTTTAATCTGGTAAAAGGCAATCGTCGTAAAAGCAACGTTCCGTGAGACGTGATTACAAAGCAAATTACAATCAGCCCAAACATGGAGAGTCGTCTAACGAAAACGGCACATTACTTTTGCCCGTGTGTTTACACGTCATCAGGAGTACCTATTATATTTTTTATGATAAAAATAATTATTATGACATTTAAGAATACAAAACCTACAATATGGCATGTCAAAGTCAATGTAATTTACGTATAATAATATAGTTACAAGTCACACATATCACATTAAATACGAGTATTAAATCAAAATAAATGTCCATAAAATTCAAATATAAATATTATTTATATTTAATATAATATAAATAGTTTATACTACGAACGTAGTGTCAAGCCATTTTTAATATCATAAACTCGTCAAAAGAACGTCCGACACATTATAACGTCAATATGTAAATGTCACTTTTTAAATTCCAGTATTTTGCATACTCGTTCATCATCGATCAAGCATCGACACTTGCTTAAGGCCCGACGCGACGTAGCTCGGCTAACTAAGGTGATTTGCCGCGATCATTGAAGTTAAAGCTTTGACATGGGAAAAATCGTGTTTTTACAGATTTTTCGTTATAAATGATAAACGGTTGAAATTATCGCAAAAATAGCTTACTGTTTAAAGAACAACCCTAAGAATATGTAAACCTATTTTGGTACCACTCAGACTTATGAATGAGGAATAAAACTGGTACAAAATAACATTTTTTAACTACTTTTTCTTATCGTATTGACTAATCTGATTGTTACCAAAATTTGTATAAATATTCCTAGGGTTGTTCTTTAGTCGATCTTACGCTATTTTTACGTTAATTTCAACCGTTTATGAAATACATTCTTCCCCCTTTCACCCCCTTAGGGGTAGAATTTCCAAAAATACGTTCTTAGTACGCGTTTACTTACTAAAAGAAATACACTCTCCAAATCTCTGCGTCGCCTCATATAGGTCAGGACAAATATTTTTATAGTATAGATAACGAAATAACTGTAAATACAAGATTTTGCCTTTATAAGATTTTGCCTTTATAAGGCAATGAAGGCAAAATCTTCCATGATCGTGGCAAATCACCTAAGTTAGCCGATCGTCGTCGGGCGCTCCGGCAAACTGATGCAAGCACTGAAAACCGGCAAGCTAAAACTTGTCAACATGAAAACTGCAATGTTACGAGTACCATCATCTAACTTTTCCAACATGGAAAAAGTTGTTTCCATCCGCGCTGTTATAACGCACACAACTTTAGCCTTTGCCCGCAAACTGCGAGACAAACCTAATTAACTGACGAGTTTTCCAATTCCACCGCTCCAATTTAATATCGTAAAACCGGTCAAGCGCGAGTGAAACTGGCGTAGGATTCCGTATCGTAAACTGAAGAATAATAACCAACTGTCTTGAACCCGCAGCTCGGTCTTTGCTACTGATTTTTTCACCGAAATTATTGTGAAGCGTCTACACAGTGTAATAAAACCTAAATTAAATATTGTGAAAAGTGACTATTATGTGTTTTTCTGTGCGAGCAATAGACACTTGTCTATTACATAACCTTACTGTCTTCAAGGCGAGAGTGAATCGGTTTCTTCTAGGCAAGCGCGCTCCACCCTAGATCGCAACATCACTTAACATCAGGTGAGTTTCAATCAAGCGCTTGCCAATCATAAAAAAAAATCTTATACTTATCAACTTTACCTTATTGTTTGTTAAACCCGAGTTTTTGCGGCAAAAAAATTACGTAATCATTAAATTTTACAACTGTCTAGCTATGCTATAGCGGTCCATTAGATTAGGCTTGGTGACAGACAGACGGACTGACAGCGGAGCGGAGTCTTAGTAATAGTCCTGTTTGTACGCTTTGGGTACGGAACCCTAAAAATCCGACGAATCACATCTGACTTTACGGTCCGGGGGTTGAAGCATGAAAAACCCATCATATCGTGTAATGAAAGTTATATTCTCTCGCGTAATAACCGAGATATGTTATGATACGTATATAAAGGTAAAAATGTAAATATGCAAAATTACTGGAAGTAATTTTCTGAATATGCATATTATGAGCTATAAAAGATTGCAGTTACAAAATGACATATGTGTATTCATTCTATTTCATATCTACAATACTAGTTTTATTATTCTGTGTCTACAGTCACAAAGGTATTATAACTTCAAACTTATTTTACTAAAACATACAAAACAAAAATTAAAGTTTTGAACTTTCATGACAAAACTAATTATAAGAAGAACAAGTATAACTAAAAAAACCCAAACTCAATATTATGTGCTGATGGTCATCATTTTCAAAATGTATTATAGTGTATTATAATAGTATTTTATTTGTCACGGCCTTTTATTGTTATTAATAACAAGATCGGGGAAGTGCCTGCCTATTATTTTCATTAAACATTACCGCTTAATACATCTTTCAAAAAAAAAAACAAAATCGGTTCGTCGGTATGGTACACAAACACACACAGAAAGGGAGATTGAACACATACATAAACCTGTCATTTTGCGTCGATACATACAAGACTATAATCTAGCGATTTTCAAGGCGAGAGTGAACCGGTTCCTTCTAGGTAAGTGCGCTACCTTAGCTAACAATCTTCAATAACACTTACCATCAAGTGAATTGTGGTCAAGCGATGACCTATTCACAGTAAAACAAAATGTACTTACAATGAAACTTAATAAAAAGCTGGTAAAAATAATTTTTCACAACAAATAAATCGTGACACAATTGAGCACACACAAATATCAGAATCGTTAAAATTTCCCCCGCGGGCTGCGAACCAATTCTCCGTTTCTATTGGAACTTGATGTAAATACTTGTTTGTAATTGAAAACGTTACGATCCCGTCTGTTATCCCCGGCCTACATTTGATTTAAGAATAAAGTCTTTGTGGCATGTAGTACAATATTCATTTTCCATGCTATAAAAAGATTTTTTTACTGTTATTTAATACTTCAATTTAGTGTTTACCAAAATCAGCGAACTAGAATAAATAGAATAGTAACTTGGCCGATAAAATGGTTCCACGCAAAATTGTAAAATACCGTGGTAGCGCGTCCTATGGTGTGGCACGGCACCAATCCCGTGCGAGCTTTGTGTGTGTGTGTGTGTGTGTCGGGATAGCAGTATAATTGTGTGCGTAGATGGATCCAAATTCTAAGCGGCAATGTATGGAGTTACTCTTCCGTTTATTCTAGTTCTCTGGCCAAAATGACATATGTGTATGTATATGAATCTATGTTGTGTGAATTCCACGTCTTTTTAAGGCGAAGACAAAAAAACATAATTTTAGATTTTTTGAACTAGTTTTATTTCTAATTCATAAGTCTGATAGTTACCAAAACAAGTTTACATATCTTTTGAGTGTTTCTATAGACGGCCTTTAAGCTATTTTTTCGATTTTATTTACCGTTTTTACGATTTATAACGAAAAAACTGTAAAATCAAGATTTTTGCCCCAATCATCGTCTTAATGCAAGTTTTCATATCAACTTTATGGAACGTATGTATGCTCGTCAAATGCTGTGAAAAAAAAACACTGCCACCACAATTTTTTGACTTTGTCATATCAAATTTATAATTGTATACAAGATCGTTTTTATATCGTATCGCTGCGTGTCATCATCAATTCGTATTTTATTATGTTTTATAGTTAATTAAATTGTCGTTCGAAACCCACGAACATCTATTAGCGACAGCTGTGACATTTGTATGAAACATTAGTACTACGAGTACATTCTGTTTTCAATAAGAGTCAGGACAAAAGCCTCGCAGTCAATATCCGAATCCTAGAGCATTCAGAATGTAAACCAATAACTGCCGCTATCCTGATAAAGCCTAAAAAATAAGCGAACGGACCCTAATAAAATAGCTCAAGTTTATTTACTGAATACTAAACTTGAAGAGGGTAAATAAGGATAAGGAGATGGAATATCCAATGTCTAGTTATATAAAGGGGAATCGAATATCAAAGTAATATATATCCATTTCAATTCCGAAATCTAAATATTCAAGCTTACGCTTACGCTGAATATTTTATAACTATGAACAGCTTGGCAAACCACTTCGCATAGCCACACGAGCCAGTGACACCCAGGCCTGAGATGGAGCATGCCTAGTCTGGAATAACTTGCCGTCAAGGAGACTACCAAAACACACGGTTAGGTGTTTGGCGACTGATGACTGATTTCCCGAAGTTGTCCTTCAGTGAAAGCGATACCCTGGCGGGTATCGAAACAACGTAAGGCGATCTCACGAGAAGTAATCTAGCGGTTTTAAAGGCACGAGTAAACCGGTTTCCTTTGGCCAAGCGCGCTTCACCTTATATCACAATATCATTTAGCATCAGGGCAAGATTGTAATCAAGCGCAAGCCAATCTAACATAAAAAAAATGAAATTTCTGCTAGGACACACTGGCATGTGATTGGCGAAAGGGATTTTAACTTGAGGGTTTTTTTTATAATGATAAATGAGCTTACGTTTGACCGCAGCTAGCCTGATGTTAAGCTTGACTGTGGTCTAAGATGTAACACACTTGCCCAGAAGGAACCTATTGGGTGATTGCTAGCTAGACGAGCATTAGAAAACCCTAGCACCATGCATATTGGTTTTTAAATTTTTATTCAGAAATCAATTTGCTCTAGATCTCGGTAGGTAGATTTCATGCATACTCCGAACAAAATTTCGATAGACTTTTCCATATTCCCGGGAAAAAGGTACACAAAGCGGTTTACACGCTAATTCAATGAGCGCCGTGGAAAGCTTATAAAAAGTCGGCCTTTTAACAAGTCTTCACAGAACGAAGTTACTCTGAAAGGAATAGAATTAATGGGCGGATCCAGCCAGGATCGATGAGGGCTTATGGATTTCTTTTCACCGAGTAAATTGAGGAAACGAACGGCGAAATGGAATTTACTATTAATGTGCTTCTGAGACATCGAACATCCTACTAATATATAAAATGCGAAAGTGTGTGTGTGTATGTTTGTTACTACTTCACGCTCAGGTGGCTAAACCGATTTTGATGACATTTGGTGTATAGATAAATTAGACCTTTGATTTTAACACATAGGCTAGTTTTTATCACGAAAACGGTTGTGGTTCCCGTGGGATATAGAAAATACTTTTTTTTTTCAAGAAGGCTTCCGGAACAGTTCGTCATATACTTGGACCTCGTTGGCGTAATGGTCACCATACCGGACTGCCAAACATAGGGTTCCGGATTCGATTCCGGCACAGCCAACATCTTTGTGATGAACTAAATGTGTTGGCTGTCAGTCTGGGTGTTAAATATGTATTAATATAAATAAAGTATTTATATATGTATAGCACCTGGACTCGGCTTCGCACGGGCTATAAAATAATCCAAGATGTAAAGAGAAATAAAATAACTTTATTTACTCGGGAATAATGTAGCTTACCAACGGTGAAAGAATTTTTCAAATCGGAGCCTATTCACGTCAGACAAGCAAACAAACAATCAAGCTTTTCCTCTTTATAATATTGGTATAGATATATCAGTTGTGTTAGCAACCAACAACAAACTAGAAATGGTTTAGTGTAGGGCTAACCAGCCGTGCGTGAAATGCGTCCTAGTATTTGTTTATTTATTAACTTCTAAGATAAATCAAGTGTTGCATTAACGTATGCAAATATACCAGAATACAGCAAACAATAAGGTAATATTTTGTGAGATATTCCGAACAATTTAGCTGAGGCACGCTCGTTTTAACCGAATAGATTTATGAGAAAAACTCGCATTTATTTTTGTGAAAGGGTAGACTCCTATACATGCCAGTTCACCTGACACGTATGATGGATAATGGTAGCAGGTTCGAGCATTTAACTTTGTAGTGAGTATACATACATACATACACACATTTCGAACTCTTTTTCAGCTTTCCGTACCCAAAAGGTAAAAACGGGACCCTATTACTAAGCCTCCGCTGTCTGTCTAGCTAGTAATAGCTATAAAGCTGAAACTTTCACAAGATATGTATTTCCTGTGACCGCTATAGCAATGAATACTAAAAATAAAATATTAAGGGGAGTCCCCATACAATAAACGCGATTTTTTCGTATTTTTTTGCTATATATCAATAGCGGTAAATGTTTGACAATTAAAAAAAAATATTGAATATCAAATTAAATATTTACAATATTAAAATATTGTATATGTCTAAAATAAAAATACAACAATGGTACGGAACCCTTCATGCACGAGCTAAACTCGCACTTGGCCAATTACAATCTATTAGATTTGTGGTAAAAAAATACACAGTGCATTTAGGCATTACACCAGTAAGATGCGTAATCACAAAAGCTGCCAAATCAATATTAAATGCTTGGCGTCCAATTTTTCGAGCATTAGAAAATGCCGTACCACCTTGTTTATTTTCATTTAAGATAGGACACTAATCAAGTGAGCCCTATATATACATTCTAATACCACTCAAAGTTCAAAATAAAACAATTACTTGTTTGTTTAACTAAATAAAAATAAATAAATAAATATTAGGACACATTCACACACGGCTGGTTAGCCCCATACTGAACCATTTCTAACTCGTATTATGGTTGCTAACACAGCTGATATACTACATATACATAGATACATATTATATATAAATACATATTTAACACCCAGACCCACAGCCAACAAATTTAGCTAAGCACAAAGATGTTGACAGGGCCGGGAATCGAACCCGGAACCTTCTGATTAGCAGACCGGCATGGTAACCTTTACGCCAACGAGGTCGTCTAAATTGATAACTCTTTGGGACAACTATGAACACACGGGGAAAGCTTTAAATATATCAAAACCAATTTCCACTCTACATGCGTCCAAATTAGTTTAAAAGCTTCCCCCCTCCTTCCACCCCTATTTCCGTAATGTAGGGGTGGCAGCGGTAGTGTTCCACTCTCGACACATACTAGAAGTTTGCATTTCCGGTAACAACTACATACGTACATAGACACACATACGTACAGTATACACTTAGGGCTGCCAAGTATACACTATAACACACACATAATTCCCTATAATTCCCTTAATGTCACTAAACAAAATTTGTTTGTTTTTTGAGTGTTTTTGAAAACAATAGAGTAAAATCCGTAGTATAGATGGAGTTACTTATCTCAAAATTAATCATTTTTGTTTAGTGACGTTAAGGAAATGAATGTGCGATATGTGTTTGTATGTATGTGTGTGGTAAGTACTAAAGCGATGGCAGCTCAGTCAGGCGTGCAGCCCGAAGATCGTGGGTTTGATCCCTGCCAATGAGCTCGAGCTTTCGTTCAAAGAAAGCCTCGTGAAGAAACTATAGCATGGTGGTAGAGTATTTCCTAGTGCGAACTAGGACAGGGTTTGCGAACCCTGCATAAAAATAAAAAGTACAGTGAGATCTGGGAAGTTTTTAATTGGTAATATTTAGAGTTTTTAATAGTATACAGCCTTCTTTGCCAATTTAAAAAAATTAGAGCACCATTATATTTATAATAAGCAGTAGAATACGTACACTATCATACATTTCAAATCTAAGATGGCCGCCACAACAAAATAGTATCAGAAGTTTGCTAAATTTTAAATGTATACTTGTTAACATTACAGTTGGCAACCCTACATGCACTGTTCCCATTTTACTAAAGCACAAATGCGAGCAAAACTAGACTTAGTCGCCAAACAATAAAGTATAAAATGAAACTGTCATCCCGATTCTATTCTGTTTCATTCCACGTTTGTAGCTGTTTTAATTCTAACTTCATCATTTTACAGTTTGTACGCTATTTAGCTGTCACAAACGAAATTGCATTGTTTGAAACTATCAAGAGTATAATGTAGGTTTTTAGCGTATCTGTGTATTCTTCTTCTATTTCGTATTAACTAAGTGGCCAAGCTCTGGTATCGAGTCTTCAAGCCGCCCGAAGGCCTCTGACTTGGCTTAACAAATACAATACAAATACAAATATTTATTAATAACTCCATTGGTTACATGTCAAAACGACTTACATGTCAAAACTATAACTAACTATTGCTCTAAGACCAACAGCCGGTACTTACAATTTAACGTATCAACTGACCCACGGTAGCGCAAGATAATGCCACTTTTTCAAATGACAGTCTAGTATTTCAACCATCTAAAGACCGTCCGCATTGACCGTATATTAGTCCGGGTTTTAGTTAAATTAATACAAAACTACATCCCGATGTAAGACCATGGATCATCATGGATTAATATAATATACATTTAAATAATGTTTGTATAACCACTCAGACGATGGCGCGACGATATCGAAGAAGCAGCAGGAAGTACTTGGACTAGGCTAGCTCAAGATCGAATGTCCTGGCAACGCATGGAGATGGAGGAGGCCTACACCCATATGTGGGTGCCCCAAGAACCATTATAATAGTATTTTAATTAATTGTGAATTGTTATTAATAAACAGAAGAATGTATTTATATATAAAACTAACATAGTTTTCTTTAACCCATTATATGATTTTTTTAAGTTTCTGAGGAATAAATGGCTTTATTATTTCTTTTTTTATAGCTATCACTTACGTTTATTTTGTCGGTATTAGCGGGACATTTTCAACACAATCAGTGTGCCATTCTCAAGGGCAGAAACACAGCCAACGTACGTCCGCGATGACGGCTGCGCCCGCACTCAAGTGATAGCCAGTTATACAAACATTATTCAAATATGCCTTACGAAACTTTTAATACAGTAATATACCTAGTCTGGACTAACTGTCTGTCAAGGAGATTTCCGGAACACAACGCGTAAGTGCATGGCGACGGCTTTGATGATCGCTGCAGATCACCTTGTTCAGTTGAAAAACAGAGCACGGATGTTAAGACAACTTTTCTCGAACATATATTCCATTTCAACACACCCGATTCCATTTCACCGAGTTTCAACCACGAGTGAATTTTCGCATTTCCGCGTAGGAAAATGTTGGTTTCAATGGCGTCGGGTGAAATTCGATTCTAGTTCTAGAAATATGTGGAACGTTTCACTGGAGAATAGAAAACTCGAGACGACAGATCGGAATGGAACTGTATTTACTTCGATGTTCCAGTACAAGAAGAGAAGTGCAAACTTGTAGTGGAAACTTTATGAAATAACCAATTTTGCGCAAGAAATGGATATAACTGTTAGAATAATAATTTATACTCTAGCAAATGTATTGTAACCGAATGTGTTAGTATTTTCCTGACTATTCAGAAGTTTGAAAAATAGTCTGATTTATGACTGAAGAAATAAATTAATATTTGACGTAATTCGGTATTAAAATTTAAATTATATACACGTGCATGATATTCATAAATGATAACATATAAGATGACATTTATATATAAGATACACACATAATATGATAATTATAATAATAATTATTTATTTATCTATTATTCATTTAATTTAATTAAAACGGTACAAAGACCTTAATTAATTTATCCCAATTACCTTAATTAAATATGAATATTAATAGCATACATCTAATAACAATAGTTTCATTAGTTTCATTAAATTAAGACAATAATAATTACATTACAAAGCTATTTATATCCATTGGGATCGTTAAAAATAAAAATTATGATACTTTACTACGAAAACTCACTACAATCAGACTTTGAATTCGACATCGTAATTCAATTTACTTTTATGAATGTCTTAATATTGTAAGACGGACGTTTTAACTGAGTTACAAACAATTCCCACCGCCGTAGAGTAAACATGAATAACTCTGAGCAACTCGGTAATCCCATAAACATGCAAATGAGACCTTTGGGATTGCGCCTTGAGACAGTAGCAGAGATTAACAACCTCATTGACTGATCATTACGTTATTCCAGCGAGAGATGTATGAGGTTTTTAAGCGGCTAGACCACTTTTGATACTATAGATTGATTATTCAACTCAACCGTACCTAAGAGGTAAAAACGGGACCCTATTACTAAGACTCCGTTGTCTGTATGTCTCCAGGCTGTATCTCAGAAACTGTGATAGCTAGAAAGCTGAAACTTTCTCAAAATATGTATTTCTCGTGCCGCTATAACAACAAATACTGAAATTAGAAAATAAAATAATATTAAGGGGGGTCCCCATACAATCACTATTTTCCTCGTTTTTTTTTTGGTATATATCAATAACGTAGCTGCTTGAAGACACTTGACATTTTCACAAAATATAAAAATCAAATTAAATCATCAAATATCAAATAATTTGATATTCATTTTTACTAGATTTTATAATTTAATTATTAAATTATAAAATTAAGTAAAAATGAATATTTAAGGGGGGCTCCCACACAACAATGGTACGGAACCCTTCATACGCGCAATTATTAGTTCTCGCCTGTCTAGCAACCATTGTCAAGTTGAAGTTGAAAAACCGGGGGGTTTGAAAATCAATTTTTTCCTCTTTATAATATTGGTATAGACAACGATAATACTATAAACTCAAGATCACCCGTTGTCCAAAAAGGAGTTTTCTCTAATCATCGCTTTAAGCAAACGCCAGTTATAAGCATTCAACAGAGCAGGTAATCCACGGACAAGAGTTATTCACGCAGCCAGTTTAATATAATGAATGAAGGGATTTCGGAACTTTGATGTTATTTTATCTCTTCATTCTCTTGGCGAAGGAATTTAGATAATGAAATCAATCTGCGATGATAAGGATAATACAGTATTATTATTTTAAAGATATTGCCGAATTAAAATGTGTAAGGAAAGATTCTGAGAAGGCTTTCGTAGTGATAAAGATCTTATTTTTCTTTGTGTGTGCTCATGAGAAATTGGCTTGGCTTAACGACTGCTTGTACTGAGAATTTAACGTGTCATCCGACCTACGGACCAAATGAAAATGCCCCTTTTAAAACGACAGTCTTGTGCATGGTCACCCATCCAAACACCGACCGAGTCGACCGTCGTCGCGTTGCTTAGCTTCGATGATCGCGTCAGATCCACCTTAGCTAGCCGAACTACAGAACTAATGAGCATTTAAAAAATTTTTGACAGTAATGTAATATCATCAAATTTCATGGGCTGTGGTTCCGATTTGAGCGCTCGATAATTAATCGAATTTTACGTGTTTCAACATAAGTGACGCTAAGTGAATTGGTTCCTTCTAGGTAAGCGTGCTACAACGTAGGCCACAACGCTGCTTAACATCAGCTAAACTAGTATGTTCTAACGCAAACCTATAACATATAAAAAAATCTAGTTGTCCTAAAGCCACCGTTGAAAGGTTTTTGCCAGTAACTTTATATACTATTTAGTGGCCATGAACTCTAAGACAAACATGTTTTCCTTTGAAATCCACAAAGCCATTCGAGAGGCCATGAAAGGGTCTCCCCGGAGGCCGTCGTAAAGATTCCCCAACGAGCCTGAAGGGCCGTTACTGTGTTTATAGAGGCATGTACGAGAGCAAAACAGACATAGCTTTTGGCCTCTATTGACAACCACGTTGGCGTAATGGTTACTATGCCGGACTGCCTACCAGACGGTCCCTGGTTCGATTTTCGGCACGGCAAATATCTTTGTAAAGAACTAAATTTGTTCGCTGTTGGTCTGAGTGTTCAATAAGTATCGATATAAAGTATTTAATGTATTTATGTGTATGTAGTATATCAGTTGTGTTAGCAACCATAATACTAAATAGAAACTTACTAAATATAAATTACTAAAAAATTAAGGTCGCCCGAAGGAAATTTACGCTTGAGGAAAATTACTAAATATATATATTACTAAAACCATAATACTAAATAGGTTCAGTATGGGGCTAACCAGCCTTGCATGAAGTACCTATGTTCTTATTGAATTAATATTCAAATTAAATCATATTAATTAATATTACAGGAGATCTTCTTCAAGAGAAGAAGACTGTAGAGGCATAACATACATTTTCCAGTTATTTTGTCACAAAGCTTTAGTGTCCAAACACTAAGTACGAATTATTTTAATTTAAACATTTTGTTTGCTCCGTACTACAGACCTATGTAAAGTACCTACTAATATTGTACTATACTCGTACGTTTCTGTTTGAGGTGCATTAATTTGTTTAGAAATATGAATACACATATAAAATGTCTAGGTAAATAAACTAAACTAGAAACTGTACTCCATAAACCCTGCATTTCAGCATTGGAGGTATAATCTAAAGCAAATACGAACGTGGGAGCGGTGCAGGTGAAGTTGCTTAACTCGCTTACAAAGTATAAGTAAAGTCGGTACGAGAGCGCGAATGCTAATTTTGCATGTTGTAAAATGTTGCAACATGTTTCATTTTGTAAGAATAAAGTACAGCAACATGCAACATTTTGTTTTACAGTATCTGTGGAAAGTTGAGCAGTTGTTTTACTAGCTGGTATAATATTGTGATCTTTTGTTGTTTGTTTTGAAATTGAATTAAAACAGAACGCGAGACAGCAGTTTACAGTAAGTTTATATTCAAAAAATATATATTGTGAGAAAACTGTACATCACAATGACATGTGGTTCTAGTTATCTAACTGGGCCGTGTTTTGATACCTAGTTTTTTCCCAGCGTAACTTTGAATTCACGATTGTGTAGACTTGTAGACTTAAGATAGAATACAATTAAATTAGCAAAGTGTTTTAATCGTTAAATTGATAATTTTGATGTGCTTTTATAATTGAAAAAAAAACTTGGTTATTGTGTGTGAATGCCTTTCACTGTTTTAGTGACCTCGTTGGCGCAATGGTAACCATGACGGACTGCCAACCAGAGGGTCGGTTCGATTCCCAGCACGGTCAACATCTTTGTGATGAACTAAATTAATTTGTTAGCTGTTGGTCTGAATGTTAAATACGTATCGATATAAACTATGTATGTATATGTAGTATATAAGTTGTGTTCGCAACCATAATATAAATACAAATTAGAAAACGATTAGTATAGGGCTAACCAGCCGTGTGTGAAATGTGTTCACCTTCATTGTGCGTACCGCCAAGGTGTGGAATTGTTTGCCAAATTCCATGTTCCCCGATAACTCTAATCTAGCGGTTTTCAAGGCAAGAGTGAACCGGTTTCTTCTGGGCAGGTGCTCCACCTTAGATCGCAATATCGCTTTTCATCAGGTGAATTGCGATCAAGCGCAAGCCCATTATGAGTAAAAAAAGCGTAATGTAGTTTGTTAATGTATATATAATACGAGTAGCTGAGTAGTTTATACCTAGAGTAGCGGATTATTGTGGTGGAGTGTAACTGGCCGTGAGGGCCCAAGGGGCACGCTTTGACTTAATTACAACAAGTTCGTCTAACTTCGGCGATCTTAAGCTCTTGGACTTCCGGAACGTAATTGTATGGCGGATTATGAGCGGAACTAAGGGTTACGCTTACGGTTTGTAGATTCGACTCTTTTTAGGCAGGGCAGGGAAGGTTAGGGCATATCTTGATTTTTCAGTTTTTTATTTGCAAAAAAAATGTACTCGGTAAAAATATATAGAAAAAGTAGCTTAAAAGCCATCTGAAGAACCACTCTAAAGAATATTTATAATCATTTTAGTACCCAGTAGTAATCAGACTAATCAATATGAAAAAAAACCGGTTCAAAAAACTTAAGACTTTTATTCCTGGCTCATCAGTCTAATTGGTACCAAAATATGTATAAATATTCTTAGAGTGGTTTTGTAGACGGCCTTTGGGCTTTTTTACCGGTTACGATTTATAGCGTAAAAATCAAGATTTTGCCTTTGTCTTTGCCTTAAGGCGACCAAACGATGGATAGAGCTGAAAAACGCACCGAACAAATAGCTCTCGCTAACACTCAGGATTCTAATTTTCAAATTTCAGCGTTCGTAATTCAATTAAAGAATCCTTCGCTTGATCAGTTTTCGGCGTTAATCCGGGATAAAAAGTAGCCTATGTGTTAATGCAAGGCTTAACCTATCTTCAAAGTCAATATCATGCTTCTTGCAGGTTGTAAATGCCTCTTGCAGGTTGTCAATGCCTCTTGCAGGTTGTCAATTCCTCTTGCAGGTTGTCAATGCCTCTTGCAGGTTGTCAGTGCAGGTCTGATCGCCCCCATCATAGAATAAGAATAGTCAATTTCATCAAAATTCGGTCTAGCCGTTACAACATGAATGAGTTACATATATTTTGAAGTTTAGATATGTTTAGATGATTAGATTTTGGAGTTACATAAATTTGCGTATCTCATATGGGAACCACAATTGTTTTCGGGATAAAAAGTAGTCTATGTGTTAATCCAAGGATTAGCCACACACCAAATTTCATCAAAATCAGTTCAGCCGTTTGAGCGTACAGAAGTTACAAAAATACACACACAAACTTTCGTATTTATAATAATAGTAGGATAACTATTTTTACCGTTACTCAAAAATAGCTGTACGGCACCTTCGGTGCTCAATTCCGATTCCCACTTAGCCGGTTTTATTTTTAATCAGGTCAAACGGACAACTGGCCTTCCTATTTAACACGCTAGTCGCTAGTCAAATCGATAGCGGTACATTCGTACGTAGTACAGAAGGCTTGCATTAATAACTAGGCGGCAAGGGTGGGCCCCTAATTACTGCATTAAATATGTATACTAGTTATGAGAAGGCTTTGCCTGGTTTCTAACATTAATATAATATGTAGGAGATTGAAGGTATTACGTATTCGGGGACGTTATTAGAAAGTTTTTTCATGAAACTTATAATTTAAATATGTAGGTATCTATATAAAAAAAAATTATGTATGTATATGTAGTATATCAGTTGTGTTAGCACAACCATAATACAAACTAGAAATGGTTCAGTATGGGGTTAACCAGCCGTGTGTGAAATGTGTGAAAAAAAAGATATTATTATGGCCTATATCTCTCTCCTAGTGAGAGAAGGTCCGAGTCCCAGTAGTGGGAACGCATTATAGTGGGCTGTTTATGCTTTATACTAGAAATAGTTTAGTATGGGGCTATGGGGCTAATAGCCGTGTGTAAAAAAAATATAAAAAATACGAATAATAAAGTGTTCATATTCTTAGAGTGATTATTTAGACGGTCTTCAAGCTATTTTTGGTTATTTTTTGACCGTTTACGAAGTATAGCAAAATCCGACAGAAGGACAAGCACTGTAAAATTGTGAAAAATAAAATAAATTATTGGAGCTCATCTGTTTAATTTCTTAGTTCTGAGGCTATCCCTACACTTTGAGTACAGAACAACAAATATTTGCCTTGCATGAGTTTCCGAGTGAAATGGAAGAGCCGCGAGCGAACGGAAGTTGAAGTTAGGTAAACCACTTTATGTGCTCAAAGTTTAGCAAGGAGGTTTCGCATAACGTGACCTTACTCGATAACATATGGTAAAGGTCGATACAAAGTTGTTTGAAAAAGGTTGGAGACCTCAAGGGACCAAAAGGTTCTTGATGTTTTTTTTATTTATTACTAGCATCCCGTCCCGGCTTCACATGAGCTCTAAAATCATATGTGTAGTAAAAAGAAACAAAATATAGCCTATGTTACTCGGTGATAATGTAACTTCCTAACGGTATAAGAATTTTTCAAATCGGTCAAGTTTTCCTTTTAATAATTACTAGCTAGTAACTACGCGCGGTGTTACCCGTATAAACCCGGGATAAAAATAACATACGTGTTAATTCCAGGGTTTAAACTATATCTACAAATTTTATCGGTTCAGCTGTTCGAGCGGAAAGGAGTAACGAACATACACAATCTTTTGTAGTTATATTTTAGAAGGATAGTAGAATTTATTTTTAAGCTACACAAAGTGCAATCAATATAAAAACATAATTGCACTAATGACGGCGAATTTTGTGTTTGAACCACACAGACTTCTATTTCACCCGAGACAAGCGAGAGTAAAATCGAAAAGTACAACATCTACTAAGCAAGTATATGTAAAACAAAAGAACCTAACCCTCTTAACCGATAAAAAGGGCACTTGTATCACAAGGAATAACGCTCAAAGATCACAATCAAATGTCAGAGTTCTCTGCCATTCGGAGGGAAAAGGGCCTCAGTCGAAGATAGGGTTCATAAAACACGAAACACATTGGAAAGGTCGCGAGAGTCGGCATAATAAAAATGTCAAGTCGTTTTTTCTTTACCAAGTAGAGCTGCCTTACTGTTTCTGATGTAAAGACAAACATCACATCGTACTACCATTTTATATGATTTTTAGGGTTCCGTACAAGTACGGTACCAACGCGTCTGTCTGTCACAAGGCTGTATCTCATGAGCCGTGATAGCCAGAGAGTTGACATTTGATGTATTTTGTTGTCGCTATTACGCTATTATCTACCGTTTTTGCAAGGCACAAGTGATCCGGGTTCTTCTGGATAAGCGCGTTCCACCTAAGATCGCAAAGTCGCTTACCATCAGGTGAGTTGCGATCAAGCTCTTGCCTATCCATCATAATAAAATAATTATAAAAATAGGCCAGTATCCGGTTCAAACCTAATGCAAACCGCCGGGTTACCAACAAATAAAGTACGCGCTAAACTTAAGTCGTTTATATCTGTTAGCGAACAGTTTACGAAATTAGCTGGAAACAATTATGATCTACCGACGAAAATAACCCTGATAGATGGAGGTAATGAACCGGGTATAATCTAGCTGGTTGTACAACGTTGAATGGATGAGTAATCAACTCTGTACTAATAAAAACTTTTCCTCGCATAATATCATAATACAAGAGCACGCGGCAGACCAAAAAAGCGATGGAGGGACGAGACCTAGGGGATTGGTCCACAATAGCGCTTGATAGGGACAAGTGGAAAGAGGGTAGGGAGGCCTTTGCCCAACAGTGGGATCAAACGGGCTTTTAATAAATAATAATAATAAAATAATAATAATATCAGAGATCAGAATACTAGAGAGGATTGCTGATTCCCATACATGGAAATATTGATAAGTGTGGCGCGGAAGTTTGCCATAATTACTGATGAAACCTAGATGGCGCTGCAAATCGAGCGTAAAGCCTAGCTGCCACCAAATTCACATAGTGATATAACTATAGTACATTGCGTGACTCGAGTGAAGTCGTTGCAAGAAAATACGAATAGATGGCGCTTATACGTGGTACTATTTTCAACAAGAGGTTGAGCATCTATTATATTTATTAGTTTATGATAATATAAAACTTTTGTGGTATTATAGATCTATCACTGAAATAGATAGACATAACTTTAAAAAACATCTATTAGATTAATTTGATTTTTTACAGCTAGCTTTGTGTTCGACTACCGCTCGACTGATGGAAAACTGCAGTAGTCTACGTTGTGGCACGCTTACGTAGAAGATAAAACTATTAACCTACTTCTCGAGAACCTCCAAATAATACCCTCTCAGGAAACCAATCTCACAAAAATCTAATAATGACGTGCCAGCAATTAAAAGCAGTACGACAAATGTCAACAAAATCAACTAATACATTACAAGTCTCAACAAGCATGTTTACGCAGTTGAATTTCACAATACCAAAGCAGATCCGAGAAGGCATTCAATTATCTAACTAAGTATATATGTATCATCAAAAACAAATGTCAAATAGCGCCTTAGAAAACATCCGAACCAGAAGATACCAAATCTAATCGATAAATCGCCATCGAAAATGAATCGATTAAGATTTTAATTATATCATACCAGATAGTCCAGACATCAAAGTTTCAAATTGTGATTTAGAACTATGTAAGTAGACAGACGAAGAAGAGTAGAGAAGAGAAGGAATTTCAGTAAGCTGACGGTCAACCTGAAAAGCTCCATCTTTGGGTATTTTTAATAATAAAGTCAAAAAAATATATTTATCTCTTTCATCTTGATGGATTGACCTTTCTTATTATATATTTTTAATGTTTTAATTGTACTGTGTGTGTGTGTGTGTGTATATGTATTATATATTTTGTATTAAACTTCATGAATTTTAGAAAAAATATTAAAAATATTATAGAAGTATACTAATGACATAAAAAAACAACCGCTTGCTAGCCTATTTTGTATTAATTATTACATATTTATTTTGTTAAAATATATTATTTATGTATTTGAATTCCCATATATACTTATGTTATTACACCTCGTCATTGTTATTTCTTTGTGTTCTTTCTTGAAATTGGTTGCCTGGTAGAGATCTCTATTAGCGATAAGGTCGCCAGTTAAGGCACTAGCTTTTATGTACCTTATGTGTTTTCTGTAATTTGTTCCATTTTTTTTGTGAGTGTTTTAATAATTTTTTTAGTTTTTATCATCTATCTATCTATCTATCAACCTCCAGTAGTGGAGAAGCACCTGAAGAAGAAGAAGACATACGAAAGGGCGTCTTTCAACTGTTTTGCGTTTACAAGTAATCCTGTATTTACTAAGTCGTTGTTGCCAATGAATTACTAGAACAAAGTTAATAATCCAATTTCCCAACATTAATTCTCATTGTCCTGTCTGTAACCGACTGGGACTTTCATTAAAATATTAATTTAAACCGTTTCATAGACTCGAAATGAGGTAATAAAGCTCGGGACGAGAGAATTGTGGACGCGGGAGATTCATTATTATAATTATCGTTAAAGATACTTGGGAAATTCAAGATAATTTTAATGTTTACAAATTATCATTAAATAATGAATTTATTTAATTTATGTATAACTTTTTTAGAAATGTTGGAGTATATTGGCACAGAACCGAGGCAGATGGCATGACAGGAGAGAGGCCTATGCCCAGCAGTGGGATAGAACAGACTGCGAATAATGATGATGATGTATTTCATTTTGAAATATAGCACTATAAACCTGTTATAAATATTTAGTATTGCTTTAATACATATGAAATTAATTGTACAGTTTTGATATTGATCTTTGTAAAATGTATATGTGTAATTGAATAAATGGCTTTTATTTTATTTATTTATTATGATTTTTTTTTCTCATAAGGACCAGAAGAGCGCGTAACCTCCGAACCAAGCTACAGTCGCTACTTATTAATCGTACTTTTAATAATAGATATACATATAAAGGTTGGTCCTGAAAATCAGTGCTGCAGAGAAATCTGTATCGTTTATACTGAGGGCAGACCTTTTTCCGACGCTAGGGGACACATACTATGCTGTCTTTCTTCTTATTTTCATATTCGTTTCATGTTATTTAAAATAATGTATATGTATGTGTCTTCTGTGTCTGAAATAAATGTGTTCTTTCTTTTTTTCTTTTCATCAATATAAATAGATAATATTTAAGGTAACACAAAAAACCCAATTTCTGTGTATTGTATCAAGTCAAGTAAATTAAAAACCTTTGATTAAAAATTAATTTAGGTAATAACTTAACTCTTACGTTTAATATGTTACACCAAACCTTAATACGTAAATTACATTAAAACCTAAATACGTACGCCGCGACGACAAAAATAAGTTATGAATCAGAACGAAAAATCTCTCTGAGGACTAAAATAAAACGACCAAACCCCAAATCCGGCTAGACTGTTATATAATCGAGGACATAAAGCTTTTTAGTTGCTTTCGGGGAGTTGGCACTGGCAACCCTGTGTGGGCGTTAAGCCGTTTTATTGCCAGTTGTAACGGATTTTTTATTGCCTAGAAAACCTATTATGGGAGTAGATTAACTTGGAATAAAGTGTTGTAAACGGCTTAATACATTTTGTTCAGGAGCATTTTTTGCAATCGTGAGAAGGAATACATCATGGTGGTCGAGCTTTTTCTAGTGCTGGCCTGGCTAGCTACCACGCTCTACTTGAAAATCGGCTGCCAAATATCCAGCGGCATGTTCCCGCAGCCTTTTTTATGCTTTAGCCTGGAATATCTATCTCACAAAGGCAGATATTACAATATTCCAAACTAGGCATGGTCCACCTTAGATCAGAGTGTTAGGTTGTCGTTTCTAGTTTTCTCATTTATCCGAAACGGAGCGAAGACCAGTGAATGTGTTTGGGGTAATTGTGTGTGCATTTGAGCAAACTAATGTTGCCATATGACCTTAATAGTAATATTATTTGCAATGCTAATTGTCTGATTGGTGAATATTCGTAGACAGAGGACGTTGCAGTTATCGTTTGGCGGCCGTTTCTTTGAAAGCCAGTACTTCCGCCATTTTTATCTTTATTTATTTATCTTTATCTTTGAATAAATATTTATCTTTATCTTACACGCTATGCTGGATCAAATGTCTATTGTGTAAAAAGTATACAAAAAGTGTCAAGCACAAAAGTAGCACTATTGTAAATCCATAACCCAGCATCATGAATAGTGGAGACGGCGTGCCTCCCAGTGCCGAGCCAATAGTAAACACACTCGCGAGGACTGAATAATTCAGGACCCGGATTGGGAGTGAACTAGATTCGGGATAACTTAGTGCGAAGTGACGTCATCTATGGAATAAACATGGCGGACGCTCGAGCCGCCTTTGGGGTGGAAGTTAATCTTTAAGTACGTATGTTGCGAGTATCAAAGAAAAAGACGAGCGTAAAACAAAAAACATTGGCCATTCGGGATCGCGCAAGAAGGATTCCGCAACATTATCCTACTAATATTATAAATGCAAAAGTTTGTGAGTAAGTGTGTATGTATCGTAGTACAATAGTCCACTATACGTTCTCACTGCTGAGACTCGGGGCCTTCTCTCAATACGAGAGAGATATAGGCCATAATCCACCACGCTGGCCAAGTACGGGTTGGTGAAATGACACACGTCTTCGGATATTGTAGTCTTCAAACGTGTCGGTTTCCTTCACCGTAAAGCGAGTGCATATCCATTCATAACTTGAAAAGTAAGTCATTGGTGTAGGACCGGGATCGAACCAGGGGCCGTTTGATTGAATAGCAGACGTTTATACCACCGAGCCATGCTCGATTTTTATGTCTCGTAGACAAGTGAACAATCAAACATTGGTTAACTGTAAATAAACCAATTTCAAAAAATCTGAACAAAAGAACCAATTTCAATTAAATTTGCCTATCAAAAAGTATATTAATTCAAATTAAGTAAATAATTATCGCATAAAATCAGTAAATAAATCACGAGAATCCGTGGTAACATAGCCGCAAAATATCCGGTTGAATATAAGTTTTAAATTTTCCAAAATTGGTTAAAAATATTTAACCGAAACAAGCGGAATTAAACCCGTGAGGCCACGATAACTTTACAAAACAATTCGCGCAGCCATCATGATAGCGAGCAATTTGAATGGTAGCGTGAAAACGGCGTCATTATGACAGTTTGGGCGAGTTGCCGGAGCGAGTAGCTTGCCCGCGCCGGGCGAGTAGCTCGCCGGTCGAGTGCCGCTCGAAATGACACCGCTAATTGGCCGCTGGCAATGATGGCCACTCTAACTCCGTATAATGGTCAATTTTAAGAGAAACGACAGTTTTGTTTTAGATGTAATTGTCTTGGAATGTTTTTCGTAAGATATTATGTTTCTAAGATATTGGATAAACTGTGAAACTGGAGGAGAATACTAAAACTTATTTAAATTTGACGAAATCAAGCTTATACAAATATTAAAGCAATCTCAAGACTCTATTGCTTATTTTTGAAATAGCAACAAAAAACAAATGAATTCACTCAATGTTACGCCCGTAAATTAAACATCAAAAAAGGGGAAAATACATAGTTCAATTTCAATAACTGTAAATAAATTTTCTAAAACGACTTAAAAATCTCTAGCACTGTCGATACAATTTATTAAAGGGACCAATCTGAAGATCTCCTTCTTTCCAGTACTACCAAAATAATTTTCAAAAGTGCTCCGTACTTAAGTTATTAAACCTTGTTCTTTGTCTTCGCCTTTTCGCACTATGTGGGGCCGGCACAGCCCGTTTTTTGCTTCCACACTATACTATCAGCCGTCATATCTACATTCACTACTTTCTTTTTCATACCCTTTACATACAATTCATCCACGTCTTCTTAGGTCGACCTCTACTTCCACTACCTTATACAGTCATATTCCTACTCCTCCTAGTCACATGCATCTCCTCTCTTCTTCTTTTTAAAGCACTTTCTCCTTTCTTTCTTTCTTTGAAGTTGGTTACAAACACAGCCAAATTGAGAACCTTCGGCTTGTTTGAAGCCGGTTAAAAGCGGCTATTACGGCGCGGCAGAGCGATAGTTTCACGGTGAAATAGTGTCAAAGCCAGCTCTGAAGGCCTCTCAAAGCGGCCCGGCTAATTGTGCCTCTCCACACACACGACCGTAATGGGAGACATACTATTTATAACCCGATCCTCACTCGACGTACAAGCTAGTGTGGGTCGGTGGGACAACGTCTGCTTTAGAAAACAAGTGCTATTGTGTGTAGTATCTAATGGTGTAGATCAATGATGTATAATGAAATTTATAAGTTTAATGAATCTAACTAGTATTTAATTAAGTAAGTACTCAATAAAAATAATTGTCGCGACACCACACCATGCGAATTAGAAATGAAAATATCTGGCTTGCTTTCTATAAGACAGAGAGAGAGAGAGAGACAGAGAAACATGCGCACGCCGCACAGCTTACTATATCAAAAAGTGTCGTGACAACTTTTCGTAAGATTTTTTACCGTGTAGCCCCCTTACACAACGCGCTGTTATGAGCCTCAGGGTAAATTGGTTTTTAAAAAAAAAGACTTGAATTAATTTATGAGACAACCGTCTTGGATTGTGGATGGAATGAGACTAATGAAAGGCTGGATGGGCTATCGGTATGAGGGGACTAACTGCTGACTAGCAGAAAGAGGAATGCCTGGATAAGCACTATAGCATACATGTTGCATATATAACATCTCCCGGGGGTAGACTAAACATCGGGGTGAAACTACGATGTTTAGGAAGAGGGGTGAGTCAGACATTGGTTCTGATGCTCGGAGACGGAACATCAATAGGCTCAGACTGCTTCTTAATGGACTTCAGAGGGAGAGCTGGTAAGGGTTCAGAGGGTTGTTCTGGGAGCGAGTTTCCTGGGTCTGGTCGGGAGAGTGTAGGGAGTTGAAAGGTAAGACGGTTGTGCGATTTAATACACAAAATACATTTTACAATACAAAAAGCAAGAGTAATACAAAATATCATTAGCATTAAAATTGAGTAATGAGTTTCATATTTTATAATATGGTGTTCATTTAGAATTCTATCAGTTTGATCAGATAAAGATTTTAAGTTTGATTTTGTTTCTGTGGTAAAAATATCTAAATCAATATTTCGCAATGTCAGAGGAGGCTCATTACTCATTGTATACTTAAACTTATCTAAATTACAACAAGAGTCATTTATTATATTAAAATTGGAGTGAGAAACAGTTACATTAATGTTTAAAGTGTTTGACCTTGTTATCAGCTTAGTACTTTTACAATAGGCAATACAGTTGTTCGGTAAGGTCAAAATGCCTGTTCCAATAATGCTAGTTTCACATATGTTCTGATTTGGACATTCGACGTAAAGTTTGGTACTTTCGGATTGTACATAAATCCAGGCGTTATTTTGGAGGGGCTTCCATAGGTCTATATGTCCGTGGAGGAAGTCTGTATGACACTGCACTGGTAATTCACTGATCACATTCGACAATAACTCACTTTCACAATTTGGGTTTGCGCTGGTTGGGAACACCGTCATGACGTCACAGATGTACTCGCGTTTGCTAATTGTCGTGCATTCCTGTAGGGAATCTATATTGCAGTATTCCGAATTGTCCTTGGTCATTGCTATATATCTATGGCTAGGTTTAATATAACTAAACGAATTAGGTTTTACATTGTTGTGCGGAGTTGGTAATGCAATCGTATGATATACATAGTATTCTTTAGGTGTAACTAACGGTATTCTTAAAACAAAAATGATCTTGTTGTCTAAACTATAACATGCTACTCTAGATACATTCATTAAGCTATGAATATTACTTAACGCTAAATTAACAGGTAACTTAAGATCTACAGGTAGGTATCTATAGTTATCGACAATCTCTTTATAAAGCTGCTCGGGAGCTAGCACGGCCGGGTGCAGGATGTTTTGACTACATAACATTATCGCGTTGGTTATGTCCTCCAACTGAAACGATAAAGTCAGTATGGACGCTTCCAGACTGTTCAGTATGGAGTTAATATTAGCGGTTATAGTTAACTTGTTTGAAGTATCTTGTAATAACTTTTGTTTCGAAGTGAGGTTGTCGATAGCTATGTTAAGGCTGGCTTCGTTAATTTGTATGTTATGCAAAGTTTCATTAAATTTTGATAAAATATTAGATGTTATTAGAATGTTTTCTTTCAGTAACGAACTCAGCCTTTTTTCACTATCTTGAAATTCTTTTATGGTATTATCATATCTAATGGCATCGTTTTCATCTAGTGTACCGAATACAATTTTGGACAGAGAGCCAATACCACCAATCCATGCTCGTTTAAATCTTTTTTCTACTAAATGGGAGATAGCGGAATACCCGGAAACGATATCCTGATATCTTACGGAAAGGGGTTGCAATATATTGTAGCATTCTAAGCTATCGGAGTTATTTAACAATTCAATTTCTATTTGTTTACATATAAAACGAGTTGTGCCTAAAATTGAATTAATATTTTTGAGATGAGGTTCAATGTATGACATGTCGTATGGTATAACTACATCTAAATCGCTTGCTCGAATTTTGAGTTCGCCAATTGGGTCGAAGTATATGCCGGAGCTTGTGTTGATTTGTTGGACAAACTCTGCGTGACTTTGGGCCAGTATGCTGTAAGGTGAAGAGAGATTTGAGATGTTGATTCTATACGTGATACCTACTTAACCTAAAATTATAGTTAGCGTATTTTCTAAGACTTAATATTAATTCTAATTTCTACGTGTCAGTTGGCGTCTGTTGTATTTTACGTACTTCGTCGTAGTGGTGTTTTACGTGACGCCTGTTGATTAGTAAGGTCAACGTGTGGTTACCGTGTACTTTTATAACTTTATATGGACCTTTCCAGGCGGGTGACAATGCTTTTCGGAGTCTAAGGTGATTTTTCAGTAAAACGTAGTCACCGGCTTTATACTCGATTGGGTGAGTACGTGAATCGTAGTATGTCTTGGAATTGATTTTAGATTTCTCTATATATTCTAGTGCTTTTTCACGAGTATGTTTCATTCTATGTTGTAACATTTTAACATATTCGGGGTAAGTTGTATTGGATGCATCTGCATATATCGAGTCGGGTATATTAGGTTTGTGACCGAAGAGTAATTCGTACGGCGAGAAATGTGTCGTAGTGTGTACATTGGTATTATAAGCTAGCATAGCGGTGTATACGTATTTAGGCCAGTTATCTTGATTTTCATCTATGTAGTGTCTCAAATACTCCTTCAACGTGGAGTGTGATCTTTCTAAGGCACCTTGCGTCTGTGGATGATATGGAGTGGACCATAATTGTTTTATTTTCAGGAACTGGCAAGTCTTTTTGAATAGATCTGCAGTGAAGTTAGTGCCTTGGTCGGTTAATATACATTTAGGAATTCCGAAAAGTGATATGAAATGCAGTAAACACTCGCTTGACTCTTCTGCGGTTATACTACGTATGGGATACGCTAAGGAATACTTGGTGAGGTCATCTTGGATGGTTAGGATATATTTCAATTTAGCTGTCCCGGATTCTGGTAAGGGGCCTACTATGTCGAGGGCTATCCTCTCGAATGGCGATGTTGACGTGGAGGTTATTACCATAGGGGCTCTGTTGACTTTACGGTATGCTTTATTAGTTTGACAAGAGGAGCAGTTTTTTACGTAGTTTTCAATGTCACTGCGCATGTTTTTCCAATAAAATCTTTCTTTAATCCGGTTAAACATTCTATTTGAGCCTAAGTGTCCTGCAATAGGGATATCGTGGTTTTCTTTTAGTATTTTTTGGATTTCACTCAGTGATGGGTATATTATGTTATTATGGTATATATGTATTCTGATATTAGTTCCGTCAAAGAGGTAGTTCAACATGTTATAAATTTTCACAAAAGAGTGTTTGTCGAATGGATTTTTAAAATCGGATGTACTGATTTCGTTTATTGTAGGGTAAGACATCATAATTTCGTCACGTGCATATTTGAGTGATTTAAATATGTCTGGGTATGAGTAATCGTCAAAGTGGTGAACTTTCGTGAATAGGAAAAGGTAAGTTTTATTTTCCACAGTTAATGGTAAGAAGGTATGTAACGATCTCTCTAATTTCATGAATTCGCTGCGTGTCGGCTCTGGACAATTGTTGATAATTTCTTGGACGTATGGCATGGACTCATCCAAGTCAATAGAAGTAGGTATGATTTTTAATTCCTGTATTCCTTTAAGTAGATTTTCATTGTGTTCGATTATAGAAGTATCATGTGATTTAGTAGGTGATTTTAAGAACTTGCTGTAAGATTCGTCAGACACTTGTAAGTTTTTTGAACGCGGTAATGGATCTGGTTGGGGATCCGCAACGGGTGAGTCTTCAGGATGTGGTGACAATTCTGGTTGAGATTGCACCGTAGGTAAGTTTTCATTGTGAGATTCGTTGTTATTCAAGAATTCTAGAACTTCATTTTCAATTTCAGGATCTATCATGGCTACATCTAAATCAGATGGTGGAGATACAAGAAGGCTTTGCAAATCGTCGTTAAGTTCATTGGTTTGATTTGGAGATGGTGATGCTTCTAACGTCTCTTGGTTGGCATTAAGATTTGCTTTGTTTTCCGGTAGTATAGGATTTACAGGATATCTAGAAAGAGCGTCTGCAGCAGAGTTTAATTTCCCTTTGCGATATACTATCTCGTATTCGTATTCTTCTAATTTCAGCCTCCAACGTTGGAGCTTGCTGCTGGGATCCTTGTGATTGAATAGCCATTTTAGTGGCCTGTGGTCCGTGACGATGAGGAATTTGTGTCCGTAAAGATAAGGACGGAAGGTCTTGCACCCGAATAGAATAGCTAATAACTCTTTTTCGGTTGTACTATAGTTTGATTCACTTTTGTTAAGAGTTCGAGAAGCAAAAGCTACTGGTTGGTCTTTACCGATGGGCCCCTGAGAAAGGACAGCTCCGATAGCATGATTTGATGCGTCGCAAGTAAGGATGAAAGGCTGTGTAAAATCAGGATATATCAGAAGCGGAGCTGTTGTTAGTTTCTGTTTGAGTGTATCAAAAGCGAGCTGCTGTTGGTTTTCCCATTTGAATGGGACGTCCTTCTTAAGGAGGTTAGTAAGAGCTTTTGCAGTTTTTGAGAAGTCAGGGATGAATCGTCGATAATATGAGACGAGACCAAGGAATGATTTTATATCCTTAGGTGATTTAGGGGTTGGAAAATCTGTAACAGATTTAACTTTCTCTGGATTAGGCTTGACGCCTTGTTCTGTGATTACATGTCCAAGGTAACAGACTTCTCGTCTGAGAAACTCACACTTATCAGGCTGTAGCTTTAGGTTAAAATCGCGCAGTCTTTGGAATATAGCCGTAAGGTTATCAATACTAGAATTTAGGTCATGGCCATAACAGACTACATCATCGAGGTATACAAAGCATCTGGTGCCTTGAAGGCCCGAAAGAACAGAGTTCATTAATCTCTGGAAAGTGGATGGGGCGTTTTTTAGCCCGAAAGGCATTCTCGTGAATTGGAAGTGTCCTTCAGGGACAGTGAAGGCGGTTTTAGGTTTATCTTCTTCTTTTAGTTCAATTTGGTGAAATCCTGATGCCAGATCTAGCGTGGAAAAATATTTACTATTACCGAGTTGATCTAGGATTTCGGTTATTTGAGGAATAGGATAGGTGTCTCCGATAGTGACGTCGTTGAGTTTCCTGTAGTCAATCACCACTCTCCACTTCCGTTTATTAGAAGCGTCAAGTTTTTTGGGAACTACCCAAATTGGTGACGACCATGGTGAATCAGATGGTTCAATAATGTTTTGATTTAGCATTTTGTCCATTTGGTTTTTTACTTCTTGTTTATGGACTTCTGGGAACCTGTATGTTTTAGTATGGATTGGAACGTCTGTCGTGGTTTTGATTTCGTGTTTCACGGCATTGGTATGCGAAAGATTTTCTTCTGAGAGATGGAAAATGTCGGAATAGTTAGAGCATGCTTGAAGGAGGGCATCTTTTTCCTCGGCGTTAAGGTGTGAGATTCGCAGCTGATCTAGAACTTTCTCTGTTCGTTCTACGATATTACTGGACGTATTTATGTTGTTGATAAGGGCCTTGGATTTGTTTTTGAATTCAGAATAGTCGATAGGGTCTAGTTTTAAATTTAGATTGGAGTTCAGAGTGACGGACTCTTCAGATGTGTTTGCAACTGTTATGTTGACGCGATTGTTATCTTTTACGCGGACCATGCAATTAGCAATCAATAGGGAATCTGAGAAGTGTTGGTCGAGAACTAACCCTTCCTTTACCTCTGGATTTTTGACTGAGCATTCGATTATTATCTCGGATCTAGGAGGAATGAGGTAAGTAGGGTCGTGGAAGTATAGTTTAAGGTGTGATTTTCCGATATGGAGACGGTTTTTTTCATAATTGATATTGCATCCGAGAGCATTAAGCAGGTCTGAACCGATGATGCCATCGTATGGCAAACTTATTGCATCTACCACATGAAATTTGTGAGCGATATTGGATTTAGAAAGGCGCATTTTTAATTGGAAGTGACCTCTCGTAGAGATAAGTCGGTCGTCTTCGGGATCAATGCCTTTTAGTTGGATTGGTTCTTTTATTAATTTTGGGTGCTTATCTAAGCACGAATGTTTTAATAAGCATACCGCGGATCCAGAGTCAACCAGTAAGGTTAGCGGTAAGTCGGACACAGATGATTGAACCACCACATGGGGTAATAAGGTTTTCGAGGGGTCACACGTGATTTCGTAAACATTGGATATAGTAGGATTCGACTCATGTAGCGAGTGAGGATTACGAGTGGGCTGGCTCCCATGTAGCGGGGCTGCCACGGATATAGAAGATTTGGACTTGATGTTGGTTCTTGAATTGGAAGGATTACGAGTGGGCTGGCTCCCATGTAGCGGGGCTGCCACGGATATAGAGGATTTAGACTTGATGTTGGTTTTTGAATTGGAAGGTCCCGCACGACACCGGGACGAGACGTTTATTCGTTTTTTGGCTCATGGTCAACGGTATCATAGCCCTCTTGAGGCTGGTTTGTCGATTCGTCGAAATCGATGTCATTTT
Organism: Mellilla xanthometata; assembly: GCA_035578125.1. NCBI lineage: Eukaryota > Metazoa > Arthropoda > Insecta > Lepidoptera > Geometridae > Mellilla > Mellilla xanthometata. Next base: position 844,616 of record JAPUBQ010000026.1, read on the forward strand.
CAGGGATATCATCGGAAACGAAGTTGACCCGGTAGGGTGTCCTTGGCTGGGCTTGGTGAGTCTCGAAGTTTTTGAAACGGTTGTTATTAAATTCTCGTTTCCTGCATTGTTCTAGGGTGTGACCTTGAGTTTTGCAATATCTGCAGAAGGGATTTGACGAGTTATAGTAGTTGGGTCTATTTTGCGTGCTAAACCTTGGATTGTTCGAGTTTGGGGACATATTGGTTTGGTTTTGGTTACGTTGAATCGGTCTTTGAATATTTGGTTTAAATTGACGCGGTTGTTGTTGGGTTGTTGAATTTTGCCTGAACAAGGATTGTTGAATCTTTTCTTCGGAAATTGCTATGTTTATGGCTTCATTAAGAGTTTTAGGTGATTTGCAACGGACAACGTTTGATAAACGCGTTGGAAGACCCATTTGGAAGTGATGGAGGGCTAGTTCCTCCATCCCTGCTGTCCTGCCTAGCATTTCCCTGGGCTTATGCCCGTGGGAAATGGATATCTCAGTTAGAAGTTGAGATAAACAGGTCTCTATCCTCAGAGCATACTGGCTTACGTTTTCGTTGAGGAGTTGTTTACACTCTTGCAAATCGGTCAAAAGGTGTGCATAGTGTTTACGTTCACTGAATTGTACTTTCAAAAAATCTTTGAGTTGTGGCCAATTGTTAAATTCTTTAATTGAACATGCTATTTCTGCTTTCCCTTGAAGTTGACAAAGTATATATTTGAAAAGGATATCTTTCTGGGATTCCGAAGCTAGCTCATAGGCGTTATTACAGTTTACTAGGAATGAATTTAATTTTTCTCTGCTGCCGTCATAAGGTTTTATAAATTTCAATAGTGTGGATAAGTCTATTTCTATGTTTGTTTTGGGGGATGCAGCGGCACCCTTTCTAGTTCTTGTGGATTTGGGGATTGTTCCCTGAGGGGGAGGACACAGGCTTTGACTCTCTTCCTCTGTGTCGGTAACTATAAAATCAGGATTTTCTGGTTTTGGACTTTGGGATCTAGCGGCCATTATTTAATGATAATATCAAAAGGTGGATTTATATACACAAAGTTATAATTGTTTACAGTTTTTACAAAGATGCAGAAAAACACAGATTATGAATTACTTAAAATAACACAGAATGCACTAACAGAATACAGTAAATCGGATAAAATGTTCGCACAAGAGCAATGACCAAAGGATAACGTGAGAGTTCACTTACTGCAATAGCACGATATAGGCGAGCATGTTTCTGGGAATTCTCGCGGTCTCAGCGAGACTGATAAGCCACGGGTCGTCGAATTGCAGGTTGCGGTGAAGCCGGCTACGCATACACAATGCGCAGCAGTGGGCTTTACTTGAATTTCGGCGACCTTGAGGGCCAGGCCAAAATTTGATGCACTTTACTTGAACTTGGCACTTTTCACTCTTACACGCTTTACACTCGCGTTTTATTGAGATTTGACTCGTTGAAGGATTTCGGGGAATGAGGCGAACCGAGAATCTTTAAGATCCCTTTACGCTGCCACCATAAATGTTATGAGCCTCAGGGTAAATTGGTTTTTAAAAAAAAAGACTTGAATTAATTTATGAGACAACCGTCTTGGATTGTGGATGGAATGAGACTAATGAAAGGCTGGATGGGCTATCGGTATGAGGGGACTAACTGCTGACTAGCAGAAAGAGGAATGCCTGGATAAGCACTATAGCATACATGTTGCATATATAACAGCGCGATAGGGAACTTTGTTCCAAAAATACAATAAGTATTAGGTAGACGCAATAGCGTCTTCAATTTACATATATGTCACATAATTAAATTAATATTCTTAAATATTATATATTTATCTTTTGATAAATGTTTCTACTTTTCATTAACAAACGCACAATAAGTCTTATTCTATTCAATGGGCTTGATAATTAAAAGAAATAAAAAATGTATGCAAGTAGATACAAACTAGAAAAGAATAGATTATACTACATTCAGGTCAAACGTTCATTGAAAACTCGCTAACTGATAAACCGAATATCCTATTATCACACGTCATTACGTTACGTTATATCATCCCCAACTCCATCAAAACTACGAACAAAGTTATTCGAATTTACATTTAGCCGGCTTCGTTTCATCCCGACTTGATTTACTGATAAAATGAGAGCAGGGCCGGATTGGGAAGATTTTATTATAGCTTTAAAGCAAAAGTAGCAAATGTTACGGACCCTACAAAATGAATGAGTAAGTTCTGACGCTTAGGCTATGCTCCACCTTCCAATGGAAAATCGAAAATTCTATTTTGGCACAATTGACAAAATGTGTCGTGTCTCAAAAGTAAGGGTCGTGACCTTCATTTGTACCAATGAAATGTAGGGGAGCCCAGAATGCTAAAAAAGTACCAACTCTAGCACGTTTGGAGCTAATTTTAGCATTGTATTATTAAGTAGATATCATAACATGAAAGACTGTATTGGAACTATTCTGTCTACCGATGGGGGCATCACCAGGCACTTGAGTCCCTTTCACTTCCATGTGTTACATATACTGTCAGATTTCCTTGATAAATTACATTAGCTTAATCTGACAATTTGGAGTGTGTCTGCCATACAACTTATTTTTTCAGTCATTATTACGGACCAACCCACCAACGGGGAAAGCTCTGTATTTTGTGGAGGCACCCAATTGGGTTCAAGGTATAATTATTCCCATTATATCTTAATCTGACGCGCTTGAGATACTTCAAAAATTCAATAAAGAAGTTACAGTTCTGCGACTGGAAATATGGCAAGATAGAGACTAGGATGAGTGGCTAGCAGCACAATTTACTACAAGCCCCGCGCTAGCTCAATCCGGCACTGAATTCACAGCAAATCACGTCATATTGAAACGTAAACGCTGATATACAAATGGAACTCAAAAGCCTCCATTCAAACTCACACAAGCGCGAGCCGTGTAATAATTAACAAAGTCTGTAAGCCGAAACGAATATAGAACATTGAGATATACGAGCAGGCGGATTTACGGGATGCGTAAGCAGAGGCCAAGGGCGCCATATTTAGGGAGCGGCAAATTGGATATTTTAGAACCTCCTTCAACAAAGAGGAGTTCTCAGTTAGTCAGATTTTTTTAAGTTTATTTGGAACCTCGTTATTCATGACCTACTTTAAAAAATGTAAAATTAACAAAGTCTGTAAGCCGAAACGACTATAGAACATTGAGATATACGCGCAGGCGGATTTACCGGGATAAGTAAGCAGAGGCCAAGGGCGCCATATTTAAGAAGCGGCAAATTGGAAATTTTAGAACCTACTTCAAAAAGTGGAGGTTCTCAGTTCGTCTGTTTTTTAGTTAGCTTGCTACCTTGGAGCACTTAGTCATGAACTAATTTACTCATTTTAAAATGTTTTGTGCCCATATAAATTATATCAAAATTAAACTGAATTCCAATTGAATCAAACTGCTTACTTGTTCTCTTACAAGAAATATGAGCAAAACTTTGACACATTAACTATTTGCATTGGATGATGGACAGACAAAAAGGTAACATTACTTGTATTTTTAAACAGTAACTGCATTAGTAAATATCATACCCAGTACCGCACAAGTTGACTTAATAATTAAAATCGAACACTTTCCAATTTCATTTATAGAATATAAGTAATGTAATTAGTTTTAATATGATCATAACGACGAAATATCGAATCTCAGAGTAGAAGCGGCAAATATTGAACAGCCAACTGGCGGCAAATTCGCAAATCCAACTCCGCGTACACGAGAATAATTTTGTCACAAATTCAAATGTAATAAAGATATATCACCAAATGTATATGATGCGCAAGTAGCGTCAGTATAAATCTACCAGCGAGGACGTTTATTTGATTGAACTGTCGATATGTACTCTCCTAAGCGACATCTCGCGGGACCGAGAATATAACCACCCGATATATGACTCGGATAAGTTTATGGAAATTGGTACATTTCCCTACGCAGACGATATTTCCAACTTCGGCGCGGATCTGAAGATAGAAATAATTTCTTTTGCTTTTTCAGAAGAGTTAAGTTCATCTCCACGAAAAAATTGCAATACCTAATGGGTAATTAAGTAACTGTAAAGTGACATAATATTACAATTAATTGTTTGACTTTGACTTTGAAGTAGCTACGCTCTGGTGTCGCAGTTGTAGCCGCCCAAGAGTGAGTTTTAACTTTTTACTTGACATTTATCTAATACAAGTCGAAATGTAAAATTAATAAGTCACTCAACCCACGGTGCCCATATTTCATCATCATCATCAGCCTGTGTCTTCCCACTGCTGAGTATAGGCCTCCTCTCCAACACGCCATATAACACGGTCTTCAGCCAGCTTCCACCAGCTCTTTCCAGCGTGCCTAACGATGTCATATGTAATAAGCATTTTTCAAACGACACTCTTTTGCATAGTCACCCGGCCAAATGTTAACGGACGAAGCCACTTCGATGATTCGTCAGATCACCTAAGTTAACCGAGCTACAAATGCTAGGCATAAATAAAATGTATACTCTATCGCTCGGTTTGACTTCAGATGTTGTATAATTTGAAAGCTTACGTCATATCCGCAGTCTGCCGTAGGGCGTAATGACTTCACTTACCTGAAACAAAAGGACGATACAATTATAGATAGGCTAAGACATTTACCTTATTTTATTGGGCAAAATACCCGAGCGGTTGGCCAGTAAGAGACTTAAATTATTTTATACTAAAATATCATCTTCTTCTTTACCTTATCCCATTTCACGCCAATTCAGTGCAGTATATCCGCCCCTTCCATACATTTATATCATTCGTCATCTTTCTTCACACCACTCTTACTGTCACTTAAGCAATTTTTTAAATTAAAAGTAATCAATTATAATATATATAACAAAATAAAATTGAGATATTAATAAATTTATATTATTTATTTATTTGCAAACCAAATACATTAAAAAATTATTAAAACAATTCATATTCTTTACTTCCACACGTCCCCTCTTCCTATCTGTCCATACACAATCACACTTATCGCCTTCCTTGAGATGTGTCCTAATCAAGTCCCATCAATTAAGTTAAATAATACAAATTCCATTAAAAAGTGATTACAAAATAGTTCCCTAATTGACATGAAATTAGTCGCTTTAAAACACAAACTGTATTCAACATCATATCCGGAAAACCGTACAATATAGCTGTAATAACGCTTTCTTATAACGACCTAGTATAAATAATGACGCAAAGTGTGAACCTGGCTATGCCGGGGCATTAATCCCAGTCATTAATACAGGGGGAGGGGGAGGGGAGGTCATAAAAACGGATCGTTATAAGGAGCGGGCGGAATAAACGCTATGAATCGCGAAGTTTGAACAACGGTGGACAGGAAATAGCGATGTTATGGGTATTAAAAACTTGAGAAATAAGACATTAAATGGTAGTGATTCAGCGGCACACACGACTAAACTAAATTTAAAGAAGCCCCGTCTCTTTTCATCTTAGGTGATGAGGTCGTCCAGAAAGAGACGGCACGTTCTGAACCACAAACAAAACAATCACAAGACACGTCAAATATGGAATGTGCAGGCAGTTTTAGAGGTGATACAAGTGAGTGCGTTCTAAAGTCGCCTATATTTTCTACATTTGACGTGGTTTTAGTTCGTTTGACTATGGTGCACAACGTGCCGTCCCTTTCTGGCCACCTAAGATGAAAAGAGACGGGGCTTCTTTAAATTTAGTTTAGTCGTGTGTACGGCAGAATCGCCGCCATTAAATATCTTCTTGATACATGGTTTATACTGGCATATTGATATAGTTCTCATCGGGCTTAAAACTGTTATTACTATCGTTATGACTGTTAGTGCCTATGTAGAATTTCACTTAGTAACATAAATAAATAACAAAAAAGTATAAACCCTTTACATGTTCCTTAAGTCGTTTTATTTAAAATTTTTAAACGTTTAATTATATTTTCATAGTACTAGAATTCAAGCGATTTTCTATATATTGAAACCGTTAGAATTGTTTGTTCATTGAATCTTTTTTAACCGTTTTCAACTATTTTTTTTTAAACATATTATTTTAATCTCACTTTAGAATCATTTCTTTTTTATCTTACTAAAACTATTAGAACAAATTTTACCAAACTGCTGCATATTCCCTTTTTATTTTTTTATTTCTCTACTATTATGGTTATTTGTTTATATAAGTATTAGTATTAGTTTTTAATATGTGACATGTTTATTTATATACTAACTAAATATATGAATAGGTTCATTCAAATACATGTGTGTACATTAAGTAAGTAGTAATTAATTTATGAAACCTTTGTAGGCACAATAAATATGACAGTATTTCTCTACTTATGTCTTTAAGGTTTCATATTTTTTATCTTTCATCTTCCAGGTGATAGCCGAATCTCAGATGTGTGTCGAAGCGTCACGCGGTGAGCTCGCGGCCCAACGGATCGAGTATCGATTGGCCGCGGATACACGGAAACACGACTTATTGTTTCATGTCACCAAGGTTCGGGGCGTTTGGAGAATGATTTTAGTCACGAATCATGGAAACTACGGGAGGAACGTGGGAAATTTTGATTTTCTACCCATCTTTTGTGCATAGGCGACGCCAAGACGGCATCGGTTTACGGTTGAGGTGCCCAAGGCACGCACAAAACGTTTTGCCTCCACCTTTGTTGTCCGAACCGCCAAACTTTGGAATTCCTTGCCGAATTCCCTGTTCCCCAATGACTACAATCTAGCGATTTTCAAGGCGAGAGTGAACCGGTTCCTTCTAGGTAAGCGCGATCCACCGTAGACCTCAATGTCGCTTACCATCAGGTGAATTGTGGTCAAGCGCTGACCTATTCAGAGTAAAAAAAAAAGGTTGTTTTGTACCCAGCCCATATACCCATGTGCCTAGGCTATATACGCATGTCCCTATTGTATATAACCATGAGCCTAGGCTATATAGTTATAATAGATAAGTATATATAGATTGTGCCTTACTGCTTTAATCTATGTACATTTTATTAAAGTAAAAAAAAGGTAAATCGTTTACCGATCATTCCAATAAAAAGTAAACTGCGTAAGCAATATGTTTGGTCCAATAATGTCTGTGACAACTATGGTCAGAGGAAGTACAGACGGAACAAACATAAAAAAAGTATAAATAGATAAGTAGATGTGATAATAGGAACGCTGATTCGACTTCACGTCAACCAGTTTTTATATGGGTGACCATGCACAAGACAGTCGTTTTAAAAGCGGAATTCCATCTGGACGCTACCGTGGGGTGAATGATACGTTAAATAAATATAATAAATAATGTAGGGCCCGGCTGTTAATCTTAGTACAAGCAGTTGTCAAGCCAAGTCAGAGGCCTTCGGGTGGCTTGAAAATTCGACACTACAGCTTATACAAAGAACAAGAAGAAGACTAAATAACCATTCTCTAATCCTATCCAACAGCTTCATCTAACAAGTTGAAGAGAGCGGCTCCAGCAAAGTGATATATCACTGGGATGAAATCACAGCCGGGCGGAACAATGCGGTTTAACTTTACCGAAACGATGAGAAATGGGCCAGAGCAGTCATTTATTATTCTCGCTCATCAGATATTACTGGGATTCGCTAAATTTATCGTGTCATTAGACCTTTGGATTTATTTGTAATAGAATTGTGTTTATAGATCATCATTATTATCTTCAGCCTGTATCTTCCCACTGCTGGGTATAGGCCTCTTCTGCAACATGCCATACTGTACGGTCTTCAGCTGGTTTTCACCAGCTCTCTCCAGCTCGCTTAACGATGGACATTTATGGACACGTATTGTTTCGACCACTCGCCGGCCCGGAAGGTCTCCGACAAGGGAGGTGTTCTAGGCTTCCTCGCAGACCTGGTTTACCTACAGGCGTCTGTCCTTAGCTCGTTCATGGCATGTATCTATAAACTAGCTTTTGAAGAAGATGTCATCTGACCATCGGGCTGGTGGTCTGCCTCTCTATAACCGCCCTGGTTCATTTAGAGACTTCCCTACGCGCCAAGAGTCCCGCCCATGTGTTTAGAGACGTATTGAGTAATAATACAAACGACCCTCTGGCCTTAGATGGATAATGTCTATTCCGGAATAAACAAAACATAAGCAGACCACTATACATTCTCTTACAGCTGGGACTTTCTCTCGCTAGGAAAAGGATATACGCCATAACCACCACGCTACCCAAGTGCTAGCTAAATATTCTTCTAGCCTAGAATAACTTGACGACCTCGTTGGCGTGATGGTTAACCATGCAGGACTGCCAATCAGAAGGTTCCGGGTTCGATTCCCGGCACGGCCAATATCTTTGTGCTGAACCAAATTTGTTGGCTGTCGGCATGGGTGTTTGTTAAATATGTATCTATATAAAATATGTATATGTAGTATATCAGTTGTGTTAGCAACCATAATACGAACTAGAAATGGTTCAGTATGGGGTTAACCAGCCGTGTGTAAAATGTGTCCTAATATTTATTTTTATTTATTTAACTCTTCGACAGATTATTATTTGAGGTAGTTGTTTGCTAGGCAAACACTAGATAATGCCCTACTGATTCTTCACGATGTTTTCATTCACCGAAAACTGAACTAGCTCATTGATGGCTCTTTTTATTTATTTTTTACGAGGAGGAAATCTTTATAGATCCCCGACTACGTTGGGGTGTAGCCGGGGTATGTGAGATTTTTACTCACTAAAACCTCCTCGATTGCCATCCCTTGTGCTTTCAAAAAGAGGTTCTGGGATGTCATTTTGATTGCACCAGAACCCCTGCACTTTACTTTACTCATTGATGGCTATCGAACCTTCGAGAAGTGAAACCCGACTTAACTGTCATCGTGTCAAAATCAAATGTATCTCATATAAAAGGTTTGTATTCGCGACCGAGTGAGCAATATATACGCACAAAGCAGTCGATCGATCCCTGACACCGCCAGTCAGCCGCGAGCTTCACCACACCGCCGACATGGGAGGGGGTGGCATATTATTGGAAGGAAAAGAGTGTGGGTAAATAAATACATAATATCATGAGGCGAAAATACCCACTAAGCGTTTTGCTTTCACATTTATAGTACGGATCAAACTGTGGAACTCCTTGCCGGAATCCCCAATGACTACAACCTAGCGATTTTCGAGGCGAGAGTGAACCGGTTCCTTCTAAGTAAGCGCGATCCACCGTAGACCTCAATATCACTTACAATCAGGTGAATTGTGGTCAAGCGATGACCTATTCTGAGTAAAAAAAAGAATCCCTGTTCCTGTTGAGTTAGTAGTAATCTTAGTCTTCAAGGCGAGAGTGAACCGGTTTTTTTTGGGCAATTGCGTGCTTCATCCTAGATCGTAATATCATTTGACATCAGGTAAGTTATGGTCAGGCGCAGAAAAAAAAAAAACAGATAATCATTATAATTGATCAAAACCATTTCAAACATACGTATGTATGTAATTACAGAGTCGTAATAGGTGGATTTCGGTAACCTTTTATTAAACCTTATATTTTATCAATAATTACTATTGATTGAAGGTTTTGTAACACACCACGTGATTGAACAAGTGAAAATTAAAAATTTAGATAAACCAACATTTCGGATTTAAAATTTATCACAATGCATGTATTCTTCTAATCAACAAGATTTATACCCATATTGACGCAGTTGTGAAAAAACACGTCATCATTTTCACCCTCTGGTGGTTGGTTAGAACTTTCGAACCAGCATTAAGCTAATTCAGATTGCTTACTTTTTGTAGTAGTTCGCACCATTGTAAACATTGTAATAACATATTTAGTACACTTAAAAATCGTCAAATAATCAAAGGAGTCGTAAATAAAATACCGCCGACCCTACAACAAATGATAATCAAAGCAAGGAAAAAACCCGTCACCGATGAGTCGGCGAAACTCTTAAATCCCCACATTACACGTGGAGAGATTCTAAAGAGGACTCCCTAAGCTCTTGAGCTGCTGAAATGATGAATCAGGGGGTCTCAAACGGCTCGATAGCCGCTTTTGTGACACGATCTAGAGATGCGCGACTGCAAATAATCTGACCAGTCGAATTACACTGGTCTACAGTGGTTTTGTTGCCTTAGATATGACAATAATTTTAGGTCTATCTATGCACATAATCTATGAAACTATCAATAATTTTGTAGGATATGCTTAGTTTTTTTCCAATTGATGGTTGGAAAATTATGTTTTATTATGAACAAGCGAATATTGTTCAAGTATAACATATGCAAAAATCTTGAAAACACGAGCACATTGAGAACTTTTATGAATATATTCGGAATCTGGGTACTTGAAACCGTAAAAAATTGCGATGATATCCAGGGCAACGAAAAAAAAATAACTTTTTGTAGAGCAGTGTTATCTACAACTACTAATTTACACGTTCGACTTGAATATTAGTAATATACTAATGTTAATAATCGAATGATGACTACTAATTAGTTACTAATGGCGTTTTGAGTCGATTGTTAGCGAATCTTGTCAATGTCACTTGTTAGTTTCAAATGAATGAAATATGAATGAATCGTTGGAGTGGAGTCGACCCAAGTAGTAACTAATGTAGTATTCATTCAGTCCGGTTAATTTTGAGTGGGTATCATGTTAATTACTAATTTTCGGAGATCATTCGAATGAGTCGAATGATTTATAAAGTCGAATAATTCGACTGGAATCATTCACAGTCGCGCATCGCTAACACGATCCATGGAAAGAAACACTGTTTTTTTTTAAGATAACGAATATTCATTGTTAGAATGTCTGAAATAAGTTACGCCTTTGTAAGCTTCCAAGGGTAATATTTTTACACTATCGTATATATTCGTATATATTTTTAAGGTTCCGTACCTCTTCTTCTTCTTCTTTACCTTATCCCACTTCATGTGGGGTCGGTACAGTATGTACGCTTCTTCCATACCTCTCTGTCATTCGTCATCTCTGTATTCACACCCTTCCTGGTCATATCGTCATTCACACAATCCATCCACACTTTCTTAGGCCGTCCCCTTCCTATCTGTCCGTCCACACTCATACTCATTGTCTTCCTCGTGATATGGTCTTCCTCACGTCGCATAATATGACCATACCACGACAGTCTATTACTCATCAATTTGTCAGTAATAGGTGCTACTTTCAGGCTTCCTCTAACATACTCATTCCTAATTTTATCCATTCGCGTCACACCACACATCCATCTTAGCATTCGCATTTCCGCTACATGCAACCTTCTTTCATCAGACCCTTTCATTGCCCAACACTCTGAACCATACAACACAACAGGCCTTATTACCGATTTGTAAATCTGCCCCTTAAGCTTAAGGGGCATGTGCGGATCGCAAGTTGTTGCTGTGACCTGTCGCCATTTCATCCATCCCACATTCATTCTATTACTTACATCCCTTTCAATGCCACCATCGCTTTGTATTAGTGAGCCCAGATACTTAAAATCTGAGCAGTTCGGTAATTGTGCTCCATCTAGTAGTATAGGGGAGAAGTTGGTCGGACCACCGAAGTCGCAGAACAAATGTTCTGTTTTGGTCCTACTGATCTTGAGACCAACATTCTCCAACCTATCAAGCCATTTCAACAGTCTGAATTGTACATCCGGGCCGTCTTCTCCGACAAGTACGATGTCGTCTGCGAATAGCATGCACCAAGGTGCCTCCTCCTGGATATCCGCAGTCAATGCGTCCATCACCAGGAGGAAAAGGTATGGGCTTAAGGCTGACCCTTGGTGCAGACCTACAGACACACCAAACTTTGCAGTCTCACCTGCCGCGGATCGGACGAATGTATTTGCCTGGTTGTACATTGCTCGGATGATTTTAATATATTTTTGTGGTACGCCCTTTTTTGTCAAATGTCAAATACCTAAAAGGTAAAAACGGGACCCTATTACTAAGACTCCGCTATCTGTCTGTCAGCAGGCTATATTTCAGAAACCGTGATAGCTAAGAAGCCGATTTTTCATAAGTTTTGTATTCCCCGTGCCGCTATAACAACAAATACTAAAAATAAAAATAGTAAGGGGGTTCTCCATACAATAAACGCGTTTTTTTAACGTAGGTATGTTTTATGAAAAGCTATCAAGGCACATGACATTTTTTGGGCATCAAATAAAAGAACTTGATTAGTATACATACACTGTGATGAATTTCAATTTTTAAGACGGCCGTTATTAATAAATGGTAGGATGAGTTTTCAATTTCGAATAAGAGAGTTAAACTAGTTAGTTTAGACTCGCGTTTGACCACTATGTTCTAAAATGTAGCACTTTTGCCTAGAAGGAACTTATTATCTAAACTTGGTAGTATTTAATAGTACTTCTCAAGAAACAGAGAATTCTAAAGCTTCGCTGTCCTCAGTATGATAATTATATTCATCATATTTTTAATGCTTGATGAAAAAAGACCACACAAAGCAAGAGACAAATGCAAAATGAAGTTGACACAGCGAATTCAAACAGCAATTCGAAATTCAAACGAAAAACTTAGATTGGCAAACGAGTTCTTCCGTTCCTTTAAATATTCATGATTCTTGATAAAATTGCATCGCTTGCGATCACTCCGCAAACTTTCGACTATGCTGGCGGACTAATAAGTTTTATTTTCTCAAATTACTAAAGGCCGTATGGAAGCAAAATGGCATATTTTGAAAAATCCTGCGTAAATGATAGTGCTATGGATTTTTCAGTTATATTAACTTTAATTTAGATTGAGGATTTTTTTAGAGTTACAAAACAAGATTACGTAAAATTCGTTCGATAGTTTAATTATGAAAAAACAACCATTTAATTTTTTTTTATATTTTACTTTTGAATGTAGTAAAGAAATTGAAATAAATGTTATTTATTTTAGTAGGCTATTATCCATAATCTAAGAATTCTATATAGCTTATGATTTTAAAATTATTGATTTGCATGGTTATATGAATGTACCTTTATCGTGATATTTATAGAAATCATCATAGAACTTTATTAACCTTATAACATTGCGTTATACTAGGCACGTCAAATTTACATATTACATAATATATTCATCAACAATTATACTACCGCGCGTGAGGCGTATTTGCATGACGCGACAAGGTTAGATAGATAGACAGATAGATAGATTAACTCTTTATTGGGCAAAATATAGGTACAAATTGTACAAGGTACAACAAATAAAAAAGTAACAACATAAAAAGATTTACAAAGTGCCACAAACGGCGGCCTTATCGCTAACAGCGATCTCTTCCAGGCAACCTTTAGAGGTATTAGGGTTAGATAGATAAACTCTTTATTGTAATAAATAAAGGACAATACAAATCAGAGAAAAAAAATAGTGCTACAAATACAAATGGCGACCAAGTAAGGTTAAGTGTATACTGAAAAAAAAAAAACAATTTGTTTTGAGCAAAAAACTTTAATATGCAATTGTGATTCCGTGTATCGTTATCATCAGCCTACATTGTAAGGCGAGCTGGCTCCACTCGCGTCGGAAGCGGTACCGCGACGTCGAGTCGCACAGCCAGGACGGCAGACGCGGCGGCGCCGAGCGAGAATCATCTTTATGCCCCGCCAAATGTGTGCAAACCACGTCGATAATAGCTTGGCAGCAAGCTCGGTTACGTAACTCACTCTGGTATTGATCGCGGCCACCGCCCCCCCCACTCTCCGCCCGCGCGCGGTCCAATCAGAGCGCAGAGTTTAATTTTAATTCGATAGCCGTTGGTAGTGGCGCGGCTGTGATTTGCCAGCTCGTTACGCGTCAACACGGTGAAGTTGATACGCACGTGCTCGCGAGCCATGTTTCATGTTTAGATCTTTAGGTGTCTTTAGGGACTGCCTCCGCCTTCATCCCTCTTGCTTCCGAGACGGGCTAATTTGTCGTCTCGTTGTTTGGACACTTTACTAGATCCAAACTCGCTGATTTATTACCCGACTTCTCATGTGATTACATTCCCCATTGTTCTCATATACAGCCTTTGAGTTTATTTTTATTTGACCAGGTTTAATAACACTTATGTCAATAACAAGCTAGTATGTACTAGCTTTGCGATGTGAATCGTAGGTTCGATTGTGAAGCTTAATTTGCACTACAATGCTTGTTATAAATATGTAGGTACTAGCGATTGTGGTTGATCGGGAGAGTGTCAAACTGCAATCCACACACCCCGGTTCAAATACCACTATTAACTTGTTTTTCAAGTAATGTATGGAATGAGCTGTTCAACGATGAAAATCGTGAGAAAACCCATGGTTGGAACATCACAAAATATAAAGACATGTGTTATTCTCCAACCTACATTTGGCCAGCATGGTGAATAAACAGTAGCATCGCAATTCACCTGATGGTAAGCGATATTGCGATTTAAAGTAGGGCGCGCTTGTCCAGAAGAAACCGGTGAATGACCAACCAAACATTAACAGACTAGAAGCCCAGAAAGATAAGTTTCCAAATTTCTTTATTTCTCGTTGAAAAAGTGTAACATTAAATTAGCTAGTGTACTTACAATAATATTAACCTAGCAATTTAAACAATGATTTTATAAAAATATGCACTTCGCGAGGTTACTAAAGAACCTCTTTTAAAGTTTATTAATTGTAAAGGATAGTATATAATAAGAATTGATCATGAGCCATTTACTCGACATCTAAATTATCTTATGCACGCTTTAGCAATAACAGTGCATTTACTGACTGAAGAGTAGAGACCAGAAAGATAAGAGCTAAGCCAAATGATAACAGCAGTTATTACACTCAGCAGACAACGCACCCATTATTTGTAGATTGGCAACATTTCAGCATGCTCCAGACAGTAGTACAGGACATTAACCCTCCAAATAACTGGCTATTCGAGCATGTAGACTTCTTTATTGGCAACATTGGATGGTATTAGTGCCAAGATCTCAATTTGTCGGTTAATCATTACTTATTACGTATGTTACATACATTACACAAATCGTAAAATAAAACATCTATACTATAAGACTTTGTCCTGACTCATTCATTCATTCATTCATCTATAGGCAACGTAGAGCCCAAACGGCTGGTATACTATATTTTAGTTAGTAGAATAGAAACACTATAAAATAATTATGTATTTTGAATTGATTACTTTACATTTGAGAATGTCACAGATGCTAAGAAAACTAAATTGGGGTTACCTATTTTACAATTTTATGACAGTATGACTACTTTTTTTTCTACACTATAGGGTGAGGCATTATTCCAGGCTAAGCAAGCTTTTCGGTAAGCGTTGCTAACTAT
The DNA here is from genome assembly GCA_035578125.1 of Mellilla xanthometata. Lineage (NCBI taxonomy): Eukaryota > Metazoa > Arthropoda > Insecta > Lepidoptera > Geometridae > Mellilla > Mellilla xanthometata. The sequence continues at coordinate 859,901 of JAPUBQ010000026.1, forward strand.
CTATGTATGTATGTGTTAATTTTTTACTCTTCTTTGTATTTGAACTGTTTATGATGTATATTATTAGTATTTATTTAGTTAACTTAGTTTAAGCAATAGTGAGTGTATTGGGCAACTGTGAAGCTCACTTATTGTATGTACAATAAATAAATAAATAAATTCTTGAGATGATTCACCCTACCATTCAAATGCCTAGCTGTTATGTGTCAAAAAATCATAGTGGTAGTACATTACATAACTAAGATATTATTTCACCCACAATTAACTTCCGCAGAGCTTCGCCTGAATCAATAAGTTAGCGCTCGTACGCAACAAACCTTAAAACAAAAACAGAACAAACAATATTAGTAGAGAAATATACGTTTGACAAAACACAATAGAGCAAAGAGGAATTTAATTCAGCTCGGAAACCTAAGACAAGGCGACAGAACAATACGATCCCCGGATACCTTGTGTATGTACGACTCGGATAGCTGTGAAGGAGAACGAGAACTAGAAAGTTACATAGTCGAGTGTTGTTATATTAAAGCGAGATTTTAATCATTTTTCTGGATTGTATTACACATCAAATTATACGCGGATAGCAAAAAAATGGCAAAAAAAACAAGTGCGAAACGGGTTCGCGTAAGAAGGGTTTCATACCATTATCCTCATAGCATCATCATCATAGCAGCCCACTATACGTTCCCACTGCTGGGACTCGGGGCCTTCTCTCATGAAGAGAGAGATATAGGCCATAATCCACCAAGTTGGCCAAGTGCGGGTTGGCGGATGACACACGTCTTCGGATATTGCCTCTAATCTAACCAGGTCTTTTAAAAAAAATATGCTACGCAATTTTCAACTTTAATGTTTCATAATTAAATGTTCTGTAATATAAAAATCTTTCAAAGTTTCTTCTTAAACTGTCGGAGTTATGAGGTAACAAACACAAAAGAAGGGAAAAAGAAATGGATATTTTCCTTAAGCCTATTTATGTGACCTTGGAACCAAAAAAGTAAACAGACAAAGCTTTTTATTGGTGGCGATTCAGCGGCACACACGACTAAACCAAATTTAAAGAAGCCCCGTCTCTTTTCATCTTAGGTGGCCAGAAAGAGACAGCACGCTGTGCACCATAGTCAAACCAACTAAAATCACGTCAAATGTAGAAAATATAGGACTACTTAGATATACGACTTTAGACCGCACTCATTTGTATCACCTCTAAAACTGCCTGCACATTCCATATTTGACGTGATTTTAGTTGTTTTGTCTGTGGTTCAGAACGTGCCGTCTCTTTCTGGTCACCTAAGACAAAAAGAGACGGGGCTTCTTTAAATATGGTTTAGTCGTGTGTGCCGCTGAATCGCCACCATTGTCGGCTAATGTGATTGACTAGCAACCTCAGACCCGTACCGTGATAACCTTGGATGAGACCCACGACACAGCGAGGTGGACGGTCAGCAAATAATGTGGATAATCGCGGATTAACGGCGAAGGTGAGAAGTGCAAGGCTATCCGTGTTTATCCTAGCCTGGGTTTCACTGGAGCAAATGAAAGGCTCTATCCTATTGGCTCTATATTAATTATTATTATTAGTTATTAGTTTATTTTCAAAAAGATTACAACCCTCTTATCTAAGCATTACATATATGTATAACGTATAAAATAAACTTATTATGATAAGGTAGGATAGTGTTCCAGCGAGCCCTGCACTAAGAGTGATCTTGAATCGCAGGCGCTCGTTTTGGGCATTGCTTTCATCAAATTAATATAGAGGGCGGTGCGGTGTAACAAAAGTAGCCAGCCAAATTGAAACAAAAACTAAGATCAGTCAGATTAACACTCCAATATCTCCGTGATCTTATGTATCTAATAACTATAAATTCTAAATTGCTATAATCATAAAATACTACTATTGTTTATTAAGACACCTTATATTAACTTTTAATTATTCAACCCTTATATATAACTTTTACCATTTTTGACAACGTGTAGGCTTACATTTTGACATGAGTTCAACCAATGTATTTAAATTAGTTAGTTTTTAAATATTTGACATGTATAAAATTTAACTTTTATTCTTTTTTAAATACCTAGATTTGTAAATTCTGTTACGTAACATTTTACAAAAATAGGACATTCTATTCCAAAATTATTTTTTTGTAATTATTTTTTTGTATCTGTCATTAATAATAACTTAATTTGATTGTTTATCTATAACCAAGACTTGTAATAACTCTGTGGGAGAGGCCATTGGTGTTGAAACACAGTCCATGACTAAATTAACACCAATGGTTTAATTTTAATTGTGTATTTGTTACTTTTGTCAATAAAGGATATTTATTTATTTATCAAATTATTTATTGTATTATTCCTTTTAATTTGACACAAAGTAATATTATTATCGTGTAGTGATGCGGTCGCACGCTATGCTCAGAATGCCTCCCGTTTGATGAGCCAGTGCTATCGTCTCCCAATTACCTTCGTTGTTGTGAAAATACAAAATGATATAAAGTTTTGAACGAAATGTCTTTGTAGACATTTATATTTTTAACCGACTTCAAAAAGAATGAGGTTATATTTTAACCAGCTACCGTTATTGATATACAGCAAATAAAATTACGAAAAAATCACGTTTATTTTATGGGGACACCATTTAATTATTTTTTGAACTTATATATTGTGAAAGTTTCAGCTCATTAGCTATTACGGTTTCTGACATACAGCCTGGAGACAGACAGACAGCGGGGGCTTAGTAATAGGGTCCCGTTTTTACCTTTCAGGTACGGAACCCTAAAAAAGAAGAAGATTTGAACAAAATCCTAAAATCCCATATGTGTAAAAACGTCATGCATTCTATGATGTCTTTTTAGTAAAGGTAGTAAGTAGTTTAACATAACAATAAAGGCAGCAAAATAAACTGAACTGAACAGCAAAATAATCTCCCGGGGTGCAGCACTAGAAATCATAGAAATCATAGATATTTATTAACCATATTACATTTCGTAATAATAGGCACGTCAAAAACTTACCCCAGGGTCAATGTACCCTGGAGCCCAGCCTCCGCAAAGAGGAATCTCCTCGAAGCGGATCCCCTACCTCCCGAAACATGAGGCGAGGAAGAGCCAATACTAAACTAACCAGCAAAATAAACCACGTTCCAATAACCCATGAGCCATATCACCCGGCTACGAGACTCACAAAACTCTCTACATCAAGTTTTACGTTCTTTGCCTTCATATCGTAAGTAGTTGTCGCCGAATCGCTTTGTTGGAGAGCTAAAATGGACACACTGATAAATACGTAATTAATTTATTGATGACTTGTTGTGCCCAGCGGTGTTACTCGTGGCGATCCAGGGTAATGTAATCAATGTGGCATTAATCCAAAGTCTAACTCTGTTCCATACTAAATTTCATAGAAATCGTTTCAACTGTTTGAGCGTGAAGAAGTGACAAAGATACAAACTTACACATATCCAAACTTTTGCATTACAATATAAGTAATATGTAGGATACGTATTTTAGTTAAATTAGCACATAACTATGCTTTTTAGCAATGTTGTATTTAATATACTTTTTTTAATTTTATTTTACCGATATTTATTATTTGATTAGATTTTGAAATTCTAAGAATTCAAATTCACGCAATAAATTTCAAATTTAATTTTACTAAAAAAGTAGTATTATTTAGGATTAGCTTTCCTCATATGTATGTATGATCTGATATAGGTCCAAAAATACCAACTAGAAAAGTACCTAGTTTTTTTAATAGATAAAAGTCTTACGCTTGATCACAATTGACCTCATGGTAAGCTTTTAATCTAACAAGACAATAAATTAATAACGTGTGTAAAAAACGAGGCCAAGTTCCTTACAGAACGGTGTCCGTAAAAAACAATGAATTAAATTTTCTGTAAGTGAGAGAATCAAGTCTTGGATGTACGTAGGTTAAATTTTAGTCTTTTTATACGCGAGGTAGCGCAGCCGGTCGCTGTAAGTTACATAAAATATTTAGGACATGTTAAAGTGTCCGCCTTAGCCACCCAGGCGCGGCGATGGCTTCAAAGGAGTTCGTTGACTTCACCCTATCGATTTCAGTTACGCAAGTACTAGCTAGCGCTGGGAGAGGGAGGAAGGCTTTAGGATGAATCATTTGGGACGGGACTGGCTTTCCTGGTTTCATACACTGAAACTAATTTCTGGTCTTTACGCCAATATAACCCTAAATACGAGGGTGCATTGAAAATATGCGGCCACAGCAAGAAAACAAAATAAAATATAAGCAAAAGATATGCCATAATATACCAGATGGGCGGTTTAACTTAACTTTAAATGTTTTTGACAGCAAAAGTAATTTTAATTTTTCCACGTAATCTCCAGTTATTTCTATGCACTTCATCCATTTGGTTTCCTACGCCTGTATGCCGGTCATAAAAAAAGTTTCTTCAAGGCCTTCAAAAAGTCACCCACCGCAGTTACGACCTCCTCATTTGATGATTTTTTTTGATCATCGAGGTCAATCTCTATATCGCATCTGGCGAGGCTTTGACACAGCTTAAAGCCTCGCCGGATGTGGAACCTTGTCAAGTGTAAACCACCGGAAGTGCAACAAGGTTGCTTGTATTACTTCCGGTCTAAAACTAGAACAAGCTCGTTTAATAAATCAATGCTGTGAATGTTTTAACTTAAACGTAATGAATACTTTTCCGAGTACAAAACATAGATTGTAACTTTGACGTGTGATTTGTTATATCGGCTCTTACAGATAAGTAATAAGTACAGAAAAGTAAGAGTAAGTAAGTACTGCCATGCTTTAACTGTAATGCCGTTATGCACGAGAAAATTCGACTAAGATAACGGCATTTTAGTTAACTCGGTTGTATATACTTAAGGTACTATGGAAGCAAACGGCATTTTAGTTCACCAAACGGCAGTACAACTCGGTTGAACATACTTAACCCTTAAGGTAGCAGAACATGTTTTAGTAAAATAAACCAAAATTTTTATGAAATCTTATTTATTTAGACACTAAAGATACACGGAAAATTATTTAAAAAAATCCTACTATAGTAGTTTAGAAAAAAAACAAAGTATATTATACTAAACATTGCCACATCTACACAGAACAACAGACGGATGACAATGTATAGAATACTGTACAATATCACTTTTAGGTAATTTTATTCGTTTAGTTTAGGTCACCTATGGAGATAAGCTATAAAGAAATTCCTACCCCTAAATAGCTCAAATGCACTTCGCATTTAGTACAAACGATGCTTGCTTGTCCCTCTTTACAGTATTTGCATCTTGGCTATCCAGTTAGCCGTGGTCAATAGTCAAACTGGTCATTTTTGACGTCATCATTGGCTCTTGCTCTTCTTTTCCTTTACCATTTCCCACTAGGTGGGGTCGGCACAGCCTGTTTTTCTCTTCCACGCCACTCTGTCGGCCGTCATCTCCACATTCACTCCCTTCTCATTCATATCCTCCTTCACACAATTCATCCACGTCTTCTTTGGTTTACCTCCCCTTCCCCTACTTCTTACAATCATATCCATACTTCTCCTAGTCATTCATCATTGGCTCTTGCTGTTTTGTTTTTTTTTTTCTTTTATACTGAAACATTTTCTCTATTCATCACTGGCATTGACCTATTCTTTTTCAGCAATTGGGTGTAAATGTCATAGTTGTATTATTTTAGAAGAGAGATTTCGTGATTTATTTCATTTCAAAATGCTTTCAGCGTAAAAGCCAAGCATTATTGATACCAAAGTCCAGCGGCTGCTAGAATATGTTGGGAATGCATGTCTGCATTCTGACAAGCACCATGAAAGCCAAGGCCACATATGCCCATATGGCTATTGCAAACCTTCACAATCTGGGGACATGGGAAACTTCAAAATACCGTATTCTTCCTTTGCTATAGCGCTTGGTAGTTTGGGCGGGATAGCATAGCAAAATGAATCCCCTTTTTTGTTACCGACCAATTATACGACTCCCAGTTTATTTCTGTTGCATACGATCTAAAAAAATTTATATTTTTCCAGAACCTTGTCCACAACCAAAAGCTTATCGGCTCATAGTAATCTGTATGAGTCGGTGAATACTAAGCTAAAGATTCTATAGCTCTCCCACAATAATTGACTAACTCTAGCAAGCTAAAATATTTATCAAATAGACAACTGGTGCTAGTGTCTTGATTGTTATTTATCTTCTCTTCTTAGTCGTAACTTCATTACTGAAGGTCGTGTCTAATACGGAGTGTTGATCACTCGGTTAACAATGGTCTGCCACTTTTTCCTGTCCTCGGCGGTCTTAAAAGCTTCGGCAACAGGTAGGCCAGTGAGCGATTTTACGAGGTCTAACCAGCGGATAGGAGAGCGACCTCGCGCTCTTTTTCCGTCAACTTGGCCAACTACCACGAGCTTCTCGAGGCAATCAGGGTTCCTACGAGCGACATGTCCAAAATATTTGAGAATTCGCTGGTAGCAGAGAGTGGAAAACCTCGTGGTTATTCGGAGCTCATCAAAAATAGACACATTGGTGCGGTACGCAGTCCATGGAATTCGCAACATTTGCCTCCAACACCACATCTCAAAAGCGTCAATCTTGGATCTTTCCTTCTTTCTTATCGTCCATGATTCGATACCGTAAAAGAAAATGGAGAAAACCAACGTACGCACCATCCTCACTTTAGTTTTACAGGATATATTGCGGTCTTTCCAAATCCTAGTGAGTTTAGTCATCGCTGTCTTAGCCATTTGAATTCGTCTGGAAATTTCCTTTTCATTGCCACCCTCGTCACTGAGAAGAGAACCAAGGTATGTAAACTGCTCAACGAATTCTAGATCTTTGAGTTCATTAGAGCAAACTAGCATGCCTTGTCTGTCTACCACCAACACCTTGGTCTTCGCCTTGTTAATGGTGAGGCCAACTAATTCACTTTCTTTCTCTCCTCTAGAAAGGAGCTGAGCCAGTTCTTGCTCTGATGATGCAAACAGAGTAGTGTCATCTGCGTATCTCAAATTGCTTATTCTCTTCCCACCCGTGACAATACCACCTTCCCAACCATCTTGCCATTTATAGCGCTAGTAAAATCTTAGCTTTAACTCCTAGTAAGAGTATCTTCTTCATGCGTGATGTAGGGTTTTACAATGTTGTTTTGGTTGGCCCCAGGCCTTAGTAAGTTCTTAAAACTCTATTTTTTTTAGTTTTTTGCGAGAGCACTAACTTCTGCTACCGGCTTTTTGTCTTTTGTAATTCTGAATGCAGTATCTTCTTCAACTTTGGGCTCTTATTCTGTCAATGATAGGACTGAGAAGATGCAGTACCAGCCTCCAGTGTCAGCAGTGGTATTGTCGAAAAAGAAACTATCATTAACTAGTAGGTAGTAAGCTTATCAACAAAAAATTGCGCCAAAATCAAGCTTATGCATAAAAGGCAATGTATATTATGCTATACATAATAATGAAGTGTTAGTTTGGTTAATGTGTGGCTATGTATAGTATACTATACTATCGCATAAAACATATGTATTCACGCAAAATAATACACCTAGAATAATTTTTATTATTTATAAGTAGGCACAATATATTATTTTTCTTATTTTATGAGTCTTACAAACATAATTAGAAGAAAAAAATATAGAAAAACAGTATTTTTCCTTGCACTTCGAGCAGCTACAAGCATTCGTTCAGCATATTTGAAAATTGACACAAAACTGTTAAAAGCACTGATATTTTGATATTTTTCTAAGCAAGTAGATGCATACCGAAACTTGTTTTGACTTATAATAAGGTTCCATGCATTCATATTTAGACGTCAGAATTTTTTGAAATGTATGTATAGTATACTCAACGAAACTACCTTAAGGGTAAGGTGCTATGGGAGCAAAATGGCATATTTTGATAAATCCTATAAAACCTTTCGTAAATGATACGGCTACAGTTTTTCAGTTTCATCAACTTCAATTCAGTGCTAAGAATTGTTAGAGTTCCGAAACACGGTTACGTAAAATTCATTAAAAAAAAATTAGTTTAGAAAAAATGTCGTTATAAAATTTAAAAATGTTGTGCTTCTGAAAGTAATAAAGGTATTACAACAAATCTTACTGTTTTGTAAGTAAAGATATTATTTAGTTATTTAGAAAAATAGCCGTTTTAAAATTTAAAAATGTTGTGCTTCTGAAAGTAATAAAGATATTACAACAAATCTTACTTTTTTTGTAGGTAATGATATTATTTAGAATCTTTAGAGCTTATAATTTCTATATTATTTATTGTTGATTTTATATGAATTATATCGTCAAAAATCCACTGCCGGACGTCTGGCGCTCTTTCTCTCAAATACGTATGGCGCGGCTATACTCTGTACAATCTTCTTCTCCTTTACCATTTCCCACTAGGTGGGGTCGGCACAGCCTGTTTTTCGTTTCCACGCCACTCTATCAGCCGTCATCTCCACATTCACTCCCTTCTCATTCATATCCTCCTTTACACAATTCATCCACGTCTTCTTTGGTCTACCTCTCCTTCCGCTACTTCTTACAATCATATCCATACTTCTCCTAGTCACATGCATCTATATCTATATGCATCTATGGCTATACTCTGTACAATAGCGCCTTGAAATAACGATATAGAAAAAGATATAACTTCATGAATATTTGACACGAAGTTACTTATGAAATACGAGTACATTCAGTGAAAACGAGCGCCCGGCCTCGACCAATCGATATAAATTTAATTGCTTCTACTAACCTCATGACACAGTCATCGGCTTATAATAATTGTCCTCAATATTATTATTTTTTGTACATACTAGCTGCGGCCCGCTGCGCTATGTTACTCGCATTGATCCAAGACAAGCAAGACATTAATCCGGGATAAAAAGTAGTCTATGTATTAATCCAAGGTCTAACAAACATACTTAGAACCAAACTATCGCATTTATAGTATTAGTAGGATAAATTATATACTACCAGACATATTTATGTAATCGACAAAGTTGTATTTAATTAATAATATTGCATTGAAAGAAAGAAATATTAATGACTTCATTGGCGTAATGTTCACCATGCCGACCTGCTAGCCAGAAGGCACCGGGTTCTTATTAGGACACATTTCACACACGGTTGGTTAGACTCATACTGAACCATTTACTCTAGGTTAACCTAGACAGCAATATACTACTTCAATTTATTCTCTACACTAGCATCACGTCCCGGCTTCGCTCGGGTTCTAAAATAATCGTAAGTTGCAATGAGAAACAAACTAGACTATGTTGTTACTCGGAGATAATAATAATATAGATTCACAATAGTAAAATAGTTTTTCAAATCGGTCCAGTAGTTTCGGAGCCTGTAGGCGTCAAACATACAAATAATCAATAAAACTTTTCCGCTTTATAATATTGGTATAGATAACGTAGCTTTTTACGTAGAATAACTTACGCCGTAGACTGCGTAGACAGCGTAGTTTATTCTACGTAGAAAGCTACTATTCAACGTAGCGTCGTAGATGCTACGTTGTAGACGCTACGTTGTAGACGCTACGTTGTAGACGCTACGTTGTAGACGCTACGTTGTAGACGCTACGTTGATCGTAGCAATTAAGATGACTACAAACAGGCATTCATCTCCAATGCCCGACGGCTTGTATGCACTAGACTACGAGTAGCTAACTTATTGCTTACACAGATACTGTACATTTGAGTTGATGTCTCAACATGTACCATCATCAGCATAATAATATAGCCCGTAGCGACTCCTTGGATTTTTTGTTTACATATATTTATTTTACACAATACATCCAGGCAATTTAAAACAGGGCGCGTAACCACACGAATAGTGGATACTGACCTTTCATTTTTACGATAAAATGAGAAATATTATTTGTATTGCAAAGATTTTTAGGAAATTTACAAAAAATAATAATTTCAAACGTAGCAAAGTAACAAAAAAAATAAGTAAAGCAATATAATTAACTATAATATAGTTAACTTCTTAACCACAATTGTATATTTATTTCTCAAATGGCACGTTGCTTTAACAGTTTAAGGCGGTACTAACCCACAATCACCGCTTTCCTGTGTAGATATGGACTCCCCAAGAAATATTATTTGTGTTGCCAAGATTTTGAAGTAATTTCAACAAAAAAAACGAAAAGTATCAAAAATAACAAGATTAATTCATCTCCCGGTGGATAAATTGTCCACTCCCAGTGCTTGCCCCGCTGGCTGAGTTCTCAGGACGCAATTTCATCGTTAATTAATATTTATGTTTTCAGTTCATAAACATGAAACCGTTTTCGCAATAATTTAGGTAAATACAGAACCATTTCCACCCGAAGAAGCCTTGTAATTGAATGTACAGAGTTATTTACAGCAGTATTTTATTGGGGTCTTTGATGTTCTTTGTAAATAGAGGTAGATACGGTATAGCTTACTTCCATTACGTGCTATGTCACGTCACAAAGACACGTCGAATCATATTACAATAAAATTTCATTTTTTAAAGGACAGTCTTGTGCTTGGTCACCTATCCAAAGACTGTCCGCATCGACCGTTGCTTCGATCTTCGACCTCGATGATCGCTGATCACCTTAGTTGGCCGAGCTACGGGCGCTACATGTACAAGTTCGGATACCTGAATATATGCTTAAACAAAACATACACGACAATTATACCCAATGAAACATTTAAATGCACAGACTAACCCTAATGAACAAAGAAACAAAAGAAAGCTTAAACCAACCGGAAATTAATAGAAAATGAAACGCAAAATATTTATGTTCTACAAATAGTAATAGTGATCTAATTGAAAATGGAACGAAGCAAAATTAATAAACAGAGCGGAAAGAAACGGAACAAAGGCTTCTGTTCCAATAGCGAAGGAATTAAAATGAACGTTAACTTTTTCATTGTAGTGAGTCTACAAGGTTTTTAGTCTAGATATAGATTTGAATCGACTAACAAAGACTAGAACGAATGCCAGGTTAGTTTTCTATTGTTATTTTATAAAACGTGGGATCTACGTAGCAACGTGAAGATACATAGACTTGTGAAATTGGAGAGGTCCGTTTACGTGTTGGGGCCCGCGATCTACCACCGCGTACCTGCGACTGTCCGGGATGCACCTTCCACCGCCAGCTTTAAGACGTCTAGTCTTAAAGCTGGCGGTCAGGGTTTGGCTATTAGATTAAACTTTTTATAATATTAATGATTATCTAAAATTTAAAGTTGACATTTGATTCATATCATGTACTATTGTAATGATATTATATGACTAGAATTAGATGTGACAATTGACATTTGATTAATATCATATACTACTGTAATGATATTATGTTATTAAAATTAGAATTGAAAATTGACATGGATACATATCATATACTTTTGTACTGATATCATATTATTTGACTTGTAACTTTGGTGTTATCAATAAATGATTTGTATTTGTATTTCATTTTAAATCCGGTATTCTACTACAGAAAGTCGTTTACGGTTACTTTTCATCACCCTTGGTAAGATATTTAATACTCTTATTTTTGCACAGTATAGGGATTTCACCAGCAGATCACGTAAGCTCACGAATTAGCGACACTCTGGCCTACGATGTAGCATGCTTAGTCTGGATTAACTGACTCTCAAGAAGATTGTTGGAGACATTGTTAGGTGCTTAAGGTTATGCTCAAAATAGTGAAAATGAAAAGATTCCGTATCCAATTATTTTAATAAGTTTTAGCGCATTAAAACAAAATTCTATTCCGAAACAGAACAATAAGACAAATTGACTTCAACAACTAGACGAAGCGAGTGGGAAAGTTCGCGAAACTGGAACATAATTATATTCAAATTTTTGACGCAATCGCGCCGCAGTTTCTTCCAGTTCTCGCCAACTAAGATTTGGCATAAAGTTTGTTGGCAATCCTAAACTATGAATATGACGCAAGTATGCTAAATTGAAATATCCAAATTACATACAAAGCAATTTCACAAGAAGGGTTATAATTTCTGCAATATTTATTCAAATTATGATATTTATAATTTAAGATTTAAAGAAATTAATATTTAAACTATTGAATATGGAAGAAAGTTTCATGTAATCAAAAAACAACAATAAATAAAAAGGAAAGTTAAAAGGAAGTAAGAACACAAAATTACAAGAATGTTACAACAAAGCAAGAAATAGGAGCTTATGACCAAAAATCTCTTTAAAAAAAAAAAAAATATATCAGTCGCTCTTTTTACAAAAACCTTCATATATTGACATTACCAAAAAAGTCAAACACCACAAAAGCAGACCCAACAAAATGGGGACCACGCTACCGGAAACACAATTTGTTTAGACAAAATACACTCCAACAGAAGAATGGCACCTGACAAATTGAAGCATGGGGTTCTTGAGAATATCCGACCTTCCAGCTCCCTTCACATAAAAAAGCCAACACAAAGAAGGCTTCTTAGGAAAAGAGAATTGAAATATAACGTGTGTGTTTTATTTCACCTCGCAAACTTTTTCTTTTTGAGAAATAATACTTGGAAGCCTGTAGGTTGACATTTTTATATTCGACTGAAGTATTTATAGATGGATAAACACACAAACAACACAATAGTCTAAGATATAAAAAAAAAACACGTGTAAAACCCAATATTAGTACGAAAATATACCTATATATATAAATTAATATTGAGTTAAGTATTTAAGCTTAATCGTAAACAACATCTAAAACGTAGGTTATATTATCTACCTATTTACTTCATTATGCTATTATCGCCTGTAGCTCGGCTAGCTAAGGTGATCTGACGCGATCATCGAAGCTAAGCAACGGTCGATGCGGACGGTGTTTGGATGGGTGACCATGCACAAGACTGTCGTTTGTTATCTGGGCGCTACCGTGGGTCGGATGACATGTTAAATTGTAGGTCCCGGCTGTTAGTCTTAGTACAAGCAGTCGTTAAGCCGCGTCAGAGGCGTTCGAGCGGCTTGAAATTCTCGACAGAGATTGGCCACTTAGCTCAAACGAAGAAGATTAAGAACAATGCTATTCACTAAGCTCTAACCACAATATGTCACCGACAATCCCCCTATAGTAGAAGAGCCCGTGAAGATCGTCCTTCACCGATCTGATAACCAGATGAGACGTATTTTTTATTAAATATTTTTTATAAACAAATGTGCTTAAAATTGCTTGCCCGTCGAAAAGTGCTCATGGCTATTTTTATTTTTTGATTTTTTTTTCATCACCTTCATACTTTTGATAACCAAATGAAATTTATTTCACTGATAGTTTTTAATACACAGAATATGCCTCGGTATGCTTGCCTACTCATTTCAGTGTATAACTACCTGGCAAGCAGGTGTAAACAGGTAAGTCAAAATAGGTGACTCATTAGATTTTGATGCGCTTCATAGGAGTAACAACGATTCTGAACAGTTAGAATGTTATTTTTATTTTTGATAATTGTAGCTAAATTATCACTTGACTATACACGAGCATGCGCAAAAAAAAAATCAGAGCACTTTTTGATAGGCAAGCAATTTTAGGCATATTTGTTTATAAAAAATACTTCATAAAAAATACGTCTTCACGGGCTCTTAGACTACTACAACAGTGTTATCAACACGGCTAAGTCCAACAAGTAGTGATTTATCTGGCGGTGGGAGAGCCTGTTATATTGGGCAACTGTCAGCTTAACGAAAATATGACCTTCCCACAGTCACAGACAAGGGTTGGCTGGAACTGACAACGGATACACGTACAAGCTTACTAACTAATAAACAGTAGTATATTCATCTTGCCTGAAAAAAAATATATTAAAAAATGCACTATCACATAGTTAATTCCTACTTATATTATAAATGCGAAAGTTTGTGCTCTGTGTGTGTGTATATTTGTTACTTTCTTCACGCTCAAAATCTGGTATGGAAAGAGTTTTTTTTACTTTTAATGGGCTTGCGCTTGATCGCAATTCACCTGATGGTAAGCGATATAGGTGGAGCGCGCTTGCCCTGAAGAAACCGGTTCATTCTTGTCTTGAAAACCGCTACATTATAGTTATCGGGGAACAGGGAATTTGGCAAAGAATTCCACACCTTGGCGGTACGCACAATGAAGGTGGACGCAAACCGCTTAGTACGCGACTTAGGCCAGTATAACGATGCCACCTTGGTGTTTCCCTATTCATCTGATGGTGGAATGGTTAGACCTAGGAAGAGGAGCGCCCTTTAGGTAAAAAAAAAATATTATTTGTTTTAGTTATTAATTCATTAAATATGTTTTAACATATTTAAATATTCTGTTTATGCCGTCTGTCCGATGTTTAGACCGTCAACCAAATGGCGTTAAAAAGATCGAGTCAAAAATTGCTTAAAAATTACGCTAGTTGTATGGGAGGTTCACCTTAAATATTTTTTAAAATTGTATTACATTATTTATTTCAAAATTTTGAATATAACCGTATTTCCCTTTATATTCCGTGATGAAAATTTTAAGGGTCTAGTATCTGTTACCATTATTAATTATTTATTTCTTGCCTTCATTGACAATGTAGATAACTATAACTTTCTGTGGGAACTTTTTTTTATTCTGATCTTCTTGAAAGCAACAACTGACAAAGACAGAGTTTACAAAGTTATCTAGTTAATAGTACTAAAGTAGTGTTGACATTTCCCCGCTAGACTCCGGTAATTGGCCAAGTTAAACCAACTAGTTAGAGAGTAGAAACTTCCAGACAATTCCAGTGGTAGAAACAAGTCGATATAGCATACTCGTAGATATATATATATATAGAGAAGCGATGATAGCTCAGTTGAGTGAGCAGCGGCCTCACACCTCGAAGGTCGTGGTTTCGCCAAAGAAAGGAAGGTAAAGGAAAAAGGTTTTGAACGCAGCATCGATGCTTTGCAAGCTTAGGTTTTTTTTTCTCAGCCAATTTTTACCTCCACAGATTTGCGATGAAGGATAACATCGTGAGGAAACCATAGGAAGCATACATATTTAACACCAAGATCCACAGTCAACAAATTTAATTCATCACAGAAACGTTGGCCGTGCCGGGAATCAAACCCGGAACCTTCGGTTTGGCAGTCCGGCATGGTAACCATTACGCCAACGAGGTCGTCAGCTAGCCAGGAGAGCTCTAGAAAATTCTTTACTACCATGCTAAAACCTTGTTAGGAGAAAGGAGTAAAAATAGTAGTATTTTTAGATGTACTTGGAACACAACCTAATTCCAAATAGTCAAGTCCCACAAATCCTGTCTCTCAAAGGCTCTAGGTTCGACATAATTCCGAGTATTCAACGTGAAACCACAATTTATAGCCGTCGTAATAAGATGGAAAGATATTTTAGCCAGCGAAACAAAAACGAAGGGGTGTTATAAGTTTGACGTGTCTGTGCGCGTGTGTGTGTGTGTGTCTGTGACATCGTAGCTCCTGAACGGATGAACCGATTTTGTTTTATTTTTTTATGTGAAATTTCTATAGCCACACGTAAAACCGATTCCTGGTGTGGCGTCGCATTCCGTAGCGACGCGTCGCCACGCTCATGAAAATAAATGTATTATTCAATAAATAGTCATCATTATCTGAAAAAAATATTTAATGTTTTACCCAGAAGAAACCGGAGTTGAGCCAAGAGTTTCGTAAATTTTAAATTCCCACTTGCGATACGACAACGAATACCGCCGCCGCCTTCGTTTCCAATTTACTCCGGCCTCGAGGTGTTCCAATGGGCTTTCAATATCATATTTTTAGGATAATTTAGAGATTTATGAGACGCGAAATTACAAATTTGTTTTTGTATAAGAAAAAAACGTACACGATTTGAACGTAGTGATATTGAAGTAATAATATTATTATGTCGCTTGAAACATTATAGATATAAAGCAACCAGAAAGTAAATAGATGAACAGGAAAATGTTTAACAAAACTTGATTTAGAACTTTAAATTTTGTTGTATGAATTTAACTGTATGATAATAGTACCTTTTTAAATATTTTTTTTTAATCGAGGCGTGATGAATGTACCTACTAATAATGTACGAAAAAATAATAAAAGCTTGTAAAATACGTTGATAAACTATAAAAATTTTATGAGAGTAAAATATAATAAAAGTATACATAATACTTAAAATTTGTTGACGTTTGTAATGTCTTACAGGTATTATAGAGGTTTCATTAAACAAACTTTTATACAAAAAACAACTTTTTTATTATTCTATAAATACGCGTGAGAAAATGTAAGTCTTTACTAAGTGCCCAGTTATTCGTAGTTATTTTACTTTAATTATTTTATATAGGTTCACATGTAACCACAGCTTGCCTGATGTTAAGCTAGGCTGTGGCCTACCGTGTATCACTCGTACCTAGAAAAACCTAGATACATATATACTCGTACCTTGGATTCAAAAGTCTCAGGATGGCATAGCATAACAGTAAGATAAACAGCATAAGCATAAGCAGCCCTCTATACGTTCCCCGAGACTCGGGGCCTTCTCTCACTAGGAGAGAAATATAGGCCGTAATCCACTACGCTGGCCAAGTGCGGGTTGGCGGATGACACACGTCTTCGGATATTGCAGTTCTCGAACGTGCTGGTTTCCTCACGATGTTTTCCTTCACCATAAAGCGAGTGCAAATCCACTTATAACTTGAAAAACAAGTCATTGGCGTAAGGCTGGGATCGAATCAGGGGCCGTCTGATTGAAAAGCAGACTTTTTACCACCGAGCCACACTCGCTTAAGCTTAAAATATGTCCATAATGAAATACCTCAAAGGCAACATCTGCTCAAAGAGATAAAAACCGTTTATTACTACGCCATCTCGTTCCCTGCACGTGACAGTTTAGCTCGGGCCTCACATCACATCGGAATGGAGCCATCTAGAACATTCCAGAGAGTGCTGGAACGTTCTAGAGCCACCTGCTCTCCTGCCGACGCACTTTACCTGATTTAATATTACTGCTTCTTAAGACTTTAGAGAGCTTAAGAAGTTACGTTAATATTTAATATAATAAAAATATTTTTTGACACCCAACGCAAAATATACTTGTTTTTTTTTTAAATTTTGACGTGTTAGTGTGTGTCTGTGAACGGACAAATTTTTATTTTTACACGCTTTGTATTAGCTTCACCTGTATGTTTGTTTGTAACCGACTTCTTTGGGCGCGATTTTGACCCACTTTAAACGGCCAGATTTCGTTCAAACTTTGTAGATTTATTGAGGACAATACACTAATTTGATAAATTACTATGGTTTTCTATAAAAAGCGTGTTTTTTAGTTTTTTATAAACTATAATTATTTGGTTCGAAGGGTTTGTTAGTCGAGAATGTTCTTAGTCCTAGTCTTAACCTTAGCTAAGGTTTATAAAATTTTAATTTATATGTGTTAGAAAATTACAAAATGTTAAAGATTTTTATGTATGTGTGTTACTCGTTAAACTTAGACAGATGTAGCGCGATTAGTTTAAGCTGTACTAAACCCCAGTTCGGAGTTGTTATATTAAATCGTTGTTTTCTTCAAAGTTTTGATAGAGTTGATACGAAGTTGTAAATGGATTCCAAAATTAGTTTGGCGAGGTCCCACACGCCATTTTCAATATTAATGGCGCCCAACGTGTGACGACTGAATATTTTTTTTTAGTTTTTAGTAAAGAACGGTTAGGCTAGGTTAAAGTTAGTCAATCAATTTAATATAATTTTGTAACATTCGAAAACAATGTCTTTTTTTTGCGGATTGAAAACACTCGACAGAACTTGGCCCCTTAGCTCATACGAAGAAGAAGAATCACTCAAAAATTTAACCGGTTCCTTCTGAGCAAGCGCGCTACACTTTATCACAATATTGCTTGAGTGCGCTTACCTAGAAAAAACCGGTACACTCTCGCCTAGAGATCTCGCTAGATCATAGTCATTGGGGAACAGGGAATCCGGCAAAGAATTCCAAAGTTCGGACAACAAAGGTGGAGGCAAAACGCTTTAGGCACCTCAACCGTAAACCGATGCCGCCTTGGCGTTTCCCTGCTCGTCCGATAGTGGAAGGGGGCGGGGGTAATTACTTCATGTAATTCACCCCAAGTGTTTGTCGAGCTCCTCCCAATCACCTAGTTCAGCATTATTATTATTATATTTTGAACGTTAGAATACAAATTATTATAATTATTTATGTATGTACCTACACAAAGTTTGTTATTTTTAGTTTTTAACAACGGTTTCGGAGTTAAGCTCTAAGGAAATAATTTAAGGGCACTAACTCCCTCAGTAGGATTCCCTGAGTTTGAGGGAGTTCAATTTATATAACGTAAAACTATTTTAATACAGTCTCTCCAAAATAGAAACTCCAGAATTTCTTTGCACCTTTTATTACGTTACCCCTGAATTGGTCGAGGGACCCACGAGTCCCTGAACAATCTTAAATCTATTTTTACAGGGAGCGCCGTCCTCTGACTAAAACGCTAGTTCACCTGCGCCCTAGTTAAGGCTGTACTAGTAACATTCAATTCACAATATCTTGGCTTGACTTGATACTGAAGTACCACAGCACAGGATTGATAGATACTTAGCGCGCGGAACACTTTTTCTATAACGTACCACATATAGTTAATTAGTTTTAATCACTTTTTAAATGTATGTAGCACCTGTAGCTCGACTAGCTAAGGTGATCTGACGCGATCATCGAAGCTAAGCAACGGACACAAGACTTCTTTTTAGAGAAGAAAAATACTCTTTACAATTACTATTACATGCACGTACACACTTTAAAATACAAATATTTTGTTTCTACACGAACAAAAACATTGTAACATACATATACATCTCTCAGACCCTTAAGTCGCAATAGAGATAATAAGTAACGAAGGTTAAATTGTAGAAAACCCCTGATCAATGTCTCATGGTGACCGACACCTTGGATTCAAAATATATCACAGTTTTAGAGAAGTCAAGCCCTTTCATATGACATATTATGTCATCCGCTATTTTATCAAGGCCGACATCTTATATCAATTATCTTCTAACATATAACAAATTTCTAACAAAAACACTACGATGGCACAGACAAAGACTCAGACACATCAGATGTATAACACCTCGTCAGTTTCCATCGCAGTTTAAAAAGACCAGATACCACAAAGCGTCCAGAGTAAGGCCAAAGGTAATGCAATCCATTCTCGCCCACGTAGCGTAAGCCGGTAAGCCGTTTAGCCGAGCAACATTGAAATATGGGATCTGGATGTTGGAACCGAAATATTGGCGCCCAACGCGGTGTCGTAAATTAATCATGTATTTGCTGATACATTCTCTTCTTTAGGGATCCTTACCTACCTAAAAAAATAGAAACGGGACCCTATTACTAAGCCTCCTCTGTCGGTCTGTCACCAGGCTTTTTTTACATTAAATGGGCTTGCGCTTGATCACAATTCACCTGATGGCAAGCGACATTATGATCTAAGGTGGAGCGTGCTTACCCAGGAAAAACCGGTTCACTCTTGCTTTAAAAACCGCCAGATTGTAGCTCTCGAGGAACAGGGACTGTACTTATCTCAGCAACTGTGATAGTTTGAAAACTGAAATTTTTTGCGTTCTTAAAAGTCGCGTTTGAAAAAGTTATTTTCTGTGTCGCTATAACAACAAATACTAAAATAAAACAATATTATATATCTCCATACAATAAATTGCATAAAATATTGTTTCGTTTTTTTTTGTTGTGGCATCGTGACATCCCGAATGGATTCACTGATTTTGTTGTTGAAAGGTAGCAATTAGTAGTAGTAAGAGTAGTCAAGTACTTCTACTAGTCAAGACCTTTCATTTGATTTCTTTTGCGGCAGCCATCGTACACTAACTTTCATAAAACATAACTAAGGACACTCCCGTCTAATACACTTTTCAGACCAATAAATCGAAATCTTTCCACCCGTTCGGGGGCTACGATGCGACAGACAAACACAAAGACACGTCAAATAAGACCCCGCCTTTTTTTGCGTCGCAGTTTAAAAAAAAACAGAAGGAATTCAGAACAAAACTCATGAAAACATTACGATTCCCAAAGTGCTCGTTCTTTGTAAAAGTCCCTAAGTAGAGAAAGAGGGGAAAAATTGAAATAGCGAATGTATATAAAAGAAAACGAGGTTCGAAACAAATTTAGGGACGATTCAGAAATTAATAATTCGGCAAAAGGTCGCAATGAATTTAAACATTTCTAATTTATATTTTTTTTGGGTCAAATTAGACATAATAGGGGAATTTTGTCAATTGATACCGGTAAAGGAATATTGGCAGCTTTTATTTGAATTCAATTCGACCATTCAAGAACAAGAGGACAGTGAAAAATAAGAAATAGTCGATCCAATTTCGAAGTAATATATATGGTATTATTCGACAGGTATATCCTTTCACATTTTGTCCTCAACTTTTGTAAAAGAGAAAGATTTTCTATAAACTGTTTTTGTTCGTACTTCATAATTCCGACATACGTAAATCGATTTAATTTTTTTTTTAATTTATATTGTCTATGTAAATCGATTTTTAATATATTTTTTATTTTATATTGTTTTTCAATGGATTCTCATTAAATATTTATTATACAAATATTTTTTTTCGAGATTGTTTCAGAATTTTCAGATAAGAAGACGAAATACGCTGATGATGATACCGTAGCTTTTTTTCTGTAATCCATGACGTATGTATGTAAACTAACATAGCGTGGTATTAAGCTACCACCAAGCACACATATAAACCTCTACGATTAGGTTAATGACGTAACACGCGGGGGTTCACAAGGGTCAAGCACAAAAACGTGTCAACATAATTCCCAAGCGTGCCAGCCTGATACATTTTTGAAATTAGGTCAATTGAATTTCATATTTAACGCTTGCCTAGAATAGACGACGCCAAAATGTTAACCTTCTTCTTCTTCGTATAGGCTAAGTGGTAAAGCCATGGTGTCAAGAGTTTTCAAGCCGCCTGAAAGCCTCTGACTTGTCTTAACGAGTACTATAAAAATCTCGTCTGTTAAAATGGTAATGAAAACAACAATTGTAAATTGAAAGTTCAGAAAATCCCCGCCTGAACCTTTTCCACACTCATGTGCGAACAAAAGAATCGCAAATAGTCGTTAGGAGACAGAAAGGCTTTGCAATTTTAACCCTATCCGACTAGCGAGGTAACAAGCATAAAATAAAAATTTTGAAAAACCCGACATAAAATTTTCTGCCATCTTGGATTTTAAATGTATGTATTCTACTAGTCAAGCCCTTTCATGTAAAACCCATATTGAACTAACTAACTATGATGGCTCGCTGACCCCGAAATGGATCCTGGCCCCCGACACCAAGAGACGCCACTCTTCTCTATCCTGTGCTGTCTCCTGCCAGTCTGCACCATGAAGTGCGCTCCACTCTTGCTGCACTTGGTCTTCCCAGCGATACTTGGGACAACCGACCGGACGTCGGCCAATTGGTCGTCCCAAGTATGCTCGCCTCGCAGCCCGATCCTCCTCCATTCTTTCCACGTGGCCGAACCAAGGGATACTCATATTGAGACAGTTGTGAATAAATATTTCATCCGTCATTTTATAGCGACGGCCATCTTTGACCTATTGTCATCGAACAGTTAAGAACATTTTTTATTGATGGATATGCTTAATTTTGACCGCAGCTTGCCTGATGTTAAGCTTGACTATGGCCTAAGATGTAACACGCTTGCCTAGAAGGAACCTATTTACTCTTGATTTGAAGATCCCCAAATTGTACTTCTCGGGAAAAGGAGACTCAGGAAGAGAGTTCCAAAGCTTCGCAGTTCTCACAATGAAGGTCGAAGCAAAACGCTTTGTGCGAATCCTCGGAACTTCGACAGTGAATCGATGTCTCTTCGCTGTACCCCTGCTCGTTCTGTAGTGGAATGGAGTAGCGGGAATTAAATTGTGCAGCTCCATTGCACACTCTCCAAAATGTATCCGATAAAATAAAGACTGGCAATTTTCTAACAAACAAATCTTTTTAAACAAAAAAAATATAGCATGTTTATCCGTCGTTTTTGCATTGGGGGCTAAAAAGACCCTTATGAATATTGTAAACGTTTCTGGACGCTATCTCTGGGCAGCACACCCCACGGCGGCGCTCGATTGAGCTGTTGACCTTCTTGCCAAATGGACGGACATAGGGCAGAGGACGTCGACTAATTCAGTCAAGGATATGAAACTATAGTAATACTAGCTAACCCGGCATACTTTGTTTTGCCTTAAAAAATAGATAGTAGCCGATTCCCAGACCTACTGAATACGCATATAAAATTTGGTAAAAATCAGTCAAGCCGTTTCGGAGGAGTACGGTAACTAACATCGTGGAAATTTTATTTATTAGATTATTTTTTATTTACTGGCTTTTCGCTTTGCGTTGGTGTGTTTATAGATCCAATTATAGTAAAATTCATAAAAATGATGACACAGGTGAAGTACACGTATACTTAACTAAACAAATATCTGACACTACTGGACTATAATTTTAGTGGCAATGCGCCTACTGGTTCTACTACCCAACTACCCAACTCGTTGAGTATTTTTTTACACATAACAGCTAGACATTTTGCCAGCAGGGAACCTTCTGATTGGCAGTCCGGCGTGGTAACCATTACGCCAATGAGGTCGTCGGTATTACCTAAAACCATAGGTGAGCCGTATTACCTAAAACCGAACTGAAGTGACGGGTTTCATGTCTCACGTTTTATACGTCCTCGAGATTTTAGGGTAAAAGGTGCTCCCGAACCACTCAGAATTCTGACTCTTTTATTGCGCGTAACTTTCAGTCTATAGGGCTGTTACGTAGAGAATAGCTTTATATTTCCTTTCTTTGTAAAAACAATGGAGATATTTACGATAAAGGTATGGTGATGAAATCAGAGATTAAATTGTAAAAGATCCATTCCTACATATGTACATATCAGTGATCAGAATACTAGAAGATTACTGATTCCCATACAAAAAGTGGTTATTGTGGAAATTTGCCAGAATCACCGTTGTAACCTAGATGGTTGAAACTTAGAAGCCACCAAATTCTGCAACGCGCTGCAGTCGCATAGTGATATAACGATAGTAGATTGCGTGACCCGAGTGAAGTCGTTTCAAGAAAATACGAATAGATGGCGCTACGTGTATCGAACGATATACTTAGTACGATTTTCAACAAGAGGTTGAGCGTTTATTATATTATTTATTAGTCTATGATATGTATGTATATACGACACATATCTTGTTACATATTCGTTTAACATTAATACTCATAAAGAACTAAAAATACTATCCTACTAATATTAAGATGAAATGATATGAAATAATTTTATTTGCGTAGCCACAGGTAATATAAAAACATGGAAAATAATATAAAATGTCCCTTGTAGGCTACCGCATATGCGGTGTGCAAAAAGTCAATTAATTAGTAAATTTATAAGTTAATTTCCCACTATAATTTACAGCTAGGCTACATATTTAAAAGAAATGTCAAAAGATTATAAGTATATGCTTGTTAACAATAGTTGATGCTATTGTTTGTTAGGATGTACATTTCTGTATATTTCTGTATGGATATTGTGACTCTTTCACACACAAACGGCTGAACCGAATTTGAATAAAATTTGGAATGCGGAAGCTTATATCATGAGGAATATATACACACAGGCTATTCATAAATTATATACACACAGGCTATTCATAAATTACGCGCGTAATCTAATGCACCTCGAAGTGCAGCTAATACAAAATATTCAACCTAAGCCCTTGACCACTTTTTAACTTACCGTCAAGAAAATTGGTTTCCAAATTAAATTATAGTCTAGAAAAAAACACACACAACTCCGCCCCTCTCCCTATATTTCCAATCCAGTCTAATGAAGCGTCTCTAGAGAATACTCTCGCCTGGCATTTGCCCCTAACGAAGTTAATTACGTATGTGGAGCGAGCTATTTCTGTGCTTATAACAAGGTTGTATGAAGGCCTGTACGAGGTTCCAATATTATTAAGACGGTAACCTTGTCGCAAGGGGTTCCTCTTTAGGTGTATTCCTCATTACTGAAGGTCGTGACTCCTTCGCAGAATTTATTAATCAGCGGAGTTCTCTTGATAACATATTTGGACTCATTTCACACACGGCTGGTTAACCTCATACTGAACCATTTCTAGTTAGTGTTCTGGTAGCTAACACAACTGATATACTACACATACATACATATATATATTATATAGATATATTTTTTAGTTTGTGTTATGGTAGCTAACACAACTGATATAGTACACATAAATACATATACATTTTATATAGATATATACACTAGCTAACCCGGCAAACGTTGCTTTGTACAGTACAGTTACCCTTATCACGTAGGGGTATGAAAAATAGATAGTAGACGATTCTCAGACCTACTGAATAAGCTTATAACATTTGGTAAGAATCGGTCAAGCCGTTTCGGAGGAGTACGTAAATATGGTTCCAGGTCGTTTTGAATATTTAAATTTGGATTTTTGTTCCAGATCACAGCGGAAGAACGCCTATCTCAATAATTCTATCGCTAAGAAGATGACATAATACTAAATTACATTAGTAAAGACATTAGTAATAAATAATTGTAAATTGACTTGCTCAGTACGGTGCGATGCCGTAAGGTTTTTTTTTTATATATCACTCTATCTGCGATCAGCTCTTATATTGCTATAAGCAGATGTGGTCAGTGTAGTTGTCGACGTACAGTGTGCACCCCAACGGGTACATCTCCTTATGCTTTTTAATGGTGCCTAGAGATCACTCACTGGCTACCAATTTTCTCTTTAGTCTTGGCTTGTATAGTGCTGTTTGCAGACTTAGGTCAAGTTGGTTTAAGTGTATTGCCAGGCGGATCCTGTATGCCGTAGAGTTAATAAACGATTTGATTTCATTTGATAGCAAAAATGAAAGGTTAAAGGGAACCGCAGACCCCACATACGGTGGAGGGGGGGTGTTACGTCACGGTCGCATTACGCTTCGCCCCAATTCTCAACTGGCGTCGCGCCAGAAAGCTGGTCCCACATCCGCAACTCAATGCTTCAGCCTTTTCACAAACCAAGCCTTGCTCTGAAGGATTCGGGTCATTCTTATGGCGTGTGAACAATGCTTGTAATTTTTATGAGTACTTGAAAAATTAATTGTTTTCAAATTGCATTTTAGATCAAGAGGCCAACCGTAAAAGAAATGGATGGAGTGTGTGAATGAGGACATGAGAGAGAAATGATTGAGTGTGGAGATGACGGCTTATAGAAGGGAGTGGAAGAAAAAAATTTGCTGTGCCGACCCCATCTGAGTGGGATAAAGTAAGGATGATGAAATATCATTTGAAATGTTATGTCAGTGAAAGGAAAATATAGTTGAGAAAACGAGATTGAGAGTTTGTTGTCATAAGTCTTCATATAAAATTCTATACCTCAAGTCAATAAAGATACCGTTTAAAAGTTCATCTCCTCTCACTTGCAAAACCAAATGAAAGCAAACTTTCAAAAGTTTTCTTTACTGACACTAGTTATGAACAACTCGTTTCGTTAAGCGCGTTCCGTGCCAGCGAATTCTCATTTATTTATTTATCACAGACAAAAAAATTACAATTACAGTCTTTTTCTTCTTCTTCGTATGAGCTAATTGGCGAAGCTCTGGTGTCGAGAGTTTTCAAGCCGCCCGAAGGCCTCTGGCTTGGCTTAATTACAGTTTTACTTAATTATTAAAAAAAAACACCACTCCAAGTCCTATTACGACTGAACACAGCTTTCATTACGAAAATATAATCACAAATATAAATTACAATTTAAAACGATCTACTTTACAAATGTATAAGGACAATCAACAAAATTATTAAATTGAAATTTGGTAGGTTTTTTCATGAATAATTAATGATCTAAAAGACGCAAATGATGTCGAAAAAATGTCATTTTATCTTTGTGAACACTGGAAGAATCTTCAGAAATACGAAAGCTTATTATAATATATAATATTGCACATTCTATTTAAGGGACAATGTTTTTTTTTTATGCAGAATATATAATATGCCATACATTTGACCGCAGCTTGCCTGATGTACAGCTTTACTGTGGTCTAAGATGTACCACGCTTGCCTAGGAGCAACCTATTTACTCTAGATTTGAACACTTACTTCTCACATTGACACATTATTTCTAGTGGGCGGATTATAAAATAGTTTACGGCCATTTTTTTTTAACACCACAACGTTTCCAAACTAAAAAATCGTTTTCCCCTCCACAGGGTTTGCACCAAGTAAACAAGGACTAATGCTACTCCCGTTAAGCTAATGGAAAGTCCGACTTTTAACTTCACCCATCCATTCCGAAGCTAGCGGCAAACTTTATATTTAACTTCTAAAAGGTTCCTTTAGCGTGGAGAGAAAATCTTATTTGCTCGAGATTAAATTACCGAAGACAAAAACTGTTTACAGAAAAAAACAGAAAACTTTTTCTCGAGTTAATGTTGGAATTTTTTACTAACAGTGGAAGGACATTTTTTGTGCAGGGCTTTTGTTTATACATTTCATAGTTTTTAACGGATAATTTTATTAATATTATAAATGCGAAAGTTCGTGTGTGTGTATGTTTGTAACTTTGGTATGTAAATAGGTTAGATCTTGGATTAACACATATACATTTTTTTATTGTTAGTTTCCGTTTCCGTTACTGTCATTCTCTCTGACAAACATGAACCCAAGCTTACCAACCATAGTAATAAATTAACAAAATTTCGATAGATGGCAAGATCTAAAAAAGTATTGTTAAAGAGCTTGATGAAACTTATTTATTATAATTAAATAAATTATTGCTATTTTTAAATTAAGTATAGTAATAGCATTAAAAACTTGTTATCCGAAAACATTACTGGTTCCCGTGGGATGCGGAAATAATCTTCTAAATCTATGTTACTCCTTTACGCTCAAACGGCCTAACCAATTTCGATGAAATTTGGTATGCCTACAGCTTAGACCCTGGATCAACACATAGGCTATGGCTGGTAACCCGGAGACCTCCGTTAAGCTCAGAGGCAGGTCACCGAGGGGTTTTTAATGGGTACCAATCCCACATAACCTGGCTGCGGCCCATCGTAGCCAGGTATCTTGCTGAAGATTTCCCCCTCGGCAACAAAAAAAAAAAGGCGCAGCTGGTAAATCTTATATACAAAATTTCCATGTCACAATGTTAGTTACCGTACTCCTCCGAAACGGCTTGACCGATTTTTACCAAATCTTATATGCGTATTCAGTAGGTCTGAGAATCGGCTACTATCTATTTTTCATACCCCTAAGTGAGGCAATATGACGTTTGCGAGGTCAGCTAGTAAATAAATAAACTTACAACACACCGTCGTTTTCGCGTCGAAGTTTAAAAATAAACTTGCAAAAGTAATAGCTCCGTAGCAATCATGATTCGTCGCACGACATAATCCAATCAAAAGTTTTATTTGGCGTTTGTTCGGCAGCAATGTTCGGAAACTGTGCCGCTTATCTCTAATTGGGTAATGTTGCGAGAATGAAAAGTGGAAAGATATTACATCAGTAAGTTCCTGGAATACCGAGTTGGAACAATTTTACTTGTAAATTTTCTTGTGAGACAATTTTACTTACCAAATGAAATTTATTTATTTTATATTCAAGTTTAACAACCACGGTTAATTCTAAAAATATCTTTAAATAAAATTCAGGGTCTATATGCTCATTATAGATATTTTTGTGCTTTTATACAAACTACTGTATAAACGTATGTGTATGACAAAATAAAGATATATTATATACTATTTATATTATATTTTATATTTATTTAATATTTTTACTATATATTCTGGAAATCAGATACCAGAAGTAGCTCAAGAGTTTATTTCAATGCACTTTTAATATAAAATTATATTCATTTAATATAACTTAACTCTTGACATCATATAATGGTGTATTATGAAAACAGATGTGTAAAAGAAATACATTTATCAACGGTTTGCACCAACAAATCAATGTCTACTTCATAAAATATATTAATTTATCAAGTAGTAAGCGAGAGTTTGCCCACTGCTTGCGGTATTACCACGCCGAATAGCGTTTTCTTTTTAATAATGTATAGGTTGCGTATGACCACAGCTAACCTGGTGTTAAACAATACTATGGTCTACGATGTTACACACTTACCTAGAAAATACCTATTAACTCTAGATTTGAAGACCAGGTGGTACTTCTCAGGAAACTGAGACTCAAAACAATTACAAAAAGTTGCAAAGTTTTTGGGATTGTATGATTTTATTTGTTTTTTATCAGTACATTAGTTGACAATGCTCGTAATTGTTAAAATTCGGGAGAAACCACTTTAAACCACAGTGAAAATCGGTAGAGACTATGAGAATTATAATATAATAATAATATTTTTTATTATGCAAAAGGATTGTTACATTTTTATACAAAATTAATGTGGTAAGCAATGATGTTATATGTACAGCTCAATGGTGGTAAGAATAAATTAAATAAAAGTCTTATTTTCCAAAGTTTTGCACTTCTCACAAGGAAGGTCGAAGCGAAATGACAAAATCTTTCGATAAGTTATCTGTCAACAGTTTATGACATCTTTATATGTCATGTCATTTGACGATAGGCAGCGAATTGATTGGTGGTTCTTCTCAGGCGGTAGCGTTTGCTAACTTCAAGAGATATTGTACTCACGTTTTTCTCGACGGTCTCTTTGATCTTGGCGCTGGCCTCGCTGACCTTAGCCCCCGCCTTGTTCACCGCCGAGTACAGGAAGTTGCCCAGAGACTTGGCCCCCGCCACAGCTTTGGTGGTCACTGTAACACATCATCACACATCAAAAATACCGCCTTTTTTATTTACTCACAATAGGTCAGCGCTTGACCACAATTCACCTGGTGGTAAGTGATATTTACTCCATTTAACGAGGACTCTCTATAACGCCATAAAAAAGAGTTTACACTGTAAAATAAATATAAATATAATAAATTCATAAAACATACCTTTTTATTATGATCGACAATTTTAAACATTTTAGGTTCTTTGGCTTTTTATTTTCATTATATGTACATAGGTGTTGGTAATTAAGCCACAATGATAGTTGGTCAAGTAGAATTATGTTTTTTCTGCCATTCAATTAGCAGACATGCCCAGAAGACAATAAAACCGAGCTGTATTGTGTTAAATTTAAAATAAATTGTGATAATAATTAAGTCAGCATGGGGGGAGCCTTTTTAATAAATTGTCATCATTTTTAATACTTATATTCAAAATTCGTGTAGCATTTTTTTTTACTGGTAATGGGCTTGCGCTTGACCGCAATTCACCTGATGGTAAGCGATATTGCAATCTAAGGTGGAGCGCGCTTGCCCAGAAGAAACCGGTTCACTCTTGCCTTGAAAACCGATAGATTATAGTCGGGGAACAGGGAATTTGGCAAAGAATTCCACACTTTGGCGGTACGCACAATGAAGGTGGAGGCAAATCGCTTAGCACTTCCACAGTATAACGATGCCGCCTTATATATATATGCCTTATATATGTATATTACAATTTTACTTTGAAACACAAAGTGAGAAAACAAAAAGGAAATAAAATAAAATACTAACACTCTTGCATGTCCGGCACTTCAATAGCGTCCACAGAAAAATACTTTTTACTCTCCTCACCTGAAAATGGTCGGCAAAACAAAAACTAAAACAAAACAAAAAACAGGTAAAAACTAACTTAGCAAGTACTAAAAGAAAATAAAATATCTAGCATAATAAAGGCAGATTGTGTTTTACCAAAGAAGCTCCTTGGAAAACTACAAATATACTTAGGGAGTTTTTTATTGCTTATTTCCGAGGAACTTCCTTCGTAAGGTGTACTTTGCACTACAAATCGATACCCTAATTTGAAAACCTACTAACTCCTCTGCGCGTTTATTACGGGAGAGGCTCGAAACTTCATCGTATTTTTTATTTTACGCAATAAAGAAAAACCTAAGTCCCGAGAAAAACTATGCATTATTTTTATTATTATAATAAAGTTATATTACTTTTTATTTATCTAAATAAAATACAATGACGTTTTGAGTCTCTCCCGTAAAAAATCTGCAGAGGAGTTTGTGGGTTTGCAATTAGGGTAACGAAATGTACTTCCGCTGTGATCTAAAACCTAATTAAGATTCAAAGGAAAAATATTACAATAAACATTAGTGGTGTTTAATATTCGATGTTTTCTCTTTGCTTATCTTAATTTGTTTTCAGATCACAGCGGAAGTATACTAAATATTTCAGATTTTCTTCTATCTACAATGGATTTCTACAAAATAACGCCTGAGTATAGGTTAGCATAAGCAGCCCACTATACGATCCCACAGCTGGGACTTCTCTAATTAGGAGAGTTATAGGTCTTAATGCACGCCGCTGGTGCGGGTTGGTGAATGACACACGTCTTCGGATATTGCATCCATCAAACGTGTCGGTTTCCTCACTATGTTTTCCTTCACCGTAAAGCGAGTGCAAATCCACACATAACTTGAATAACAAGTCATTGGTGTAGGGCCGGGATCAAACCAGGGGCCGTCAGATTTGAAAAGCAGACGTTTTTACCACGTAGCCATACTCGTACAACAAGTCAATAGGTTATATATATATGGGATGCTATCATTGGCTGGAATAGCTTATTTTGATGAAATCATAGCTAAGGGGCTCTAACTAAGGCTCTTTGTTCTTACATGCATGAGTTCCGTGAGGACTTACCGGCATTACCGACCCCGGCTGGCTGCTCCTCGGTGGGTGTGCCGCCGGTGGAGCCGGGCCGGCTGTCCGCCCCGCCCGTGGCGCTGCCGTAACCATACTACTGTTAGATATATACACTTGGACCTGAACTGACGCAATGACAGTGGAACAGGTATGCCAGCGACCCAAGACCGTGCTCCGCTATTTTAAGGAGCTTGGATGGCTTGGGTAGGCTGGTAGGGGGAAATGCACAATACGCCTCTTACAGGTTGTCAGTGCAGGTCTGATCGCCCCCATCATAGAATAAGAATAAGAATTGGACCTGAACATACCTACATAGCATACCTAACACTGGTCTACAGAGTGGTTTTGTTGCCTTAGATATCATCATGTTTTTTTCAATTATGTTTTGAAGCACACATTTTTTACGGTTCCATACCTAAAGGTACGAAATCCTAGG
Organism: Mellilla xanthometata; assembly: GCA_035578125.1. NCBI lineage: Eukaryota > Metazoa > Arthropoda > Insecta > Lepidoptera > Geometridae > Mellilla > Mellilla xanthometata. The sequence continues at coordinate 891,095 of JAPUBQ010000026.1, forward strand.
AGAAACCAGACCCTATTACTAAGCCTCCACTGTCTCACTGTCTGTCTGTCTGTCTCCAGGCTGTATCTCGGAAACCGTAATAGCTAGAAAGCTGAAACTTTCACAAGATATGTATTTCCCGTGCGGCTACAAATACTAAAAATAAAAATCTTAAGGGTGGTTACCCATACAACAATGCAAGGGAACTCTTCATGAGAGATTCATTGAGAGAATAATATATTCGTAATCTGGGCACTTGAAAAAGTAAAAATTTGCGATGATATCCAGGGCAAGAAAAAACAAGATTTTCTTTTTATAGAGCGATGGAATTGAAGACATTCTGTATCATATTATTTTAACATCTTACTAACATTATTGTTCTCACTACACTTCTAGGCTTTTAAACAGCAGGGCGCGTAACCACACGAGTTTGCGACACTGGCTGAAGGTGGTTCGTGCCTAGTCTAGAACTACCGGCTCTGAAGGCTATCCAAGCTACCGGAAGAGTTAAGAGTAGTCTTCAACTGGCAAGTAGCCAAATACTGGTTGCTTGCCAGTGTGTTCACTATTTGGCGTTTTTCGCCTGTCAAACGTATCAAAATGCAAAATGGGTCATTGCTGATGACCATATATCAATTACACAATTAAAAAAATAGTGACATATTTTTTTTTATAAAAATGGATTGCTATGAAGTTTTCGACTATACTATTAGTCTTCTAAGTACATATAATATGTGGAATACACCGAATACAAGTACCTATAAAATATATAATCATCGTTTCTATGGCAATATTAATAAAACTAGATTTAGAATAAACAGATAACAAATAATGCACAACAATGATAAATAAAAAATGGGGTTTGAGCAGAATAAATGAGTTTGCATAGAAAAGCTTGTGCAAATAAGATAATTGGAATATTTATGAAGTCATGAATAATTAAATTTTATTCAAATGGAATTATTTTCAAGTTACTTCAGAATGAATTTGAATTAAAATGTGTAAAAATGCATTAAATACAAGAGTAGACCAATTTCAAACATAGTATAAGAAGTCATGCATTCTAATGCCTATTTTAAATAGGTTTGAAATAAATTTGTGTAAATGACAGAATAATATAATATAGCACATTCATTTATCCATATTTTGATAAAGAAGTACATTCAAATGAGTAACTACTTTTTGATTTATCTCATTTTCTATTTGCCAAGTGTAGTCACAAACTGAACTCAAAAAAAAACTTGGTGTAGAATATCTATATCAACATATTTTCAGGCATCAGATTGTGCAAAGGCATGTTGACTAATATAATATGTGCATCAAATGAAATGCAATAAGTGCAAAGCATTGCTTGTTGTTATAAAACATTTGTGCTCACTGTGATAGATAATGTGTTACATAACTCAAAAGGCAGTATTTCTTATTAAATACTTTTCAGTTTTTATTTGTAGCATGACCCAAAATTTTGAATGGAGGTGTAGTTTTCAATTTCTAGTAATTTTTAAGCAGATAACTGTTAATTTTTAACACTAGAAATGCCAGGCAACTTTTATCCTGCATATTATACTTTTTATCAATAAGTATTTCTCGTTCAGATATTAGGTAGTCATTTAGTAAAAAATGAGTATAGAAGTTCTCAACTTTTGCAGATTGGGTAATAATCAATTTGCACTTTAAACATGGACAATCATTAAAAGTTTACTTAAAAACCCATATCTGCAATAAATGATTTGAAATTTTAAAAAAAAATATTTGCTTGCAAAAATCAAATTCAATGATTCCGAAATAACTTGCCCTGGAATTATATTTTCTAATTAATATTAAAAAAAAAAACTTGATAAATGTCCATTGAAAACCACACCTTCAAAAAGCAAAGCCACAAACAAAGAGTAAACCTCATCTCATCCGCCAAACCCCGCGTACCTATTATACCTAGAATTATCATCGTCATCTTTGCCCTCCCTTGGCTCGGCAACCTCTGCAGGTTCTACAGGAGCTGGCTCCGCCTCGGCTGGTGCTGCTTCGTTTTTCCTGAGACCAGGAATGGGTATGCCTGACCCGAGCCAGCCAGTCATTTGTGACTTTACATTGGTGATCAGATCCAGTTTGCTGCCTCCTTTTGTTGGACTGCAGGATAGAAAGTAAAATGAATCAGAAAAGATGATAAAATTATGTGAAGTACAAGATATTTCTATATAATTTGTGTTCATCATTTAACTAGGTAAATTGTCAATAATAAATAGTAATAATAAAGAAGATACATACATATTTTCTCAATAACTATAACTGACTAAAATCTCCTGAGCATAGGTGCGGTAATGATCTACATAAAAAAATATTACTAAATAAAAAAAAACTTTAAATATTAAGTAATATAACTCAATCCTAAGTTAAATCTCACTGTCATCAACCTACTAACTCCATATAACAAAGTTACATAAGGCATTGAAGCATCAGGAGAATTATTGCAGCAGTTAAATTCTTATTAGATTTTTATGATCATTTCCCATTATAATAGCAGATTACATCATTCTGTTGTAATGTACTGCAAGTTCCAAGTTCCTAACAATTTAATGTATCATTTAACACCTATTCCTGCTATAAATATAATTTTAGATATTGGTAACGTGAATTTTACTCCAGTTTCTAAAATTTTCAAATATTGTGTTAAACATATGTTATAAAGAATATCCAGTGTACCCTCTGTACTACAGACATAATCAAAAAGCCATACACTTACAATAGCACTGAATTCAAGTGCAAGTCTCATCATCGATTTTTCAGAGGCCACTCCTTCGATGCGGAAAAGTTCTAGAGCATGTAAACAAAGAGTTCCTATTCACCTCTGCTTGTCGCCCTCTGCCACTGGCGCCGCCGTCTCGCCCGTCGCTTCTTTCGTGGGGGTAGGGACTTCTTCGTCCTGCGGCTCGCCCTTTGCCGCCCCCATCCACGAGCTGACCTGATTCGTGAGACCCGAAAACATTTTCACAGGCACTAGCTAATCAAACAACTACACAACACAAGCACACGGCGAATTCACAACAGTGCTACAGTTTCGCACATGACCCGCGACGCGGTGATACTGATATGCGCCCGAAGAATGCGTGATCAGATCAGCTGAAAAACTAAATAGGATATTGCGATCGACCAGGGAAATTCAGGAAGAATCGACTGCGCAGTGCGCATGAAAACTTGCGCTCCGCTGGTTGCGCTATTTGGGTTTGTATGAGAATCTCAAAATCAATAGTATATATATTTGTGTCTTTAAATTTTAAGCCTTCAGCGGTGGCAATATGGTCTAAATTAAAATAAGTACAGAATCAATAGAGTTCAAATTTGAATGAAAAATAATGTTCTATTCTGTTGACAAACTTCGAAATGGAAATGACAAACTACAAAAACAAAATCTTGTCTATGAAAGTGTGCGTTTTATTTCTGCTAAATCAAAAAGAGACCCTTTGACCCTTCTTTTCTAAAATAATAAACTTATCTTGTGATTTGAACGTATCTAATATTGTCCAAAAAATTAGTGTAAAGTTCCATGTTTCTGGTCAATCTTCTGCTCGGGAGTAAGTAACTTTAAGTAACATATTCAAATACTGATTACTAAAGCGAAAAAACAAAACGCTTGATGATATCTTTTATCTATGCCCATAAAAATATAGAATTACCAGTTCCATAAAAAAACCTCAAGCGATGGTAAAAATTATACCGGGTGGTACCTGGTTTTTATTTGTTCCTGTCAATAGTTTTCGTGATTGTGTAGTATTTTTTATCTTATTTTTTAATTTACAGTAATTACAATGCTAATTATATCATTTATCAAAATAAAGTTTTGTTATATGTTCATAAATAGTAGCTAAATACAAAACTTCAACATACTACGTAGTAATCCTAAGAATTTTGATGATTAAGTCTTTGTTGATATCAGAGTATATTTATTTCAATCAAAACTCAACTGGTAAAACTTGATTCAGAAAAGAAAATATTTGAATGACGTATACTTCTTCTCGGTATTATGATGATATAGTACACATTTTGTTTTTCAACTTCTTCTTCTTTGTATGAGCCAAGTGGCCAAGCTCTGGTGTCGAGAGATTTCAAGCCGCCCGAAGGACTTGGCTTAACGACTGCTTGTGCTTAGACCAACAGCCAGGACCTACATTTTAACGTGACTACCAACCCACGGTAGCGCCCTGATGAAACTGCCCCATCACCCAATGGATACCCATCCATGTACAATTTGTATCTACCGTTGTTTAGCATCGATGAGTTTATAAAACCTTTGAAATTATACCATAATAATGTTTGTAAAATTAGGGAAAAATTTGTTGGAAATTTGTAAAACTTTATCTGACAACCAGTAGCAAATGCCAAAATCTGCCAAGTAAAAAAAACATGACATTTTCAGATTGGATTAGCGATTTTTATTGTTTCCTGTAAAATTATACGTAAATCCTAGCTTATTTTTCTTACCAAATGTAGTGCGTAAAGATTTTAGAGACTCTCAGTTACGGCATTTACCCTGTCAATCTGCAGCAGCAAGCTAATCCAGCAAGATGACGGAAGCCAGAAGGATACAGCTTCACCTTGGGAAATGCATCGAAGATTTGGACAAAATGCACACAGTATCTGACCTGAAGCTGAAGTCCACACGGACTACGATGTAAGTACCTTGCTATGTGCCAACATTAGATAACTGCACTTGAATGGTTAGCCAAATAATCGCGCCGCATTTCAGGTTATGCAAAACAGCGCAGAAGCTATTTGAGAACGCTGAAGAGATGTGGGCTAAAGGTGACGAAGAGTCTTCGTACGTGTACTATATGAAATACCTGCGAGTTGTTTCGTACATAAGCAAGGATAAGGAGTACTTGAAAGACAAGACTTACTTCAGTAACATGCTAGGGACTAAGAACCCAAACAAGGCAATTGACGCGGCAGAGAAATTGAAAAACAGCTTGATTGACAGGTAAGATAACGCAAATTGTGTCTTGCCCTTGAGTGGTAATTGTAGTTCTTAAAGCTCATTTTTATTGGGAATTGCAATTATTTTAAGAAATAAAATGTTGTAGTTTGTAGTTGTGTAGTCTATACCAATATTATAAAGGGAAAAAAATGTAATTGTTTGTTTGATGCGAAAAGGCTCCGAAACTACTGGACTGATTTGAAAACTTCTTTCACTATAGTTTGTTTCTCTTTGCAACTTAGATTATTTTAGGGACTGTGCGAAGCCGGGATTTGATGCTAGTAAAATGAATAAGTAGTTTTCTCCAAAACTTTCAAATAATTGTAGGTCCTCTAATATTGAATATCTTAACAAGAAAACAGTAATTATTTTAACCAAAGTAAATTGTTTATTTCTAGATATGATAAAGAGCAGAAAATACAAAGGATCAATGACATCAAAGACAATGAGCTTGTGAAGGCAAAGATAGATGAAAATAGAAAGAAAGCCATGGAAAATGTTACTGTTGTTGACACTCCACAAAATGTCGGATTACCAGGTATAAATAACCATATTCTTATTCTTTGATGGAAGCGGTCAGACCTGCACTGACAACCCACAGGAGGCATATTGTGCATTGCCCCCTACCAGCCTACCCAAGCCATCCAAGCTATATATAAATAACCATATACACAGGAATAGATTTTAACAATTGAATTAATTAGCTGGTAGTAGAACTCTGTCGTAGACAAGTGGATAAGACTGGGGATCCCTATCCTCAATCATAATTGGTGCAGTGTTATGGGCACTTTTGCGCCTCATATGGTCATGGGAGGGCTGTTTACACTATACATGTTTTTGTCATATTATATAAGTAATTGTGTTTATTTAATTATTGATTATAATTATGTATAATATATATATACCCAGCATTTGCTTGATACAAAATGAAAATTATGATGATTTGCAAAATAGTACAGTATTGTTTAATGATCTCCGGGCTAGCCACCACCATCAAGTTAAAAAAGAATAGTGTTCTGGCAGCCTCGTTTTCAGACTAGGCATGCTCCACCTAAGACCAGAAATCGCTGACTTGTGTGGTTACATACTGCTGGTCAAATACCTAGCTATACTGTGTAAAAAAGCCTTGAAGGTTCCGGGTTCGATTCCCAGCCCGGTCAACATCTTTGTGCTTAACTAAATTTGTTGGCTGTGGGTCTGGGTGTTAAATATGTATTTATATATAATATGTATGTATGTTCCAAGCTCCTTGAAATAGCGGAGCACAGTTCTGGGTCGCTGGCATACCTGTTCCATCCCTGTTGCTTCAGATGGTCTATTTGTCTGAGGATAAGCAATGGACCTCGTACATTCATCTTGAGCTGCTTATTAATCAAATAAATAAATGAAAGTATAAAAATCGCAATTTTTTCCTCACATGTCTGTTCGCCTTTACAGATGCAGATGAAGTGATAATAACCAGCGAGAATCTCTACCAGATACTGAAGAGCAACATGTTGAAGGTGATGATACTGGACGCTCGCCCCGGCAAGGATTACTTGGACTCTCACATCAATCACACATTCTGCATCAGTGTGCCTGAAGAATGCATATCTCCTGGGTAAATGTTTATTTATTAAAGCTCGTCCCGATGATGACGCTCGTAGTGCGTCGAAACCCATTGGATATATATCAAATTTTTTTTTAAGTAATTGTGACCGTTTGTTTCATGCGAATATTACACTTTACATTACTTTGTTGTAGCACCTGTAACTCAGCTAACTAGAGTTATCTGAAATGATTATCGAAATAAGTTATGGTTGATGCAGGTAGTCTTAGGATGAGTTTTCTAATTGTCTTTCATCATCATCATTTCAGCCCTCTATCGCCCAAGGTTGAGCATAGGCCGCCCTTTGTGTACACCAATCGTCTTGGTCTTGAATAACCCTAAATTGTCTTTATATACATATAATTAATTACAAACTCAACTAGTGTAGATATAATCCTAGCAGTGAGAAACTTTCTCATCTAGTTTCTCATTATATTGGTGCATATGTATTTCAGACAATCAGCCAATGTCCTGGAGCAGAACTTACCAGCGGAGTCTCGAGGAGTGTGGGCCCAGAGAGCCAGCATGGACCTGATTGTGTTGTTGGACTGGAACAGCTCTGCCGTCATACCGGGGAAGACTCTTTACCTGCTCAAAACTATACTACTCAAGGTAATTATACAAATTGAGAGTTAAATTTACATATTATCCACTTGTATGTTGAAACACCGGCTCCCGGTATAAACACATTTTCGCCGCCACTGTTGCGGGAGCCGGTGTGGATAAAACTAAAACTTGGGCTTTTTTCAACTGATAAGACAAAATGGGCTAATGTCATTCAACATACGAACAGTTATATTAAAACTATTATTTCCTTACAAATAGTAGATTAAATCTAAGTCAGTGTCCGCGGGTAAGGTGCCTAAAATGCTGGCGGCATTACCTCGCTGGATCGCCAAGCTTATATGTTGGCCGAGGTTGAGAGTTTATTAATCAATATTTGTATTTTACATTTTTTTTACACATTTCACACATGGCTGGTTAGACCTATACTAAACCATTTCTAGTTTGTATTATGGTTGTGAAGACAACTGGTATTCTCTCAACAAATTTAGTTCATCACAAATATGTTGGCTGTTTTGGGAATCGAACCCGGGATGTTCTCATTGGCAGGCCAGTATTGTAACCATTACACCAATGAGGTCGTCAAATTTGCTGCCTTAGGTGCTAATTAAATTATCCAACTAATATACTAAATTACGAAGGTGAAAGCTTGTGTGTAAGTTTATTTCTTCTTCACACTCAATTGGCAGAAGAAGGCTGAGTTTGATGTAATTTGGTACGGAGATAGATTAGACCCAGGATTGACACAGGCTACTTGTTATTCCAGATTAACGCGGGGAACTCTGTGGGAAGCAAATAATTTACAATAATTGTGTTAAATGTAAAATAAACTATCACGTAAAAAAAACTCTATAACCTTGTGGACAATATAATCGCTCTACGAGATATTCGATTCTAAGGGGAAAAGAGATTATGACGGGTTTAAAAAAAATTGCCATTTTTTGTTTATTTTTTATTGCACTGACATCCCACTTAAAGCATTTTTAACCGACTTCAAAAAGGAGGAGGTTATATATTCGACGTGTATGTATTTTTTTTTTTTTTTATGTATGTTCACCGATTTCTCAGCCATTTGTGGATCGATTCTCAAAATTCTTTTTTTAATTGAAAGAGTATGGTTCTGAATTGGTCCCATTGTCACCAAAACTGGTTCTGATGATGGACTCCTAGGAAAATCGAAGAAAAACCTAAAAAGTTAGGTTATTTTTACGCATGAAGAGAGATTCACGCTCGTTTGGCTGTACTGATATTCATGAAATTTCAGAAGAAAATAGGTAAGACTATGTGTTAACACATACGCTACTTTTTATCCCGAAAATAAATACTATTCCCGTGGGATGCACCAAATAACATATAAATCTTTTTAACTTCTTCACGCTCGAACGGTTGTACTGACATTGATGAAATTTGGAATGAAGATAGGTTAGACTATGTGTTTACACATAGGCTACTTTTTATCCCGAAAATAATTATTGTTCCCGTGGGATGCACCAAATAACACATGACACACTGATTTCGCTAAAATTTGATATAGGGGGTAGACTAGACCTTGTATAACACGAAGGTTACTTTTTATCTTAAAAGTCATTGCTATTTCCGTAGGATGCCCAAATAACTCGATAACCGTTTTTACTTCTTCGCGCTCATACGACAACAAATATTTCGCTCATAAAATTAGCAGCCTATAGTCTGGCTAACAAAAGTAATCTGACGCGAACATCGAGGCTAAGCAACGGCCCAAGCGGCCAGTCTTTTGGGTGACCATGCACAAGACTTTCATAAAAAAATGTGGTATTTTCATCTGGGCGTTACTGTGCTTCGGATAACACGTTAATTTGTTGGTCCTGGATGCTACTCTTAGTACAAGCAGGGGTCAAACTAAATAAAGGGCTTGAAAAACTCTCGACACCAGAGCTTGGCCACTTAGGTCATACTAAGTGGAAGAAGGAACTGTAAAATTTGCTATATTAATGGACTAGACCCTGGAACGGATAAGGAAAATATTTACGCGCTCGCTTCGCTAGGAGTTATTCCGCTTCGTTCGAATTTCCCCTAGGATGTTTTGGGCTTATGACACTCCAAATATTATATAATTTGTGCTATTTTGGACTTCTTTATGCTCAAACGGTTCGAACAAGTACGATGAAAATTTTCGAGCTCGCTTCGCTCGCGCATAGCTCGCTTCGCTCGCATTTGGTTCTGGTACGTTTTGACACATCAAACAATATGTAATTTGTGCTGCTTTGGACTTCTTTATGCTCCAACGGTTCGAACAAATACGGTGAAAATTTTCGCGCTCGCTTCGCTCGCGCATAGCTCGCTTCGCTCGCATCCGGCTCGCTTCGCTCGCAATTGGTTCTAGTACGTTGTGACACAACAAACATTATGTCATTTGTGCTGCTTTGAATTTCTTTATGCTCAAACGGTTCGAACAAATACGGTGAAAATTTTCGCGCTCGCTTCGCTCGCATCCAGCTCACTTTGCTTGCCCTTGGTTCTAGAACGTTTTTACAAAACCAAAATTATGTAATTTGTGCTGCTTTGGACTTCTTTATGCTCAAACGGTTTGAACAAATACGGTAAAAATTTTCGCGCTCGCTTTGCTCGCGCATAGCTCGCTTCGTTCGCCCTTGGTTCTAGTACGTTTTGACACAACAAATATTATGTAATATGTTCTGCTTTGGACTTCTTTATGCTCAAACGGTTTGAACAAATACGGTAAAAATTTTCGCGCTCGCTGCGCTCGCGCATAGCTCGCTTCGCTCGCATCCAGCTCGATTTGCTCGCAATTGGTTGCCTGCAGCGCACACGCCAGATTTTTTCATCGTGAAGTTTATTTGGCTCTCCATAGCTAAAACTGAAAAAAATATCATGACTAACCACTAAAAATTTAAAAATAAAATTGTTTTAAAAAACAAACAACCGACTTCAAAAACACAACTAAAAAGGGAAAAATAATTTTAAGCCTGCATCAAATCAAGAATATATAACTAGAATTGAAGAGTTTATTTCATGTACTTAAAAAAACTATTTTAAATTTTTATTAATCCTGTTTTCTTGAAGTCGGTGCCATCTAAGAAGAACAAATTAATGTTTGTTAAAAAAAACTATTTTCAATTGTCTTTCTTTGTTGGCACCGACTCCAAGAATACAGGATTAATATAAATTTAAAATAGTTTTTTTAAGTACATGAAATAAACTCTTCAATTCTAGTTATATATTCTTGATTTGATGCAGGCTTAAAATTATTTTTCCCTTTTTAGTTGTGTTTTTGAAGTCGGTTGTTTGTTTTTTAAAACAATTTTATTGGGTTTGTAAAAGTTAATATTGTTTAGAAGACAGACTTTTTTTTGCGACAGACATCGGCTTCATCATTAATTATGCCATAAAAAGTTACTGAAGATTTAATTAAGTTGTGGAGTTTAATGATTCCTGTCATATATTTTGGTGCAATCTTATTAGCTTCTTTATCTTCATTTTCATTTTTCAAGCCACCAGAAGGCTCTGACACGGCTTATCTCATTATTATTTTATTATGTTACGTAGATGTGAAATAAATCAAAATACATTGTTGTTTAAGGCAATCAAACCATTATTTGTTACATTCCAGTGGGATATAAAGGTGCACTACGCTCGTCAGCCGCTAGCCCTGAAGGGCGGGTACGAGGACTGGATGTTGCGCTACCCCGCCCACACCACCAACCCAGCCGCCGTGCCACCGGCGCACCGAGACATGATGGAGGACATGCTCGGTAACTATTAATCATCACACATTGTGATATGATGGTTGACATGGTCGGTAAATGTTATATCATCACACATCGTGATATGATGGTTGACATGGTCAGTAAATGTTATATCATCACACATCGTGATATGATGGTTGACATGGTCGGTAAATGTTATATTATCGCACATCGTGATATGATGGTTGACATGGTCGGTAAATGTTATATCATCACACATCGTGATATGATGGTTGACATGGTCGGTAAATGTTATGCCGGCTGTACACATGGGGCCAAGGTGTTGGGCCAATGTTTTGGGCAAAAATGATGGAAACCAAGATTCCTGTTCACACATTGGCTTACTGCTCATTCTGCATTGGCGCTTCAAAGATGGACGTAGAAGTTCTTGCAGCCGCGGCAATTTATTTATACAGTGCGTTTAATTATTACGTACATGTGCACCAAAGTAGAGTGACTAAAAATTAAATTACGTAAATTTCACTCACGCGCTCCGCTGACGAGTAACAACGAACTGAACAAGACACCAACGTGTGAACGCTGTTTGCGGAGCGCGCCAAGATCCTTTGATGTGTGCACTAAAAACCGACACTATTCGGACACTATTCGGCCTGCCAATGTTGGCGCCAACTAGGCCAACATACCGCCAAGTAGCTCTCTACATGTTGGCCCAACACCTTGGCCCCATGTGTACAGCCGGCTTTATATTATCGCACATCGTGATATGATGGTTGACATGGTCAGTAAATGTTATATCATCACACTTCGTAAAGTGTTGAACAGCATGCGTTATACATTATGAGATGGAGGACATGCTTTGTAAATATTATATCACCATACATCGTGACATGATGGCAAACATGTTTAGTAAATAGTATACATATATGAACACACATCGTGATATGGTGGCGAACTTAGTAAATAATATATCACCACACATAATAACTTATTGACTCAGGCGTTACTTTGCGGAAATCCATTGTAAATAGATGACAAAATTAAATATTTAGTGTACTTCCGCTGTGATCCGAAATCCAAATTAAGACAAGTAAAGGAAAACTCTTCGAACGACAACTCTCGACTTGTCGTTCGAAGAGTCAGCATCTCCTGATGATGCCTTGTGGTTAGGCGAAACACGTGTAGAGTTAAGAACTTCCGAATTGTGATAGGTAACGTTAATCTTAATTAATCTTAGTTAATTGATCTTAGTTAATTAAGCTTGGTTAATTGATCTTAGTTGATTTTTCCTTTACTTGTCTTAATTTGGATTTAGGATCACAGCGGAACTACACTAAATATTTAATTTTGTCATCTATCACCACACATCGTGACATGATGGCAGACATGCTCTGTAAATGGTATGTCATCACACATCGGATCGGATGGCGGTCATGGTCTACGAGTCTCGAGAGAGAACTGAATGTATTGTACGATGGATGTTCCAGGAGATATTCAGTACCCGGTGTGGTCAGATGTGGCGCCGGCTGCCACGCGCCGCCCCGGGGACCCGGTCGTCGACAGGACCAGCAAGGTAACTACATCCTTTTTAAACCATCTACAGTAGCCTTTTTTTTTTTTTTTTTTTTTTACGAGGGGGAAATCTTCTATAAGATACCCAGCTGCAATGGGGTGCAGCCGGGTTATGTGGGATTCTTACCCACTAAAACCCCCTCTGTGGCCAGCCTCGATGCCTGGTAGAGAGCTCCGGGTTCTCCGGTGGGAACACACCGAAGCTCTCCTGGCGTTTGCTTTGCAACTTCCACAGAGGCAAATTTTATTTTATTTATAATCTGCCACCGTTCTCGGGCCCAATTTGCTGGACTGTCGGAACCATCTACAGTAGCTTACCTTGTTTTTTTTTGACCAAATGTTTTGTTTGTATTTTTTTATAATGTGGCATTAAATTACTTACAATTACATACAACCCAAAATTTTTACTTTTTTACCACGAACCCCTATTTTTTTAAGGCCGTTTAGTTTAATCACTTTTCAACCCGCTCGGCTGATCAATTATAGTATTTTTAACTGTACTTAAGGCAAGACAATGTTTGCCGGGTCAGCTAGTTACTACAGTGTAAACTTTATATAACGACTGAATGGACTGTATTTTATAGCGTTAAAAGGAGAGAATGTATCATTGTATGGAACAAAGCTAAACCAACTAAAGCCAATTGATTTTGACGCTTTAGAGAGTTTGTCGTTAAATCTTGTGATGTTACATGGAGTTTACACTGTATATAAATTTGCAAAATAGTCCCTACTATTTCGTTTTATTATTTTTTTTTTTTTTGTTTTTCACACACGGCTGGTTGACCCCACTGAACCATTTCTAGTTTGTGTTATAGTAGCAACTGATATACTACATATACATACATATATATTTTATATAGATACATACATATTTAACACCCAGACCCACAGCCAACCAATTTCGTTAACCCGGAACCTTCTGATTGGCAGTCTGGCATGGTAACCTTTAGAAAGAAAGAAAGAAAAATTATTTATTGTGCACATAAAGATACATATGGTATACAGATATACAATTGCTTATTATTATTGAGCCAACGAGGTCGTCAAAATATTTTAAATAAGCTTTATCTTGGATACGACGACCTCGTTGGCGTAAAGGTTACCATGCCGGCCTGTCAATCAGAAGGTTCTGGGTTCAATTCCCGGCCCGGCCAGCATCTTTGTGGTTAACTAAATTTGTTGGCTGTGGGTCTGGGTGTTAAATATGTATCTATATAAAAAAAATATGTATGTATGTATATGTAGTATATCAGTTGTGTGAGCTACCATAACACGAACTAGAAATGGTGCAGTATGGGGTTAACCAGCCGTGTTTGGAATGTGTCCTAATATTTATTTATTTATTTATTCCAGGCGGCCGCCATACAAGTATACGAAGAGAGGGCTCGCAGCATGCAAATCATTCTGGAAGAACAGAAACGTATAGCGGATACTTCTCTCACCCTGGAAATGCAACGGATCGAGGCTGAAAAGGTACATTCCCCTCATTTATTCCACCACTTAAATAAAATAATGCATGGAAAAAAGAATATAGGCATCAAAATTGTGGCCTCTGCGCGAGTACACTAATAATATTAATAATATTAGTTAAAAAAAACTAAAAAACACGCTTATCTGGCCGTTTTAAGTGGGTCAAAATCGCGCCCAAAGAAGTCGGTTACAAACAAACATACAAACAAAAATACAAAAAAAAATAATCATTTTATCAAATTAGTGTATTGTCATCGGTCCTCAATAAATCTACAAAGTTTCAACGAAATCTGGCCGTTTAAAGTGGGTCAAAATCGTGCCCAAAGAAGTCGGTTACAAACATACAGGTGAAGCTAATAGAAAGCGTGTAAAAATATTGTCACACATACAGACATCATCATCATCCACAGCCTTTTCTACCCCACTGCTGGGTATAAAAAAGCTAGTGTGGCTTGGTGGCCTGCTTTTCAATCAGACGGCCCCGGGTTGGAATCCCGGCCCTACACGGATGACTTGTTTTTCATGTTATGTGTGAATTTGCACTCGCTTTACGGTGAAGGAAAACATCGTGAGGAAACAAACCGATGTGTTTAAGAACCAAAATATTCGAAGACGTGTGTCATCCGCCAATCCGCTCTTGGCCAGCGTGGTGTGGATTATGGCTTATGTCTTTCTCCTCGTGAGAGACCCAGCAGTGGGAACATACAGTGGGCTGCTTATAATCTAAACTGTTTCACACTAATAAACTGTATAAAAACAACGTTTCCAGTAATAGTCCTATACAGCGCATGTGTCGCTCATATAACGAGCTGGTACTCAAATGTTGTGACGCCTCAGATAACAACCAATGTAAGACTCACATTACTGAACTGGATGTATTTAGTAACAGTCTCAGTCAATTTAGAAATAATATAAGTTTTTTTTTTTTTTTTTTATCTAGAGAAAGGCTTATTCTATGAAAGAATATGTTGCCTGATAAGTCTATACTAAAATTATACTATCTAATCTTATATTTTATCTATTAATCTATCTATCCATATCTATCTATACAATATAAGTTATAGGTTAAATTGTTTAGTACTTAAGATTTCCCCTTTTTTATGTATATCTGAACCTTCCTTAACATTAAGTTTACACGAGCATGCTGTGTACTCTTTTTTTGGATTGCAGACTTGTTTTTGTTCCTTTTAGTTTAGTTATGTTAAAATGAATGTTTGTAATCTGTCTGAGTGCCTAATAAATAAATATTTTGCCGCCAAATAGTAGTGCGCAATTCTACTATGGTGGTAGCGCATCTTCTAGTGCTCGCCTGGCTAGTATACACTTGCGAATAAAAGATCTGTCACTGTAGTCATCTGTACGAGTTTTCCGGAAGCTTCCATGAAAGCTATTTATTCCAGACTATGGTATAGAGTAGGTATGATCCACCTTAGCGCAGAGTGTCGCTCACTCGTGTGGTTACGCAGGTCCTAGTGCTCATAAGCTGTAAAGAGTAAATTATTAATTATTTAATATAATTTACGGATGATACACGTCTTCGAATATTTTGGTTCTCAAAACATGTCGGTTTGTTTCCTCACGATATTTTCCTTCACCGTAAATCGCGTGCAAACCCACACATAACATGAAAAAAAGTCATATTATGTGTAGAGCCGGGCTCGAACCAAAAGCCGTCAGATTGGAAAGTAGGCATTATTTCCACCGAACCACACTCGCCTCAGTTAATGAAAAATAAATCTAAACGTTATTTATAGTAACGACTAGACCATCAGCTAACATCTGTTTCCAAGCTTCCGCTAGTTGTCGCTAGATGGCGCTGACTCGTCTTAAAACGTGCAAACGGTGTGTCGACAGTATCTGATAGTGTTTCGGTTTCGATGTGACGCTGTATATCCGTTTTTTATACTTCTTATGGCTTAAGACCGATTATATTGAAATTCGTGTTTTTAGAATGTCTCTGGATAGGGAAACCTATAGCTAGAGACTTTAATATTAATTAACAGTTAGCCTTTAGCAATTAGACTGGAATGAGGTATTATTTCAGTTTTAAGTTTTATGTTTTTCATATTGTGAAATAAGAAGACGCATGTATAGTAGATGTTTATATAGTGTTCATAATTGCATTTGATTCTTATTTTATTTTCAAATTAATTTTAGTTATTTTATATACATACTATCAGCTCACATCTGTTCCGAGCTTCCGTTAGTTGTCGCTAGATGGCGCTGACTCGTCTTAAAACGCGCAAACGGTGTGTCGACAGTATCTGATAGTGATTCGGTTTCGATGTGGCATTATATGTTAATTGTCTCACTGGTGTGGGATCGATTTTGATGAAATTTGAGTTTTTAGAATGTCTCTGGATAGGGAAACCTATAACTAGAGACTATTTAAATTAAATAACAGTTAGCATTTAGCAATTATAGGGATGTCAGAAATGCAATAAAGTATCGATATATATTGTATCGATAACTTTTAAATATATCAGTATCGATATTGATATTTTTATTTAAAAATATCGATATATCGGTGTGATAGGAAAAAAAAAATATTTGGCCTAATGAAACGTTTTGTCTGTCTATTTTTTTTTTAAAGTTTTGTTCAACACTAGACATGACTGGAATGCTCGAATTATTTTATTCACATACGTGAATTAATTATTGATTTAATTAGTTAGATTGTTTGAGAACTATAATCAACTCAAATGCAGGCAGAAATACGCTCGCGTTGAGGTTATAATACGGATAACAGACGGATAGTTGAAGTACAGACACTGACACTGAAGTCTGAAATGACATTGACAGACAGAGTTGCCAACTTAAAAGCCAACTTAAGAACCAAATTAAAACGCAGTAAATCGAGTCGACCAAAGACAAAAAAAAATGTAATTTGTTAAAAAATGTTAGTACTTATAAAAAAAGTATTCTTTTTTAGGATTTGTTAGTTATAAAAATATCGATTTTTATACCTTTTCAATACTTGTAATTTTATATCGATACCTCGATATATCAAAACATTAAATATCGCTCAAAAAAAAATCGATACATTGAATAAATAATATCGATATATCGAGGTATCGAAATTTTTTCGACGAGCCTAAGCAATTATACTTGAATGAGGTATTATTTCGAAATTTCAGTTTTAAGTTTATGTTTTTCATATTGTGAACATTTAGCAATTATACTGGAATGAGGTACCTATTATTTCGAAATTTCAGTTTAAAGTTTGTTTTTCATATTGTGAAATAAGAAGGCGCATGTATAGTAGATGTTTATATAGTATTCATAATTGCATTTGATTCTTATTTTATTTCCAAATTAATTTTAGTTATTTTATATACATACTATCAGCTCACATCTGTTCCAAGCTTCCGCTAGTTGTCGCTAGATGGCGCTGACTCGTCTTAAAACGCGCAAACGGTGTGTCGACAGTATCTGATAATGTTTCGGTTTCGATGTAACGCTGTATGTCACTTGTACTCCTAACGGCGTAGGACCGATCATTATGAAATTCGTGTTTTTAAACGTCTCTGGATAGGGTAACCTATAACAGAGACTTTTTATATTTTTATATTAAATAACAGCATTTAGCAATTATACTGGAATTTCGAAATTTCATTTTTAAGTTTATGTTTTTCATATTGTGAAATAAGAAGACGCAATCGCATGTATAGTAAATGTTTATATAGTATTCATAATTGCATTTGATTCTTATTTTATTTTCAAATTAATTTTAGTTATTTTATATACATACTATCAGCTCACATCTGTTCCGAGCTTCCGTTAGTTGTCGCTAGATGGCGCTGACTCGTCTTAAAACGCGCAAACGGTGTGTCGACAGTATCTGATAGTGTTTTGGTTTCGATGATTCCATGTGACTCTGTATGTAACAACTCCTATAGATTGACGTAGGACCGAATTTGATTAACATTGTTTGGAATGTCTCTGGATAGGGAAACCTATAACTAGAGACTTTTAAAATTTAATTACAATTAGTTGGTGTTGTAGAGTATACCTCGGTAGCGCCCAAGGCTATTTATTAGTCCGTTTACTATATATGTACATAAGAGTTTTTGAATGTGCCCTGGACGAATTCTCGTCTGGCTTTAAATACTATAAAATAATCCAAGATGTAAAGAGATATAAAATTAAGCCTACGTCACTCGAGAGTAATGTAGCTTCCCAACGCGAATGGTGTAAGAATTTTTCAAATCGGTCCAGTAGTTTCGGAGCCTATTCGTGTCAAACATTCGTCTTTGTAATGTTATGTAAAAAATAACATTAAATATTTTTATATTTTACGATTAAATTAAATAAGTTGTAGTTTTAACTTATGAAATGAACAATTTTGATTACGATTGGGACTGCTAATATTTTTTAAAATTTTGAATCCTCCATTAATCGATATTTTTGAATATATCAGCATCGAAGTTTCGATATATCAGAAAAGAAAACGATATATTTATCTTATTTTCGACTTTACTTTATTGGCTTTATTTAAAAAAGAAACAATCGTAAGCCGGCTCCAAAATAATTTACAGAATTTTAAATTCAGTATATTTACTAAGCAAATTAAACTATAAATGTTTCATAATGTAATAATTGTATTTATTGTTCAATTTGAATTAAAATTATGCGTACCAATATTTCTATGTAAGTTTAAAAAAAATACTTGTTTAAATACATACCTAACTGGCGAGAAATAAAAAAAACTTATTTAAAAAAAATTCTAGTGTTGATATCACTACATTTGAGTATCGAACTATCGATATGTCGTCCAATAAAGTCCCCATTAGTAATAAATATCGATATTTCATCAACAATTCTAATTCAAATCAGACTTTTAAATAAGAAAAAAAATAAATCTATGTTTTAGGGTTCATACACTCATTATTTAAGGTATTACACTCACACAGTAAACGTGTTTTTTTCGTATTATTTTGCTATGTATCAATAACGGTAGCATGCAGACACCTAAAATTTTCACGGAATGTATAAATGTACATTATCTTTCAAGTTAAATTATAAAATTTATATTACCTTAAATAATATGTACGACTAGGACATCAGCTAACATCTGTTTCCAAGCTTCCGCTAGTTGTCGCTAGATGGCGCTGACTCGTCTTAAAACGCGCAAACGGTGTGTCGACAGTATCTGATAGTGTTTCGGTTTCGATCTGAAGTCGTGTGTTACTACTCCTACTGGCGTAGGACCGATTTTGATGAAATTTGTGTTTTTAGAATGTCTCTGGATAGGGAAACCTATAACTAGAGACTTAAAAAATTAACAATTTATCAACTAATCCGAAATTAGGTAATAGACATGCGCAGAATGTGTCACTAAAATGAAAAGATATGTACATATCTTTTCATATCAGTGAACTATATCTTTCTTCTAGTTCAGTAGTTCATTTAGTTCAGTACTAGTTTTCTTTTAATATTTCATTCAGGGCATCGCATCTCTGTCACCTTGGGATAGAGTTTAAATTTGCCTGGTCAGTCAGATTCGCCGAGTGATCTCTGTCACCTTGGGATAGAGTTTAATTTTGCTTGGTCAGTCAGATTCGCCGCAGTGAACTATATCTTTCTTTTAGTTCAGTACTTCATTTAGTTCAGTACCAGTTTTCTTTCAATATTTCATTCAGGGCATCGCATCTCTGTCACCTTGGGATAGAGTTTAAATTTGCCTGGTCAGTCAGATTCGCCGAGTGAGTGAAAGAGGCTATCATGTATCATATCCATACGTACAACAGAGCGGGACAGGCATAGATAGTCCCGAATACTCCCGATGTTTTCATTCGAGTCTCGAGTCGTTCTTAAACGGATGAAAGAACTACTGAACTAAGAACTAATTGAAATGTTATTGAACTAGAGAGTGAAAGATACAAATCACTGAAGTACTTCATTTGAAGGATTCATTCGTGAACTACGCATGTCTATTAGGTAATAATTAGACATGCGCAGAATGTGTCACTCAAATGAAAAGATATGTACATATCTTTTAATATCAGTGAACTATATCTCTCTTTTAGTTCAGTAGTTCATTTAGTTCAGAACTAGTTTTCTTTTAATATTTCATTCAGGGCATCGCATCTCTGTCACCTTCGGATAGAGTTTAAATTTGCGTGGTCAGTCAGATTCGCCGAGTGATCTCTGTCACCTTGGGATAGAGTTTAATTTTGCCTGGTCAGTCAGATTCGCCGCACTGAACTATATCTTTCTTCTAGTTCAGTAGTTCATTTAGTTCAGTACTAGTTTTCTTTCAATATTTCATTCAGGGAATCGCATCTCTGTCATTTTGAGATAGAGTTTAAATTTGCCTGGTCAGTCAGATTCGCCGAGTGAGTGAAAGAGGCTATCATGTATCATATCCATACGTACAACAGAGCGGGACAGGCATAGATTGTCCCGAATACTCCCGATGTTTTCATTCGAGTCTCGAGTCGTTCTTAAACGGATGAAAGAACTAGTGAACTAAGAACTAATTGAAATGTTATTGAACTAGAGAGTGAAAGATACAAATCACTGAAGTACTTCATTTGAAGGATTCATTCGTGAACTACGCATGTCTAGTAATAATACTTATCCAAATTTCAGTGTTATATAAGTTTATTTATATTGTGATTTAAGAAGACGCATATATTTAACTTTACAATATTATGTAGGTATTCATAATTGCGTTTGTTTCATATTTTATTTTCAAAATAATTTTAGTTATTTTAAATACATAATATAGCTCTTTGTTCTAATTTTCTGTTTATAGTTGATGTAACTTTTTAATGAAAAAAAGGTATAATATATAAATATAACTTATAATAATATATAACTGTGTGAAAGAAGATGAATGAGAAAGTAGTGAATGTAGATATGACGGCTGACAGAAGAGTGTGGAAGCAAAAAACGGGCTGTGCCGACCCCACATAGTGGGAAAAGGCGAAGGCGATGAAGAAAAAATATACGCGATTTGCACTTGGCCAATTATTATTTTATAATGAATCATGTAAGGTCATAACGTCATGATCGTAGAACATAGTCGGATGTGACATTTCGTAAACTTTACAGGGCAGCCATTTGAAATATTTATATCAGTTATTTAGACATAAAGCCCGTCACACACACAGCAATAATATATATTATAGCTGTGTGTGTGACGGGCTTAACTTTGAAGTCACTAAATCTACTATGTTGAAAATTTACATACGTCTTATAAAATGGGTTAGTATTTAAATAAAGTAAATGCAATAGAAAATTATTGGCAGGATTTTTAGAAAAATCACTTGCTACATTTTTCTTCGGATAATGTAGAGTTATGATATACGGTTTTTTGTTGGAAGAAGCATAGGGGTGTGCTCGTCATCTTGAATGGATTGTGGTTGAGGGAATGGAGATAAATCTATAATCAAATATAGGCAACTTTAGAACGCACTCACTTATATCACCTCTAAAACTGCCTGCATATTCCATATTTGACGTGATTTTAGTCGTTTCGACTATGGTGCAGAACGTGCCGTCTCTTTCTGGCCACCTAAGATGAAAAGAGACGGGGCTTCTTTAAATTTAGTTTAGTCGTGTGTGCCGCTGAATCGCCACCATTATCCTCTCCTAAGAACGTTATCAACTGATGTTAAGTTTGGGTCCATAGTTTCTTTAAACTTGGGTTTCTATTGAATTTGGGTTTTTGATAGTCTCGTAGTCATCAGATAAGGCGTACTTGCAGATGTCTTGCATTTTTTCAATGATGTCTAGTGCTCCAAATGGTAAGGGAGATTGACATTCTGAAAAAGTACAGGTAGGTAGTCAAGTTTCGGGAGCGTGAAACTATCTTTTTAAAAACTAATGAAATTAAACTAACTTAGCCGATTTGAGGCTTTATTCTTAAACTTAAAAATATAATTAAACTATGTGTTGCCGATTTAGAGGCACTAACTCTAATGATTACTATTTAAAATGAAAGCTTATTTCTAACGTAAGTATGGGTGGTCGAACCACCGGGAATCCTATTCAGCACGTATGGTTCTTGGTATTAACAGGAATGTGCTGAATAAGCCTCCTCTAATCTAGTACACAAGGGCGAGGGGGATGTATACTAGGTATTATAGGGTAGATATTAGGTATTTATAATCACTTCTATGCTGTTGTATTCAAAATGAAAGAAATACATAGCGAGTATTAAAAAAAACTCAAAATTTTTAAGTGTTAGTAAAAAACAAAATAATCGAAAAGCATTCATTTAAATATTTATAAAAGCTTTAATTTTTAACGTAAGCTTATTTTAAACCAAAATATATAGATATAAATTAAATTGAAAAAAAAAACAATAATAATATTAAAACGACGCATATGATTTATTGTACCAAGAACATAGTCGGACTGGTTCATACGACACGTAGACACACAGAACTAAGTTGGTTATGATTATTCGTCATTATAATGTCCAAAGAAAAAAACAGTAAAGATAATCAAATCAAATCAGGTAGGTTAGGTAGTTTGTTTTTTGGTAAACCTTATTGAACAATAAAACTCCGAAGAATACGGATAATCAGTACCAACATTTTAACGGTTCAACATTGGAAGCTATTTATGCAGTAATTATTAAATTAAGAAAAAACAAATAGAGTGATCATGATTTTTCTCTTACCTGGAGTGCCTGGTATGCAATCTTCGTCGCTAAACTTTTCAGGGGTACAAATTTTCGTGATTTTTGTTTTTTTTAGCAAAACCGCCAGTTTTCTGCGATCATTACGATAAGTTCACATCTGTTTCCGAGTTTCCGCTAGTTTTCGCTAGATGGCGCTGATTCGTCTTAAAACGCGCAAACGGTGTGTGCACTGTATCTTGTGAGTCATTAATTTGACTGTGTTCTTGTAGCTTAGCAATATAGCGAATGTTGACCTGATGCTTGTTTGGGTTAGCATTAACCTAGAGATGACGCTGTAGCATTAGCTGTGATTCATAAATGTTTTTAGAAAGTCTTCGATAGGGAAACCTATTCGAAGTTTGAAAATTATTATAAACTAGAGGTTGCCCGCGGCTCCGCCCGCGTGTAGGTCGCTTTTTGCGTAACCTGTGGAAAAAATCTATTGTATCCTATTCCCGTACCAATTTTATATAAACACTACATTGCTACGATATCAAAATAAGCCGCATCTGTCTTTCCGCATTCGATTCCTGAGATCTAGTTAACCTTTGTTTTAGCTATTTTGGTGGTGATGCTACAGATTAGATCGTTTTTTCCAAGCCATTATTTTAATATAATAATAATAGGAATACGTAAATCATACCACTAAGTAAACCACATACTTAAATTCCAATTCATAAGTATTTAATTTCAAACACACAAAACTTTCCCTTTGAACTTTTAACCCCAATGGCATACCTTAATTCACTCCTAGCAAATATCATAACAAATTTATTTTAACCACCATATAAACTACAACCAAAACAAAGTTCAAGACTGTTAAATTGATAAATAAAAAAAAATCCAAACAAACTTTAACCCCCCTCCCCCCTATAAACCCTTATTTAACCCCTGGCAAAAAAACTTGATTTTATATAAACTATACATATTCCAAATTTCATTGCTAGAAGTTCAAAAACATAAAAGTTTCATTTTTAACTTTCAACCCCAATGGCATCCCCCTTAATGCACCCCTGGCAAAAAAAAATATAATTTTAATTTAACCATTTAATAATCTATTACCATGACAACTTTTAAGACTTTAATGTGATAAATAAAGAATTTTCCATACAAACTTTCACCCCCCATTACAAACCCTTAGTTCACCCCTGGCAAAAATACTTGATACCATTATTTTTAATTTTACATAAACTATACATATTCCAAATTTCATTGCTGGAAGTTTAAAAACAAAGAAGTTTCATACAAACTGTTTTACCCCCTTTCACCCCCCGTAAGGGTAGAATTTCAAAAAATCTATTCTTAGTACACGTCTAAGTACTAAAATATATACACACTCCAAATTTTACACATTTAAGTTCAAAAACACAAAACTTTCTTTTTTAACTTTCAACCCCAATGGCATCCCCCTTAATGCACCCCTGGCAAAAGTTTTAAAATTTTAATTTAACCATTCAATAAACTACTACCATAACAACTTTCAAGACTTTAACTTGATAAATAAAGATTTTTCCATATAAACTTTCACCCCCCATAACAAACCCTTAGTTCACCCCTGGTAAAAAAACTTGATACCATTATTTTTAATTTTACATAAACTATACATATTCCAAATTTCATTGCTATAAGTTCAAAAACAAAGAAGTTTCATACAAACTGTTTTACCCCCTTTCACCCCCTTAGGGGTGGAATTTCCAAAAATCCGTTCTTAGTACGCGTCTACATACCAAAACAAATACACCCTCCAAATTTCACAACCCTAAGACCAGCCGTTTGGGCTCTGCGTTGTCTATAGATGAATGAATGAATGAATAGGTCAGGACAAAGAGTCTTATAGTATAGATTATAATCGTTTGAATTAAACGGGTCATCTCTTTTTTTTCAATAAAAACAATTATTAATACTTATTTAATTTTTATATAAGTAGCAAGTATTTATTTACCGATTTTCATCTTAAAACCAAATGATAAAAACGAATTCATAGATAACTTTATAATAATGAAGTGACTGTTACGTTAAAATAATTTACAATGGATAGAAATAAATACAATTTTGTAAACTAAAAAAATGCTTAAACTTTTGTTGTATGGGAGCCCCTTTAATATATATATTTTATTACTTATTTCAATAGCTAGTTTTAGTTAGCAGGTTTAACTTAAACTAGCTACTTATATATAAAATAATGGTAACATGAAGACGCTTAAAATATTCACAAAATATACAAATGTACATACTTAGTCAGGTCATAATAAGTTCTGTCACATGTGTAATATGAGATAATTTAGACATACTTAATATTTTTGTAACCATTTACATATCAAAATGAACTTAATAAAACATAGATTCTTATAGTAATAAAATTTATTCAAAATGACCCCCGCAATTATGAATACAGGCCTTCAATCTGCGCGGCCAGTCATCTATTGCGGCACGAACGAAGTCCATGTCAATATCGGCGGCTGCCTTAATCAAGGATGCCTTGAGTGACTCCAAATCAGGATGATGCTTTGAGCAGGTCTTTTCCTCCAAGTGTTGCCATATCTTGTAATCTAACGGACTCAAATCTGGACTGGGGAGGGCCAGTCTTCGTGTCGGATGAAGGCGATTTCACGCACCGCCAGCTAGTCTTGTGTGCTTTTCGCTCTATGGGCTGGCGCAGAATCTTGTTGGAATACCCAGGGCCTGTTATTAAACATGGTATGAGAAACAGGTTCCACAAGCTTCTCGAGGACTGTATTTTGATACACAACTGCATTCGTTTTTACGTCTTTCTCACAAAAATGTACCTCAGTTAAGCCCCAATAAGAGACTTTTTTCCTGCGTACCGCTTCAACAAAGCGCGGCATCTCTTCAGTCTCAGGTCCATTAAGCGAGCGTCCAAACGATGTTTTGTTTTTCTTCGATATGCCCTAAGCCCTAAGTCTTCATTTAACACCCTTTTCACCGTGGTCCTGCTTAGCCCCATCTAAAGGGCCAACAGTTTCTGCTTACGTATGGGATTTCTTTGAATTCGCGCCTTCACAGCTTTTATCACTGCTGAAGTCCTAACAGAGCGAGGTCGACCACTTCTTGATCTGTCATCTACACTAGAGTCTTCATTGTATCGTTTTATGGTACGATAAATGAATCTTTTGGTTATATTCAAATTTTTGAGTAAGTCGAAAATCTGCGTTGGCGCGTAACCGCAACGATGCAATGCAATAACCGCGACACGGTCATCTTTAAGTGTCCACTCCATATTTAAAAATGAGGAAAATTCTAAAAGTACATATTTTTTTTTCATGAAAAAATCGAAATTCGAATTCAATAAACATTTTTGGCGCCAGAAAAAAATGCTGTTGGCAATATACATAAATAGTACGGAATCCGTCGTGTACGGATCTGTCTGCCGCTTGGCCGGTTACTTAAGTATATTTGTTTGAGTGACATTTTCACATGTCACCGCCCACAGCCAATCACAGCGCTTGTTTTGCAGTACAATTGTCATTTTTACGCGCTAAAAACAGGCTCTCGCTACGTATGAACCGTGACTGCTGTTTGGCCGTTTAAATATAAATACAAATACAAAATAGTTTATTAAAAATACTAACTACTACAAAATACTTAATAGTTAAGTATGGCCTAGCCTTAGTGTACGTTTTGCCATAGTGCTAAGTGTCGTATGATCCTGTTATGCGAGGCAACAGTATTCCGCTCTTCGTGCCACTTAAATTATGAAGACTATTATTATTATTTTACTTAATTAACTCATCACAAAAAGTTTTACAAGCTAAAGAAAGAAAGAAAATAAACTAAATTAACCTCAACAAATAATAAAACGAAAAACGTTTCCTACAAGTCTGTCCGAAAGGAATTCCCTTTGGGAGACCGACGTTGCTCCTACTTGTGTCTAATGTTTTGTATGACTTGATTCCCCAGGACTGGAAGAAGGTCCGTCAGCAGCATGAGGAGTCGGAAGGGGAGTCGCTGCGAGCCATGTACGAGCTCAGGGAGCAGGAGATCGCCTCGCAGCTCATGCAGCTCGAGAACAAACGATATGATATGGTGAGTTCCCGAGGGCTGGGAGAGAGTGAGTCAGCAGAATGGGGAGTCGGAAGGGGAGTCGCTGCGAGCGAGCTCAGGTAGAGGATATATAGCACCGAGAATAAGGATATGATATGATCAGTACTATAACTTTTGCCCTATACACAATACAAAAAATTAACCTCAATAAGAGTGGTTTTCATCTTGATACGAGCCATTTTTACGTACGAGCCATTTTTACCTCAATAAGAGCCGTTTTTATCTCATTAATTATAATTTTCACCTCATTAAACGCCGTTGTCACCTCAATAAGAGCCGTTATAATCTCGATAAGTGCCGTTTCATTATCAATAAGAGCCGATTTTATCTCAATAAGTGCCGTTCCATAGCAATAAGAGCCATTTACATCTGAATAAGAGCCGTTTTCATTTCGATAAGAGCCATTTTTACCTCAATAAAAGCCGTTTTAACGGTCATTTTCTCCCTACCAACGGCGTTTAGGCAGCATGAAGTATCGTATTCATGTTATGTAATGTATGTTGCAGGAGCTGGAGAACACGTCTCTCCGCGAGCAGCTGGAGGAGTACCAGCGGCGCGAGCGCGAAGAGGCGGCGCGCCTGGCGGGCGCGGGGGGTGCGGGGGCGAACGCCGCGCGTGCCTCGCATCTGCGGGCCGCCGCCGAGCGCATCGCCGCCGTGCGCGCGCAGCGGGACTCGCTCGACAGGTACACGACACTAAACCAAGGTGATAGGGCATCGCTCGACAGGTATACGACACTAAACTAAGGTGGTAGGGCATCGCTCGACAGGTACACGAAACTAAACTAAGGTGGTAGGGCATCGCTCGACAGGCACACGAAACTAAATTAAGGTGGTAGGCCATCGCTCGACAGGTACACGAAACTAAACTAAGGTGGTAGGGCATTGCTCGACAGGTACACGAAACTAAACTAAGGTGGTAGGGCATTGCTCGACAGGTACACGAAACTAAACTAAGGTGGTAGGGCATCGCTGGACAGGTACACGAAACTAAACTAAGGTGGTAGGGCATCGCTCGACAGGTACACGAAACTAAACTAAGGTGGTAGGGCATCGCTCGACAGGCACACGAAACTAAATTAAGGTGGTAGGCCATCGCTCGACAGGTACACGAAACTAAACTAAGGTGGTAGGGCATTGCTCGACAGGTACACGAAACTAAACTAAGGTGGTAGGGCATTGCTCGACAGGTACACGAAACTAAACTAAGGTGGTAGGGCATCGCTGGACAGGTACACGAAACTAAACTAAGGTGGTAGGGCATCGCTCGACAGGTACACGAAACTAAACAAATGTGGTAGGGCATCGCTCGACAGGTACACGAAACTATGCTAAGGTGGTAGGGCATCGCTCGACAGGTACACGAAACTATGCTAAGGTGGTAGGGCATCGCTCGACAGGTACACGAAACTAAACTAAGGTGGTAGGGCATCGCTCGACAGGTACACGAAACTAAACTAAGGTGGTAGGGCATCGCTCGACAGGTACACGGAACTAAACTAAGGTGGTAGGGCATCGCTCGACAGGTACACGAAACGAAACCAAGGTGGTAGGGCATTGCTCGACAGGTACACGAAACGGAACCAAGGTGGTAGGGCATTGCTCGACAGGTACACGAAACTAAACTAAGGTGGTAGGGCATCGCTCGACAGGTACACGAAACTAAACTAAGGTGGTAGGGCATCGCTCGACAGGTACACGAAACTAAACTAAGGTGGTAGGGCATCGCTCCCCGGGGCATGACCCGTCCACCCATCAATCCACCCACTACAGTCGAAGTAGATACTTTTACATTAAAAATAATATATAATTGTATCGTGCCCATTTAATAGGTTGTCGAGGGTCAGGAACCAGATTCCGGTGTCGGTTTTGACACCGGACATGTCAAAAGTCAAAACAGTGTCAAAAGCAAGTTGGATGTCCTACAAACTTTTGACATTGTTCAACGATACCCAGTAATAGCGAAACTAAACCAAGGTGGTAGGGCGGACATATCACAGAAGGATATTTTCAGTTTAATTTCAGTTTAGTTTAATAATAAAAAATAACGGAATTAAATTCTAAATTTGACGGATATCACACTTTTTTTTTTATATATAGAATAGATCTACGCTTGGCCACCAACTCACCTGATGGTAAGCGAAGCTGTGGCCGAAGATGAAGCACGTTGATCTAGAAGAAATCTGTTCACTCTCGCCTTGAAAAGATCCAAGTTATATTTTTCAGGAAATATTATTATTTCAGTTATATTTTTCACACTTTCGCGGACACGTAAGTTATATTACATATTTAGCATTAATACATATCACATACCACTGTAAATGACGTACCAAAAATAATGAATGTTATTATGGTTAATAAAATATGAATATGACACAATTTAAGAAAAATATAAATATATTGTAGTATGTTTTTTTTAATATATGTAATCTTCCCCCAGGACGCGAGAGGCATTGGAAACAGAAAGAAAAAGAAAACTGCAAGAGGCGCGCGGCAAACGGAAGCCTACATTCGATAAGGTTTGTTTTTTTATATGTTCTTATTAACATAATTGTAGTTAATGCATCTGTCATATAACTCACACACGTGTTTTAATACCCTTTAGTATTAAAACAAGAGTGCGTGTTTATGAAACGAGCGCAGCGAGTTTCATAATAGTAACGAGTGTTTTAATACCCGTGTTATATGCAGTTGCATACACTATTTTATCTTCACTAATGCAATTAATAAAAAAAACAATCAACAACAAGAGTAAATTTTATGTATAACCGATTATGTATGTACATGAATGTTGGATAAATAAACTATTATTATTATTAATAGTTTTTGTCCCATATTTCCTCCGTAAGCCTGGGGGAGGCGGGCGGTGTATGTCGGGCTCGAGGGCCAGAAGAGCCGTCACTACCGACTACAACCTCACGGTGTCCCATCTCACGACGCGGGCAGGGATGCAGGACCGCACAGCGCAATGCCGCTGCTCTCCTCGCCCAGGCCGCTGTCCGAGCGGACCCACCTCGATTATGGTAGTCCGCTGGTTGGACTGTTATAGCGATATCTGTTTAGTGTTGTCCATCCAAAAAAAATAAGTAATACATGGAAATCATTTGCCGATCGTAATATAACAGCAATATGTTCAGCCTAACGATGTCTCCACTATCGGACGAGCAAGGAAACGCCAAGGCGGCATCGGCTTACGGTTGAGGTACCCAAGGCACGCACAAGCCGTTTTGCCTCCACCTTTGTTGTCCGAACCGCCAAACTTTGGAATTCCTTGCCGAATTCCCTGTTTCCCAATGTCTACAATCTAGCGATTTTCAAGGCGAGATTGAACCGGTTCTTTCTAGGCAAGCGCGATCCACCGTAGAACTCAATATCACTTATCATCAGGTGAATTGTGGTCAAGCAGAGAGACAGTGAAGAGACACCGATACAGAGTTGAAGTTCCAAACTTTCGTACAAAACGCTTTGCGTCGACCTTTATTGTGAGGACTGCGAAGCTTTGGAACTCACTACCTGAGTCTCTGTTTCCTGAGAGGTATCATCCGGGGGGCATCAAAAGTAGAGTGAATAGGTATCTTCTAGGTAAGCGTGCCACACCGTAGACTGCAGTACAGCTTAACATCAGGCTAGCTGTAGTCAAACGCTAACCTATCAAGGATAAAAAAAAAGCGCTGACCTATTCGGAGTAAAAAAAAAGACAACTAATGTCGGAGGAAGTAATGACGAAATGACAAAAAAGGGGGAGGGGGGCGCAAGTGTTTGCCCCTGTATGTGTAGGAAGGAGGGACGCAAGTGTTTGCCCCTGTATATGTAGGGGGGAGGGACGCAAGTGTTTGCCCCTGTATGTTTAGGGGGGAGGGAAGGGAAGGCAAGTGTTTGCCCCTGTGTGTGTTAAACAGGTTTGTAATGAACAGGAGGAGGAGTCGGGCGACACGCACATGGTGTCTCCTCACGACAGCCCGGGCGCCGCCTCGCTCAGCCGCTCCCACTCCTCGCCCAATATCGCTAAGGTACGTAAGGTAATGACTCCACTCCTTTATTCTTATTTATAAGATTTATTTAATAATATAGTCATAAAATATTTATTATTAAGCGAGTGTGGCTCGGTGGTAATAACGTCTGCTTTTCAATCAGACGGCCCCTGGTTCGATCCCGGCCATACACCAATGACTTGTTTTTCAAGTAATGTGTGGATTTGCACTCGCTTTACTCGGTGAAGGAAAACATCGTAAGGAAACCGGCACGTTGGGAGGACTGCAATATGCGAAGACGTGTGTCATTCGCCAACCCGCACTTGGCCAGCGTGATGGATTATGGCCTGTATCTCTCTCCTCGCGAGAGAAGGCCCCGAGTCCCAGCAGTGGGAACGTATAGCGGGCTGCTTTTGCTATGCTTATGCTAAAATATTTATTTACCACAGAAAAAAAGACTTAAACATTAGTGTAATTGCATATATGTACATGTTTATGAGTCTATGTTTGTATAATATTTAATACAACGCATAAAACTAAGAGGACTCTGTGAAACTTAAGCAAATCTTGCAAAAATGTCACTCTTTTTTTTTTTTAATTTCCAGTGTAAACTCCACGTAACGTCGCTCGATGTGACGACTCTAAAGCGTCGAAATCAATTGGCTGATACAATACGGATATCGAATAATGCTATACTGCAGTGCCTGTCCGGGGATCTATATAGCCATATATATAGGTTTTATATAATAATAAAGTAATAACTAAAGCTTACATTCAAGTTGGGATATACCAGAGCTTGTGTTAGTCGCTGTGAGTGCTCAATGAACCCCAACCTAGGCGTGAGCCTGTATCTTGGCTGTAATATTTAAGAAAGAAAGAAAGAAAGAAAGAACATTTATTTTGTGACACAAAGACAATAAAAAAAACATAATAAACAACAAAAAAAAAAACATTTAAGTGGCACAATACCGGCCTAAATAGATTTAGCATTTTACTTTATTGTATCTCTTTTGTTTTATTATGGGTTTTTTGCCTGAAAATAAATCATTATTATTATTATTATTATTCCCCCAGGTGTCTTCGGAAGAGGATGAGGCGCCCACTCCTTCGTTCGACCGCAGCACCAAGCCGCACCCGGTGCAAGCGATAGAGCTCCGCCGCGATAGAGACTTCCAGCCGGTCTGGGGGGAGGTGGTGAGTACATTGCTTCTTTTCATAGAAATCATAGAACTTTATTAACCTTATAACATTGCGTTATACTGGGCTCGTCAAAATTACATATTACATAATCAACAATCAATTAATGAATTAGTCGATATCTTAATATTATAATTAGTCGTACTATGTCATAATAATATAATTATTCGTACAATGTCTTCTTCTTCTTCTCCTTTACCATTTCCCACTAGGTGGGGTCGGCACAGCCTGTTTTTCTCTTCCACGCCACTCTATCAGCCGTCATCTCCACATTCACTCCCTTCTCATTCATATCCTCCTTCACACAATTCATCCACGTCTTCTTTGGTCTACCTCTCCTTCCGCTACTTCTTACAATCATATCCATACTTCTCCTAGTCACATGCATCTCCTCTCTACGCATTACATGTCCGTACCACGCTAACCGTCCACTCTTTACTTTCTCGTACAATGTCATAATGATAAAATAGAAAATAACAACACATTTACACATAACTCATGTCACTTTACAGTCCGTCATACTTAAATAGAGATTCTGAAAGAGGCAACCTCATATATTCATTTAAAGCATAAAAAGGGTTTTCCACAAAGAAGTTTTTCAATTTTCTTTTAAATGTGTGAAAAGGTAGGTCTGTCATACTTTGAGGCAGTTTGTTAAACATACATATTTTGTTGTAGATCCCTTGCTTTTGCACTTTAAGTAACCTATTGTTTGGTTTTCTTTCGTGACCTTTGTAAACTGTTATCGTAAGGCACATTATATACTAGCTGTTACTCGCGGCTCTGCCCGCGTATAGGTCATTTTATGTAACCTCTCCCTATATTTTTGTATTTTAAGCAAGTGTGACTATTTGTTCATGCAAATCTATACTAATATTATAAAGCTGAAGAGGTTGTTTGTTTGAACGCGCTAATATCAGGAACTATTGGTCGAAATGAAAAATATTTTTTGTGTTGAATAGACCATTTATCGAGGAAGTCTTTAGGCTATAGCATTACGCTGCGACTAATAGGAGCGGAGAAACAATGGAAAATGTGGAAAAAGCGGAGAAAATATAAATAAATATTCTTAAAAGTTGGAATGAGTCCAACAGTTTCAGCGGTCCGTGTAACACTCGCCCCTGAAGATGGTGCTCGGAAAGCACCGAAACTGTTGGACTCATTCCAACTTTTAATAGATAGATAGATTAACTCTTTGTTGGGCAAATTATTGGTACAAATTGTACAAGGTACAACAAATAAAAAGTAACAACATAAAAATATTTACAACGTGCCACAAACGGCGGCCTTATCGCTAACAGCGATCTCTTCCAGGCAACCTATGGATGGAAAGGAGTTGAAAGGACGAGAAAAAGAGGGGTTGCACAATAAAGAATAGTAATACTTATAATTATGATGGAGGACTTAAAATAAACAAGTAAATAATAATAAGTAAGTGTGACCGTTTTCTACGCGAAAATGACAAAAAAAAAGTACTTATAAATTAAAAATTTGATTACGTGTCGTGTTTTGTTATTTGATTGGAACGTGTTTTCTCTTTTTAAATGACATATACGAGTACCAACTCAACAATTAAGCCCTAACCAATTAGCATCAGTAGTTCCCCTAATCTTTGCATGTGTAGCCGCGTGACCGTACGGTCGGCTAACTACGGCTTCAGTTTACGATTGTTGTCCGTCTGTATAGCTGCTTACTACTCGTATATTGCTACCTGGGGGGATTTGCCGGACATGCCGGTTATTGTGACGTCGGTGTATAGTTTATGTAATTGTTGCGGAAATAAAGTCGTTTGGAAATAAGTTGGCTTAGTATCAGCGGTTAATTTGTTTTTTTTTTTTTTTTTATCATCCTAGCCAACGAGGTTATCAAATTTTAACTTGAAACCAGCGAACTAGAATAAATAGAATAGTAATTTGGCTGATAAAATTGTTCCACTGTCCACGCGTAAAATACCGCGGTAGGCGGGGCAAAACAGCTACCCTTGCGCCCGCGTGGCGACGACTGGCCAATCGCGTGCAAGCTTTGTGTGCGTGTTTCGTTGGGATAGCAGTATAATTGTGTGCGTAGGTGGATTCTTCCGTTTATTATAGTCCTTGTCTGCTTGAAAGAAATGCTTACTGCAGCGGCTCATCTTGTATTGTTACCGCTTTAATATACATAATCAACACCAAACTAAAAACTATAACGTATCACTAAAAACTATAACGTATCACTAAAAACTATAACGTATCACTAAATGGGCACCCGCGCTGATACATTATAGCTCTGTCCTTTGCTAGCACCCCGTCCCGCAACCGCAGAGGCGAACAGCGCTTATATGAGACATTGCTTACATCGGCCATCTAGTGGGATATTGATGCCTTTTTTTGTTGACGGGGAGGAAATCTTCCACAAGATACCTGGCCACAGTGGACGCAGCCAGGTTATGTGGGATTTGCTGCGCTGTGTGTGGCCCTTCTCTTTTGCTAACAGACCGGGGATATTGATGCCTGCTATGCGTGCCAACTAAGAATAGGATGGCGCTTGCTTCAACTTCACACGATAACTGTCAAAAAAGTACTGCTAGCGTATCAAAGAAAGCGTAAAAAGAATTATTTAAAAAAATGTTTTTATAAATATACTTTTACTTTCAATCCTACTCATTTATTTTGCCGTAAAATGTATAAGAAATAGCAAAACAGCGTACATTAAACATATAAACTGAATATAATTTGTTTACAATTTTTGATGCACACCATACACTTTGGTAATGACTTTTGCGCGTATTATTGAGCAAGATGGCGGTTTGACAGTCCTATTCTTAGTTGGCACGCATAGTACGTATATGTTTGGTCGCGTGTGTTGGAACGTGGTCATGTGTTGCCAAACTCGCGGTTTGGACGCGTAAGTGCGGGATTAGTGAGTACACACGCATGTGGTACACGCACGTTTTGTTTTAACACGCGGCTCGAACGTGGTACTTAACGTGCCTGCCTTTTCATGTACTTTAACCGAAAAATAATTAAATAGAACCGTGGCCCCACTGTCACACGTTTCCGCTATCAGCCAATCACAAAGCTCGTTTTGAATCGTGAAAATCGTTGTTCATTGTTATTTTTTTTTTGTATAAATGTAGCATTAAAAAATACATACAACCCTAAATTTTTACTTTTTTATCACCGACCTCATTTTTTTATGGCCGTTTTAGTAATACCTATAATATTTTTTATCCCGCTCGATAGCTGATCAATTATAGTGTTTTTAACTGTAAAAAAAATAAGTATTTCAAATAACATTAAAATGTAGAATTTTTTTTTTTTGTATGAGGTAAGTCGACGACCTCGTTGGCGTAAAGGTTACCATGCCGGACTGCTAATCAGAAGGTTCCGGGTTCGATTCCCGGCCCGGCCAACATCTTTGTGCTTAACTAAATTTGTTGGCTGTGGGTCTGGGTGTTAAATATGTATCTATACAAAATATGTACGTTTAATATGTAGTATATCAGTTGTGTTAGCTACCATAACACGTTATAACGTTAACAACTAGAAATGGTTCAGTATGGGGTTAACCAGCCGTGTGAGTAATTGTGTCGCCGAGCTGGGGCTAGTTTTGTGGCACGTAAATAATGTTTTTTTTTTATGTTTCTTGTGTATTGTTTTTCTTTGATTTTTGTTTAAATTTTTCTTTCCTTATTTCTTTCGAGAGCCGAAGCCGGTCGCAGAGTAATAAGTGTTGTTTGATGACGTCCGTTGATTAGTAGCGGGGGCGGTGCAAGGATTAGCATGCACTAGGATTCTCCGCCTTGACTGCGCGCGTCATGCATTACTTTACTATACGCACGTCATCATGAAGAACTATCTAGAATTTATATAACACTAGCTGACCCGGCAAACGTGGTTTTGCCTCACTTAGGGGCATGAAAAATAGATAGTGTAGCTTATATGACACGTTCGTAGATTTACACATAGCAGCGCCATCTATTGATTACTTACTCAACCCAGTCGAAAGGTATCCACATCTGTTAGAATCATTTGGAGTTAACAGATAATTGTGACTGTCAAATAATAACAGACAATAATTAGCAATAAATTAAAATTGCGACTATAATTTGAGATTTAAACTATCCTATCTCTCAAGTTGGATCGAACTGCACATGGTGTGCGAATTTTATTATAATCGGTTAAGTGGTTTAGGAGTCCATTGAGGACAAACATTGAGACACGAGATTTATATATATTAAGACTACTCAGAGATCTTGTAATTGGTTTTGATAGTGGGTGTGTGTGTTCCTTTGTCCTGAATATAATGTTTGTTTTAACTGATTCATGCAAAGAATAAACCCTGTAGCTCGGATAGCTCAGGTGATCTGACGCTATCATTGAAGCTAAGCAACGGTCGATGCGGACGGTGTTTGGATGGGTGACCATGCACAAGACCGTGTCGTTTTTAAAGTGGCATTTTCATCTACCATGGTCGGATGACACGTTAAATTGTAGGTCCCGGTTGTTAGTCTTAGAACAAGCAGTCGTTACGCCAAGTCAGATGCCTTCGGGCGGCTTGAAAACTCTCGACACCAGAAATTAGCTACTTAGATCATATGAAGAAGATACATCTTCTTGCTAAGAATATACAAATAAGAATAACTGGTCAAGTGCGAGTCCTTAACAGTGTCCTAAAAAAGAGCAAAAATATGTTTATTGTATGGATAATATTATTTTTATCTTTTTTTTTTTATTAAATTAATCGTCCTACTCCCCAGATTGATTTTTGGGGATCTTAGTCTACTTAATATAATTCTATCCTACTTAATATCATCTATCTTAGTATACTTTGACTTACTATTTACTTTATTTACAACCTATTTAGTGTTCTTAATATCATTCTAACCTAGTCTATTTTAACCTATTATTTACTTTATTTACATTACCTTACCAAAGTAGTTTTTATTCTTATTCTATGTTAGGCACTTCTAATATAAACTTAATTATATAGAAGTGTTATTATATTGATTACTTATTTCTATTTGCTACCTTACATATTATTTCTGTACTCTACATAGTATTTGTTGTCATAGCGGCATCGGAAATACAAACATGATTTGTGAAAATTTCAAGTTTCTAGCAACCACGGCTTATGAGACACAGACATGCAGATAGACAAGCAGACAGACAGACAGTCAGTGGAGGCTTAGTAGATAAGATCCCGTTATTACCTTTGAAGTACGGCACCCCAAAAAAACAATGCTAAAACTGCCTCATATGATTTACCTCACCTCCCCAATTTCCATAATTCGAAACTAAAATATACCGCCTGGCCATTAATCAGCTGTGCAATAAAAAGGCCGCAAGGCGTTTCGTATTAAAATAATAATCGTTTTCATTTGTAGGGGGGTAGTGTCCCCCTTAGCCCTCCCAGTTTGTACCGGGGAATAGGGTGTAATTTGAAGTTTCCTCGGTCTATACTTTAAAGACAGTACATTAGTTTCATTGATTTTTATTGAATAGAAAAAGAAACGTATTTTTGGGATGTGGTTTAAATATGCTGTTTGTTGGTTGTCAGAGAACTGCTTTAGAGAAATAGAAGTGTAATAGTTGAAAACGCGTTTATAGGCAATAATAAGGACAAAATCTTGTATTTTCTTTTTTTTCGTCATAAATTATAAACGGTAAAAAAATATTGAAACAATAGCTTAAAGACTGACTAAAGAACAACGCTTCGAATATTTATTCGTATTTTGGTACCAATCAGACTTATATAAATGTGAAGAAAAACTGGTTACAAAAATCTAAAACTAGATTGAATCTGGGCTAGCCTTAACTAGATCAAATTCGCTCTTCCTTCTGAAAGTTTTGACGTATTATAAATAAATAATGATTTATAACATTTTGTATATTGTTTATATTATGTATACGTACATTAGTAAGCGCTTTACTTTAAACTAAACCGATTTCGTTGTAATTGTTATTTAATTCCATAGTATGAAAACTAGATACAGTGTAAACTCTATACAACGATACTGAAGCGACTGTGCATTTTATGGCGTTTTAGAGAGTGGTTGTTAAATGGAGAGAATGTATACAAGCTAAACCAACTAAAGCCAATTGATTTCGACGCTTTAGAGTTTGTAGTTAAATCGAGAGACGTAAATACAATTTGAATACTTAAGTTTTTTTCGTAGGATCCAAAGTCAAATAGTTTCAAGGGTATACAATTTAATAATCCTTGTAAAATGGCAGTATTTTGCTAGGTCACCTAAAAAAGACTGTGCTTATCTGAGCGTACGATCTCGTCAGATCGCCTAATTCATCCGAGCTACAAGCGCTATGGTAGTAAGAAATAATAAAGCTCATGTACTGTTAGTCTCGCAGTATGTTGTATAGTGTTCGGTCGCGAAATGTCAAGGGCAGAGTAGAGGGCCGCGGCCGAGTGGACCGCACTCTTTGCCTGTGATCTACGACCGCTTATACATACATACATCCTATTACAGTGAAACCTGGTTAAGTGAGACATCAAGGGACCTGCAATGTCGTTTTACTTATAGAGGTATTCCACTTACCCAGTGTCTCAGATATACAGGTATAAATAAATATCTGTCTCATTTACAGAGGGTTCCATAGGTATGATTGTAAAGCGAAACTAAAACTGAAGGTAATTGAAGCTCAAAATTTGTACTTACGTACATGGAATTACGTGTGGAATTTGTGGGTAGAATAAGAATGAGTAAACAAACAATGTTATCTCAGTAACAGAGGTTTATGCATATAAAATTTACTCGTTGTCTCAGTTATAGAGGTAAAACTATGATGATAAATCGAAAGAACAAATCCCAGATATAGAGGTTTACCTCGTCCCACTAACAGAGGTAATTCAGTGCCAAAGTGTTGGGACCTCAGCATGAGTTCCAGTTATGGAGGTTTCTCACTTATCCAGGTCCCACTTAACCAAGTTTCACTGTACTAGGTATTTATAGGGTTAGGTAGTGGTATTTACAGGGTAAACAGTAAGTGATGCAAAACGCTTTCAATTGTGATGTTGCTAATTTCCGTACCTAAAAAGTAAAAACGGGACCCTTTTACTAAGACTCCGCTGTCTGTCTGTCTCCGGGCTATATCTCAGCTTTCAAGATATTACACTTTCTAAGATATAGCCTAGAGACTGACAGACAGGCAGACAGCGGAGTCTTAGTAATAGGATCCATCCGTCCGTCCGTAAGAGGTAAAAACACTTTTTAGGTACGGAACCCTAAAAAAGTAAAGAAAAAATTTTCATGAAATTGAAATGCTAAATGCATGTACTGTAATAAAATGGAGGCATTCATGGCAAAGCTGTAATAAAAAGGAGATTGTGTCCCAACACGGGGCTTGTCTAATATGTATGTATGTATCACAACTGTTTGTCTGTCTGGTCATTCACCTCGCCGCTGTACCGTATTCGTATTTGTAAGAAAACTCCGATTCTTATACCGAATAATGCAAATTTGAGTGAACATAATGACAAAAAGAACCTTTTTAGGGTTCCGTAGCGAAAAGGAAAAAGACGGGACCCTATTACTAAGCCTCCACTGTCTGTCTGTCTCCAGGCTGTATGTCAGAAACCGTAATAGCAAGTAAGCTGATTTTCACAATATATGTATTTCCCGTGTTGCTATAACAACAAATACTAAAAATGAAACATGACAATAAAATATTAAGGGATATGGGGACCATACTAAAAAAAACGTGTTTTTTTTCGTATTATTTACTATTCATCGGTAGCTGCTAGATAAATACATGTTTAATAGCTATCAAATTAAATTATAAAATTTAAATAAAGTAATAAAAAAGTTTGCTAGGCATTAGTAAAAGTGATTCATCTTATAATTGAGTTATTTATACTCGACTATAGCGCTGTTGTCTTACGCACAGATTATACTACTAGTATTTATGTACATACTTCACTAGTGCGATAGAACACGCATGACGCCTCGTGACTAATTCAACGTGGGTTGAATCGCCTTAGGAGAAGTTTAGGACTTTTTTTTATATTTTTACTAAATGAAGTGACAAATATCCTAGTTCTTGACAATAGTGTACATAAAAATAATTATTTTCTAATTTAAATGCATGAATGTTATACAACTTTTGACGACCTCGTTGGCGTAAAGGTTACCATGCCAGACTGCCAATCAGAAGGTTCCGGGTTCGATTCCCGGCGCGGCCAACATCTTTGTGCTGAATTAAATTTGTTGGCTGTTGGTCTGAGTGTTAAATATGTATCTATATAAAATGTGTATGTACCTATATATGTAGTATAACAGTTGTGTTAGCAACCATAATACGAACTAGAAATGGTTCAGTATGGGGTTGACCAGCTATGTGTGAAATGTGTCCTAATATAAAAAAAAATGTTAATGCCTTTGTTTAGCATGTTTCGTCAAGATTGATTCAAAATTACGGCCTCTACATACAGAAAAATAAAGGGAAATTTGGCTACTTGATTGTAGGGACGCTTTGCTCGCTAGACCGTGAAGTTTGTGATCAGCAGATTAATTTAAAAAAAATACAATTAGAGTCATGATAAAAAAGCAATTATATTCCTGGCAAACTTTTCTCCTGACATGTTTTAGGCAAACACAAAAACATACACACTCCTACACCCAAACATATAAATACAAATCATTTATTGATAACACCAAAGTTACAAGTCAAATAATATTATGATATCATTACAGAAGTATATGATAATTATGTATCAATATCAATTTTCAATTCTAATTCTAGTAATATAATACATGTGCATTTAATTACAAAGTATTTATGATATGAATCAAATGTAAATTTTCAATTCTAATTCAAGTAATATAATATCATTACAATAGTATATGATATGAATAAAATGTTAATTTTAAATTCCAAATAATCATTTACATAATAAAAAGTTAACATAACAAAACAACCAAACTGAATACCATACAAATCTTGAACAACCTGAAACCAATCCGTCTTGGTCGGTAAAAAAGTCCAAAACTACGTCTAAGAAACTAAAAGTCACCCTACGATCCCCTTACCACCCCCCACTATTGGCTTGTTACACCCTTCGACACGTGAACTACGACAGTCGAGCCCCAACCACGGTCGCGATAGGTCGTCTAACGCAGTCGGCTGTAAAGACTATTTTCCCACAGAAGCCTCCGAGAGTTTTCCGCAGTGTTTGTAAACAAAATAGCAAATGTTTGCCAGGGTGCTGTCGACCGTATTCATGTTGTACTTAGTGGTGCTCATAGTTCTAGTGTTTCCGCTCTCCAAGTATACCAAAATGAGGAGATATGAAATTTAGTCGAGTTGAAAAAAAAAGTTTGGACCTAGATTCGATTGGAATATCGCCTTTGAAGTATGGCTTGTTCGATTTGTGAGACATTTGCTTAGTGGAAAAGAAAAATTAAATGAAATTTTATTAAGAGACTGACGAATAAAATGTGTTTTTGTAATAGTGCAGTGATAAACACAGAAACAGTAACAAAAATGACTTTGTGACAAAAAAATATATGAAATTTGGAACGTAATTTTCAAAATTGTGAACAGTTATAATGATAATTGTAATTTTACACTGTATCTCCAAGACTGTAAAAATTGTGTTAATAGGATGACGTGAAAATAAATGAACTTCTCTAAAGATTATAATTGAACTATTTAAAAGCGTCGTCCAATCGCAATATATCGTTACTAAAGCTCGAAATATTTATAAACAAATTGACTGACTCTAAATACCTATCTTTTATATTGAAAATACTAAAAATTCCTTTGTGAAGAGAAGATAAATGAACTTGTACTTTTTTAAAAGTGTCGTCCAATCGCAGTACAAAATAGGTTTAGTTATACCATTATATTACCAAAACAAAATCGACATCCTTCAAGACTGTGGTGTGAAAATAAAGGAACTGTTCAACTATTTATACAAGCCAGATCTCGGTACTTCGAATAATTGATTCATTCGAAGCCAATCTCAGTAACTTGAAACCAACGAAATAGTTTTTCGGAATAGCAGCAAAGGATTCTCAGCCGGCTTTTCTAGAATCGTTCAGACTGGCTGTTAGGACCGCACGCTCGGGTGTAGCCCCTTACCTGGCCGCCAGGTCACGACGCAGACCCTCGGACGTCAAGATACTGAGGTTCGACAGCAAAGGATTCTCAGCCCGCTAATCTAGAATCGTTCAGACTGGCTGTTAGGACCGCGCGTTCGGGTGTAGCCCCTCTCCAGACCGCCAGGTCACGACGCAGACCCTCGGACGTCAAGATACTGAGGTTCGAGAGACGATGCGTCCCCCTGGACGCAGCCAACATGGTTCTCAAGGTCAAAGTCAGGCTCAAGTACTCGCAGAATCACATCGTATGGCTATTTCGACGGGTAAGTAATTTATTAAAAAGAATTAATGATTTATTAGCCATGTAAACTAGGATTCGCTATTGTTATTTTGGACTAGCAGATCGTCCCGGCTATACACGGGCTATAAATAATCTAAGTTGCAAAGAGAAACAAAATATAGCCTAAGTTACTCAAAGATAATGTAGCTTCCCAACGGTGAAATAATTTTTCAAATCGCAGTAGTTTTGGAGCCTATTTGCGTCAAACGAAAAATCACTTTTCCTCTTTTAATATTGGTATAGATGACATATAAAGTTAAAATTATGTATAACTAACTTAACTGGTGATGGTTTAGGTAGGAAAAAGAGGGGCACAGTTTTGATTTATAAACGCATTCTTGGTCTTTTCTAAAGAAAGATTATAATAACATTTTTAATATATGTATAGTTTGGTTTACCAAGCCATTTTTTTGAGAGGGAAAGATAAAGGATGCTTTCATAAATCGAATAATTCAAAACTATTCAAACCTGCCGTAGATAAATATGTAGGTTCGAAATTGAAAAAAATAAACATTATTATAGCGTGTTTTCATATCCACTTGTTATTGCCATCTCATCTGATGCGAAGTTTAGATGTGATCGTAGATGACCTTATAAGGAACGAAATTATAGCCCGGGCATACCTACACCAGTTTTCAGCAGCTTCACTCGGTACATTACTCCTTTTCTGAATTACGTACAGAACATCGCTTCCAAATATTGATAATATTGTCGATACATATATCGGGCTTTCGAATGAATTGTATAAATAAGGATATGAAAGAAAAGAGAGTGAATGTGGATATGGCAGCTGACAGAATCGTGTGGAAGAGGAAGACTGGCTGTGCTGACCCCACCTAGTGGGAAAAGGTAAAGAAGAAAATGACATACCTACCTCGGTTCTTTGGATTCTAAAACCCTAAAAGAATTACAAGTCTTGCGGATCAAACATTTTGTGTGGAAGCGGTGTGACTGAATTGAAAGAAGCTACTGAATTTTCACAATAATGATTGCCTGGCCGGCAGTGAAGAATCTTTAAGCTGCTAAATTTCTGATCAAAGCACAAATTCAAATTCAGTTTATTTAAATAAATGACACTTACAGATAAACCAAACATATCACTTAGACTAGTAGAAAATTAAACTAAAATAAATTACAATACTAAGAACTATTATTATGTCTAAGCTTAAATGCTATAAAGATTAAACGAACTATTTAAAATTATAAAAATAAAACAAAGAACAAATTCAGTGAAAACAAAAAACATATATAACAAATAATAGCATAATAAATACATTGAAAAAAAATAATAAACCTATTGAACATTCTCACAATAGTTTAGCGAGTGTACTTTAACACTGTTCGGCATAATAAAAAAGTGCGATTCTAACTTAACCATATTAATGACAAACAATATATCATATTTACTAAGACTAGCCAGACAAGATTTACGTACAGGTACTGAAATAGAATAAGATCGATAGAGTGCATGCATTATAATTATGGGTCAAGCTTAAGTCTTACGGCAAACGACACTGCCGACGGTCATGGTCCGACTTGGTATACCTAATACATAACTTTGCACTGCTAGCGATGCTTCTCGAAAACGTTTGTTTAGTAATTATTATAACAGTTACGACGTTAATTAGAATATAATTATATTAAAATAGACTTAAGCATTATTATATTTTTTACATATTTTTATGGGCTGAAGACAACAATTGTAATATAAACAAAGTGTAAACAAACTTGGTGAATAAATACTTTATGTTATATTTTA
The DNA here is from genome assembly GCA_035578125.1 of Mellilla xanthometata. Classification (NCBI taxonomy): domain Eukaryota; kingdom Metazoa; phylum Arthropoda; class Insecta; order Lepidoptera; family Geometridae; genus Mellilla; species Mellilla xanthometata. The sequence continues at coordinate 934,943 of JAPUBQ010000026.1, forward strand.
TTACTTTATAATATCGAAACGAAAATTATATGACGTATTTTACTGCATTCGAAAAACTTTATTATATTTAATATTTTAAAAAAAACTTAAATTTTCCATATAAGACATGTAATCTCTATTTAACTACACTGAAGAGACTCTCCATTTCATGGCGTTATAGAGAGTGGTCGTTAAATGGAGAGAATGTATCATTGTATGGAATACAAGCTAAGCCAACTAAAGCCAATTGATTTTGACGCTTTAGAGAGTTTGTCGTTAAATCGAGTGACTTTACATGGAGTTTGTACTATATATAATGCTTTTTGTGACGCAGGGCCGAGGTCTGACCGGTCTGAAGAACCTGGGCAATACGTGCTACATGAACTCCATCATCCAGTGCCTCAACAACACCGCCATACTCGTCGCCTACTTCTGCAACAAGCAGTACCTCGGGGACATTAACAGGTAATATATTGTTACGGGAAGCGGTTACGGGGATAGGAAAGAAAGACTTGTTCTAGGTTGGTACTTTTATTGACAGCCGAGTACTGTCACTATCATTTTACTTCACTACCTTTTCTTCTTCTTCCTTCTCTTCTTCTTCTTCTTCCTATTCTTCTTCTTCTTCCTCTTCCTCTTCTTCTTCATCTTCTTGTATTCCCTCCCAAACTAATACTGACTTCAAAACGAACACTGACTTCCAAACTAATACTGCTTCCAAAAACGAAATCTATACTATAAGACTCTTTGTCCTGACTCATTAATTCATTCATCTATGTATATGCAACGCAGGGCCCAAACGGCTGGTTCCTAGGGGTATGAAATTTGGAGGGTGTTTTTGTTTTAGTATGTAGACGCGTACTAAGAACGGAATAATGGAAATTCTACCCCTAAGAGGGTGAAAGGCGGTAAAAACATTTTGTAAGAAACTTCTTTGTTTTTGAGCTTCTAGCAATTAAATTTAGAATATGTATAGTTTATGTAAAATAATAATGGTATCATGTTTTTTGCCAGCGGTGCACTAAGGGTTTGTAATGGGGGTGAAAGTTTGTATAGAAAATTCTTTATTTATCAAGTTAAAGTCTTGAAAATTATTATGGTAGTAGATTATTTTTTTTTTTTATGATTATGGCTAAAATAAGTTTTAGACGTTAGGGGTGTGAAATTTGGAGGATGTATTTTTTCGACCTACACGTTTGGTTTTTACGTCTATTTATTCGTATTCGTTTGTAAGGTTGGTCGTATTTGTTTGTATACGCGCGTTAGCGTATTCGGCAATTTCCTTACTAAATGCAGTATTACGAAGACTATCAAAGTGAAGTGCCAGCATAAGCTAAAGACTGTGTCTGAAAAAAATATACTTTATATTTTAGTTTAAAGCTTTTTACATAATATGACCGTATAAACATAATTTATTTGTTGTAAAAACCTATATCTGCGCCTTTTATGCACAACAAAATAGGTTTAATATGTTATGTTTGAATTTGTGCATAATAAAGGATTTTCTGTCTTTCTTCTTTTTTTTCTTAAAGCTGGTGTGCCACTGGCAGCGAGGCAATGCCCAAGCTACCGACGGTAGAAGCTACAGGGACATGAAACGGACAATGCGCGCCGTGTCGACTGCCTTCTGTATCCGACCCCCTTGATCCATCCATCTCAAGCGAGAGCCTCGCGAGATGATGGCACATTTTTTATTATTAATTTATTAATTGTTGTGCTTGTCTGCCACCTATCTGCGGCCCTGTCATACGCGCGTCATGTCATATAGGGCGTCACCGCCAGTCACAACGGAATACCAGCGCCGGTAGCCACACGCCGCCGGCATTTGCTGAGTTGCGACAAACTTTGTTCATTTGTTTTTGTAGTATACAGAAAAAAGAAAAAATATATATTGTACAGGAAATTTAGGTTTACAACAACAGGTACTTGTACATTGGTACAAAGTATGGTTTGCTTAATGCATGTAAAGTAGCCAATAGCGCGCCTAATAATATGCGCTGCGCCTTCACACTAGGACTGCCTCAACTGTGGGGCAGCAGAGGCACAGGACTGCTCACTATTACTTGTAGGTACCTGATGTCTAAAAGAAGATATACAGTTTATGTATGATAGTCTATAGACGATAGCCTACATAGTCTGTGGCATATCTATGGGCGTGTGAAGGCCACTGTCGGTAGGACATTGGTAGGGCAGCCGAATACGGATTGCCAAGCTAGCAACACGTCTCCACAGAAATATCCAAGCAGTACAGTGTAACGTAGTGATTGATCTACATAGATTTGTGTAAAGTGTTGTAAGTGCACCCAGGCACGGGAGCATTTTACGGTTTTAATGTGTATTAGCTGACCCGGCAAACGTTGTTTTGCCTCACTTAGGGGTATGAAAAATAGATAGTATAGCTTATATGACACGTTCGTAGCTTTACCATAGCAGCGCCATCTATTGATTACTTACTCAACCCAGTCAAAAGGTATCGACATCTGTTAGAATCATTTGGAGTTAACAGATAATTGTGACTGTCAAATAATAACAGACAATAATTAGCAATAAATTAAAATTGCGACTCTCATTTGAGATTTAACCTATCCTCTCTGTCAAGTTGGATCGAACTGCACATGGTGTGCGAATTTTATTATAATCGGTTAAAAGGTTTAGGAGTCCATTGAAGACAAGCATTGTGATACGAGATTTGTATAATAAATCTTAATATATTATATTAAGATTTGTATGTATTTGTCCCAATTTAAAGTATGTTTATTTCTATTATTAAATAAAGTGTATATTGTTAGGTCGGCGGCGACGCGCGGCTGCGTGGCGGAGGAAGTAGCGGCGGTCATTCGAGCGCTGTGGACCGGCCAGTACCGGTTCATCGCCGCCAGGGACCTCCGGGTGAGATTAAATTTTGTTATAAATTAAGTAAGACTCTAATAAAAGAAAAGTACTATTTCTTTTTATCTTTTGAAAATTCCTTTACTGAAGATTATGTTCAGAACGATGGTAAGTGGGCCAAAACATTGACGGACTGGAGGCCTATGACAGGCAAAAGAAGCGTCGGTCGACCAATAACACGCTGGGTCGACGACATCCGGAACATCACAGGCAAGACATGGATGAGAGCAGCACAAAACCGAGATGACTGGCGTACAAGAAGAGAGGCCTATGCTCAGCAGTGGGCGTCTACGGGCTGATAATGATGATGATGATGAATGAAAATTATGTTACCGAGAAACTTTTGAAAACAGTACAGAAAAACGCTTTGCCTATTGTATTCGGTGCTGCTGATTACACGAAATAAGGCATGTTTATTTATAATAAACAGGCATCATCATCATCACCAATTAAGAAAAATAGTACATTCGAGCTAATGTTTTATTCAAGAGTCTCTAGACCTTAATTAAATACATCAGTTAATCATACCATAATCTATTATATTGATCTATGCAGGTTAAAGGCGCCCTCTCTTTTATGTCAGTGGCCTGATCTTGTGATCCTCGGCTCCTTCCCTCAATGAAATAGTGGGCCACCTACAAGACGCTTGCTACTCTATGGAAAACATTTTGTTATTGTTTTGATACAAATAAGAAAATTTCTTAATTTAAACGAATAAAGAAATGGTATGGGGTTAACCAGTCGTGTGTGTAATGTGTCCTAATATATTTAAAAAAAAAGCATTATCTGTTATTTATTGTCCACGTGGTTCCAGGCGGAGGTGGGCAAGCACCAGCGCACGTTCCGCGGCTGCGAGCAGCAGGACTCGCACGAGTTCCTCACCATCCTCATGGACTGGCTGCACCAGGAGCTGCAGGTGCCCGCGCCTGTCCCCGCCGACAAGGTAACCAGGGTATATACAGCGGTGCACACACGAAAAGTTGTCACGTTCCGCCTAAAACTGACCGTGCTAGCGAGAGAGGAACGGGGCATCGCATTTTGGGTTCCGTACCTAAAAGAAAGAAACGAAACCCGGTTACTGAGTCTCCGTTGTCCATCTGTCTGTCATTAGGCTGTATCTCAGAAACCGATTCGACAGCTGAAATTTTAAAAAAATACTATGTATAAAAATATTCTGGGAAAATACAATAAACGAGTTCTAATGGTACAAACGGTACGGACCCCTCATGCACGAGCCCAACTCGTACATGCTCATTATTTTGACTTTATAACATCATCGATGCAAGCACAAAAAATAGTCACGTCCCGTTTAAACTGACCGTGCAAGCGAGCAAGATATATAGAGCACTAGCTGACCCGGCAAACGTTGTTTTGCCTTAAAAATATATAGTAGAAGATTCTCAGACCTACTGAATACGCATATGAAATTTGGTAAAAATCGATCAAGCCGTTTCGGAGGAGTACGGTAACTAACATTGTGTCATGGAAATTTTATAATTCTTTATTGGACACATAAATAAAAAAGCCACAGTAAAAGACAATTAACTTAAAATTAGTGGACCACAATTGGCGGCCTTATCGCTTAAAGCGATCTCTTCCAGGCAACCTTTGGATGGAAAGGAATTTATAAACGACTAAAGAAGGACGTAGTGTACAATAAAGAATAATAAAAAACATACATATAATATTAATAATCTTATCTTAATTTATATAAATCTCGTATCACAATGTTTGTTCTCAATGGACTCCTAAACCACTTAACCGATTATAATAAAATTCGCACACCATGTGCAGTTCGATCCAACTTGAGAGATAGGATAGTTTAAATCTCAAATTATAGTCGCAATTTTAATTTATTGCTAATATAATTTGTTATAATTAACTGTAAGTAACCTATCTACCTATATAGTAATTGAATTATCAATGAAGTAATTCGTAAAAATGAAGTATCTTTTTGTACGTGTAACTCCTAACCAAAAAGAAACCTGGCAATAACTAACCTTAGGCCTATATTACTTAAAGTAGGCGACCATACGTTTTTATCAAATCGCTAGCGCCTTGAAAATTCGCAAAACGGACACAACCGTCAACGATGTCTGCCCTCACGCGTCTGCCCGCGTTCGGGTCGCGCACTCAGCGATGAGCCACTTCCACCTACCCCGCTCCCCCCGCCGAAATTGCTATGACTCTGCATTTTAAATCTGTGATATCTTCGAAAATATTTATTTAATTTACATGCTGTAAAAAGCCATATTGATCTTTATTAAATGCACAATGTATTTAAGATACTTCATTGGATAAGGATTAATACTGTATTGCTTAAAATCGCTTCGTAAATAAGGCATTATTTCTCGTACAAAGTAAAGGATAAAAAATGGTTATTGTGGGTTATTCCTAAGAGATAAACATATACCATCACGGACTTTTTTGTAGACCTTTTTAATCTGTACAATACTGTAGTAAATTGTTTTGATCTATCTTGTAGGATTCAGTCAGCGTTTGCAATGTAAGCGCAAAAAATGAGTTTTTTTTTACGACCTCACATTAAAAACCTCAAAAGTTGTAGCCTATGTGTTATTCTGATGTAAAAGCTATAGCCTATGTGTTATTCTGATGTATAAGCTATATTGTGGTAAAGTTTCATTCAAATCCATTCAGTAGTTTTTACGTGAAAGAGTAACAAACATCCATACATCCATACATCCATACATACAAACTTTCGCTTTTATAATAGTATTAGGAAGGTGGGTTTTAAAAAAGTTTGGCGACGCATCTATCTCTTTTCAAGTCCATCAGCCGACGTGTCGTGAGTAGAAGAAAGATCTCGTAGCGCCTGAAGCTCTGCTTACTATGGTGATCTGACGGATCATCGAGGTTACGCAACGGTCATTGGATGGCACCCCACCATTTACTAACCTGTTTCAAAAAGTATTTTTTATAGACGAAGGTATATTTTCTACACAATAAGACTCCATACAATTTTAATCTAAATTTCTCTCTCTTTAATTTTTGTTTTAAACTGAAATTGGATGTCATCATCATCATCATCAGTCTGTATCTTCACACTGCTGGGTATAAGCCACCTCTCTAACCCGCCTCTACCAGCTCCAGAGTGCCTTAGAATGTCATCTGACCATCGTGCTGGTGGTCTGCCTCTCTATCGTTGTCCTTTCCTCGCATACCAAGTTCTGAAGATGGATGTATTTTTTTTTAATTCCTCTTGTTGTATCTAAAGCTTGTCTGCAACCATATCTCTGTGTCCAGGACAGTCTCCCGCCGCCGGAGAAAGCGTGGCTGGAGTACACCGGCGCCAAGGAGAGCTTCATCCTGCGGCTGTTCTACGGACAGATGCGGTCGAGCGTGCGCTGCACCGTCTGCTCCAAGACCAGCCTCACGTACGAGCCCTTCTCCAACCTGTCGCTGGAGCTGCCAGCCAACGCGCAGCGCTGCACGCTCAGCGTGAGTACTAGCTGTTTAAGAGTATATGGGACTAAAGTTGGCCAGACATAGGCAGATGTAACCAAAATATATACAGAAGTAAGCACATGTAAAATAAACGTGTATAGAAGGAGACAAATGTAAACCTAACTGTGTACTGAAGTAGCCAAATGTAACCTAACTTGTACAGAAGTGTCTAAATGTAACCTAACCATATACAGAAGTAGCCAATGTAATCTAACCATATACAGAAGTAGCTAAATGTAACCTAACCATATACAGAAGTAGCCAATGTAACCTAACCATATACAGAAGTAGCTAAATGTAACCCTAACCATAAACAAAAGTTGCCAAATACAACCTAAATCTTTACAGAAGTAACTAAATCTCGCCCAAATATATGTGTATGTTCCAAAAATATTGAGAACTAACCAAGTAAATCAAATCTAGGACTTTATTTATTATATAAATAAAAAAAATAAAAAAAAAATTCTAGGAATTAGGTAAACTTATACGATCTTGGGCGGCTTGTAATCTCGACATTTAATAATAATAACGTCTCTTTATTGCAGACACTTATGATCCATAGTTACACATATAAATGTCATAAAATAAAATAGTAAAAAACACATTCAATATTTAGGTAGCAATTGCTAACCATCGTTTATAGGTTGCAGACAGCAGCCGCCGGTCAGCTAAACTTCTAATAGTCTAAGATACGATAAACAACGACCTTCACCGATCTGTTTAATGGATAAAAATTATTCGATAGGTAATTTTGTTTATTAAAAATGATAAAAAACATGGGTTGCCTGATAAAATCTTGGCCAGGCTATAATTAATTAAAAATTGAAAAATCATTTTTTTTTTTAAATTTCAAAAAAATTTAACACTATCGGAAAGTTCACAGCCTATAGAATATGCAAACGGAGGGTTGCCTATTAATTTCCTGGCATAACGTTTGGGTTGCCAGGTGTAAACCGGTATTTCGCTCGTTGTTATTTTCACCTATTTGTTTAATCTATTAACCAAACATAAAAATAAGCGCTGTTTTATTGTGAATACGATGATATAGGGTTGCCCGTAATAAGTCTGTCCTGAATGACGGTTGCCGAATTTTAAAAAGTTAAATTTTAATGCGACTGGGGACGTACAACAAAGAGGTCCGAGTCTAGTATCTCGTGCGGTAGACAAAGACAGGGTTATAGGTAGCTGCGCGCGGCGTGGCTGTAGGAAATGACAAAGAGCGCATGCTACTAGTTCATGCAATGGAAAAAGATAGCGATGAACTTGTATACAGCAATATTTTGGAGCAACTAATATTTCTATACATATACATATATAAAGTTTAAGTACAAACGTACTGTGAAATATACAATAATTTGCAAGCTGATTAATATTAGATTAATATTAATATAATAAATTGTAAAAATTAAATATATACTTAATTATAAAAGCGGCATTACAGTATATTTATGTTGTTCTAAATTGATATCAGAAAGTAACGTATAGTTACTGGAAATATTCATCTTTTTTTTAGAAAGTAAATAATAATGGACTAAGGTAATTGTCGAAAATTCCAAATAATGAAATAAAAAAGCCAATACTAAGAATAATTTATTTATAAAAAAAAAATTATTTTAAACTATACAATCAATAAATTTCCCGACCGCTTTAAAAAATGCCATCTCCATATGAAACGCTCCTAAATTTATAAAAAAATTATCAAATTTTGGTTTTTCTCTATTTTTGATTTGCATAGCCATTTTGGCTATAGCTAAATCATATGTCACTATTATTTGCTCCTGTTGACATTTTTCGGCTATTTCATTTGCTATGACAAGTGTTTCATTTACTACTGCGTAAGATGTTGGAGAAGAATTTATCGGAGGCAAATAAAGACTTCAGACTTCCAGCGTGTTAGTAAACGAATCTAAGGTAAGCATTTGCAAAGTTGTCTTTGGTTATGAATAATACGGTTGAATCGGTCGTGAAATTTCATTGAAACGTCTTTTTTTTCGTAATGGTCCTTGTTCATTCTCACTAACACTAAGTTACGATGAACTCGTAGCTTCAATATTATCAAAATGATCACCACTGGGAAATTGATAGATTATACCAACTGTGTCGTGCATCGTGTCTTTACCGGATGTGGTGTCAACGAAACGATCAAATTTATCAAACGCAACGTGAGTACTAAGTCCATTTACTGCACTGATGCCACTTGGTATTGCGGCGTTTTTTTTGACTGATGTATAAGTCATTTCGGTTTCTAGTTCCTCTGCTAAATTGTATCCAATTGTATGACCATATCTGTTAAGCATTGTTATAATTTGACGCGAGTTGGTTAGAGACTTGATAGCTAATCCAAGAGTTATTTTTTTTTAAATCGAATTTGGCGGAAGTATAGACTCGGACCTCTTTGTTGTACGTCCCCAGTCGCATTAAAATTTAACTTTTTAAAATTCGGCAACCGTCATTCAGGACAGACTTATTACGGGCAACCCTATATCATCGTATTCACAATAAAACAGCGCTTATTTTTATGTTTAGTTAATAGATTAAACAAATAGGTGAAAATAACTACGAGCGAAATACCGGTTTACACCTGGCAACCCAAACGTTATGCCAGGAAAATAATAGGCAACCCTCCGTTTGCATATTCTATAGGCTGTGAACTTTCCGATAGTGTTAAATTTTTTTGTTAAACACAATGGTGAAATTTTAAAAAAAAATTGATTTTTCAATTTTTAATTAATTATAGCCTGGCCAAGATTTTATCAGGCAACCCATGTTTTTTATCATTTTTAATAAACGAAATTACCTATCGAATAATTTTTATCCATTAAACAGATCGGTGAAGGTCGTTGTTTATCGTATCTTCTACTATAATAATCGTATTTTACACGTGTCAATTTTAGACATAAATGACGCAATGCGTTTTCTCTGTATGGCGTTAAAAGAGTCTACTCGCGATTCAGTAAACATTTCGGAGGCACTACAATACCATTTCAGGCCCATCAGGTGCCTGAAAATGTTATTGTAGGCAACTCTTATCGTACTGTGCGACCTCACGGTGTAATCAGTCCAGAGTTGACACGTGTAAAACGATTGGCAATATGCCCTGAATAAAGTAAGCTTAACTTAAGCTTAATTTGATAATGACGACCTCGTTAGCGTAAAGGTTACCATGCCGGTCTGCTAATCAGAAGGTTCCGGGTTCGATTCCCGGCCCGGTCAACATCTTTGTGCTTAACTAAATTTGTTGGCTGTGGGTCTGGGTGTTAAATATGTATTTATATATAATATTTATGTATGTATATGTAGTATATCAGTTGTGTTAGCAACCACAATACGAGCTAGAAATAGTTCAGTGTGGGGCTAACCAGCCGTGTGTGAAATGTGTCCTAATGTGTCCTAATATTCATTATAAAATAAAAAAAAAACATAAAATCTAGGAATTAGGTAAACTTATAGGATCTTGGGCGGCTTGTAATCTCGACATTTGAGTGCCAGCTAAGTAAGCTCGCAACTCAATGGATCCGTGTCCCCAGGACTGCCTGAAGCTGTACCTGCACGGGGAGACGGTGGCGGGGTGGCAGTGCCCGGCGTGCCGCGCGCCGCGCGACGCGCTCAAGAAGCTCGACATCTCGCGGCTGCCGCCCGTGCTGGTCGTGCACTTCAAGCGCTTCTACCTGCACCCGGAGGACTATTCCTGCAACGCGTTCAGGTACACCACATACAAACACACAAACTTTCGCATTCATTATATTAGCCACTTGTGTGTTGAAACACCGGCTCCCGGTATAAACACATTTTCGCCGCAACTGTTAACATGCCGGGAGCCGGTGTGGGTAAGACTAAAACTTGGACTTTTTTCAACTGATAATACAATATGGGCTAATGGTGGCGATTCAGCGGCACACACGACTAAACTAAATTTAAAGAAGCCCCGGCTCTTTTCATCTCTTAGGTGGCCAGAAAGAGACGGCACGTTCTGAACCACACACAAAACAACTAAAATCACGTCAAATATGAAAAATGTAAGCGATTTTAGAGCGCACCTAATTGTATCAGCTCTAAATCTGACGTGTTTGACGTGATTATAGATGTTTTGTCTATGGTTCATATCGTACCATCTCTTTTTGGTCATTTATGACGAAAAGAGACAGAGCTACTTTAAATTTAGTTTAATCGTGTGTGCCGCTGAATCGCCACCGATGTCATTCAACATACGAACGGTTAGTAGGAAACATAACACTTCTGTCACTAGAAAATAATAGAATATGTCGCAACCGTAGTTGCGTTTTGCATCAGAAATGGTTCTTCGGCGTGCTTATAGCGGGCGAGGAGAATGAAATATCGCTCGTACAATTAAATCAGGCTTTTATTGGAGTCTACATACAGTAATTATTCCAATTTGAATTTAAGTCTCGATATAATTAATCGGTGGACAAGGCGTTCCGCTTATAGTGAACGCTGCGACAGCCAAACGTAAAAAGGTCCCTCTCAACCCAGAGCTCCGCATCTTTATACGTCCGCGCCCTCACTAGCGCCTCTACCGGATTCTATCCGAACACTTATTCTCACAGCTGGTTGGCCGTTTGACTCACGCGTCAACCGACCAACGACCAATCAGCGAGCAGCGCTCACTACAAGAGTTACACCAGAGGTAGCGCCACTTCCACCTCAACGCAACTAGATGGCGCCTAACTAAATAATATTATGAACTAAAAACTAAGCGCCGTCAAATATATTTTTGTGCACCCCCAGAAAGAAGCAGACGTACATAGACTTCCCCCTGGAGGCGCTGGACATGCGGCAGTTCTCGGTGCAGGCGGGCGCCGGCACGCAGTACGAGCTGTACGCCGTCTCCAACCACTACGGCTCCATGGAGGGCGGGCACTACACCGCCTACTGCAAGAGCAGTGTTTACGGCAAGTCAGTATACACTACTCTAAAACATTCTCTTCAAATCGAATCAAATGTTTTATTTTGCAAAGTATAATAAAGATAAAGATAGGAAGGGGGCGGCCTAAGAAAGTATGGATGGATTGTGTGAATGACGATATGACCAGGAAGGGTGTGAATACAGAGATGACGAATGACAGAGATGTTTGGAAAAAGCGTACATACTGTACCGACCCCACATGAAGTGGGATAAGGTAAAGAAGAAGAAGAAGAAGAAATAAAGATAAAGATAAATTTATTTGTAAAGTTAAAAATAGTGTACGTACAAAGTTCTTACGTCTACATGATACCTTAAAGATTAACTAGTACGCTGTAGGGAGCACTACGCCCTGCTATAGGACTGCCAGGAGCCTGTATCACAGGGCCGTAGGAATTGCCGCTTCGAACCAGAATACACACATACACTTTATTATTTACCTATATGAGGGAAATATGTCTATTTAAACTAATAACTTAAACTAGTACTACTCACATTTTATACATTATCAAAACTTCGTAAAAGAACAAAAATATAAACGAAATACAATGACATAATCATTCATAGAACAAGGAACAGCTTTTTTACATATTGGCGTTGGCATTTTGTTTTACCAGTATCGTAAACTGTATATTCCTTACTTATTACAAATTAACATTAACATTTCATGGTTATATGTATATTTTACAATGTATATATAAATGGAGAGATAGATATTTTGCAAAGTATAGGTCGAAAGGTGTTACATAGGTATTAAAATTTAATGTACTCTATACTATATTATTATTATTATATTATATTATTAGGACTCATTTCACACACGGCTGGTTAACCCCACACTGAACCATTTTTAGTTCGTGATATGGTAGCTAACACAACTGATATACTACATATACATACATAAATATTTAACACCTAGACCCACAGCCAACAAATTTAGTTAAGCACAAAGATGTTGACCGGGCCGGGAATCGAACCCGGAACCGTCTGATTAGCAGTCCGGCATGGTAACCTTTACGCTAACGAGGTCGTCGAAATTATTAATCACAAACAGAATATATACTTGACGGCGCGTTTGATTCGAAGAGTGGGCAAGTTGGTTACGATGTCAGTGTCAGTTGTCACAATGATATCAGTGTCAGTTGTCATTGAATTGTGACTAACGTCGGAGGTCTGCTCTGACGCAACAGCCAGCGCTAGCGCGGAGCGTGGAGCGATCGCGGTAGCGCTACGTGTTGGCTGGAGTGTCGGACTAAATAGTGAAATTAATTATCGGACTACCCACCTACGATTGTATTTTTGTGATCCGAGTGTAATATACTGTCAATCAATTCAAGTACAACGTTTAATTCTCCACGCCGAATACCCATGCTAAGCATGGTAGTTTTATCATGGATGACGAGGAAGAACGCTCTGCCGTTCCGTCATACTACAACGCCCTCTGGCGATGAGGCTAGGTACTTATTGAATGCACTTCGTACTTATTAACTCTACTTTAGTAATAATATCAGCTAATATGATGAATTTTCCAATATTAACTTTTGATTGTAATGACAACCAAATTCACTCGAGTTTTCTCATTAATTCCAGATGGTACAAATTCGACGATCACGTCGTATCGGAGATTTCATCGAGCGAGGTGAAGTCTAGCGCCGCCTACATCCTCTTCTACACAGCGTGCGGCACGAGGCTCTCGTGATGCTAGTCGCTTACCAGCGGACGAGCGAGTGCGCTCAACTTCACGCGCGCTACTTGCTCGCCTTGATACACACACGGAAGCTTGTCGCAACATTCACAGCTCTAGACTAGAGAATAATAGAGCAAGATTGTTAAGTTACAAGCAAAGCTGTTGAAGGAATATGGTACATTATTAAAAAAAAACTTGACTACGTTATCCCAAAAAACAATGATTTTAGTATCGGAAAAATTCACAGTTCCTAAGCGAAAATAGACAGATGATGTACGCCGTCATATGTTAAAGTGTAGTTCTCAATAAATACGTTTTACATTTATTTTAGAAGTTATGGCGCTTGAGATAGCGTTCAATGTCCCGTGGCATTATAGCTCAACGCGCATGCGCATTAATGTCAACGCGCATGCGCATTAATGTCAACGCGCATGCGCACTAATGTCAACGCGTATGCGGTCGGTCTGTCAATATTTTGATGCGCTCAAACAAATATTATTGAAATTAAAATAGAAATACTCACTTCGGATTAATAGCGTATTTATTTTCCACACACGGCTGGTAGCCCCATACAAAACCTTTTCTTATTTGTATTATGGTTGCTTAAACACACTGATATACATAAATACTTTAAATCGAGACATATCACCCATACTGACGGACAACAAATTTATGTTGCAACCGTGGGTCGGATGACACGTTAAATTGTAGGTTCCAGCTGTTAGTCTTAGTACAAGGAGTCGTTTAGCCAAGTCAAAAGCAGCTTGAAAAACTCTCGTCACCAGAGATTGGCCACTAAGCTAATACGAATAAGAAGATTTTGAACCACCACATTTCGAGGTGGACCTCATAGTTTACACAGAACGAAGTGATAACGTATTTGGGTTTGTAGTTGTGAAGCATGACAAATGTGAGCAGGACAAAATGCTACAGCCGTCTTCACTGTTCCCTCATTCTCTTACTTTGTCTTACAAAGCATTTTGTAACCCAAGTTAGAGGGAGACACTTACTCACACTGCTTCACAGCTCCAACTCGGGGGAAGTGGGACAAAACATATTACTGAGGTGATGGGACAATTCATTCGTGTAAAGGGACATTTGAAATGCTTCATGTATGAGTAAATCAACGATGAAAGACCAACTTCATTTTAAAACGAGTCTTAAAATAGATTTAAATAAAGTTGATTTTTACATCGGCAGAGCTCCAGTATATAAGTCTTACAGATGTTAAAGACAGCTAGATAAAACTTAATGTTTGTTGTGATTATTATTACTATTAAACTTGTTTAACACATGATATTTGAATATCGATCTCTATACCACGGCAGGGGAAATATATATAAAATATATGAAAATAGGATAAACATAAACCAATAGAACAAAAACAACAATTTGGATTCAGTTGAACTGAAAAAATATTTATTGGACTTTTTATAGTCTGAAATTTAACATGTTATATGTTATATTTTGTTTCTCTTTGCTACTCAGATTATTTTAGAGTCCGCGCGAAGCCGGGACGGGATGCTAGTTATGTAATATGTATGTATACACAATTACACATATGTAGATGTATGAATAAGAATTGTACCATAAAAGCTAAAAAAAACTTTCTTCACTAGATGTTAGTGTTAATTTATTAAAACATGCATGTGTGAGTGTATAACTTGTGTCAATAAAGGAGACATTTGAAAGTTAATGTCCTCTTGCACGGCTATATGAGTGTGGAGGAAGTGAAGTTACATATGTGTCCATTTTTTTTTCAAAATCCATACGGTTTATTTTTGAAGTTAATGCATAATATTATTTGGTTTTACTAAATTAAATTAATAACAATATTAAAAATTATATGAAAAAAAACTACACAATAATTAAATATTAAAAAACCTTACAAAAAGTAAATTCAACCAATGTCAGTGTCAGCGGGTAAGGTGCCTAAAATACTTGCGGCATTACCTCGCTGGATCGCCAAGCTTAAACGTCGACCGAGGTAAGCGCCAGCTCTTGGGTCATTTGTTGTTTTGATCATTTTTGTTCATCATGTGTCAATGTTTCCTTTACTGAATCAAGTTGTATGATATAACTGTATTGAATGAAAGACTGAATATGTTTGGATAGTTTGATGGTTAAAGCTCTAAGTATAATTATGGTTAGAAATGTAATCATATTTAGTTGTTTAATGAGTGAGCGACCGCAGTCCCTGCGCTAACTGGCCAATTTTGCTTTCGTATGCCTGTCTGTCTGTATGTTGGATCTCGCGTAGTGGCTGTCATTTCGAATCAATCTTGACGCAACTTGATACAAGAGGAATTATTACTCAATAGATTTTTAAGTAGCCGTATTTCTATAAAAGGAGGAAAATTGCTTCAACACCATTTACTAGGCTTTTTTGATTATTTGGCAGAGGGATGAAACACCAGATAAAGATATTGTTTTATAAATAAAATGGGTCAATAGTTGAGATATAAAAGGTTATAAAGTTTCAGTACAAAGTATGTTCCAGGAGACAGTATCTATGGGGCTTATGGCACCCCCAGTCTGAAAAAAAACATTCGCCATGGATGCCACTGACAATAGTTCAGTTCTGTTCACTGACAATAAGAATGATCTTGGGCTCAACTGATACAATAATAGGATTCTCAATCAATAGGCAGTCAAGAGGTCCGGCTTCTTAAATATCACTTATTATATAACTGTGGTTAGTAAAACCGTTCTTCAAAACAAAGCAATTTTTCAATTAAATGATCATTGAATCCGCATATTTGTCCCCAAAATCGTTTGTGCGTTCTATTTTCCATAGTTACAGAATAATCAGTGAACTATAATAAATACAATAGTAACTTGGCCGATAAAATGGTTTCACCGTCCACACGCAAAATACCGCAGTGGGCGGAGCAAAACAGCTACCCGCGCGGCTAGTGTCCGTGCCGGACCTTGATACGACCAATCGCGTGCGAGCTTTGTGTGTGTGTGTTTCGTTGGGATAGCAGTATAATTGTGTGCGTAGATGGATTCAAATTCTAAGCGGCAATTGTATGGAGTTACTCTTCCGTTTATTGTAGTACGCTGAGAATAAGTAATGTGAGAAGTGATCTGACCGCCATTGAAAATTGTAATTTTTTTATCAGTTGAGACTAAGATCGTTCTTTTTGTCAGTGGCATCAATTGCGAATGCCTTTATTTTTCTAACTCGGGCTGTGTTTGGAGAATTATTAGTAATAGTATAAATCAGTAGTTATGACAGTGCCTGGCAACAATATGGCATATAAGGGTCACCAGAGAAAGTTATACGTTAAGTAGAGGAAATTGTCTTACAAATAATTTTAAACAAAGAAAACCAGCATTTTATCCTTGCTAGGTTTGCGTTTGACTACAGCTTGCCTGATGTTAAGCTGCGCTGTAGTCTACGATGTGGCACGCTTACCTAGAAGATACTTATAAACTCTACTTTTGAAGACCCCCGGATGGTACCTGAGAATTTTATAAATTTATACTGCTAAAGTGTGAGAATTTCTTTCTAGATGTATTAGTTTCATCTGGTTACCCTTATGGTTTGTTTAGGTAGTTTTATAGTCCAGAAATACAATTAAATAACTTCCATACATATTATATTTCATAAATGTATTTTGTAATAGTAATTTTCCTGTGCCATTTTATCTTGTTGGGTGCTGTGTCGATGTATAACTTAGCTACAGAAAAAATAAGTACTTATATAATGTTTCGCAAATTATACAAAAGTATTGTTACAAACCGTTTCAAATGCTATGCGACTCGAACCGTGACGTGACGTATTTAGTAAAATTTGTAACAAATACGCTAAAATATAATTTATGTTGAATCAATCATTATATTATATTAATAATAATAAAATAATAATAAAATATTTATTTACCACTGAAAAAACTTAATAATTAGTGTTGCATATTATACATGTTTGCTTATGAGTCTATATTTTAATAATTTTAGTACAATGTATAAAAACTAAGGGGACTCTGTAAAACATACGCAACTCTTGCAAAAAGAAATGTCACTCTTTTTTATATTTCTAATACTAGGTATACAGACCCTGCACTAAGTAAACTACTTGTATTGGAGGGTCTGTGTTCCCTCAATGGCACCAAGTGTATGCGTGAGTGTGTGAGAGTGCGTGCGTGTATGTGTGTGTGTGTGTGGGAGTGTGAGTGTGAGTGTGAGTGTGTGTGTATGTGTGTGTGTGTGTGTGTGTGTGTGTGTGGTGTGTGGTGTGTATGTGTGTTCGTGTGTGGTGTATATGTGCGTGTGGTGTGAGTATGTGTGTGTGTCTAGGTATATGGTGGCAGGTTTGAATACCGACAGGCCACAATACTCACCATTGTGTGTGCTTGTATATGTGTGTCTTGTGTAACTATTTGTCTACCTTTATCTTTATTTCTATTAATTCTTCTGTACTATTATAATCAAGATTTAATAACCAACTCAAAACTGCACCTTTTGCCTCTGAATAGGTTAATTGAACAAAATTTTTATGTACTCTATTTATTTTGTTATATAGGTAGGGTCCAAGAAACATTTTGTTTCTTTGTGCTGAAGCTGTCCTACACTTAGGTACTTTGAGTACCCTATCTTTTCTCCTTTTATCTACAGATGTGTTAACTGCACTTTTATGTAAGTTTAGTATTAGATTAGCAATAAATAGTTGACGCACAGATAATAATTCACATTCTTTATAGAGTAGACTTGTGGGATAATAGAATGGTTTCTTAGTAGCTACTTTAAGAACGGCACGCTGTGCCCTTTCTAAACTTAACATATGTGTAGGACATGCACCACCCCAAGACGAAATACAGTATGTTATAATAGATTTACATAGAGCATTATATACATTAAATAGAAGATCCCGATCAGCTACGTCACGAAGATTTTTGAAAACAAATATTAATTTACGTACTCGTTTACTAAGTAAGTCAATATGCGGTTTCCATGTCAGGGTTTTGTCTATCATTACACCTAGGTATTTTATAGAGCTGGTTCTTTTGAGCTTTGCACAGTTACAAATGCCATCTACTAAGGTACAGTCAGAATGTGCTTTAACTTCTATATGGTACGGTCTAGTATGAGGATTTGCGAAAGTCATAAACATTGTTTTATCTACATTCAAGGTCAAGAGGTTATCTTTTAGCCACTCTATCACTTTTTTGAGACCAATTTCTGCATTAGACTTTGCTTCTTTCCAGGTATTACCAGTAAATATTATACAGGTATCATCGGCATATGAAAATGTCCTACCGTCCTTTAGTTGTAGGTTACATAAGTCATTGACATATATTATAAACAAAGTAGGGCCAAGCACACTTCCCTGCGGTACTCCGTAGTTGAGATTAGCATCTTGACTAAGGGCTGCGCCAATCTTGGTTCTCTGTGTCCTATCTGATAAATAGTCATGCATCAGCTTTAATGTAGTGTCGCGTATTCCCACATACTCCAGCTTTTTTACAAGGATAGGGATAGGGACAGTGTCAAACGCTTTAGATAAGTCCAAAAATAATCCAATAACTTTTTTATTACTCTCCAATTGTTCTGTTATATAGTTTGTGAGACTAGTTACCGCGTCATCAGTGGATCTACCTTTTCTAAAACCAAATTGGCATGGTGACAAAATTTTGAAAGTTTCTAAGTAAGAAATAAGACGTTTATTTATAAGTTTTTCGAGAATTTTAGAAATCGTAGGTAAAATAGATATTGGCCTGTAATTATTGACACTATCCCTATTCCCACTCTTATAAATTGGAGTGATAACAGCAGTTTTAAAGATTTTAGGGAAAACCCCAGTCGACAAGCTCAAGTTACAAATATGTGTAATTAATGGAACCAACGTTGGAGCAGACAACTTAATCATATTTGAAGATATTCCATCATAGCCAACAGCACAGTCGTTTTTAAGTGTGATTATGATGTTTGAAATTTCTTTGTCATCTGTGCTAAGAATACCTATGGAGTTAACTTGTGATGGTAACTTATTGCACAATTTACTAATTCGCTCATCAAACTCCATATAGCCAGAATTACAGAGTATTTTATTTGCTAAGCTAGAACCAACACTTGCAAAGAATTCATTTACAAAATTTATAGAGTCTTCGATATTTGTTTTTGTTTTTAGTAATACTTCATTGCTAGACTTTAGTTTTTCTGTATAAGTTATTTGCTTAACAATTTGCCACGTTTTTTTAATATTATTCTTACTTTTTTCTAGTTCACTCTGATGATAGGATATTTTTGCTTTTTTTAATAAATTATTACAAAAATTTCTGTACCTAGAATATGTTGTTTTTAAGATAGCATTATTAGGATCTCTTTTTAGGCTTAAATGCATACGATCGCGAGTACGTATGCACCTCAAAAGGCCAGATGTTATCCAAGGTTTGATGATACGTTGGTTATTGGATACTTTTACTATGCGAGTGTTGTCTTTTAGTATTAATCTTAGTTTATTTAATAATAGGTTTGTAGCAATATTAACATCTACAGATTTTAAAATATTACTAAAGTCTGCTTCTTTTACTTGATCTATCATGTTCGAAACGTTGATTTTATTTACATATTTTGTGGTGGTGTATGCATGTCTAATCTGTTTTTGCTTAATATGAAGAAGAACTGGAGAATGATCTGTTATTGTGGTTTCTAAAACTACAGTAGTACATTCTAGATTTGTTTTGAGCATCATATGGTCTAAGCATTTCTGACCTCGTGTAATCATAGTATGACCAGGTAACAGTCCGTGACTTGCTAGTAATTCAAGATAATTGTCAGAGTGGACATCATTGTTGCCCTGCTTTATATCTATATTAATATCACCCAGAATTACTATGGTACTAGATTTCTTTACTTTCTCTAATAGCGTATTTAGTTGGTCTGTGAACGATTCCGTATTCCCAAAAGATGGGGATCGGTATAAAGCAATTATCAACATACTATCATTTATTTTTATAAGGAGGCAGTTACATTCATTAAAAAATTGTTCCTCCACTGTAATATTGAAGTTGTGTTTATAGTATACTATTATACCTCCACTTTTATTTATGCAATTTTTTGTAAACGCTGAATTATAATTACTTAGTTGAGGATAAGGTTTACTGTTTAGTATCCAGCATTCAGTAAGAATAATCAAATCACATTGAAATTTAAGCCTACTTAATAATACTTCCAGCGAGTCAAAATTACAATTTACACTCCGGATATTCAGTGAAAGTATATTAAGGGTGAATTTATCTAATGTTATATATTTCATACATACTTCTGGACTACAGGTAAAGGATTTAGCAATTGTGAGCTCATCGTCTAAAAGGTCACATAAAACGCTTTGTTGTATTTTATCCATGATCTTCGCTAATGACGAGGAGTGCTCGGAGAGTGGCATCTGACATTAACTTGTATAAGTAGGTAGCTAGGCAGTAAGTATCTACCAATATAGAATACACCTTTCTTTTAACTAAATAAGTGATGTCGAGTGGTGTATTTGTGTGTGTATTTAATATGTTGAGAAAGTTGTGTGTTTGTGTGTAATTGTTGTGTGAGCTTGTGTTTTTCATTGTACAGTACATTTTAACAAAATTAGGTAAAGAAATATTATTACAATTTAGTATAATAATGTAGAAGTAGAAAGTTTTTAAAGATAATAACATAATTTCTTCGCATAATAGGTTACAAGTAAGTATTATTAGTTTTTTGGTTTCATATTTTCAATTTGTTGTTCGCTAGTGATCAGGATCGGTTGAGCGCTTTCAGTTTTTCGGAGAAAAATTTTGCCATTCGCTGTCCAACAGAAGTCATACTTGGCAGTTTTTGCTAATTCACGAGCTAGAAAAAACAACTTTTTTGCTTTAGGGGTCAGAAATTCAGACACATATATTGGAGTCTTTTTCCCTTCAAGACCGATCGTTTGTGTATTTAATCTATCTGTTGTGTGAGTAGCATTGTATTTTCTGACAGACTGTATAAAATTGGCCTTATGTAAAGTGGTGGTCAAGTCTACTATTATTGGGCGCTCGCCATTTGCTCTGGGCTTAAGCCGGTAGACATCTCTAATAGAAGCTTGAGTTGTGTCCAATTTGAGCGTTGTTTGTAACTTTGCAACTGTGGCAGATAAGTCTGCCTTAGTCTCAGCCGACTTTCCTGGAACTCCTCTTATTTCTAAGCTAGTAGACCTTAGTTGTCTGTCGAGCTCTTCAATTTTGTCATCCAACTTTGAGATTACTTGTATCTGCACCGTCTCTTTGTTTTCTAGGATAACCACCCTATCTTTGACTTCTTCGTAGTTTTTGGTATGAAACTCCAGAAAAAAACTCCAGAAACTCCTGAAATTAGTACGAGTATCATTCTATCATTTCAATTTTATTCTTTACACAAGTAACCATGCACAAAACTGTATTATCAATAGTAGGACTTTTATCTGGGCGCTACTGTGGGTCGGGACACGTTAAATTGTAGGTCCCGGCTGTTAGTCTTAGTACAAACAGTCGTTAAAACAAGTCAGAGGCCTTCGGGCGGCTTGAAAACTCTTGACACCAGAGCTTGGCCACTTGCTCATTCGCAGAAGCATATATTTTTGTAAATTATACCAACATTACGACGTCATGGCCCAAGTCGCATAGCATTTGAACTGCGTTATAAGTTGATGTGGCTTTGTATATGTTCACATTCAAAATATATTACAAAATTATTTTAGTATTTGGCATTGGACCTAACGAATTTCAGTGCCTATACAAATTTTACTTTCAGAAAATATACCATCGTAAGTAATTTATGTTATGTATGAAATACTTAAAATTATTTTGAAAATATAGCTACTAGGAATGTTATATGTACATATACTGTTTGTTTGTAACTTTTACTAATATTACAAATATGTATGAATGTACTACTTAGTTTTGTACACTAGGAAGATGAAATTAAGGTTGGATTGTTTTTTGTTCTGTTGTATGAAAAGGTGTACATAAATATAACTTAGAAGCATACTTCGATGTAAATCTTAATGTAAGACAAACTTTATTAAATTCTTTGTTAATTTAATGTGGTTATTATTTTCTGTACCTCTTTTTTTTTAACCCGAACTCAAAAAAAGGTTTATTATTAGTTTTTGAGTTGCAGGACCACATGAGTCTGGCAAGTCTAGTCTGGAATTAATGGCCCTAAAGGTGGTTGATGACAAAACGATCACAATAAATTTTTAGTGAATCGCAACAAGTCCCAAGGCTCCAAGTAAACACAAGGAGAAACATCCAATGGGGTGTTCACTTGACATGCCATCTGTATACAACCATAGACAAAGTATATTCTGTTTTGTCTATTATACAACTCATCTGCAGTAAAACACTGATCGCAGATACAGAAATGGAAAAAAAATATTGCGCCCCATCAAAGAATAAGAGTAGGCAACTTAAGAAGGGTCAGAGTATCTCTAGTTGGACTTCTCTCCAGACTGCATCTGCATGAGCATACTCATTTCTAACTCGAAGTCATCATCTGCTTCAATCTCCTCAAACTCTTCTTCAGGCATTTGGTCTGCAAAAAAACAAAATAAAAATAAATAAATGACACACAGCTGGTAAGCCCCATACTAAATATTTTTCTAGTTTGTATTATTATTATTCCGAATAGTTTTTTTTCACAGGAAGGTTTCAGTGTGTTTCCACCGAGAAATCCAGAGCCCTCCTTTATAGGACTCAGCTCTGAGGAGGTTTTAGTGGGTAAGAATCCCACATAACTCAGCTTAACCTCTTTGTTAGTTTATATTCCCTTACTACCTTAACACCTTATGAACTAACAAAAGGGAATAGAAGTAAGGGTGAGGCCCCATTAGTGTGATGCGCTGCGTTGCGTCGCGTCGTCGCATTGTATGCCACACCTGTATTGCGCTGACGCTGCGCCAACGCAACGCAAGAGGATAGCAGCTGCGTTACGCTCGTCTAGCTTCCTCCTCTAGCAGTGAATCACTGTGCGTCGACGCAGCGGAGATCCGACAACGCAGTGCATCACCCTCCCCCCGCTTCGTCTCTTGTCCGTAGATCCGTTGAAACGTCGCACGCGACGACGCAACGGTCTAATGGGACATGTCATAAAAAATATATGGAAAACGACGCAGCGACGACGCAACGCAGCGCAACGCACTAATGAGGCCTCGCTCTAAGAAGTGCATACCATAGAAGTTATGTGTTGGCACAGTCAAGTTAAGCTCCACCTCATTGTTGACCAGCTCATCCAAACCTGACACTTGAAACTCTGACAGGAATGAGTTATTTGATGTTGTTGGTACCAGGCTGCTCTCTGCTGGAGCTTCTATTGTCTGCTCTTGTCCATCACTATCCTTGGTACTGGGTTCACCTTGAAAATAAATGTTTTTTAGTACTTTTAACTTTAATAAGGGATTATCAATATGCATATTCAAACAACACCGGCCCCAACAAATCTTATGTTAGCACACCTTGTCTCAACAAGTCTTTCAGTCGACACAGCAGGTCCGTTCCTTCTCTCTGAAAATACAATACAAATGTAAGTAAACCTATCTGTAATTTACGTAATATATTTTTTGTATATGATAATAATGTAAGAAGTTTATAACGATAAATAAATGAATATATAAATATCCTTTTCTTCTTTTGTGAGGAAATGGATTTACTAGTCTCTCTCCGCAAGCCTGGGGGAGGGGGGCGGGGTATGTCGGGCTCGAGGGCCAGAGGGGCCCTCACTACTGACTAAAACCTCACGGTGTCCCATCTCACTAGGGGGGCAGGGATGCAGGACCAGTTCGCGCATTGCCGCTGCTCTCCCCGCTCAGGCCACTGTCCGCAGTCCGAGCGGACCCACCTCAAGGGGGGTGCCGCCGCCCTCTACGACGCGAGCGATGCTCTGAGGCCCTTATCCCTGGTGTGAGTAACTCCCTCTCTCGCTCCTTGGCCTCTCTTCTGGACATGACTGTCTCGAATATAAATATCCTACTAATATTATAAATGCAAAAGTGTATGTTTGTTACTTCTTCACGCTTAAAGGGCTGAACCGATTGCGATGAAACTTGGTATGGATATAGTTTAGATCTTGGATTAACTTATAGGCTAGGCTTTTTATCCCGGATTAAAGTAGTACATAATGAATTGGAGTTCTGTATTAAGCCTAGTCAAGTGTGTTCTTTTCTCGAATTTACACAGAGCTATTAGCAGCAAAGATAAAGGTTTCAGGATGAAATAATAATAATACAGTTCAGGATAGGAACAACTATTGATGTAACATGGTACCTGTAAAGCAAAACGTTCCTCTTTTATGACCTTCAGAGCATTTACAATGTATTTTTCTTCCATAAGAAGCTGCTTTTCGATTGCGAGACGCTGTGCAACCGAGTATCTGGTGGTTTCCATTATATCGGAAACAGTCCTTCCTTGGATGCCTTTAAGAGTGTAAAGTGTTGAGATAGAATATTATTTATGCATTGAAATAATTTGCAAAATATTTATTTTTATTCTACACCACAAACAAATTCGAGAGTACCGATACTAGAACTTCTACCGAATCAAAACAAACAAAACAGCTGACAGATAATAACGAAGAAAAGACTTTGACATTTATATGACTTTTATTTTTTACGAAATTTACTTCCGGTCTATGGTTCCCACAGATTATCACAATCGATTCATTAATTTGTTCGAGTCGCAAATAAGGTGAACTGGATACCTAATTCACTACACTAATATGACGGATGTTCGTTGTCTATAACTAGTAATTTACCAGGAGGAAATGAGGTAATGCTTCTTTTACGAAACATACTTCATTCTTGTCAATCAAACTCAAGCTCGAGCAGAAGGCTGTGGTCAGTGTCGGGGGCATCCCTTCGTTTAACTTAACAAAGTAATTTAATAATTCACTATTTTCATTAACGTAAAGCACGCTAGTCGGGTTACTTTTTAATTTACCAATTGATTCCACCATGAATTATTATGACGCTGAATCTGACGAAGAGTACACGGTGTGCGCAGCGCAGACAAACTCTGGCGCATTGCCATTCGACCCGACTTTAATTGAAAATTTGATTCTGAAAATCAGTGATAAATTCGATTTTCGTGTGATTATGAGCGATGACCGCGCGAAGGGAGCTTTGCTGGTGACCACTGGCCTCACGCTAGCGGGTGGGCTCATCGGTCGCCATTATGGCGGGAAACTGGGGGCTGCAGTCGGAGGAGCCATCGGCGGCGTCTGTGGACTCGGGGTCATTGGTGAGCGCATTACTACATTTTTTACGTTGCTCTTTATTTTGGCTACAAATAATGTAACCATGGGCTGGAAAACTGCAAAAAAAAAATGTTTTTATTATTCCTATAGTGTGAGAGCTTGTTCAGTCTCAAATCGTATTTAACAATACACATTTTATTCCAGTTTGTAGAATGTTTCAATTATTTCTTATCACAAACGCATTTTTGTGATTTCAAAGCAGTAAAAACTAAAAGTAGGGGCAGGCCTGTGTCACTCCGCGTGTAGGTGTTAAAAACATACCTACGGGCGGCGGCCACTCCGGAGTGGCCAATCTAGTAGGCTGCCACAAGCGAACGAAAACACACGCGTGCGCGCTATAATATGTTCGACCACGTTCAACTTAATTATTTGCGAAGTACTAGTTATTATTCTGTGTTATTTGACTGATTCATTATATAATTGCAAGATGGATACAAAACGAAAAAAAGCAAAAAAATACTGTGCAGTATTTAATTGTTTAAATACGGATCGTGATCGAAATTTAACTTTTTTTTTGTTACCTAAAGACGCTGACAGGTAAGGGTAAAATCTATTTTGACTGGATTACATTATGAAATTAATTCAAACTACAAACCGTTTCTCCCCGTACTATTCCAATATCCTAAAAGTACAATAAAAAAGATATTTTAGTCGTTTCATTCGAGTTGCATTTCATTTGTCGTACATTTACGAACTTAGACTAAGAGCCCAACGCAAAATATTTTCGGTGATACTATATATAGTTGATACCTATGGAATTCTATTCGCGCTAGATGGCATATGAAGTAGTTTCTCGAAGTAAGCAACCATAGTCCGTGGCTCTTTCAATACCACAGAAT
This sequence comes from Mellilla xanthometata, assembly GCA_035578125.1. Lineage (NCBI taxonomy): Eukaryota > Metazoa > Arthropoda > Insecta > Lepidoptera > Geometridae > Mellilla > Mellilla xanthometata. The sequence continues at coordinate 960,972 of JAPUBQ010000026.1, forward strand.
AATAACTAGTACTACGTATAACCATGTACAACGTATTATGACCCGTAGCATAGTGAATTAAGGCCCATATTCCTTTGAAAAGAAATTGGTAGGCAACAAAATGATCACGTGATTGACTGGACCGCGAGCTAAATTAAATCATATTGTTTATCAGATTGAGTTCATATTTCTTTGAAAACCATTGCGAAGTGAAGCTTCTGTACGAAGTACAAGTTATTATTCTGTGGTAGGGGTAGGAGTATCTTCCTATATATATCCTACATAACTACCCTCAATTAGACACATCATTGCACTATCCCATCGTTTTAGAACTAATTACGCTCACTAATATTACTAATATTGCAAGTTTGTAATATACATAATATGTTTACACGTATTTTCGTTGAAATGTGTGTGTGTGTTTGTTACAAAGATAGCAGAAGTCGCAGATTAGCGCGGGTAACACTAGTTACTTGTAATTTTAATCATGAATCAAATTCCATTGTTTGATTGTTCCAGCGGTGTCGATGCGTGATATATGGCAGGAAGTGAAGGCCAAGTTGCACGATTTGTTCGACATAGTGTACGACTATCTCTCCGGCTTGGGCATAGAAGACTACAAGCGCGCTGCCGTGCTTCTCGCTGGCGACAGCAATGTCACTACAGAACTAGGGATGCTTATTCTAGAATCTACGTCCAGCCTGCTTGGTAAGAAGGTACTTTCAAGTCTCACTGCTGCTTAGAGTTATAGCTAAAAATGTATGTGTTAAGAATTAAATTGTAGCGATGAATGTGTTGGTCATATCAATGATAATCTTAAAAAACTTAATTAAGGTCATAAAGTAAGATAAGATATCGATGAAATTGTGAATAATGGCATAAATTCGGAGACAGGCAGTGATGAAGCATATAAAGTTTAGAATATTTAAAGTATAGTGAGCTCAAATCATAAATATAATAATTATGTATAATAAGCTAATAATGAAATAATAATTAATGTATAATAGGCTAAGGAAATCAATGGTCAATATATTTTTTGTTATTTATAAATTACTTTTACGCTGAGATGTTGAAACTTGACTTATTACTTTAGGTGACGTGATACTCGTATAGGATTTGTATTTTAATGTTAAATTTTAATGAATGTGCTGGTTTTCGCTCCAAATGTATTGAATATTATAATTTGTATTGTGTAATGTAAGGACTTATTATAATAAAAATGATGTATGTTATTAATAAAAAAACACTGTTTGTTTTATTTTATTTATTAGGTTACTTAAAATGATCATTTCTTTATCATTCAAGATATAAATGTTAACAGGGTACCCTCTTAACGAGAAAGTTAAAAATCTAGCATGCACACCATTTAACACGAAAAATAATAGTTTGACTTTTACTTTTTTGTTACATGTACATAGTACGGGAGAGATCTGATCATGATGCAAGATTCGCAGGGTTGTACATACCTTTAATCGATAAATGATGCTAAATGTGTAGTAACTGTAGCGTTGTGGAGAATTTTAAAGAGTATGATAATAATATAATATGAATTCGTAGCAATATTACCTAGAAATTAATAATGATGATTACTGGTATATGAAGACAGATCACTAAGAAGAACGCCTGAGTCGTGAGATCATTAAATTATTAGTCTGAACATAACTATAGTCTGGCCAACGAAACATGACCCTGGAAAAGAGCGGCAAATTTAAAAAATCTGAGTATAGCAACCCCAAAACTAATATGAAATACCTAGAATAAACTAATTTGATACTTTGAAATTATTTATTTTATTTCGTCTGAATAAAAATGCTTTAAGTACTTTAGGAAGTAATACTTTAGAAATTGTTCAATCAATCTGAATAAAAAAAGCAGTATTCTATAATGTTTTATTCACTGTCATAATTAAAATGTGAATCTAAGACTTAAATTTGAAAAGATTCACCAGTGTCACTAGAATCACAGTTTTATTTATTTATATTTATTAGTTTCCTACTATAATGAAACTTTCCAAATTATTTTCGGTGATCCTGTCCCGATCTTATTTTCATATTCATTTTCAATGTATATAACATTATCAGTCATATTATTCATCCACTTCTCTGGAGTTATGGTTCCAAATGTCTCTTTAATCACTTTGTCTGATTCAACACCGCAAGACAGACAAGGCAATATTTTCACTTAACATTTTGCGTTTGCCCAAACTTCATATCAGCTCAATGGCAGAATCCAAATTAAGAAAAACCTGTTAAAGAAAAAATTGTGTTAAAATTACAATGTAACATTTTATGGTATGATAAATAACCAAAATGCATTATTAGGAAGGTGGGAAGGTTTTGACTAATGATAAAAGAATGTGAATCAAAATAGATAATTTTATAATAGATAATTTTGAAATAGATAACTTTATGCAAAAAGATATATAGTAAATACGAATTAAAACAAAGTATCAACTTAGTAGCGTCATACTAACCTACGAAATCAAACACCACATGTAAACAATCTTGTTTTCGTTGAAATTACGCCGAGTTTCAATTCTTTTTCTTGTTGTTTTTTATGATACTTTGAGATCATGTGGAACAACAACTCCCGAACTCCACTTTTGATGATATTTTTCATTTTTCGCTGAGTAATTAGTGTTTAACTAAATCATAACAACACGCCATCTTGTTTTGGATATTGACGTTGCCATTATTATAGCATTGCCATATAAAAAGTTTGCAAAAAAATCGAGTCTCATGTTTCGTTTGCCAGACTATATAATCTATAATTTTTAATTTATTTTCTTATGTATTTGTATGGATCATGTGTCTGCAATAAATAATTATTATTATTATAAAACACATATTGATGCATTTTATATGCACACGCTGTATAATAATTAGGTAAAAAAAATACTTCTTGGGTATATGTTAGGTTAGAGTTGTTTATGAACGCACCCTTTGCTTTATTTACTTTTCATACATCCATCATTATTCGTTCAGAGTTTGTTTTCGTTCGAGTTTCTTTGCCAAATCACATTTTATTTATAACTTTGTTATTTGGACGTCGCAGTTCCTAATTTTTTACCAAAAATGTCTGAACTTCAACCATATTACTCTCCAGAAGTAAGATTTGATCCCAATTTTGTGGAACGAGTATTGTTGGATATTGGTCAGTTTACTTGTTTATTTACGCAACACATTTTCTAGTTATGTCTTTTTTATTTCACAAGCTTCTTTTTGCAGTTAATCATTAATCAGAGTAATCAGCCGTAATTACGACAAGGACAGCAAAGCTGTCCAAGTAAAAGGCATATCTTATTCCTAAGAGCATTCATAATATTTCAACTAGACTCAGTGGTTATTCTAATAAACTAAATTTGTTACCAAATGTTATAAATTACAATCCAATTCTATTGCTTATCGACCTGGATCGTGATGTCACCAGTGGTGGTCAAAATGTAATGATAATAACATAATGAATAATATAATTTACATTAAATAACATGAATTTACATAAATACAAGTCAACCCTGAGGCGTCACCAATTTGGCCACTAAGTTCATAAAATGAGAAACATATTACAAATACAAATAGTTTATTCATCACAAATACAGGTGTGAAACATACTATAACTAATTAAATACTAAATTATAGCTTAGCCTTAGTGTATGTTTTGCCATATCCACTGAGCCCCGCGCTAAGTATCATATGATCCTGTTATGCGGGATTATATATAGTTAATTGATATGTTTCAAAAGGCTTCCATTTTTCAAAGATCCATGGCCTTTTTCCTTCCTCATAAGTCATCCATGGCTTATCCCTTCTAAATAGAGAAGCTTATTTGGGCCGATTTGGATGTTATAAGTAGGTTGTTTAGAGCCTAGTTTACTTTAACCAGAACATATTCATCTACCATGGGACCCAGCTGAAATCAGCATATAATTGTAATGTATATATTTCAGCGGATGCATTCAGAATACAGATAGTATGGGATCGAGAGACAGCAGTGCTGACTGGGGCTATGGCTGTGGCAGGGGGGCTGGTTGGTGGTCTGGCGGGGGGTAGGTTAGGGGCTGCCCTCGGGGCTGGGATTGGAGGGGCCACTGGACTAGGTGTTTCCAGTAAGTACAATAAATTAAGATTCTGTTCTACGCACAGCTATACCAGTGATGTTAGCAATAGCATAAGCAGCCCACTATACGTTCCCACTCCTGGGACTCAGGGCCGGGGAATCATACATGTCAGTGACAATCAGGAGCATTCCTGGTTCAGTCTGGAAAGTGTGGCTTTGGTACACTTAGATGCTTGGTCTTTCAACTTTAAGAGGGGTAGCCAAATCATGAGAAAATGCTTGAAATGGATTCCTATACAGTAATACCCCGGACTTACGCGATAGGTGGGACCGAGCGCTATCCGCGTAAGTCGAATTCGCGTAAGTTGGGGTACAATTTTGCATATACATACCTATAGCCATACAAAGTATGTTTAATTGGGACCGGAGACTATAATTTAGGAAATATAAAACAATAATTTAGGAAATAAATTTTAATTTAATTCTAGATAATATGACAAACTATATTAATAAAATGTATAAATGTATTAATCTGAAGTGCGCGGGTTTCAAATAAAAAACGTTAAAATAGACGAGAAAATTAAATCGCGTAACTCCGAATTCGCGTAAGTCGAGGTAGCGTAAGTCGGGGTATTACTGTATTCTACATGTAAATTCTTATTTCAATTAGCATTAAGATTCTACTGAAAGTATAGTTTTAGACTGCTTTCTTTTGCCATTTTAGAAAATAAATAAATTATAGACTGTCTAAAAAATAACCCTATCAATATTTATACCAATATTTTTACCTGACAGATTTATAAATTAAAAAAGAAACCTGTTAAAAAAATCTAAAATTAAGTTTATTGAACAAGTTTTATTCATGTTGATATTATATAATCAAACACATTGGTTTACAATCTTAGAGTCATTCTTTAGACAGTTTATAAGTTTTTTTTAGATTAACCACTAAAGATTTAAAATTATAAAAATGGAAATTATCACTCATATATACTCATAGTTCTTTTTATATACATGCTAGCTTACCATGCAAATGTTGTTTTGCCTTATCACTTAGAGGTATGGAAAATATATAGTAGTAGTCGTTTCTCAGACCTACTGAATAATGTATATAAAATTTGTTAAAAATCGGTCAAGCCGTTTCGGAGGAGTACGGTAATTAACATTGTGACATGGAAATTTTATATATTAGATATTAACACATTCACACTAATGGCTGCACTCCCATATAATAGTGACCATATGCTGTCCCCAGCTGTGGTCTCTCTCCGTGAGATCTGGTCCTCCATCAAAGAGCGGCTCAAAGAGCTTCTCTTCATCGTGTTCAACTTCCTCCGGCGCCTCGATGCTTCTGACTACATCCGGGCGGTGGACATCCTGATGGCTTGTTCAGCCACTCGGAGGGAGCTTGTGTTCACCATCATAGACTTTATAGCTGAGAAGTTGGGCAGGCAGGTGTTATCTAGTCTCACTGCTGCTTGATTTGGGTAGCTATTTTTCTTAGTTTCAATCAAGCGCCTATGTACCAAACTTGGAATTTTACAAGTACATACGTAGGTACCTACTATGCACAAGTATGTGGAATTTAGTAAGTTTCCATGTATGGGTTATTGTTTTTAATTGTTAATTAGTAGGTACTGTTTTTTTTAAATAATGACAAACATCGCTTAATCTTTGTGATGAAAAATTAATTGCATATGATTAAATATGACTTTATTATTGTGGCATTGGAAGTCAAATTATATGAATACATTTACATATACAGTGTAAACTCCATGTGACGTCAGTCGATTTAACGACAAACTTTCTAAAGCGTCGAAATCAATTGGCTTTAGCTTGTATTCCATACAATGATACAATCTCTCTATTTAACAACCACTCTTTATAACGCCATAAAGTGCACAGTCCCTTCAGTGTCGTTATACAGAGTTTTTATTTAGACACTGTATTAAAATAATATGCTCAAAAATTGTGCCTGATAATAAATTGATCCGTCCTTAAATCGTATATAAGAATTCAATTCAATGTTCTCTCTTATATAATATAGGGTACCTATTCTCACTTTGATGGTTTTACCTAAAAGATAAAATACAATTATAGATAAAATACAATTACATAAATTTCATACCAGCGAACTAGCGAATATCCTAGTTCCCTGTTTTATACTTATTAAAACAGAGTAAATATTACGATAGATAATAAAATTCTGATGATATTTCACAATTATTTAATTGTTGTGTTAAATCACATTTTGTAACATTTGATTTTTTATCTAGAATTCCTTTAGGTGTTGATAACAGTGAGTAAATGCACTGTATAACTTTCTTTTGAGAAATATTTGAAATGTGTGATATTAATTCATAATAAGTATTGTAGTATTGTTAACCTCATTTTGTTAAAAACTAGTATTTTATGTGTTGTGAACTTTGACCAAGTTAATTCATAGCTATAATTCAGGCTTACTGATAATGATCGTAATAAAAACATTCAGTTAAAAGAAACTACATTTAAACTACTACTATTCAAAAATTCTGAAAAAAAACGATCCAACAAACAAAAATATCTTGACGCACGACTAAGTGTACAGAGAAACAATTTTTTATTCAAGAATTTCCAAAAGTTTGCTAGATGTTCTAAAGAAAAACAAAACGCCTTTAAAAGTTTTTGCGTCTGTTCTCAGTAACCTTGTATAGTGCATAATACAATCACTTGTAGATTAGACATTCTAGTTCCTAGTTTTATTAATAAATCACGGTTTTACTTAATTATCTTGTTTCATTGTCTCATTCTAGTACCAACCCATTCTCAACAAATTATTTAGGTTTGTAAGTTTACATTATTTAATTTAAAAAATATTTAGTCTTGTTTATTTATTTTTTTATTTAATTGATAAACCAACTAGGCGATTTAAATGCCAAGTGTATTTTTGTGTGAAAAAAGCCAGAGTGGCTCAGTGGTAAGAACGTCTGCTTTTCAATCAGACGGCCCCTGGTTCGAACTCGGCCCTACACCAATGACTTGTTTTTCAAGTTATGTGTGGATTTGCACTCGCTTTACGGTGATAGAAAACATCGTGATGAAACCGACACGTTTGAGGACTGCAATATCCGGAGACTTGTCATCCGCCAACCCGTACTTGGCCAGCGTGGTGGATTATGGCCCATGTCTCTCCTAGACAAGGCCCCGAGTCCCAGCAGTGGGAACGTATAGTGGGCTACTTATGCTATGTATTTTTGTTATTTAGACGCACTCATACGGCGGAACCAGTTTAAACGAAATTTCACATTGGAGATAGTAGATCCTAGATTAACACTATGCAACTTTTATCTCAGATTAAACTGGGCAGCGAGGGCGTAGATAAAGAAAAAGGCTTTATTGAAAGAATTTTGGGAAACGTATTTTTTTAGGATTTTAGGAGCGTCGCTACTTGTAAAAATATGATAACTGATTACCACTTGGAGTATCCTGTGAAATATGATTGAATCTTAATTAAAATATTAGTCTTACCTATGTATGATCGAAAAAGTAAATAAAACCCACATTTTTCAATAAATTAAAGTGCATTTATTACACTATGACAATAAGGAACTGTAAGCTATCACATCTAAAATGCAAAGAGTTAAACAAATAGTACAGTCAGATGCATAAATAGACAATGTTTAGTAGATACATTCTATAAATAAAAGATCAGTAGGAAATGATATCAGACCGTAACAGTTGAAATTATGTCAATAAATAAAACATTTGAAAGATTGTTAACAGTCATTAACTAGCTAATAAAATATTATCTTAGCATAAGTATAATGTTACCGTAGAATAAACTTGGGAGATGGCATTGGCTCCCATAACACAGTTTTTACCCCTTATGCACAATGTTGTTTTTAAACAACATACTAAAAATCACGCATAAAATAGTTCTTCATTTTTTTTAATTTGCGCAATGTAGTTTATAAACAACACTCACATTATTGCAAAGAAAAGTATAGTAAATTAATGTCTAGATTTTTTTGCAAATTTTTCCTATATATTTTTCCTACAGTAATTCATGTCTATTACACAAATATATATTTTTTAAACGTGAAACAAAAATCGTCCATTTAAGGGTTAAAACTACTTTGGGAGCCTTTGGATTCCTATTACTTTTATTACTATCATGTAACCTTTGCCAACTAAACGTTTTTAATTTGATTAAGCCAGGATATGCACTTTTAAATGTTTTGTTTATAGAAGCAAGTTATAATTACTTATTAATTTAATTTCCAGCTATATGTATCATATGCTAAGCTGTGCATTAAAAACTGACTATACACATTATCAAAGATATGTATATACTACTAAGATAAATCAAAATAAGTGCATACTTTAGGATTCCGGAATAAATTACCTAAAAACTAGGACTTAATCTAAAACACAATTTTTTTTAGGAGTGTGGTGTCAGACATAAATGAAATAACTATAGAAGCAATTACTGAAAATATGGTGTGTTTATATTTTTTTGAACAACTTATGTTATGGGCATCAATGGAATAAAAAAAATAAATGATGCCAAAAAATCCAATATACAGCGGTACACAAAAAAAGGCGACGTATTTTCAGGTCTTACAAAATATAATATAAAAAATTAAAGATTCAATGAGATTTGTTTGTCATAAATTATATTATTATACAGGGTTTACTGATAACTGACACAAATATTTCAAACCTGTTTCAGTTTCAAGTAAACTTGGATAATTAAGTTTAAAAAAATAAAATTGATATTAGTAAAACCTTATTATTTGTATGTATTTATAACTGACACTACATATCCTATAACAGCTTAATTTTCAGAAGTATGCATCTTCCATACAGTTATAATAACGAGGAATGTCTAGATCTATGTATGTGCTAGGGTGCAATTAAAACCCTAAGGACTTTTAACTTAAATCTACTTTTTCGTCACATAAATTTATATATATATTTTCTAGTAAATAATTTAAGTACTGAAAAAATAAGAAGTAAAATAAGATTCACTGGTACATGAAAATAAAATAAAAATTAAGTACAATATTCAATGTCATAAGAAGCAAATTTTTTGAGAATTCTTAAGTTTGTCCAAAAAATGTTTTTTTTTTAACAAGTGCTTTTCTTTTATTTATTTTTTCTATTAGACTAGATATTTTAAGTAACATGTATATATATGTATATTAACTTACACGATAAAAAGTGGTAAAAAAAGAAATAATTAAATAGCAGATCTAAGAAAAGTGTCATAACTCTTAAAACTAAAATAATGCAGTAATAAATAAAATAAATAAATAAATAACTAGTAATGTAAGCAAAAAGTGCTTAAACATTAAAATTTGTACTTAACTGGATTAATCACGAAATGTAAGCTTTAACATACATTCACCCCCTTATACCTAACTAAAAAAAAAGAGGGTGGATCCGCTTATTCTAAACTAAAAGGAATAAGGGGTAGGGACCCCTACCAAACTACAGGCATTATGAAATTGCTTACCACTTGGTAAACTTAATTCCATCTAAAAGTCTACAACTATTAGTCATTTCCAAAAAAAATCGCTTAAAATTTTTTTGTGTGGACTTTTTTTGTTTTTAGTACATTTCCTAAAGTTGTGGTACAAAAGTAGTTTGTCTGGATGTACTAAAGTCGTCCTTAAAAGCTTATGTCTTAGTTACGAGTACCTCTGTTCATGTTGGGCCTAAATAAATTAAATATAAAGTTAAATAAGCACGATTCAAGCATTAGTACCTTTGGTACTTTCTTAATGTAAGTTAAGGCTTTGTTTACTTATGTAATTTCACAACGTATACATACATGGTTACTGATAATAAAGTTTTTTTCCATTTGTCACGTAACACAACGTAGCCAGGGGTAACGATTGGGTATTCACTTTCCCAATCATTACCACTAGGGACCAATGGAATTTTTTCCCATCTGTCACCTTCAGCAACGTAGCCAGGGGTAATAATTGGAAAATTCACTTTCCCATTCATTACCAATGGGAAATTCGATACAAATGGGGTTTTTCTCATTTGTCACTTTCAGCATCGTAGACAGGGTTCACGATTCGGAATTCACTTTCCCATTCATTACCACTAAGGACAAATGTTATTTTCCATCACTACCATTGGCAATGCATTGGTACTAGAAATTCACTTTCCCATTCGTTACCGTATTTCCCATTCGTATTGGCAAGAAAAGTTTCTCCATTGCAACATAATAGTACCAGAAATTCACTTTCCCATTCGTAATGGTACTAGGAATTTACTTTCCCATTCGTAACCGTATTTTCCATTCGTATTGGCAAGAAAAGTTTCTCCATAGCAACATATTGGTACCAGAAATTCACTTTCCCATTCGTAATGGTACTAGGAATTTACTTTCCCATTCGTAAACGCATTTCCCATTCGTATTGGCAAGAAAAGTTTTTCCATATCCCACCAATGGCAACGTACGAGGTAACGTAGATAGGGAATTCCCCGTACATATCCCGATCACCAGTAACCATGTAGAAGGCAAGGCGAGGCGCGTGTGTAGTGTGTGCAGTATGTCTGAGTGCGGCGAGTGCGGGCTTCAGTCCTCGTGGAGCGCGTTCTTCAGCTCCATGGCCAGCTTGTAGCCGAGCTCGGGCCGCCGGTCGCGACCCTCCACCATCGATATCACCTGCAAATAACACATTTAATACTTTATTATTCCAAAAATCTGTACGTAACGATTTGGCTCCACATTCATCACGCGTACTTCTAAGGTATGGAATGGATTGCCTCCTACTGTGTTTCCTAATACATATAACTTGGATTTTTTCAAGGCGAGTGTGAACAGATTTCTTCTAGATCAACGTGCTTCATCTTCGGCCACAGCTCCACTTACCATCAGGTGAGTTGGTGGCCAAGCGTAGATCTATTCTATTTAAAAAAAAAGCTTTAGCCAAGGCCAGCCAAGTGCGTGACTAGAGCACGAGGAGTCCCATCATATTAATATTGGAAATGCGAAAATTTGTGTGCGTGTGTGTATGTACATATGTGTATATGTAAGCGTGTGTGTAAGTGCGTATGCTAGTTAATTCTTCGCAATCAAAAGAAAATTCTCGAAAAAAAAATTGAAGCGGCCGCCATCTTGGACCGGTTTTACTTGAACATAGTAAGAACACTCTCGAATTACGCACCATTCATCGATAGAAACTAAATCATTATATAGTCTGGCAAACGAAACATGGCCCTGGAAAAGAGCGGCAAATTTAAAAAATCTGAGTATAGCAACCCCAAAACTAATATGAAATACCTGGAATAAACTAATTTGATACTTTGAAATTATTTATTTTATTTCGTCTGAATAAAAATGCTTTAAGTGCTTTAGGAAGAAACTTTAGAAATTATACAATCAATCTGAATAAAAAATATAGTATTCTATAATGTTTTATTCACTGTCATAATTAAAATGTGAATCTTAAATTTGAAAAGATTCACCGGTGTCACTAGAATCACATTTATTTATATTTATCAGTTTCCTACTATAATGAAACTTTCCAAATTATTTTCGGTGATCCTGTCCCGATCTTATTTTCATATTAATTTCCAATGAATATTACATTATCAGTCATATTATTCTTCCACTTCTCTGGAGTTATCGTTCCAAATGTCTCTATAATCACTTTTTCTGATTCAACACCGCAAGAAAGACAAGGCAATATTTTCACTTGACACTTTGCGTTTACCCAAACTTCATATCAGCTCAATGGCAGAATCCAGATTAAGAAAAACCTGTTAAACCTGTTAAAGAAAAAAATGTGTTAAAATTACAATGTAACATTTTATGGTATGATACATAACCAAAAAGCATTATTAGGAAGGTTTTGACTAATGATAAAAGAATGTGAATCGAAATAGATAATTACTTTATGCAAAAAGATATATAGTAGATACGAATTAAAACAAAGTATCAACTTAGTAGCGTCATACTAACCTAAGAAATCAAACACCACATGTAAACAATCTTGTTTTCGTTGAAATTACGCCGAATTTCAATTCTTTTTCTTGTTGTTTTTTATGATACTTTGAGATCATGCAGAACAACAACTCCCGTACTCCACTTTTGATGATTTTTTTCATTTTTCGCTGAGTAATTAGTGTTTAACAAAATCATAACAACACGCCATCTTGTTTTGGATATTAACGTTGACATTATTATAGCATTGCCATATAAAAAGTTTGCAAATAATTCGAGTCTCATGTTTCGTTTGCCAGACTATAGCTACCAATTACACCTTTCAAAATTTAAATCGGTCCATCCATTCGGGAGCTACGATATCACAGACACACACACACACACACACTCAAACACAAACACAGAGGCACGTCAAACTACGTCGTTTTGCAAAGGAAATACATAATCTTTGAATATTTCAGCTTTATAGCTGTCACATGTTTTGAGATACAGCCTAGAGACAGACAGCGGAGGCCTAGTACGTAATAGGGTCCCGTTTTATCTTTTAGGTTTTTGAACCCTATAAAAAGATGTTTAAATATAACGGTAATAACAATAATAGTAATTATTATTTTATTATAACGGTGTGGAATTCTTTGGCAAGCTCCTTGTTCCCCGAAAATTATACTCTAGCGTTTTTCAAAGCAAGAATGAAGCGTTTTTTTTGTGTAAGAGAGCAAGAGAGCTCCACCTTAGTTACCTTTATTATAATATCGCTTACCATCAGGTGGATTATGATCGAGCGCAAGCTCATTTATTGTAAAAAAAAAATGGCGTTGACCTGGTCTGAGTTGACAATGACTCCGTTGTTGTTGAGTATGGTGGCCTTCGTCTTCTCTATGTCGGCCAGGTCGACCCCGCGCGACGCGTCCTCGATCAGTATAGCGCGGTAACCTATCGCCAGCGCGTCCGCTATGGTTGCTCCTGGAAACATACAAAATACTTGATATACTTAACTAATACCACAGAATAATAACTTGTACTTCGTACTAATACTCCCAAAATCATCATCAACCTAACAAAATTGCATACATGTTTAATGGAATTTTCCGTGAATTTTGTTTGCTACAAACCTCACGGAGCCCGAGACCTTTCCAACGAACACTGTACCGTGGAATTCGGATCGTGCGTTCTGGAGTTATAGCGTCAGGGAGGAAAACCCGACTTATTTTTATATTATAGACTAGATGTTGGGCTTTTGCGCAAAAATGTTTATTACCTTTTTATTTGACTGATTTGTGGTTCATTATTAGTATTTTGACAGGCTTATCATCTCTTGATCCTACACTACTGCTTTGGATGTTGAAAACCACAGATTTTAAATAATCATCATCATTATCAGCCCATTCTCAACCGCATATAAGTTTTTATTCCTATTTTACTACCTCGACTTGTTTTTTTTCAATTTTTTTTTAATTCAAAGGTGGCCCATGTTTACCTCTATTTGAAAACACCCCCCGCGCACAGCCCAACATCTAGTCTATAATATAAAAATAAGTCGTGTTTTCCTCCCTGACGCTATAACTCCAGAACGCACGAACCGATTTCCACGGTACAGTATTCGTTGGAAAGGTCTCGGGCTCCGTGAGGTTTGTAGCAAACAAAATTCACGGAAAATTTCAAAAACAGGGAAAACAGGGATGATGATTTTTCACATACAGCACCATCTCTGATACATAGCATGTACAACAAACCAAAATTGTTTTGCATGGTGGTGGAGCAAATGCGAAAAGCGCCCTACACGCGGGCGGAGCCGCGGGCAACTACTAGTACATTTATAAAATACAAAATGTTTTGCTTCTACTTTCATTGTGAGAACTGGAGCTTTGGAACTCCTGAGTCTCAGACTCCTGAGAAGTACAATTTGGGAGTCTATAAAATACTCCAAGTTGTAAAGAGAAACAAAATAAAGCCTATGTTACTAGAAGATAATGTAGCTTCCCAACGGTGAAAGAATTTTTCAAATAGGTACAGTAGTTTCTGAGCCTATTCGCGTCATACAAAACGTCAAACAAAAATTTCGTCTTTATAATATTGGTATAGATATAAAAAGGACTTGTAACTATGTGTAAGTTATGAATAAATAAACTATAACTATACGTACCGACGCAGACACCGTAACCTTGACCTTGATCGCAGATGATGATAGTATAATGAACGAGCAAGGAGACTGCTAGGAGACACCGTTATACAGTGGAAATGCCGAAAATGCGTACTAAGCGACTCGCTTCCACGTTTATAGTACGGACGGCCAAACTGTGGAACTCCTTGCCGGAATCCCTGTTCCCACTGAACTACAACCTTACTGTCTTCAAAGCGAGAGTGAACCGGTTTCATCTAGGCAAGCGCGCTTCATCTTAGACTGCAATATCACTTAACATCAGCTGATTTGTGGTCAAGCGCAAGCCTATTAAGCGTAAAAGAATAATAATAATAACTAGCTGACCCGGCAAACGTTTTTTTGCCTCACTTAGGGGTATGAAAAATAGATAGTGTAGCTTATATGACACGTTCGTAGATTTACCATAGCAGCGCCATCTATTGATTACTTACTCAACCCAGTCGAAAGGTATCGACATCTGTTAGAATCATTTGGAGTTAACAGATAATTGTGACTGTCAAATAATAACAGACAATAATTAGCAATAAATTAAAATTGTGACTATAATTTGAGATTTAAACTATCCTATCTCTCAAGTTTGATCGAACTGCACATGGTGTGCGAATTTTATTATAATCGGTTAAGTGGTTTAGGAGTCCATTGAGGACAAACATTGTGACACGAGATTTATATATATTAAGATTAAGATACACGTACCGACGCAGACATCGTAGGCGAGGCCGCAGATGTAGATGTCGGTGGCGGCGCGCGCGCGCAGCTGCGTGCTGAGCGAGGTGTCGGTGAGCTTCTTGTTGTCCCAGAACACGGAGTACGAGTCCACCTCGGGGTTGGTGCCCTTGTACACCTTCACCGCGCCCTCCACTATCTGCCCGACACACGTACACACACGTTACGCTTACAACCTTACAAATAAAGCTTACAAGGCTTACAACAAAGCTTTATTTGTTAGGTTGATACGGGACAAAAAATTTTCATGGAATGCGCGAGTTTATCCCTTAATAAAACTATTAATTAGCCTACTAAGGGATTAATATGATAATAAATACTATTACTTTAACTTTTGACGATCTCGTTGGCATAACGGTTACCATGCCGGACTGCCAATCAGAAGGTTCCAGGTTCGATTCCCAGCACGGCCAACATCTTTGTGCTAAACCAAATTTGTTGGCTGCCGGTCTGAATATAAAGTATGTATGTATGTATATGTAGTATATCAGTTGTGTTAGCAACCATAATACAAACTAGCAATGGTTTAGTTTAGGGGCTAACCAGCCCAGCGTGTGTGAAATGTGTCCTAATATTTATTATTATTATAACATGAACTACTACTTTTTAATATTGACGGCCGTTGGATTGATCCCGGACCTACACCAATGACTTGTTTTCAAGTAATGTGTGGATTTGCACTCGCTTTACGGTGAAGGAAAACATCACACGTTTGAGGATTACAATATCCAAAGACGTGTGTAATCCGCCAACCCGCACTTGGCCAGCGTGGTGGATTCTAGTTAGAGAAGGCATCGAGTACCAGCAGTGGGAACGGTATAGATAGATCAACACTTTATTAAAACACATACTAAAAATAATTACAGAAAAAAAGGTATTTAAAAACTAGTGCCTTAATTGGCGACCTTATCGCTAAAAGCGATCTCTTCCAGGCAACCAATTCCTAGAACATACACATAGAAAGAGAGAGGAGGTGTTATAATGTAACGAAATATTTGAATTGGAAAAAAAGTATAGTTTTTTTTTTTCATCACATTCACACACGGCTGGTTAGCCCCATACTGAACCATTTCTAGCTTGTATTATGGTTGCTTACACAACTGATATCGATGGGTCCTATGTATATGGGCCAAAATGCAAAATGTCAACTTTTCAGGAGACGCTGTCAAAGTTTAAATTTACTATAATTTTAGATTGATAAAACCGAAGTTTACGAAATTTCGGTTATTTGCTAAGACACCTATACTCAACATTTTTACTACAGTATTATATGAGTAAATTTATCGGGTTTTTTTTTACGTCACATTGACCCTTCTACGTTAGTTTTTACTAAATTTTTTTTTATTTAAAAACATCTTAAAAAGGCCAATGTGTCATATTGGCCATTATACGTGTATTACGCTAATTAGTGTAACGTTGATCTTTTTTTTAATTTTATCTCATAAAATTAGTAAATAGTTGTTTCAGTTGATGATGCACTTATTCAAATAAGAGGTACTTAGATATTAAGGTAATTAAGTCACATTGATACTTATACGTTTTATAATCTGCTAACCTAATAGATCGAGTTTCCACTTAGATCATTATAAACAATAAAAAAACTCAGTGGTTTTATTCATTTATTGAAACAAAAATTGAATTAGCCTTAAAACTAAAGTTATGGACCCGTATTCAGTCTTTTTGGCAGTTTAATAGTAAGAACTAAGAAGAAAACTGTTACTTAACATCTAAGTTTAACAAAATCAGGTAATAAAAATAATGTAGGTACTTTACATTACTAAGTTCTAGATATAATTACGAAAAAAACGTTACAAAAATAAAAGCCTGTCTGGCGTAAACAAAAATAAAAAGATCTCCATATTATAGCCTAATAATAAAATTACCATAATCAACATTTCTATTAAGTGGAAAATTTCTAATTGTCTTCATGATCACTTTCATTGATTGACACAATTCCATATATATGACACATACACAGTCATTAGATGCTACTAAATTTTCATAATAACTGTGGTATACAGGTGGGATAATATTTTTTCGACATAAATCAAGCAAGTCTTTCTTCTTGGAAAGCTGTATTGGTAACAGCTGATTGTAACATAGTTGCAGAGAAATATCTGTTGGTCTATCGGCTATTCGTCTTCTTGTTCGTACTGGCTGATCTAAGATTTTAATATGATTTTCAATAGCATCTTCACTCAAATCATATTTATAATATAAAACGTATGATTCGTCTCGGCTTACACGGATTTGTTTTAATTTAGACCAAAGAATTTTTCGTCCTTCTGAGTTCTTAGTCCAGTTAAAGTGTGTATTTGTCTGCATCTTTTTGAAGTCATAAATCATGTTTTGAGCTACGTCTATGACGTTATAAGGACTTCCTTTTGATTTTGCCCATCGAATCAATGAGCTCCATTCAGAGGGTGTGTAAATATTCTTATATTTTGAAGCTCTTTCAATGGTGGCGTGTATGGAGTCGCCTTCATTCTGAGTGTGGCCTACTTCGAGAAAAGTGTGTTTTATATTCAAATTAAACTGTTTAGCGGCGTAGAGATACATGAAAAACATAATCCTGTTTCGGTTTTGGCCAGTGCAATTGTCTGACCAAAATCTAAAGTCGTCACAACCTTCTTGACTTTTTAATTTGATTATATCGTAAATACAGCTCGCTATTTCGTTCGATCCCTTCATTGCAATTTGCTCATTCCATAAATAACAGGTACCAATTAAATTCCCAATATCGAAAACTGATAAGTTATGTACTTTCAACCTTTTGCTGTAGTAAAATAGACTAATTTCACCACTCGGGGACAACAACACTTTTTGCAAATCGAAAGTAGCGCAGAATATTTTGGTGTCATTTTGTGAATCACGTTTATCCTTTTCTTTTAAAGATCTAGCCAGATTCTTGCTAATTATGTGATTATCATAAGATATTTTATTTTCAGGAGTCACAGGACCGTTTTTGAAAGAATGACAAACATGGCATTGGTCTTTTTTTGGCTGGTGGAATGATAAATTGATATTTTTATTTACTATGTCCCTGTATTGCCTTAATGACTCACATTTATTACCATATTTTGATGGATCATACCATTCTTTATATAACTTGAACATGCGGATAAAACTTAAAGAACCATCTAAATAAAGTTTATTACTGTCTTTACGACAATAATGTGAATCGACCGGTTCAAAGGACTTTACGTGGTCCAGCACACTTCTGATCATTTCTTCATCAATAGTTGTTTTATGGTGATCATGTCGACCTCTATTATCAGTTAAAGTGAGTCTGTGACTTATATCAGCAAATTTACTCATTGCAGTTCTTATCATTTTTGGTCCACAGCTGATGGTGTTTAGAAACATCGTCTTGCATACCACCAGCTTAGTCTTTTGATTGTTTTGAGTATTAGGCAAATGATACACATATGTGTATGACCTTCGTGAGTCACCTTGTGTAACCGTTCTTTTTTTATTTATTCTTACTACATAGTTGACAATAAAGTCATATTGTTTAGAATGGTCTCCAATCATCCAAAATTGATGAAATATAGCCCTCCTTGCATCTTCATCAAGTTTTTCGTAACACTTCAGTTTACATGTACTCTGACATGGTTCACCTATTTGTTTCTCATCTCTTAATTTACCATTTCTACTGTTATAAGCTTTCCCAGTATTTTTAAGTCTTTTTCTTTTCGAATCTATCCATTCATTAAAAAATTTTTCTCGCAATCTTCCACTATCTTTTTTTTTAGTAAATTTTCTTTTCCTGGGCCTCGTAGGAGTTGAAACGTCACTTGATGAGTAATACTGTGAAACAGGGGAAGAAGCAGTGGCATCTGATAACAATGATGGCACTGAAGGAATAGGTTCTTCCTCTCCGAAAGAACTGTAATTAGACGATGGCATTGGGGTCGCATTATCGTCATCGCGTACATCGTCATCCAATAGATCTACATTTTGAATGAATTCTTCACTGTGATGTTCGATTGAAGATTCAAAAACCGTTTTACTTGACAGATCTGTTGTTATGATTGAAGAACTAGTAGCTATCGGCTCATTATTTGGTTCTTGTACTGAAAGACAGCATGAGTGTAAATCAGAGTTATTTTCTTTTTCATGAGAGTGGGAACACTTTTTATGGGGTTGAGTTAGTTGATTATTAGAAATAAACATGTCATCAGATTCGAGCAAAGTAGAATTTTCCAATACATCATTTTGATTTTCTTGTTGAGGTGGATCATTTTCAAAGATATCTTTGAGCAGACTTAAACTGCAATTTCCTAATATCTCACTAGGTCTAAACGGCAAAGGAGCTGAAAAAAAAATACAGTGTAAGATTAGAGCGGAATATTGTAAATAAAGTAAATGAAATTGAGTTAATTATGTAACTAATGATTTTAGTTTAGCAGATTCTGAACAAATATTCTTTCTAATAATATGACAATCCACATTAACAGGTCAAAAGTAAAAAAATGACTGAAGGGCGAAAGTGTATTACTTAGAATAAACCAAGTATAACGGCCAATGTGGTACATTGGCCGCTCTTTCTAAAAACTCGTGATATTTCATTTAATTTATTAGTAAAACAATAATTGATGAAAGTTTAAAGATGTACTAGTATATAAAAACATATTTGAAATACTTACAAAGGTTATCATCGCTATTTTCTATAAAATCGTCGTTTTCATAACCTAAATCGTTTCTCTGCGCATTGTTATTTTCCTTTCCTAGTGCTAAATTCACTAAATTCCGACTTCTACTCAACTTAGCACGATAACTAGATGCCATCTTTTACTTATTAAATAAATTACAACACACAAAACAAAATAATAACATTTTTTGTTCAACACAGTGCGACCATTGCTCCGATCAACGTATAAGTGTCAATCCGGCCGATTGGTCCAAATAATAAACAAACGCGCGGGAACTCCCCGCGTATAAGTCTCTAATTACTCTTTGGACCTTATACGTTTAAATTCATGCTATATATGCCGTTATACTGCAACACAAAAACGTGTTTCTATGCAGAAATCTTTTATTTTTAATAGCTAACATGATTAATTATGTCGATAAGAAGCGTTTACCAATAAAAAGTGAAAATAGCCAAATTGTTAGTTTGGCCCTTATACATAGGACCCATCGATATACTACATATACATACATACATATTATATATAAATACATATTTAACACCCAGACCCACAGCCAACAAATTTAGTTAAGCACAAAGATGTTGACCGGGCCGGGAATCGAACCCGGAACCTTCTGATTAGCAGACTGGCATGGTAACCTTTACGCATATTATATATATAAATATATATTTAACACCCAGACCCACAGCCAACAAATTTAGTTAAGCACAAAGATGTTGACCGGGCCGGGAATCGAACCCGGAACCTTCTGATTAGCAGACCGGCATGGTAACCTTTACGCCAACGAGGTCGTCTCAGTGGGCTGCTTATGCTTATACACGTATGTTCAGGTGTAGGTATACGAGTTGGTGGGCTGCTTATGCTTATACACGTATGACGTATGTTCAGGTATTAGAGGAGAGTGGAGAGTAGGTATTAGAGTTGACCTTGAGATGTGAGTGCAGCTCGGCGCCCCAGGTGTCCTGCACGCAGTGCCGCGGCCACAGGCGCTGCTTCATGGGCGGCGGGCCCGCGAACACCACCGTGTCGTACGCCTGCGCCGCGTCCGCTGACACCTGCCGCACCACAACAATATGCGATGAGAAAAAAATTGAGGAGTCAAACTTTGGAACTCCTCACCAAATTCCCTGTTCCCCAATAGTCGGGTCACACAGAGCGAGCAGCCTCGCGCGGCTGCTCGCTCTGTGTGGACGTGCCTCGGACGAGGCAAGCGCGCGCTCTGCCGCGGGTGAGCGACCGAGCGCCCGAGCCATCGAGTGTCGGCTTTTGAAATTGCTCAAAGGCGCCTCAGTCGCCTAGTTATGTCATTGTTGCACTAAATAGGCGCGTCCACACAGAGCGAGCAGCCTCGCGCGGCAAATGCCTCGCGAGGCTGCTTGCTCTTCGTGGACGCGCCTAATGACTAAAATCTATTTATTTTTATTCTGTTATTTGTATAATGTGTGTTTTAATCTCTTGACCTTGTTAGTTTAATTAGTAATTCAACTGTTTTGTGATTCCTTTTAATTATATTTATGTATACTTATTATAATTGGACTATTTATTATTTAATGTAATTTATTTTGACTGTAATATTGTAATTTAATTTAATGTCATTTAAATGCAACTTGCTTTGTTATTGGTCTCGGCCGTAATGTAAATAAATAAATCTAGCGATTTTCAAGGCGAGAGTGAACCGGTTCCTTCTAGGTAAGCGCGATCCACCGCAGACCTCAATATCACTTACCATCAGGCGAATTGTGAAAGCAATGACCTATTCTGAATAAAAAAAAGGAGGACAGAGTTTATGAAACTGTAGGCTTAGGTCTCCGGAGTGTTTTCCGGAAGATCCCGGAGACCTCCGTTAAGCACAGAGGCAGGTCACCGGGGGGGTTTTAGTGGGTGCAAATCCCACATAACCTGGCTGCGCCCCATCGTCTCTTTTCCTTTCATTCATTCTTTTCCTATTACTAACACTAAATTTAACTAACAACTGTATTTTTAATTAAGTATCTATAATGTTTATAACGTGATAATTGCAGCATTCAATGCAAATTATTGCAGTCATGTCCAATGCAGAGTATGCATCTCTAATATACAAGCGTCCGTGCTTAGTTTAGAGATGCAGGCTCATTACTTGTAGTTTTTAATACAAAGAATGTAAAAATCTTAATATATATAAATCTCGTGTCACAATGTTTGTCCTCATTGGACTCCTAAACCACTTAGCCGATTATAATAAAATTCGCACACCATGTGCAGTTCGATCCAACTTGAGAGATAGGATAGTTTTAATCTCAAATTATAGTCGCAATTTTAATTTATTGCTAATTATTTATTGTCTGTTATTATTTGACAGTCACAATTATCTGTTAACTCCAAATGATTCTAACAGATGTCGATACCTTTCGACTGGGTTGAGTAAGTAATCAATAGATGGCGCTGTACCCCTAAGTGAGGCAAAACAACGTTTGCCGGGTCAGCTAGTATAGATATAAGACTACGAATTGTAAAAATAGTAATTGTACAAATGAATTATTTGATTTGATTTGATCGTAGCCAGATATCTTGTTGAAGATTTCCCCCTCGGCAACAAAAATAAAAGATAACAGATCGGAAAGAGTAGTCACCGGGCTAGCGGGATGCAGCTCGCGCATGTGCACGTTGTCTATGAAGGAGACGTGGTCGGGCGGGTGCCAGTCCAGCGAGTAGAACACGCAGTCGAACGGCACCGACTCCAGCAGCCGGTTGATGGGCTCCACCACCTGGAATGATTTTAGCGAAAAACTCAATGAGACCTTTTTTGTAGAGCGCAAAATTTTGTATTAGAATATTTCTTTATCAAAGCTGTAGGTTCACTTGCTTCGGAGATAAAAAATAAAATGCAAAAAGTACAAAAATCCCATGTTATTTAAATGGGAAAAGTAACATGACACGGGCACGGTTTAACTTGAAAAGTAAGAGCTTGTTTACGTTGGATAAATTTTTTTAGGGTAAAAACTAAAATTTCAGGGTGCGGCAGCAAAAAAAAAAAATCAACTTGGGAAATAACGGACACCCTAATGTATATGTAGAATACCAGCTGTGTTAGTTTCCACGAACTAGAAATGGTTCAGTATGGGGTTAACCAGCCGTGTGTGGAATGTGTCCTAATATGTATTTATTTATAACAGCAAATTAACATTAACAAAGAAATGTTTTTACGAAAGGCAAATATGAAATAGCATCGTGAGGCGTGTACTTTCTGGCTCCTACACTAAGTGACGACCGCGACCGCTTTAAAAGCCACGATATTCTCTAAGAAGACGTTATAGTATAACTTGTAAAGATATTGTAGTATTTTACACATATACAGTGTAAACACCATGTAACGTCACTCGATTAAACGACCAACTCTCTAAAGCGTCGAAATCAATTGGCTCTAATTGGTTTAGCTTGTATTCCATACAATGATACATTATCTCCATTTAACGACCACTCTCTATAACGCCATAAAATGCACAGTCCCTTCAGTGTCGTTATATAGAGTTTACACTACACATTAGATACAACTTTGTACAATATAAATGATTATCTAAATTTGAAAATTGACATTTGATTCATATCATATACTTTTGTATTGATATTATATTAGATACTAGAATTAGTAGTGAAAATTGACATTATGATTATTATCATATACTATTGTAATGATATTATAGTACTAGAATATAATTGAAAATTTACATGGATACATATCATATACTTTTGTAATGATATCATATTATTTGACTTGTAACTTTGGTGTTATCAATAAATGATTTGTATTTGTATTTTGTAAACACCATGTAATGTCACTCGATTTAACGACAAACTCTCTAAAGCGTCGAAATCAGTTGGTTTAGCTTGTATTCCATACCTACAATGATACATTCTCTTCATTTAACGACCACTCTCTATAACGCCATCAAATGCACAGTCCCTTCAGTGTCGTTATATAGAGTTTACACTGTATCTATAAATCTCCCTACAGGTAAGTACAGACCTTCTAATTCGAGTCCGCTAGAAAACTAAATAAAGCAAGACAAATGTGCGGCGCATCAAGGTCTCAATGCCTCATAACTCAGTATGGGCGTGTCTGCATTTCGCTGTTAGCTATCTCACAATACATATTGTACTGGGCACAGTAGTAGGGGAGCCCACGATGATTAAAATGTACTAACTCAAGCTTATGGGAGCTTATTTGATTAAAAAGTTGAACTATGGGGTCAAAAGATGGAGGGCGCCACCAATTGACGATCTCGTTGGCGTTATGGTTACCTTGCCGAACCAAGCATAACATAGCATTAGCAGCCCTCCATATATTCTCCCACTGCTGGGACTCAGGGCCTTCTCTCACGAGGAGGCAGATATAGGCCACCAGACTGGCCAATTGCGGGTTGGCGGATGAGACCCGTCTTTGAATATTGTGGTCCTCAAACATGTCGGTTATCTGACTATGTTTTCCTTCGCCGTCAAGTGAGTAATTACGAGTAATCTCTTATTATTAATAAATACACATTTTTATTGTACAATATTCTTCTTCGTATGAGCTAAGTGGCTAAGCTCTGGTGTCGAGAGTTTTCAAATCGTCCGAAGGACTCTGACTTGGCTTAACGACTGCTTGTTTTAAGACTTACAGACGGGACCTACAACTTAACGTAGCATCCGACGCTACGATAGCGCCCAGATGAGTTTTTAAAATACTGTCTTGTATCACCAACCATGTCCGCTTTGACAATAGTTTTATCTCGATGATCGAGTCAGATCACCTTAGTTAGCCGAGACCCAGGTGCTTCAATTTGTACAGTACAGTGTTATTGTGTACTCGTAGCAACCTCATTTTTAGTTACATAACTATATTATATACAATAAATAAAATACAATTTTTAGGTTACATAACTTAAAGCAATATATATACGAGAACATATGCATATGTTTATGTACTATATAGGCTATAGCTTAACAACAGTGAAAGATTTATTCAAATCGGTCCAGTAGTTTCGGAGCCTTTTCGCGTTTAACAAACTAGCAATCAAAAATCTCTTTATAATATTGGTATGGATATATTTTGATGTCGCATCCTTACTGTTATCGTTGTAACAAAGAAAGCCTTTCTTTATATCCACGACAGAAATATAAATTCGTCGGTTCGGATGACATATAACCAAATAGCAAGTACGCTTACTTACAACAATGAGAGTTTATTATGAAATATACATTATTTTATTACTGGTACTATTTATTTTTTCAATAGGACACATTTCACACACAACTGGTTAGCCCCATACTAAATAATTTCTTGTTTGTGTTATGGTTGCTAATACTAGGTACATAAATACTTTATCTCGATACATATTTAACACTCTGACAGCCAACAAATTTAGTTCATCACAAAGATGTTGGCCGTGCCGGGAATTGAGTCCGGGACCCTCTGGTTGGCAGTCCGGCATGGTAACCATGGCTAGCGACCCCACTCAAGTTGAAAAATCTGTCACCAAGCACATTTAACAATGTGTACCGACGGTCTTTTTGAGAACCAGTTATTCCAGACTAGGCATGCTCCTCCTTAGGCCAGAGCACGTTACCACACACGAGTGAGCGTGTGTGACATGCCTAGTTATGAATAAAAATAATTGGCCAAGTGCGTGTTAGGCTCGAAAGGTTGAGGAGAAAGGTTCCGAGACCATTCCTAAAAATATGGCAAAAAAGCACCATTGTACGGGAGCCCCTCTTGAATATTTATGTTATTTAAATTCTATAATTTATTTTTGAAATTATTAAAATCATGTTGATTAAATATACTGTGAATGTTTAAATCTTCTGTAAATATTTAATTAGATTCCCGTTTTTACCTTTTAGGTACGGAACCCTACAAAACTAATATAAAAAGAATGGCACACTGTAACCACGGTGGTTATTGTCATTTTGTTGTAATTTCCGGTCGTCTTTGTTAATGCTACATATATAACTAAACAGCTATAACTACATTGGTAACTCCCAATGGGATCGGTGCCCATTGAACCGTTTCATTAAATTATTCAAGGCTGTCGCAAATTGAAAACAGTTTTCGCGAAAATAGCGTGCCAAAGTTATGGTGAATCGGATCTGACAGCTACAAAACGATATTGCTATCAATTAATTTGTTTCACACTAAAGTAACATTTTACATAAGCAGCCCACTATACGTTCCCACAGCTGGGACTCTGGATTTGGGGCCTTCTCTCACGAGGAGAGAGGTACAGGCCGGCCAAGTACGAGATAACGGATAGTCCACGACTTCCGAAATTGTGGTCATCAAACAAGTAGGTGTCTCCTCACGATGTTTTCCTTCACCGTAATAAAGCGAGTGCAAATCCACACATAGCTTGAAAAACCAGTCATTGATGTAGGGATTGAACCAGAGGCAGTCTGATTTAAAAGCAGACGTTCTCCCACCGAACCACACTCCCTTTCAAAGTAATGTAAATTTTGCATGAGCAGCCCACTATACGTTCCCACTGCTGGGAGAGGACACCTCACGAGGAGAGGTTTATAGGTTATAGTGCACCACACTGGCCAAGTGCGGGTTGGCGAATGACCCACCACTTCCGAAATTGTGGTCTTCAAACATGTCGGTTTCCTTCGACGATGTTTTTCTTCGCCGTAAAGCGAGTGCAAATCTACACAAAGCTTGGAAATAAGTGATTGGTTTTTTGGCCGGGATCGAACCAGAGGCGTCTGATTTAAAAGCAGACGTCTTAAGCTGGCTCGCGAGGCATTTTACCATTTTACAATTATGTGCGAAAAAGGTAACCCGTGACAATGTCGACGGACAAAAATAACGTACGAAAGATACCTATAAATATAGAACATTAAGCCATAATTTCTGAATAAGAATCAAGTATAGACAATCCTTTATTGGACACAATATTTTAAATAAGGATACAATAACAGAAAAAAATAACACAATGCAATAAAATGTACTTCAAATGAGGGTGCCACAATTGGCGGTCTTACCGCTTAAAGCGATATCTTCCAGGCAACCTTTGGATGGAAAAGAATTTATAAACAACTAAAGAAGCATGTTGTGTACAATCATGTATGAAAAAAACATACATATAATAGTAATTATATGAGATATATCCTAATACATACATAAAATATACATAATATACTGATAAATAACGTTCCAATTTACATAAGTAAAAATAATATAATAATTATTTAGTCCCTAATTGAATGAATATAGTTACACTAAATTTAACTAAAAAAATCGCGCCCAAAGAAGTCGGTTACAAACAAACATACAGGTGAAGCTAATATAAAGCGTGTAAAAATTAAATGGTGTTGAATAATAATAAAAAAACATCTCATTTCACACGTCGGCCCGCGACTGCATTAACATTGTAAATTTTGACGCATTACCACACTAAAGGTTGCCCATACATCTTTCATAATTATTTATTCAGACCTGATTACCTGAATACCCTTGTGAATGTCTTACCTTACACCTGATTTAGAGGTAAAGAAACAATGAATGAATCAACCCAACACTTGAATACACATGTAAATGTTTGACAGAGGAAAACTATATCTATAGAGAAAAATATCCAATGCTTGGTATTTAAAACAGGCACTTAAAACTTTATTTATAGATAAAAATATCCAATGCTTTGTATTTTTTTCCTTGTTGATGTAATAATATTGCAATAGTAAACATTTTACGTGTCATTCGAACCACGGTAGCACTAACTTGAAAATGCCACTTTTTAAATGTCAGTCTTGTGAACGGTCGTGCATTTGGATGGGTCTATCACATCCATCCAAATACTTGCTCATTAAGACTTGCTTAACCTCGATGATCGCGTCTGATCACCTAAGTTAGCCAAGCTACAGGCGCTAACGGTTTCAGCTTAGCTCATACGAAAAAAAATATACAATCAAGTATTAATAAATTAAATAGCGATTTATTCATTAACGCGATACATGTACAAACATCAAAGATTTAGTTAATCAATCAACACCTAGAGTAATAATAAACACCGAAATTATACCGCACTGCGCGCTTGGTTATCAATAAATCATTGTGAAATCTAACCTTGTGACATTGAAAACTGTTACCTTATACACTAGAAACTTGAACATTAAACAAGTATAAATTAAAAAAAAATGAAAAACCTTGCTCAACATTTTGTGGCCATCTTGGAATTGGAATTTTAAAAGGATTCGTTTTCAAAAAATAAAACTATCGAGTGTATTTTATGTAATTCTTCACACTGAATGATTAAGGCTAATAAACTGAAAATAAAGCCCTATCATGTATGCAGGATTTTATAGGAATTATCAAAATGTGCGAATTTGGGCCAAAAAATAGCGCCTCAGTAGAATTTATCCGGTAGCTAAAACCAATAGAATTTATATCATTTCATCGGGAGCAAATACCACAGACACACTCATAGACACGCCAAACTTATAAAACCCCGACGTTTTTCATTTGAAGCTAAAAAAACCTAAAACCATTTAATCATCCAAGAAGCTCCGACCCGAAAACCAGCACCAAGTCATGCTAGTTCAAACAATTGAGATAGAAAAACGGCAATTTTAGAACGGGCAATTTCGGCGTGCTATGGTACCGCTCCGTACCTGCCTCGCGATTCGATAGCCTAATTGCCTGCGATAGGTGTGAACTTGCTAACTTCGACCTAAACAACCCTCGTCATTACACAGAGCTGTTCAATCTGACAGCCAGGTTAATTCCGCGCCAATGCAGTTTTCGTGCTCACCCTTTATTTAGAACGTTCCACTATTTTTAGAACCTTTTGTTCGGTTTGGGGATTTCGATTTGGGGTTTCCGCTTTGCGGTCGAGTTTGTGAACTTGTTTAAACGATTAGTGTTGGTAGAGTTTGGTATTCAATGGTCCCTAGCATATTTGGCACATTTGTTTGTATAGTAGATTCGTATTTGTTTTTTAGTAGAAGATATTAAGGCGTCAAGCTTATAGATCGCATCCGTAACACTGAGATCTGACGGCGAACGAAAGTTCGCGACGTTGGATCTATAGTTATGGGCCTTAAGTGGAGCTGGGCGGGACACCTGGCTAGACGGATTGACGCCAGATAGAGCAAGGCTGTGACTGAATGGTGGCTGAAGGTTAGGAAGACGGAGCGTCGGTAGTCCGCCGGCAAGATGGGTCGACGACATAATATCAGTCGCAGATCGAATCTGGACACGATTGGCACAGGAGCGAGATGAATGGCATGCTAAAAGAGAGGCCTATACCCAGCAGTGGGAGAGAACCGGCTGTGGATGATGATGAGAAGATATTAAGATGATGTTTATGACAGATATTCCAGATTAAGCAAGCTTACGCCAGAGTGACGCTGGCTCGTATGGTTACGCACCCTGTTATAGCTGTAAAGTGCAAAATATAGATTGGCATCTTCTTCTAGTGTCCCCAATAGGGTCACATTTAATTATTTTCATCAAGCCAAATAAAATCCCTAAAAACTATTCAATTTAGACAACTCATTTATTCATTACAAGTTTTAAAGCGCATCCGAAATGGTAGGAAATCGATAAAGCCTGGCTTAGCGCCAAAATCAACGTAGATAGGTATCTAGAAACCTACCTATATATGGAAATCTAGATATAGGTATTGCAGTTTATATAGCCTTTTCGTGAGCTAACAAGAAAACTTCCTTCATCAATTTCGGGGTATTGCAGAGGTATCATGCAAGCGGCAAATTTCATTTTCCTACTTTTGGCTGTTTTCAAGTAGCTCGTTAAACTTCTACTTCTGATTAATCGGTTAAGTTTGAAGCGAGGACTGGGTTAAGTTTGAAAGTGAGATTGTTTGAAAATTATCAAAGCTAGGTTCTTCAAAAGGTCAGAAAGAATTTGAAGTCTAGACTGCAATAATCTGTGACGTCACTGGCCACAGCCAAACTTAAACATTCCGGATACAACATCAGGTCCATTTATGGGCCTTCAGCCGATGACTAGGGTTA
Organism: Mellilla xanthometata; assembly: GCA_035578125.1. Lineage (NCBI taxonomy): Eukaryota > Metazoa > Arthropoda > Insecta > Lepidoptera > Geometridae > Mellilla > Mellilla xanthometata. Next base: position 990,481 of record JAPUBQ010000026.1, read on the forward strand.
AATCCAGTTTTATAGTTATACTAGCTGCCCCGGCAAACGTTGGTTTGCCTTAGGAACAGTTAATTGATCAGTTATCGAGCTGGATGAAAAATTATTAAAATACTAAAATGGCCATGAAAATAGGGTTTGGTGATAAAATATTGTGTTGTATGTATTTTTTTAACCCAACATATTAAAAAAAAATCGACAAGAAATTAAAAAAATATATTAAAGGGTGAACAACCGTTATCACTTAGGGGTATGAAAAATAGATAGTAGCCGATTCTCAGACCCACTGTTCAAACCAAAAGATCATGCATAAAAAACTTTTACATCTTTTGCACACTAAATAATATATCAATTACATTAGTAACAATAATTATGTCAAATCAAAACAAATATAATGTATATTTATTGAAACTATGTACAAGTAACATTTTAAAGGGTTTATGTTGTAAGGTAAATATAACATAAAATAACTCAATAACCACACCAAATAAGTAAATTTTAGTAAGTAAAGAAAGTTTTTTTTTAAGTAATTGCGTGCAAACTTGAAACTATCGACACCTCAGTTTGTAACTCAGCAGTTTAACATCGCCGCGATTTGGCGTGTTTTCCTTTGACTTCACAATTGGCAGTGCGAAAATATTAAGTTGTCGAATAAAGGATGAGTTAGTGCATCAGGGCGCGGCATGCGAGGGTGGTAAATAACATGATTATTGCTAAACTCGTGACTGAGTTGTGACAAACTGCACTTTTAGGTGTTTGTTTGGTTGCTTCACTATTATTCTTCATCACTGACGCAAAAACTTAGATCCTGTAGCTCGGCTAGCTAAGGTGATCTGACACTAAGCAACAGTCGATGCGGACGGTGTAGGAATGGGTGGCCATACACAAGACTGTCGTTTTCAAAGTGGCATTTTCATCTGGGCGCTACCGTGGGTCGGATGACACGTTAAATTGTAGGTCCCAGCTGTTAGTCTCAGTACAAGCAGTCGTCAAGCCAAGTCAGAGGCCTTTGAACGGCCTGAAAATATTTCATATGAAAAATAAGAAGACGTTAAGTATCTATACATATGTTTATCTGTCCGTCTGCATCGTAGTTATAGACTGAAAAGATATAGAATGAAAAGCAGAGGTATATAACCTATAATATGTTTGACGACCTCGTTGGCGCAACGGTTACCATGCCGGACTGCTAACTAGAAGGTTCCGGGTTCGATTCCCGGCCCGGCCGACATATTTGTGCTTATCTAAATTTGTTGGTTGTGGGTCTGGGTGTTAAACATGTATCTATATAAAATATATATGTATGTATATGTAGTATATCAGTTGTGTTAGCTACCATAACATGAACTAAAAATGGTTCAGTATGGGGTTAACCAGCCGTGTGTGAAATGAGTCCTCAAAAAAAAAAATATGACTTAGTAATTCTGTCGGTAAAATTGTGTATTCTCATGTTTTTCCTTTATCTTTATTCAACATTTTAGCGACAGAATAGCACAGAACACGTGTTTGTATCAGCCATAACGTCTGTAAAGGTGTTAATCCGTACCAATCGCTATCTTTATTGCTCGGAAGCTCAAAGCTTTTCAACACGACTGCTTTATTTCACAGGGTGACTCGAGAACTTTACGTAGACAAAGTATTAGTTAATAGCAAATATTTAATGGTTTTTGGCTTTAAGGGTTTTTGAAAGTCAAGTAAAGTAGGTATTTGCCTGTCCTACAAAACAAAATTAAACTCAAGCAATATTCCGTTCATGCTAAAGGTATGACCTACTTAAAAAGAAAGCATAGGCAAACCACGGATTAACATTAGGGAGATGATCTGGGCAAAAATGAATTGAGTTGAATGTACAGTTTGTTCGTTATGAACGTTTAAAATTACTGAAAAAAATACTTATTGTCTATAAAACTCTACTTCTAGAGATTGTTTTTTTAATATTCGCATGGCTGTTCTTTAGACGGTCTTGAAAATATTTTTAAATCACTTTCACCGTTTCCAAATCACAAAACTAAAACTGTAAGTGTGACTGTTAAAGATTATTTATTGCGTCTGGTATTCAAACTTCTAAGCGCTTTACTTTCTTATAGTTGAAGAAAACAAGATAGACTTGTTTCAACGATTCACTATCAACATTGCCATTCATGTCCTACTCAATCATACGACTGAGACACGGCATTTCTATCTGGCGAAACAGATATCAGAACAGAAAATATATATTTTCACAAATACAGTGTAAACTCCGTGTAACGTCACTCGATTTAACGACAAACTCTCTAAAGCGTCGAAATCAATTGGCTTTAGTTGGTTTAGCTTGTATTCCATACAATTATACATTCTCTCCATTTAACGACAACTCTCTATAACGCCATAAAATGCACAGTCCCTTCAGTGTCGTTATATAGAGTTTACACTGTACAAGTAAAAATATAAAAACTTAAATTGTGAATGGCACTAAGGTACACTTTTAGCTTAATATTTTAGATGCTGGCCTATATTTTATTCTAAAACGACCCAATGTAGTAAATTCTTTGTAGTCCTATAATTTTAGAACGTTTACTTTTATTATCATGTAAATTGGGTTCGCACGTAAATTGAAATCTATACAACATTTTCTTAATATACGACCTTGCTTGATATTTATGTCTAAATTTAGAATAAGTATAGAAGTACCGGATCTTTTACATGCATTACGTATAGATGTGTTGACAAAATGCCTCCCTGAGGCACTCCTACATGCAAAATCACACACACAGTGATGGTTGGGATGTGTGGAGAGTAACATCGCATGTCTGTTTGATCGATAGCTATGGAGGAGCGCGCCCTTTGCCTGATAACAGATATACTTTGATAGGGAGGTGACAACACGATACGGTGTCTGATTAGCAAAACGCATAGGGCGAGCGGGATCAGTTTTTAATGAAAGCTCCTAATAAACTAAATAAGGTGAATTTATAAATTTAAAATTAATATTTTCAATGAAGTTCATAGAAATAAGTAATAATGATGATGTCTAAACAACCATTTGTTGTGGATTCAAAACATTTATTCGGCGAAAGATGTATGGGTTATATATTTTACCCATTTTAGCCAAATAAAAATATACTATGTTATCAAAATTGTAAAAGGTTTTTAAAGAAATACCCGTCATTATTCTAATGGTATATGGTATTCAAAACACAATTTGATGTAGTATTATGATACAGAACATTTTTGTCGAAAGCTTTTTTCCTCAAAAAGGGAAAGAAGGAGATAACATACTAAGTAAATTATTCATAGTTGAAGTAACAGATGTATCTATTAAAGACGTTGTATATTTACTATATCTCTTTAAGACGATGTTGTACCGAGTTGAGCCAATCCATACATATTTGAGTGCAGCGCCTGAATCGCGGCAGTATGTATTTCACAAAATAAATTCATATACAATCAACAATGAACAATATTAACATTATAAACTCTAACGATTCTAGATAATCAATGTAGATTAAAGATGTAAAAAGTCAGAAGCACAAAAATTCTTAGTCTTAAAAACGACTATGTATTTCTACTTTTTGGTTTATATGCGAAAAAAATCGAGCGAATTTTACGTAATCGTGTTTTGGAACTCTAAAGATTCTTAACACTGAATCAAAAGTAATAAAACTGAAACAATTGTAGAACTATTTAATTTGCATTAGCAATTCTAATCATTGCTATTTTTCTCCCATAGCGCCTTGAATATGGTCAATATTGTATTATATACTTTCTATATCTTTATAAATATCTTGTAGACAGTAATTATTAACATCCATGCAGTACACGTGATCACGTAAGTCGTCAAATATTTTTACGAACTTGACCTTTCGAGCTTATTACGGGGAGAGACTTTATTAGCTTTCCAAAAGAGTTAGCGATAGTTGAGGATATACCGAAAGTAATAACAACGGATTGAAGACTTTATATGTAGCATAAAGTATAGCATAAGCAGCCATACGTTCCCACTGCTGGGACTAGGGGCCTTCTCTCACTAGAAGAGAGATTTAGGCCATAATCCTCCACGCTGGCCAGCGCGGGTTGGTGGTGGATGACACACGGATTCGGATATTTTGGTCCTCGAACGTGCCGGTTTTCTCACGATGTTTTCCTTCACCGTAAAGCGAGTGCAAATCCACACATAACTTGAAAAACAAGTCATTGGTGTAGAGCCGGGATCGAACCAGGGGCTGTCTGATTGAAAAGCAGGCGTTATTATTACCACCGAGCCACACTCGCATCTTGTAAATACAACCTACAAATTGACTGTCGGATGATTACATTGTACTACTAATATGTTTTGAATCAGAATTCAATTATGAATTGATATTTTTAAATTAAAAATTGTAAATCAACAAAATATCTAATATAACCAATACGGGAAAGTTAACATTTGCTATCTACAGGAGTAAACAAAAGTAGTAAGAGGAAGAGGAATAAGATCGATGCAACAAGGTGATTATGAATAACGACGGCCCAAGCTTCCCTCCCTGGCTGACTCCGCGGCATTATTTTTCGTTGGCAATGCGGCAATACGCACGGGTATGTAAATATTACAGATACTGAGACCAATCACGAACTATTATTATTGGAGCTGTACAGTCAACAGAAATATACGTTCACAAAAAACTAAATATGTATTAAAATATGCTTCATAGTCCATACGAGTATTACATGTTTCTACATAATTATATTACATGTCCATATTATATCCCACTAATATTATGAAAGTTGGTATGTGTGTGTGTTTGTTACTTCTTCTCGCTTAAACGGCTGGATCGATTTTGATGAAATCTATAATATTAAGTCGAGTTTCTCTTCCTGACGCTATAACTCCAGTACGCACGAACTGATAATCACGGTTTTGCATTCGTTGGAAAGGTCTTGGGCTCCGTGAGGTTTGTAGCAAACAAAATTCAGGGAACTAATTAAAATTAAATAAAAAGGTTGCTCATCTCCAGTACATACAGTGTAAACTCTATATAACGACACTGAAGGGACTGTGTATTTTATGGCGTTATAGAGAGTGGTCATTAAATGGAGATAATGTATAATTGTATGGAATACAAGCTAAACCAACTAAAGCCAATTGATTTCGACGCTTTAGAGAGTTTGTCGTTAAATCAAGTGACGTTACATGGAGTTTACACTGTAATTGCAATGCCTTAATTATGGATAATTATGTAATCAAGTGACAATAATGCAGTTAATTGATTCTTTGATTTAGAAATTATAACATTCGTTCTTTTTGCATCGGGGCTTGAAAATCTGTTTTTTACAACTTTAGTGCCTGCCTGTACATTTCCCGAGGCCCTAGCGAAATCGCCGTGGCTCCATCAATGTCTGCTCGGGCCAAAACATCGGTTACCTATCCTTTATACGACGTTCCGGATTCTATCTAATGGTCGCCACTAAACTATAGATAGAGCTTCTATTGTCGATGAACTGCTTTTGTTTTGCTAGTAAACTTTGACATACATAAATATGTACCTGAATTTTGATTTAATCGTAAACTAGGTAAAGCGAAGTACAAGTTATTATTCTGTGGTAAAGATAGAAAATACCATTTATAGATTAATTTAGTGGCTAGTAATTATTTTTTGTGTCTGTTAAATTTTATTTGTGACGACCTCATTGGCATAATGATTTTGATTTTAAAAGATATTTATTCACATAATAATAATTAGCTTTAGTTGGTTTAACTTGTATTCCATACAATAATACTTTCTCTCCATTTAACAACCACTGTCTACAAACAAACTAGAGGGAGTTACAGCCTGATGAAAGCAGCTCAAGCTGAAAGCTCGCCTTCCATTGCTAATCTTCAGACAAACAGACCATCTGACGCAACAGGGGTGGAACAGGTATGCCAGCGATCCAGGGCTGTGCTCCGTTACTTCAAGGAGCTCGGTTGGCTTGGGTAGGCTGGTAAGGGGGGAATGCACACTACGCCCCGCCCCTAGCGGGATATCAGTGCAGGTCAAATTAGAATTAGACCACTGTCTATAACGCCATAAAATGCACAGTCCCTTCAGTGTCGTTATATAGTTTACACTGTATATAAAAATATTAGGACACATTTGACATACGGCTGGATAGCCCAATACTGACTAAAAACCACTGGTCCTGAAGTGACCGGAAGGGTGAGTGGGCTGCTTATGCTCCTTAACTTCGATTTGTTCGGTGCCTTCGGCACTGGCTAATGTGTGGTCACCTTTAAGGTGTAAGGTATAAAAGCTATGTGTAATTGTGTACAGACCTCGCTGCCGTCTTGCTGCGCGTTGCACTTGCTGATGTTGAGCGTGCCGGAGATGAAGTCGTTCTGCACGTCCACTATCAGGAACGCGCTTACCGGCCGGACTATCTGCAAACAAACTTAGCTTTTAGGGGCACCCTAAAAACACCTACTAATATAATAAATGCGAAAATTTGTGTGTGAGTAAGTGTGTATGTTGTTAGTTCTTCACACTCAAACAGCTGAACCGATTTCGAGGAAATTTGGTATGGAGATAGGCATGACCCTGGATTAACAGATAGGCTACTTTTTATCCCGGATTAACGCGGGTAACACTGCGGGGCACCTTGTCTATAATAAATAAATAAAATAACTCACCACTTTGATCCAATGGTTCCAGCAGAAAGTGAACTCCTCTTTATCAATGAAGCCGTCTCCGTCCTTATCGAACACCTGGAAGATGTGCCGCGCTCGCTCCTCGCACAGCGGGTAGATGTGGCCCTTCTCATTACGGAACAACGCCTTGCAGATCAGACGGAACTCTTCCAGGTTTAGCTTACCATCCCTGTAAGTTATGCTCATTTAATCAATGCAAAGAGGTTTGACGTGTCTTGCGCAGGGAGAGCAGCGGCATTGCGCTGTGCGGTCCTGCATCCCTGCCCTCGTCGTGAGATGGGACACCGTGAGGTTGTAGTCGGTAGTGACGGACCCACTGACCCTCGAGCCCGACATACACCGCCCGCCTCCCCCAGGCTTGTGGCGGGAGATGCGTAAATGCATTTCCTCACGAAAAAAAAAGGTTTGACATGTCTATGTCAGGGGTTTCCTAACTCTGCGCCGTAGGAAGTAAAGAGAGGCGCCGTGACACGATTCTCTAATTATTGGACACTACTTATAACTATTGGTAGGTGCCTTTTAGAGGGTTTGCATCGGTATAAATATAGAAAGAAAGCAACATAGATAAGGTACAAGCATAGAAAGAAAGAAACATTTATTTTGTGACACAAACAACAAAGAAAAACAATACATAAGAAACAATATAAAAATAACATTTATGTGGCACAAAACCGGCCCCAGCCTCATAGTGTCATAGACATATTTTTTTCGCCATCGCGTCACCATCATATTTAGTTAAATTTTTTGTTTTCTTAAGTTTTTCTTAGGAGCTCGGTTGGCTTAGATAAGCTGGTAAGGGGGAATGCACTTCAAATTAGAATTAGAGTTTTCCCTGTCATGCGAATATATGAATATGGAACTTTCAGAATTATTATTCATGTACTATATAAAGTAGGATGAGTATTCTGAATTTAATAGATATGAAAAACAACTGTTATTGTGTGTAGTCTTCAATGGTGTAGAATATTTAATTAAATTTATAAGTTTAATTTATCTAACTAGTCTTTTAAAGTATTTAAGTAATGCTTGTAGTTTGACTTGCCAATTTTATTATATAGTTATATATGGCCAATAAAGTTCTGTGTTCTTATATCCTACTGATTATAACAAATGCGAAAGCTTTTGTATGTGTGTATGTTTGTTACTTCTTCACACTCAAACAGCTGAACCGAATTTGATGAAATTTGGTGTGAAGATAGGATAGACCTTGGATTAACTTCAAAATCTATAAAACTCCTACATGCTTCAACGGTTGGACTGATTTTGATGAGATTTACTATCAATATAGGTAAGACCTTGGATAAACACATAAGCTAATTTGTATCCCAAATTAACTTTTTTGTCCTGGACTAATGTGAGTAACACTGCGGGTCACAGTTAGTAATTAAATATTTGTTTTGTTTCCTCAGAACTCCGTAACTTATTATTATTAGAAACGTTATAACCACATATATGTTTTTTCAAATAAAATTACTAAAAACAGTTGTTTAATTTTACTTTGTTCACTTAATACTAAAACTTCATTAACATAGTTTAGCATAGAGTTACTGAAAACTCCTAAATAGACATTGTATTCATGGATTTTATTTAGTAATGTTCTGACTATGAGTGTTAGGGGGCAAGGACAGCTGCAGTCAAGGTCTGACACAAACTTCTAGTAAAATAAGCACATTTTCGTAATAAAAGATAAGAATTGATCTGCACAATATGTTATGAAGTTTTAACCACTCAACAAAAACTGATCAAGTGCAGACTAGTGAAAACTGGACAAATATGTACATGGTCAATGAGTTTATTTTTTTTCATGATAATTTAATAATATAAGCTAACTGTATGTATATAAACATACCCATCCTTGTCGAATGTTTCATAGCACGCGTCCATGTCGGAAAATGAAGTATCGTCAACCGGTGTACCGTTAGTCACCTCCGACATCGTAGGCTGAAGCGGAATGACTCGCGGCTCCGCGCCGCACAGGCTTATAAACGAGTTCAGCACCATGGTAGCGAAGTTTCGCCTTATGTAATCCAAGACGACCATAACAAACTTCCTTCACGTAGAAACGCTTTTAAACTAAACCAAGTTCTCACTTCGATGGAAAGAATTGAAGGAGTAGACATATTTTACCGATTTAAATTACTTTTCACTCATGTTATTAGTAAATACTGTGTTAGATTGCGAAAAAACAAACATTCAAATCGCCGGGTTCTCTTTACCACAGGTGGTACATAAGTGAATGAACAGAAAAAAATAAATCACAGATTATGTCGAAAATAAAATTGTTTTAAAAAACAAACAACCGACTTCAAAAACACAACTAAAAAGGGAAAAATAATTTTAAGCCTACATAAAATCAAGAATATATAACTAGAATCGAAGAGTTTATTTCATGTACTTATAAAAAACTATTTTAAATTTATATTAATCCTGTATTCTTGGAGTCGGTGCCAACAAAAAAAGACAATTGAAAATAGTTTTTTTTAACAAACATTAATTTGTTCTTCTTAGATGGCACCGACTTCAAGAAAACAGGATTAATAAAAAATTAAAATAGTTTTTTATAAGTACATGAAATAAACTCTTCGATTCTAGTTATATATTCTTGATTTTATGTAGGCTTAAAATTATTTTTCCCTTTTTAGTTGTGTTTTTGAAGTCGGTTGTTTGTTTTTTAAAACAATTTTATTTTTAAATTTTTAGTGGTTAGTCATGAATTTTTTTTAAGTTTTAGCTATGGAGAGCCAAATAAACTTCACGATGAAAAAATCTGGCGTGTGCCCCGCAGGCAACCAATTGCGCGTAAATCGAGCTGGACGCGAGCGAAGCGAGCTATGCGCGAGCGCAGCGAGCGCGAAAATTTTTACCATATTTGTTCAAACCGTTTGAGCATAAAGAAGTCCAAAGCAACACAAATTTTTTGTTGTGTCAAAACTTACTAGAACCAATTGCGAGCAAAGCGGGCCAGATGCGAGCGAAGCGAGCTATGCGCGAGCGAAAATTTTCACCGTATTTGTTCGAACCGTTTGAGCATAAAGATGTCCAAAGCAGCACAAATTACATAATGTTTGTTGTGTCAAAACGTACTAGAACCAATTGTGAGCGAAGCGAGCTATGCGCGAGCGAAGCGAGCGCGAAAATTTTCACCGTATTTGTTCGAACCGAATGAGCATAAAGAAGTCCAAAACAGCACAAATTATATAATATTTGGAGTGTCATAAGCCCAAAACATCCTGGGGGAAATTCGAACGAAGCGGAATAACTCATAGCGAAGCGAGCGCGTAAATATTTTCCTTATCCGTTCGAGGGTCTAGTCCATTAATATAGCAAATTTTACAGTTCCTTCTTCCACTTAGTATGACCTAAGTGGCCAAGCTCTGGTGTCGAGAGTTTTTCCAGCTCTTTATTTAGTTTGACCACTGCTTGTTACTACACTGTTGTACTAAGAGTAGTATCCAGGACCAACAAATTAACGTGTTATCCGAAGCACAGTAACGCCCAGATGAAAATACCACATTTTTTTATGAAAGTCTTGTGCATGGTCACCCAAAAGACTGGCCACTTGGGCCGTTGCTTAGCCTCGATGTTCGCGTCAGATTACTTTTGTAAGCCAGGCTATAGGCTGCTAATTTTATGAGCGAAATCTGTGTTGCCGTATGAGCGCGAAGAAGTAAAATAGGTTATCGAGTTATTTGGGCATCCCACGGGAATAGCAATGACTTTTCAATAAAAAGTAACCTTCGTGTTATACAAGGTCTAGTCTACCCCCATATCAAATTTTAGCGAAATCAGTGTGTCATGTGTTATATGGTGCATCCCACGGGAACAGTAATTATTTTCGGGATAAAAAGTAGCCTATGTCTTAACACATTGTCTAACTTATCTTCATTCCAAATTTCATCAATGTCAGTACAGCCGTTCGAGCGTGAAGAAGTTAAAAAGATTTATATGTTATTTGGTGCATTCCACGGGAACAGTATATTTTTTCGGGATAAAAAGTAGCGTATGTGTTAACACATAATCTTACCTATTTTCATCTCAAATTTCATGAATATCAGTACAACCGAACGAGCGTAAATCTCTCTTCGGGCATAAAACTAACCTAACTTTTTAAGTTTTCCTTCGATTTCCTTAGGAATCCATCATCAGATCCTATTTTGGTGACAATGGGACCAATTCAGAACCATACTCTTTCAATTAAAAAAAGAATTTTGTGAATCGATCCACAAATGGCTGAGAAATCGGTGAACATACATAAAAAAAAAATACATACAGTCGAATATATAACCTCCTCCTTTTTTGAAGTCGGTTAAAAACATTAATTTATACTCTATGGGTTCTTAGGGTTCCGTACCTAATAATAGCGAGTGTGGCTTGATAGAATACGCCTGTTTTTCAATTTTTCGTCCGTTGGTTCTAGCCCTACTATGACTTGTTGTGACATGTCACATGTGTGACTTGAAAAACAAGTCATAGTGGGATTGCATTCACTTCACGGTGAAGGAAAATATTTTAAAGGAAACACTCATGTTTGAGGATTACAATATCCAAAAACGTTTGTGATCTGTCAATACAAAAATCCCCAGACCCAGCGGTGGTAACGTATAGTGGGATATTTATGTTTATGCTTATAATAATATGCCGCACCGAAATGGTAATACAGGATCCTATTATTAAGCCTCCGCTGTCTGTCTCCGGTGTTTCATAAACTATGATTATAAATTTTCACAAAATATGTATTTAAGTTGCTTTTATAAAACAAATACAAAACAATAATTTAAAGGGGTCCCTGCTCAATAAATGTGATTTTATTCCTTCATATTTTTGCTAAATATTAATAACGGTAACGTATACATAATATTTAATCGTTTCTTTTCAAATTATAATTATAATTTACTAAAGAGGGCTCCTTCAAACAATAAACGTAATTTTTAGTATTTGTTTACTCGATCATTAAAATGACATTTCCCTATTCACAGAAAAATTCATTACGAATTAACTTTTAAGCTTAAGCGGAACCCTTCATGCGCAGGCCTGACACGCACATGACTTCGCACTCCTTTTTTAAAGTCCTTCTCAGACAATAGACAACACCGGCCGTCCGTAGAAAGAGGAGAAAGTTATTGTCATATTGTGTGCTTTTAATATCTGTGGTTTATAGTGTCATATTTTATTTAATCTGTGGATTGAGTGACGCTGAACTTAACTCTAAAGTGAAATAATTTACGAAATGTTTTTTCGGCTGATTGTCATCGTCCGCGGCTGTCGTTTGAATTTTTCTTTATTAATATTTTATTAATTAATCCCATTATTTGGTTCATATTTCCATCTTATTTGCATTATTTTAGTTTGAATTTGTTTCTAGTTTAAAATTTAGTTAGATTTTATCATTTATATCACTATTTCATTACTGTTTTAATTTGCTCCTTAGTTCATCCATTTTTGTTTTCCGCTTCCTACCTATGTAGAATGGGGGATCCTCCTGATCCTGGTGGGGGTGGTGGGTGGTTGTCCACGCCCCTTAGTCCTACTCCGCCTTCTCCGGGGGCCTTTACAACTGTAAAATCTGGCAAATCCAAGCGTAAGCGAGAGAAAAAAGATCATGTTGCGCATCGCAGCCGCAATGAGCTAGTTGACTCTGATGATGAAAGTTTTTCATCAGGAAACACTCTAAAATCCGGTCGTTCTACGCCTATCAGCCATTTCTCTCCAGCCATCCTTCCTCAACCTTCCTCGGCCATTACCCAATCAGTTCCAATTCCTTTAGGTCAGGTCCCAGTTCCTTCCTCCCTTCAGCTAGGCCAAGGTTCTGTTCCTAGACAAAAATATCTCATTTCTGACCTTGGCCCATTCATCATCCATGTTCAGAGAATAGAAACTTCTGACACTTCTGGCCTTTCACTTCATCCTGTCACGTTTGGACGGTTTTTATTCAAACATTCATCGGCGTTCTGTGGAATCGTTGACGGGTCAGTCAAACGAATTGGCCGTAATAGAATCTCTATAACGTTCAATTCGGTTGACTCTGCAAACGCTTTTGCGGTGTCTCCGCTTTTATTGGCGGAAGGTTTTAAGGCCTTTGTCCCCTCATTTGTAATTTCGCGGATGGGCATTGTTCGAGGGATTCCGACGGACATGTCCGAAAGTGAAATTCTTAGTGAACTGCGAGTCCCTCTTCATTATGGAAAAGTTACGCTTATTAAAGCAAGGCGACTGAATTTTAAAAGTTTCGTTGATGGTACTGTTACATGGAAACCGTCTCAAACGGTTGTTTTAACCTTTGACGGCCAAGTGTTGCCGTCAAAGGTCTCCCTCTGTTACAATATGCTTTCTGTTGAACAATATATGCTGCCTACCATACAATGCTACAATTGTTGTAGGTATGGTCACACCAAGCAGTTATGCCGGTCTAAACCTGTGTGTTTTAAATGCGCTGGTTCGCACTCCGCAGCCTCGTGTGACGTAGCCCCAGAAAATGCTTCTTGCATTTGGTGCAAGGGGGGTCACTTTGCCATAAACAAGAACTGTACCGAGTATTCTCGTCAGCTTGCAATAAAAAAATCAATGTCTCGCGACTCCTTGTCTTACTCTGAAGCGTCTAAGCTTCATCCCATGTCAAGAAAATCTTTTGCTGAAGTCTCATCTTCCCCGGCTTCATTTACGACTACTCTTCGATCTTCTCAGGCCGCAGGCGTTCAGAGTACAGTTGCCCAGGTTCCGAAGTCTAAAATTCGGAGCCCCAAAAGACCTAGACAAAATTCCTGTGTTCATGAGCCATTAGGTTTTGACCGTGTGGCTCATGCTAATATCATTAAGGAAGATTTCTCGGGAGCTGCTCCTAATGGATGTGCTCTTGGAAAAGATATGCCTTCTCAACTGAATGCTCAAAATCTGGTTTCCCAACTTCTGGCTCTCCTCAATCAACTGTCCTCTCTTCTTGGTCGTCGACCTTCTTCTTCTCCTGTTCCCTCACCGTCCAACGCTGCTGCTGATTTGAATTCTTTATTTTCTCTGATCCATAATGGATCTCAAGTTTCTTCTCTGGAATTGTAGATCCCTTAATAACAAAAAGTCTGACCTCATTTATTTAATTAATAAATATAATCTTTCTGTTTTGGCTATCTCTGAACCTTGGTTCAAGCCTGGCTCTCAGTTCAGGGTCCCGGGTTTTGTTTCTTTGCGATGTGACAGACATGATGGTTATGGTGGTGCCGTCCTTCTTCTGAAGGATAACATTTCTTTTTCTGTTTTAAATGTTCCTTTTTGTCCTGAGTTTCAAGCTGTGGCTATTCGTCTAAAGTCCTTTACAGTGGTTTCTTTATATGTTCCTGATCCTATAAAGCAGAGAAATGCTCTTCCTAAAGTTGTTTCTTTCCTCAAAGGTCAGCCCAGGCCTATTTTGGTTCTGGGCGACCTGAATTGTCATCATTCGGCTTGGGGTTGTGGTAGATCTGATCTTGCTGGTCAGTTTCTATTAAATTCCCTGGATGATTTGAATCTTTGTATTTTAAATGATGGTTCTCCTACTAGGAGGACGCGTCCTCATGAATTTTCTAGTGCGGTTGACTTATCTTTGTGTTCTCCTGACCTTGCTTCTTTATTTACTTGGCAAGTTCTGCCTTCTTCTCATGGTAGTGATCACTTCCCTATTTTTCTTGAATGCCCAAGATTTAACTCCTATCCTGTTCCTGCTTCTCCTCCGTTATTAAAATATTTGCTGAATAAGTTTGATGATCCTGGTTGGGAAAAATTTCAGATGCTTACTTCTTCTGCTACTGCATCTCTTCCTGTTGCGAATCCTTCAAATATTTCTTTTTGCTCCGACGCTCTTATTAACCTTCTTCATGACTGTGCAGGTCAATCTTTTTCTAATAAGAAACCTTCTCGTAACAAGCTTCCTCCTCCTCCCTGGTGGGACAGGGATTGTAGTGAGGCTGTAAAAATCCGTAAAGCTGCTGAAATAAAATTTTCTGGTTCAATGACGCAGGAGAATTATTCTGAACTGAATAGGATCGCTGCTCAGACTAAACGTCTATTTCAGTCTAAGAAACGTGAGAGCTGGAAGAGGTTTTGCTGTAGCCTTAACCCCTGTTCTCCTTCTTCTATTATTTGGTTGAAAATGCGTAGGTTCAGACGAGCCTGGTGCTCATCTCCTCGAGGTTGCTCACCTACTCAGTCTTGGGCTGACTCCTTCATGGATAAATTAGCCCCTCAGTATTGCCCCCTTCCCTCTGAACTTCCTTCTTTTTGTGCCCCTTCTTCTTCCGACCCTTTGGATGCTCCTTTTTCCTTAACTGAATTGAAAAATGTGTTAAAATCTACAAGGGATTCTTCCCCGGGTATGGACGGTATTCCTTATTCCTTTTTTTCTAAGGCCAGTGATAAATTTCTCTATGCATTTTTATCTCTCGTTAATGCTATCTTCGATTCTGGTGTTGTTCCTATTTCTTGGAAATCCCAATTAATAGTCCCTATTCTTAAACCTGGCAAAGATTCTGAAGATCCTTGTTCCTATCGCCCAATTGCGCTTTCTTCTGTTTTGACTAAGTTAGCTGAACGCCTCATTAAAAACCGCTTGGAGTGGTTTCTTGAAAGCCGAGACCTGCTTGCTAAGTCTCAATTTGGATTTAGGAAAGGTAGAAGTACTATAGACAGTTTGAGTATTTTTACCACTGATATTCGTCTCTCTTTCTCTCGTAATGAGTTCCTTGTCGGTGCCTTTCTTGATATATCCGCTGCTTATGATAGTGTTCAGCTTTCCATTCTTAAAGTCAAATTATGTCGGCTGAATGTTCCTGTTAAGCTGTGCAACTTTATCATGAATATACTTACGGAGAGGTATATTCATCTTCGCTGTAGCAATCCTTCCATTTCTCCTTCTCGAGTTATTTGGCGGGGTTTGCCGCAGGGCTCTGTTCTCAGTCCACTTCTTTATAACGTATATACTTATGATTTGGAATCATCTGTTGGTCTCTGTCGTATTCTTCAATATGCAGATGATATACTTTTATACTCATCCCATTGTAAAATTGAATGTGCGTCTGAGGTATTATCTAACTCTCTCAGTAATTTAGATTCTTGGTTAAACTTAAATGGTCTAGATCTTTCTCCGTCAAAAAGTAGCGTTGTTATCTTCTCTCGAAAGCGTTGTACTCCTGTCACTGATATCTGTGTAAAAGGGGCAAGGCTCCCCATTAAAGAGTCGGTAAAATTTTTAGGTATGATTCTGGACAGTAAACTAAGTGGCTCTTTACACTGTAATTATATTTCTGAACGATGTTGGAAGGGTATTAATCTGCTCCGCTGTCTGTCTGGAGTTTGGTGGGGTGCTCATCCCTTTACTTTAAAACTTATTTACAATGCGTGTATACGTAGTATTTTAGACTATGGGTCCTTCCTTTTGGAACCTACTAGTAAAGGGAACATTAAAAAACTTAACCTTATCCAGTCTAATGCTCTTCGCATTATTTCTGGGGCTATGAAATCTTCTCCCACGAATGCACTCCAAGTGGAGTGTGGTGAAGCTCCTTTACGCCTTCGTCGTCAGTTTCTTTGTAATAGGTTTTTCTTTCGTTGCCTTCAGCTTTCCCATCATCCTCTTCCTCCGAAACTTCAGCTCTTACTGGATTTTTCTTCGTCTTCTCGTTTCTGGCACCTCAAGTCATTACCTTGTCTTGTTAAGAGCTTTTCTATTTATAAATCTTTGAAAGATCCCGTTGCCCGTCTTCCTGTTCTTCCCGTCTTCTATTTCAGTTATAATGTTATAGTTTCCGTTCCTTCTATTATTTTGAATTTTGACATTTGCGCAGGTGATAATCATGCTGATGAATATTTGAGAGGTTTATTGAAAAGGGATTTTCCAGATTGGCATACTATTTATACGGATGCTTCTAAATTTTCGACTTTTGGCTGTGTTGGTTGTGGCATTTTCCATGAACAATATGATATTGTCCAAAAAGTCAAATTCCCTCCGGAAACCTCTGTGTTTTCTGGTGAGTGTTGGGCTCTTTTAGAAGCTGTTCGTTATGTTCTTTTATTTAAGTTGCCCCGCACTCTTATTTTCACAGACTGCCGTAGTGCTCTTCAGTCTCTTCTTTCTAATCCATTTTCTTCTTACTCTCATAATTTAATTCTTTTTCTTCTTAAGGAAGCGCTTTCAGAGTGTCATTCTTCTGGTCTTCAAGTTAGTCTTATCTGGATCCCAGGTCATGTTGGGGTGGCTGGCAATGAACGTGCTGACCGCGTAGCAAAAGACGCCGTTGTTTCCGGTGACAAGATTCCATTCTGTATATTTCCGCATGATCTTTCTTCCCTCCCAAAACTTCGTTTGTTCTTGTCCTGGAATGCAGCTTGGAGTTTTTCATCTCGTATCAGAGGATCCTCATATGCTATATTACAACCTGTAGTTCCTCGAAAGCCTTGGTTCTCAAAGATCACCCTTAGTAAATCCTTGTCCTCATGCATCATTCGCATGAGGTTGGGGCATTGCTGTATTCCCACTCACATGAGGAAATTGCGTATTTGGAACTCTTCCTTATGTGAGTGTGGATTTGATGAAGGGGACCTTAATCATTTGTTTTTCACCTGTCCTCTTCTTGATCGGTCCTCTTTCCTCATTTCACTTTCAAAACTAGTTTCTTTTCCTACTTCGATGTCTGTTCTGCTTTCATGTATTGACCCTGCTATTTTTCGTGTAATTTGTTCTTTTCTTTCTTGTAATAAGCTTAAACTTTAGTTTTCTATTTTCTCTTTCTTGAACTTAATAATGTGGTTTTGATACCCTTAATTTATTTTCGTTTCTTTTTTTTTTTCTTAATTCGATGACATGACGCTGGCTGTGCCTAAAGGCAAAAGCTACTCTTAAAAAAAAAAAAAAAAAAAAAAAAAATTTACGAAATTATTCGTGATTGCTTCGTAAAGTTTCTTTAATCGAATATCGCTTCGCTTATAGTTTCTATAGCGACGCGATGGCGGTTTCCCTCATCTGATACTCTTTGGGATAAAGTTTTGAAGGTCGCCGTATATATAGGTTAGGTCGGTAAAGTCTCTCGCGCCGTTTTCATTTTATTACCATGGAGGAGATAGACAAGTTGCACGGTCTGCACAACACTGGCATGACCATGCACGAGCGGTTCACGCTGCTGGCTAAACAGACTGGGCGGCGGAAAGGCAACCCCAGGCCGGCAAGGGGCCGCGGCAGGGCTCGCACAAACGCGGCGGTGCTGCGGGACGTCATACAGCAGCTAAATCAGGCACAGACGGTAAACACCACTCCACGTTTTAATGCTATGCTCTTAAACCATATAAGGATAGTAAATTAACTTAAATTGAAGTATGCAGAGTTGATTGCCAACCTTCATTAGTTAGAGAGGCACCATAAGAAGAAGAAACCATATAAAGTCGGCCATTATTATTAGTAGCTTTAAGATTTGACATAATATACATAATGTAGGCAGAATATAGTACACTTTTGTTTGACCAAATATCTGTCTGTTTTCTCTTACTATATTCGCAATAAATTGATTTGAATTCGATTTAATGAGGTTTAATCGACACCTGGTGTTAGGTCATAATTTCTAAATTTTAGGTTGTCTTTTAATTTTTTGTTGATATCTATTCACGAGATTCAGATTAAAGTACAGGTTTGAATGCTTCTTGAATGCTATGCTATTTTCAAACGATTCCCGGCCCGGTCAACATCTTTGTGCTTAACTAAATTTGTTGGCTGTGGGTCTGGGTGTTAAATATGTATTTATATATAATATGTATGTATGTATATGTAGTATATCAGGTGTGTTAGCAACCATAATACCATCTAGAAATGGTTCAGTATGGGGCTAACCAGCCATGTGTGAATGTGTAAAAAAAAATGTCCTGTATGTTCCAGCCCATTGGTATGTTTGGTGGCCGAGGCAGAGGTAGAAGAGGCTTGTGGCGTGCAGGCAGTGAAGGCAGCCTCCGCAACATGCCCGGGCTTCGTCGAGGAAGGTCCAACAGCTTTGGTTATGATGACGGTCTGATTAACAACAACAATAATAATCAAAAGTGGAGACAATCTAATGGGAACCTCAGGTATGGTATACTGTTTACAATAAAATTTTGATGTATGATATAGGGACATCAGCATAATACTGCTTGCCTATAAATCAATTTTCTTCTTCTTCTTCATATGAGATAAGTGGCCAAGCTTTGGCATTTTACTCAATCTTTGACATTTGATAGAACCTCCATATTAAAGGATATTACGAATTAACTTCAATAATAAATTTAATTCACTCTATTACATTATTTTCATCTGTTTTCTCTGTTGTAATTTAGTTTGCTTTTATTTTCATTCTTTTTGTGTATTTCTTTCTTCTTTCTTGTACATAATGTAAGTGTTAGTAAGTGTGTAGTGGCAAATGGTTTGGCGCCAGCGAACTAGAGTATTCTAGTTCTCTGTTCGGCGCGGATAAAACTGTAGCCCCGCAGCACAGGATCGCAAGATACTTAGCGCGGGGCACAGCGTCCCAAGAACGTACCACAAAATTAACTTACCCCACTCTTAGCACATATTTATTTAATTAAAAAATTCTAACAGATTGTCCCGGCTTCACACGGGCTATAAAATAATGTAATGCAAAAAGAAACAAAATATAGCCTATGTTACTCAAGGATAATGTAGCTCCCCAATATTGAATTGTCAATGACCTGGTTGACATAATGGTTATTATGCCGGAATGCCTACCAGAGGGTCCCGGGTTGATTCGAGTGATGAACTAAATTTTTCAGCTGTTGGTCTGGGTTTTAAATATTTATTTCTTATGTGGCTCTACAATCCTGGCTGGGTCTTGGCCTCATCCAGTTTCCCCATGACATCAGATCTTCTGCATCATCCACTATCCATGTTTTACGTGGTCTGCCTATGTGGCATTTCTGCTGTGGCAACCAGTTGGTGATGATTTTTACAGCCCTGTTAGTATATGTGTGTATTAGAAACTAGAAATTAGTGTGGGTCTAACCTGCAATGTGTCTTAATCAAATCAAATCTAATAATTTATTTCAGACTTACATAATTATTATGTCCATACAATGTTAACAAAATTAGATATGACTGAAGTATAAATTAAAACAAAATAATTTAACTTAAACTAGCAATAAAAATGGTGATGCACAAAAGAAATATTAAACACATTCAAATTAGTATAAAACAATAAAATTACAACTTTTTAAAACTTATTTTGTAATTCTGTATGTGTCAAATTCAATAAAACGGCGAAACGATATTCCCTAGGGCCAAATATAAATATTATTCTCTGTTCCCCGATAACTATAATCTAGCGGTTTTCAAGGCAAGAGTGAACCGGTTTCTTCTGGGCAAGCGCGCTCCACCTTAGATTGCAATCTCGCTTACCATCAGGTGAATTGCGGTCAAGCGCAAGCCCATTACTATTAAAAAAAAATATTACTGTCCATTAATATATTTTTTTATTTATATGTTTCCAGTAAGTATGCAGGCAGCGTGAATGGCTCGGTGCACAGTGGTCGCAGCTTGCGGCCGCGCTCCTTAAACGGCTACTGGCTGCGGGACACCAGCGTGAGGCGCGGCCAGCAGGGCGCGCGGGGCAGGGGCCGGCCCAGGGGACGGGGGTATGTGCTACCTGCTTTTTTAGCTTAGGCTCTTTATTAACTTACACTAACAATTTTACAAAGGAAACACCCGTTTCCTAATTTTAGTACCACACAAATACAGTGCAACCTCGATATAACAAAACGGAGGGGAACAAGAAAATATTCGTAATGTCAAGTAATTCGTTGAACTGAGGTTTGTTAAGTTGAGGTTAGATTGGTCTAAAATTCGTTATAAAGAGGTAAAAGAACACCTTTTGCGTTTCTGAGCCATTTTAACTTAAATCTTTAACAATAGTGACGAGCAGAGGAGTTTACATTACTTTCCATCAAAACAACAATGATTACTGTACAAACAAAGGCGTTTCGAGACATGAATCACATTATAAGATTAAGAGTTATATTATTGGTGGAAACTTTATATAAAGGTTTTGGGTTGGCAAAATTCGTTAATTAGAGGTATGAATACTTTTTCTTCATAGTTGAAAATTTGTTATAAAGAGGTTGTACGCAAAGAATGTTCGCAATGTAAAGGTAAATTTTATATTGACTTTTATGAACAATTCAAGGGGATTACGAAAAATTTGTTAAATCGAGGAAGTCGTTATATTGAGGTACGTTATATTAAGATAGCACTGTATGTCCAAAACATAAATGACTAAACAACTAACCACTCTATCACACTACAACAGCAAAACTTATTACGTCACTTACATTCACACATTAATTGTATATTTTGGCCAATTAAACAAAACAATCATACCAAATTGTTAGCAGCCAGTTTTACAATCATTTTATAAATTGTATATTATTTGGTTATACGATTAATTTACTATGATATGTCCCAGGGTCTAAGTTATCTCCATGTTAAATTTTATTGTAATTTGTACAGCTGTTAAAATGTGAATAAGCAAACAACACCGTTTGGTGCCTGGTGACAGATTTTCAACATGAGTGTGGTAGCTAGCCGAGCGTTAAATTTCTCTATTACATAGCTTGTAATACAATAGTGTAATGTTAGCAAATAATTATAAAAATACAATAGACAACAGAAGAAGATCGATTGTAGGCTTCCTTATTAGACATGACAATTTCATTAGAATTATCATAGAAGGAAACATCATTTTTAGACCAAATTAAGGAGAAGGCGAAAGTCATGTCGTATAGGGAGGTCAAGGATTTGGCCGAAGATAGAACTACCTGGCCCAGCTCTTAAATATCGAATGAATGAATAATACTTTAAGCAGATGACTTATATGGAGATGGCTTTTGATTTATTTGTTTTGACTCTTTTCTGGTCAGGGCGCGTGTGGGTCGCGGCCGCGTAGTACGGGTGAACTCGGGCCCGCCGAGCCGGCCGGCGCGTGGTACCGGGCGGCGTGGCATGCGCAGGGACGCGGGGCACGCCGCGCGGGGTCGGTCCCGGGGCAGAGGGCGCGGCTGGGGCACGGCGCGCGGCAGGCCGCAGGGGCGAGGTGACAACTATTTAACTACTAGATTTGAAAACCAAAAACTTTGTTTTTTGTGAGTAATGCCTCTCAGGAAGATGTTGACACTCTGGATACAGAATATTCTAGTCAGAGTGTCAACAAACTGTATTATGATAATATATTTAAGTACATATTTCTTTCTTTGTTTATATTATTATATTATATTCTATTGTTATATTATTATATTATATTCATTATAAGCTATGACAGCTCAGTCGAGTGTGTGCGGTCGCCGAAGGTCGTGAGTTCCCCACCTATGAGCTCGAGCTTTTGGTGAAGGAAAGCATCTTGAGAAAACCATAGCATGGCCGCTGGGGGCAGGGGTTGGCGTAGCTATCGTAGGGCCCAGTGATGCAATGCACCAGGGCACCCCAGACACCAGGGGGCCCTTTGCTCTACAAAGAGCGGGTCAGTCAAAAATTTTATCGCAAGAGGTTGTGAACTGGACTGCAATAAAATAGTTTTGTTTTTCACATATTGATTCCATCTGTGTAATAAATATTTTATACTGTCAAGTGCGTCGTAAAACGTGAGGAAGACCATATCACGAGGAAGACAATGAGTATGAGTGTGGACGGACAGATATGAAGGGGGCGGCCTAAAGTATGGATGGATTGTGTGGATGATGATATGACCAGGAGGGGTGTGAATACAGAGATGTATGGAAGAAGCGTACATACTGTACCGACCCCACATATGAAGTGGGATAAGGTGAAGCAGAAGAAGAAGAAGAAGATGTGCGACGTAAAACGTACGTTTCTCTATGTACCGGGGCACTTACCCACTTAGCTAAGCCACTGGTTGGTGTTCCGGCCAAAGTGTTGCTGACTTGTATGGACATGTGCCCAGCTAATGCCCAGTTGGAAGGAGTAAAAAATATTTTATTGATTTAATTCTATTCCCGGAGTCGCACAGCACCGGCTAACATGGAAGCAACGCGAGGAGGAGTTCACCCGCATATGGATGGCCTGACAATAAATGTATTACTAAATTGTAAAGATATTATGTAAATATGGCAATAAAGACTTTTTATTTATTTGTTAATTTAATTCTATGCCCAGGAGGAGTATCCCAGGGCAGTGGGAAGCCGGTGCCGACTAAGGAAGAGCTAGACCAGCAGCTCGAGGAGTACATGTCGAGCACGAAGGCGGCGCTGGACCGCCAGCTCGACGAGTACATGAGGAACGCCATGGACTTCGAGTAGTGTATCCTAGCTGCTCGCATCACCAGCTAGCTGTACCACAACACACTGTGAGGTGTACACCAGGATTGAAACTTTGGACTGTGGAGTGTTGGACAGAAGTGATACTTTAGTGACATGTTTACTATCAGTTAATAGGTAAATAAGAGCTCAGAAGTGTAGCCAGCAGTGAAACTTAAGACTTCGGAGCTTGGAGTGATATGATAGTGACATGTTCACTATCAGTTAATAGGTAAATAGAAGTTTAGAAGTGTAGCCAGCAGTGAAATTTTGGACTTTTGAGCTCTAAGTGGTATGTAAGTGACACATTCACTATCAGTGAATAAGTAAATAACAGTGTAAAAGTGTAGCCAGCAGTGAAATTTTGGACTTTTGAGCTCTAAGTGGTATGTAAGTGACACATTCACTATCAGTGAATAAGTAAATAACAGTGTAAAAGTGTAGCCAGCAGTGAAATTTTGGACTTTTAAGCTCTAAGTAATATGTAAGTGATACATTCACTATCAGTTAATAAGTAAATATCAATTTAAAAGTGTAGCCGGCAGTGAAACTTCGGACTTTTGAGCTCTAAGTGATATGTTAGTGACACGTTCACTATCAATGAATAAGTAAATAACAGTGTAAAAGTGTAGCCAGCGGTGAAACTTTAGACTGTGGAGCTGTAAGTGATATGTTAGTGACATGTTCACTATCAGTTAATAAGTAAATATCAATTTAAAAGTGTAGCCAGCAGTGAAACTTAAGACTGTAGAGCTCTAAGTGATATTGTTAGTGATATGATGTTTGCCTACCTTCTTGTAAGTGCCTTCTCACATAATTATGTGAGTGATTTATGTTATTTACAGCTATTCACTGTCAGTTAATAAGTAAGTTACAGTTTAGAAGTGTAGCCAGCAGTGAAACCTTGGACTGTGGAGGTCTTAGTGACATGTGTTAGTAACCTTAGTGATATGATATATATATAAGAACAAAAATGCTCAGAAATAAGCTTGGAAATAATGCATCGTGAAATTTTTAGGATGCTTTACCCTAAATATAGTAATAATATGTTTTGAATCTGCAAACAACATACATTATATTATAGTTTGTGAATAAATAAACACAGGGGAATTGAGCACAGATCAAAAAAAAATATCAAAAAGGTCCTTAATAAATTTAGCACTCATAAAAGCATTTTGTGTACTTTTGTTACCAACACTGTCAATATCTCAAGAAAGCTCTAATATTGTGTTACATATTTGCTGTAAAAATCTTGTCATTGTATGGAGTTACTCTTCTGTTTATTCTAGTTCGCTGTGTAACCTGCATCAGTAAAGAAACTATTTAAAAGTTATTCCCCTCATACTCACTCTCATTAAATCAATCAGTGTGTTCATGTTGTGCAATTAATTTAAATATTTTACCAATAAATTTGTTGATCTGTTTCTCATTTGGTTTTGTGTTATAGTAGCGATATGACATAAACTTAATTTTTCTTTATAATGCGTATACATCTATACGCGTCATTAAGAAAAATTAAATCATTCGTCATCAAAAATGTATACATACATATATCAGCGAACTAGAATAAATAGAAAAGTAACTTGGCCGATAAAATGGTTCCACCCCATCGCGGTATTTTACTACCCGTGTAAAAAACCGCGGTGGGCGGGGCAAAACAGCTATCCGCGCGCCCGCGTCACTTGGTCGGTGGCGTGACCTTGATGTGACCAATCGCGTGCGAACTTTGTGTGTGTGTTTCGTTGGGATAGCAGTATAATTGTGTGCGTAGATGGATTCAAATTCTAAGCGGCAATTGTATGGAGTTACTATTCCGTTTATTCTAGTTCGCTGACATATATGTATTTGACGATAAACAAGTACCTATGCTAAGCACAAAAGTGGTTAAAAAATCAAACATACTAAGCCCAAGTTCATTTACTAGATGCCTACTATTTTCTAAGATAACCGTAATTTTTATTTTTTCTATATCTCTTTTGCGCTTAGCGGGGTATATATATGTTATTTTATGACAATTTAAGTAACTTAAGATACTGTTGTTTACTTCTACATTTTATGAGCGTGTTTAAGGTTTTTTTGTAAAAAGATTTGTTGTAATTGTAAAATAGATAATTAAAAAAAAGAAACTGGTTCGGTTTAAAATTGAAAATTTACGTTCTGTAAAGTATCGAAATAACTACATCATTAGAAATAGCTAGGTATTAATATACATACATGTATATAACGTGCAATAAATCAAACACAGTTTTTAAAATTGGAATTTTGCCGCACTGCACTATCAATCTGCCTTAATGGCTGCGATTGGAGAACACTGTACGCGCGTCATATCTGACGAATCACGTGCAAGGATTTTTTTCCGTATTAGCTCGTTTCGGCGAACAGGCTACAAGGCTAGCTGTACTCCGCATTGTAACCCGCGCTAATGCGGGATAAAAAATACCCGATGTGTTAATCTAAGAAAAGAAAGTGAGTCTTAGAAAATCTTATCAGAATCGGTCCAGTCGTTGGAGTGTGAAGAAGTAACATATATTTATTTAGAAGATTTTTGCGTATTCCACGGTTACAACAATTGTTTTTGGTATATAAAAGTAGCCTATGTGTAAATCCACGGTCTAATCTATCTTCACACCAAATTTGATCAAAATCGATTCTGCCTTGTGAGCGTGAAGAAGTAACAAACATTCACACTTACACACATACTTTCGCATTTATAATATTAGTAGGACAGAATAATAGTGCGTAGCGCACTGTAAGGGTTAGTGATGAATCACTTACTTGTTGGCAATGCACTATAAGTGGGATATTATATCATTGCATAAAATGCCTCACTTGTCTTATAAGATGATAGATGTTATCTGGAAATAAGTTGACTGATATATAATAAGATGTACAAGGGATAATAATAATATAGCTTACATATGTAGATAACTCCGTAACAAGAAATATTATGACACATATATAAGACCTCTTTAATACCGTAAGACATTTTACATACCTATGTATTTTTTTTTCTTTTTATCTTTAATTTGAGTATGTTTAATTAAGTGGCCTTATAAGAAGCTCTTAAGGCTCATAACAAATATACACGGACAAAACCTTAAATTAACAGTTTTATTATAAAGCAAAAATGTGTTAAAGTAACGTAAGGCACCTTATTATTTTCGCGTGAAACGGTCACACTTACGTTATTATTAATAACTTATTCATCCATTGTAAATAGACTCTCTCGACTTGTGGTTCGAAGAGTCAGCATCTCCTGATGTTGCCTTGTGGTTAGGCGAAACACGTGTAGAGTTAAGAATTTTCGAATTGTGATAGGTAAAGTTAATCTTAATTAATCTTAGTTAATTGATCTTAGTTAATTAATCTTAGTTAATTAAGCTTGGTTAATTGATCTTAGTTGATTTTGCCTTTACTTGTCTTAATTTGGATTTCGGATCACAGCGGAAGTACACTAAATATTTAATTTTGTCTTCTAGTTATTATTAATAATTGAATAAATAAAACAGTAAGATTCATTAATGTTGTCAAATTTTAATTTGGCTATTATAGTATAAGTATGACCGTTTATGCAAAGCATAAACAATTAAAGGTGTTGAAAAAATAATTTCTAGACTATCTATAGAACAACCTATCAATCAATCAATTGACAATGTTTTTTTCTGCTTTCCTTATGTTTGTATGAGTGTTGATATATCTGTTTGTCTATATATCTGTCTGTTTTTTTTTAATATGTTTGTACTTATGGACAGGCTGTTATGAACCGTTTTTTTATGAAACTTTGTATACAGATTCTACTGCAATTTTTTTAAGTCTTCTATTTTTTCTCAATGACTAAGACAAGATAGCCTAAGATCCCACTGCAGGATAGGTGTGCTCATCGACTATTTGTTTAAAACCAAATTTTTATGTTTATTTATAGTTAAGAGAATATATATTTACTAGGGTGCCTATCAAAATTTGGCCGCTATTATTTTTTTTTAAATTATTTTTAATTTATTTTTGGTAAAAAATTTCGTTTATTTATTATTTAAATAAAATAACGTCTACATCACAGCAATTAATATGAAGATTCGAAAAAATCACGGTTGCCGTTGCTCACCTGGCCGCACTTCTTTGCAGCCTGGTGTAAACAGGTATGATTTCGATAAATTTATACGTTCATAACCTATTTTTATGAATTATATGTCAAATTAAAGCAAATTTTTTTCTATTAATTATCATATAAAGTTGCTTAATTAAATCTGGCCGCAAATAAGGGTTGCTGGCTGTTAAAGATAATAAATATTTAAGGTAGAGTGAAAGAGAGTTAGCGCGTAACATCATTTGTCAGACGAGGACAGCGATTGCAGACTGTGCGACGCTTTTAAGCCGTTGCGCTTGCGTCGAACGTTAGTGTTCTCAACCACCGGGGGAAAATAGAGACGACTTATAATAAATACTCCAAAAAATATGTAATTTTTTCAAAATGATAAATTTATAAATTGCAACAAAAAATTAAACTCTGAATGATATCCAAAATCATTAGTAGAGTCAATTGTAAATAAAAGGTCATGATTTTTACTTTTTTTTTTACGACGAAACAATAACACGACGACGATGATGACGACCTCGTTGGCGTAAAGGTTACCATGTCAGTCCGCTAATCAGAAGGTTCCGGGTTCGATTCCCGGCCCGGTCAACATCTTTGTGCTTAACTAAATTTGTTGGCTGTGGGTCTGGGTGTTAAATATGTATTTATATATAATATGTATGTATATGTAGTATATCAGTTGTGTTAGCAACCATAATACGAGCTAGAAATGGTTCAGTATGGGGCTAACCAGCCGTGTGTGAATGTGTCCTAATATTTATTTATTTATTTAACATTAGCAAGCACTTTTGGAATGATATATTATTAAAATCAAGTACATTGCTTTTTTCGTTACACAAAAAACACGACTTCATCTTTATCAATTCTATTTTACGTTAATTAATATAATAATTTTTAGATGCACAAATAAAATAACAATGTAAATATAAAACATTGTTTATTACGAACTCGAAGAACCAGAAGCCGCGTAAAACAAAACACTGCCCCCCGCTCGCGTCATTTCCCACCCGCGTAATGTTGCTAGCTCAGGCATTATGTGTCCGTTTTTAGCGTAAAATTTGGGAGTCCAGGAGGTGAGATAATAATAGAATAAAAATTGTCCTAATCTATATTATTATTATGTACCAACCTAATTGTCTCAATAAATTGATAGATTTATTGAATAAAAGACGCTTTAGAAAAATATACATTTAATTTCCTTTTTGCTGAGTAAGCTTTATATAATATTGTCTCTTAGAATTTGAACTTATTAACAAAAATTTAAATTTAGATAAATGATGAAATATTATGTCTAGGTATTTTTCATAGATATAAACATACTATTTAATAGGACTATTGGTTATGTACACACGGGCTGCACTGATGAGTTATAAAGCCCTCAAGAGGTAATAAAAAGTAGCGTAAATCAAAACTCTTATACTGGCAACACTAACAAGATGGATGCCTCATTATCTATGACAATTTTAAAACTGAGAAATTTATTCAATAATTAAAAAAGTTGATACTTAAATACGATACTTACCTACACGTGAAATGTGATCCCATCGGATCGGATCGGTCGCGCGTCAAACTACTCTATTTAAGAGTAGTTTTAGTAGCTTCAGTATTAGATGCGCTCACGGTTTCTGGTTCTTTCTGTATTCTGAGCATTCGACGCATGCGCAATGGCTTAAAAGCGTCGCACAGTCGGCAATCGCTGTCCTCGTCTGACAAATGATGTTACGCGCTAACTCTCTTTCACTCTACCTTAAATATTTATTATCTTTAACAGCCAGCAACCCTTATTTGCGGCCAGATTTAATTAAGCAACTTTATATGATAATTAATAGAAAAAAATTTGCTTTAATTTGACATATAATTCATAAAAATAGGTTATGAACGTATAAATTTATCGAAATCATACCTGTTTACACCAGGCTGCAAAGAAATGCGGCCAGGTGAGCAACGGCAACCGTGATTTTTTCGAATCTTCATATTAATTGCTGTGATGTAGACGTTATTTTATTTAAATAATAAATAAACGAAATTTTTTACCAAAAATAAATTAAAAATAATTTAAAAAAAAATAATAGCGGCCAAATTTTGATAGGCACCCTAGTAAATATATATTCTCTTAACTATAAATAAACATAAAAATTTGGTTTTAAACAAATAGTCGATGAGCACACCTATCCTGCAGTGGGATCTCGTACTAAGAGTGCTGTGACAATATTTATCGGGATATTTGGTAACATGATTGTTTATTTTGAATTTGATTGATTGAATAAAAGTAAAATTGGTCACGTGGTTGTCGAGGATATGTGGTTATAAAGTTTCGGTATGGAAGTTTGAAGAAGTACTAGTTTTGAATTACTAGATACCCTAATGTTAAAATATATATTTGGTACAAGCAGTCATTACGTTTTGTAAGTTGAATAAAAATGTAAATAAAATTAGTAATTTTAAGTTGACTAAGAGAGAAAAGTTGATTTTGTAATAAAGTTTTCAAAATACTGATTTGTTTTATTATTATCGAGGTAAGGTGTGGAGGTTGATAAAATGGGAAAAATTTGTAAATTACGGAAACTCAGGCTATATATTATATTATACTAGCTGACCCGGCAAACGTTGTTTTGCCTTAATAAAAAAACTAAATATACAATAGCCGATTCTCAGACCTACTGAATACGCATATAAAATTTGGAAAAAATCGGTCAAGCCATTTCGGAGGAGTACGGTAACAAACACTGTGACACGGAAATTTTATATACAAGATTTCAAATGAAAAACACCAGAATTCATTACTTCCACTATAATTCTTCATATACTTATACGTTTTATGCTTTTTCATAAACAGTCTTCTTCGTATGAGCCAAGTGGCCAAGCTCTGGTGGCAAGTTTTTCAAGCCGCCCGAAGGTCTCTGAGTTTGCTTAACGGCTGCTTTTACTAAGACTGACAGCCGGAACCTACAATTTAATGTGTCATTCGATACATGAATCAGATGAAAATACCACATTTTATATCACAGTCTTGTGCATGGTCATCCATCCAAAGACTGATCGCATAGACTGTTGTTTAACTTCGATGATTGCGTTAGATCGCCTGAAATTTGGCATCAGGTTGATAACTGAATCAAATCCTTTGACATCCCACATGTGTGTCATTCTCTAAAGGGGCATGTTTTGCAGGCGGCTTCAGTATTGTGCTCCTACCTCGTAAAGTTCGTGGCACGTAAAAATAACGCTAGAGGGAAAGTATTACAAAGATATAATTTTAAAAATAAATATTGAACTAAGCCGCGCCATACATATCAGTGCGAAGAGCCTGGCGACCGCCAGTAGACATTTCACGAAATAAATCAACAATTAACAATATTGAAGTTATAAGCCTTAACGATTCTTTCCATCTTTACCGACAAAAAAGGGAGGATTGTTTTAATTTCTTTGTTACTTTCAAAAGCTGAACAATTTTTAATTTAAAAAACGACTAGATTCATGTAATAAAACTATCGAGCAAATTTTACGTAATTGTGTTGTGGATTCTTAACATTCATTGGAGTCTACATTTACGCAGAATTTTAAAAGATTTTTTTAAAATATGCGATCTTGCTTTACCGCCTAAATTTGATTAGTATTTGCTCAAAAAAGAATTATAGATCAGTTAAGTTTGTAGGTTAATGTTATAAAGAACTAGTTAAATTTTTGAATTTAATTTACTTGATTTAAATTTGTATACGTACCTATCTATATATTAAGTTCTTCCTCACTATGATTATAATAATACTCATATGAGATATGTAATCTACATCAGAATACATTAATATTAAAATATTCTACTAGTTAACAAAAGCTAAACTATTTTTAAAAACCTAGAGCGTAGCCACGCGCAAACATAATCTTAAAACAATCTTTATTATTTCGTGACAGCAACTACATGAAGTGCGGCCAGTATGCAGTTTTCTAATAGATGGCAATCAGCGAACCAGTCCGGCCGCTCGCAGGAATAGAACCCGCTACCCGTCTAACTACAAGCCGCGGTTGGGTGTACCGTTGCTATTCGCAGAAATAAAACACATATAATTTTTTTTTTTTAAATACTTTATTATCATAAGCTTATTATAATATGTTTGTACAGTGTTCTTATTCTATACAACATTAACTTACTATACTAGGTTTTTATTAGGCTAACAGCGCCTTTTAAAAACTTATGTGTAGGTACACTAGGTTATAAACTAATTACTTATTAAATCTTATTATAAATAACAACTAGCTACTAGTATTATATCTATCTAAATGTAATTACATACTAAGACCTTGCCAGCTCGTACGTTTATGGCAGATATATATACATTATACATTATGTGTGTATATATGTATTTTGAAAAATAAAACACATATACATTATGTGTATACATATGTATTATATACATACGTATATCTGTTTTATGACGGCGGCTTCATTGATTAGAGCCTGCCCACTCTACCATTATAGAGAGGAAACTCAAACCTGTAGCCACAGAATACTACAACAGTTATTATTAGGTTTAGCAAAACAGGTGGCCACAGTGTATCTCATAGTTGGTACCTGAAATAGTGGCTAACCAGGCTAGTATGAAGTAAGCTGTGACCGGTTGAATCGAGAGTTACCGCTATGCCTGTTATAATAGCTCCTCATAATCAGCTTAATTCTACTTAATAAGAACTTAATCACGCAGATAAATTCCAAGATTTTGCCTCCGCTTTTGAGTAATTCAACTATCAATATGAAGGAGATTTTTTAGGCGTTTAAAGTTTTAAGCTAGAATATAGAAATAAGACAATAGGGTAAGTATTTTTAAAGTCTTTATTTAGAGTTAAAACAAACTGTCACATTTACTTAAAAAACCTAATATAGTATTTGTAATATGCCTTACGATAACAGTTTACAAAGTACTTACATTATTTTGCGTGGATTATTTTAATTGTTTCTAATACCATTAAAAAGCCCAATCAGGAAAAAAAAAATCCTTAATAAGGTAAGGTAGGTTCTTTGCGTTTGACTACAGCTTGCCCGATGTAAAGCTTAATTCAAACACAAAATGTCTTTATTAGCAACACTAATATAAAAAAGTGCACTCTGTGCTTCGTCATTAGGGCATGGCTAGGACTACTTAAAATTAATTACTTAATACTATACTTAGATCTAGTTATTTACATTTAAATTATCATTAATTTCTCTTAAAATTACTGACATGAAAATAATGACATGAGTATTAAAATAGACTCCCTGTAGTTTAAGTGTATTAAAATACACTCACTGTAGTTTACGGTGTGGCACGCTTACCTAGAAGATACCTATTAACTCTACTTTTGAAGGCCCCCGGATGATACCTCTCAGGAAACAGAGACTCAGGTAGTGAGTTCCAAAGCTTCACTGTTCTCACGATTAGGGGTTGACGCAAAGCGTTTTGTAAGAAAGTGTGGAATTTCAACTCTGTATCGGTGTTTTTTCACTGACTCTCTGCTCGTTCTGTAGTAGAACGACGAAGTTAACTTTAGTGTGTGTCTGGAGCGAAGTCGCGAAGGTTTCAGTGAAGGAAAACATTGAGGAAACCATGGCGTAGGGCATTTTTTAGTGCTCGATTTACTAGTAACCACCCTCAAGTTGAAAAATCTGTCGCCGAGGACCTAACTGTGTATTCCGACAGCCTTTTTGAGAGCTAGTTATGTCCAGACGAAGCATGCTCCATCTTAGGGCAGAATGTCTCTAGTTCACGTGGTTACGCGCCCTGATAAAAATGCCTAGCTATTATGCTAGATATAATTATAAATTATTATAATTAAAAAGACGACCTCGTTGGCGTAAAGGTAACCATGCCGGTCTGCTAATCAGAAGGTTCCGGGTTCGATTCCCGGCCCGGTCAACATCTTTGTGCTTAACTAAATTTGTTGGCTGTGGGTCTGGGTGTTAAATATGTATTTATATATGTATAATATATATATATGTATGTATGTATATGTAGTATATCAGTTGTGTTAACAACCATAATACAAGCTAGAAATGGTTCAGTATGGGGCTAACCAGCCGTGTGTGAATGTGTAAAAAAAAATGCCTTACTGTATTTATCCACCAACCAACCCGCACTTGCCCAGTGTGGTGTATTATGGGCTATATCTCTTTTCTAGTGACAGAACACCCCGAGTCCCAGCAGTGGGAACGTATAGTGGGCTGCTTATGCTAAGGAATGTAATAATAAAACCTCCAGAGGTGTGTCGAGTTCGTCCCTTCAGAGGCTATAGTAATAATACATAATAATAATATTTTATCGTAAGGTACTCGTATCTTAAGATAATTAGAAGAAAATCAGAAATATTTAGTTAACTTCCGCTGTGATCTGAAACCAAATTGAGATAAGCAAAGAAAATATTCATTCATTCATTCAATATTTAGGAGCTGGGCTCTTGTCTGTGGAGTTTTTTCCAGGTAATTCTGTCTTCGGCCAAATCCTTGACCTCCCTATACGACATGACTTTCGCCTTCTCCTTAATTTGGTCTAAATATGATCTTCTAGGTCTTCCTCTTCCTCTCCTGGCTTCTATCTTTCCTTCTACGATATTTTTAATGCAATTGTCAAGTCGTATAAAATATAAAAATATTAAAATAATGTTTTTTTCGTGTGTTTAGATAATAATAAAGCATCTCTGTCGTGTGTGACGCTCGATAGTTGAAGTAAGGAGAAGCGAGGCGCGGTAAGCTTGTGTGCCGTTACCTACTCGTTTTTTTTTGTACGTGGTTTACACACAAAGATTAGTGCGTAGAAGGGCAAGAATTAATTTATTTAAGGAAGCTTGTCTATATTTCATCAAATACTTATAATCAAATTAAATTATTTCGGCTTACGGAATAATTAATTTCAAAGGATAGCCTTACTAGTCTATATTTCATCAAATACATATAATCAAATTAAATTATTTCGGCTTACGGAATAATTTAATTTCAAAGGATAGCCTTACGGAATCACGGCGTACCTGGGAATTTACAATATGCAATATGCATATACATTATGTTATTATAGTATTATAAAAGCAGTTAAAAAAAAACTAAAAAACGCGCTTATCTGGCCGTTTTATGTGGGTCAAAATCGCGCCCAAAGAAGTCGGTTACAAACAAACATACAAACAAAATTACAAAAAAAATTAATAATTTAATCAATTTAGTGTATTGTCATCGGTCCTCAATAAATCTAAAGTTTCAACGAAATCTGGCCGTTTAAAGTGGGTCAAATCGCGCCCAAAGAAGTCGGTTACAAACAAACAGGTGAAGCTAATATAAAGCGTGTAAAAATATACTTATACATTTCTTAAATATACTAGACATGCATAAATATGTTGAACATTCAAAGTGGCAATGCTGCCAGCAATCTGGGCACTTTCCACAAACGACTTTTTTACCCCTTACAGTTAGGCATTTATTTAGCACCGAACGAGAGCGAGTGACACTCGGGCCTAAGGTGAAGCATGCCTAGCCTGGAATAACTAGCTCTCAAGGAGGCTGCTGGAATACACTGCTAGGCGACAGATGTTTCAAGTCGAGGGTGGTTGCGAGTACTACAAAACAAAGGTGTTTCTAGTGTAGTGCCCTTCTTCTTCTATATCCTTTGAGTGTTATTTGCTTTGCATAAGCAGCCCTCTATACGTTCCCACTGATGTGACTCGGGGTCTTCTCTCACGAGGAGAAAAATATAGGATATAGGCCATAGGCCATAATCCACCACGCTGGCCAAGTGTGGATTGGCAGTTTGTTGCAGCCACGTGTGATATATTTCCAGATATTTCTAAATAAGCTCGTAACACTGTAAAGCCACCTCGTTGAGAGTCAGTCAATCCAGACTAGACATGTTTCACATTTGATCAAAGTATCGTAGGCTCGAGTATCGTATCCTATGGGGACAATGCAGCAGTATAGAGTAAAAATGGTGCAGCAGTGTATAATCCCACGTTACGTTGCGAAGTTAAGGTTGAATTTGTTATGTTTAGTTTTGTATAGACACTTCGATGCTGAGGCTTGTCGCTTAGGGTCAATTTATACTAGTGCAGAATCGAAGCACTAGTATAAATATGGCCTAAGCGCCAAGCCTCAGTGAAGGCGGCGCGCGCTAACTTTCTCTACGCTATCCAGTCTATGGCCGGCGCTCGCGCCCAAACACCTTTCTTCTTTCTCCCGCAGTCCGAGCGCACAGTCCGGCGCCTGCGCACGCGATGCCGACCGCGCCACAGTGACAGGTGACAGCCGTGACAGTTGACAGTGCCACCATGACAGTGATCCTACTTCTCCTGCTCGCAGCCGCGGCCCCGTCGCGCTCGCAGGACGACCTTTACTCCGTTGGATCGTTTTTCACAAGTGAGTTAGTTAGGTTTATAGGGTGTGTTTTTGGGTCAGTGTGTTAGTCTGAGCAAGTGTATAGAGACGCGACGTGGCCCGACGGACGTCGTTTCGGATGGACATTTGCATTTTTCAAGCTGGCTTAGCATGTGGGTAGACGTGGCGGGGAACTTTAGGCGAGTGCCTCGCTCGGCGTAGTAAGCCGTACGTAGAGGTGGACGTAGAATGGACTGCAGGATGTAAGTTTGCGTGTGTATCAGAACGCAGGGGAAAGTGGGTACACATGATATCATTACTATGTGTTGTAGGTTTTAAAATAAATTCTTTATTATTACCATCTACTGTATGATATGTTTTGCATTAGGTAACTTGTTTTCAACAAAAACTTATATTATTATTAAAAATTCAAAAATGATTTATTATCCGAAAATAGTACATAAAAATTGTATGCAACTCTAGTTATTTAACTAGGCGTGTCTTGAGACGGTTTATAAAATAAGATAAACGTACTTTAAAGCGTTCAAAGTTTTGATATGTTAACGTAGATAAATCATCACCTGAGTTTAAGGTACTATTTAGCTTTTATATAGAAAATTATAACATGATTATAGGATTGAGTATAGGATTTAGTCCTCACCTGGTTAGCTAACCACCTTCGAGTTGAAAAACTGTCTTTAAGCGCCTAACGATGTATTCCTGCAGCCTCTTTGAAAGCCGTTAATAAGCAGCTCTATCCTCAGGGAGGAGCTGAATCGTGTTCACACGAGCTGCCTGTCAAATACCTAAAAGCATACTAACTTACTAAGCGTAAAATAAGTAAAAATTTAAAACTTACAACAAAATTATACGAACATTCTTAATCTAATTATCAAACCAAATCAAAATCAAATTTCTTTATATGGACGGCTTTTATATTTACATATCTTATATCTTTAAATGAGCAATTCTTGTACCTATATATTAATTGGAATCTCGGAATCGGCTCCAACGATTTTCATGAAATTTAGTATATAGGGTTTCAGGGGCGATAAATCGATCTAGCTAGGAATAATTTCTAGAAAATGTCATATTAAAAAAAAATACCGTGCAAAGCTTGGTCAACCAGGTACTTTGATATCAAGAGGTGCAGTAAACGAGCCTGTATCTCCAAACTAAACATGAAAGCTTGTAGATACATATATATCAGAGATGCATACTCCCCATTATGATAATACCTACTCAAGGAGTCTATGAATAAGTTCAACGTCCTTGTATTCCGCTAACTATCCATTCGAAGGCTGTTTATATTATCGGTTAACAGTACTGTCAAAGAAATATTTGTCAAATTAGTGGAATAGGTGTAGGTATGTATGTACCGTTTGGTTTGGTGAAGTAGCGCGCCAACTAGTCCCTGTATAGCGGTGGAAATGTTACCAGACCGAGCCTCGCGATTTAATAGTAGTTAAGTTATGTTATCTTCTTAATATATTTAAATCTCTTGTCACAATGTTTGTCCTCAATGGACTCCTAGACCACTTAACCGATTATAATAAAATTCGCACACCATGTGCAGTTCGATCCAACTTGAGAGATAGGATAACTAGTTTAAATCACAAATTATAGTCGCAATTTTAATTTATTGCTAATTATTGTCTGTTATTATTTGACATTTACAATTATCTGATAACTCCAAATGATTCTACAGATGTCGATACCTTTCGACTGGGTTGAGTAAGTAATCAATAGATGGCGCTATGGTGTATGCTATGGTAAATCTACGAACGTGTCATATAAGCTACACTATTTATTTTTCATACCCCTAAGTGAGGCAAAACAACGTTTGCCGGGTCAGCTAGTTATACTTTAAAACATTTGCCCAGCGTAAGGATAATATAACCTAGATAAGAACTAGAAAAGATACCTAATCTTCTAATATATAAAATTTCCGTTTCACAATGTTACCATATTCCTCCGAAACAGCTAGACCGATTTTACCAAATTTTAAATGCGTGTTTATTAGGTCTCAGAATCGGCTACTGTCTATTTTCCATACCTCTAAAATAATTTATAAGGCAAAACAACGTTTGCCAGGTCAGCTAGTAGCGATTAAAAAAATCTTCAAATTGAAATTGTTTTGGATAACTACTTATTAATCAATAAAAGAATTTATTTTGCAAGAGCTTTAGTAGGCCCAAGAATATCCTGTACAATCCGTATCAATTGCTATGCTAAGGTTCTTAAGTCAAGGTCAATTAAATTATACGTAGGTCTACGTATGGATTGTTTTTGACTATGTTTATGGGTTTAACCTATGCAAATATAAGTAGTTTAAATTTTATGCAACATTTTCTATTAAATATTAAAATATATCTATAAAATATTTATTCAATAGATATCTTCTTTGCTATACAAAGAGGCGATGGGACCGGCACTGTTTTATTAATTTAATTATGAATAGTTTTAGAATACGGTTTGTGGTTTGATATTATAATTTTGTGAAACATAAAAAGAAATCATATAGAAAATATACGAATACGTCTTTTGGCGTCGACACGTCAGAGTCTTGACCTAGGGTCAGGGCCATTTTCCATAACTTATCGCAGCGTCTGATCAAAGCGACGACCAAAATGCTGAGCATTGCAATTCAACGATCTAATGCTGCTAGCTTGTTAGGGCACACCGCCCTCTGGTGGTCTTGAGCTTTAGGACTAGCTTTCGCCATTCACGTAAAGCTAACCCAAATTGCTATTTCTTGTACTAGTTATTTAGTATTATTGTCAAAGAAAATAACACCTTATGATGATTTAAATATTATTATCTAACTTTAAATCATAATAAGAAATTAGTTTTTAAATTTATTGACATTTTGCACACCGCATATGTGGTAGCCTACAAGGGACTTTTATTTATTTTTCCATGTACATATATTACGTAAATGGCTACGCAATTTAAATAATTACATTTCAATTATTTCGTTCCATTAAAATGTAATAGTAAGGGGTAATATGTGGCTCGAGGGTTTGCTCGATGCTCTTTAGAAGCAACCCAGTTAGCTAGTTTAGAATTTTTTTGATATTATATACATATAATCTTTTGACATTTCTTTTAAATATTATTGTTTAGCTGTAAATTATAGTGGAGTGCAATTAACTTATAAATTAACTAATTAATTGACTTTTTGCACACCGCATATGCGGTAGCCTACAAGGGACATTTTATACTATTTTCCATGTTTTTTATTACCTGTGGCTACGCAAATAAAATTATTTCATTTCATTCATTTCATTTCAAAGATCACATTATTTAAGGCATTCTGTCAATGTTTTTACACCAGCAGCCTTTGGATCCACTACACTCAGAGATCTGCCAATGCTTTTCGCGTCAAATACCTATAACAATATTTTCCGAATTATGGTAGGACTGCCTCGATATTGTAGCGCTTCTGGCATGTTTGCCGATGCACGAGTTGATGGTTTTCATGCAATTTTACGTAAACGCATCTTTTCAATTTTAAGTAGAATGAGAAATAGTTCCAATTCCATACTTCAAGTCATAAGCAATCAATACAATAGCCCATTTATTAAACATTGGATAGCAACAATAATACCTTAAGTTTTTTTTATCTTTTTTTTCTGCTGTTTTGTAAAAAAAAACTGTCGTTATATTTAATATTTTACCTTAATTTCTAATATTTTATTTATGTTTTTGAACCACCTTGTATAAAACATTGTGTTCTATGGACTCTGTGTCTGATAATAAAGATTTTATTATTATTATTATTAATAAAACCATATTGATTTACAAATTGAGAGTGAGTGATAAGGCATGCGCCGGCGCCGGTAAGTAGCAACAATGCCTAGGACATGTAAACTTTCACTCCATGACTAGATGCTGAGTACGTTCAGTTTGTTTTATTCATGAGGCCCGCTCAGTTTCACTTCGCCGTACGGAGTGTACCCAAATACTGCGCATTCTCAACACATCGCTTTACATTATCATTATTGTGGGTAATTACGAGAAAAACTATTTGTTAGTGTCTTAGAAAAGTGCTATTTTTCTGTCGTCGAGATTTTTCTTTCGTCAATAGACAGATTCTTTCGTCGACATCTGTAAGAATCCGCCATCGAGTGCTGTAATAAATACCATCATTTTCGTAGGATTTTATAAGGCTATATACAAACTAAACATTATATTACAATTTTATTATACAACAACAAAACAAAACTGATAGTAATGATAAAAATAAATTTAAACATACCTTAAGAATAATAAAGTGAAAAAAATCATAATTTTGAGAATCGGTCCACAAATGGCTGAGAAATAGGTGAACATACATAAAAAAAATATATACAGTCGAATATATAACCTCCTTTTTTTTAAAAGTCGGTTAATTATTTACAAAGGATAGTAAAAACTTTTTTTAAAATTTTCTATGTAAATACATATGTTATTTTGATCACTATACCTACCTTCTTGATGATGACTAACATGTATTTCCAGTGAAAAGCTTAACCTGACTCACATGTTATGAGTGTCAGAGGAAAGGGGTTGCCAAACCCCACTGTCATCCGAGTCATGAAATATAAACAATGCGGTTTATTGTTAACTGACAGCTTTATATAGTTGTCATGACATGTTGACAGGTTGTTGCTTAGCAAGAGGTTGTAAATAACTGTAAACTATTTTTGTAACGAACATAACAGTGACATGTCAGAACTCTTTGCACAAGAACTTTTTACTTTAAATGCGTGCCATGTTTTTGGCGTACTTTCTTATAGTAGAAGATTCGATATAACAACGACCTTCACCGATCTGTTTAATGGATAAAAATTATTCGATAGGTAATTTAGTTTATTAAAAATGATAAAAAAAACATGGGTTGCCTGATAAAATCTTGTTGCCTTCATTTTTAATAAACTAAATTACCTATCGAATAATTTTTATCCATTAAACAGATCGGTGAAGGTCGTTGTTATATCGGATCTTAGACCATTATAATTAGTATAATAATTGACAGCGTCTGTACGAAAAAGTATAATATATATTGCACTAGTTGCACCCCGCGGTGTAACTCACGTTAATCCGGGATAAAAAATTGCCTATATGTTTAACCAGAGTCTTAGCTATCTCCATACCAAATTTGATGATTGTGATTGTGATTGTTATTGTATGGAAGCAATTTCTGAAATAAACTATTAATAATATTATTATGTCATCGAAATCATTTATTGATTAATATGGGACATAAGAAGTTAATCCGGAATAAAAAGCCTATATGTTAATCAAAGGTCTAATAGGTTTGAGCCTGAAACTTTCGCATTTATAATATTAATAAAATTAAATAAGCCTCGTAATTATCACAAAACTTTTTAACGGAACTCTTACATAGAAAAGACATCAACGCCCTCGGTGGTACTTCGTAGAACAGATTATATTATTTCAAGAGAGCAATAAGGATTTAGAACAATGTTTCTTATGAATGATTTCTTATCCATAAAGTATATCAAATACTTGTATGAAAACTAAACAACTAAATATTTTAAAGGTATTTAGATCGAAAGACACCAAAGTGTTATTTTTCTGATAACATAAGCATATCAATTTAATATAATTATTTACAGTGCCTATCATGTAAAAAAGTTTAGTTTTTTTGTTTCTTGATGTTACATATAGTTGTTTTTGTTAATGTAAGGCTTATGCTCTGCCTGTAACCAGCCGTTAGAGAGGAAAAAGTAACATACGCAATACATAACACATAACAACATATATTCAAATACTTGTCTACACACAGGCAAACATTGTCTTCACAATATCAGTGGAATTATGATGATCAAACATTATGGAGATGGCAAATACAGATTGATGCGCGTGCGCATTGTGCTCTGTGCACCGCTGTGCGCAGCTAACGGGATGCGGCAGTAATATATGCGCGCGCGCAATGCTTCACTTCCCTTGCAACTGGCAAGGACGGTCGATTAAGATCTTGCAAACTGTTCACGTAAGGCATCTTAATATTTTCTACGCGAAAAAAAAACGATTAAGATGTTATTGATTGTAGCCAGTGAATTTGTCTTTATTTTTACACAAAATAACTAGGCATTTGTCCACCCTGAGGAGGAGCCTCGCAGGATAGCCGAGGTGGGCGGGGTGGAGGGCTAATGCGAGGAGCGGAACCTCATCCCGCCCTTTCCGGTGAGGAGGTCATCGTGAGGTTTTACTCGGTAGTGATGCCCTTCTGGCATCGAGCTCGAGATACCCCACCCACCTCCTCGGGTGTGGTGGGCATGCCTAAATTCATTACCTCTAGGTAAAAAAAGGCATTTGTCATTCGAATTGAAATTCTAGCCTAAAGTGGAGCATGCTTAGTTTAGAATAGTTGGCTCTAAAGGAGGCTGTCTGAACACTCTGTTAGCCCTAATTACTCGCAACAGCACGCCAAGTTTTGGTTCTTAGTGGTGCCTCTGCGCTGGATTTCATTTTGCTTCTTCACACATTTTTTATTTTTATTGACAATTGTGGAAGGGCATTTTCTAGTGCTCGCCTGGTAAGCAACCAAGTTGAAAAAATCCAGCGTCAAGGACCGGCGTGTCACGGCAGCTTTCTTAAGAGCCGTTCCAGACTATGCATACTCTACCTTATGACGACCTCGTTGGCGTAATGGTTACCATGCCGGACTGCCAATCAGAAGTTCCGGGTTCGATTCTCGGCACGGCCAACGTCTTTGCGCTGAACTAAATTTGTTGGCTGTGGATCTGGGTGTTAAATATGTATCTATGTAAAATATATCCATATGTAGTATATCAGTTGTGTTAGCAACCCTAATACGAACTAGAAATGGTTCAGTATGGGGTTAACCAGCCGTTTATGCCAGAGTATCGCTAATTCGTGTAGTAACGCGCCCTGCTGGTCAAATACCTAGCTGTATTTTTTAAAGGGATAAAATTATCTTCCTCTGTGTCATGTTAGGGGGCCAGAGCCCTTTCCCACGGTGTTTGAGCCGTACTAACTATGTAGTAATCTGTGTCTGAGCGGGCCATGTGTGGTCGGCGCTCACAAAAAACAAACCAGTACTGTGTCTGATAGTAATTAATGCCGCCCGGCGTCGCCCAGTCTGGACTTTCACCGCCAACTAAACGCACGCCGCGATGCTACTTTGGAGGTTCAGCAACATTATCGACACGTTCCAATCTTCTGCTGGGTATAGGCCTCGTCTCTGAGGTGCCAGAGATTCCTAAATTGTGCTTTTTACTGTTCAGAATTATACAAATATTTTTACATAAATATTATACAAATTATATGTTTTTTAGAGATATTAAAGATCACGTTACTAGATCATATTTAACTACTCGTAGTTGCGCCCGCGTGTTAGTCGCAAGTTCCAAAAATCCGTACGAAGCGTTTCGCTTCCACATTTATTGTGCGGACCATTAAACTGTGGAACTCATTGCTGGAATGCCTGTTCCCTCTGAACTATAACCTTACTGTCTTCAAGGCGAGAGTGAATCGGTTTCTACTAGGCAAGCGCGCTCCACTTAGATCGCAACATCACTTAACATCAGGTGAGTTTCGATTAAGCGCTTGCCTCATAGTTATCCATCATAAAAAAAAGTCGCGTTTACCCGGTTCAAAAAGAAGTTAACCCGGGATAAAGAGAAGCCTATGTGTTAATCCAAGGTCTAAGCTATCTTTCAAATTTCATCGAAATCGGTTCAGCGGCTTTAACATGAAGAAGTAACAAACAGCACAGCACAAATTTTTAATACAATTAATTACTTATATAATTTTATTTTACACAAAATAGGCTTTAGTTTACATTTTCAAACACATAA
Organism: Mellilla xanthometata; assembly: GCA_035578125.1. NCBI lineage: Eukaryota > Metazoa > Arthropoda > Insecta > Lepidoptera > Geometridae > Mellilla > Mellilla xanthometata. The sequence continues at coordinate 1,033,650 of JAPUBQ010000026.1, forward strand.
GTTATACAAGTTAAAAAAGCATTGGCACATTGAAATAACATAAAGAAAAAATTACAATTATTTTTCTACATACATTACATACTGCCTTGTTATAGAATAGAATAGAAATGAATTATTTCAGATTGTCATCCATAGAATAAAACAAATAATAATAATAAATGCTTATGCAGAGGTTCTTGGTCAGTTTGAAAGCTATAAGACGGTAGAACTTGATCAATTATCTCAAAAAAAAAGTGATTAAAAAAATACAATTATTTTTCTACATAGAATAACATACTGCCTTGTTATAGAATAGAAATGAATTATTTCAGATTGTCATCCATAGAATAAAACAAATACAAATAATAAATGCTTATTTATGCAGAGGTTCTTGGTCAGTTCGAAAGCTACAAACGGTAGAACTTGATCAATTAGCTCAGAAGAAAAAGTGATTTCTCTCGTATAGAGTCAGAGCTAGGTCTCAGATATAGATAGGCTCAGACAGCTGAGAATAAACCTGTCGGCTGAAGCTCGCTCGATGGAGTCTCACTTGCCAAGATCGAGTTAAGACGCGTTATACAAATTTAAACGAAGTGCCTGAAGCGTGTATTTACGAGTATTATACACACACACCCATACGATCAACAATAATTGACAATGTGAAAATTATAAGCTTAAACGATTCTTAATAATATCACATACAAAAAAAGAGAGATTGGTTTTTGTTACTTTCAGAATTATAGCATTTTTAAATTATAAAACGAGTGAAATTTACTTTATCGTGTTTTGGAAATCCTTTAACACTGAAATAAAGATTATACTTAAAACTTAAAAAATCGTAGCCCTGTTCACATTTATCGAAATATGCTAGAATGGTTTGCTCCTTCACCTTAAGGCCTAAATAAATCGTCTAGCTAATTAAATAAAAAGGGCTAAATCGTCAAAAATATTGAAGAAATAGCTTAAAACCCGTCTAAAGAATAACTCTAAAAATATTTATAGGTACTTATTTTGGTACCAATCACACTTACCAATTATAATTATTTTTATATGAATTGTATGCAAATTTTAAATTCAACGTTTCGTAATAAAATACTTTTCCGAGAAAACAAAGATTGCAACATTGACGTACGATTGGCTACGGCGGCTCTGCATAAAAGTATTTAGGCCTCCCAGGTGGTCCCCCTTTCTCTGAAACTTGGTGAAAGATTATGCGACAGTGCGAAGTATTGAGTAAGTTGTTACACAGTTTTTATTGACATGCAAAAAGCGGAGACGAAATGAATGAGATAAAGAATAAAATTGTTTTAAAAAACAAACAACCGACTTCAAAAACACAACTAAAAAGGGAAAAATAATTTTAAGCCTAAATCAAATCAAGAATATATAAATAGAATAGGAGAGTTTATTTCATGTACTTATAAAAAACTATTTGCAATTTTTACTAATCCTGTATTCTTGGAGTCGGTGCCAGCAAAGAAAGACAATTGAAAATATTTTTAATTTGTTCTTATTAGATGGCACCGACTTCAAGAATACAGGATTACTAAAAATTGCAAATAGTTTTTTATAAGTACATGAAATAAACTCTCCTATTCTATTTATATATTCTTGATTTGATTTAGGCTTAAAATTATTTTTCCCTTTTTAGTTGTGTTTTTGAAGTCGGTTGTTTGTTTTTTAAAACAATTTTATTTTTACATTTTTAGTGGTTGGTAATGATATTTTGTTTAAGTTTTAGCTATGGAGAGCCAAATAAACTTCACGATGAAAAAATTCGGCGTGTGCCAGGCAGGCAACCAATTGGGAGCAAATCGAGCTGGATGCGAGCGAAGCGAGCGCGAAAATTTTCACCGTATTTGTTCCAACCGTTTGAGCATAAAAAAGTCCAAAGCAGCACCAATTACATACTGTTTGTTGTGTCAAAGCTTACTAGAACCAAGTGCGAGCGAAGCGAGCGCGAATATTTTCACCATATTTGTTCGAACCGTTTGAACATAAAGAAGTCCAAAGCAGCACAAATTACATAATGTTTGTTGTGTTAAAACTTACTAGAACCAAGTGCGAGCGAAAAGAGGCGGATGCGAGCGAAGCGAGCTACGCGCGAGCGAAGCGAGCGCGAAAATTTTCACCGTATTTGTTCCAACCGTTTGAGCATAAAGAAGTCCAAAGCAACACAAATTACATGTTTGTTGTGTCAAAACGTACAAGAACCAATTACGAGCGAAGCGAGCTGGATGCGAGCGAAGCGAGCTATGCGCGAGCTATGCGCGAGCGAAGCGAGCGCGAAAATTTTCACCGTATTTGTTCCAACCGTTTGAGCATAAAGAAGTCCAAAGCAGCACAAATTACATAATGTTTGTTGTGTCAAAACGTACAAGAACCAATTGCGAGCGAAGCGAGCTGGATGCGAGCGAAGCGAGCTATGCGCGAGCGAAGCGAGCGCGAAAATTTTTACCGTATTTGTTCTAACCGTTTGAGCATAAAGAAGTCCAAAGCAGCACAAATTACATAATGTTTGTTGTGTCAAAACGTACAAGAACCAATTGCGAGCGAAGCGAGCGCGAAAATTTTCACCGTATTTGTTCTAACCGTTTGAGCATAAAGAAGTCCAAAGCAGCACAAATTACATAATGTTTGTTGTGTCAAAACGTACAAGAACCAATTGCGAGCGAAGCGAGCTATGCGCGAGCGAAGCGAGCGCGAAAATTTGCACCGTATTTGTTCGAACCGTTTGAGCATAAAGAAGTCCAAAGCAGCACAAATTATATAATATTTGGAGTGTCATAAGCCCAGAACATCCTGGGGGAAATTCGAACGAAGCGGGATAACTCCTAGCGAAGCGAGCGCGTAAATATTTTCCTTATCCGTTTGAGGGTCTTGTCTATTAATATATCAAATTTTACAGTTCCTTCTTCCACTAAGTATGACCCAAGTGGCCAAACTCTGGCGTCGAGAGTTTTTCAAGCCCCTGATTTAGTTTGACCCCTGCTTGTACTAAGAGTAGTGGTCCAGGCCCAACAAATTAACGTGTTATCCGAAGCACAGTAACGCCCAGATGAAAATATCATATTTTTTTATGGAAGTCTTGTGCATGGTTACCCATCCAAAGACTGGCCGCATGGGCCGTTTCTTAGCCTCGATGTTCGCGTCAGATTACTTTTGTTAGCCAGGCTGCTAATTTTATGAGCGAAATCTGTAATGCCGTATGAGCGCGAAGAAGTAAAATAGGTTATCCAGTTATTTGGGCTTCCCACGGGAATAGCAATGACTTTTAAGATAAAAAGTAACCTTCGTGTTATACAAGGTCTAGTCTACCCCCTATATCAAATTTTAGCGAAATCAGTGTGTCATGTGTTATTTGGTGCATCCCACGGGAACAATAATTATTTTCGGGATAAAAAGTAGCCTATGTGTAAACACAAAGTCTAACCTATCTTCATTCCAAATTTCATCAATATCAGTACAACCGTTCGAGCGTGAAGAAGTTAAAAAAAATTATATGTTATTTGGTGCATCCCACGGGAATAGTATTTATTTTCGGGATAAAAAGTAGCGTATGTGTTAACACATAGTCTTACCTATTTTCTTCTCAAATTTCATGAATATCAGTACAGCCAAACGAGCTAGAATCTCTCTTCATGCGTAAAAATTACCTAACTTTTTAGGTTTTTCTTCGATTTCCCTAGGAGTCCATCATCAGAACCAGTTTTGGTGACAATGGGACCAATTCAGAACCATACTCTTTCAATTAAAAAAAGAATTTTGAGAATCGATCCACAAATAGCTGAGAAATCGGTGAACATACATAAAAAAAAAAAAAAATACATACACGTCGAATATATAACCTCCTCCTTTTTGAAGTCGGTTAAAAAGAAAAGTGCTGCGGTCGGTTGGCATTATGTAATTGTGTAGGTTTGATTACTGATGCACTTTGTTCTGTACTTTGGTAGTGTTAAGACGCTAATATTTATTATATTTCATTCTAGTTTTGTTATAGCGGTATGAGACCAAAATACATAGAATAGCATAAGCAGCCCATACGTTCTCACTGCTGGGGCTCGGAGCCTTCCCTCACGAGGAGAGAGATATAGGCCATAATACACCACGCTGGCCAAGGTTGGCGAATGACACACGTGTTCGGATATTGTGATCCTCAAAGATGCTGGTTTCCTCACGATGTTTTCCTTCACCGTAAAGCGAGTGCAAATCCACACATAACTTGAAAAACAAGTCATTGGTGTAGGGCCGGGATCGAACCAGGGCCGTCTAATTGAAAAGCAGACGTTTTTACTTAGAAGTTACGGTAGAAGAAACAAACCTACACACATCCCGTCAAAAACATAAAACTCGCTTTAACGCAGTTAGGTAAAACATTAAAACATTAAAAGAGAAGTTATAAAAGAAATGAGCATCACTAACAGATCTGAATCATAATTATTTCCAGAACTAAAGTTACGAAATCATTTAACTTCACCTCGCTCTGTGTTTTCCTTATGATGACTTTCCGGTTGTTCTCATTCTTTTCAAAATGAAACTGTTTGGTGTATCCGAGAGTTCGAATGGCAAAAATAAATAATAAACCTCAATATTATTAATTGTAGACGTATTAATTAAAACATAAGAAAATAAATAATTAACCTCAATATTATTAATTGTAGACGTATTTTTTTAAACATATAAAAATAAATAATAAACCTGAATATTATTAACTGTGGACGTATTTATTAAAACATAAGAAAATAAACAATAAACGTCAATATTATTAATTGTAGACGTATTTATTAAAATATAATAATACATAAAACACACACACGCATACACTTGGGAGACAGACATTTTACTTAGTGCAGGGTCTGTACACCTAAAATATAAATAATAATTGGCCAAGTGCGAGTTGGACTCGTGCATGAAGGATTCCGTACCATTGTTTTATGGGAGCCCTAAAATATTAATTTTATTTAAATTTTATAATTTCATTTAATAGCGAACACCTATACATTTTGTGAAATGTATAAATATTTTTTATTTTTTTATTTTTAGTATTTGTTGTTATAGTGGCACGGGAAATACATATGACCGTTTATATATAGATACATATTAAACACCCAGACCCACAGCCCCAGAATCATTTTTCTATTCACACTACAAATTACTATTCATATGTACATAGTTTAAGATTCGAAAAACATTCTAGTTTTGATTTTGAATTCAGTATGAAATGTACGAAACGTAACCGTAGCTCCTGTAGCACGGCTAACTAAGGCTATCCGACGCGATCAGTAAAGTTAAGCAACGGTCAGTGCGGAGAGTTATCGGATGGCTGACCATGCAGTAACTGTCCTTTAAAAATATTTTTATTTCGCCGTTATCGTGAGTCGGATGACACGTTAAAACGTAGGTCCCGTCTGTTAGTCTTAGTAACTAGATTGGTACGAAAATAAGTATAAATACTCTTAGAGTGATTCTTTAGACGGTCTTTAAGCTATTTTTCGATATTTTTACCGTTAACGATTTATAGCAAAACTAGCTGACCCGACAAACGTAGTTTTGCCTCACTTAGGGGTATGAAAAATAGATAGTGTAGCTTGTATGACACGTTCGTAGATTTACCATAGCAGCGCCATCTATTGATTACTTACTCAACTCAGTCGAAAGGTATCGACATCTGTTAGAATCATTTGGAGTTAAAATTGCGACTATAATTTGAGATTTAAACTATCCTATCTCTCAAGTTGGATCGAACTGCACATGGAGTGCGAATTTTATTATAATCGGTTAAGTGGTTTAGGAGTCCATTGAGGACAAACATTGTGACACGAGATTTATATATATTAAGATAACTGTAAAATCAAGATAGCTGTAAACTGTAAAATCAAGCCCTTATCTTTGCCTTTACGGCCGAGTAGGTAACTAGTGTATTATTAGCAGCTAGTTGCCTCTGAGTCCGCGCTAGTCGGGTGAAATCACGTGTCGTGCGAATCTGCGCACGCGCCGAAAGTGAATTAATGTACACCTCGTACTTCGCGCAACACGAAATACTGTATACATTGTTTCACTACATTTTTGTAATTAATATAAAAATGTTTAATTATTTTTTTTCCAACCCAATTAGAGTGTAAACGGTAAACGGTAGACGACCTCGTTGGCGTAATGGTCACCATGCCGGACTGCCAATCAGAAGGTTCCGGGTTCGATTCCCGGCACGGCCAACATCTTTGTGCTGAACTAAATTTGTTGGTTGTCGGTCTGTGCGAGGACAACATTGTGACACGAGATTTATATATATTAAGATAAGATATGGCGCCGGTATACTCTGTACAATAGCGCCTTACAGCTTTAAACAGTGAACTAAAACTTTAAACAGTTTAGTATCGCGGATGAATGGCGGCGCGGTGCTAGGTATGTATGGTTGTGCCACATACGTCGCTCCGTTACGGCCGCATTCCGCCCGTTTAGGGAGCTTCCTACATGCGAATTAGCCACATGCATGTAGCCTTAACAAGTGTGGCTTGGTGCGAAAACGTCTGCTTTTCAATCAGACGGCCCCTGGTTTGGTCCCGGCCCGACTGGCTATACTTACGTTTGTTTTAAATTATCTTTATTTACAAATAAAGTAGCTGACCCGCCAAAAGTTTTTTTGTCTCACTTAGAGGTATGAAAAATAGATATTAGCCGTTTCTCAGATCTACTGAATACGCATATAAAATCCAAATTTTGGAATTTTAAAGCTGCAAACAAAGTTTCTCACTGCAAGTTAAGTTTGTAATTTTTTTATACACATTACACACATGGCTGGTTAACCCCATACTGAACCATATAGTTCGTATTATGGTAGCTAACACAACTGATATACTACATATACATACATACATATTTTATTGGTAAAAATCGGTCAAGCCGTTTCGGAGAAGTAGGTAACTAACATTGTGACATGGAAATTTTATATATTAGAAGATAATTACAAACTTACCTAGTGTATATAATGCAGTGAGAAACTTTGTTAAATACAACAATAATGCTAAACAAATCGTTTTAACTTATGGCAGAAACTTATTTCACAAGGAAAGATGAATTAATATATTAGTTATTGATAGGTGGTTATTACATGTAAACTTTAGTAAAGATTTTCATTTTTATCTTTTGGTAAGTTTTTCAAGTTAGGTGTGGATTAGCACTCGCTTTACGGTGAAGGAAAACATCGTGAGGAAACCGACATGTTTGAGGACCATAATATCCGAAGACGTCGCACTTTGTCAATGGGTGGATTATGGACTATATGTCTCCGTGAGAAAAGGCCCCGAGTCTCAGAAGTGGTAACGTATAGTGGGATACCTACTTCTGCTATACAGACATAAATTAACTTTCTTTGTTGGTTTCAGACCACTGTAGAAAATACAAAAAATCTTTGCAGAAATCAGAAGAATAAGTTAGAAGAATACCTTCTAACTCGAGTCAGTAAAGAAACCATTTAAAAGTTCACATTCTCTCACTTGACCAAATGAGTGTGATAAAGATAATTAAAAAAAAATAGTCTTTATTTCCCTAAAAATATTACATTTCATTAATTCTTAGGTTGTTTAAAATTCTGTATAATATTTAAGAGATATTTATTTATTTATTTATGTATATTAGGGCACCCAAAAGCGGGTAAAGGCCTCCTCCTGATAAAAATAGAAAGAGAGAAAGAGGACGCTCTGAAACGTTTTCTTTATTGAATCAAGTTATACCTACATGATGTTCTTTCCATTAGAATCCAATAAAATCATTCAAAACCTTATTCGAACAGTCATATACTCTCACGAGATAAGCCCGCCTACTTAACGGATTCAAGTTGTACGTACGGTGACCCAATTCGTGTGGTCATCATTTGACCTTGCCAAGGCACTTTGGGCCTTATTACCTCACTGGCAAGACCGCATTCCTGGCCTAGCGTGTACTGCCAGGTATACTGTGGCTTGGGTGCCGTTATCAGGCTGCCACTATGGCCTGAACTGTGTGCAACCTAATAGGGATGATGACTGCTCGTTAGTTTAAGCACCTTTTAATAAAACGTCAAAAGGAATACATTATTCCGATCATTTTGAATGCAATTTTTTGAAGTCATATGGTATATAAAACCTATTGACTCAGGCGTTACTTTGCGGAAAACCATTTGTTAGAATTGGTATAAAATGTAATTAATAAATATGCTAATATTTCAGTTAGTTGTATAAGTCAAAAGATACTGGGAACCCAGGCAGTATCTTTTGACAGATAAGAATAGCTTTTGTTACTCAGTCCAGTAGTTTCGGAGCCTATTTGCGTCAAACAAACAAAAAATCAAACTTTCCTCTTTATAATATGTCATCTATACCAATGTATAGATGACACCAGACATTATGTCTGATTGCGGTCTGAACTGACCTTGGGTAAAAGCGTGACAGTGAGGACGGAAGCACTTGAATATGTCATTCTTTTTTGTAATTTGTCGTGGTTAAGTTTTATTGCGTTCCATAAAGTTATATGAATGATTGTAATTGGCAGTTAGTTGATTGTCTTGTTAAAGTTAAAGCAAATATTGCAAGCCGTATTGTGTTTTGGACCTGAAAAAGTGTTTTAAAAAGATCGCGAAAAATTTAAACGTTATAAAACTTTCTTCTTCGTCTTCGTATGAGCTAAGTGGCTAAGATCTGCGAGAGTTTTCAACTCGCCCGAAGGCCTCTGACTTGACTTAACGACTGCTTGTACTAAGATTAACAGCCGGGGTCTACAATTTAACGTGTCATCCGACCCACGGTAGCGCCCAGATGAAAATGCCACTTGAAAAATTACAGTCTTGAGCATAGCTTCAATGATCGCGTCAGATCACTTTAACTAGCCGAGCTACGGGCGCCAAAATAGTAAAATAAAAATAGAACGTTTAATTGGTTACTTAATTAGTTCAAAGTATACTTCTTATTCAAAGGTAAATCAAATCAATTACATTTTTTTGCAGAGTATAGGTTATGAGGTGTAAAAATCGGTTTAGAAATAAAAATTTACTCCATACTAAACACTTTATGGGTGTGCATAATAAAAATAAAACTTACAAAATACAATGGGTTAAGTATGACTTTTGAGACCAAAATTTGTCCTCAAAGAAATCTTTTAGAGAATAGTAGGCCTTGTTAAGCAGTAACTACAATTGTAGCGTAGCGCCTGTAGCTCGGCTAGTAAAGGTGATCTGACGTGATCATCGAAGCTTAGTAACGGTCGATGCGGATCCAAAGCTTCGATGATCGCATCAGACCACCTTAGCTAGCCGAGCTACAGGCGCTACATTATGATAAACAATTTCGCTGACATATTGTATGGAAATACATTACATGATGTAATTCCCCCGCACCCTTCCACTATCGGAGGAGCAGGGAAACGCCAAGGCGGCATCGGTTTACGGTTGAGGTGCCCAAGGCACGCACAAAGCGTTTTGCCTCCACCTTTGTTGTCCGAACTTTGGAATTCCTTGCCGAATTCCATGTTCCCCAATGACTACAATCTAGCGATTTTCAAGGCGAGACTGATCCGGTTCCTTCTAAGTAAGCGCGATCCACCGTAGACCTCAATATCACTTACCATCAGGTGAATTGTGGTCAAGCGCTGACCTATTCGGAGTAAAAGAAAAAAAATAGCTTAGACATTGCATTAATATATAGGCCATTTTTATCCCGGATTAACGTGGGTAACAGCTAGTTCATTTTTTTTATTTTATGGTACCCATCACTAGGTCTAACCCGTTGTGGTGGCGGGCGGACTCAATGACCTAACGCGGTGAAATCGACCGCGCGCCGAAAACGAAAGTGCTCGGTCTCTAATTACACACGGTGCCGGTGCCGACTCACACTTGACTATTTGCATTCTGTGACGCGAGCTTGACACTGTGTCAAATAATACGTAGATACTAGAGATAGTAGATATTATTATGTATAAATAATAATAAATAAAAATCTTTCTTTATTCAAAAACAATGTACGTACTTAATCCTAACGTAATTTATAAATGTAAGTATTTATATATCTTCTTATATATAAAATTTTCGTGTCACAGTGTTTGTTACCGTACTCCTTTGAAACGGCTTGACCGATTTTTACCCAATTTTATATGCGTATTCAGTAGGTCTGAGAATCGGATACTACATATCTATTTTTAAAGCAAAACAGCGTTTGCCGAGTCAGCTAATATATATATATATATATAACAGTAAGAGTTAAGTTAGGTAGAGCTGTGCCCTGCACTAGGCCAAAGTGATTGGCGGGGGCAGGGATGCAGGACCGCGTAGCGCATTGCCGCTGCTCTCCCCGCCCAGGCCGCTGTCCGCAGTCTGAGCGGACCCACGTCAAGGGGGGCGGCGCCCCCTCTACAGCGCGAGCGATGTCCTGGGACAACATATGACATATATGAAGACTTGAGTCATCGGCCAACCCCCACTAGGCCAGCGCGGTGGATTATGGCCTATATCTCTCTCCTCGTGAGTGAAGGCTCCGAGTCCCGAAAGTGGGAACGCATAGTGGGCTACTTAAGTTTAATAGTCACCTAGAACATATATAGATACCTACATATGTGCCGTTATTATAACCACTCGCCTAATAAGGATTGCTGACCTACACATGACCTCTAAACCGCATTTCTATTAAATCTACAGTTGTTTTGCCGCTTATTAATATCAATTAAATAACCGGCACAGTGCGAATTGGACTCGCGTACGAAGGGTTCCGTATCAAATGATAAAAATATATAGGATGGTTGTAAATTTAAATTTTATTTTTAATTTTTAATATTTGAAGCAAACAAAAAATAAAATGGAATTTCACGTTTGTTGTACGGGAACCTCCCTTAAATGTTTATTTATTTTGTTAGAATTAAGAATTAGTTGTTATAGTGGTAACAGTAATATATCCAATTATAAAAAAAATAACTATCTAGCTATCATTTGTTTATGAGATTACAGCCCAGTGACAGTCAAACAGACGGCCAGTGAAGTATTACAGGAAGTCAGGGTGGTTCATATAATTGGTTCTATCAATTTTTTTATATATTACGGAATTTCTCGACTTTTCTTTTTTATAATAACACAAATTCTTCTTTCAAACAATACTTTAAAAAGACAAAATACTTAACTTGACAAATATACTTCAACTTATATTATTTTGAATTTGAACCCAAAAGGTTTTGTTTGTAGCCGGCCAGTAGGCGACGCGCCGTGGTGACCCAAAAAGATTGTAACTGAAGTTTACGGAACCCTAAAAATATTTCATCAAATATAATTTGTGTCATTTATCAGTCAGTTAAGCCCCTTCATTTAAGAAAGACAAATTTTAATTGAAAGCTATCAGTGTCCGTAATTTTAAGCAATGTAATTATTATTAATGAGTTGGCCACCAACATTGTTGATAAACTGACGTGAACAGTAAGTTATACGCGAACTGTTGTTCTAGATACCGGAAAAAAACAAATACTTTTTATTTATCTATTTTGTGGACTTAAGATTTACAGAGTTCCTCCAATTCGCTTATCTATCTCAATACACCATACTATATCATGATCAGAATACCATACTATTAATTTATTATAATTGCAATTATTATAATATTACTTAAGTCAAAGTCAAATAATTTATTGCGTTTTCACAGTATTCATGTTGTACAATTAATTTAAATATCCTAACTGAAACCTACCACTAGGGCGTGCAAAATATATCTGTCTGGTTTCTTAAAAACATTACATACTCGTACGTTATACATTGTGATACATTAGAATAATTTAAAAACGTTAATTACATCAAATAAACAATAACATGTCAGGTAAATTTAAAGGTTAAAATTCTCTTAATTTATAAAAACAATTTTCAGTCAATAATTTCCTCTAAAATACATTTATGCTTTCTTGTTTAATTAAATTGGGTAGATGATTATATATTTTTATGGGATTATACGAGCAACTATTAACATAATATGCCGTTCTAACTTTCTTTTTGCAAATAATTCTCCCTTTAAACTATTCACTTAAAACTATTGTCTTTTAATCGTAAATAAATAATAGCTGACCCAGCAAATGTTGTTTTGCCTAAAAAAAAAAATGGTTGCCTGTAAAGTCGGTTTTACGGGCGAAGATTTTACGTGACAACGTCTGCCGCGTGCTGCGCGCGCGGCAGACCGATCATAGTTGAGTGGGAGAGAGACGCAAGGCATTCGGCGGGCCTCTCTCTCGTTCGGTGACTCATCGTAACGTTACCGGGCGTTACACTTTTTCATAAGTGCCAAAAAATTTAGCCTACAGCCAAAAAATTTAGTTAAGCACAAAGATGTTGACCGGGCCGGGAATCGAACCCGGAACCTTCTGATTAGCAGACCGGCATGGTAACCTTTACGCCAACGAGGTCGTCTTGTGCGTAATTGATAGCGACTTGGCCAGTAAAGCATATCTAGTATCAGGCATATCTACCTCTATCACAAAAAAATCCCCTGCGGAACCAAAGCTGACCGCACGCTTGACCGAGCTATTATCTCTTTAAACTTCATTTACTAAAGAATTATCACGACAACCCTATAGAAGACTAGTTGATTATTAAACATGTAAAAATATATATGTAATTATCTAATACCTTACTTTATGTACATATATTATTAACTAGCAGATCGTCCCGGCTTCGCACGGGCTATAAAATAATCTAAGTTGCAAAGAGAAACAAAATATATGAATGAATGAATGATTTATTGTCCATAAAACTAGGTATATACATAGGTGGTATTTTAAAATGTCATAAAAAGTAAAAAACTATTTACAACTTAAATACAGTAGTTTCCTAATTCTTCTAGTTTTTACCCGTAGGGCTTACAGACATATGTTTAAATTTGAAGCTAATATTTACAAACATTTTGTCAAATTCATACAATTTCATTTCTTTCAAATAATGCCTATGTTACTCAGGGATAATGTTGTTTCCCAACGGTGAAATAATTTTTCAAATCGGTCCAGTAGTTTCGGAGCCTATTCGCGTCAAACAAACAAAAATCAAACTACTCCTCTTTATAATATTGGTATAAATGTAAAATTTTTTGAACGACGAAGTTTTTTTTTTCTGTAATTAAAATAATGAATTTATTTACGTCTATTAAAATAACCCGACCACTCTAGAACAGTTCTGCTCATGGCGTCGCTAATTGCGGGTATAAAGATAAATAATTTATTGGTCTTATAACATCTCGTCGCATTTGGCAAGTCATTCATTACAATCAGATTTACATTTGATTTAAAATAGACAATTACATTATTACATACATATACATTATTACTTATATTAAAATTAAATTAAATATAACTAATTAAAATCTAGGATAGAAAGAGAAATAAGAATAAATAAATAAAAATAACATGTAAATAACTTATTGACTCAGGCGTTACTATGCGGAAATCCATTGTAAATAGATGACACTCTCTCGACTTGTCGTTCGAACAGTCAGCATCTCCTGATGATACCTTGTGGTTAGGCGAAACACGTGTAGAGTTAAGAATTTCCGAATTGTGATAGGTAACGTTAATCTTAATTAATCTTAGTTATTTTTTCCTTTACTTGTCTTAATTTGGATTTCGGATCACAGCGGAAGTACACTAAATATTTAATTTTGTCATCTATTTAAAAATAACATGTCTCGTATTAAAAGCTAATGATGTATAATTATCTAATACCTAATTTCATGTACATATATAATTAATATGTTAGCTAGGGTGTCCAGCCGTCCGATGCTTTCTCGCGGTCGTTGACCGCTCGTTTGCCGCCGTGTGCCGCGAAAGTCTTATGGTACGTTTACACGCTTGCCAAGCCTTGGCAAACTGCAAACAGTCCCAAGCCTCCACAAATCTCGTTTTGGCGTTTGAAAGTCGTTTATACGCTTGTGAATATCAAATCAAATCATTTATTACTTGCAAAATAGGTACAATTGTGGTGTCATAAATAAGTTAGTTAAAAATAAAAATATATAATAATGTCTAATTAAATGTCTATACAAGCATTAAATATCAAATAATATTTTATTTTACGTAATATGTATATGAGTATGTAATAATACGTCAGTCTGCAGTATACATCCAAGCAAACGCCCTTTGATCTGCGTAAAAAAATCGACACTCGACTGGATCGGAAGCAAGCAGGCACAAGCCCACGCAAGCCAAGCCAAACGCCCTTACATGCTTGCGATTGTCGATCTTTGCCAAGGCTTGGCAAGCGTGTAAACGTACCATTATACACTGATGACGCACGTGACGTCATCTCATCGACTTATTGCTAACAGAGTTCAGTCTAGATTGATGATCGATCTATGTGATCGTATTGTTACGAGTATATAACAGAAATGACCTGGATTTCAGTTAATAATAAATAATAATAAATATTAGGACACATTTCACACACGGCTGGTTAGCCCCACACTGAACCATTTCTAGTTCGTATTATGGTTGCTAACACAACTGATATACTACATATATATACATACATATTTTATATTAATACATACATCCAGACCCACAGCCAACAAACTTAGTTAAGCACAAAGATGTTGACCGGGCTGGGAATCGAACCCGGAACCTTCAGATTAGCAGTCCGGCATGGTAACCTTTACGCTAACGAGGTCGTCAAAGTTGTTATAGCTTTGTTAGTTGTTAGTTTTTGGGTGTGTGGGTATGGTGGGTCGATTATAAACAACTTTTTAAAAATATAAACAAACGATATTTTTCAAATTATGAAGAAGTTGCAAAATGTGTAATTCTTTTTTTTCTTTGATGAGTTTAACAGTCTCAGTAGATGCTCCGAAATGTTGTATCCCTTGATAAGGAAACCATTATAGAATTAGGATACAAATTAGATTTAATGAAGGGCTGCAAGATTTTAATCGAAGGGTTTTTTTTCCATTATTTAGTTTTTTAGTCTGTTGAGCGCATAGAAGCAACACATATACAACCAGAAATCTAAAACTATACTTAATATTTTGAAATTAAACTTGCTCACCCTTATTTAGAAACACATGTCAAACCAGCAATCCTTGTCTCCCCAGGTCTGCTGGACACGCTAGACCAGCAAGCCGAGTCGAAGGACTGCCCCGGCGTGTGTATGAACTCGCTGGCCGCCATGATGTGCCCCAAGGTGCTAGAGGACGTCACCTGCCCCAGCTCCAACATGAAGTGCTGTGCTGACGACCCACAGAGTGAGTTATCCTAACAGATATCACAGCAAACTGCCTCGGCGTAAGTGCCCCTGCGTGCTGGCAAACGTCACTTGCCCCGGCTCCAACATGAAGTGCTGTGCTGACGACCCACAGAGTGAGTTATCCTACAGACATCACAGCAAACTGCCTCGGCGTGTGTGCCCCTGCGTGTGGGCAGACGTCACCTGCCCCAGCTCCAACATGAAGTGCTGTGCTGACGACCTGCAGACCTGGTAGAACTTGGCATATATCTTGGACCGCATAGTAAGTTACATTTGCTGTCTTCTCATTAGACGCGGCGCAGCCAGTAGGCAATTAAATTAAAATTCGCGAAATTCTTTTGTAAGTATACTTTGTTGCCATAATTTCATCATAATACAGGGTGCAACAGCCAAGTGTGGCTCTACTTGCGAATGTTCGACTGCAACCCGCAATATTACAGCCCTACACCAATACGTCTTGTCATAGAAGGAAAACATCGTGAAGAAACCCACATGCTTCTCGGACCACATTATTCCAAGACTATTCTTACCTAACCTAACCTAATGTTATAACGAAGTCAAAGATTTCTTTGAGGATAAATTAGAATAACTAAATGATTTTTTAAACGCGGATAAGTTAATATACTACTGTACAGTACGGAATTATAATTAGTTATAAGTGTAACTAATAATGTAAAGACATTAGCTAGCCTTGGAGAAAACTAGGCATAGCCTCTTGCTACGCCCTCTTACAACGCGTAACATAGCTTTATGTTACAAGCTAGAAAATAATCTATAAACTATTTGCGAACCTGTACTTGGCCAGCTTCCTGTACGTGGTCTGTATCATACTATTTCAGAATTATAAACCACTTTTTAATATATAACTACATTGGGTAATCAATTCTTCCTAAAAATAATTTGACCCGTTCCGCCACCAGTGAACAATAATTATTCATTATTTACTGTTGGCGGTATTGATGAATAATCTTCTAATATATAAAATTTCCATGTCACAATGTTAGTTACCGTACTCCTCCGAAACGGCTTGACCGATTTTTTATGCGTATTCAGTGGGTCTGAGAAACGGCTACTATCTATATTTCATACCCCTACGTGATAAGAGTAGTTCACCCTTAAACATTTTTATTTTATTTTTCAACAAAATAAATATTTAATAGAATACATGCAACCCAAATTTTTACTTTTTTTTCATCAACCCTTATTTTTTATGCACATTTTACTAATTTAATAATTTTTCATCCCGCTCCATAACTGATCAATTATAATGTTTTAACTGTACATAAGGCAAAACAATATTTGCCGGGTCAGCTAGTATAATAATAAAAGAATTGGCAAGACCTTGTTAAGGTAAAGCATGAAGCCCAAGACAGGACGAAATGCCAAAAAAACGTCACAAAAAGTAAAAAAGAACACAAAAAATAAAACGTTTCTTGTATGGGGACCCTTCTTAATATATAATGTTTTTATTGGTGCACGTTTTTAATTTGGTGTTTCGGTGATAGCACTCCAGAGGGCACTGCAGTAAACAATTTTGATTAAAAATAAAGTGTCGTCAAATATTATACCCGTTCGTAGAGCCCATGAAGTTGTAGGTAAAGATGGAGGCCGCACTTGGAATACCTATCTGAGTCAAATACCTAAATATTGCTATCTCACTCTCAGTGGTCCGAAGTCTCTTTCTAATAGGGTGACCCAACATTTTTGCTTATAAGCAGGACGCATCATATTAATCGTAATGACATTGAAACCTAACCTGTATTATTCTTCTCTACATCTTCCCTGGATTTATCTGCTATATGATAAAATGCGGAATACCTTTCCACAGATTGGATAAGATCCTTTACGGATTGCAATATGCGTCTGCTGACAAATAAAAGACTCACGGTTTAGCAAAACAACAAAAAACAATAGCAAACAGCCCGAAGAAAAGGGAGACCAAGGCAAAGAAAAATGTTATTTTAGATAGATCGATCTAGGTAGTGTGATTAGCTTTGATAACTGTTCCGGGGACCAATAGATAGCGTTATTGGGAAATACTATTTCAAGGTTTATGTACTATTTAAAACACTAAATTAAAGCTCAATGGTTGATCTAATGTTTGGTTTCTAACCAGTTTTCTTGAAATTGGGTAGCTAACTCTCAAAATATTTAAGGAAAATACTATACTAAATCAAAAACAATGTAGTATTTCAATATATTTACATAATTTATTGTAGGAATGTTTGACTCCTTTCATATCCTTCGAGAATGAATGTGAAGGCGCACCGATGGGTGTAGTAACACTGGTCATTATTTCTGCATCTTGAGCAGCTCTCGATCCAGCAGAATACAATGTACTAGGCAACATTATGATACCAGATGGTATTTCACTCAATGTAGTTGTAGTTCTCCTGTCTGAAATCCAAATATTATATTTTACCAAAATTTCTTGCCAAATTGAGACTCCGGACTTAAATTTGCTTAGTAAATTAACATTTTTTGACAAAAATAGGCCAGCGCTTAGTCACAACTCACACGATGGGTCAGTTAATAATGTAATATGGAATATATGTGCTTACCTAGGCGAGTACATAATACTTAATATATTATGTATATTTCATATAAAACAATCAGCTATCGACTAAATCTATAACTAGTCCATAACCGTATTTGATAGATTATTAGGTAAGTATATGTTTTACTTTATTTAGGTTTTGAACATATTAAGGATGTTACTACTAATTTTTGGTCTTGGTCTAGAACTACACTATGGATACCGAGTTGGTACAATGAAAGGATGTGATAATTCTTAGTTCAAGCTAATTTTGAGCATTTGATAAAATTATTTTTTGTTATGTAAGCTTTTAATCAATATTTACCTAGCTAATTGATGACACACCAAATTGGTCAGCCTCATTTTCTTTGAAAAATGGTACAGCCATTGGCTTCAATCGTTTTCTTGATAAATCATAGTCTGATGCCTTAAAGTGTAGGCTACAAATCCTGGCACTTTCGTAAAATTGGGATTTCAACGGTACAGTTGCTAACCATGAAGTTATCTGAGATTTGCCTTTAGGAAATCTGAAAACAGAACACAAATTTACTCTAGGAATAATAATTTCACATAATATGACATTAAAAACCAATTTTGACAAGTATCAGTGCTCACTGATAGATACACACACACACACACACATTGGCTGTACGACAGTCTAATATTTAGTTGAGCTTGGCATACACAATTTGTGAAATATCTTCTAAAAAAAAAACTATATGGTCACCCTACCAGATTTTTACAATTGAATCAAAACATTGATATAGTATTCAAAATATGTGTAAAAACAATTTGTACTCATTATATATGCTAATTAAGGATAGTAAAAGGCCTCATCACCGTACTATCATAATGTTTTCGAGATATTTTAGTGAAATTGTTCGATAGACTTTAGTGTTTATAAAAATCAAATTTAAGGACTTACGTGTGATAAATTATGTGATTTCCTGGATACCACACACTTCCACAGCCACGCACAACACATCGTTGCACCATTTTTCATAATTTTGCTAACTTTTAAGTTTATTTTTACCTTTCAAAAGCGCGAGGCGACAAATTTTTTTGTTATTCGGCCATGACAGTTCAGATGACAGATATCATTTTGATGGAGTGTTGCCGCATGAGGGAACCCCCAATAAGTATGTTTATCTTTTAATTCCTTCCAGTTGCAAAATTATTCGAGTGTTACATCTTAATTGTTTTCGTTACGATTTTCAACCATTTTTATCATAAAGATCTGTTGCTGGTACAGATTGTCTTCCTTATTTTTGTAATCCATGTATATATTCTGCTTTCTTATTATAATTTAGTTATACAACTCAGACTATTTCTCTTTTCAAACCGCAAACACTATAACTTCTTAGAAATCATAGTTTGGTGTTGGATAGAGGCGATAAACTCAAAACTTAATAGGTAAATTTACCCATTTTTGGGAGTTTCAAGTGTTCATATATAAATACCGTAGACCACACTAGAAAGAGACTTCGGACCACTGAGAGTGAGATAGCAATATTTAGGTATTTGACTCAGATAGGTATTCCAAGTGCGGCCTCCATCTTTACCTTCAACTTCATGGTAGAGCCTGTTCGAAGAGATTCTGTTTCCCGAAAACAATAATAGATGGCGCTGTCTGGCCTTAAAACACGCAAACGGTGTGTCGCGACATGATTATTGTACTAATTTATAAACGTTTACCGTTCGGTATGTATTAACATAACTGGTCCGCCTTGTTGGTACTTTTTGAAACGGCAATCCTCTAAGAGTGACGCCGATTAAATGAAGATAATTAATAATCTAATCCTAAAAATAGTTAAAAGATTAAATTAATAATTTAAACATAGGTACCATACTGGGCACCTTACCCGTCACTGACTATGACCAGTATATGAAGTACTAGTTATTATCTGTGCCATGACTTAGTTTAATCTACTATTTATAAGGTTTTGTGTGTGTTTGATTTATATATATATAACAAGATTTAAATTAGAGAATTATTGTTCACAATTGAATATAATCTTTTTTCTGAATACCGTGTAAAATTGGACCTCACCATACTTATTATTATTACTTAGTATATTAAAATAAAAAAAAAACGAAATTAAATATCACCGCTTAATGTTTGCAGGCAATGAGACAGAACCGGCGACCCGGCGACCACACACCACGCCCGAGCCAGATGAAGAAGAGGATGAAGAAGAAGAAGAAGACCGGGAAACCACCACCTCGCCGCCAGACAATTACAAAAAAAGTGGTAATTATTAGGTACACTCTACAGATATTAGGATAATTTAGCGTAAGCATAGATTAGAAATACAGAACTTTATTAGCCCTAAATAACATACGTTAAAGGCGAGTCATACTACAATAATTACTTAATACTTAAAAACATTAGTTAGATAAAATTAAATAAACTTACAAATCTCATTAAATAAATATTCTACCCCATTAAATACTACACAATTAGTACAATAGATTTTAAGCATCATTGGTGGCGATTCAGCGGCACACACGACTAAACTAAATTTAAAGAAGCCCCGTCTCTTTTCATCTTAGGTGGCTTCTGGTCACCGAGCAGACACAGCACGTTCTGCACCATAGTCAAAACAACTAAAATCACGTCAAATGTAGGAAACATAGGTGACTTTAGAGCGCACTCACTTGTATCACCTCTAAAACTGCATGCACATTCCATATGTGATTTTAGTTGTTTTGTCTGTGGTTCAGAACGTGCCGTCTCTTTCTGGCCACTTAAGATGAAAAGAGATGGGGCTTCTTTAAATTTAGTTTAGTCGTGTGTGCCGTTGAATCGCCACCAATGATGCTTAAAATCTATTGTACTAATTAATCATGAATTACATAGTTTTATAATGTAATGCAGTCAGTATTTTGGGCACTCTGCTGGACCCAGACATTTTTCTTATATATTTAGGTTCAGTTTTTGTTTCTTGTTTTAATTTGTAAATAGCCTTTTATAATAATAATAATAATAATCTTTATTGCAGGCAACATAACCCATATGTACATTTAAAAAATTAAAAAATTAAACAAATAATAATATAAAATATAAAACCTTAAAATTAAAATTACGAATACACATAAAAATGTAAAAATATCATTTTCTGTTTTCTGTCTGGTGAGCGAGCATCCAGCTTCGGTAAATAGGACTATTCAAATCATTGGACAGACACTGCAGTATACAATTATTTGATCTCCGTATTATATCCCAGAAGGAAGCAATACGGGATCGAATAACCGCAAAGAAGTCAGGAACCCGTGCATCAGCAAACATACCCGACGCGCTGCAATATCTAGGTTTCTTCATAAGGGTGCGAAATGCGTCATTATATTGCACCCTTATGACGTGATGAGCCCTTCTGGTATACTCTGTCCAAAGCTGACATGTGTAAAGACACATACAGTAAGCCTTGAACAGAGTAACCTTAACCTCGTCCGTACATTTTGCGAAGCGGCGCGCGAGCATGTTGCATCTGATGGACAGGTTCCTTCTCTCCCGTTCTATGTCCAAGTCGTCCCTCATGTCATCAGTCATAATGTGACCAAGGTATCTAAACTGCGTCACAACCTTCACCGGCGAACCCATCAAAAACACATTAGGTACATTCTCCGGACCTCTGCCAGCGCGAAATACCAACATTTCTGTTTTGGTCACATTGTATTTGAGGCCATGTCTTGCGGCATAATCTTCGCAGATAGCTAGCAGCTTTCTAAGCCCGTTGATTGAGGGACTAAGAAGCACCATATCATCTGCATAACTAATGTTATTTACACATACGTTTCCAATGTGGCATCCGACTTTGGTGCTTTTTAGCTCCTCAATCAAGTCATTTATATAAAAATTAAATAAGTCCGGAGATGTAAGTCCCCCCTGACGAACCCCGCATTCCAGCCTAAAAGCGCTGGAGGTCGTGTCGCCCCATTTTACTTCATTTGTTTGGTTACCATACCAGTATTTAAATACTTTAAGGACTTCTGCCGGGACCCGAGTCGCACCAAATTTGTCCCAGAGAATTTTATAATTCACCAAATCAAATGCGCGACTCAAGTCCAGGAAGCAGGCATAGACAGACGTGTCTCGCGTCTGGTAATACTTAATTGTGTGCTTAAGGCTGAAAATGGCCAGGTCTGTAGATAATGCTGGACGGAAACCAAACTGAGCGTCGTCGATAAGAAAGTTGTTCACCAATGAAGGCTGCAAAAGCCGCTCAAACACCTTGCCGATCACAGTGCCCAAAGAGATGGGTCTGTAATTGGCTGAACTAGATATATTACCGGTCTTGTTCTTTACAATAGGTACTACAACAGTCTTCATGAGATTGGCAGGTAGGTAAGAATATTTTAGACACAAGTTATAAAAATCACACAGTTTTACATATAATATATCACCCGCACTGTAGATATGCTCGAGACTCAAGCCATCATGACCAGGCGATTTACCTTTTTTCATATTTTGGACAGCTTTTACCACATCTCTAATGCCAATTAAGTCACTATTGACACTACAGATGCGGGCATTACCTGGAATCTCGGTCACATCTACAGGTAGTTCAGATTTTATTCTAAATCTATTTACAAATAGTTCAGCAATATCTTTCGGGTTATTCTCGCCGTCGACATTCACTGGCAAAGCTTTCTTCTGATTTAAATTCTTTGTAGAGTTCCAAAATTTTATAAAGTTTTTGTTTCGCCTATGAGTAGCGAGAATGTCCATCTTTATCTTATCTTCGTTAGACTGACACCATTTAAGCTTGTTTTTAAATTCACTTCGCGATTTGGACATGTTATTATACAGCTCTCCAGTAGAAGGTCTTCCGGCGAGCACCCAATATTTGAAATGCATTCTGGCCAATTCGTGACTGTTTTTGACATGATAATTCCATCCAGTGATTACTTTATGCTGCCGTCGCTCACCAGAACGAACAGAGGCACATTTCTTTGCTGCATTTTGCAGAGTGTGCACTATATCATTATAAATAGTATCTATAAAATTTAGATGGTCATTAAAATTTAAACACACATTACCATTATCACAGTCGTCACATTCAATAAAAGTCTTAATACCACTTAAATACTTATGACATTCTTGGGAATACATTTTTATTTGACTAGTGTCTCGGGTACCCCATAAAATACCTTGCAAATAGTTCACTTCTGCGCACATATTTATCTTACTACTTACTTCGTCTATATCACAGTTAATAACTAATGGGAAATGATCCGACCATAAAACATCGTGCATGACATTGACAGAACGGATAGAGTCAAACGCAGCCCGAGTGGAAACACAATGGTCCAACCATCGGGAACAGCCATGAGCCTCACTCACGTAGGTATAAGTACCACCACTCGGACCGAGTTTCACTCGATCAGCCCATACCCATGTAGCTTCGTTGCAGAAATTTTGCAATTCGTCACCAAAAACAGAGACAGGATGTGCATTGAAGTCCCCTAGTATATAAGCTACTTCTAACTGACTTTCCTCTATCATAGTACATATATTTGCAAGTATATCTGTAAATTCGGGAATATTTTCCACGTCATCTTGTGGCATATAAACTGAAAAAACTAAAAAAGATTTCATACCGACAGTACACTTAATTGCTGCATACGACATCGTAAACTAAACACGACATGTAAAACGGGGAATGAAACGTATAGCGCGCTCAGTACGCGGCTACGCGCAGCGGTTGCCCGTGCGGAACTGACTTTTTAAATTTGTATACATTTATGGCAAAATTCATTTCCAGTTTAACAGTAAAATCAAATATTACACAGTTAGTTCGAGTACATTGTTTGTACTCGTACATGAGGATCGATGTTTTGACACAGTTAGCCAAGAAATTTTCTAATTCATTTTATTTTGGTTCTAAATCACGCGGGTGAAAGATTTCTACGCACTAAAAAACAGTTGGATGGATAGCCGTCTCCAGACAAAAACATTATGTATCTATCCTGAGTGAACTTCATTTTGCTAAACAGGGACAGACTGACGCCGCTCTCATTCTATCACCAATTATTACCGTCTATAGTTTTCAAATCCTCGAACTTTTAGTTAACAAAGTCAAAGTCATAGTTATAAAAAAAAGCTTATAAAAATACCTTACAACTTACAATATCATTCTAATTTAATTTTTGTTCAATACCCGATCCTCAATTCTTGATAGAGTATGGAGCGCCGTCAGTTTGCCTCGATTCGGTAACTTATTGGTAAAAAGGTTTTTTTTAATTCCCTCTGAACAGATATATGTATCAATCCATCCGACTGGTTTTAAGCGCACAATAGCGCCTGTCGCTCGGCTAGCTAGCTAGTGATGTAACGCGACCGTCGATATACTAAGCAACGGTCGATGCGGACAGTCTTTGTATAATTTATTTATTTATTGAATTTAATTAAAACGGTACATAGACCAATTATAACTCTCTCATTTATTATGGTCAAATCTAAAAATAATGAAAATTAATAAAATTAAGTCTTATATCTGAAAAGACTACGTCAAGGCCCCTCGCCCAAACGTACCCATAAGGCTGGCAGCATTTCCTCGCTGAATCGCGAGACCAATTACATTAATTAAATATAAATATAAATAACATACATCTAATAACAATAGTTTCATACTTGTAGATAAATCATTAGTTGCATTAAATTAAGACAATAAGAATTACATTGCATTAAATTATTTATACATATTTAAGTCAAACCTAAAAATACAAACAGGAGTCATAAATAACATAATAATTGTCAAATTATACAAACTTAGCCTATCTCTTACTCCTTTTTTCATTTAGCTCACAATAAGTAAGACAAGCTAGCACAATACCTGGCCATCCGTCCGCGAACAAGTCACACGTCGCGCGTCGTGTTGGCGGCCAGCAGAGCGTTGAGTGCGGAAACAAGACTGTCGTTTCAGTTAGTCTTACTAGCAGTTAAGCAGTTGTTAAGACTAGTCAGAAACCTCCGCGTGGCTTGAAAACTCTCGACACCAGAGCTTGGCCACTAAGCTCATACGAAGAAAGAAGAAAGAAGCGTACAGAAATCTTTCATTTGAGCAATTCAATTTGTAAATAAAATTTGTGATTCAATTCGTATATTAAATTTGTGAATCAATCCGTATATTGAATTTGTGATTCAATCCGTATATTGAATTTGTGATTCAATCCGTATATTAAATTTGTGATTCAATCCGCATACTATTGAATTTGTGATAAGATTGTGATTCAATTCGTGCACTAAAAATGAACTATGAACTATAATTTCCGTGTGAACTATGAACTATAATGACAGTGTTTGTTACCGTACTCCTCCGAAACGGCTTGACCGATCTTTACCAAATTTTAAATGCGTATTCAGAAGGGTTGAGAATCGGCTACTATCTATTTTTAAGGCAATTCAACGTTTGCCGGGTCAGCTAGTAATTATATAAAATTAGCGAATGAATGAGTATATGTATAGAAAGTTCGCGCTTGTGTGCAGGCAGGCCTGTGTCACTCCGCGTGTAGGTGTTAAAAACATACCTACGGGCGGCGGCCACTGCGCAAAGGGCCAATCTATGTGGCTCATTCAATACCACAGAATAATAACTAGTACTACGTATAACCATGTACAACGTATTATGAACCGTAGCATAGTGAATTAAGGCCCATATTCCATTGAAAAGAAATTGGTAGGTACAAAAATTATCACGTCCTCGACTGGACCGCGAGCTAAATTAAATCATATTGTTTATCAGATTGAGTTCATATTTCTTTGAAAACCATTGCGAAGTGAAGCTTCTGTACGAAGTACAAGTTATTATTCTGTGGTGCAGGTAACATCGCGTGCCCCGACACGTGCGTGCTGTCGCACCTGACGCAGTACTGCGACGCGTACCTGCGGGCGCGAGACCTGTGCGTGGCGGGCATGGTGTGCTGCGTGTCGCGCGACAAGTACGCCGGCCGGCCCTCGCCCGACCTCGTCATACCCAACAACAACAAGCACTCCACCAACAAGCCTACCACTGCTGTGAGTATTGCCAGGGATCACAATTAAATTCAAATTCAAATTCTGTTTATGTATATAAATGACACTTACAGCCAAACCAAACGTATCACTTAAGACTATTAGAAAATAAAAGTAAAATAAATTACAATCCTAAGAACTATTAGAAATATTATGACTAGGCTTAAATACTACTTTAAGATTAAGTAAACTATTTACAATTACATATATACAAAGAAAAACCAAGAACAAATTCAGAGAATACGAAAATTATTATAGCTCGCCCTCGCCCTACAGAGCTACACATGTGACAAGCAAGGTGCGCAGCCACATGAGTTAGTGACGCTCTGGCCTAAGGTAGAGTATGTCTGAAAATAACTGGCCCTTAAGGAGGCTGCCTGAACTGTTAGGTGGTACACGATACACTATTCAACTTGATGGTGGTTGCTAGCCAGGCGAGCAATAGAGAATGCCTTACCACCAAGCATTGGTTTTCTTACGATGTTTTCCTTCACCGAAAACCCGAGCTCATTGGCAGGGATTGGACGTACAACCTTCGAAACGCGAGGCGACCGCACGCCTGACTGAGCTGCCATTCAAAACAACTTGTCTTTTGACAGCTGATAACGACGACCCCCCGGCCGAAGCAGGGGCACAAGTGTCGCGGTGACTGCATCGGCGGCCTGTTCTCGTTGCTGTGCGACAACGTGGACAAGGAGGCGCACTGCCCCGACGAGGGCTCCTGCTGCCTCACCGACACCAAGGCTGACTCCACCACGGCCCGGCCCGCGCCCAGACCCACTACCACCAGACCTGTAAGTCTCGTTACTATTATTTCACAAGACCTTTAAGTCTTCTTACTCTTATTCCACCAGACCTGTTAGTCTTCTTACTCTTATTCCACCAGACCTGTTAGTCTTCTTACTCTTATTCCACCAGACCTGTTAGTCTTCTTACTCTTATTCCACCAGACCTGTTAGTCTTCTTACTCTTATTCCACCAGACCTGTTAGTCTTCTTACTTTTATTCCACCAGACCTGTTAGTCTTCTTACTTTTATTCCACCAGACCTGTTAGCCTTCTTATTCCATACTCTTATTCCACCAGACCTGTTAGTCTTCTTACTCTTATTCCACCAGACCTGTTAGTCTTCTTACTCTTATTCCACCAGACCTGTTAGTCTTCTTACTCTTATTCCACCAGACCTGTTAGTCTTCTTATTCCATACTCTTATTCCACCAGACCTGTTAGTCTTCTTACTCTTATTCCACCAGACCTGTTAGTCTTCTTACTTTTATTCCACCAGACCTGTTAGTCTTCTTACTCTTATTTCACAAGACCTTTAAGTCTTCTTACTCTTATTCCACCAGACCTGTTAGTCTTCTTACTCTTATTCCACCAGACCTGTTAGCCTTCTTATTCCATACTCTTATTCCACCAGACCTGTTAGTCTTCTTACTCTTATTCCACCAGACCTGTTAGTCTTCTTACTTTTATTCCACCAGACCTGTTAGTCTTCTTACTTTTATTCCACCAGACCTGTTAGCCTTCTTATTCCATACTCTTATTCCACCAGACCTGTTAGCCTTCTTATTCCATACTCTTATTCCACCAGACCTGTTAGTCTTCTTATTCCATACTCTTATTCCACCAGACCTGTAAGTCTTCTTACTTTTATTCCACCAGACCTGTTAGTCTTTTTACTATTATTCCACCAGACTTGTTAGTCTTCTTACTCTTATTCCACCAGACCTGTAAGTCTTCTTACTCTTATTCCACCAGACCTGTAAGCTTTCTTACTCTTATTCCACTAGACCTGTAAGTCTTCTTACTCTTATTCCACTAGACCTGTAAGTCTTCTTACTCTTATTCCTACAGACCTGTAAGTCTTCTTACACTTATTCCACTAGACCTGTAAGTCTTCCTACTCTTATTCCACTAGACCTGTAAGTCTTCTTACTCTTATTCCACCAGACCTGTAAGTCTTCTTACTCTTATTCAATAGTGATTACGCCTGATATGACAACCTAGTGTCGAGCTTTCATCTGACTTATATAATAATAATGATTTATTGGTGAACTTAAATAAAGAACATTGTCCACCTTGTTTCGATCTTGATGGCTGCTTGATCTTAGATTTAATTGAAATTTTTATTATTAAATAATTTTATTATTATACTTAGTCAGGTCATAAGTTCTCCCCCCCGTGGGGCCCCGCATTGTCGAGGCGGGGGGGCTCAGTAACCGTGGCCTGGTCACCCACGGTGAAGCGAAGAGGGTCCCTGAGGCGGGCCACTCCCTAGACTTGTAATCCCTGTACGCAAGTTCTAGATGGAGTGGCACCAGTAGGTTGCGGAACCTCGTTTCGGGGGGGTTTCGCAACTGAGGCGGGCTGCGGTGTGGATAGGGAGGCACCGCAGCTGAAGGTATGGGGCCGCGGCAGGAGAGAAGTGTCGGTATTACGATGCGCCGCTCTTCCTACCTGCCGCGGCCTCGACGGGGTCGCCACCGTTGATGGCGGACGCGGTGGGGCCGCAGGGAGAAGGGAGTGGTAACCGGAGACTACCACTTTCCCTATTCTCTGCGGCCGTAGTGGCATGTGACGGGGCCACAGACCTGACCCGTCACGGGGGACCTAGGACGTCGGACTGGGGTTTTCCGGCGTCCATTGTACTCACGGTCCCCGAGGTGGTTGCGGTGCACTACGTGCACTGCAAGGGGAGTCATCCCCTGAGGAGGAGTCTCTCTCAGGCTAGCCGAGGTGGGCGGGGTGGTGGGTTAATGCGAGAAGCGGAACCTCACCCCGCCCTTTCCGGTGAGGAGGCCATCGTGAGGATTTAGTCGGTAGTGATGCCCTTCTGGCATCGAGCCCGACATACCCCACCCACCTCCCCGGGTGTGGTGGGCATGCGTAAATGCATTTCCTCACGTTAAAAAAAAAAAAAAGGTCATAAGTTCTGTCACACAATAAAAACTTTTGAATTTAAAATGCTGGCCAAAAAAAAATTATTGAATTCGAATTCCGCATTTTTCATGAAAATAAAAATATGTACTTTTTAGAATTTTCCTCATTTTTAAATATGGAATGGACACTTAAAGTAGACCGTATCGGGGTTATTGCATTGCATCGTTGCGGTAACGCGCCAATTCAGATTTATTTTTCGACTTACTGAAAAATTTTGGATATAACCAAAAGATTCGTTTATCGTACCATAAATCGATACAATGAAGACTCTAGTGTAGATGATAGATCAAGAAGTGGTCGACCTCGCTCTGTTAGGACTCCAGCAGTGATAAAAGCTGTGAAGGCGCGAATTCAAAGAAATCCCATACGTAAGCAGAAACTGTTGGCCCTTCAAATGGGTTTAAGCAGGACCACGGTGAAAAGGGTGTTAAATGAAGACTTAGGGCTAAGAGCATATCGAAGAAAACAGGACATCGTTTGGACGCTCGTTTAATGGACCTGAGACTGAAGAGATGCCGCGCTTTGTTGAAGCGGTACGCAGGAAAAAAGCGTCAGGAAAATCTTTTTTCGGATGAAATAAATTTCACCATTGAAGAGAGCTACAACAAATAAAATGATAATGTGTACGCACACAGCAGTGAAGAAGCGAGCAACCGTATTTCGCGTGTCCAACAAGGTCATTTTCCATTCTCGATTATGGTTTGGCTGGGAGTCTCTTATTGGGGCTTAACTGAGGTACATTTTTGTGAGAAAGGCGTAAAAACTAATGCAGTTGTGTATCAAAATACAGTCCTTAAGAACCTTGAGAAACCTGTTTCTCATACCATGTTTAATAACAGGCCCTGGGTATTCCAACAAGATTCTGCGCCAGCCCATAGAGCGAAAAGCACACAAGACTGGCTGGCGGCGCGTGAAATCGCCTTCATCCGACACGAAGACTGGCCCTCCTCCAGTCCAGATTTGAGTCCGTTAGATTACAAGATATGGCAACACTTGGAGGAAAAAGCCTGCTCAAAGCCTCATCCTGATTTGGAGTCGCTCAAGGCATCCTTGATTAAGGCAGCCGCCGATATTGACATGGACCTCGTTCGTGCCGCAATAGATGACTGGCCGCGCAGATTGAAGGCCTATATTCATAATCGCGGGAGTCATTTTGAATTAACTTTATTACCATTAAGAATCTATGTTTTATTAAGTTCATTTTGATATATAAATGGTTACATAAATATTAAACATGTCTAAATTATCTCATATTACACATGTGACAGAACTTATGACCTGACTAAGTATAATGAGCTAGGTATACGAGGTATACTAGGTATAAGATACCGTATTTACATATTTTAAATTTCTGACATGTAATATTCTTTATTACCAATAAATGAACTATGAACTAACTATGAGCTATGAATCTCTGTCCGCAGCCGACGAACAACTGGCTGAACTCCATCGACAGCCCGAAGCCGACGCGCAAGTGTCGCGGAGAGTGCATGTCGGGGCTGTTCTCCATCCTGTGCGAGAACGTGGACCAGGGCGGGTACTGCCCCGACGAGGGCACCTGCTGCCTCTCGGAGCCGCCCACCACCAAGCGGCCGCGTCCCACCACCCACAAGCCCCAGGTCGGAATACAATAGATCACTTCTTATTGGTTTAAGATCCGAGCCTACATCAACGTCGTCATAATTGAATAAAATTAATCTACACTATATATAATAATATCTACACTAATATTATAAAGAGGAAAACTTTGTTTGTTTGTTAGGTTGTAACGAATAGGCTCAAAAACTACTGGACCGATTTTAAAAATTCTTTCACCATACGAAAGCTACATTATCCACGAGTAACATAGGCTATATTTTATTATGGAAAAAAATAGGGTTCCGTAAGATATTTGGATTTTTCGGACACAAACTGAAAAAAATCAACCAAAGAAGTTACATATTTATCGTACGCTGCCTAAATTACAAAAGATAGAACCATAAAATGTTCTAATTAATTGTAGATCTTATAAATATCTACAAAAAAGTCCGCAACACACTATACCTATCTATGTCGAGTGAGGCACAACAACCACATTTTTATTTTAAAATCTTGAATTTTTTTTGGCCTACATTTAAACGCGTTTATTTTACTCATGCTATTAATCCTTATCAAAATAAATTATTTCATCAATAAGTACAGTTAATGTTGATAATATTTGGTCTTTGAATGATTAAAACTGGACGTTTGGTTTTGAAGTTGTGGTGAAATTAAAATATTACGATCAGTTGCACTGCGGGACTGCAGGCAGAAGTGAACACTTTTGCCGGGAGCAAGACTTAGCGCTTTGCGGGCGGCCCTTTAGTTAGTTCTAATAGAGATATATTTAGTATCGGTTGCGCATCCGTGCGAAGGCGGGTCGCTAGTAAATAATAAATTTAGCATTTTAGAAAATATATTAAAAATGGGTTGCCTAAAAAATCCTGGACAGAATATTTAGCATGATGGTGGAGCAGACGCGAAATGCGACCTACACGCGGGCGGAGCTGCGGGCAACTGCAAGAAATGATAATAAAAATAAGTACTTTTGTGTCGGCAGGCGTCGCTGGCGCGGTGCCGCGGGTACTGCATGCACCACATCATGGCGGCGTTCTGCAAGCCGCCCGCCACGCGCGTCCACAACACGCAGTGCAAGCTCAGCGCCTCCTTCTGCTGCGACAACTCCAAGTAAGCCTCCCACACATGTTGGCTTTCTCTGACTGGTAGGCGCTCTCTCGGCTACCGGTCAGACTAGTTCATAGTTCATAGATTTTTATTGATAATCAAAGTTACACGTCATACATTTTCAATTAAATTATAACATTCGTTCATTCATTCATTTATTCAATTAAATAGTTAAAACAGTTTTTACACCAAAGCGCTAACTGTTTTAGACTTGTAAACTACACTCCTGAATGCGCACACAATGCAAGTGACGGCACATGATCAATCAATATAATATTAGATTATTATATTGAATAGTAATAATTATTCAATATAAAATAATATTATTTATACTATGTCTGTGTCTTTAATTAAATAATGGTGATTAAAAAATAACATGGCAACGTTTCGTGCACTACATTTTCTGCTGAAGTCGCGTATTTTAGCCAATCACAACTGTCTTTACTGCCAATGATAAAAGCTATTGATGAAACAATAGCTGAGCTGACGACCTCGTTGGCGTAAAGGTTACCATGCCGGTCTGCTAATCAGAAGGTTCCGGGTTCGATTCCCGGTACGACCAACATCTTTGTGCTGAACTAAATTTGTTGGCTGTCAGTCTAGCTGCCAAGCCACGGGCTAACGCCTATTTTGGCAGATAGAGCTTTATGATTAAAATATGTATTTTTTTGTGCCAATAAATTATTTTGAATTTGAATTCCGCCAGGATGTGGTATGTAGTTTTTTTTGTAAGCAGTATATGTAAATAGATGACAAAATTAAATATTTAGTGTACTTTCGCTGTGATCCGAAATCCAAATTAAGACAAGTAAAGGAAAAATTAAGTAGATTAATTAACTAAGATAAATTAACTAAGATTAATTAATTATTAATTTATCTTAGTTAATTTTTCCTTTACTTGTCTTAATTTGGATTTCGGATCACAGCGGAAGTACACTAAATATTTAATTTTGTCATCTATTTACAATGGATTTCCGCAAAGTAACACCTGAGTCAATAAGTTAGCAGTTTTGAATTTTGGATTTGAATTCCGCCAGGATACAAAAAAAATATACTGCTTACAAAAAAAACTGTGGTATGCAGTTTTTTTTTGTAAGCAGTATATGTGTATATGTGTGCAGCGTACCGGCGCGCAAGCCGAGCTCGACGACGACGAGCACGACGCCGGCGCCGGCGGACCCGCGGCCCGAGTGCCCCGGCTCCTGCATCATGCCGCTCCTCTCCACCTTCACCTGCTTCCGTCAGTACTTACTCATTTATACTTCTTATGATGAGGGCAACATCTTCCATTTACAGCTTTTTGTTTTATTTAATTATTTATTTATCCATAACAGATAATTACATTAACTTATAGCTAATTAATTACTGTACCCTGTACATAGGGTGTCGGTACTAATCTATGTATTATTGGTAGACATATTAACTTACTTATAACTAGTTAAAAATTCTAAAAAAAACTGAATACTAAAATAAATGTAAAACTGAAACGATAAAAAAAATAATAACTGGCCAAGTGCGAGTTGGGCTCGCGCATGAATGGTTCCGAGCCATTGTTGTATGGGAAAAATTGTTGCATGTTAAATATGTATATATTTTTTATTATTTATTTTCTAATTCTGTATAATTTAATATTCTGTGAATGTATAGTGTTTACCAAATGTCGTTATAAATATCCAGTAAATCTACTTAAGGTTGATCGATAGCATGCTACAAGTGCTCATATGCCGCTAGATGACGTCATTTCCTTAGTAGACGGCGTCTTAGTAGACACCGTCTACTAAGACGTTGGTAGCAAAACCGATATAAATCCAAATCTACTATCGTTAATTCTATGACGACGCGTCTACACGATACAGTACACTCACACTAGCATTGTCAATTATTTGTTATTTGAATTGTGATTAAATGACATGTTCTGACATGTCAGAGACACAACATAGAGGCATATTCCCAGCAGTGACTCATAGGCAATGACAATCTTTGCAAAGCTAAGTTCCAGAGCCTAGTGCACCGCCGCATTGTTGCCAGTCTGTCGGTGTTCTGTCAGTTGCATATCGGCGAGTGTGCAACTGAATTACATGATGTAATCCCGAACTGAATTACATCAAGTATTTCCCCCCTCCCGCTTCCACTATCGGACGAGCAGGGAAACGCCAAGGCGGCGTCGTTTTACGGTTGAGGTGCCCAAGGCACGCACAAAGCGTTTTGTAGGTAAGCGCGATCCACAATATCACTTACCATCAGGTGAATTGTGGTCAAGCACTGGCCTATTAAGAGTAAAAAAAAAGTGAGATAGAACAGGCTGTTTATGATGATGATGATAATGTCATTACACGTGTCGTGTTGCAGACAACGCGGAGATAACGGACGTGTTCAAGTGTAAGAAGGCGGGCACGGCGTGCTGCGCGCCCAAGTCCAAGGTGCAGGAGGTGACCGGCGCGCGGCCCGAGCCCGCCACCCCCGCGCCCCTCGCGCCCCCCGCGCCGCCCGCGCGCGACAAGCTCGACTACCCGCACACTACCGCCCTGCTGCCGCATACTACCCCGCTCTGTGAGTATAACCCGGTCACATTATCTCGAGACCTCGCTGGAATGCGAACCCCCCGCCCCGTTCTCCTTTCACCTCCCCGCGCTCGCCACGGCGCGTCAGTACGGTTAGCACTTCCGTTGCCGATACGCGTCTACTTGTTTTCGTGGTATATTTTTATAAACATTTCGTTGTTACGTTTGGACTTTATTGTTATTTAGTTATTTGTTTTGTTATTGTAATAATATTACCTAAATTAAATTAATTAAGACAATATTTGTTTTGTTGGAAATCTTATTGTTAAAATAATATCCTACTTGAGGTGCTTGTTTTGCGCACTTGCGTATCAGAGCGCCGACGCGACGTGACGTCATCGCCGCCAGGTCTCAAGATAATGTGACCGGGATATACTAGCCCTTTTACTATAAATCTCAATTTTGTGTAAACGCATCTTTACAATATTTCATAGAATAAGAAATAGTTCCAATATCATTCTTCAAATCATTAGTAATAAATACCCATAGCCCATTTATGAAACATTGGATTACAACAATAATACCCTAAGTTTTTTCATATACATTAATTTATTTTTGCTGTTATGTTGTCAAGATAGACAAGTATCGGGAGACCGAAAACACCTTTTTAAAAAGTATTTTTTATTTAAATGTAAAAGTTAATACTAAGTGTGACTCGATGCACAGGCTTAATTCTAATTTATTCTAATTTAAAACTAGGTGTGCTCGATGCACTGGTTAAAACTAATCTGTCAATTCTAACTTAAAACTAGTGCCTCGATCGGCGCTCTTATCTAAGGAATGCGCCCTGGCGCGGCGAGCGAGACGCAGTGTCAGCAATAAAGGCGCTCACGCGTGTAGCGTAAATACCGGGCCAGAGTACATAACGCCTCCCTCCCTAAGTTCGAAGTTTTCGGGTGGGTTCGTCCGAAAACTTCGAATTACATTAAAATACTTCCTCCATAGAACTGCTATAACTGTGATACTGAGTATCACAAGTAATGCGACGGTACCAACGTTCACTCTTTTCAGATCGATAACACTTTCACTATTGCTCTTTTCACTGTCACTTTTCACTGTCACTTTTTATTACGCTGGCCAAGTGTTGCAGGTTGGACAGCTCCACGTTGTCCAGCGTTACGAGTTTCATCTCCGGGGGTGTCCTTGCTGTTGGAGGCACTTCTGGCAGGTCTTAGTCTCGTGCCTTTCACTTCTAGCTCGCAGTCATCATATAGCGTGGCCACGTATGTGTACTGGACCTGGCGTACACCATCCACCTGTCGGGTCGTTTTGGGTAAAGGTGACCAGATCAATGACGCATTGGTCCTTCACGAAGGGCGATGTTTCGGCGTCTTCGCAGAGGAACTGGAACTACTTCGTTGCAGGGGCCGCGCAGCGACACGGTTTTCAACCCTTTCGCAAGTAGGAACGGGAACTTGGGTAAGATAAGGGAAGTTTGGTTTTGGTTGTTGGTGATCGGCAGTGGCAAGATTTTATAGTAATTAAGTATGAAGATTATCTGATTTCCTTTTACAAAGATTTTGGGTTTTATTTCATGTTCTATCTTAACTATATTCTCTAAGTTAGCCGGAAATACAAGTTTGTGGTTTTGGTTTTCAATAGCCCTATCGATTTGAATAAAATTGTTATTAGTACTATCAACCAAAATTTCAACATTTCCGCGATGACCGTGATCTTTTGTTTAAAGAGTTTTATTGCGTTTTGACGTCATTGATTAATGAGTCATATCGCACTACGTCATCATCGTCCAAATTGCCCGTTATGATTTTAATTACGGAGCCAAGAGGGTTGAGAAGGCCGCGTTTGAGTCTTTTAAATGGTATTAGCTCGTTTAGTTTTCCTGCGGCCAAGTCTTGTCAAAGTCAAAGTCAATCCGTTGCAGCACTAGTCCCTGGCATGTTGATATCGTCAGGAGTACGCTTAGGTACCTGCGAAGGACGTTTTATGTCTTTTACCGCTGTTTTCACTTCACGTCCTTTGACAGTAATGGGGACTGTATTTCTTATTATTTCTCCTGCTACTTCCGCCTTCTTATAGCGAGGTTGGTCTTTACTACGCCTTTCGTTCACACCTTTAATGAAAACTGTGTCTCCCTTTTGTATATCGAATTTGGTTTGTCCTCCTCGTTTTTGTCTTATTTTCTCCTTCGTTTCGATCATTTTGTTGGTCAGGTATTCATAAAGGTGTTTAGTGCGATTTTTGTGTTCCTGTACTAGTTTTTGGGTATAGTCTCTTTGGTAATCTGCATTGAAAGGGTTGCTTGCGTCTGTATGACCGAAAACTATTTCAAATGGTGTCATTCCAGTCGTACTGTGTATAGTATGGTTGTAAGCCATAAGGGCGTACGTCATTACTGACGCTGCATCGGTGAATTTATGCTCGTATTTTGCTAGACGATAGATTTCGATTAACATCGAGTGAAATCTTTCTACAATTCCCATTGAGTTTGGGTTGTGTGGTGTTCCAATATGTAGGCCAATTTTATAAAGTTGTAGTGTTTCTTTCAGTAGGGTATTATTGAACTCGGCGCCTGCGTCGGTGTTTATCTTCTGGGGCACTCCATATATGGAGAAATACTTGATCAGAGCTCTAGTTACTTCTGGGGTGGTTTTACTTTTTATTTCAAATGCCTGTCCGATTTTACTAAAAGCATCTACTATTGTTAGGTATGTTTTGCTGTCTATACTAAAAATATCTACAAATAGTTCTTCGAATGGTTTTGTTTGCGTCTGTGTTAATTGTAGTTCTGGTTTAATGGGCTTCCTGTCATATTTCATAGCTTTGCAGCTATCGCAGGCGTTGATAACTGCTGCTACTGTAATGTCCATATTGGGCCAGAAGTATGTGCGTTTGATTCGCGTTGCTGTTTCTTTCTGCCCTCGGTGGCATGTTTTGCCTTGGTGATATTTTCTTACTAGGTCCTTTTGTTCCTCTTCATTTTCTACGTATACGACTCGTTCCGTACATTCTAATAGTTTTACTGTGTCTTTCTTAAAAAGGGCGATGGTTGCTTCTGCAAACTGTTTACGGTGGGCCTTGTCTTCGAAATAGATAAAATATTTCGTTTTCGGGTTTATGTATTCTTTTAAGAATTGTTTAGTCAAATCGGGTCGATCTAATGGTAAGTGTAGCTCTCGAATTTTCTGTTTGGGCCTTGAAATGTCTTTTACAGCAATTTCGTTTCTAAACCAAGTATGTACCAATATTTGGTTAGGCTTAGTGTCTATGGCTTCCTTCAAGATGGGGATGCCTGAGGTGTCTGTTTCGAAGGTAGAGTGTTCTGTAGACTTTCCTGATGCTGTCAGTGTAGTGCTACTCACTGATGGTTGTATAGAGTATGGTGATTTTGGTTCTCGTGAAGATGGTATAGATATCACGCTGTCTGTTCCCGATGATATTGTCACCGTACTCTCCGTTTCGATGTTACGGGCGGCTAGTTCTTCCTTTAGCAACTTTATGTTCTTCATCAACTCTTCTATGTCTTCTTGTGACTGGTCGTCACCTACGTTCACCTTCATGGATTCGTTGCCGGTAATTGCGTTCACTTTTATTCGCGATAACGCATCAGCGACTACGTTTTGTTTTCCGTTCTTGTACTCGATGTCGTAGTCATACTCTGCTAGTCTGAGTTTCCATCGTGTTAATTTACTGTTCTGTTCTTTCATACTATTCAGCCAGGCTAAAGGCCGATGGTCCGTATAGATGGTGAAGCGCCTACCGTAGAGGTATGGCCTGAAGTACTTGACTGCCCACACTATTGCTAGTAATTCTTTCTCTACGGTGCTGTATCTTGTTTCTGCGTCGTTCAGGGTTCGACTGGCGTAAGCGATGGGTTTGTCGCTCCCTAAGGGACCTTGGGATAACACTGCTCCGATTGCGAAATCTGAAGCGTCAGTTGTGAGTATAAATGGTTTCTCGAAGTCGGGGAATTGTAACACGGGTGCGTTTACTAACAATTCCTTGCACATTTCAAAGGCTGCGGTGTATTCGTCAGTTAACTCGATTTTGCGGCGTTTTTTGAGGCAACTGGTCATAGGTCGTGTGATCTTGGCAAAGTCTTTTATAAACTTCCTGTAATAACCTACTAAACCGAGGAAACTTTTAATTTCGGTTACGGTTTTCGGAACAGGGAAGTTTAATATGGCCTTTATTTTGTCGTTGTTGGGTTTTAGGCCTTCCTTAGTAATCTTGTGCCCGAGGTATAGGACTTCTTTGCGGAAAAACTCGCATTTGTCAAGTGTCACTTTTAGGTTGGTTGCCCTTAAGCGGTCGAATACCATCCTCAGCTTGTCTAGATGTTCTTGTAGACTGGACGAGTAGATGATTATGTCGTCGAGGTAAACTAGACAATGAATGCCTTGTAATCCTCTCAAAACATTGTCCATGGCACGCTGGAATGTCGCGGGGGCTGTCTTGAGTCCGAAGGGCATTCTGGTGAACTCGTAGTGTCCAGACTGGGTGGAGAATGCCGTCTTCTGTCTGTCCTCTTCTTTTACTTCTACTTGATGGAATCCGCTGGCTAGATCGATCGTACTGAAGTAAGTGGCTTTACCCAGTTTGTCGAAAAGATCAGAGATGTTAGGTAACGGGTACTTGTCGTCTGTAGTAATTTCATTTAGACGCCTGTAGTCTATGACCATCCTGTACTTAACCTCGCCGGGTACGTTGGTCTTTTTTGGTACCAGGTGAACAGGGGCACTCCACGGGGAGTGTGACTCACGGATCACGTCGTTTTGTAGAAGTTTGTCCACTTGTTTTTGTATTTCCACGTTATAAGCCGGAGGGTGACGATACGGTCTAATATAGATAGGATCTTCGTTCTTTGTCCTTATCTCGTGTTTAATTCCACTGGTGAATGAAAGCGGTATGTCGTCGCTATAGAATATATCTCTATATTCATAGCACAGGGCTTCTATTTTCTCTCTCTCTTCTTTATTCATATGGTCTAGTCGGAGTTTCTGTAGATTTTGTTTCAGAAGATTGTCGACTTCATATCGGTCTCTTGTCGCGTTGACTGCGATTTCTCTATTTTCATGTTTAATGACTTTCAATGGTTTTTTAAATGTCATTATTACTTGTTCGTCTGAGGCGTTTTGTATAACCGTCGTGGCATAACCGTTGTTACATCTCACTAGGGCACTTGGCATTCGGACGCCTGAGCCGAATTCTCTGTACTCAAGTATGGCGTCGCCTGTGTAGTGGTTAACAGGGACCTTCACTCTCGTTTCAGTTCGGGGTTGCAACTCTATCTCGTGCTCTACGTCGGGGTTGTAAATCTGGAATTGAGTGTCTGTAGTAGTCAGTACTGACCTACCTAAATCGATGGTTGCTCGAAGTTTCTTTAGTAGATCATGGCCGATTACTCCATCGTAAAGTGGGTCGACGGTATATAAATAGAATTTATATTGCTCTGAGCTCTTGAAGGATGGCGGTAAAGTCACATATCGACGGCGAAGTGCCAATACCTCCTATCTAACATTTTTTGTGAAAATCACTTTCTTATTGTAATGAGCTTAAGGGTCAATGTTGCATAGTTTAGTAAAACCTCCGTAGTGAATTTTT
This sequence comes from Mellilla xanthometata, assembly GCA_035578125.1. Taxonomy (NCBI): domain Eukaryota; kingdom Metazoa; phylum Arthropoda; class Insecta; order Lepidoptera; family Geometridae; genus Mellilla; species Mellilla xanthometata. The sequence continues at coordinate 1,073,164 of JAPUBQ010000026.1, forward strand.
GCCTGCAACCATATAAAACTCAATACTAGAAATACCTCCTAAGTCCTAAGCGTATTTTTTTTATGGAAATATCTCCTATCTTTCAAAGTCGTTACACGTCTGCACGTGTCCCATACTCGACGCTGACTAACCGTTTCGTGCAGCGCTCAGCGGTCATTGAATACACAAAAAATGGCATTATAAACTTCAAAACAAACTTCGATGATGATTGGTATGAGATGCCAGGAAGACCAAAAAAATTGGTTCAATAAACTACTCACCTTTGCGTACTGCTCCGATCGCCATTGCTGCTACCAAATTTAATTATCTTCAACAGCTTAAGGTTTTGCCAAGAGATTGTCACCTGTTTTATGACAACTTAGCTCACGATTGATCATTTTCAATTACCAAGAAAACCTACGAGGGTGAATCAAAAAATTCTTGGAATCAATATTAAAAATGCAAAGATTTAAATAATAATATTTAATTTTTCTACATAATCTCCCTCCAATGCAATGCATTTAGAATAACGCGTTTCTAACTTCCTTATTCCTTGTGAAAAAAAAATATTTTCTTGACTCTCGAAAAAGTCAGCTATAACCGCGTCATTATCTTGAAATTTTGTTCCACGAATTTCCTCTTTTAATTTTGGAAATAAGTGAAAATCACTTGGGGCTAAGTCCGGAGAATATGGTGGGTGGTCAAGAAGATTGAAGCCAGCACAGCGGATTGCGTTGAGCGCAACTTCCGATCGATGAGCAGGAGCGTTATCTTGAAGGAACAACACGCGCAACGACAGTTTTCCACGACGTTTTTCTTTAATCGCTTCACGCACTTTCGGGATAAAATTTGCATAATAGGGTCCAGTAATCGTCAGGCCTTTTGGCATGTAATAATCAATAAAAAGGATTCCTTCACTATCCCAGAACACAGAGGCCTTAACTTTGCCAGCGGTAGGAGCAACTCGAAATTTCTTAATGGATGGAGAGGATGGTCGTTTCCAAGACATGCTTTGTCTTTTAGTTTCAGGATCAAAATGGCGGACCCACGTTTCATCCATGGTGTCAAGACGACGGCAAAAATTATCCGAATCACGCTGGAACATTTCGAGATTACGCTTGGAAATTTCCAAACGTCGCTTTTTGTTTTCGTCGTTAACATTCGTGGCACCCATCTTGCAGACACTTTTTTGAACCCCAGTGAATCAATTAAAATGGATTGAACGCTACCAAAAGATATCTTTAGGATCTCAGCTATATGTTTTATAGTCATTCTTCTGTCTTCCAAAACCAGATTCTCAACCTTTTTGACATTTTCTTCTGTAACGGAGGTTGAAGGCCACTCAGATCGCGGGTCATCTTTACAGCTTGATCTACCTCTTTTAAATTCAGCCACCCAGTACGCAACCGTAGAATAGGGTACAGCATCACCCCCTAAAGTCTGCTGAATGTCCAAAAAAATTTCCTTCGTAGACATTTTTTTCAAACTGAGATATTTTATCACCGCACGTAACTCACTTTTATCCATAATTTTAGCTTTTTAGCAACTCGTTGCACAAAAAAAATTATTACACGCGAACGAACTGACAAAAACAAGTGACAGTCTGCATAAATATATTGTGATAGACACTCTTTAATTTGAATATCGAACTTGATCCGAAAAGGTTTCATATATATGCACTTCTAAGAACTTTTTGATTCACCCTCGTATTGTTGTGTGCCTACATCGAGTTGGTTTATCTAAGTTTATTTTCTAAATTCATAAAGTCTGATTATTTTTCGTTTCTAATCTGCAGTATCTACATTTAAATGTGTTAATAAAGTTTGATTATTTGACTAAATCTAATAAACATACCATTTATCATGGATTTTTTATTTTTTATTCAAACGATTTCCTACTATCTGTATTTTAAATATAATAAATTAATCATTTCTTTCCATACAATACCTCCTAACTAACGATATACTTACTAAATCTATTTATAAATCTATAAATGTATTGCTACAATAATTGTGCTATTTTATACAAAATATTGATGTATATAAATTAATATATTTTAAATTTTACAAGGAGATAATCATTTTTTTCATCTAGTGTAAAGTTTTGGTTTTGTCAGTTAGAAGATATTGGCACTTCGCCGTCGATATATGACTTGGTTATGGTCACTGGATGCATGGGTGCTTACGACTCTGAACTGTTCGTATTGGATGAAATCTTGATAGTATTGGTAAGCTTTGACGGGGTTTAGAAAAGATCGTTCGCTTCCAGAATCCACCATCATCTTTGCGTCGATTTCCGGTAGATAAATGTACGGTAGTTTAAGTGATTGGTGTGAGTTCATGTGTATTATTTCGGTTCCAGGTTGGAGGCTTGTATAGAAAAATTTTCAGCTGTCTCGTTGATACTGGGGTCTTCGTAGTGGTATTCGGTCGATTCTATGGGCTCCTGTTGGTAATTTTCGTAATTTTCGTCTCCGTACGTGGGGTCAGAGTATGGCTCTTCATGCTCGTTTATCTCTTCGGTATAGAAGTGCTGGTCCGTTTCGGGTATGTCTAGTCTATTTTGTTTAAAAGGGCGCGCAGTGCGCATTGAAATGTCTGTGTTTTCTAGCGGGTCACGCCTTGTGAAAGGGAACTGCTGTTGTTGTGTGCCAAATTTAAATTGCTGTTGTTGCGGCTGCTGATGTTGTATGCCGAATTTAAATTGTTGCTGCGGTCGTTGAAAGTTGGGGTTCCATTGCGGGCGGAATCCTTGGGTATTATTCGGTATGCCGAATTTAAAGCTCGGTTGAGTGGGGTTAAACCTGTACCCTGTAGGCTGGTGGTTTGTAAAGTTTGGTTTAAATCCTGAGGGCTGTTGAAATCTGAACCCTTGCTGTGCGGGGTTGTTAAATCTTAACGGTTGGCTTGGCATTGTAAATCTATTTTGTTGGGGTATTCCGAATTTAAAATTAGAGGTTGGTGCACTAAACGGGGGCAAAGCGGGTCGCTGTAGTGCTGAGTTGGCCTTGGTCTTGTTTTTCGCATTATACTGGGCCATGAAGTTGACTTCTTCAGTAACTATGCTCAACGCTGTCTCTAAGCTGGTGCATGCCTTAAGGCGTACGATTCTGATAAGATCTTCGGGAAGGTTGTATAAGAAAACGTTCATTGAGAGGTTATTGTATACTATCATTTTTGCTGCTTTCACACCCTCGTCAGCTATTAAATTAACTTTGGCAAATAGTGAAGAGCGCATATGTTGAATTCGATGACACAATTCGATATACGACTCATTAGGTTTTATTTTAATCTGCTCTAATTCTATTGCAATGCATTCTTCAGATCGTGGGTCGCCGAAATGTTGTATTAAAATTTGTATTAAGGCTTCAAAGGTTGTGACGTCATCGCGCTCACTTATTAAGTTTGCGGCCTTGCCGCTGAGGCGACTGGTAATAGCATGAAATGCATAGAGTTTTTGTGAATTTGGGGATGATGGTTGAACATGTGCATTATATATGTATTGGGCCTTTTTTATAAATAGATTTAATAGACCTTCTTCCCCTTCAAATCTCGGAATCAGACAAAGTAAGTCTTTAGGAATAACTCGAATTTGTTCCATTTTTTTTTTTAATTAAACTATCTACTATATAATACCTAACTATCGCTCTATTCCTAACTAATAACTAATACACACAATTTTATAAAATCAAGTAAGTAAATTTCTAATTAATACACGTAAAATAGACACAATTTTGACGTCTAAAGAATTTCTTATTAATACACATGTAATAGACACGATTTTGTTGTCCAAGGAAATCAAATAATACAATAGACACGATTTTGTCGTCTAAGGAAATCTTATTCTAAAAGTATGCCGACAACCGGAAAAGGTGGGAAGTGAATGGAAAATGCGAAAAGGTTTACTCACATAGTCACCACGCCCATCCTCCAGTCTTCAGTCAGCTTGGTCCTTGCTCCTTGTCAAATTTGTTTGTTCTGGATCGAATCTCGTGCTAGTGCTAGGCGGCACCGCGAAGACTGCTTCGGAGTTACACGTGTTACGGGTAAGCAGCAGCCAAATCGCGCACGAGATCCTACCGGCTGCGCCAGACAAGTATCGGGAGACCGAAAACACCTTTTTAAAAAGTATTTTTTATTTAAATGTAAAAGTTAATACTAAGTGTGACTCGATGCACAGGCTTAATTCTAATTTATTCTAATTTAAAACTAGGTGTGCTCGATGCACTGGTTAAAACTAATCTGTCAATTCTAACTTAAAACTAGTGCCTCGATCGGCGCTCTTATCTAAGGAATGCGCCCTGGCGCGGCGAGCGAGACGCAGTGTCAGCAATAAAGGCGCTCACGCGTGTAGCGTAAATACCGGGCCAGAGTACATAACGAGATAAATGTATGCTGTTATTTTTATTTTTTTAAATTTTATTTTTTCTGGAAACCGTGTATAAAATTGTACCTACTCTATGGACTTTGTGTCTGACAATAAAGATTTTATTATTATTATAACGTAGCGTAAACTTCGATCAAATACATACTCGTATATACCAGATTCAGTGTTGCATACAAACACAGTACAAAAAATGGCATGAGTTTACTATTGTATCTATTACGATATACACAGAACAAAAAATATTTAAATTCAATCTTGTTCCACAAAATAAATATTCCATATACAAACATAGGATAAATCATCTTTTTTGTGCATAAAAAGCGCGGGTTCAGCATAATGCTGAGTTTTCAATTTGTAAATGTATTTTATGAAATTTTATATCAAATGAATCATTTGGAATGGAAAATTTTGTAAACGAAAAAATAAAATATTTGTTTTGAGTTTACAAAATTTTCGTTTCATCTATCCATTATAAATAATATTATTGTAATTTTTACTTTATCTTATATCTCGGAATCGAACGATTAAGTAAGTAAGTAAGGAATCATTTTTAGAAAATGTCATATTAAAAAAAAAAACAAAAAATAAACCGGTCAACCAGGTCATTCTTAAGTTACATAATATTTATTTTTCCAAATAAATGTAGAATTTTTATTCGCTTTGCTTTGTCTGTTGAAATGTGACAAAATCTTCTTCTAATTTCCAGTGAGTTACGAGCCAGACTATGGAATGAATTACTCATCCTCCAAGTCGCCGGAGAAGTATAACCGATACGTGTGTGGGGTTAAAGGTAAGCGAAAAACATTTAGATATTTTATTTATTATTACTGAGGCTCGCAGTGTTACCCGCGATAAGTAGTCTATGTGTTTCTCTTAAATCACGATATAAGCTACCTACGTATCAAATTTCTTCTATATCTGAATCGGTTCAGCTATTTTCGTTTGACGAATTAACAACATACACACAAAAAATCGCATTATTATAATATTATAATAGATCCAACCACGGAAGAGAAAAAACAGTGCTGTTTTTTTTTTCCCGTGGATCCAACCGTTTATTGTCTTTTTGACAGATCTAGTTTGACAGTTATAGTGTTGTGATCAAGTGGTTAGTGGACACGATATCGAGTCTAGCTTTTTTAAATTTTTGTCATGCTTTTTCAAAAGTTCAAAGTGAACTTTTGCGTAATACGAAGCAGTTACGTTCTATTGGTACTGTCAAAAAAGAAATAAACGGTTGGAACTACTATAGTAGGATTTATATTGCAATAACTCTTATAAAACCATTTAGGCCTGGGTGATAAATATGTATAAAGTGTTTATGTCTGTACTCGTATATGTAGTACATAAGTTGTGTTAGAAACCATAGTACAAACGAAATGGTACTAATACAAACGTTATGGTACTGATATAACCAACGTAATAAATACAAACGTATGAGGCTAACCAGTAGTGTATGAAATGTGTCATAATATTTGTGAATTGATATGTATGATATAATGATATATGTAATGCGGCAGGCAGCGGAGGGCGGGCGGGGCGCGTGATGGGCGGCGAGGACGGCGAGCGCGGGGAGTGGTGCTGGCAGGTGGCGCTCATCAACCAGAACAACCAGTACCTGTGCGGCGCCGCGCTCATCGGCACGCAGTGGGTGCTCACCGCCGCGCACTGCGTCACCAAGTACGTAGCTTGTTTACTCTATGTGGGATTGCGCTTGATCACAATTCATCGCGTATATACATGACAGTAATTTTAATCTTAATTTTAAATTTAACTTGAGAGATAGGATAGTTTAAATCTCAAATTATAGTCGCAATTTTAATTTATTGCTAATTATTGTCTGTTATTATTTAACAGTCACAATTATCTGTTAACTCCAAATGATTCTAACAGATGTCGATACCTTTCGACTGGGTTGAGTAAGTAATCAATAGATGGCGCTGTACCCCTAAGTGAGGCAAAACAACGTTTGCCGGGTCAGCTAGTGTACATATATAATAGCCTGCTAGAAATTCATGAAAATAAAATGTACCAAAAAAAAGGTGAAGGTGCTATTCCATATTGTTTACGTAGGAAGATAGGTAGAGTTCTACCAGCAAATAGACTAGCTAAAGTACAGAAACAGGGATGTTATACAAAAATATTAATGTACAACAAGTTGCCAGAGAAAATAACAAATCTTAACAGTAGTATATTTAAACAGAAAATAAAGAGTTTTTGTGAAAGCATTCCCTTTTATATTCCCGTCAACCAGGTACTTATTTATTATCTTAGGCATTGTTGCCTGGGAAAATAACAAATCTTAATAATAGTATGTTTAAACAGAAAATAAAGAGTTTTTTTGAAAGCAATCCCTTTTATATTCCGGTCAACCAGGTACTTATTTATTATCTTAGGTATTTTTTTATTATTATTTATATGAATATAGCCTCAAAGACACACACAAACATGTTGTATTCACCCTACATAACTCCCGCGTGTCCAGCATGGTGCGCCTGCAGGAGACGACGTACGTGCGCGTGGGAGACCACGACCTGACGCGCAAGTACGGCTCGCCTGGCGCGCAGACCCTCAAAGTCCTCACCACCTACATACATCACAACCACAACAGCCAGACGCTAGACAACGATATCGCTCTACTCAAACTGGCGGGGAAGGTAAACTAACAACTATACCTATATAACTTTCTTCTATACAAATACAAATACAAATCATTTATTGATAACACCAAAGTTACAAGTCAAATAATATGATATCATTACAAAAGTATATGATATGTATCCATGTCAATTTTCAATTATATTCTAGTACTATAATATCATTACAATAGTATATGATATTAATATTAATTCTATACAGTTCGCTAGTTTTACTGTAGCCTCCATTCTCTTAGATGAATGACCTCCATTCTCATCTGAAAAAAGGCGAGTCAAGCCTCCGACTCTGGCTGCAGGTTTTGTTTTTAGGGTTCCGTACCTAAAAGGTAAAAACAGGACCTTATTACTAAGCCTCCGCTGTCTGTCTGTCTGTTTGTCTCCAGGCTGTATCTCAGAAACCGTAATAGCTAGAAAGCCGAAACTTTCACAAGATATGTATTTCCCGTGCCGCTATAACAACAAATACTAAAATTGAAAAATATTAAGACGTGACGTGACCATACAAATAACGTGTTTTATTTTTCGTATTTTTTTGCTATATATCAATAAAGGTATGTGCTAGACATTTAAAATTTTCAAAAAATACGTAAAAGTATATTGGATATCAAATTAAATTATAAAATTGAAATAAAATAAATATATAAGAGGGGCTCCCATACAACAATGGTACGGAACCCTTCATGCGCGAGCCCAACTCGCACTTAGCCAATTATTTTACCAGCAGGATGCCTAATACACACAAATTAACGATGTATGTGTATTAGGACTCGTCGCCAGTGTTCTGACCAAAGACGAAGCATGCCTAGTCTGGAATAATTGATTCTCAAGGAGGCTGCCAGAACACACCATCTGATGCTTGGGGACAGACTTTTTCAACTTGAGGGTGGTTGTTAGACAGTTATACGGTTTCCTCACAATGTTTTTCTTCGCCGAATGCATGCGGCACGTAAGCTATCATTGTTAAAATATATTGTGTCGTAGTTTGCTCATAAGCTTTGACTTTACAAAACTTTTGGATTCATTTCTTTTACCCAAACTTGTTAACTATAACATTTGTCATAATCATCTTTCATCATCATCATCATCTTCTTTCTTAATCTCCACTCATTGTTATGTACAAACAAACTTGTATTATTTGGCGGTGAAGGTACTATGCCCCACAACACAGGGTTTTCTCTAGTGTGGGACATAGGGATCAAATTAAAATGGTAACGTACATTTGTAAATATTGAATAAGGTTGTCTTTTATTGTCATAATATTGTACGTGTTTACTGGTCAAATAAATGCATTCTTCTTCTTTGCCTTCGCCTTTTCCCACTATGTGTGGTCGGCACAGTCCGTTTTTTGCTTCCACACTCTTCTGTCAGCCGTCATATCTACAGTCACTCCTTTCTCTTTCATATCCTCTTTCACACAATTCATCCACATCGTTTTAGGTCGTCCTCTACTTCCACTACCTTGTAAAAATGCATTATTATTATATTATTATTGCTTCAAGTTTTAACCCCTAAACATTGTAATGTGCAGGTGGAGCTGAAGGAAGGTGTCTGCCTGGTGTGTCTGCCGGCGCGAGACGTGAGCCACGCGCCCGGCAAGCGCTGCACCGTCACCGGCTACGGCTACATGGGCGAGAGTGAGTACCGCTTCATAATGCAGCATGCCAGTTTACTGACAGGCCACGACATGTCTGTGGCGTCTTCACACACCGTCCGCTACCAATCAGAGCGCTCGTTCTGAATCGCGCAAACGGCATTTTCAACTCGCGTACGACTGCTCCTAGCTACAATGCATTACCGTCGGACGGCCGTCTCCGGACACAACATCTGTCCGGGGGGATATCCCTTTGCTAGATGGAGGCAGACCGTCGTCGCTCCATAAACTTAACGATGTTAACCGAGTCAGCTAATATGTATACATGTTATAAGTTTTAAGTCGCCAATTGTTAATATTTTTTTTATTCAGTCAATTTACAATACGCGTAGTGTCAAATTATAACCTAAGTCACAGTAATAATAAAATTAAATAATATTAAGACTTAATATAATAAAAAATATACATGTCAAATCATTTAAAGTTAGGAAAACCCGCCCGTGACCGTACCTGGTGTAAAGGTACCCATAACACTGGCTGCGTTTCCACGCTGAATAGCAAAGGTTATCCTCTGCATCAAATACGATAGAGAACGGGGATCCCCCGTCCTATCCACTAGTCTTCGCCCGAGCTCTTCTACTAGCCTCTTCGCACCACAACTACCCATAGTCTCAACAGCGAAAGGAATAAAAAAATATAAGACTTAATAGGTAATTATATGTTTTTTTATTATTTTAGTATTTAGGGGCTTTAAATGCTACATTTAAGCCAGCCCCATCGTACCCTAAATCTATGTCTAGGAACATTACTAACTTAACTATCCCCAATCAATATACGAGGTAAGGTGCGGCGACGAACCGCCGCCAATAAAAAGGTTTCTACTAATTCATAAATCATACTGGCGTCAACAGAATTAGGTTCAGACAATATAGTCATAAGTAATTCAAAATCAAAATTAAAAAACGTTTATTTGGGCAAAGGTTACAATGAGTATAAGTAATAAGAATCCAAAGGCTCCCAAAGTAGTTTTAAAAACTGTGTTATGGGAGCCAATGGCTTCTCCCAAGCTTAATCTACGTTAACAGTGAACTTATGCTAAAGTACTATACTATATGAGATAATTTACGCTGTTTATATTAAAATAGACTAAAGCCACAATACTAATACTAACATATTACCAGTAAACATTGATCCCAAATTGGAACTATCTAAGTTGAGTTCTAATTATATGTTTGTTGTTGCATTGCCAGCGGGCCCGATCCCCCTGCGCGTGCGCGAGGCGGAGCTGCCCATCGTGAGCGACGCGGAGTGTATCCGCAAGGTGAACGCTGTCACCGAGAAGATCTTCATCCTGCCGGCCAGCTCCTTCTGCGCCGGCGGGGAGGAGGGGAACGACGCCTGCCAGGTAACCAGGCGTTGCTGCGTCAAAGTCAAACATTTATTGCATAAGTAAATGTTTTTTTTTATTCAAATACAAATACAAATCATTTATTGATAACACCAAAGTTACAAGTCAAATAATATGATATCATTACAAAAGTATATGATATGTATCCATGTCAATTTTCAATTATATTCTAGTACTATAATATCATTACAATAGTATATGATATTAATCATAATGTCAATTTTCACTACTAATTCTGGTATCTAATATAATATCAATACAAAAGTATATGATATGAATCAAATGTCAATTTGTCAATTTAAAAAATTTGCTTAATACATCCTGATAAATATCTGTTAGTATCCTGGCTTCATCCGAACTGGGTGAAGCCAATATACTGTTACAGATACCAATATTATTATAATCGTGATTGGCAAATAATTGTAGTCGCGAGGTCTCACTTCGCACGCATTCCATCAATACTTGGTGTATGTCTTGTACGGTATTACATTCAGGGCAATTAGGCGAGTCTGTAACTCTCATCATATAAAAACGCGTTGGATGGAATGTGTCCGGAGCGAATCCTAAACAAAACTAGAAGAAGTATGGATATGGTTGTACGAGGTAGTGGAAGTAGAGGTCGACCTAGGAAGACGTGGCTGAATTGTGTTAATGAGGATATGAAAGAAAAGGGAGTGACTGTGGATATGACAGCTGACAGAATCATGTGGAAGAGGAAAACTTGCTGTGCCGACTCCACCTAGTGGGAAAAGATTAAGGAAGAAGAAGAAGAAGATTAACAATGTATTGTATTTCTGGCAGGGTGACGGCGGCGGCCCCCTGGTGTGCCAAGACGACGGTTTCTACGAGCTGGTGGGGCTCGTGTCCTGGGGCTTCGGCTGCGGCCGCCAGGACGTGCCCGGCGTCTACAGCAAGGTCTCCGCATTCATCGGCTGGATCAACCAGATCATCTCCGTCAACAACTTATAGGGGACAGACTTACCATCCCCGTAACTTGTTGGGGATAGATTTACTATTCTCGTATCCACAAATTATAGAGGACAAGTGTACCGAAATTTGCCATCCCCGCATCGACAACTTAAAGGGGACAGATTTAGCATCCCCGTTTCAACAACTTATAAGGGACAGATTTACCATCCCCGTTTCAACTACTTATAAGGGACAGATTTACCATCCTCGTTTCAACAACTTATAAGGGACTTGTGTACAATCCCCGTATCAACAACTTATAAGGGACTGATTTACCATCCCCGTATCAACAACTTATAGGGGCCAGATTTACTATCCCCGTATCAACAACTTATAAGGGACCTTTGTACAATCCCCGTATTAACGACTTATAAGGGACAGATTTACCATCCCCGTTTCAACAACTTATAGGAGATAGATTTACCCTCCTCGTATCAAAAACTTATAGGAGGCAGATTTACTATCCCCAAATCAACAACGTATGGGATTAACACTTAAGTTTCACTATCCTCATACAAATATTTACATCAGAGACGAGACTCATATTCCAAGTCAGAGGAACGTGAGTCGGGAACAGGAATAGGTTATAAGGCGGTTATAAAAAGTTATTCAAATATGCCTTACGGAAATTTGAGTGAACTCATTTTACAAGTTTCTCCTAGTAGCAATATATTTCGAGAAAGAAGAGCCAAAATTTAAGTAGAATCAAATAGGCCTCGTCTATGTTTTCTGTATTTCAGGAACTCGCGTCTTTTCGTAATACTTTAAATACGTACTAAGTATATCATCATCATCATCGTTCCTACATGTTTATGATTTTAAAAGCAAACGGCGATTTTATATCTTATAACCAGTTTTAGGGTTTTTTAATGTCCGCAGCGCAGTTAAAAGAATAATAATAATTTATGAAGTACTTTTTAGACGATTTATAAAAATCTTGAAGATCTATTTCTGTGAAAAGTTAACGATGTAAAATTGAAGTTTTTATCAATGTTTACAAGAAAATACATATTTATTCGTTTCATTGACGAAACATGCATTTATAATTTATTGAATTTATTTATTTACGAATATTGATGCATATCACAGTATTTGCATAGTTTTCTAGAAATCCTAGTTATGTTGACTTAGCTATAGTTAAAAGATTTTTAAATATTTTTAGTCAACTATGCCTGGACGAAATGTAAATAGATTTAATTATTTCTTTAGTTAGGTTTAGTTTTAGCAAATAATTTATTTTAGAAATAAGAATATATTTTTATGTTGGCATTTATACGGATTTCCCACCATCTTATGTTCCAACTTTACAAACACATTTTTTATTATTATTTTTGACAAATAATAGATACATAATCAGGTATTCAAAATGGGGATTATTAATTTATTTATTATTTATTTATTAGTTTTAGAACCAAACCAAACAATAACTATTATTTATACAATACACAATTAGATTGTAAGGTTTAGATGAAGGCTATGTTAGTACATACATATTACTCGGCTCAATTTAGACATTTAGTAAAAAAAAGATTATATATGATAATTGCTCGAGCAAGACAAAAATCTCGCTCTCGTACGCTTACGATGTTCTTCAACGAAATAATATCATCTCAAGATATGAAGACAATGACAAAGATAAATATTTAAATTCACAGTTTCATCGTTATAAATTTGACTTAAGTTTAAATTAGACGGTCTGAAGAACACCCTAAGAATATTTATTTTAAATTCTGTAAAATCAATTAGTCTCATTATTACTAATTTTGGTTACAATTAGACTAATTGTTTATAACGAAATGAAAAAAACGTTGTAATATTTTTTTACAAATTTAAAGAAATGTGTTCACGTTTACTAGTTTTATTTTGTTCAATATTAATCATTTTAAAATTTCTTATACAATAAGTTGAGTCTATGAAAACTAGAATTTCCATTTAGATGACCTAACAACAATACACCTGAACCACAATATTTAAAATAATATATTTTCTGGATAATAAAAAGTAAATTTAAAATTTTACATACATAATAGAACAGTTACATAATTTTTGAGTAATATGTATAATATTTTTGTTTATTTCGGAGCCATAAACTGTACTTACTGTATGTCAAATTATAGTGTAGGTATTTCTCTGTGAAGAGATGTGTAAATAGTCGATGCTCAGTTCAGATACGCTTTGATGAAAATTTTAGTACTTAGTATGTCTACAATAAGAACAGTAATACAGTTTCTTTGTAAAAAAATAATGAAATAGAGAAAGAAAATTATTTATTGTGACATATTAAAATACAGGTCAAAATATAATAATTAAAAAAGGACACATAATAAACTTTAATTAGTCACAACACAGCCTGAACTCAGCATAATGCTGGTTGCTGGAGAGCAACCAACGCTGGTCGTCCGTTGAGGAAAATAACAATAAATAATTTAAAGCGAATCTGCTTTTTTTAAATGGCTTCTAAATGGGTTAGAACTGGATCATAGTTCACTTGGTGGTAAGCGACATTGCGATCTAAGGTGAAACATAAAAATTGGTTGTAAAAGATTTGCATAATTTTATCATAAGTGCATCTGAACTAAGCTTATTACTATAATACCCTTATGTAAAGTATTTCTTGAGTCTGTTTGCTAATAAACACTTAGAAAATATTCTTTGAATTTTTATTTTTATTATCATAAGTTATTTTCCATTTGTTCATTGACGTAAAAAAATATGATATATTTAGCAACTGTTACTAGAAGTTTAAATTAAAAAACTTTCGAGAAGAAAATCCTAGATGACATTTCATGGTGTCGCCATCTCAGATTTGAAATGAAGGTGAATGCACTTTATTAATCAAGCCCTCAAATTCTTCTTCTTCGTAAGGACTAAGTGGCCAAGCTCCGGTGTCGGGAGTTTTCATGCCGCCCAAAGGTCTTTGACTGCCTCTCATTGAGGCAGTTGTAAAAAAATTGTATCTAATGTAAGTCATCCGACTTTTTGTGTTGGCGGCCCATTGGCGGCCGGCGATTGGACCGATTTTTGATTCATCAAACATAGAAACGTACTATCACACCTTTCGAACAAAAAAAAACAGAATCGGTTCATCTGTTCAGAAATTACGATCTACGTCTGGGGTTTAAAACTAATTAAGATGTAGGTCCTCTTACTAAAGAAATAAAAGCTTAATTGTGCAATAAAATTAAATTTATTTTAAAAATATTACACACAATATTCTAAAGATAGCAGAGCCATTATTCTATCATATTCATAATTCCATATAAAACTACATGTTTTGGTCAAAAGAGAGTTGAAAAACAAAGAAATAGAACAGTCAGTCTAAAATTCTAAATGAAATATTGAGTACCACACATAATATAGTATATATTAGCATTTTAGTAAGTAATACTTTAAGAGTGAATCTAAACATAATTTGAAACTACCAGAAAACCCATTATCGGTGGTATACATAAAAAATATTTTAATTAATTTAAAATTACAATTCTAAAATAATAGTCTCAAAATAAAATCTACCCTAAATTTATGCAATAGTTTTGTTTTGCAAAAACAAAAGGAATATAATTTTAGTCAATTAAAAAAAACGATATCAATTGCAGCACTAAATAAGTGTGAGAAATATAAAGCGAACTTTAAATTGTTTTATTTATTCATTCGAGATATACGGTAAAAGCAATCAACACGATTGTGCGTGATTAAACTAAACTTCTTTTTCTTTGAGCTCTGGTGTCAAAAGTTTTCAAAGCCACGTGAAAATCTCTGTTATGGTCTACAAACGAAATAAGGTATAAAGCATTTAAGACTTGTTTTAAGTATAATAATTAAATTTTTCATAGACATAATAAGCACCAGATATTCTAGAAATGTCTGTGTGCTGTGTGCGTATGTTCTTTGTTAATCTACTATGCGTGCCAACTAAGAATAGGACTGTCAAACCGCCATCTTGCTCAATCATACGCGCTAACGTCATTACAAAAGTATATGGTGTGCAACAAAAAAATGGTAAACAAATTATATTCAGTTTATAATGATGTTGTACGCTGTTTTGCTATTTCTTGTACTTCTATTTTACGGCAAATTAATTATAAATGAGTAAGATTTGAAAGTAAAATCATATTTATAAAAATTTTTTTTTTCATTGTTGGCACTTCTTTTTATACCAAATAAAAAGAGATTATTATACTGCATACAGCGCTTAAGTCGAAACTATCTATAACCAATGTCTCGTCACGTGATTTTTATTTAGGTGTTGTTAATTTGCCTTAGGTACTTCTTACCTGAGAATTGATTAATCCAAAATTATTCAGTAATAAAATTCAAGAATAAAATGTTATATGAATATAATAATTATACAATAATTAAATTTATATCTATGAACAAAAACACAATCTTTTTTACGCTTTCTTTGCTGGCAGTACTTTTTTGACAGTTATCGTGTGAAGTTGCAGTATGTAGTGTGTGTGTGTTTGTTATATCTGTGTTGTGTGAGTGTATGTTGTCTGTATGTGTGTGTATATCAATGTGAGTGGTGCAGTGTATTTTCATACATTATAAATGTTCTCTTTACAGTTCAAGTCACATGATACCAGGCGTGCACTAGAGTCAATGGTTGGCGTTTCTCTCAATGAGCGGTTTCTTGTGCGAGGTGGGCGCGCGGAGTTTGGAGGTACGCTTGATGGAGCCGTTGCTCAGCGAGCGGTCTGCGTTCTCCTTGCCGAGTGTGCCGAGCTGCTCCTGGCTCTGCGGGGAAGAACGCTACTATAAATACATGTTTACTCGTTATTGTTGGGCAAAGGCCTCTCTACCCTCTTTCCATTTGTGCCTATTATAGGCCAATCCTCCAGCTCATCGGCCAGCCTTGCGTATCTAAAGCAGGGCTACAAAGCCTTGAACATAGGCGCAAGGTTGCCAGTCTGTCTGTATTTTATCGGATACATTTTGAAGAGGTGTGTAATGGAGCTGTACAATTTAATTCCCGCTTCTCCATTCCACTACAGAACGAGCAGGGGCACAGCGAAGAGACATCGATTCACTGTCGAAGTTCCGAGGATTCGCACAAAGCGTTTTGCTTCAACCTTCATTGTGAGAACTGCGAAGCTTTGAAACTCTCTTTTTCCCGAGAAGTACAATTTGGGGGTCTTCAAATCTAGAGTAAATAGGTTCCTCCTAGGCAAGCGTGATACATCTTAGACTACAGTCAAGCATAACATCAGGCAAGCTGCGGTCAAACGTAAGCCTATTTATCATAAAAAAAGGTGTTTGTCAAGCTCGTCCCTCCATCACTATCTTGGTCTGCCGCGAGGTCTCGTACAGGCGTAAAATAAATAAATGATAAACAAACCAATGATACGAGTAATCTGATACTTTGATGTACGGACTGCAATTAGATGTTAAACCAATGATAAAAAATATACCTTTAATGTGCGTTAATTTGCGTAAAATTTAAAGCTACGTTTTTCTTTCTACAGCTCAACTTATTTTATAATTTATCCTTAAATTTCTTAATCAGGATTAAAGAAATTATGACGAACACGCGAAAATTAAAACACTAGTTGAACTCTAGTCCATCCTGCTCTGCACGGACACGTTATGGCTCTGTCCTTTGCTAACACCCCGTCCCGCGACCGCAGCAGTGAACCCAATTTTTTCGAGTCTTCCAATATTGAAGACTAGCCAGAATTATTTTTTAGCCAGTCCCGGCTTCGCACGGGCTATAAATTAATCCAAGTTGTAAAGAGAAACTAAAAATAGCTAAATGTTTCTCGGGGATAACGTAGCTTCGTGAAAGAATTTTTCAAACCGATCCACTAGTTTCGGAGCCTATTCGTGTCAAACCAACAAACAATCAAACTTTTCCTCTTTATAATATTGGTATAGGTGGTGGTATGTATAGGTGGCGATTCTGCCGTACACACGACTAAACTAAATTTAAAGAAGCCCGACGGGGCTTCTTTTCATCTTAGGTGGCCAGAAAGAAACGGCACGTTCTGAACCACAGACAAAACAACTAAAATCATGTCAAATATAGAATGTGCAGGCAGTTTTAGAGGTGATACAAGTGAGTGCTTTCTAAAGTCACCTATATTTTCTACATTTGACGTGATTTTAGTTGTTTTGTCTGTGGTGCAGAACGTGTCGTCTCTTTCTGTCTACTGATGAAGAAAAGAGACAGGGCAACTTTAAATTTAGTTTAGTCGTGTGTACAGCAGAATCGCCACGATAGTCTTACTGTTGCTAAAAGATTAAGGACTAGTGTTGTTCAGAGACTCACCCCCTTGATATCACAGATGTTACTCTCGCTGGTGCACTTCATGATGCCGTTCATCTTGGCGTCTCTGGGCGCGGGCGGCGAGGGGGCGGCGAACACTGCCGAGTCCTCCGATACAGACGACTCGCCGTCACTGTTGGCGCGCGACTCCGAGTCCTCGATCACAATGCAGTCCTGCAACATGAGCAACGGAATTTTATTGAAATGATACAATAGTAGTAGCGGAGTCTTAGTAATAGGGTAATAGGGATTGAATTACTAGCTGCGCCCCGAGGTGTTACTCGCGTTTCCGAGATAAAAAGTAGTTAACCCGGATAAAAAGTAGCCTGGGTTTTTTATTTTTTTATTTTATTGAATAAGGCTTGTCAATAGCGAATACAATAATTCACGTACTTATTTTCTAAATTTGATGTGGTTTTACAGTTAATTGATTCACTTGTTAATCCAAGGTCTAAATTATCTTCTCTAGTAAATCTCATCAAAATCGGTTCAGTCGTTTGAGCGTGAAGAAATAACAAACATGTACACACTTACACATGTAGGATGATCTTCTACTAAGCGTGTGTGAGGTCTGAGTTGCGAATGAAAGGCAGGATCCAAATTCCGTAAGTTTATTCAATAATTATTCTACTTATGTACTACTTAATATCCTAGCCTTATTACTAACTAAATGCGCGCTTGTCGTGCGCGCTTGCTATTGGTTGGCGCCGTTCCTACAAATAAACATTGCGGCGCCGCGCGCCTTCAGTCTGCGCCGGGGCACTGGCGCGCGCGCATGTCCGTCGATGCTTTGCAGGAAACATCGCGCACGTCTCCACACACACAAACTTACGCATTTATAATAACCTTAAAAATAGCGGCAAACAGAGCATACCTCGTCTCCCGTGCTGTGGTTCCTCCTCCTCTCCCGGAAGCTGGCCAGGATGCGGTCGTGCGGCGAGGTGGCGGCCAGCGCGCGCGGGTAGCGGTACGTCGCGCGGCCCGGGGTCGCGCCTGCGGGGGACACATTGCCGTGAGGAACAAATACATTTCAGATCGCTATTATATCAGGCGTCAAACCTGGAAAACACACCTACAAAAGAAAAGAGATGAATGCAACATAAGGTACCGTTCTCTTTTGTGGCTCTTAAGAAGGCAGTCCAGGTTATCAGTCAACAACAAATTGCTAATCTACAAAAGTATACTCAAACCAGAGTAGACTTATGGTAGGTATAGAACTGTGGGGAACTGCAAGCCACTCCAACATAGAGGTACTTCAAAGGTTCCAAAACAATGTTTTCCGAAACATAGCTAATGCACCTTGGTATGCGAAAACCTCGGAAATACATATGTATCTAGAAATGCCTACTATAAAAGAGGAAGTCACGAAGCACAGTAAGAGATACCAGGCCAGGCTCGAGAGACACGTGAACCCAATTGCTATTCAGCTTAAAAACAACGAAGGCACATGCAGGCGGCTAAAGAGAGCCTAAATAGCCAACCTGTAAGAAAATAGTAGGAATGTGAGGTCACAGGACCCCAATCCTTAAAAACCCGACCACTCTACAACAGTTCTGCTCATGGCGTCGCCGATTGCAGATAGGAAGAGAAAAAAAAAAAGATCGCAATTAGTGATAAGGTCGCCAGTTAAGGCACTAGCTTTTATGTACTTTATGTGTTTTCTATAATTTGTTCCATTTTTTTGTGAGTGTTTTAATAAAGTGTTTAGCTATCTATCATTTTACAACTAATCATTCAATTTCGCGTATTGCCGTTTGTCACACATACATTATTATTATTATTATTGTAAAGATTGAAAAATAAATAAATACTAGGACACATTTCACACACGGCTGGTTAACCCCATACTGAACCGTTTCTAGTTCTTATTATGGTTGCTAACACAACTGATATACTACATATACATACAAACATATTTTATACAGATACATATTTAACACTCAGACCGACAGCCAACAGAACAAAGATGTTGGCCGTGCCGGGAATCGAACCCGGAACCTTCTGATTGGCAGTCCGGCATGGTAACCATTACGCCAACGAGGTCTTCGAAAAACTGTGTATACTTTTGTATAAACTCACCAGTGGGACAATAAACTTTGTACTGCTCTCCAAAGTAGTGTCCCTCGAGGTGTTCGAAGGCCTCCATCGCCTCCCGGATGTGAGTGTGGAAGGTTTCCGCGCGTGACGTCATTTCCTGCACGCTCGCGCCGTGCGACCTCGTGTGATGGTTATCGCTCGTCGCGAGGGTCTCCATGGAGGTGGTAAGCATGTCTAAGGTGGAGAGAGATGCCATATTGTGTCCCTGTGGGAGATAAAAGGAGTATAAAGCATGTGAACATAAAGGTATCCTAAATGTAAGTAAAATACATACATTATGATACATTTAAAATGTAAGATTGTCGGCACTTTTATTTATTTATTCAGAATAAAAATTAAATAAATAAATATTAGGACACTTTCACACACGGCTGGTTAGCCCCATACTGAACCATTTCTAGCTCGTATTATGGTTGCTAACACAACTGATATACTACATATACATACATACATATTATATATAAATACATATTTATATATAAACACCCAGACCCACAGCCAACAAATTTAGTTAAGCACAAAGATGTTGACCGGGCCGGGAATCGAACCCGAAACCTTCTGATTAGCAGACTGGCATGGTAACCTTTGCGCCAACGAGGTCGTCACCCGTCGAAACTATATAACTTACACATATACATGTAACGCATTATATAGGACGTTTTTTTTAATATAACACATTTCTCTCATGACTGGTTAGCCCCATACTAAACCATTTCTAAGTTTGTAGGTATTATGTTTGCAAACATATTTGACTCCCAAACCGACAACCAACAAATTTACTTCATCACGGCCAACCCGACATCTTTATGTTTAAATATGTATTTATATATAATATGTATGTATGTATATGTAGTATATCAGTTGAGTTAGCAACCATAATACTAGCTAGAAATGGTTCAGAATGAGGCTAACCAGCCGTGTGTGAAAGTGTCCTAATATTTATTTATTTATGTTGGCCGTGCTGGGAACCGAACCTGAGACTCTCTTATTGGAGGTTTGAGCTGTGTGAATGAGATAGGAAAGAGTGAAGGTGTTCAGATGGTTCTAGAACATTCTACTGTGGAAGTTTCACGACATGTTTGATGATTTTCTTACCTCAATATGCGAGAGCAGGGTTCCCATGCTGTCGTGGTGTTTCCGCAGCATCTCTGTGTGCGCCGCCTTGGTATCTTCCACCAGTTTGTTGCCGGCTGCTTTATCTGACTCTGTCATTGTTTTCGTGTCGTTCTGTACATGAAAAAGAAAAAAATAAATATTTTCTTCTATTGTTCCAGGCGTTATTGACATTTTTGACATTCACATAACATAGAAAAAACAATACCTATAGTTCAATTGAGACGCTCTACTTATTTTTTATGGTTTTGTATATGAAAGGTAAAAACGGGGCACTATTACTAATAATAGGGCCCCGTTTTTACCTTTCATATACATTACATATACGTATTATTAGTAATAGGGCCCCGTTTTTAAGCCTCCGCTGTCTTTCTGTCTCCAGGCTGTAATCTCATAAAGCGTGATAGCTAGAGAGCTAAAATTTCCACATATGTATTTCCATTAGCGATATAACAACAAACACCAAAGTCAAAAATGGGATTCCCATACAATAAACATGTCTTTTCGTATTTTTTTACTTATATTACTAGCAGTAATAAATTAAATAGACGCTTAAAATTTTCCCAGAATATTAAATTGTAAATAAATAATTAAATAAAATTAATACATATTTAAGGGGGGCTCCCATCCAACACACATGTTTTCTACCATTTTTTTTAGATAATGGTACGGGACACTTCATGCGCAAGCCTAACTAGCACTTGACCAATTTCTTTTTATCTCTTGACTTACTAACCTGGACCTTATCCCTGGCCTGCCTCATGGAGTTCAATATCTGTCCGTACATATGTTGCACAATCTCATTCACATTCTGGCTAAACGCTTCCATGTCAATCTTGATCGCTGTCACATCTGAAACAAATATATAAAACTAACTTTATGTTTTTACTTTTTACAGCTACTAACAAACAGGGCATAATATAACCATATGAATTCACGACACCCTGGCCTAAGGTGGAGCAAGCTTAATCTGGAATAACTGTCTCTAGGTGGCTGCCCGTACATGTTACCATATACTGGTTCTGAAGGTTCCGGGCTCAATTCTCGTCACGGCCAACATCTTTGTGCTTAACCAAATTTGTTGTCTGTCAGTCTGGGTGTTAAATATTTATGTATGTATATGAAATATATTAGCTACCATAATACAAACTGGAAATAGTTCAGTACGGGGTTAACCAGCCGTGTGTAATTTGTGTCTGTATATCTTTTAAATCAGCGCTGGAGTACTTAGTGCTCTCAGAATTATGCTGAATTTGCTCCTTTTGTACACATACTATTAGTTTTAATTATCTACTCGCATCATTTATAGTATGTTTTTTTTTGTTTTTTGCACAATAAATTTATTTTCTTTCTTTCTTTCTTTTTTTAGTTATTATTTAATATCTTTGTTGAACACCCCGTATCATATTTATTGTGATTTCCTCTCCATGCTTTGGTTGCCTGGAAGAGATCGCTGTAAGTGATAAGGCCGCCACTTGTAACACTACTTATAAGTTGTTTATTTATTTTTTTCTTTGCTTGTATTCCCTTTTGTGTTGCAATAAAGGGTATATCTATCTATCTTTCTTTCTTTCTATTAATTTATATTAAGACAGAGTATACCATACCATTTCCCCACTCGTTGGTATACTGCTGCACCGTGTCCCGGCTCTCCTGCTGTCTGTCCTGCTTCTGCCGGAGCTGGTCCTCGGCCAGCTGCAGCTGAGTTGTGCACGCCTCCAGCAGCTCGTGCTGGGATTGCAGGTGCAGTGAGATGCGGGATTCGAGCTCGCTACGCTCACGTTCGATTTCCGACGCTTGTTTCGATAACCTGGGGTAAGAATGGAAAGTTTCAAGTTAAGACCTTGTGAATAACTCCAAATTCAAAGTCTAATAAATTGATTTCATCATTATGGTATAATACAGAAGTTACTTTTAAGGTCTATTACATACAGGCTACTTTTTATCCCAGAGTAACATTGCGGGGCGCAGCTAGTAAGCTGATAAATGAATATAATTTCTTATTAATAATGCTCGTAAAATGACTAGTTGTAATCAGTAAATATCCTACTAATATAAAAATAGCGAAAGTTTGAGTGTGTGTGTGTCTCTGTGTGTATACGAATATAAAAATAGCGAAAGTTTGGGTGTGTGTGTGTGTGTGTCTCTGTGTGTATGTTTGTTATGTCTTTACGCTCAATCGGCGGAACCGATTACGATGAAATTTGGTATGGAGATAGGTAAGACCTAGGATTAACACATGGGCTACTTTTATATCCCGGATCAAAGTAGGAACACCGCGGGTCGTAGCTAGTAAAAAATAAGTACCGTAGTTCCAAAGCCGCGGTCTCCTGTTCCACCCACTGCTGCAGCCTGTCCGCCGTCTCCTTCCGCTCCGCCTCGAGGCTCGCCAGCCGAGCCTGCGCGCGCGCAGCTATCCACGCCTTCTCCGACTCCAGCTCCTGGATATATTCACAATAGATTAAACAAACGAGCAGGGAGACTGCTAGGAGACACCGATATACAGTGCAAATGCCGAAAATGCGTACTAAGCGATTTGCTTCCACGTTTATAGTATGGACGGCCAAACTGTGGAACTCCTTGCCGGAATCCCTGTTCCCACTGGACTACAACCTTACTGTCTTTAAGGCGAGAGTGAACCGGTTTCATCAACTGCAATATTACTTAACATCAGGTGAGTTGTGGTCAAGCGCTGACCTATTCAGAGTACAAAAAAAAAAAAATATAATACAATCAGCATCCTGTCCTGGCTTTGCACGGTCTCTAAAATAATTTAAGTAGCAAAAAGAAACAAAATATAGCCTATGTTACTCGAAGATATTGTAACTTTCCAACGGTGAAAGAATTGATCAAACCGGTCCAGTAAGTAAGTAGCAAGCAGCATCAGTCGAAAGTGCTCAGCGACGGATGCTGCTTAAGACATCTGATGGCGATGTATCAAAACCCATGATGAGGCATACATACACTTCTTCATCGTATCAGCTAAGTGGCCAAGCTCTGGCTTTGAGTTGGCCTCTGACTTGGCTTAACGACTTGTACTAAGACTTACAGCCGGGACCCACAATTTTAACGTGTCATCCGACCTACGGTAGCGGCCAGATGTAGATGCCACTTGAAAAACGATAGCTTTGTACATGGCCTGTGAAGCTTTGGAACTCTCTTCCGAGACTCTTTTTCCCAAGAAGTACAATTTGGGGGGTCTTCAAATCTAGAGTAAGTAGGTTCCTTCTAGGCAAGCGTGATACATCTTACTAAGACGCGTCATCTGCCAATCCGCACTTGGGCAGCGTGGTGGATTATGGCCTATATCTCTCTCCTCGTGAGAGAAAGTCCCAAGTCCCAGCAGTGGGAACGTATAGCGGGCTGCTTATGTTTAGTGTCAACCGCGTTTTATATAAGGGTTTTTCGAAGTCAGACCCACCTGTATGTGTCCCCGTATCTTGTCCGAGTGAGCGCGCACGGCGGCGCGCGACGCCTCGTGCCCGGCCAGGTAGAGCTCCGTCCGGCGCGCCTCGCCGTCCTCCAGCCGGCACGCCAGCCCGCGCTGGCTCGCCTCCAGGCACTCCACGCGGCACATCGCGCTCGTAAACTGCACATATAGGTACAATGTAAACTGCACATATAGGTACAATGTAAACTGCACATATAGGTACAATGTAAGCTGCACATATAGGTACAATATAAACTGCACATATAGGTACAATGTGAACTGCACATATAGGTACAATGTAAACTGCACATATAGGTACAATGTGAACTGCACATATAGGTACAATGTAAACTGCACATATAGGTACAATGTAAACTGCACATATAGGTACAATGTAAACTGCACATATAGGTACAATGTAAACTGCACATATAGGTACAATGTAAACTGCACATATAGGTACAATGTAAGCTGCACATATAGGTACAATATAAACTGCACATATAGGTACAATGTGAACTGCACATATAGGTACAATGTAAACTGCACATATAGGTACAATGTAAACTGCACATATAGGTACAATGTAAACTGCACATATAGGTACAATGTAAACTGCACATATAGGTGCAATGTAAACTTATTTTGAAGCGACGACAGCTCAGTCGGGCGAGCGACCGCCTTACGTACCAATAACTGTATTTTAAATTAAGTATCTATAATGTTTATAATTTTATTGCAGCATGCAATGCAAATTATTGCAGTCATGTCCAATGGGGAGTATGCAACTCTAATATACAAGCTTCCATGCTTAGTTTAGAGATGCAGGCTCATTACTTGTAGCTTTTAATACAAAGAATGTAAAAATATAGATACCTATAAGAAACATTTTTGCTACGAATTGTAAAAATAGTAACTGTACTAATACATTATTTGAGTCTTGGGTTCAATCCCCGACAATGAGCTCGAGCTTCCCTAAAGTTGTAAATCTGACCATAGATCTGTAGGCCAGTGTCGCTAGCTCGTGTGGTTATGAGATCTCCTGATCAAATATTAAGCTGTACTGAATAAAAAAATACCTAGCTAAAGAATTATAATATTAAAATATTTTTATTTAGTGAATTATATTTTACGAAATATGTCATTTTACATTTATATGTAACTTTGTTTTGTAATTACCAAAAGAAGTGTATAAAAATTAATGATGAATAATGTAGCTCTGTTATCTGTAAGTAACACAGACTGCAAGGCCGCTGACATTGGCTCAATACCTGGGTAGGTAATTCACACAAGTTGAAATTAAAAAAAAATGTTTCACTCACCCAATTCTTAACAAAGTTTTCAACATTCTCCGGCAACTTGTGACTCTCGGCGGCGAGCACCGAATCCGCTACAGTTTGCAGCAACGACGCGAGCGCCTCACTCACTGAGCCATGGTGCGATTCTATGAAAGACTTGATGGTGGAATGATGGGACTCTGTGGCCTCCACCAGAGAGCTGTGACATGATGTAGTCAAACATTTTATCTGAAAACATTATTAACGATTATATCTGCACTAATGTTGTGACATTCTACTTATGAAATGAAATGAAATAATTTTATTTGCGTAGCCACAGGTAATATAAAAACATGGAAAATAATATAAAATGTCCCTTGTAGGCTACCGCATATGCGGTGTGCAAAAGGTCAATTAATTAGTTAGGTAATTTATAAGTTAATTGTACTCCACTATTATTTTACAGCTAAGCAATAATATTTAAAAGAAATGTCAAAAGATTATAAGTATACAATATCAAAAAAAAAAAAATGTAAATACAATATCTAAAAAAAACTAGCTAACTGGGTTGGCACGTCGACCCGAATCGGATCGAATATGTTTCCAATACTTGACTTATAATGACTACTGTTATAGCGCAGACAACAAAACACTCAATTTAAGAAATTACACATGATGGTATAATATCCACATCGATATCGTAAAATCTCATTACAACATCAATAAAAACAGCGCGCGCTCGCTCCTGATTGGCCCCGCGGCACCGGCTAATCCGCCATGATTGGGCGGTAACTGTTTTGGGCCGATTTTCATCAAGCTTACAATAGCTTTACTCAAAATATTATTTTACTGTTTAATCAAAACTTTGTATTTTTAATACTTGCCACAAAAAAAAAACTATATACCTGTTCCTTTGTGTTTGCGAAGTTTTGCTTCATCACTTCCATGGCAGCCATGTTGCTTTGCAGGGTGTCACTATTTGTTGCCATCAAACTTTCTGAAACATTCAATGAATAATACTGTTAGCAAATACAAATACAAAAATACAAATACAAAATGATTTATTGGTGCATAAATGTAACATGGTGCATATTGAAGCCTCTGGTCTCGTACTAGTTATCAGACCGTGTTACGAGACCAGAGTCCTCTTCCAGTTTAAATGCACTAATAGTAGGGTAGTTTTAAGTTTTCTGCCCATGAAAGCGCGCGTAATCAAACACACTTGCACGAGTGCTTTAGCCGAAGCACACATGCAAGTGTGTTGTCGTTCAGACGTCCCTTGAGGTTATGTAAGTTGCCATTCTTAGTTAATGAAACCACTCTGGTTCTATGTTGTTATTGTGCTATTGGAAATCGTTCTTTTAATGTAATTTCGAGTCTATTTGTTGTAATATTTGATGTTGTGAAATTAAAGGTTAGTTTGTGTATGTACTTTTGTATTATTTTTAACCAATCCACTTCTGCTAACTTATAATTACTATATTTTATTCTATCGCAGACAAACAGAATTTAAAATGTTTTATCTGTCCCCCTATCGGCTTTGGCGGGGGGACAGATGCGAGTGAAGCGAGCGTGGCTCGGTGGTAAAAAAGTTTTGCTTTTCAATCAGACAGCCCCTGGTTCGCTCCCAGCCCTGCACCAATGACTTGTTTTTCAAGCTATGTGGATTTGAATTCGCTTTACGGTGATGGCAAACATCGTGAGGAAACCGACACGTTTGAGGACTGCAATATCCAATATCCAAAGCCAATTCGCACTTGTCCAGTGTGGTGGATTATGGCCTCTCTCTCCTAGTTAGAGAAGGCCCAGAGTGTCAGCAGTGGGAACGTATAGTCGCAGTGCGCAGTAACCGTGGCCTGGTCACCCACGGTGAAGCGAAGAGGGTCCCTGAGGCGGGCCACTCCCTACACTCTACTTTTTAAGCCAGAAATTATCAGATCATAATGTAATCAGATTAGATCTATCACTTCAAAAACTACACTCTAATTTAAACAAATTTGTGCCAGCTACAAATTTTACTAAATGTAATATCGAGTATTTCCATTATTTATTCAATAAAAATTATGAAAATGTTAGGTCCGAATTGTTAATGGCTATAGATGCAAACACAAGGGCAATGATGCTGCAAGATACATTGAATTATTGTTTTGGGATTGCTTTTCCGAACACCAAGAAAAATATTTGTAGAAAACAAAAAATGTGGTCTACCATAGGTATAGAAACAAGTAAGAATAAATTAAGTGAATTACAAATGTTACAGCAAATGGAACCCAGTATGGATAGGAAACAAAAAATTAAACAATATAGGAAAGTATTAAAAAAGCCATGACTGCAGCTAAATAACTACAGTATAAAAATAGAATCATGAAATCTAAAAATAAAATTAAAGAATCTTGGAAGGTTATTAATGAGCAGGTAGGCTCAGATAAAAACAGTAAAAGTAGCTCTAAAATTAATGTAGTCAAAAATGATAGTGGCCCAGCCATCTCAGATCCAGAAGAAATAGCAAATCTATTCAATGAATTTTTCCGTAGTATTGCAAATAATATAACTGGGAACTTAAATATTGTAGCAAATAAGTGCTTGAAGTATTTAGGTAATGGAAAAAGTTCACAAGTCATCATTTTCAAATCAGTAGATCATAAAGAGCTCAATAGTATAATTATAAATATGAAACAGAAGTCCTCTTTAGATATCTATGATATGAGTACTAGGACAGTTACGAATCTTATTTTAAAAAATGTTTATTTGTTTGAATTGGTATTTTTAGTAATTAATTCATGTTTATCAGAAGGTGTATTCCCAGATGTTTTTAAATCAGGTAGAATAATACCACTTTTTAAAAAAGGTGATTGCACTGATCTAAGTAACTATAAGCCAGTATGCATATTGCCCACTTTATCTAAGATCTTAGAGGCAGTAATAAAAAATAGAATCGTCAAATACTTTGAAGAAAATAATTTATTTACTATGTCACAGTTTGTCTTTAGGAAGGGTAAATCAACGGAAATGGCTATAATATACTACATCTCTAATAAGAGATGTAGTATATTTTATACTAGAATCATTAGACAAGTCAAATAGATGTGCTAGCATATTCTGCGATTTATCTAAAGCTTTTGATTGTTTACGGCATGATATTTTAATGATGAAGTTACAACATTATGGTTTTCAAGGTTCTGAACTAAGCATTATGAGATCATACTTTATTTAAGTAATCGTACCCAAATTGTTACAGTAGGAGAAAAATCGTCAACCATAGGAAGCTCATCAATCGGAGTACCACAGGGATCAATTTTGGGGCCAGTTTTGTTCTTAATCTACATTAACGATCTTGTAAATGTTATGCCCAACTGGTCCCATACAAGCTTATTTGCCGATGATACACATGTAGGAATAAGAGATAAAAGTAAAATCAAGTTAGATGAAAAAGTAAATGAAGTAATGACATTGCTTGTATTTCTGTACACTTGTATGCAAGTTGTATGTAGTGGCATCAGTAGGTTGCGGTACCTTGTTCCGGAGGGGGTTGCCCGATATCCATTACACTCATGGTCCCCGAGGTGGTTGCGGTGCACCAAGTGCACTGCAAGGGAACTCATCCCCTGAAGAGGAGCCTCGCAGGCTAGCCGGGGTAGGCGGGGTGATGGGTTAATGCGAGGAGCGGAGCGGAGTTTTAGTCGATAGTGATGTCTTTTTGGTATGGAGCCCGACATACCCACCCCACCCACCTCCTCGGGTGTGTTGGGCATACGTAAATGCAATTTCCTCACGTAGAAATAAAAGTGGGGACGTATAGTGGGGTTATGCTACGTGAATCGATTGATACACGAAGTAGGATTTCCAACAAGAAGTTGAGCGTGTACAATATGAGCGTGTCTCACCTCGGGCGGCGTGCAGCGCGGCCAGGTCGGTAGCGAGCGAGCGCGTCACGTGCTCGCTGGCGGCGCGCAGCGTGGCGCGCTGCGACTCGCACCGCTCGCGGTACGCGTGCGTCACTCGCAGGTTCGCCGACTCTATGTGCCTGCCATACGTACACACATAACAATAAACAATACTTATTTCAGGAAAGGGCCAAGGCCTATGTCCTGCAGTGGACGATAGGCTGATGATGATGATTTCAGGAAAGATATTTTGACGGTGACTCGATACGGCGTAATGACTAACATGTATTACATATACCATACCGACACTCAACAAATTTAATTTATCAGAAAAATTTTAGCCTTGCTGGGAATCGATCCCGGAACCTTTTGATTGGCAGTCCGGAATGGTAACCATTATGCTAATGAGGTCTCAAATATAAATGATATCACATCTAAATAATTGCATACATTCAAATTCAAGTGTATTTTTACATAACTCTTTTATTACCTTTATATTTCTTTAATTAATCAAATCAAATTATTTTTATTTCAGACATAGTCCATATTAAACATAATCAATAAAATCATATACTAAATAAGGGTCATTACAATACAAATGAAACAATTAAATGTTCCTACTTTAAAGAATAAGTCATCATCGTTCTTATCATCGTCCTCTAGGTACAAGAACTTACCTCCTCCGGTCCACGGAGTCATGCAGACACTGTACGTGTGTGGTGGCCGTGTCTGCGGCAGCCAGCAACTCCTTGGCCTGGCTGCTGAGTGTAGACTCGGTGGCTTGGTGCTTCTCCACCAGGTGCACCTGCTCCTCGTACTTCAACTTGGTGCAGTGCAGCATCTGACGATATGACATGTGATGTAGTTATAGTGACCGGCAAACAACTTGAGCCAAAGTAGACGTAGTGAGGTTAAGTTCACGCATGTACACTTCCGAACATATTTTATTGGTCAATTGTTGGTGATTGTAAAATATATACTAATACTGTCTAAACTAACATATTACTAAGGGTATACTAATTAAATTAGTTGCGAACCAAACTAATACTAAGTAAACTAACGAATTACTAAGGGTATCCTAATTAAATTAGTTACGAACCAAAGTGATACTAAGTAAACTAACGAATTACTAAGGGTAATAGTAATTAAATTAGTTACTAACTAAACTAACGAATTACTAAGGGTATACTAACTAAATTAGTTACTAAACAAACTATTACTAAGGGTATACTAACCAACCTAACTATTACTAAGTAAACTAACGAATTACTAAGAGTATACATACTAAGTTAGTTACCACAACCTAACTATTACTAACTGAGCTAAAGAATTACTAAGGGTATAAGTACTAACTCAATTAGTTACTAACTAAACTAACCAAACAAATACCAACTAAACTAACGAATTACTAACGGTATACTAACTAAATTAATGACTTACCAAACTAATACTAAGTTGTTTGGTTCTCATAACGGTATTATTGTGAAATGAGGGTAGAACTACATAACTTGCAGTCCGCGCGTCGCGGCCTGAGGCAGTGACTCTGGAATCGTATGGGAGACAACCCGCGCTTCTCATCGCCGCGCCGTAGTACAGAGTTACTCTCTTATATATCCTAAATCGTGTCGCGTGTCGCTTCACCGACGAGGATATTTTTCTGTGCCGTGCACAATACTGTTCTGCATTTCAACAAGGAGCTTGACGATCGTTACCCCCCGAGCTGCCGCCAGACGCGAGGAGTTGTCCAGGGGAGTGGCGTCGTGGATGAAAGGTACGTGGTCCTATCTAAGTTTCGCAATTTCCTTGTGAGAATCAGAACTTGCTACAGTCCACTCATTTTGTGTCGAACAAAGTAATAACTAAATAAAGTAATACTAACATTGTTAGTGTTAGCCAGCTTGGTGTTAGTGTCGAGCAGCTTGTGTTTGGTAGCGTCCAGCTCCGTAGCTCTCTGCTCCAGCGTCTGGTTCAGATCCTCAAACACCTTCACCATCTTCTCCCGCTCCTCCTCCATGGCCCGCTTCTGCAGGAGGAGACACTGTATCTCCTTGCGGTGCTCCTCTTGCTCCAGTGTCAGCTCTGTGTATGTCTCGTTGGAGAGGAACACTCCTGCGAAATAGGTATTTTTTTATAAACGGCTTTTTTATTCGTATAATAGTGTTATTTATTATTATTTATCATACAATGGCGCTTATGTGGTCAAATGAAAGTTTATAAAAATTATCATCATCATCATCACAGCCTGTCTGCGTCCACTGCTGGACATAGGCCTCTCCAAAGGCACGCCACTTGACCCTATCCTGGGCATCTCGTCTCCATCCACTACCTGCTTTTTTCCGTATATCATCACTCCACCTCGTTGCAGGACGTCCTACACTACGTGTGCCGGTACGCGGTCTCCACTCCAGAACTCGTCTACCCCAGCGGTTATCGGTTCTGCGACAGATGTGACCAGCCCATTGCCACTTCAACTTGCTAATGCGTTGAGCTATGTCAGTTACTTTTGTTCTCTGGCGAATGACTTCGTTGCGGATTCGATCCCGCAGAGAAATACCAAGCATAGCTCGCTCCATAGCTCGTTGAGCGACTTTGAGTTTCCGGACCAGTCCTGCCGTGAGTGTCCACGTTTCGGCACCGTAAGTCAATACTGGTAGGACGCACTGATTGTAAATATTATAATAGTTAAAAATAAGTTGTAAATTATTTCGTTTTAGGTAATTAGTTTAGTATGTAATAATAGGCGACGACCCTACAACACAGGCTCTTCCCGAGCCTTTCTGCGGGGCTCAGGGCTAATCTAAGCGTACACAATGTAAGTCTAGTTTATCTAGTTTTTTAAGTGAGTTATTTTGTAAATAGATAACAAAATTAAATTGAGTTATTTTGTTTCGGAGAATTGTACGCAAATATTTCTTTACTGAAATAAATATTCTTTACACTATTTTTTTTTCTTTAAACTAAAACTTTATGAGAATACAATATGTGAATATTTAGTAAATTATATACATATATATTATTTTAAAAGAAAGGAGAAAATATGCTGCGCTGTCCTCACCTAGTGGTAAAGAGGCAAGACAATGATGAACTTTATGGTACATTAGTGACTTAAATTAATCCATAGGCACAACTTACCCGTCTTATCCCTAGCCGCAATTAAATCTCTCTTCAACTTGTCTATTTCTTCTACATACTCCTTTAGTATCGCCTTCTTTGTCATCTTCTGGTTAATTTCCGGCTGGTTCTGTATGTTCTTGGCTCTGTTCGCGTATTCTAACGTACTTAATGTTTCCTCCAGGTCTTTATGTCCGGGGGATATGGTGGCAATGATGGAGGTCTTCGTGCGTCCCCCAAGGGATTCTTGTAGGATACGAGTCAACTTTGATTCTCTGTGGAAATGTATTAGTGGTTAATACACACATTTATACTAAAGAGCATCCTCGCATGACAATGAATTTACAGTTTTAGCTTTATATGTCGTAGACCGTTTTTTTAGGTAGGAATTTCACCAGCAGGGTGAAATACAGAAATACAGAACTTTATTAGCCCTAAATAACATACGTTAAAGGCAAGTCATACTACAATAATTACTTAATACTTAAAAACATTAGTTAGATAAAATTAAATAAACTTACAAATTTCTTTAAATAAATATTCTACCCCATTAAATACTACACACATTAGCACTTGTTTTCTATGTTTATTAAATTTAAAATACTACTGTTTACACATGAATAACGATTCTGCAAGCTCCATATTCATATATTCGCTTAAACTATAAAAGGAATTAGGTGTGTAACCACAGAAATTAAGAAGTGAAGTGAAGAAGCGACACTCTGGCCTAAGGTGGATCATGCCGAGTCTTGAGTAGCTGGCTGCCGTACACCAATAGCTGCACACCACTAGGTGCTTGTTGTCAAATTTCTTTAAAAGGGTTGCTAGCCAGGCGAGCACTAGAAAATACTTTGACATCATGAAAATTAAAATCATTTAGGAATTGTTTCCATAACGCCTAAACAACTACTTACACTACTTATACATGTAGAAGAAAACAACATATTAAAAAAATCTAAATAGTTTAGTTAAATAACTGGACGTATTAGAGCTTCAGTATTTCTATAGTTAAATGTCAGGAGTAGTTCGGGTAGTTGTGTAACTGATTCTTGCAGACGTATCTAGTGTCAGTAACAATATTGAGGTCGTCATTCAGTTTTTTGTATAGGTATGCCCCTAGGTAGGAGTAGCATCTCAGACCAAATTCTGTTATTCTGTTCGGGACTTTCCATCTGGCGGACCTATGGCCGATGTTGTGTGAATGAACTGTGAACGGACTGAACTTTTTTAATGACAAATTGTGATCTATTTTTATAATATCCTGACCTAATTTTATTTGTATCATGACTAAGTTTTACTAACCACAGATAATGTGTAATGTTTGTGTAACCGGCTATTACTTACTTACTTACTTTTACATTAGTGTTAGATCCAACATAAATTTGCACACCCTAACGGGTATAGTATAGAGTACATTAAATTTTAATGCCTATGTAACACCTTTCGACCTATACTTCGCAAATAAAAACATTTGATTTGATTGATTTGGACCTCGGCTGTGTGTATACTGACCGGTAGGGAATGTGTCCGCGGCGGTCGACGAGCGCGGAGATGACGCGCCCGAGCGTCAGCAGAGACTGGTTGATGTTGACACACTCTCGCGCCCGCTCCTTCTTGCCCGGGTTGTCTGATCCCGCCTGTCAATATATTTTATTTTATCTAATATATAAAAATAAGTAGGCTTTTCCTTCCTGACGCTATAATAACTCC
Source organism: Mellilla xanthometata (assembly GCA_035578125.1). Classification (NCBI taxonomy): domain Eukaryota; kingdom Metazoa; phylum Arthropoda; class Insecta; order Lepidoptera; family Geometridae; genus Mellilla; species Mellilla xanthometata. Next base: position 1,107,041 of record JAPUBQ010000026.1, read on the forward strand.
AGAACGCACGAACCAATTACCACGGGTTTTTGACGTGACAACGTCTTAAATTAGGTTGCGGCTGGGAGTCACTTATGAAAAAGTGTAACGCCCGGTAACGTTACGATGAGTCACCGAACGAGAGAGAGGCCCGCCGAATGCCTTGCGTCTCTCTCCCACTCAACTATGATCGGTCTGCCGCGCGCGCAGCACGCGGCAGACGTTGTCACGTAAAATCTTCGCCCGTAAAACCGACTTTACAGGCAACCATTGTTTTTTTAAAGAATTTTTCAAATTGGTCCGATTTCGGAGCCTATTCGCGTCAAACAAACAATCAAAGTTTTCCTCTTTATAACATTGGTATAGATAACGAAAAAACTGTCAATTCAAGATTTAATATGATGTAACATAACATGTGTTAGGATTATAAGCTACACAAAATTAATTGAAAGTGTTTTTGACACAGTAACTGAGTGTAGACCTTTTATTATGTTATTTATTATCACAAACAGAATACATACTATAATTGAAATATTAAAAAACCTTTGGTAGGTAACCTTTACAAGGTACTCACTAATTTATATAATAAATAAAAGATGAGGTGCATAGGATTGACCAGGGCAGTCGCCGAGTGGTATCCGAAGAACGGAAAACGACAGAGAGGCAGACCACCAGCCCGATGGTCAGATAACACCGTTAGGCACGCTGGAAAGAGCTGGTGGAAACTGGCTGAAGACCATACTATATGGCGTGTTGGAGAGGAGGCCTATACCCAGCAGTGGGAAGACACAGGCTGATGATGATGATGATGATGACGATAGGATTAAAGACAGAAACTAAAACTAAGGAGCTCGACAGTCGCTCCCAAGCCGCGCTGCGCGGGCGCATGCAGGGAGCAGTAAACAACGTATTGAAACGTGGACTGACCTTGCTGATATTTTCAGAGCCGGCGAGATCGACGAGGTTGAGCTTGCCGATCTTGACGAGCTCCTCTCCCTCCGCGCTGTTCTCCTTCATGTGAACCACTATCGTGAACACCGTGTGCGACCGGCTGCACACACAAACACATACATTAATATTAGGACACATATAGAAAGAAAGAAAGAAGACATTTATTTATACACACAAACACATTTCACACAGGGCTCTTCCTTCTTCTAGTCTTCTTCCTCCCTCCTTATTGAAGCAGTTTGGGCACTGCCCTCGAGGATCTCCCCTTTGGCAGGGTTGGGTGCTGAGTCAGCTGAACTCAGGGGGGTTGTGTCAGGGTGAGAGACTGCGACAGACCGCGTCTCAAGCACACCTGGGTCCGATACACAGGGCTTGTTAACCCCATACTGAACCATTTCTAGTTCGTGTTATGGTAGCTAACATAACTGATACACAATACATACTTACTTATTTTACAAATAAATTATAAAAAGTTATAATTAGACCTATATATATATTTTAAATTTGTTTTTAAGTTGTAAATTTGTAGATAAATTGTAAATATATTTTTTAAATTAGAAACTCAGAATTATATTACAAGTTATGTCGTCTTGTAATATAATTCTGATATTTTTTTTTTATTAATTATAATAATTTTATATAGATACATTTATACTATAAACATAACTACCTTAATGATAAATAATAATGATGGTCAAAATAAAATAAGTGATTTCAGGCTAACCAAAAATAGTTTTTGAATTATTTGTCTTCATTGGATTTTCGCAAAGTTCTACAGAATCAAAGGTGCCGTTAAATTTTATCTACTCTAATTACTTAAAATATAAGCCTAATCGGTTTAATTCAACTCTACTCTACAGCCAGGTACATACAAAACAAAATTAGTCAACTACTTGAAGAATATGCTGCCTCAAATAAAATCTAGAAAATTGAACAAACCAACCAAACCAAATATCAATAGCTAGAGCCATATTTATTTTGAGGAAACATATTCAACATAACAAATTTAGTGTAAACTCACAAAAATATTAAGAGATCTTTGTACGCGTTTGGTTTGGGTTGTTTGCTGCAATTTTAGTAAAGATGAAACATTATTTTTTATCATTTTAAGCATAATCTAAATCATTTTCGATGAGCTAGGCTTCATTAGCAGAGGCTGTCCAGGGGAATACTACATCTTCTAGTTATTGTACCGCCAAGCAGTACTGTGCAATCAGACTGTATTCCGGTTAGAAGAGCATTGTCAGCAGTGAAATTAGTGGACAATGAGATTTGATTTCTAATATCTTACTGTGATAAACCCAGTAGGGAGACTGTAGCGCCTGTAGGTCGGCTAGCTAAGGTGATCTGAAGCGATCATCGAGGCTAAGCATCGGTCGATGCGGTCAGTTTTTGGATGGGTGACCATGCATAACAATGTCGTTTTAAATGTGGCATTTTTACAAATAAAAAATGTCGTTTACCTGGACTGAGCGTTCATGAGTGTGGAGGCGACTCTCCTCCTGTCCTGCCCTTGCGCCATTATCTTGTATACTTCATTCTTGTTGTACACCTGTAACATGATTCTTTATTAATAGCTGCGACCTGCAGATCTACCAGTGTTAATCACAGATAAAAAATACGTGTAAGCTATCTGATACCAAATTTAATAAAAATCGGTTCTGCTGATTCAGAAGACAGTAACACCATGGCATTGGCTTACACACATGTGAGCATTAAGGAGAAACAACACTTTAACGCTCCCAACCTTTTGCATGTATATTAGTACATATATTTTTTACTAGACATCCCGGCTACGCACTGGCTATAACATAATCTAAGTTACAAAGAGAAATAAAATATAGCCTATGTTACTCCGGGATAATGTAGCTTCCCAACAGTGAAAGACTTTTTCAAATCGGTCTAGTGGTTTCGGAGTCATCACAATCATAACAATCATACTTTTCCGCACCATTTCTTATAAGCTAAGTGGCCAAGCTCCGGGGTCGACAGTTTTCAATTCGCCCGAAAGGCCTCTGATTTGGCTTAACGACTGGATGCACTCAGACTAACAGCCAGGACCTACAATTTAACGTGTCATCCGACCCACGGTAGCGGTCAGATAAAAATGCCGCTTGAAAAACGACAGTGTTGTGCAAGGTCCCATCCAAGCACCGTCCACATCGACCGTTGCTTAGCTTCGATGATCGCTTTAGTTCACCTTAGATAACCGAGTTTTTCACAGTAAGTTATTAGATATCAATTATCATTGTCCACTAATTTCACTGTTAACAATGCTTTTCAAACCAGAACACAGTACTGATTGCACAGTACTGCTTGACAGCAGAATAACTAGCAATGCCGTATTTGGATGGCCCCTGTCACAACACCGTCCGCAGCGCCCGTTGCTTAGCTTCGATGATCGCATCAGACCACCTTAGCTAGCCGAGCTACAGGCGCTACTTTTCCTCTTTATAATATTGGTGTGGATAAAAAATAAAGGTGTCTCATATGTTAAATTTTATGTATACACATATAAAATATGTATGTATATGTAGTATATCAGTTGTGTTATCAACCATAATACGAACTAGGAATGGTTCAGTATGGGAAAAAAAGGACTTAAAAAAAAGAAGCACTCACAGTGATCTCCTCGAGCCCGTAGACAATGTTGGAACCCTTCCTGTCCTCGTAGATGCGCAGCTTGGAGTTGTCCTCGGAGGTGGCGAGCAGGTCGAACAGCTCCTCGTTGTAGAGCTCCAGGTAGGAGACGCGCACCGTGTACTCCGTGTTGGACAGCCGCAGCTCGTCGAACAGCTGCGACAGCGCGCGCGGGATTATACCGGCCAGCGGGTCCTGGGGAATCAACAATCACACTTAGTAAACTGTTCCTTTTATAACTTCTTCTTCTTCTAAGTGGCCAAGCTTTGTAGGTAGTATGTACACAATTAATTTATGACCCAGTCAATCTGCCAATAAGGTGGGAATTAATAACCAATTTACTAAAATAAAGTTGTATATAAAAACAAAGATATTTTAAGATATATGACGTCACAGCAAAAAAAAAATGCGAAACGTTTTTGATTTGGCGTTAAAATATTTCAAGAGCAAAATTCTTTTTCTTCGTGTGAGCTAAGTGGCTAAGCTTTGGAGAGCTTAGACTAACAGACGAGACCTACAATTTAACGTGTCGCTCGACCCACGGTAGCGCCCAGGTAAAAATGTCACTTTTAAAAACGATAGTCTTGTACATGGTAAGAGAAAAACAGGCTGTGCCGACCCCACCTAGTGGGAAATGGTAAAGGAGAAGAAGAAGAAGTCTTGTACATGGTCACCCATCCAAACACCGTCCGTATCGACCGTTGCTTAGCTTTGATGATCGCGTCAGATCAACTTAGCTTGCCGATCTACAAGCGCTACAGGCGAATTTTCTAATTTATGTTTCTAGTTAATGTAACTTTCTATTATATTGTTTTTAGATTATTTCGGCATAATTGTACACAATAGTATAATTGTGAAAATTTGAGAGAAACCATTGGTTCTAATAACACAGTATCTTAAAACTACTTTGGGAGCCTTTGGATTTTTATTATAGTGTATTTTTGTAAACTATGTCAAATAAAATAATTTTGTTTTTATTTATTTTTTGTTCGCGTAACGCATTTTAATCATTACCGCGTAGAAAACTGTCACACTTACATTATTATTAAAAGTTATAAAATAAATTTGTTCCCTCAAGACAAAGAGAATTAAAATTCGCGCTACCAAAATAGTATTATAGATATCTATATATAAAATCACTTGTCAAAAACAATAAGAAAGTGTAATGTAACGATATTTCGAAAAAAGCTTAATGTTTTTTTTTATATCCAAGTGCTATTATAGTTTGAAATTATTTTTAACTATAGAAAGTGAAAATGTTGATTGTATATACATAATTATGTTCAATATAGTGTAATTTTTTTTTCAATCGGCGCGCCTATTTGATGTTTAGCCAAAGAATAGTGGTAGTAATTTTATAATATTGTATGTTCGAAATGGACGATACTGTTCGAACTCATTTAACCTTATTGTATATATAGTATGTACAGTTTGACAATATAATATGTATCTGAATCCGACATGAGGGGATTTAAATCCTACAATTCATTACTGAACTTTAATTATATGTTATGACTAAGATGAATAATATGTAAAACTTTGAATGTAAGAATTTAACAATTACTTTCTAATAACTGTAGCGCTTGTAGCTAGTCTGCTGTGGCATCGTAGCTATCGAACAAATGAACCGATTGCGATTTAGTTTATTTTTGTTTGAAAGGTGGTGGTAAAATGGCCGCCGCCATACAATTTATAGGAACGAGGCATTATACAGCGAATTTATAAAAGTCGTAAAAAAGCTGTCGGTTTAGACGTACTAAAGTCGCCTTTAAAAGGTTTCTACGTTAGTTCAGTAACCTTGTGTTCAGTGTAATCTCATTAATCCGGCGACTCCATAGATCAATACGTCCGCTAATCCGGCCCCCCGCCCCTCGCCCCTCCGACCGCCGCGCCATGTTTCCGCCGGCCGAGACCACTCTAACCTTGACACTTACCGCGTGCACGCGTTTTGTTTTTAAGCGAAATATTTCAATAATTAAAATGTCAAGTAAAAGGAAACACAAGTCCCTAACCTTGAGAGACAAAATGGTAATTTTAAGTAAGATAGATAACGGAGAAAGAATGTCCTTATTGGCTAAAGAATATGGGATTGGACGTGCCACTATACACGATCTTAAGAAAAACAAACAAAGGATATTGGACCATGTGAAACAGATGGAACCAGGAAAGCGTAAAACGTTAAAAGTTGGCAGTTGTCCGCGGATGGAAAACGCGCTGTACTCGTGGTTCACGCAACAGCGTTCCGCAAAAATTCCTGTGTCAGGAGAAATTCTTAGAGGGAAAGCAATCGAATTTCACAAGACATTCAACGAAAAAAACAATTTCCGTGCCAGTGATGGGTGGCTGGATAAATTTAAAAAGCGTTTCGGTATCCGTCTGTCACCTATATCGGATGGGAAATTGTCCAGACATGAAACTGCTGTGCAAGCAAACGAACAGACAAACGAAAGAGTGGCAATTAAGAATAATGAAGAATTATGTGAAGCAGTAACAGAAGAAGAAAAAATATGTGAAAAAGTAAACGAAAAGGAAGTATATGCAACAATAAAAAAATCAGATATATTATATGTAACAATAAAAGAAGAAAAAGTAGAACAACAAGACACATGGGAAGCAGAAAAACAAGAAGAAATATATGTAACAGTAAAAGAAGATGAAGAAAAGATTGTAGAAACATTAGAACCATCTACAACTGCAAAAGTAGAACACACAGCACTTCATTGTTTCAATACCTGCATAGCATGGGCTGAAGAAAACGGTGAATCCGCTAATGATATAATGATTCTTAGAAACATGCGAAATAAGGTATTGAATACCTCGTCTCACAAGTACCAATATACACAACAACCAACTTTTATAACAGAGATAGAAATCAAGACTGAAAATATTATTGAATAGTTGTAAGATTACATACAACATTAAATTACTTTGTTAATAAAGCAATAATAATTTATTTTAATTACTTTGACTTGTGGGGTTCCATTCCTAAAGGATATTCAACAAGACCCTACTTACTATGACTCCTATATCTGTCTGTCTGTCACCAGGCTTCATCTTATGAAAAGTAATTAAGTACTTAAATAAATAATACATAGGACCTACAATGAAATTGATTTCCGAGATTTTCACTCAACATACAAACAGTCTCTTTTTCTCCTACAAACAGTAAAAAAGCGAAACTTTGTGGAACGATAAGATTTTGTCTAGGTATCCTTTACTTGTCTTTAATATGAGTGTGAGCTGGTCAAGGTAAGCTTGCTCCAACCTAGACTATAACAGCACTAAACATCAGATGAGTTACAGTCAAGTCCAGGAACCTTACATAAAAAAAAAACATAAGGTAAACTCACATTCTGCCAGTTAGTGTCCTCGCCCGTATGTTCTCCAACCATGGTGTGAGTCTTGCCTGTGCCGGTCTGTCCATATGCAAACACAGTGCAGTTGTACCCTGCTAGTACTTCCTCTATCAGCGGGCTCACCACCTCCTGGTATACTTCCACCTGGGAATATGATGATTGTTCTTAGTCATATTCTTCATTGCTGAGTGTGGTAACTAACTTCCCTGTAGGATTTAGTTATTGGGGAAGTTCTTTTGAGTGTGGTGCTCAAGCACCACCACAATTTACTGGCTCACTGGACTTGAGTCCATCAACAGAAAACACTTGGCCTCGGATCATCAGTGGTCCTCAGACATGTTGGTTTCCTCACAATGAGGTACCTAGCACAGAGCACAACGACTTTCTCAGGTATGACACAGCCCTCCGTTCACATAGCTATAACTAAACATTACTTTATATACCTAACTCTAAGATGTATACTACACAATAAACAAATTTGAATTTTGAATTTGAAAGTTTTTGTTATTCATAAAGCTTGTGCTAATCCACATAAAAAGTTGAGATACCAAGCCATTGTTGTAGAGCGAGGATCAAACCTGAGGCCATCAGATTGGAAAGGAGATGTTTTCTAACCAAGTTACACTCACTTCTTCATGTGATGATACTGCATTTATTTATTTGAGCTAAAAGGCATGATCTGAGTTATAAAAACCTTACAACTTTAGCATTCATATTATTAATAGGAAGTAAGATGGTTAAAGTTATTTATCAAATTGTAAAATACCAAAGATGATATAAATACACTTATTATAGTTCTTTAGGCTTTCTTTGAACATTTACCTTTACTTTCACTATATACAATTTATATCTATCACAAAACATTTGAATTCTCACAAGTTCAAAGGAACAAATAACTACAGTAAAAACCTAAGTTTATTCTGCAGATAGTTTCTCCTCATCTCCATATCACTTGGTGCATTCTTTTTAATTAATCTTTGTATGTTACTAATAATATAATCCTCTCACTAATTAATATGAATGTAATGTGACTATCATAGTCAAACAAATGAACCAGCTTAGATAATTTTCATAAGAAAATACTTCAAACAACACTGGATTAAAACAAGCTATTTTAATCCCAGATTTAAATTGGGGCTTTAATTGGCTTTACCCAATGTGAGAACTGTGTTTGCGTCTAGACTACCACCATACATACATATTTTCGTGTATAACAAAGTAGTCAAAACACACACCACAAGAATACAGTCTCACAGAAAGGCACGAGCCAAAATTAAATACTGGCTGCTTTCTAAAAACTATAATGAAACGGAAATGTTGGTAAAGGTCTACAATGCGGAAGCTTTATCTCAAATGCAGTAAAATTGATAACATAGTAGTTTCAATCATATTAGTACCATTATCCGGTCACACAATCACTAGGACATACAGCTATCACCCAAACTGATATGTCTGGAGGTACTCAGCTTGATCGACACATACACACACACACACATACAAACACACACACACACACACATACACACACACACACCCACACAAACACACACACACACACATACACACACACACATATTAGCCATACAAGTAACAATGCTCACTAGGCTCACATACTAAATCAGTCTAATATATAAAATTGTATTGTAATTGTAATATATATAATTGTATACATGGTGTAAGAAAACAATTCTGTATAACAAGCGCGTGAACTTCAGATAAGGTACCTGAGGAAATATGGATCGCCAAGACACAGGCTCACGCCTAGGTTGGGGTCCATGGAGTAATCTCAGCGGCCTTACTCAAAAGGAAGCAGCTATATAAACTGTGCAAATTATACAATAAGGCCGAAGTTGTATATGCCATAGGACAATAAATTGTAATGTAATTATAGTATGTAGTATGGTAAGCCCTGATGTCCATAAATAAACTATTTTATGATTTATGATTTTATGAATTAACACTGAGCAGCTCAGTGAGTTAACAAATATGGTTTGAGAGCTCACCTGTTTAGCACAAGGTCCAAATGCTCGATCAAAAGTAAACTTTTTAGTGTGTGTTGTGTGTGAAGACTGTCGGACCACCACTTGCCGATTGTGAACTACTTCCACAACTCCCAGAGATTTTATATCTCTTTCTCTCTGATTCAGAGGCCTGGAAGGAACAAAAGATTAACTTGTCTACATATAGGTAAGCGAACACAACAGAACCTCCTTATATGAATCCTCTTTAAGTTATGTTTATATCTCTTCTTTCTAAGTGACAATGACAGGATTGCTATGTGAATCCTTAGAATGGAGCCAAAATAAGCCAAGTCAGGCGCCTTCGGTCGGCTTCAAAACTCTTGACACCGGAACTTGGCCACTTAGCTCATACGAAGAATAAGATAGAACCAACAAACAAAAATTTAAGTTGATATCAATTATTATGATGCTATTGCATTATTTATATTATAAATTGGTCTGTTAACGTTACTACGGATTTAATGTCATATAATACATAATTAAACTGCTTGTAGTAGTTTTTCAAGAAATATCTTTGGTAAGAACGGATGACCTAGATTTGAGTGCACATATTTGGATACCAATAAGACTCAAGATTTCCAGAGATGTCGAGGATATATCAAATGGTAAGTACTTAATATTTAATTTTTAGCAGAAAAATATTTCTGTAATACTTAATAACGATTGTTCGAAACGCTATAATCTCGAGTCACGACTAGGCGTTGGTCTAATATTTAAATATATAAGTACTTGAATCACTATTGAAAACGAAAGTTGATAGCATTCATGTAAGTAAATTGTAGCAATAACCATATTTAAGCAGTTATCTGAACACGTTTATTTAACTTTTTTGAGTAAAAGTTCGAAATGGTAGTTGTATTGGAATAGGATTGTATTTACCTCAATCTCACAAACACTTTTATGTTTTGATTAGGCTCTTTACTACTTCCTTTTTCAGACGTCATCTTAAATATACAATAGTGTACACCTCACAATATATAAAATCTGTTTTATTTTGTTTCAATGAAAAATTCACAATATTTCAATTATTTCGTCAATTATTACGGACGTTGGGCAGTCGTTGGCTTCAAACAAAATTCAAATTTAGGTTTTCGTTAGAGTTGCCAACACTAAATAGTTGTCAACGCTTTGACATGTCTAAGAGGATTGTCTATGGTTTACGTTCCAATCTACGCTTTACGTAGAACTATAATCTAAACTATTATTAATTTTCTTAAAAAAGCTTTTACTTTCAACATTTCTACTCTTTCTATCATTTATAATGTAATAAAAAATCCATTAACCTAGAGACCTTATGTCCCTACATAGTAAATTGTCTATCAATATTTTATTGTGCTTATCTTTATCTCAGTTCTTATCTTACGAAATGATATTTAGTTTTGTTTACTCTTTCTTAGGCATTTGACCTGCAGTTCGCGTAACCACACAAGTTAGCGTCACTCCAGCCTAAGGTCTTAGAATAACCTAAAACACGATTTTAGGGACGTGAGGTGGCCGCACGCCCGAGTGAATAGAAACTTATCTTATCCCAATGTCTGCAAATCGATTTGCTGTATCATTTCAACTCATTTAATCACTTTATAACTTTACCAAACACAATTTCATTCCAATTAATTACACCTTGTGACTCATTAGCTCTTTACCTAAGAGAGTACAATAACGAAGTAAGATTTAATAGCGTCGATCGGACACTCGCGTGGTTTATTAAACAGACCCAGAGCGCCTGATAAAAACAAGCTACAAAACGACGTAACATAGCCGTCGCAATCTGTCTCTATTTTTTGGCTGTACATCCTTCGAAATACAGCTCTTGTGTAAAACAAATGAGTTACAAATATTATTATTATCTAGGTTATAATTAATCCAGTCACCTTACATAACAATATTGTTTCCCAAGAAGAATAAAATATATTTGAACACCAAGATAAAGACAAAAGTTATTTCACAAGCGCGTCACAACGCTGTGCTAAGTGTTTAGTACCAGGCGTTAAGTGGATTAAATTTAGACGAGTTATTAGACTCTAGAATTTATTGAAAAGATGGCAGCTCAGTCGGGGCATAAGACTGCCTTACGACCCGCAGGTCGTGGTATTCAATCCCCGCTCATGAGCTCGATCTCTCTGTAAATAAAAACGTTATTAAATCTTAGCATTTCCTTATGCTCACCTGACTAGAATTTACCCTCAAGTTAAAATAATAAAAATCTGTCGACTTACTCCTGACGTTGTGTTCCGCCTTCTTGAGAGCCAGTTAATTCAGACTATTTATACTCCATCTTAGGCCAGAGTATTGCTGAAACGTGTGAGAACGCGCCTTGCAGATCAAATCCTTATGAACTGTGTTTTTTTTTTATAAAAATTGTTTTTCAAGCGAATTTACTAAAACTCACTGAAAGTCTAAATTTTATAGTCAAAGATGGGCACACGTTCAAAATCTTGGTACAAAATATATCTTTTAGTTCTATGGTTAAATAAACATATTTACTTGTCCACTACCGGGCCTCCCTTCTCTTGCATGGAAACACTATTCCTTATAACTAAACTAGTAAACTAGGCGCGAGTGTGCGGATGATATAAAGCCCCTATACAGCTGCTATCTTTTTAATTTAATTTATTATATTATTATTGAATTAAATACTGACGAATCCATATTGATGATAGTTATGATTTTGTTTATGTAATGTAATAATTATGTTTCAATATGACAATAAAGAAATTATATTATATTCTTCTATTCTATATAGATACGGATTCCTCTGAGCACGTGAAATTTCTCACTTTGTAACTATTACTTATAAGAATAAACGGGGTCCTACTTGAACGATATCTTACCATTATATTTAAACAAAATAAAACACCTAATTATAACGTTAATGAAATGCAGGAATTTGTATTTTAATGTATGCTCGCTTCATATAAAAACCCTGCATTAAGAATACAGCTGCATGTTAATAGACAAAACCTCGCGCAGTCGAGTCTAATAAGAACACGCCTCAAGATTCCAGCGCCGGGGCTTTTTACTTATCTCGGTAAGAAAAATAAACTGGTTAAATGAGGAACGTCATTATACAGACGGTTTTTGCAGCCGCACTCATTACACCGCACTTCCTCCAGCTTTCTTCAAGAAAATTAAAGAGTCGCCGTATTAATTCTATCCGTATGTCGCGAACTTTTTACATCTTAGCGTTATGGCGGCCCTCGTTTTTGCCGCGCAATGCCTTCCCAGACTGCGGCCGCGGCAAAAACCGGCGCAGCCGCGGGAATTCACACAAAAACACTCTCCGCTCTCAATAACTGGCGACGTCGATGAAATACTATGAGTTCCTTTGACTTTTTACTCAACTGAGAACTTTTTCCATAGAGCTATTTGCATCGTCCTCTGCCGCCGCCATCTTGAAAGTTTTTCCCGCGCAAACCATTCGAAATGATGGTCGCGTTCCGAAAATTGCGGTCACGTAAAAAGTCAACAGATGAAATTCTTGTTTGCCGAATGGCCGTTTAAGTATAATGATATTTTTTATGACACGGCTCGATGCTAATAACATTATAAATATTGTAAATAAGTGTTTGGTTTTGCCGATGGGATGGTAACAGTAAAGGTTTACAATGGCAAATAAATAATGAAGATAGACATCGAAACCTTTATTTTTGGAGTAACTTTGTACATGAAATAATCTCTGTTGATGCAAAAGGCCAATGACGTTAATGACCTTTGAAACATCTTCAAAAGTAGGCAATATAGAAAAAATAAAATGGATAGTAAGGTATCTGTAACTCAATTTAATAAGTAAGTAAAGAACACATGTAAAAGTTAGTTTCCTCTCGCTTGCACTCATTACGTTAAAAGCGAGAGGACAAAACTTTTAAAATACATAATTGACGCGTATATTTCTTTTTCTTTGTATGAGCTAAGTGGCCTTAAGGCCCGAAGGCCTCTGACTTGGCTAAACGACTGTTTGTATTAATATAATATTACATTGATTTGTCATTACATTAATTTACTACGACATGACATTTTAAAGTCTCTACGCAGTAGGTAAAATACTTAATTACTACAGCTGTATAGCTTATCAATTTAGCGTGCCACTTCGACTCTCTAGTCCTCCCGATATAAAACAACCCACTAGTGTCCAAGAAAATATAGAATTGAAACAGTTCCCACAACATATCGGGCAGTGATAGCTTGCGCTAGTTTTTTCCCAGCAAAAAGTATAAAGGCAGGTTCCCACAGAGCAGCAGTTCGTCATCTTATCGACATATTTCTAGCGGTACTGCTATGCGTCAACCTTTCACCGCCGGAAAAACTCACACTGCCATAAGGGACTAGGAAATTATTTACAGAAAAAGTTAGGTTAGGAAAATGGCGGACTTAGGCCGCGGAAAAAAATATTATTTTAGTTCAGTTAACTTGTCTGTTGATTATAATATTGTTTACAATTATGTGTATTGTGATCAAACGCAAACTCATCATAAAAATTACCAATACGAGGTTTCTCTACTAAAATAAATTCTAATACGAGAACAAAATTATTCAAAATCTAGTAAGCAGTATCTAACTGGTCGTATACTCTTATAAGAACAATGATGTGACCAAAAGGAGTTCATACTATGAAACTTTCACACTCTTTCACTTTAACTTTTTCTTTATCTTGATCTGATAGCTATTTGGATATTTTTTACTTAAGACCAGCATGTCGCTAACTCGCTAACGCACCGTTATGGTGAAAAGCCTTACAAATGAAATATTTATACACTATGTACTTCTTCTTAAGTGGCCAAAACTATCTGAGTTTTGGCCACACCATTACTCTCATCATTATGCTGAATTTCCACAAGCCATTAGACAAATTACATATTATAGAGTAATTCAAATTCAAATTCCATTTATTTCAACTATTTTTCAACTTATAATATAACAAAAAAAAAATATACATATAAATTATTCTTACAGTATTGTTCATTAGGCAGCACATGAACCATATGGCAATGGTTCATGTACTGACAGTCAAAACGATTTGCAAATACTTTCAAGATGCTGTTAGGGCTAGCCCGGACTCTGCGCACCAGGGATCCGCTCTTGCGCATGGTAGCGTAAAAACAATCAACGCCATAATATTTATGTATTTTTTGTCTATGCTCCTACTACATATACTATGTTGTGATTCCGCTAACGCCGTAGCCTCACGTTTCACAGTGGCTGTCCACTGGCGGTCAGTTCCCACGCACCTCTTGCCGCGTCTGTACCGTCTACCACATACCACCACCTGATTATTCCAGTTCCACTCGCATTACACGCTCTTATCACTAGCATTATGTAGAAGAAAGTCGGTGTGTATGTCTGTTTGTCATTCAGCTTCAAGCTTAAAGCGAGTGTGGCTCGGTGGTAAAGAGTCTGCTTCTCAATCATACGACGCCTGGTTCGATTCCGACCCTACACCAATGACTTGTTTTCAAGTTATGTGTGGTTTTGCACTCGCTTTACGACGAAGGAAATCATCGTTTGAGGACTGCAATATCCGAAAAAGAGTGTCATCCGCCAACCCGCACTTGACCAGCGTGGTGGATAATGGCCTATTTCTTTTCTTAGTGAGAGAAGGCCCCGAGTCTCAGTAGTGGGAACGTACAGTGGGCTGCTTATGTATTACTCGAGTCATAGAGAAAACATTAAAAAGAGCATGTCCTCTTGAATAACCCAATGAGAGCAAAAAGGAACCGAACTTTCATTTTTTCTCTACTTAATAGAGATATAATTACATTTATATATTTTAATTTTTAAAAGACTAATAATATAAATGGGAATAATCCTACTAATTTTACTAATTGAAAAGTGTGTGTGTAAGTATGTATGTTTCTTACTCCTTCATGCTCCAACGACTGGACTGATTTTGATGAGATTTAATATGAAGGTTAAAACTTTCATTGACACAAAGGCTAGTTTTTATCCTGGTTCTTTTTGTCCCGGACCAACGCGGTTAAATCCGCGGGGCAAAGCTAGTGTTGTGTATTATGGGAAACTTTCTTTCAGCGACCTTGCGATGGGAGTTACGATTGAAAGTTAGTCTCAAGAGTTTTTTAAGGAAAAAGTGGTTTGGTTTTGTTGAGCTCCCGGTTTGCTATGGGAGTATGCGTTTATGTGATTTTATCAGTAACTTATACGTTTTTAGATTTGTACTTGCATACAGAAAAAATAAACAAAATCATTGCCAAATTCGCCCGAAAAATGTTATCTGGCGGTTATCTAGTGAAAGTTTCGTCTGGTTAAGCGCGCACCGCCTTAAATCGCAAAGTCGCTTACCATTAGGTGAATTGTGGTCAAGCGGAATCCCAACCCATCTATATAAAAAAAGTATAAAAAAGATCTTATCTAATACTAACTTGTACTTGTATTCATTCTTTTATAATATTTTTATGTATTAACACAAAACCTCTTAACCCGGTTAATAGGTATGTATTTGAAAATTTTTCAAAAAATGTAACTATCGAGTGGTTTTTACGTGACCGTGTTTGGGAGCTCTAACGATTCTTCAAACTGAAAAAGTGTATCCCCAAAAATTTACTCTAGATTTTTCTAAATATGCAACTTTCCTCCCACAGCGCTTTAAGATTTTGCTTTCACTACGAGTAAACCTGTATAACTAATCTAATTATTGTATTTCAGACGTAAAATGTTATTAATAATTATTAATTAATTAATAAATATTGTAAAGAAGAAAAGTCTGATTTTTTGTTTGTTTTTGTAGCCCGTGCGAAGCCAGGACGATCTGCTAGTGTTATACATTTCAGCGTATGTAGTATTATTAATAGTAGCAAACGCCCACAGTGATGTCATAGCCCAGCAGCAGGTCAGGCGACAGGCTAATCGCTTAACAGCTGAGTCGGAAAGTACTTTCCAATCGATCAATTATAATTTCCTCCAAATACCGCTACGTCGTAGACACCAGCTCTACGGCGCGCTACGTCTGGTCTTAAGTTTACATTGGCGAAAATGTTGCTTCGTAGCATTTGATTTAGTAGCGCCTGTAGCTCGGCTATCTATGGTGATCTGACGCGATCATCGAAGCTTAGCAACGGTCGATGCGGACGGTGACCATGCACAAGATTGACGTTTTTCAAGTGACATTTTCATCCAGGCGCTACCGTAGGTCGGATGACACGTTAAATTGTAGGTCCCGGCTGTTAGTCTTAGTAAGAGCAGTCGTTAAGCCAAGTCAGAGGCCTTCGAGCGGCTTAAAAACTCTTGGCACCAGAGCTTGGCTACTTAGCTTATTCAAACAAGAAGAATTGATTCTTGAAATATTTTAACGCCAAATCAAAAACGTTTGTCATTTTTTGTCATATCTTAACGTAGACAGAGAAAGCAATAGACGGAGTCACATTTCCATCTCTTTTACTCAACAGCGAAACAGCCATATGTAAAAATAACATGCGTGAAAGAGAAAGGCTTATACTGTTTTTCTCTCTGTCGCTGTAACTGTTTGACACCAGCATATTTGTCAGTTTCGGTGTCAAACATTACTGCGATTCTGAGAATTTTGTGTTTTTTCGAAAAAATATCGTTTAAATTCAAGTGTAAGTGTTATTCTCGCGCGGTGAATAGTTTTGGACATCGACAGAATGGTGCAGTGTTGTATTTTGAGTTATTAGAATAGAACAGAACCTGGTTTATGTGATGTTACATTTCACAGGTTGGTACTGGCCTTTTTTATATACAATATATCTTCTAAAATCAATCCAAATATTAATTAAATAGGATTAATTCAAGTACTATTGATTTGGATGTAAAGTTCTGCTTCAAAGTGGCAAAACATGCAAATGCAAAATAAAAACATAACCTACAAAAAATTGAATAAGGGTTGTCATAATCTGTCTTTCAATTTTACCCCTAGTTTTACAAAAACCGTTTGCACTGTACTTGAGAATTGCTTAAACAGTCCTTTAACTAATTTGATCTACTTCCATCGAAATATTCGCTCGCTAGTCGGGCTTTTTTTTTACACTAAATGGGTTAGCGCTTTGTCTCAATATTCCTCGTGGTAAGCGATATTGTGATCAAAGGTGGACCGCGCTCGCCCAGTGAAGTTAAGCCCAGTTATTTGACATGAAGTTACCATATTATATAATTATCTGTACTATAAGACTCTTTGTCCTGACATATTCATTCATTCATTTATCTATAGACAACGCAGAGCCCAAACGGCTGGTCTTAGGGTTGTGATTTTATATTTATTTATTTGGAATATGTATTGTTTATGTAAAATTAAAAATAATGGTATCAAGTTTTTTTGCCAGGGGTGAACTAAGGGTTTGTAATGGGGGTGACAGTTTGTATGGAAAAATTTTTTATTTATCAAGTTAAGTTAGTTAGTCTTGAAAGTTGTTATGTTTGTAGTTTCTTTGATGGTTAAAATAAATTCGTAAAAATATTTGCCAGGAGTGCATTTAGGTATGCTAATGGGGTTTAAAGTTCAAAGGGAAAGTTTTGTGTTTTTAAAATTAAATACTTCTGAATTAGAATTTTAGTAAATGGTTCACTTAGTGGTATGGTTCACGTATTCTAGTTACATATTTAAATAATGGCTTGGAGAAATCGCTCGCATCATCACCAAAGTAGCTAAAAACAGAGGTTAACTAGATCTCAGGAATCGAATGAGGAGAGTGTATATAAAATTGGCACGGGAATAGGATACCATAGAGTTTTTCCACAGGTTACCCGAAAAGCGACCTTCACGCGGGCCGCGGGCAACCTCTAGTATTTTATATTTCTTAATATTTTTTTACAGATTTCCATCGAATGCTGAACTTGTAGAGATTTGGATAGAAGCATATGGTAGATAATATTTTATGATTGGAAATCAACGCAAAATTCCAGGATTTGTTCCAACCATTTTATGGGTGACGTTTTTGTGAAGCGTGGAAATAAAGTGTAAGGAATGTGTACAATAAACTGATTTTGTTTAAAAATTAATAAAACGTAGAAATATAATCTGAAGTCTTTTTCTTTATTATGTGTATACCCTAACCCTAATTTCCCTATCTTCAATGAAATTCTACTAAAGTGGCAACATTGTCCGAAAATATCGCTATCTCATGTGCGGTCACACAGTACCTCAGTCTTTTTTTTCTTTTGTCTATGTATCTTAAAATCGTGTCTTTGTTTTTACTTACAGCTTTATTTTAATAAATTGGTTATTAATTCCACCTTATTGACACAATGATTGGGTCGAAAATAAATTACCCCTAATTTGTAAAAAGAAGAAAAAGGAGAAAAGAAAACTGATTTGTTATGCACAAAATAATAAATAAATATTTATTAACAAGATTAATCTACTTCATTTATGCACAAAAGGCTGTGAGTACCTACAAGGTATTAACTAGCCTGGCGCTAATACTTAACCTTTCTTACAATCTTATTCTAAGTATATTATTTAAAAAATATGTAACCTATTTAGATTTATTTTTTGACCCAGTCTGTACGCCAATAAGGTGAGATATACAATATATTGCTAGCTGCGCACTGCGGTGCTAACCGCGTTATTCTGGGATAAAAAGAAGTTAATCTGGGATAAGAAAAGCCTGTGTTAATCCAAAGTCTAACATATCATCATAGTAAATCCCATAAAAATCAGTTCAGCCGTTTGAGTGTGAAGAAGTAACAAACATACACACACACACAAACTTTCGCATTTATTATATTAGCAGGATTATTAGGTTACTCAACACAACTAACAAAACCCAGTTTTTACACCCGCCTACTTAATTCTCTCAGCATAGATAGACTACAAGCCCTTCCAACAAAAACTAAACGGCCGATGTGTTTCGTGTGGAAACCGAATTAAAAATGGTAATCATTGCGAAAGCTTAATTCACCAACGGTTCGAGGAAGCGGCAAAAAGGTTTAAACCGCCGCCGACAGGCGCTGCGCAAAAACTAGCCAGACCAATATGGGTTAATAAACTGTTTTTCAGAACACTGCCTTAATCACTATTTTTACTTAATAAGCGGCTGGTTTTGGCAACATTAGATAGGATTTAATTAGTTTTTAAACAATATAGTATCTATTATAATATGTATTAAAACTAATTATATAAATAAAAAAACACACACACACACACACACACACTCAAAAACCTTACTAATAGTAAATTAAATCTAAGTCAGTGTCCGCGGGTAAGGTGCCTAAAATGCTGGCGGCATTACCTCGCTGGATCGCCAAGCTTATATTCGTTGGATAGGATTTTAGATTGTATAAAAATATTTCTAAAGGTTCTTAACAGTTTACTGAACGTTTTTTTCATAAATTTTTTAGACAGCGATTTCTTTTTATATGTTGTCCTTTTCTATATTTTACTAATTACTATTAATTATAAAATTGCTACGTTTATGTATATACCTACATTTGAAATCTTTCCTACTTACATTTATCAGCAAAAGCTAAGTTCCTTTGTATGATAGGTAGGTACCCAAATTGAAAATCAGCGCTGGAGTATCTACTTGGTACTATGAGCATTATGCTGAATTTTTGCACAAAGATAACTTTAGTTATTATATTTGTATGTATATATGTCTTTCTGGCGCACAATAAATCTATTTTCTTTCAGAAAGAAGAAAAATTAAATGTAGTGTACTTCCGCCGTCTGAAACCAAAACGGTAATCATAGAAAATATCTTTTTTTTTTCCTTTACTTACCTTAATTTGGTTTCAGATCACAGCGGGCACTACTAAATATTTTTTTTTCTGCTATCTACAATGGATTTCCACAAAGTAACGCCTAAGTCAGTGGGTTGTATTTTCTTTCTTGCTATAAAAATATTTGCACTCGATAATATGACGAAGAGCGATTTAAAATGAATAAAAAGGTTCGTCTTGCGCCGCGCCGACCCCAAGCTTCGTGTAACCCTTTCTTACCCACACCGGCGTCACACATACAGGAATAAAATTCGTTAATGGCACGTTATGTTGTTTTTTATGTACATCGAGGGCAAGGAAAGCGTGGGGCCGCTCGGAGGGGCCTGGGGCGGGGCGCTGCAGCTGCAGGACTAGGGCTCCGCCAGTCGAGGCGCGCGCTTCGGACGCACACGTCGACCCGCACTACAAAACGCAATTCTCCCGCGAAAATAATTACGTGAAACGGAACGTTTTCTGTAAAAAAAAAATATTAACAAAACTTTTTACACAGAGTTTGTAAGAAATTAAAGCATGTAATCTTTTTTTTTAATTTTTGGCGCGTAGCTTGTACTTGTTTTGTGAAGTTTACGGTTTTGGCGGGAGTTGATGTGCGCGAGTGAGAGGAGCGATATGGAGAGTCCGGGAGAGGAAGCGGGACGGAGCGCTCCTCCCGCGCTGCACACCCCCGCCGCCTCGCAGCCGAACGGCTCCAATAAGATAATCGGAAGGAATGTGAATGGAACCAGTAAGTCACCAAAAACTAAAAAAAATATTTTTTATTGTATATCCTCTTTTGATACCTTACCTAAGACAATTTCCTAAGCAATATAGCTAATCAAAAATAAATAAATCTTTGTCGCCTATTTTATTTGTAATTATGGGCTGTGGTGTGCCTGCAATAAATACATTTTATTTGTTGAAAGCTCATTTGCAAATGTATTTTAACCTCGTCAACAAAATTGCGAGAAAAATCTATTTAGTTACAATCATGTAAAACTAATACATACTTGAGAATAGGCAAATAGTAGATAACAAATTACAGTGTCTTAAATATTCACTAATATACACTTAAACAAATAACAAATAAACATTTACTTAATTATTTTACCTATTATATTTTAACGAACTAGGTAAATATTTTTGATATAATATTTTAAAACACACGAGTATCCTTTTTAGCTTTTTAATTTACTTACTAACATACATTATGTTCACTACACATTTCTAAAGGAACGCTGTCTCCAAAAAGTTATTATAAGTATTACTAAGAAAAAAAACCTAAATACCTATATTAATGTAAATAAGAAATACCAGAGCTATAGCTAGAGCTATAGAAACAATCCTACCACCATTAATATAATATAAGTTGCAAAACACAGAACCCAACAAAAACGCTAATCGAAAGAAAAGCCGTCGTGGCTGGGAATCGAACCCGCTACCGGCAATTTGCGTTTTTCCTACTCCCGCTCGCTTTGTCTCGGGACGTGGGTTTTTGTTCTTCGGTGCTCCGGTTCTTGAAGCGGGGACTATGCAGTCTTGATACTTTCGCTGAAGCTGTAAAATAAAAAAAAAACATAGACTAGATAAATTCTGTATTGGACACAAAAATAAAAAGACACAGTAAAATACAATTAACTTAAAATTAGTGTGCCACAAATGGCGGCCTTATCGTTTGAAGCGATCTCTCCCAGGCAACCTTTGGGTGGGAAGGAATTTACAAACAGCTAAAGAAGGACGTAGTGTACAATAAAGAATAATAAAAAACATACATATAATATTAATAGTACAAGATATATCCTAATACCTACATAACATATATATAAACATCTCATTGAAAAATGTGTTGTAAGATGCCTAATAGAATTAGACAGTAAATGTGGTTTACATACTTAATTAAAATTTAAATGATGTTGCAATTACCTTCGTAGTTATAGAGCTGGTTACTGGCTTTAATTAAAAAGTGTAAATGTGCTGTGGGATCAATTTCAAAAACCAGTCAAATAGCCAATGCTTCTGGAAAAACATGTTATATCTATGGGCACATTTGTAATGACAAAGATGGAAGTGACCTTATCAAAATCATAAGTATTAAAATACTTATTACCTCAATGTTTGAGTTTGGATATCCAGCGAGGTAATGCCGCCAACATACTAGGCACCTAACCCGTGGACACTGACTTAGGTAAAATTTACTATTTGTAAAATATGTATGTATATGTAGTATATCAGTTGTGTTAGCTACCATAACACGAACTAGAAATGTTCAGTATTGGGTTAACCAGCCGTGTGTGAAATGTGTCTTAGTATAAAAAAAAAAGATTTTTAAATCTACAATTATTGTGTAGTTTTTTTATTTAATTGGGGTTTTTAATTAAATTACTTATTTAAATGATTCTTGAAAGGTTAACTTCATTGGCACTAAGATGACTTCATATCTGTATACACCAATATACACCAAAGAGAGAGAAAAACAACCTACAAGTATCAATACCATTTTCGCCGCGTACAGCGGGATAGAGTGTAGGCAAAAACGGCAGCGTGTGTCGGTCGGAAAAACCGTGGAAAATGTGGAAAAACTTCGCTCGCAGGCTAGAAAAACTGTGAGTCTTGAATAGGTAGTTAGCGAGGGTGAAACCTACGGGAAAACTAATACTGTGGTGAAAAACAAACATATAAAAACTTCATACTCGTAACCTTCGTAATATATTTTTAAAGATAGAATGTTGTCAAACTTTTTTTACCTAACTGTAGAAAATTCTCTTTATTTCGACCTTTTTTTACTTCTTTATCAAGAAGTAGAATTTTTCTTTCTCTATGCAAAAAAATACTAGGTTAGGTACGAGTTACGAGTATTTACTTTGAATATGCATTTTTTTTAATTCTAGACGCTTTTTTTAGTAGTGGAATTAAACATGAAACAAAAATAACTTTATTTGATACATAAAATTCTTATTAACAATTTAAATTAAAAATTTTAAATAAAATGATTAGAAACCTTAAAGATGCGCTTAATAAAAATGCATATAATATAAGAAGATAATAATACATAAATACTTGATAATATTATGTTAAATGATTAACAATTTAATGAGTCCTGATACTTTTTATATTTTTTTAAGGGAATGCGCGATGTTATTCAGTAAATGTTATGTTATCCTTATCCTAATTAATAGTATTACTTTAACATTACGTACATCTACTAATTACGCTACATTTCTAAGAATGTGCTCATTAGCACATTTCTTAATGTCTCTATTAAGTCTAAAGTACACTTTGTTCATTTGTTCTATTTTCAGCACTAAACACTTAGGATATTGTTATCACTTAATATTTAACACAACACTACACTAACTCGAGTTTTAGAATATGAGAAAAAAAAGCAAATTCCACATCTAAGCATAACATTTTTAATGAATTAGTATAAGCAGCCCACTATACGTTCCCACTGCTGGGACTCGGGGACTTCTCTCACTAGGAGAGAGATATAGGTCATAATCCACCACGCTGGCCAAGTGCGGGTTGGCGGATGACATACATCTTCGGATATTTTAGTCCTCAAACATGCCGGTTTCCTCACGATGTTTTCCTTCACCGTAAAGCGAGTGCAAATCCACACATAACTTGAAAAAACAAGTCATTGGTGTAGGGCCGGGATCGAACCAGGGTCCGTCTGATTGAAAAGCAGACGTTGTTACCACCGAACTACACTCGCTTATTCAATACATTCCATTTCTAAAACTAAAACAGTTACAAAACTACAGCAAATAATATGACTATTCCACAATTCCTCTAAAAAGGACATTATATTAAATATGTGCATAAAATTCAGCCTAGTAAAAACTACATCGCGATATTTATAATACAGTTTAGTTACGACGGAGGAAAAACATAGAATGTTGCAAAGGAGTAAAAAAAATGGTCAAATGCGAGTTGGGCTCGCGTATGAAAGGTTGTTGTTGTATGGGTTTCCCCCTAAATATTAATTTTATTTAAATTTTCAATTTTATTTAATATTAGTAGTAGTAGTCGTGTGTATAATACTTTGTAGTATATTTTTTTTTAATTTTTTTTTTTAGACAGTATGCTTTGTAAATTGTGAATGATAAGATGTAATTATATTAAGATTAAATTTATTTACATTTAATTTGATAGCCAATATACATTTATATATTTTATGAAAATTTGAAGTGTCTAGCAGCTACCGTTATTGATATATAGCAAAAAATACAAAATAAACACGTTTATTGTATGGGGACCCTGTATGGGGAAATGTGGTGTGAAGATTAGACCTTGGATTAACACAAAGTCTAATTTTTATCCCGAATTAACTTCTTTATCTCCCGGATTAGCGCGGGTAACGCTACGGGGTACAGCTAGTAATAAATGCAGGTCAAAGAGAAATGCTTTATGTGAATCTTTGTAACTGTTCTGAGACGACCTCGTTGGCGTAATGGTTACCATTCCGGACTGCCAATCAGAAGGTTCCGGGCTCGATTCCCGGCACGGCCAACATCTTTGTGCTGAACTAAATTTGTTGGCTGTCGGTCTGGGTGTTCAATATGTATGTATGTATGTATGTATATAAAATATGTATGTATGTATATGTAGTATATCAATTGTGTTAGCAACCATAATACGAATTAGAAATGGTTCAGTATGGGGTTAACCAGCCTTGTGTGAAATGGTGTCCTAATATTTATTTATTTATTTATTTGTTCTGTTCTAGAGAAAAGTTACACAAAAGATATTTTACATGTAGTGCTTATTGGTCCGGGTAGCTTTATGTAAATATAGTATAAGATATAGCAACTACTTATATCCCAATAAAAAGTAAGTGTTTCTCGACATGAATTATGAATTTCAAGTCGCCATCTTAGGTCTGCTCTTTTTTTTTCTACAGACACTTGAGTTCTCCTGCATAAAGTTTTTACTAAGTACTCATACAAGCTGTTATTAAAAGTAATCATGTTAATGTTACAACTTGTATTATTGGTAGTTATTTATAGATAAATATAAAAGATAATATTACATACAATTAATATGCTGAGTGTCGCGGCAATAGTCTTAAGGCTGTTCGTTAGCATGCCACAAGTGCTCAGATGCCGCTAGATGGCGTTAAATTTTCATAAGTATGTTTTCTTTATCCTAGCGGCTCAAATTATCCCTTTCAGAACTTCTGAATCGTTACGCGAAATCTATTGTTAATGTATTATTTTTAGGGCTCATCACAAAACACCATCTACTAAGGCGTCGGTAGCAAAAGTCAAATAAACCCATATCTACTATCATCTATTCTGTGACGATGCGGCTACACTCACACTAGCATTGACAATTTTTTTTGTCACTTGAACTTCAGCATATTTGAATATGCATGCCAATTTCGAACGCTCAATTGTCGATTATATGGCTCGTTCGTAGAGGAAGCATTTTTGGAACAGGAAATATTTTTATGATTTAAATTGACTATGGTTCAAATCTCATGAATTATTAATTTTGCTATTTTATTTTGTTCGAAACTCTTTTTTTTTAAAGGAATATTATGGGAAAGTCAATATTTTCAATAGGTTTCGTTTTCGTGTATGTTAATATTCATAGTGCATACCTTACAACCTCAAATGAAATTAAAAAATAAATCTATAGGGTAGGTACATGATACGAGTAACAAGAAAAAACTTTTCTCACGAATCATCTAACATATTGCATGAAACAGTTGTATTTTTCGCATGATTCCAAAATGTAAGCCATTTCATTTGGGAAAGTTGCGAATAATATCATATCCACTATTTTGGCGGACATCCGAATATCATCAAACATAGCTAAGAACATCAAAATCGGTTCATCCGGAATAACAGCTTCAAGTCTAATGATTAGAAAAGTAAATAATTACATATTATCAGGGAATTTATATATAATAGACTATGGATATTATTTTAGCTTCATTTGAAATAAAAAAAAACTATTATTATTATTCTAAGGTAAGAGGCCTGTCGAAATCTTAGTTATTATAAATATACACCTGGCAGTTTACATGTATCGTTGATATAATTATACACTAGTGGCCCGTCCCGGCTTAGCACGGGCATAAAAAAAAATCAATTCTAGGAGATATGTTTGAAAGTCGTTCAGAAGTGTAATATTTTATTCGTTACGAACAAACATTTAAACTTTATCGCATTATAATTTTGACATAGATTAAAGTTTTTTTTTTGTATATATGGGTTCCGCTGCTCTCAAGACATACTAAACGACACCCGCCACAACTAACTTTTCTTAGCGCATGCGATGAAACAAATTTTTTACTCTTTTTTATACCTTGTGTTACATTACTGGAGTCTTAATAAGAATTTATTACCCTTTGCAACAAAATATAATGCCTATGTCATTTGGGGATAATGTAACTTCCCAACGGTGTAAGAATTTTTAATTTTAGTCCAATAGTTTCGGAGCCTATTCGCGTCAAAAAAACATAAAAACATCCAAACAAACAAACAAACAAGCCTTTTGTAATTATGAGATTGTTAAAGATATTGATAGGTAAACAAAAGACGTAGGTATAAAAATTTTATATAATTGGCCAAGTACGAACCGGGCTCGCGCGTGAAGGGTTCCGTACCATTATTAAAATATGGCGAAAAAACATGTTTTTTGTATGGGAACCCCATATCAAACATTCATTTTATTTTGAAAGAAAGAAAGAGAGAAATCATGAAAGAATCTACCAAGTGTCATTGTAAAGATAGAGTAAAAAGAGGTAATACGTAGCTTAATATTCTGTAGAATTCTTTAGTGTCCTGTTATCGTTTTTGATATTGAGCAAAAATACAAAATATAACACGTCTTTTAAGGTACACTTTAAAAACGTGTCATCCACCCTTTATATTTGTATATTTTCTGTTTTTAGTATTTGTTGTTATAGCGTATCTAGTACTTGTATACTCTTGGGTTATAGCGGCAACGGAAACAAATAATTTAGGAAATTTTCAGCTATCAAAGTGTATAAGAAACAGCCTGGTGACAGAAAGACAGACAACGAATATTTTGTAAAAGGCATTCGTTTTTATCTTTTAAGTACAGAAAAGATCGCAGTAGTATATTAATTTCATTCTTAGGGTACCTAACCCTAAAAATTATTGCTGCAATATAAATACGTTTTTTTAAGTATGTCAAATATGACAAACTGACATTGACATAACTAAATTTCATTCAAATAATCAAACAAAATTATACATATTTTAAATTTTTAATTCTATTACGATACTTAATATAAAAATAGCAATAATTTATTTAAAAATAATAAATAAATTTCATCAAACTCTTTAACAATACTGTTTTTGATCCTGCCATCTATCGGAATTTTGTTGATTTATTACTACGGATGGTAAGCTTGGGTTCATGTTTGGCAGAGAGAATGACACTAACGGAAACGGAAACTAACAATGTATACGTATACATGTCACCAACTTAGCTGTTCAGGTGGCCAAAATTGGAATTACAAGTTCGACAGCACTCTTAGGTGGCAACAAATCTCCACTAGCGACACTGTCAACTGAACAGCTAAGTTGTTGCACTGCACTCATACATGTGTATTTTGCTGGAAAAAATCACGCTGATATATCTGTTTTGCGATAAAAAATGTATAATATTACCTATTTCGCGCCCCAATTAGACCATTTTAAGTTTATGTTAAGTGATTACTATTTAAAAATCTTAGAGGAAATGGTTGCCAGTCTGAGAAGCATTTAGTATGGGGCTCGGAAAGCCTTAAATCTTATTTGTTATTTATTATGTCCGTATGTAAAAAAATACAACTCATAAATATGAACGAGCATTTTAAATTATTTTTTTTGCGGTGTTTTGGCATTTTTTCGCTCTCGCCTGGATAGCAGCGAGCCCGTAATGCCAGACTAAGCATGCTCTACATGTGTCGCTGTTTCGTGTGGTTTCGTTCTATCTTTGTCCAAAAACCTTTTTTTACACATTGCAGCTAAATGTAAAAATAAAACTACGATAATATTTATTTAAATAGTGAGAACATTTTACGCATATTTTGAAATACTTGCCTACTGTGGTTATGCATACTCGCATTAAATTTTATTACAAATTTCAATAATATTCCTTTTCTTATGTACCTAGTAGCATAGACAAAGTATATTACTCTGTCTATGGTAGTAGGTACCGGAGCATATGTTGCATTATAATTTATTTTACTGAAATCTTTAGTTGTACAAGCTCATGAGAATATTTATCTACTACATACTTTAAACTTACCTAACGTATGGTTAGAAAAACAAAGTATCTTATAAGTTATTTTGCCCTACGAGGATCATAATTCAATTTTTTCAAGTTTGTTGTTACAAAATCTACATATTATGCAGATCTCGCCAATTTTCGAGCGAGCAGTGTGCTTATATCGCGTTTCTTTATAAAAATACAAATGTATGCATCTTTTTAACGTGGTGTACGGTCTTGCGGGGTTTCCTTTTACATACAGAATATTTATTATGTCCGTACGATATAAAATGTTTTGTATCTTGAGAATAATCCACGTTAATAAACCAAAGAATAAAAGTTATGAAGCTAATTATAATAATTGTCAATTTTTAAACTGATTGAATTACAGATTCTTTGTAAAATAATGTTCAGTTCATAATATTTGTAAATAGCTGCAATAAAAAACATCAAATATTTTTGTAATAAATACTCTTTGGTTTAACTAATGTCAAACTGCCTCACAAGATAAATCATTCTCATTCAATTCAAATTTCGAACACTTGGTTACGCAAAGATGCGTTTAAAAACAGCGATTCGCTTTTTATCCTCTTTACGCCTTTCATCCTTTCTTCGCTCGTACGTTTACCGCAATGGATATGCAAATCGTATTTAATTGTTGTTTGTTTTTTGCGGC
Organism: Mellilla xanthometata; assembly: GCA_035578125.1. Lineage (NCBI taxonomy): Eukaryota > Metazoa > Arthropoda > Insecta > Lepidoptera > Geometridae > Mellilla > Mellilla xanthometata. Next base: position 1,135,558 of record JAPUBQ010000026.1, read on the forward strand.
GAGTCTACAAGCTACTGTCCAAATAGGACCCTTGGAATGACGCATCTGTCATTTCTGATATTAACGCACCGCTTGCCACATTCGAAAGGAACGGAACTCTGATAATAACAAGGTTTTTTGTCGCACAAAAATACAATAAGTTGAGTGCGGCGGCGATAATTTTTTTCCGGCCAGTCTTAGTGATGAAATATCTGCTGAGGAATGAGGTTTTACGTTTTTCAGCGGCTCGTATAATAATGCAGCGCTGAATTTTCATGAGTGACGTGTGCATCGCTTGACGACTCCGCTGCCTGCCATATTATATACCCTTCATTATGTTGTAAAAAACAGCGTCAAATATACCTTTATCGAATCGGTATTTTTTCCCCGCGTTAATTCCGCAGATAATGGCCGGAGTCAAATGACCGGGGTAGCAAGAAGCGCGGGAATTTCAGCAATGCCAGCGCACTCTTTTAAGCATATTTTTTTGCGCGGCCGGGTTCGGTCGGCGGCGGTTTTCGACATTTTTTGCAAGGCCCCGATGAAAACCGTAATGGCATTTTATCGTGCATAAGAGTGGACGGAATCATTAATTATTTATAATAAGCGGCTAGCGCCGAATCGCGACGGCCTGTTTATTTTTGCCCGGACATTGTTGTCACTGCGTTTTTTGACGCGCGAGTGTCGCGTCTTGCCCCCACCACAGATAACTAAAACAAAACTTCATTTGCCAAAAACAACATACGTTAAATGTAATTCACACTACAATCATTTTATAGACATACTAGCTGACCCGGCTAACGTTATGTTGCCTTAAAAAATAGATAGTAGCCGATTCTCAGACGTACTAAAAACACTTATAAAGTTTAGTGAAAATCGGTCAAACCGTTTCGGAGGAGTACGGTAACTAACATTGTGACATGGAAACTTTATATATAAGAAGATTAAAACCACCCTTCATTATTCACTCATTCATCATCAGCACGTAGTCATCGCCCACCGCTGAGCATAGGCCTCTCTTCTCCTAAAATAAATAAATAGATAAAATAAAGCTAATTTATTTCGGATATCAAGACCCAAAGCCATTTATCATACTCATATGTTAAAATAAAATAAAAAAAACCTAAAGAATGAACGTTAAACAGAATTTTTTTTTTTATACGAAACATTTAATGGGTCAAAATTATTCATGTCAAAAAAAATTATTATACATAGGTACTTTTGGGGATCGCGTCTTATATTTTGTTTTCACTTAAGACATAAGTAAACTGCTCTCTGCCACATGATTACGAATAACAAAAAATTAAGACATAAGTAAACTGCTCTCTGCCACATGATTACGAATAACAAAAAATTAAAACAGACACATAAACTTTAAATGTCAACTTTCTATAATTAACACAAGCAAACATGGTCAGGATTAAAGTGTTAATTAGCTCGTAGTTTTTAAACCAAAAAACTTTTTTTACGCTGAGTAGACATTCTTGAGTAAAATAATTATGTACGACTAGCTTCGCCCCGCGGTGTTATTCGCGAAGTTAATCCGGGATAAAAGTAGACTATGTGTTAATTCAAAGTCTAACCTATCTTCATAGTAAATTTCATCAAAATCGGTCCAGCTGTGGGAGCGTAAAGGAGTAACTTAGATTTTGAATACATTCCCGTATCCCACGGGAACCACAATTGTTATAGCAATATATGGCATATGTTATGTATTTGTTTATCATAATATATCATGTATTTATTCCATTTCTTGTAGGCACTTACGTTATTACACCTCGTCATTAAGTTGTTTTTTTTTGTGTACTTAGAATTGGATGCCAGGGAGAGATCGCTTTTAGCGATAAAATCGCCAGTTAAGGCACTAGCTTTAACGTTCTCTAAGTGTTCTCAGTAATTTTATTTTTTATGAGTGTTTTATAAAGTGTTAAGTCGTTTATTAACTCCTCTACATCTAAAGGTTGCCTGGAAGATCGCTTTAAGCGATAAAGCGCCAATTGTGGCACACAAAAAAAGTTTTGTATCTATGTGTTGTACGTATCTCTGTATCAATATTTTATCTCAACATATAAACTTATTACAGTAACTACTCACTTTATTCTAGGTTGGCAATACCGATACACGAGTATTTGCAAGCCGCACATAATATTGTGATTGTTAACCTTTTTGCTGGACAGAAGTAGGTTAAGAGACCGCTATGATCATTAACAGGTGTCGATCGCATATGCGGCCTTTTTGTCAAAACAAAATAAGTATTACTTACAGAAACGTATGTATGTTGTTTTTAACTACATTCCAAAAAAGGAGGAGGTTCTCAATTAATATTTTTTTATTTGTGTATGAGTTTTTTTAAGTAATAAAAAACTAGCCAGTCCAGGCTTTGCACAGGTAATACTGGTAATGCTGGCAAAAAAAAAGAAAAATCGGAGTAGTAATAGTTCGTACATCGTATTTTAATCTTTTTTCTAGTTCTTAGTTCCAGAAATAATCTAGTGACGTGCTCATAATATACCTACAGTGTCACCAACTTAGCTGTTCAGGTGGGTAAAATTGGAACTACATACATGTCCTACAGCATTCTTAGGTGGCAACAAATCTGCACTAGCGCCGCCGTCAACTGAACAGCTGAGTTGGGGGCACTCAAATTTCAAATTTCAAAATATCTTTATTAATATGAATATTACAGTACAATAAACACGTAATCGCACTATACTAGTGTACATCCATCCTAGCAGTACAGTAAAGTAAAATAATATTATTCTTAAGTAAGTTTACTTATACAGAACTTGTATCCGGAAAGTAAGTTATAACTATTACATGGACTATTGTTCGAGTACAATTTTTAAATGTGAGATAGTTATGTGAGCAAGTTTTAGAATAGCTTTCATTTATAACATCTCTTTTATTGTTCTATAGCCTAACACCAATGCAAAGTGGCTAAGTTGGGGGCACTGTATATGTAGGTACGTGATTACGCTGTGTTTCTTGATCTTGATATCCATATCAAACTTTCGTTTTCATCTCCCGAACATGTCCGTCCAGGCTACCGACTTTAACCCTTCGCACGTCGCCTCCGATTTGTGACGACCGACAGGTACGATATGATCTACCCGGCCTGCATCTGCCCGGCAGATGTTACCATACACAAAAAATAATTACCCCATTTTTAACCATATTCCTGACGGTTAAAGTTCAATTTGACATTTAAAGTTTTCGCTTAGCGTATTTTTATGGAATTGAAAAAGTATTAATACAATTTTAAGGTTGATTTTAGATTGCTAAGGTTTAGTAGGTTAGACAAATGAAGGAAGAGGTCAGCGAACTTTGGTATTGGGTCGGATTGATTTTGAATGATTGTTTATAATAGAGACAGGTGATGAGAACGATATAGCTGTGACTTGGAATTTACACAGACAATTAATGGTAATCGAGCGGAGGTAGAGTCATTTAAATAATTGTCTGCTTTTTACCCCAGACTTATGACTCCTGACTTATATTTAACCGGATTGTTTTTGATAATAATTGTATTTATTTTGCATTTTAACTAAGTTTTTGACTTGTTTTATGTTCATATTCCATTCAATGCTTATGAGTATTATATTTAGTTTTGAGTATTTGACACTCGACAATAAAGCAATTCGAATATGTTTTTTTAAGTTACTTTTGCCATTAGGCACAGCCAGCGCCAATGTCATCGAGTTAAGAAAAAACGAAAATAAATTTAGATAAACATAACAATGTGGTTATGTTTATATAAGAAAAAAGAGCTAAAGTTTAAGCTTAATATGAATTTATACTGTAATAATTGAAACAGGTAAAGGAGAAGCTTCATACGATGACTATTTAACGCAAACTTTATTAGTGACACAGTAATTATGTAAGTTTCAAATGTTAATTGCACAGGACTTAATAAAGTTGAAACTAATTTAGTGACATTTCTCTGGAATGGTATATTATTCTTACTTTTTTACAGGATTTGTCATCTCCAGTAAATAATTGCAATGCCTTATGGGTCATTATGTTACTGTAAAGTGACATAATATTGCAATAAATTGTTTTTGACTTTGAATATATTAACAAACATGTTATAAAATTGATTTCAAGTTATAAAATGTGTACTTAATATTCCTACAGTACATTTATGAAATAAATAAAACTTATAAAAACTAGTTTAGTTGGGAAATCATAAAATCAAAAGTGACCTAAATGTCACCATCGCAAACCAAAGTAATGATCAATATTTTTATCGCATAGAAGTGCAAAAACTAGATATTTGTGGTTAGTAGAGACAAGAGATACTAGTATGTGTGACTAACATACTTATTAGCTCTTAAGAGTTTTACCCAGTTCATTTTGTATTGAATTTGGAACGTTAAACATACTGCTGGTAGTTCACTTTGTTAGATATTAGGTTAGCGAGGTATTCGGCAAAAGCGCGAACATGTGAATGCAGTCAAATATAACACACACATAACACAATATAACAATAACACACAAACATAAATATAAAACTATATCTAATCTAAAATTAATTAATACCAAACCATAATTAATCTAAAATTAATTTCTATTCTACAAATAAGTCCGGGTTTTCTCTCTGACGCTATAACTCCAGAACACACGAACCGATTTCCACGGTACAGCATTCGTTGGAAACGTCTTGGGCTCTGTCGCAAAAAAACGAGCTACACGCGGGCGAAGCCGCGGGCAACAGCTAGTTATATTCTTATAATGTAATACAATATCTAATCTAAAAAACCATTGCCAGTGGGAAAAGTACAAAAATGCCGACTTTGCACAGCGTATTAGCGTTAAAATAAATAAATTATATTATTATATTCCCAATAAACAGATACACATTTTATTAATAATTTGTCAAATAATAAGTCAGTTTACATACAATTAATATTCAAATATACCGTCCACACATCGTTATTGTACACCAAATATACCGACTATGCGAATACGAATCCCGATGTGAAGTGTCATCATGAAATATTGTAGGAAGCACTTGCATACATAATTATAATTACAATTCATCTACTTGCTCCCTGTTTAAAGGAAGGGTTAGCTTTCAATTTCCCTAATTAATTAACCACAGCATGGCAACACATGTTTTGACTTTTGTATTTGTCACGCTTTCTCTGCCTGGGCGAGCATTAGTCAACACCACTAACAGCCTTTGCCACCTGTTGAATTAAAAAAAATAACGAAGAAAAAGTAAAATAATCGACAGTTGTTCGTTTCCTGGCCACAAAGATTTGTTTTATTTCTTTTTAATTGTCAATTTGATTTGGGCCTCGTCGACCGGCCGCTGTTTTTTAAAGGGTTAACAGATTTTAGCGTCTGACGCATCGGAAGTGACATGTGTCGGTGCATTCGTCATTATTTTTAATTTTATTGTGCTTCGTACTCTTTGGGCATTAATTTTTTATTGGGGGAGGATTTCCTGACAGTTTAATGTTGGTTTTTGTACAAATATCATCAATTTGTAAGAGTAACGAGTAAACACACGACGCTAAAGGCACCACGAGGAAATTGTGTCATTTTTACATTCATGTCAACGGACTGAATTAATTTTGTTCAAAATCTTACAGTGGTTTAAACTCTGAGTAGTGATTCTACTAACATTATAAATGTATGGATGTTTCATCTTCTTTCACTTCATTTTAATGAAATTTCGCAATGACATAGCATGTACCCCAGAATAACACATTAAATGTGCTATATTTTTTAAAGATATTTTGTGTATTGACCAAATTATATAAAGCTAACTTAATGAAGGATAATATTAAATTTTGGCATTCTACATAAATGTCAGTCACATAGAACAAGTGACATTAAATTTAAGACAAAGATTAAGTCTCTGCTAATTAAGAAAGCATATTACTCTGTTGACGAATTCATTAATGACAAGGATTTTCCGCTATTTGCTACTTTATGTAATAAATTTTATTTTTGTTACTTTTAATCTTTTATTTATATGTTTTGACTGTACATTTTGACGTTCATAAGTGTACTACATGTACCTATATTTGAATTAAATGAATTGAATTATCATGTCATGAAACAGCAGCAGCTTTATTAATGAGGCTATACAACGTTTGCAGGGTCAGCTAGTAAGTAATATGTTTACATAATATTATCTACACTTAGGTACTAAGTTACTATATAACACAATTCAACGCAAAAATAAACACAATCAAGCATAAAATCGTTTTGCAACTACTATTTAATTCACACTTTATAGATTCACTTACGTATAAAAGGAAAAAAAAACAAAGAAAAACGCGGGAACCCACATTGCTCCATAGTCTATGGTTTATAAGTTTTTACGCGCCACCTGTATGCATGGGAGTGGGATTAAAAAACGCGTAATGATCCAACGTGAGAATGAGCTTCGAGGAATTTAATAAAGGAAACTGTATAGACGTATCTGAGAGGGATTGTTTCGTTTAGGTGTTTTTAACCGACTTCAAAAAAGGAGGAGGTTATATATTCGACTGTATGTATTTTTTTTTTTATTTGAAATAGATTTGCGTTTGACCTACGTTGCACGCTTACCTAGAAGGAACCTATTCACTCTCACACACGGCTGGTTAACCCCATACTGAACCATTTCTAGTTCGTATTATGGTTGCTAACAATTTTTTTTTTTACACATTCACACACGGCTGGTTAGCCCCATACTGAACCATTTCTAGCTCGTATTATGGTTGCTAACACAACTGATATACTACATATACATACATACATCTATACTATAAGACTCTTTGTCCTGACTCATTCATCTATAGACAACGCAGAGCCCAAACGGCTGGTCCTAGGGTTGTGAAATTTGGAGGGTGTATTTGTTTTAGTATGTAGACGCGTACTAAGAACGGATTTTTGGAAATTCCACCCCTAAGGGGGTGAAAGGGGGTAAAACAGTTTGTATGAAACTTCTTTGTTTTTGCACTCCCAGCAATGAAATTTGGAATATGTATAGTTTATGTAAAATTAAAAATAATGGTTTCAATTTTTTTTGCCAGGGGTGAACTAAGGGTTTGTAATGGGGGGTGAAAGTTTGTATGGAAAATTCTTTATTTATCAAGTTAAAGTCTTGAAAGTTGTAATGGGTGTGTGTGATGGTTAAAATAGATTTGTAAAAATATTTGCCAGGAGTGCATTTAGGTATGCCATTGGTGTCTAAAGTTCAAAGGGAAAGTTTAGTGTTTTAAACAGAGGTTAACTAGATCTCAGGAATCGAATGTGGAAAGACAGATGCGGCTCATTTTGATATCGTAGCAATGTAATGTTTATATAAAATTGGCTCGGGAATAGGATACAATAGAATGTTTCCACAGGTTACGCGAAAAGCGACCTACACGCGGGCGAAGCCGCGGGCAACCTCTAGTATTATATATAAATACATATTTAACACCCAGACCCACGGCCAACAAATTTAATTAGGCACAAAGATGTTGACCGGGAATCGAACCCGGAACCTTCTGATTAGCAGTCCGGCATGGTAACCTTTACGCCAACGAGGTCGTCAAAACTGATATACTACATATACATACATACATATTTCATTTAGATACTCTCGATTTGAAGATCTCAGGATGGTACTTCTCAGGAAACAGAGCCTCAGGCAGAGAATCCCAAAGCTTCGCAGTCCTCACTATAAATGTTGAGTAGAAGCGCTGTGTATTGCATATTAAGAAATGTGCATTTTCAAATTAATTACGTAGCGTATCTATGCATACATTTAAATCTAACTTGCATATATTCTTTATACATAAGTATATGAGTAGCTATAAAGCTACTCATAATTATATCTACTTGCTTACATAACTATCTCAATACACATTTAAAAATTGTTCTCGAAGAATAGTCCGTGTATTAGTTTTAATTTACTTTCCGGATACAAGTTCTGTATAAGTAAACTTACTTAAGAATAATATAATTTTACTTTACTGTACTACTAGGATAAATGTACACTAGTATAGTGCGGTTATGTATTTATTATTATACATATTAATAAAGATATTTTGAAATAAAAAAAATACTCATACAGTTGTAGCTTTTAATACAAAATATGTAAAAAAATATAGTTATAAGAAACATTTTTGTTGCGACTTGTAAAAATACTAACTAAACAAATAAATTATTTGGTTTGATTTTTGATACACGATTTAGTTACTCAGGCACTAAGTTTTAAATTATATTAATACGAGTGGTTACATGCAGTGAGTAAAACAAAAATACCGCGGAACACCTATTTCGCAACATATGAAGTCGAGAAGTGTTTGTATACATACATGTATTGGATAATAATAATATAGCTTAGAACATGGATAATATAGCTTAGATACAAGCTGATTTTGAACTCGGTTGACTCTATTGATTCAGTGCAGTGGGCTGATAAAAAATTGAGTACCAATCTTAATACCCCGGCCATTACGTTTCTTTTAGCAAATTAATATACTTTTAAATCAAATCAAATCGTTTATAGCATCATTTTAATGTTATACAATATAAAATTATCATAGAACATAAAATGTACCCTAATCAGGGCGTCATTTTAATTAATATTTCAGTCATTAAAATTAATATTTTTAAAGAAATATTTCTTCTACTGTATCTGATCGATTGATGGTATCAACCATCATAAAAGAACCCCTTCGCTCCCTTAAAGTAACCCTCCGACAGTCTCAGTAATTTCCAAACAAAGCAGTAACCCTACACCCGTGGTCCACTCTATGCATATTGAATACTTTACTTTTTGTCTGTCCGTCCACATCCTCTCATTTGCTCCATAACATCTTCCCGGAAGTTCAAAAAATCATTTTAAATCGTGGGGTCATTTATTCCCACCGAATGCACCTTACGGCCAGCATTAACAAACTAATAATTTTAATACACACTGGCAACCCTTCCGTGTTTTTTTTTTCTAGTCTCGATTTAGCTTCGACACCCAGTCCATTCAGCCTCTTCCGTGAGAACATCAAACATGACCATAGAGAAAAACTGAGGACTGTATGGAGGTCCGCGATAAAAAATAAAATTGGGGGCGCAGTGGACAGTTGTGAGTCTCGGGACCACAAAAAACGGAGTTATTGCTGGGGAATGAATAATAAATGGGCTTTGATAGAGGATTATCTGATTCAGATGGTACATTCTGGTTCAAATAGCTTTTATTGTTTTAGAAGAGGATTTGTTCAACGTGCGGAGATAAGTTAAGAATAAAATTATGTGACGGAATACACTTAAGCGCCCCACTATACGTTTTCACTGCTGGGACTCGGGGCATTCTCATCCGTGGAGACATACTCGTACGTAGAAGAAACATTTAAGCTCTACATAAATAAAAAAAAAAATCGTAAAGAAAAACGGAAGAAAGACGGTATCGCCATTTACTTGTCTAATCTGATTATAAAGTTTGGCAAAGTTTAAAATAACATATTCTGTAGAGGTTTTTGAATCTACGAGCAAATAAAATTGACAGAAAGAAATACTAAAATATGTGTTACATGAAAACTACAGTAATGACTTGTTTTTAAAGTTATGTGTGGACTTTGATGGATACAGATGAAGAAATGTTAAGAAAAATTAAAATGAAAACATTTAAAGATTAAAACCCAGATTTTTTACTTTTTCAACACGAACCCCTATTTTATTATGGCTATTTTATTAATTTAATATTTTTTTATCACGCTCGATAACTGATCAATTATAGTGTTTTAACTGTACTTAAGGCAGAACAACGTTTGCCGGGTCAGCTAGTAATAAAATAAAAAGGTCCAGCAATAAGGGTGAAGCGGCAAAACCCACTACAGGTACAGAAAACTAAGAACTAGCTATAGTTATTCTGAAACGTAGCGCCTGTAGCTCGGCTAGCTAAGGTGATCTGACACGATCATCGAAGCTAAGGAACGGTCGAAGCTGTCGGTGTTTGGATGGGTGACCGTGTACAAGACTGTCGTTTTTAAAGTGGCATTTTCATCTGTGCGCTACCGTGGGTCGGATGACACGCAATTTGTAGGTCCCGTCTGTTAGTCTTAGTACAAGCAGTCGTTAAGCCAAGTCATAAGCCTTCGGGCGGCTTGAAAACTTTCGACGCTTGACCACTTATCTCATAAGATGAAGAAGAAAAAGATTCTTTATTTTTTTTATTGATGAATAGGCTTAGGTACGTTTGACCGCAGCTTGCCTGATGTTAAGCTTAACTGTGGTCTAAGATGTAACACGTTTGCCTAGAAGGAACCTATGTACTCTAGATTTGAAGACCCCCAAATTGTACTTCTCGGGAAAAAGAACGGGAAGAACGAAGAGGGTTCTGCAACTTCAGAAACTTCTGGAAGGAAGCTTTTTGCCGTGAAGCGCGAGAATGTGTGTCAATGGTAGCAGAATGTAAACACGCGGTGAAGGGTTGACGCTCGCTGACAGATGGCTGGGGCCACACTCAGGCCCTCAGACGATTTAGGGTTGTCAAAATGTAGTTTATTTTAACGCGTATCGATTAAAGAATGATACGGGTATCTAAGGAAATGCCAGGTTATTTGGGAGCGATAATTTTTTATTGCAGTATAGTTAGATGTTTGACCAGCAGACTGTGTAACAGCCTTCTCTAGATTGACTAGCTCTTAAGGACTCCTTTTTTACTATACGTATTCTTCATACATTTAACACAGTCTACAAATTTAGCTCATCACTAGCATCCCGTCCCGGCTTCGCACGGCCTTTAAATAATGTAAATTGCAAAGAGAAACATACTAAAGCCTATGTTATTCAGGGATAATATAGCTTCCCAACAGTGAAAGAATCGCCCCGGATTCGATTTCCGGCACAGCTAACATCTTTGTCTATACCAATATTTGAAAAAGGAAAATTTGATTGTTTGTTTGTTTAACGCGAATAAGCACCGAAACTACTGGACCGATTCGAAAAATTCTTTCACCGTTGGGTAGCTACGTTATCCCCTAGTAACATACAGTCTTATTAATAAAACATGCCTATTGTAGGTTTAAAGCATACTATAGCTAAAGTGTTCAATAAGCATTTAAAGTGTTCTGTAAAGTTTACTGTTAATAAACGTTCTATAAGCCGTTATTATTAATAAGACCGATAGGCTATATCTATCTAAAGACAAAATAATATATTAAATAGTTTACCTATATTTTGTTTACAACTTGGATTGAACTTACATTATTTAAATTACAATTTGAACTATGGATTCTCTTTTAAATTACAACTTGGATTATTTTATAAGCGAAGCCGGGACGATCTGCTAGTCAGTCATATATACTCGTAACTTGGCAACCCTAACACAATCATCAGTTGGAACCCTACACTGCAGGCGGTGGTCAAAAAACAGCGTTAACATTTTCGGCCCACATTTTTTTTTCTCAAAATTAAAAGCGTTACTACCCTAGGTGCTAACAACGCCCGCTGCGGCCAAAAGATATCAATTAGACATTTACAAAGGTAACATGTGTAAAAGTTATAAGTGGCGCCTGGAGGCGAAACTTCCTAAGTTAGTTTTTGTAAAAAATGGGTTATTGAAAAGAATGGGGTTTCTTGACAGGTTATATTTAGTGCTATTAATAAAACTGTACGTGCTAAAAGGCTAAGCTCTGGAGTCGAGAGTTTACAAGCCGCTCAAGAACTTGGCTTAAGGCGATGATAACTTTAGATATATTTAACAGTTTTTTCGCTATAAATCGTAAACGAAAAAATATCGAAAATATAGCTTAAAGGCCGCCTAAAGAATATTTATACAGAGTAAACTCTATACAACGTCACTGAAGGGACTGCGCATTATATGATGTTATCGAGAGTGGTCGTTAAATGGAGAGAATGTATCATTGTATGGAATAGAAGCTAAACCAACTAAACCCAATTTTAGATTAGAGAGTTTGTCGTTAAATCGAGTGTCGTTACATGGAATTTACACTGTATAATCAAAGTGTATCGAATCTACTTTCAATTCTTTCTTTGAGAATGACTTAAAACAACCATAGGTAAGTAATAATTAAGTTTTAATAAAAAAAATCTACCCATCATGGTTACTTCAATCAAGAAAACACATCTAAACGAAAAACTCTCCACATGTCGGTCAGCGGGCTAATTTCTTTATTATATTTGATTAACCCTTCAAAAGTTAGTAATTACTAAACAGATGCAACACTGATTAATTACTAGAAAAAAGCATTTGGGTCAAGCACCTGCTGGTAAATCTCACTTTCAATAAAAAAGTAAAAACTCTAACTAACACTGGCCGAAAAGAAAAATGTCTATGGTTTTTTTCATCCGTAATCTCGTATGTAAATCGACCAGTCATTGTCTTTTGTGGCTGTTTTTTGTGACGCAGGAAGTCGCGGGATTAGGGTTTTAGGAGTTTTTTTGATTGCCTGTTATTAAGTCTAAGACAAAGAAAGGTTTAATTTTTTGTTTATGGTTTTGGATTGAATATGTTTTTGATAGTTTTTTTTTCTATTCTAGTGCAGACAATGCCGTAAATGTGTGTTATGTTTTGCAAAAAATGCCACTTAAATACGTATTTTTCGCTTTAAATTGAAACGATAAATAATTTATATTATAAAAAAATACACTTTAACGTATTTGTTCGCAAATTCTTCCAAATGTATGTGACATCACGGCTCAAGCCGCATAGGGTTTGTGACGTATTGTACTATGCATATAATAATTGACCTAAGTAACGAAAGTATGCACTTACAAAATAGTTTTTTTTTTTGTTAAGCGTTTATTTATACTTTCCACAATCTAAGCAAAGCTAACTAACTCTACATGTTAAAACATCTCTAGTTTTTTCTCAATATTACCCTCTACTTATTATTGAGGTTATTTTTTTCATACACTAGTACAAACGTGATTTTATTCGCACGGAAGCTGAACAAAAGAGCACCTAACTTTTTTCTTATTTTTGCCGCGATCGTAAACTTGCAACCTGCACAATACCTCATTAATATTCACATACGGCGACACTATTACGCATATCAATCACACAAGTTCAAAATACGTAATCTCATGCGAGAGCACATCCCTATGCCTTGTCTTCAACCCGCCACTATCATTAGCGCCTTTTTTCGAATAAAGAACGGTTTTGTTCCGCGAACTTATTCAAATTTCGAATGCGACAAAAGGATGTTTTTGTTTATCCGCAAGGAAAGTAAGATTACGCCTCATTCAAATGCGCGAGCATAGACAAGGGGAGGATCTTTTTTCTTAATTTTTTATTGAAAGGAAGTCTTAGGCCTAATTACGATCGTATTCGAATTTTGAATTAGTTGCAATTTTCGCACGCTCGTGAATGCGTGTGTTTAGTGTGGTGCGGTAACCGAGGAGGTAATTACGAAGGATGTTATTTATACACATTTCAAATGTAGATAGATGATTCAAATAAGCGAAACAAAGATTTCATTCTTAAAGAGTTTTAATTTATTCTCTAAGTTGACTTTCAACAAACATTACATACTTCGTAGTTAATATTCGAATCATAGATAAAAAAGGCACGCTTTTCTAGTGCAAAGCAAGTGTGGTTCGATGGTAAAAACGTCTGCTTTTCAATCAGACTGCCCATGGTTCGAACCCAGCCTTACACCAATGACTTGTTTTTCAAGTTATGTGTGGATTTGCACTCGCTTTACGGTGAAGGAAAACATCTTGAGGAAACCGACATGTTTTGTGGATCACAATATCCGAAGACGTGTGTCATCCGCCAACCGGCACTTGGCCAGTGTAGTGGATTATGGCCTATAACTGAGAGTCCAAGTGAGAGAAAGCCCCGAGTCGCAGCAGTGGGAACGTATAGTAAGTAGGCTGCTTATGCTTTTGCTATTACAAGTACGTGTGTAGAATAGAACTAGTTTCTTGATTTCAAAGAATCGATAGATATTGTTGTAATCAGTGTTGTGTTAATTAGCCTCAATAAAGAGTCAAGTTTTAACAATTAGGTTTCTGGTTGGGGGTTTTCTAGATTACCATACATGTCTAACTGGTATTGTTGATGTAAAAAGCGATTGTTGCTCGGTAGGAGAACGTCTGCTTTTCAATCTGTAAGCCCCCGGTTCGATCCCGGCCCTACACCAATGACTTGTTTTTCAAGTTATGTGTGGATTTGCACTCGCTTTACGGTAAAGGAAAATATCGTGAGGAAACCGGCATGTATGAGGACCACAAAATCCATGGACATGTATGTATCTTTCGTGGAAGGAGCGATAACCACCATGTACTTTGCTTGAAAACTCTCGACACCAGAGCTTGGCCACTTAGCTCATACGAAGAAGAAAATTGAAATGTTTGACAAAATGACAAGATGAAATAAGTCTACGAAATATTTTGAAACTATTTTTTTATTCGTAATTTAAAAGCTATGAAATAAAACAAAACTTGAAAACTATCCAAAACGGTAAAATAACAAGGTTGCAATTTAGCAAAAATGTAAAAAGGTAAAAACTCAGTTTACTTAAGGACCATTAATTGAAATAAATTGCATTTTTTTATAAAACACAGTCATACCTTGTAAATATACCTTTGCGAATATTTAATTTAATTAAATACAAAGGTTTGAATAAAATCGATTTATTACATTATTCATTACATATTAGTATCAATGTAAAATTACAAAATATGTCAAGAATAAAATTTAATTTCATTCTAACTCAAATTTAAAAAAAAAAAAAACATGATTAAGATTGACTTAAGCACTTAGGTATTAAAAAGTAATTTTATAAGCAGTCATAATTAAAATACGTAAAAGTTATACTTAACAATAACAAATTAGCTAAAATCTATTAAAGTATCTTTTGTTTAAAACATTACAACATACCTACTTAGAAAAAAAAATCAATACCGTGAATAAAAACTCCTTTCAGCTCAACACAAAGAAACAATGAGTCTACATCTCGAACGCGAGTTCTCAAGACCTATTTTTTCTAGACAGCAAAAAAAGCTAAGAAATTATCGTGAGAGATGCATAAAATTAACTTATAACAAATACGAATATGCAGATGTCTTACGTGACCACTTTTTTAAAAGAAAAAAAAAACAATAGCATCCATACAGTCTGTCGGCCACCCTTATCTAGAATTAAAATAATTTGCATACATCTGTGGCGATTTTTTATGGACAAAAAGATTATGTAAATTTGTTTTTTGGACATTGCGCGTTGAGAAACTCTTTTTTGCGTATACTGTAATTATACTTTTACAAAGAAAGGGTTTGATTTAAAAGATTTCACATGACAACTTTGCATTTTGAACTTAAAACAATTTAGTTACGAGAAAATAAATATATTTGATTATATTTATCATATTATATTAAGACTTTTGATTTTAGACTATGGGGTCGTATAAAAATACGGTACGAATAGTAAGAAAACTAAATTTATAGAAATTTCTAATTGTTTTACTTTAGTTGGTTTTTTTTTTCAAACAGCTGGTCATTTTAACTTTTACAACAGCACTTCAGGTCACAGGTATTCCTGTCAATATTCATCGTCCTAAAAGTAATTTAATTTTAATGTTTTTTCACCTTTTAATTTTTTGGTTTACCTCTGTACATAGTTATATATCATATAACAGAATCTTTACACAAGGTCTTTTTGTCATCACATTTTTTGTTGTATGTATGTAACCTTTTTCTACCTGCTCTATGGGTGGAGTTTAAACCACCCCACATTTTTTTTTACGTCACAAAAACCAATAGTGCACTCGACGGGGGTAGCAACATTTTTTTTATAGCGACAACCCCGATCGATATATTTCCCGCGCGCGGGTCGCATTGGCGCGAACCAGTTCCTCCTAACAAAAGAGGTTGGAACCCTTTTATGTAAAACCTTATTCATAAATTTTTTCGTCTGCTAACGGTCGGAACGATTCTTTTCGGTAATAACTGGGGTTGCTATTAAAAGGGGTTAGTTTTTTGTGTGCGCTTCTCCGCACGCGAGTTTATATGTTCCTAAATCGTTGAGCGCACGCAAATTGGCGGGTTTTATTAGGCTTTCCAGAAACTCCGAACCGTTTTGAGGCAGAATGCTTTTAATGTTTTTCTAGAGTTCATAACAACAGCTGTCGGTCTGGGTTTTTCTTTCGGTCGAGATAAACGGTCAACTCCGGAAACTAGCTATTAATCGGATTGATCGATCAAGTTTTGATTAGCTCCTAGCAAAAACTTTACTTGTCGAATTAAGGTGGCTGCTCTTTACCGGAGGTAAAAGCAAGGAACACGACAAAAAAAACGAATTTAAGAATTATTTGTATGAATTAATTGGTTGTATGAAATAATTAGAAATCATAATGAGTTAAGTAAAACGAACTTACAAATGTTTGTTTTCTTTATTGACGCCCTTTACATACTCGTAAGACACGTAAAAGATTTTTTTATTGTTTCTTATGGCTTTTCTCTGTTGTTTGTGTCACAAAATAAATGTTTCTTTCTTTCTATAAATAAATAAATATTAGGACACATTTCACACACGGCTGGTTAACCTCATTCTGAACCATTTCTAGTTCGTATTATGGTTTCTAACACAACTGATATACTACATATACATACATACATATTTTATATAAAAACACGTTTAACACCCAGACCGACAAAATCCATCAAACTTAGTTCAGCACAAAGATGTTGGTCGCGCCGGGAATCGAACCCGGAACCTTCTGATTGGCGGTCCGGCGTGGTAACCATTACGCCAACGAGGTCGTCAAATTTTGATTTGATTTTGAATGTAAAACTCTTGAGTAAATCCTCCTTTCTTATCCCCAGTGGTGGTGACGTCGGCGCCGTCCAACGAGGCCGAGCTGCAGCTGTACCGCGTCATGCAGCGCGCCTCCTTGCTCGCATACTACGACACGTTGCTAGAGATGGGTGAGTACTACATACTCTATGGAATTGATTTTGAGGTTGAGGTTTTAAGCCAATTAAAAAGAGTAAGGATAACGTAGATAAAAAAATATTGAACAGCGAAATATTGATAGTTATAGTTCATAGTTCATTTATTGGTAATAAAGAATATTACATGTCATGTAAATACGGTATCTTAAATGCCTAGAACATTATATAATAATAAAATTATTAAATAATAAAAATGACAATTAAATAAGTACGTAATTTGGTAAAAATACAATAAATGTCAGTCAATTACTTAATATTAGTTACAAATTCGTCAAAAGAATAAAACACTCTATTAATGAGCCACAGTTTCAATTTCATTTTGTGAGCTTGCAGAGTGACGTAGATATTGGAAACTTTTGTTATGAAAAAGTAAACAAAATAACAGACAGAACTAAGAATACAAGGCTGCTTAAATTAAAACATATATTATGTACTTATATCTACTAGTAATAATACCTGATTTTCCATATTCTGATTCAATTTTTTTTAAAACTGTAGACGGTCTTCGTTTGCAATGCAATATATTCTCAGCCTATAAAAACTAAAGTAAATAAAGCACAAAAACAAGCGCACCTTGATTCTTACTCATAATAAATATCATCACAGGAACTCAAGAAAAAACAAATTCTCATCAAATAAAAAACAAATTTCCATAGACAAGTAAAAAACGCGCCAAACTCGGCGGCGAGACATGCAAATTATTTTTTTCTAATTTACTTTTTAATTCCGATGGCTAAGGAAGGGTTTGGTCCGTCCGCTTCATCCTTTTGTTTTTTTTTTCGCCAACCCTTTGCAAAATGGTCACGTAAGTTATTTGCATATTTGTCTAAATTAAGAGTGTGAGTCGTTATTTTTTGTGGCTATCACACGTTTTTGTCGCGCCCGGAAAGAAATGAGGACGACGAGCAAGAAAGTTCGCATATTAATGAATCTCGGATTGTAGACAATGTGATCGTTTTTTGGTTTGAGAAACTTCTGGACGCATAGAAGAGGGATGTGTGGATGAATTATCAAGCTATTGTTTGTTGACTTTGTAGTTATGATAATTAGGTTTTTGCTTGGACAAGTTTTTGTAGCTCTTATACGGCTGCTGCTTTTATAGTGAGAGTACTAGCAAATAGACAATTTTAGAATGAGTTTATAGAATGATGATAGAAATAACTTTCGATATACTTAGATTGAATTGTTTTAAAAATTAACATGGTAGACAATTAGTAAAGTAAAAGTAAAAAAGCCTTAATTCATTCATCTGCATTACATTATGGTTACCTACTTTTTTAACATGCTCATTATCTTACGATATTTAATATTATGTTAATGTCAAGTTATGATTAATTAAATAATAGTATGTCAATTATAATGTGTCAATGTCAATGCAATTATTAAATTATGTCAAATGTTGGAATGCTGATGTCGCCTCATTAGCGTAGGCATCATTGTAGGGTAGACAATCATTATCTACGCATTATATATTTCACAAACTAAGAGAAGTGGTGATACTTCTCTTAGTTTAGATTTCAAAAGTAGAGTAAATCACTCAAAAAAATATTTTCACTTCCAGGCGGCGACGACGTCCAACAGCTATGCGATGCTGGCGAAGAAGAGTTCCTCGAGATCATGGCCCTCGTGGGCATGGCCTCCAAGCCTCTCCACGTCCGACGCCTCCAGAAGGCCTTACAAGAATGGGTCAACAACCCCGCACTCTTCCAGATCCCCATCGTCCCCAACCTTGGTCCCTCAGAGAACCCCTTCATAGCTTGCAACCAAAGACTTCTAAACATGCCTCCGTCGATTCCTAACGTGACGTTACCGAGGCCGGTAGCGTCGCCCGAGAGTAGGCCTATGTACAGCCCATCTCCGGGAGCCCCAGAGAATAGCTGCGGTTCTACCACCTCGGCGCCTAACGCAAGCCCCGTCCACCAAAGCAACACTTTCTCCAAAATAGTCCTACCCCCATCCCCCGCTCCCGCAGCCCCAGTCACTTCAACAGCTTCTAGATCTTTCTCCCCTCAAAGCGCCTGTCCTCCAGCCTCGGCCGGATCCAGTCCATCATCAGTGACGTCACCGGTCCAGCTTACACCGGTTCTGTTAGACGTTCACGTGCAAAAGCTGTCAGCTGCGGCGGAGAAGTTGAGCAAACATCTGCCGCAGTTGGAGCCGAAGCCGCAAAATACCAAGAAGAAGATGTGTAAGGATCTGGAGCTGGTGATGATGATGCCGGAAACGGATCCGAGAAGGATGGAAGAGATCAGAAAGTATGCGGCGATATACGGAAGGTTTGACTGTAAGAGGAAACCGGAGAAACCCTTGACGTTGCATGAGGTTAGCACCACTTATTCGTTACAGATATAAGATGATAGTTCTTTTAGTTTATGAAGTAGTCGGTAAATAATAACATGAATTTCAGGATAGTAACAGTAGGTACTTTAATTATTTATATGTTTATGAGAAAAGAAATAAGTTACAATTAAAGTAGTTTCACTTTTATATAAATAGAAATAACTTTTAGACTTGTTACATACTTAATGGTTTGGTGCTTGGACCCGCACTCTGTCTCTGAAAGACGCCACTATTATATTCAGAAGAATCAGTAACGAGACATTGTAGTGTATACATTCCAGGTACTTACTTGTAGTAGCATCTATAGCTCGGCCAAATGGCATTTTTATCTAGGCGCTACTATGAATGATTGTAGGTCCCAGCTTCTAGTTTTCCAAGCCAATTCAGAGGCTGTTGGTCGGCTTGAAAACTTTTTGACAGCAGAACTTGGTCCATTTAGCTCATATAGAATGATCTTGATTCCAGGTGATGGTGAACGAGGCGGCGGCGCAGATCTGCCGCTGCGTGCCGGCGCTGCTGACGCGGCGAGACGAGCTGTTCCCGCTCGCGCGCCAGCTGGTGCGCCGCGCCGGCCTGCACTACTCCAAGCACGGGTCACTATATTATCATTATTAAATCGCCTTTTGACGTGACAACGTCTTAAATTAGGTTGCGGCTGGGAGTCACTTATGAAAAAGTGTAACGCCCGGTAACGTTACGATGAGTTACCGAACGAGAGAGAGGCCCGCCGAATGCCTTGCGTCTCTCTCCCACTCACCTATGATCGGTCTGCCGCGCGCGCAGCACGCGGCAGACGTTGTCACGTAAAATCTTCGCCCGTAAAACCGACTTTACAGGCAACCATTTTTTATACTAGATATACTTTTATTGATTTTAGATTAGATTTAAAATAAAATATTGTTTTTAGCTCAAGTAAGTCCTGAAGGCACAGCTAGTGTACCAGGGTCGCAGGTTGTATAGGAGAAACCGATTGAACATATTTTAATGAAAAACAATTGGAACTGCTTTCGTTCCTGACTTAGTCACAGTCGTTTTTTTTTTAGATTACTACTCGTACGACTTGGTAGGCATTTGACCAGCAGGACGCGTACCCACACAAGAACTCTGGGTGCGGTGGAGCAAGGCTAGTCTGGAATTACTGTCTCTAAAGTGGTTCCAAGTGGTCTCCAAGAACATACAATTAGGTGTTTGGCGACTGATTTTCAACATTAGAGCTGGACCAAACCTGGCAAGCACTAGAAAATTCTTTATTGTTTTCTCGGGATGTTTTCCTCCATATAGCACCAATGAGCTTGAACATACGTTCAAGCTCATTGGTGCTAATTAAACCAACGTCCTGCGGAATGTAGGGCAACCGCACGCCTGACTAAACTGTAATTCTTTAGAAGTTTCACTAATAACATTTGTCGGGACTAACGTCAAGTGTTTTTACTTTAATAAACAATCTCCGTCATTGCAGGCTTCCTCCAACCGCGTGCACGGGTGAGGACCGCGAGCGTGATGACGAGGAGTCCCCAGCCAAGCGACCGCGCCAGGTCACCTCGCATGTCGATCTCACTGACTCCTAGAGCACGCACTAACCTGGCTAACACTGGTGGATTTACCAACAGCCTAAGAAGGCTGACAAATTTTAGGGGGAGCTAAATGTGGCCAATTTTTGGCTGTTATAAAATAACGGTGATCGGGGATATTATAGATTTTTTGAGGTCACTTGGATAGCTTACTAGCGGCTGTATAAGTCTTCTCTGGACAATCTGTAAATAAACCAACCTGTCTAACTGGGAGGTTAACTAACAGGGTTTCTCAGGTTTCCAAAACTTTATTGGTCTCATGATAATCAGAGATTAATATGATTATAATATTCAATTCTATTAATCTGTGATTAGGCTTGATTAGCTAATTAAATCATAGTAAAGTATGCAGTAACGCAAGCTTTGATATTGATTTAACTAGCAGACAACTAGCTAAAGTCTAAATTAAAAACAAAGTTGGATACTCGTGAAGGAACTTAAAGATACAAGTAACATATTTAATGAACCTGTTTTCCATTACCTACGAAACCAGGTTTTTTGCCAAACAATGCCATTGTTCATTTTATTATCGCACTTATTTAATTATTAATACTTGTACATAACTGTAAATATTTAGTTTAGTGGCAAGAATGAGACATATGTACATACAAAGTTATTCGATGGAATTAAAAATATTTCAGATTTTTAAGATAACGATTCTTGTGAGTTATTAATGTCTCATTAAAATTAATACCTTACAAGAATCTTTGATATCATATTCATATAAGACCTTTTAAGATCAGTCTTAAATATAAATAACATTATTAACACTTAACTGCATGTCTGTAATTAGGGGATATGAATAGATTAGTAAAAGGGAGGCGATAATACCATCCCTTGTGGAACACTCTAACTGTCATATGTAGTTAATTCTTATTTCATTTCCTTTTATGTATTCGTATGCTTTAAAACTTTATTTTCTTTTCATACTTCTCACTAGGTTCTTCTTCCACTTTATTTACGTTGCTAATGTAAAAGGTAAGCTTGAGTAACAGCATCAAACGCCTTCGCAAATTCTAACTGACGCACTGTAGCTCTTTGCTTTAGATTCCGGAACGCTATGTTGGTAAGTGGACTATTTATTATTATTGCATGGCCTTGTTACATTTGTTATTTTTTATGCTAGACATACTTCGATATGACAACAATGACAAAGTATAAAAAAATCAATGACTAGCTAAATATCCAAAAATGTATTTATAAAGGTGAGGTTTTGTACGTTACGAAAAATGTCCTAAATTATCCTACAGTTGAAACATAGCTGAAATTTTATTTGTACTAAAGGAATTGTATAGCATCTAAAATTTCAGCTATGTAAAATTGAATATTGTCTATTAATGATATTTTTGTTTAAAGAAAAAAGTTACTTACCCGGAATTAACGATTGCATTTTGTGATTTCTTTTAATGTAGACTTGTATGTGAATGAGAACATGAGAGAAAGAAGTGAGTGTAGAGATGACGGCTGATAGAGGCGATTGGAAGATAAAACTTGCTGTACCGGCCCCATCTAGTGGAATAAGGCTAGGAAAAAGGATTTAAGCTTTATATTCCAAAGCACGCCATAGTTATACTAAGTACACTCGGTTTTCTCTTTCTCGAACGTTGTTATATCAATTTTAACTTGCAATTATACTTCACAGGATGGTGAAGACAATGGTGTCCGAGCCAGCCCCGACGCAGCACGAAGTAACTCCAACCATGGGTAACAACTTCATATGCTGTTACTGAATTTACAAATACGAATAGTGTTATTGTGAACACATAAGTAAACGTACTATACTACAAAACCTAGTAATTTACAGCAAAGGTTAGCTTTGAAGTATGCACTGAGCCTCGCACTATGTATCTCTTGATCATATTATGCGGGGAATTTGTAATTTCATCGCTGTTTGTATACGTATAGCTAATTTCAGTTCTATTCCCACTATTATATATTTTTTTGGTATGTAACTAAATTGTGTTCATGAAAATTATTTTAGTCATCATCCATTATTTAAAAATAGGTTTATGTGTCGTTTTTGAGATTCTGTTATTTTACTAAATTTACATAATTGTTTTAGTGTTATGCTAACAGAAATATAGCTTTATGGATCAGCATTCCTATAAGATTTTCATATAATATGGATTGTACTGTTGATGTTGAAGAAGACATGGATGGAGTGTGTGAATTAAGACATGAGAGTGAAAAGAGGAAGTGTAGAGACGATGGCTGATAGAGGAGAGTGGAAGAGGAAAATTTGCTGTGCCGCCCCCACCTAGTGGGATAAGGCAAGGAATAAGAAGATGGATTGTACTGTTGCTTGGTATTCTAATAAGAGATCCTGACTTTCCAGTTGGTGGGGAGTGAAGACTGAGAGCGACGACGCCGACTCGCGATGCTCCTACTCCAGCACCAGCACTCCACCGCCGGTAACATATTTGTTGAGACAATCACGCGCAGTTATAATTTCTATCTTTCTGGATAGCACTAGCATGATACTTATAGGTTATATCCGTGCAGAAGTCTTTGGAAATAAAAAAACACTCATAGTTTCAATGTCATGTCTGTATTCAACAAAATACAGCCGGTACTGATAATATTAATACACTGATTGAATTAGCACAGTTAGATATAAATTCGTAATCATTTATATAAAACAGGAACACAGTTTGCGGTACGAAAGAAAATCATAGAGAGACATAGAGTACCTGGAACGGGAAGTCATTCAAAAAGAATGAGATTGGTACACAGAATCAATAATTAAAAATATTAAAATACTCGTTCGTATGTTGAAAGACATTAGCCCATTTTTTTACCGACTTCATGTATTATCTGTTTTATCAGCAGCCATATATGAGAGTGTAGGCATCTTGTTAAGTAAGCAGTTAGAGCTTTTGTTTTTATTTTCCTTCTTACAGTACCTTTATTGACTTGTTTCATAGGCCAGTCTTTTTAACACACCATAAGGTTTTGTTATAACCAATCATAGTAGTAAACCTTTTTATTAACCTTGTTCGTAGGAAAACGAAGACTCCCGACCACAAGTGGTCGCGGCTCGTGGCGACAGTATCATCGCGGTGGCCAATCCCGCGCTCCACGCGCCACACCACGCGCCGCTCCCGCCACACCCCGCCAGGAACCATTCCAACTAGCACTGACCACTTGACCACAAGTTGCAATAGTCCCAACCACAAGTGGTCGCGGCTCGTGGCGATGTCATCGCTGTGGCCAAAGCTGAGCTGCACGCGCCACTCTACGCGCCACTCTCGCCACACCCCGCTAGGAACTATTACAACTAGCACTGAACACTTGACCACAAGTTGCAATAGCCCCAACCACAAGTGGTCGCGGCTCGTGGCGATGTCATCGCTGTGGCCATAGCTGCTCTGAACGCGCCGCTCTACGCGCCACTCCCGCCACACCCCGCCAGGAACCATTCCAACTAGCACTGAACACTTGACCACAAGTTGCAATAGTCCCAACCACAAGTGGTCGCGGCTCGTGGCGATATCATCATGGTGGCCAACACCTACGCAACGCTCTCGCCACAATCTGTCAGGAACCATTCCAACTAGCACTGACCACTTGACCACAAGTTGCAATTGTCTCAACCACAAGTGGTCGCGGCTCGTGGCGATATCATCGCAGTGGCCAAAGCTGCTCTGCACGCGCCGCTCTACGCGCCACTCTTGCCACACCTCGCCAGGAACCATTCCAACTAGCACTGACCACTTGACCACAAGTTGCAATAATAAAGCTATTACACTAACGGGTTCTATGCTGTAAACCAAACGAAGCCTTTGTTGTTTGTAAGCCAATGCCACATTTTAACCATAGAAAAACTTCAATTTTTCTTGAAGCCATCGTCATAAGAGCGGTAGGACACGGTTAATTCACTCGAGTTAAGTGACCAAATAGACCACAAAGCGCGAGTGGTTTTAGGTGACTAAATAGACCACAAAGCGAGAGTGGTTTAAGAAGATCATAAAGGCCCAAAACAGAATTGACTTTTTAAAAGCCAACTATTTCACAATAACATCAGTTACGTTGTCGTTAAAGTGATGCTATTTTTGGTTAACTCTAAGTGGATAAATCTACTTAGTAGATAGCTACTTGTAAATTATGTAACATAAACATTCCACCAAATAAATTTGTTTACAAATTAATTTATGAACTGTAAAAATCTTAGTTATTGAAGTAAGTACTTTAGGAATAAAAAGTTAGATATAAGAAAGCCATAATATGCCTTTTAGTCATTATTGTGTACATAAATATACATATAATCTAGATTAATTGCCACTTTTGTTTCTTGTAAGATGGTAATGCAATTTTTTTTTATCAATATTTAAACGGAATTGTATGGAGCCGCCAATGTCAACAATAAAAATTATGTACAAAAATGTAGTTATCAGTAACTCTGTATAAATTTAATTTAAGTTGTAAATAACTAATACTAGTCTATTTATTTGTCATAAGTTGATGTACACTAATTTCATACATTTATATTTGGGAAAATATAGTCCTTTTCACCTCCATTTTGTTGCATCTTTTATTTTCTAATCTAAATTTGGCTATAAAACTTAATTAAGTGTTTAATATAATACATATTTGTTCATTCTTTATATTTTATTACTTAATAAATTTAGTTTTAAATGACACTACTAATTTTTTCATATAGTGAAAAATAATAATTATTTATACCCTTGACAAAACACTTCACCTACCAACTTAAGTACCTACCTACATTAACATACTTATGTAAGTTATTAACTTAAGTTATTAACTTACATAAGTATGTAAATAGTATAAAGTAAGTATATAATAAACAAAGCCTGTCGATCCATAATGTATTTACATAGATAATAAGAAGATTAAATGGCATTGTTTATACAAATGATGTATTTATTTTACGCGTTAGAACTGATATTACGTTACTTACAATAGGTACATACATTTCAATAACTTCTGGAATTTGCAGTTCCATACATATAATAATACTAGCTGACCCGGCAAACGTTGTTTTGCCACACTTTTATTTTTCATACCCCTAAGAAAAATAAATACGAACTGATTCGCAGACCTACTGGATACGCATATAAAACTTGGTAAAAATCGGTCAAGCCATTTCGGAGGAACTAACTAACACTGTGACATGGAAATTGTATATATAAGATGTTCATTTTGTATTTTTCGGCTTGGCAATACTTTGTTTTTTTCTAATTAAAAGTGCCTACAATCTAGCATCTCAATTTTAAATTCTTACATTAAAATTATACCTATCATTCATTCATATAGCTATGACATATACTTAATTTTTTTTCGATTCCAACAGTAAAATTCTACGACACATGTGTAGAATGCACCCCGATGATGAATTCTTTGCCGAACAAGTATAACTTAAAAACTATATAACTTAAATATAACTTTAATAACTTAAATTACTTAGACGGCCTAATAGCAATTTTTTCGTATTAATAGAAAAAAATAACTGTAAAATCAAGATTTTGCCCGCGTATCGCCTTAAAATGAATAAATGAAATGCAGTTTAGCTACTGCTCTTTTAGTTACTCAGAAGATATAAATCTACAGATCTGTCATTTGACCTTCACCAGAAGGATTACTCAGAGCTTTAACGATCATGTATGTAGATGCAAAGTAGAGTCAAAATTTAATATATATCAGTCCTTATTTACATTAAGTAATCTATAGTATAATAATATCAGAGTTTTGACAAAAATATATTATGACATTATCACAAATGAATGATTGCCTCTTTACATGAAAATGAAAAATATTTATTTACTTATTACTAGATTACATATTCTCTTGAGACTACTTAACTAGGCAAGGCCTGAATCTAAGTAGTCCAATTCAACTTGTTTGCATTTTAAAATAAGCTTATCCTCTAACAAGACAGTATAACAAATAAAACATAATACAAATAGAACAAGAACAACAACATAACATAACATACATAATGTCTTAAACGGCTAACTGGCAGTGGGCCGTGGCTGACGGAAATGAATAATGTGTAATATATTTCTAGATCTTTTTATCCAGGACTAATTAATCTGGATCTTACCTATCTCCAATCAAAATTTCATCTTAATCGGACATTTGGAAACTTCGCTTTTCAAATTTTAGCAGGAATTAGGATTATCCTACTAATTTTAATGCGAAAGTTTGTGTGTATGTTTGTTACGTCTTTACGCTCAAACTGCTAGGTCATTTTCGGTTAAATTTGGTATGGAGAGGACAAGACCCTGTATTAAAACATAGGAAACTTTTTATCCCGAATTAACGCGGGTGACACCGTAGTGCTCAGCTAGTAAATAGTAAATAATAAATTCATTATGGCAGAGACGAAAATAAAATCATGACGGCTCAACAAGGCTTAGTTTGCCCCTGATTAAATATTCCAGAGCATCTGCAATGAGATCAGAGCAGTACGTGATACGAGACTGGAATCACAAAATGATGTAAAAAGTACAATGGCTACTGTGTAAAACCCAAAATGATGACTTCCATTGAATCCTTCTGAGTCGTTTCTGGTGGAGAAGATAATCATCACAAATCAGCGTGGCAAGGCCGCAAATGTTAACTAAGAGTGAGTAATTTAGTGGGTAAAGTTCTAATCATGTTTTGCGTCTTTACGCGTTACGACTTACGTCCCGTAGATCGTAGGTTTAATACCCGCAAATGAGCTCAAGTTTTGGGTGAAGGATACCGTGGTTTGTATGGAGGAAGAGCATTTTGTACTGCTGGTTAGCAACTACCTTCAGGTTGTAATATCTGTCGCCAAGCACCTGATGGTTTGTTCCGACAGCCTCCTTGTCAGCTAGTTAATCTAGACTAGGCATGCTCCACCTTAGTCCAGATCGTCACTGACTTGTGTTACGGTACACGCCCTGATGTCCAAATTTCTATCTTTCTATCTGTACTTCTTCTTCTTTATCTTTACCATTTCCCACTAGGTGGGGTCGGCACAGCCTGTTCGCTTTCCCGCCACTCTATCAGCCGTCATCTCCACATTCACTTCCTTCTTATTCATATCTTCCTTCACACATTTCATCCACGTCTTCTTTGGTCTACCTCTACTTCCGCTACTTCTTACAATCATATCCATACCCCTAGTCACATGCATCACCTCTCTACGCATTACATGTCCATACCACGCTAACCGTCCACTCTTCACTTTTTCTGACACTCCAAATTTCCTAGGTCGACGACTTAAGAAAAATTGAAATATTATTGTAAGTGCATTAACTTTTTTACACGTACTAAGTAAAAACAAACTGAACTGTTTGACGAGAACTTTACAATAAGGATATTGTAGTTCCCAGAGTTATGACTAAATAGTAAAGCATATAGGCATGTAGCTATCAGTCAATGCCCAGTTATTTTCAACATCTAAGTACTTAGTTACTTACCTACACCTTTCTAATGAGCAATGGCCTTACCGCAGTCCGAGCTGTCACTGCGTCAACCAATACACCAAAAACGGGTGCTATATATCAAGTGACTAATACGAAATTGCTTAAGAATGTGAACCTACGTATACCTCAGCGATGAATGACAAATACATTAGTATAAATAATATATGTATAATGTACTTTGTATTACTTCCTAAATGATCAATCAAATGAAATTAAAAATGTTTTAGCATGTTTTAGTGACTCCAGTAGAACCGCCTGTAGCTCGACCAACTAAAAGATGATCTGACGCGATTATCGAGGTTAGGCAACGGTCGAAGTGGATAGTCTTCAATGGGTGACCATGCACAAGACAGTGGCAATTACATCTGGGCGCTACCATGGGTCAGATGATAAGTTAAATTGTAGGTCCCAGCTGTTACTCTTTAAGCCGAGTCAGGGGTATTCGGGAGGCTTGTAAACTCTTCACACCATGGCTTGGCCACAAAGAAGTGACTCCGAAACAAAACTGTTCAGTAGAGCGAAAATTATACATATTTTTGCGCATTTGAAATGAGAAAATTAGAAAAGTTCTTTAAAATAATTAAGGCAATAATGTTTTCAATTAATTACGCATTCTTTTCTTCGATCAAAAATGTACTAGATTTAAGGTGATGTCTCTAAAAACGGCAAGGGAAATAAGACCACAAGTTAGAGTGTGATCTTATTTGAGTTAACAAAAGGTAACAAAGTTGAATTTTCTAATGCTCACTGCGTACAGTCATAAAATGTTAAAGCTGTTATCGCGGTGCAAGATAGCTTATGTTTATTACGGCACTAGTCAAAACTCAACCTTAAGATACAGTGGTAAGGTTGACTTGAATTGAAATATTAGTATAGTAAACTCATGCCATTTTTTGTGATGTGTTTGTATGCAACACTGAATCTGGTATAAATATTCTGGTATAAAATATAATACTCGTAGTCGATCGAAGATCCTATTACCTCTTTATATTTATCGTGAGGAGTTAGATTCGACGTTTGAATTTGTATTTGGAAAAGACTAAATACTAAATAGCACTCGCATTCCTTAGCTTTAAACAACTCTACCTACCTGTACGATAAGACAATAATAATTATGGTCAATCTCTAATATGGCAACACAAGTAATGACTTATAACAGACAACGTATCCAACCCGACCTTGTGGTCAGTTCTCGGTACGGCTGACCAGTTTCCCGCAACCATTGTCACACATGTCCGGCGTGAAACGGAAGCAGTCATATGGAATGCCCACGTCCGGATTTACGGAACTATGACGTCTCGTGACGCGGGTCGTTTTGGCGGTCAACGGTCGACCTAGACGTGTGACGTCAGAAAGACTGTTTTGGGGAAATGGTTGAAGAATGTATGAAACTCGAACAGGGTTGAATAAAGAAAAGAGACGAGAATTCGTTTTCTCTCTATCGCACATCTGCTTGTGTGACGACACGTACTTTAGAATGTATTTTTATTGAATCGGGTTATTTTTATAACTGCAATACAATGCAATTGCACTGCTCTACAAAAATCATTTTTTTGTTGCCCAGGTTATGATCGCAAATTTTTACGTTTTGAAGCGCCCACATTACGAACGAGTATTTCTAATATTTGTATCTAATTGGGAAAATAATAAATAATTGCGTTTTTATGGACTATCTATTAACCGTTTTTTTTAATATTAGGACACATTCCACACACGGCTGGTTAACCCCATACTGAACCATTTCTAGTTCGTATTATGGTAGCTAACACAACTGATATACTACATACATACATATTTTATATAGATGCATATTTAACACCCAGACCCACAGCCAACAAATTTAGTTAAACACAAAGATGTTGGCCAGGCTGGGAATCGAACCCGGAACCTTCTGATTGGCAGTCCGGCATGGTAACCATTACGCCAACGAGGTCGTCAAAAAGCTACTTATTATATTTCTAATTTAACATGTTTTTTGTACTTATATAAGATTACAATATTATACTACATGTATTCATGAAAGTTCTCAAACAAATTTAGTAAAAAGCACAAAGATGTTGGCAGTGCCGGGAATCGAGCTCGGAACCTTCTGATTGGCAGCCCGGCATGGTAACGCAAAATTACACCATAATTAGGCAACATACAGCATTCATCCTCAAGTCTTACCGGTTGCATCACCCGGAGGGTTTCCCGTTCACCTCTACTCTGCTCCAATTAACAAGAAGATGATCTTGAACCACATACTGTAACTATGAGTAATAATATAGAAGCTTGTTCATTGATGCTTTCCTCACTTGTCATAAGTGATATCTGTAATCATTTCATACTTATTGTAACCTGTTGCGCCTGTAGCTCGGCTAGCTTAATTGATCTGACACGATCATCGAAGCTAAGCAACGGTCGATGCGGACAGTGTTTGGATGGGTGACCATGCACATGAATGTCGTTGTTCAAGTGGCATTTTCATCTGGGTGGGTCGGATGACACGTTACATTGTAGGTTCCGGCTGTTAGTCTTAGTATAAGCAGTCGTTACGCCAAGTCAGAGGCCTTCGGGCGGCTTGAAAACTCTCGACACCAGAGCTTGGCCACTTAGCTCATACGAAGAAAATTAAATTAACAAGGTCAATGGTAATTACAAAGTTAACCGTTATTACATGAATTATACTATAACATGCCTACATACATTCATTTTCCTTAAAAAGGTTATTCGTAGTATTACGTTCTACTAAACTGCGCTTCTCGCTGTTACCAGGGATAATCTGAGTTAAAAATAACCCATATTATGTAATTAATCCAAAGAAAAATATACCATAAACCTAATCTAATAAAAAAATTGTTCAGCCGTTTGAGTGAGATCAATCAGTTTGATAGTCAGTACTTTTTTGAACATCATCTCCGTTTTCATATTCCAGGTATATCCGTCTCAAGGTTTCCTGGAAGAAATCTCTCTAGCCTATAAGGCCATCCATGTGTACCCGATTCTTCTATTATTCACTTGTACTGTTTTTGTAGTATAATGGTGTACAATAAAGTTAAATATATTATTACAAAGCTCTACAAAAAAACTTTATTTGTTGCCTTAGATTTAATTGCAAACTTTAACATTTTAAATACCCAGATTACGAATGTATTTATGAAAGTTCTGAATTTGCTCGTATTTTCATGATTTTTGATAACTTTTACTTGAACAATTGTCTGCTTGTTATCAATAAAAACTTAATATTAAAACATATAAATAAAATAATACAATTATAAATTAATAGTAATATTTAGAAAAAAAAAAAATGTTATAAAATCATAATTACATCTAAAATAAAAAATAAATTGAACTTTGAACGACCTTTTTTCACCTCATCTTGAGGTTCCTACTCGTAAAAGGTCGTTTCAACTTTCCCTTGTTCTATGAAATAGTTTAGTCAGATGTTGACAAGATAATGACTAAGTTGAACAAAATGCAGAGATGACCTTGTCAGGGTCACAATACTACTTACCACCAGATGTTTTTTGGTCAAACGCAAACGAATAAAGTCAAAGCCAAAAGTAAAAAACAAAAGTCAAAGTCAAAAGTCAAAAGCCAAAGTCAAACAGTTATTGCATAATGAAATGTTATGTAACAATATCTATGTTTAAAATAACACTTTACAATACCCCCTTACATGTATAATGGAAAGCGTAAATTAAAAAATTGGCATTTTCATTTGGGCGCTACCCTGAGCCGGATGACACGTTAAATTGTAGGTCTCGCCTGTTAGTCTTAGTACAAGTAGTCGTTAAGCCAAGTCATAGGCCTTCTGGTGGCTTGAAAACTCTCGCCATCAGAGCTTGCCCCTTAGCTCATACGACGAAGAAGAAGAATGAAAGAAAATGTTTTTTTTTCTGTTCGCGGTTAACATAGCCAAATACACACCCGGCTTACACAGCTAAAAAAAAATCGATATCTATTATTAGTTTACAAATGATTATTATGCTACGAAATCTAAGTATACCTTAAAATAAAGGAATAAACAAAAAAAAATATCTAATTAGTGTATTGTCATTGGTCCTCAATATATCTACAAAGTTTGAACGAAATCTGGCCGTTTAAACTGGGTCAAAATCGCGTCCAAAGAAGTCGGTTACAATCAAACATACAAGCATACAGGTGAAGCTAATAAAAAGCGTGTAAAAAAACGAATTTAATATATTTTGTCTATGGCAAATTATATTTTTTTACAATACGATATTATTAATGATCAAACCAACATACCTAAGTGAAGTTCGATCAGAATTATGCAGATGGCTTCATTCGAGGCGATATATGTATATACACCCTCCCGCATTTTATAAAGCAAATGAAAACCCGCCCTAAAGAAAAATGTGAAACAGATAGTTTTAAGGCTCTAAACAGAACAATGTACGATGTACAGGGAGTCATGGTAAAGGCTAAATATCCTTGAATGTGTGTGAATTAAGCGACAGAGGTCAGAGGAACCAAAACCTGTCTAGATGTATCAAAAGTTCGTTGGCCTATGTGTCAGTCTGTTAAGGTTATAAAACTGCAAACTATTTGACATGTAGTGCTTACAGCTCAGCAAACTCAGGTGATCTGACGCGATCATCGAAGTTAAGCAACGGTCGATGCGGACAGTATTTGGATGGGCGACCATGCACAAGACTGTCATATAGAAGAAAGTATAATTTTCTTGTGGGCGTTACCGTGGGTGGGATGACACGTTTGATTGTAGGTCCGTTGTAAGTTCGTTATGCGAATCTTCCTAATCTATTAATTCAACGGAAAGTTTAACCTAGTTAGGAAATCCCGAGAATTAAACTCTCATGTATATTTTTTAGATTACCATAACACAAGGTTAAACATTAGTCCCATTTCATAAAACTAAATGATCCTCAGCCAAATAAAAGGTAGAAGGACTTTAAATTACTCTCAATTTCACAATGTTGTGATTGTGCTCTTTCATATTATTATCTAGACTATCATCTGCCGCAGATTAAAAGATATCAACACAATAATGAAAGCCCAAAAGTTACTCAATTTTAAATTGCAGTCAAATAACAGATTTTCCGATAACCTACATTTCTCACAATGCGCGATTCAGTTTTCCATATAGGTTCTGCTAAAACAGACCACAGCTAAACTTCTGATCTATTAATAAGTAATAATAAAATCGTTTATTCAGATAATACAGTTCATATATTTTAAAATTGTTCTTATTTTCCTAAACACTGCAATGAAATTTTAACGTTAAACTAAACGTCAATTTACTGTGTGTGTTTTTCGCAATGACTATACAAGAGAGCACAATTTGCAGTCTCATCCAATCGTTCCCAGTTCTGCTGATCCTAGCTCAAAATCACAACAAATGTTTGAAGACTCCCCTAGTATACAAGCCTCCATCGCCGACGCAACCTCCCGAGTACTACGAGGCATTGGACGCATTATTCCAGACTCTGTACGGACACAAACATGATGGCCACTACGACGGCCATGGGTACTCGAGCCACGGGTATGACTCCCCATGCCAGCATTATATAGTTTACGGGTCTAAAAAACCATCCAAAACATGTTACCAGTACTTTTACCCGAGCTACTCGTCCGCATCACCAAGCTACGGCCACTCTTATCCGAGCCACGGTCATTCTTACCCTAGTTATAGTCATACTTACCCTAGCTACGGTCAAAGTTACCCAAGCGTGGGTCAAAGTTACCCCAGCGTGAGTCACAGTTACCCCGGCTACGGTTCGAAGTACCCCGTGTATGGCGTGCAAGGGTCTTATGGGAGTCATGGGTACCCCACATTCAAGAAGAGTAATATTTATGACGTGAACACAAATATTAGTTATGGATACGCCAGCGGGCAAGGGTATGCGATCAACAATAAATACAAAGTTGTCGTGAAGAAAACTAGGATTGGGAGAAAGAAGAAATCCGAAAAGCTTCAAGCAGGTAAGATAAGCATATTCACCTACTCTTTTTTTCTTTTTAAATATTTAATAATGACGATGTTACTTTAGACTTGTAAAGTTTTATTTATTTATTTAATAAGGTACACAAAACAAAAAAAAACCTTAAATTAAT
Source organism: Mellilla xanthometata (assembly GCA_035578125.1). NCBI lineage: Eukaryota > Metazoa > Arthropoda > Insecta > Lepidoptera > Geometridae > Mellilla > Mellilla xanthometata. The sequence goes on from JAPUBQ010000026.1 coordinate 1,169,843, forward strand.
AAACATCTATCTATAATCTATCTATCTATCTATCTATCATGATCTAATTAAAATATTTACATAAAATACAAAAAGATTAGGAAGTACCCGTACTAAATTTACATACATTTATTTTCAAGCACAGTATTTTATCAATAGTTGAATATTCATATTTTATTTATATTTTCATAGTTTAAACCGTAAGAATTCGCAAACCCGTGATCCGACAGTTATGTCCAAATGCTTATATTACGGGTAAGTAAAATTAAAGTTTACCTATACAGTCTGGCAGTACTAATTTAATTACCTATACAGTCTGTCTGGCAGTAAATGACCCACGTAATTTAACATTACCAATGCGGTTTCGATAAAATATGTAGAGTACTTGAAACATACCAGGTAATGTAAGAAAGAAAGGAAGAAAGAAATAAAAATTGCCTCGCTATCCAGAGAACAAACGTGGCAAGCTTAATGGGTAGGTTCGGGTTAGTTTAATTTATAAAGCTGCTCTTTTGGGATTTTAGGCTAGATTTAAACATGACATTTTTATTTGCATTTGTTATTAGTTACATAATTTATTTAAATTGATTTTCCTTTGCAATACTTACGTACATTATACAAGTACGTGAGTATTGCAAAGGAAAAGTTTGCATGGTGGTAGAGTATTTCTCGAGTGCTCGTCTGGCTAGTTAAAAATCTGTCGCCAAGCAGTGTGTTCCGGCAGCCTCCTTGTGAGCTAGTTAATCCAGACAAGGCATACACCACATTAGGCTAGATTCGAGTGTCGCTAGCTCGTGTGGTACGTGGAAATGGTCAAAGTTGGTCAAATTTCTACCTGTATTGTAAATGTATAAAAATAGGTACAGCATTTGCCAGCTTTTGATGTGAAACAACTGTAGCCGCACGTAAAACCGATTTCTGGCGTGGCGACGCATGCCGTGGCGAGACGTCGCCACGTTACATGATGGTGTATATATTATACAGTCTATATGCAGTAGTATGTACAGTGTGGCGACGCGTCGCCATGCGCAATCGACTGTGATTAAGTAATCACAATTTGGAATAAATTCTTAAACTTTTGTATTTCATGAAAATAAATGTTTATTCAGTAAATAGTCATCGTTATCTGGATAATATGACATTTATATGACATTTATTTAGTTCCTATCACAATATATTCATTACTGCATATTACTTTTACAAAATAATGTCGATGTTTCACATCTGCCAGGCGGCTCACATTTTTATCCATAATTTATTTGTCCAAAATCCCGGCAATTTAGTATCCAAAATCGGGGCTTTTTTATCTCAAGCGTCTAGTTAGTTCCGAGTATTAAGCCATTATAAGCTACAGCATGACGTATTCGATCTCGCTCAATCACAAGATTACTATATAAATATTAACAACGTCTACTCGCTTGACCATTCAGTCGCGATCGCCCACCACGGCTTATCTGCTGGACTTTAAATAAATATATTTAAAATACATCGATTAACATAAATATTAACAGAAAACAGGTTGGGAAAAAAGTGCGGATGTGCGATCTTATCAAGGACTGGTAATTCTGTTTTTGTAATTGTGGCTGGTTTGACATTTGTGAGTTTTTGTGTTTGTTGTGTGTGAAAATGTCGCGACATTTTTGTGTGTTTTTGTGCTTTCTTCTGTTTGTGCAAGTTGGATTGTGTCAGTTCGGTAAGTCACTGTACTAATTTACTATTTGTAATTTAGTTTTTTTATTATTGTACAATAACAATAGAAATTAGCAAATAAAGTTCAACAATAGTATTGAAATGTATTTGTGAAATTATTTGGATTAAAATAGTTTATTTAGAAGAATGGCGATAACACGCGCAAAATGTTCAATTTTCATGTTTTTCATTATTAATCACAAACGGTAAAAATAGTTTTAAAAAAATTAGCATACACGAATTACACTAATGATATATATAAAATAAATATACAAAACATTCAAATTTACAAATATTAGGAAAAAAATCCAAATTATACATAATCAGCCTATGTAGTATTAAGGTAATATACTTATTTTAAATAAAATCGTAATAAAATTTAAAAATATATAAAAATAAAATAACTAATTAATCTTTGTATAACAAATTGAATACTTACTTAATCAATTAAAATTAAAATCCTGGATATAAAGAAGCCTATGTGTCCATCCAGGGTCTAAGCTACCTCCATACCAAGTTTCATGCAAATTCAATCGTATTTTTTTATTTAGTTGCAAACACATATTTACACACACAAACTTTCGCATTTTAAGTGTAGTAGGATATTTAGCGAGTCAAAACTATACATTTATTTTTATATATTCATCGATGAAACATTTTAAAATATGAAAGACTTAAAATGAGAGATAACGTTAGTTTGTTGACATATTTTTTAATCTCGGGTCAAACACCCGGCTTCTGTGTGTAAATAGTATAACTAGAAATTAATGTAGAATCCCCTTAATTTTTTTTTTCTATTATCTTTACTTCTATCAGTAAATATTGATAATATAATAAGTTAAGTCACTGTGTTTGTAACTTTGTAAACAATATAGTGTAGTTCAGTTTCATAATAAGGAAAATGAGAAATACCCAACAATACTTTTAATCACTTCATTCTACTTTTTGACGTGACAACGTCTTAAATTAGGTTGCGGCTGGGAGTCACTTATGAAAAAGTGTAACGCCCGGTAACGTTACGATGAGTCACCGAACGAGAGAGAGGCCCGCCGAATGCCTTGCGTCTCTCTCCCACTCAACTATGATCGGTCTGCCGCGCGCGCAGCACGCGGCAGACGTTGTCACGTAAAATCTTCGCCCGTAAAACCTACTTTACAGGCAACCATTTTTTTTTTTAGGATTCATTTCACACACGGCTGGTTAACTTGAACCATTTTCGTAGTGACCAGGCCTTGGTGTCTAGAGTTTTCAAGCCGGGTCTTAAATATACTTAAAACTGCTCGTCAAAGACAAGTAGGCGGAACCTACAACATGTATGGCGTAAAAATATCATCGCGTTTATATTATGAATTTTATGATTAAAAATGTATATCAGAGTTACTGTCAGTAATTCCACAGACAAATTTTATATACTTACTTAAAGAAAAGATATGTTACATACCAGTTTGTCTGTAATAATAAAACTATATAAACCTTACTACCGAACTAACCTCAAACTATATAAAACGTGAATTAAGTAACTATTGTTCTTTGACATCGTCTCTCCTCCATACATTTTGCCTCGCGTCGGTAACCTTATGTATAAGAGTAGATCAGCTGACTTTTCTTTGAGAGTTTCCTAAGTTATGGTTAAAAAGTAGCTTGTTTATAATGAACTAGAACCGTCCTTTAAATGTTTTTCATTGAAACCGAGAAACTCTGTATCAATGACAACAGATGTAGTTGCGTTTGGCGCTATCTCAATAATTACGGCATTCAGTTACCTAGATATCTTTCGTGATAAAATAATTTGCCCATAATTTTTTTTTTTACTTTATTTTTTGACGTGACAACGTCTTAAATTAGGTTGCGGCTGGGAGTCACTTATGAAAAAGTGTAACGCCCGGTAACGTTACGATGAGTCACCGAACGAGAGAGAGGCCCGCCGAATGCCTTGCGTCTCTCTCCCACTCAACTATGATCGGTCTGCCGCGCGCGCAGCACGCGGCAGACGTTGTCACGTAAAATCTTCGCCCGTAAAACCGACTTTACAGGCAACCATTTTTTTTTTGTTATTCATTACCTACGTATCTAATTATAAATGTAACAAATGAGATTAAGTTTTTTTGTCAATAAATAGGAAGATAGTAAATATAATATTCATTTTGGAAGTATAATTACTTTGAGCATAAGGATAATGTTTTGTTTTAAGAAATTATCGAAATACCTTTTGTTCTTAGCTATTTGATAAAATATGTATTTCATTAAATGCAATTTTAATAATTAATTACCTACACGTAAAATACTATACTTACCGAAATGTATACCTAACTGGGAAACTCTGTTTTTCTTGTATTTTACTGCCGCTAACTTATATTTTTTTTTCAAAAAAATATCGTATGTTTTACTGAACACAAAATTGTTTAACGCCCTTGAACATATTTTTCAAAGTCACGATTCGGCGTTCATTGAACTTTTTGTAGCATTTGTGATTTGATGGTTAATAGAGGCAATCAATGTTTTATAAAGACCTGTCGTTATGTGAATAAATAAATTTTTCACGTATGGTTGTGTAAAACTATGAATGGAATACATTTGTTTTTTTTTCTTTATATATTTACTTCCTTTTAACTGAAGTATCACTTTAAACTTGACTCATAAATGCTCGTAATATTATAAATTCGAAAGTGCGCGAATGTGTATGTTTGTCACTTATTTACACTCAAACGGCTGAACTGATTTAAATTAATTTGGTATGGTGGTAGTATAGTAAGCTAGCTTATATACTCATAGGTTACTCTTTACCCCAATAGGACCCCCTGGCGCAACTAGTATAAAAAATAAGTAAAAATATAAATAAAACTGCAGGATATGAATTGAGTCTCGATTCGAATTGATACTTTTAATAAAAATAAGGCACGTAGTTACCGTTCGACTATAAACCAAGTAACTAAATAATACCTTTGAACTCCCTTATAAATAATGAACAACCTAATAAGTAATGTATTTTGATGTTTCGATTTTCATAGTTCTTAATCTTAGATTTGTGATATGTATGATCGAAAAAAACTATCAATGATCTAACCTGCTAATACTTATTCTATAAATAATAAAAGTTAGAGTTTACGGAATAGCCAGAATCATAAACTAAACAGACAAGGTAAAGTCCCCTCTACACACGAAAAGTGACTTCCTGTTTGCTGATTATGATTACATTTGATTACAGTCATATATGTGTGAAAAATCTGCAAAATTGGCATAAATCGCATATTAAGGTTTTACAAAAATGATAGAATATAATACGACTAATGATAAAGATATGATACTTTGCATAATCATATGACTCAATTTTATACGTAAAAATCATATGTATAAATATGTAAGTATGTTTTATAATAAAGGACAAAAATAAGCTTTGAGCGTGTGTATTAGTTGATATAGATAGATAGATTTACTCTTGTGGGCAGATAATAAGTGCAAAACAATATGTAGATAAGTTTTTTTACGCATACATTATTCGTAACCGGGTGTATGAACTACCTACTTACTTATTTTAATTAGACAGTAAAAACAATGAAATAAAAATCCAACTACGTGTAATTAAGAATTAAATATTCTTTTTCACAGGGTTCTTCCCGCGCAGAGATGAGCCTCGCCAGTCTCCATTCACACTCCTCCCGAACCGGATACGAAATACTATTTCCGGAATACTTCATCCGAACCGGAACCGTGGAAACCGGCCCATAAGCAACGACGTGAACAACAACCAGTACAGCCCAAATGATATCGCTCAAAGACCAGTAGCATTCCCGACCGACTTCCCTGATGAAGCCCCGGTTTATCAAGAAAACCAGGGTCAGTTCACTGGGCAAGACTCCCAACAAGCCACTGGTCAAGAAAACCAGGGACAATTCACTAGCCAGGGCAACCAAGGACAAATCACAGGGCAAGAAAATCAAGGACAGGTCTCAGGGCAAGAGAATCAGGAGCAATACACATCGCTAGACAATCAACCTCCACCCGTTCAAGGGAACCAGGGCCCTTTTACATCGCCAGATAATCTGGGGCCAGTTTATAATGGAGCTGGGGCCCAAGGAGAGTCTTCTGGTCAGAATGGCCAAGAAGTCTCAGAGATCCCGAATGATCCGGTGAATTTCGATGATGAAACCACGAAAAGGGTCACGCAAGCTACGGATGTGACCTTCCCTGATACCGAGTCGAGAAACAACTTCAACTTCGCTCCGTCTCCAGTTTTCAGTAATTATAATTTTATTTTTGCCATCGTCATAAAATTTGCATTAAAAAGTAACTTCAATAATAGTTTCCGTGGTCGAAAGCGGCTTGGGATCTATCATCATTTTCATTAACTATAATGGTACGCAAACTTCATTTCACGTTGACGTTTTTTTATAAATTTATGGCCAATTGTGAGTTGTTCTCGTTCACTAAGAGTTAAGTTCCGTACTATCTATAAAAACGACCTTGAATCACCTTTGTTATATACTGTTGTATGGGAGTCCCCTTATATATTTATTTTAATCTGTTTTTTGTTTTTATGACATACTCTTACTTTATGACAAAGATCCTGGTGAATGACAGACAGACAGCGAAATCCCAGTAAAAGAGTATTTTGTATTTATTTTAAAAGTAATCAAAAATAATAAAAAAATATACATACAAAATATAAAAATTTTTGTAGCCAGCATTCGATTAAAACGTAGACTGCTTCCGCGGTACCTCCACTGCTTTGAACCCAGCGTACCAGTAACCTTTTCAAGTGAATTAATTTTCTCACAATGGCCTCATCTCGTAGTTCTTGGTCATTATCATGCTACTTATACTTACTATTCAACGTAGTTTTATAATAGCTTCCTTTCATTGATTGTTCTAACATTTATACTAGACAGAGTATGAGAAAGAATCTACCGGTCTTTTACTTACTGTTTCTCTCTTTAACCTAGAAGCGAACCCACCAAATTTACTAAATAATATTGTACTAATATTGCTTTTTTTCATTCATGAATTGTGAATCTTATTTGCTCTGCTGCTTAAGCTATTTACAACAATTTTATTTTTTCCTTATTGTAAACATATTTTCAGTTTTGTGTAACACATTGGTTTAGCTAGAGTTAACTCACAAACATCAGAATTTACACATACATATACATATGTATGTGTAATTTCTTATAGGTCTGAATTGATTCCATATTTTATCCTCAAACAATTGACGAAAATACGTGTAATTCTGGGTATTAGGGAAGAATCTTCCGCTACCTATTCATTCGAATTTCCATGTTCTGAATAATCGATCAGTCGTAGTTTGGTAGTGATCGAGCCAGCGACTTGACATTGAGGAGCACCTTGGCCGCTGCTCTACCGGTTTCTACGCATTATACACTCACGACCGCTTTTATATTTCGGTAATCGATGAAATTACTTCTTTTGAGGGTGACCTTACATTTGTCAAGTCCTTCTTTAAATGTACAGCTAAGCTAGATTTTGTAAAGGATGTCCGGAAGTTGAGTTCTTCTATGAAAAGAAAGATAGATAGATTGAAACAATAATAACAACATGGTAGCGCTTACTTACTGTAAGCGCGTAAATGTGTACTTTGTTACAATTCGTCAAAAAATTACATTACACTTAAACAAACATAGGCGCTGTATAGGGGCGAAAAAAATTATGATAAGAATTATATAAGATTGAAAAACAAGCTAAGTGAAATCATTTGGCGTGTACAGACACAGGACCATCTCCAAAAGCCAAGTGACTATAGTCATTTTCCAAATACTCTAACCGTGTACAGCGTCTTATCAAGCAATAGATTTTTTATACACCTTTCGGATTTGTTTTCATTTTTTAGAGTTTATAAATCATACTTATTTGTTCAACATTGCAATTTGAAAAGTGGATGTAGAACTAATGAAATTATTTTTTTTACAACTTATAGGTTTGTGTTTGACTACAGCTTGTCTCGTGTTAAACAATACGACGGTCAACTATGTTACACACTTACCTAGAAAATACCTATTAACTCAAATTTGAAACCCCCAGGTTGTACTTCTCAGGAAAAAGAGACTCAGGATGAGAATTCCAAAGTTTTACAGTCCTCACAAGGAAGGTCCAAGCAAATCGGCTAGTGCGATACTTAGGGAATTCGACTGTATAACCTATGTCTCTTCGCTGAGTTTCTGCTCGTTCTGTAATGAAACGGAGACGGTTGTATTATATTTTGCAACTCCGTTGATTAAAGTTAACTCATAATTCTAAATATGCTTGTTTTTAAGTCAATACTAATTCTATCCAATAGACTTGTTACTTAGAAATCTAGCTTTAATTTACTATTGAAGTCGACAAAACTTTGGTTTTCCTTAATAATAAAAATTCTAACAGTGTACCGTCACAGATTTAGTCATAGTTAGAACGCTATCTCCAAGGTTGGTGTGGTCACCAACAGGTCAATAATGAGTCTAATATGGATGAGATAGCTTTGTTTACATGCCGGAGTTTCAATGAAACCAATTACTCAATAGCTAATTGGGATTGAACGTGGTATGTTGTGTGGTTTCTCTTTTATAGTCTATTTTACTATTGCTTATTTTATAAATAAAACTACACGTAAAGAACACAATTTTTTACTTTAACGTTTTTTGTATTTGTTTTGTTGCCTGTATAGAAAACAATCTATGTAATAATCTAGCAAAATGAATAATACAATATCTAAAACCAGCTGTTACCAAGCTGTTAATAAATGGTATTTTTAAATATTATCTATGAAGATAATAAAATTCAAAAAGTAATTAAAATAGGTATAATAAAACAAACTAAATGTCAATTTAAACGCAAGGCGACAATCACTTCCTCTATGTTTTATTAACTTTGAATTAGTAATTATATAACATTTACTCGTCCTACATATACATAGGTATCTAATGAGTATTAACAATTCCACAGTAAAACCAGTTTTTGCATGCGTTAGTGTAGGATCGTAAAACACATTGTCAATCCTACAAATACATAACTCTGCGGTTTCGCTCGTTTGCGGTTCGGATACTAAAAACTTACATTATTCTAGAAAGATCCGGGTTGAAAAAGTTCAAAAAACTTTACTCAAATTTTAGCTAAAAATTGCTTTAGACTACATTCTGTCATTGTTTTCTTGGAAGTAGAGCTATAATTTTGCACGGTAGCTAAATTCAGGATATAGATTACGCTTTATTTAGATACGCTTACAGTTCAAGCGGATGATTAAATAAATATATCACGTAATCCTACATTTTAAATTTTTTTTATACGTTTGATTTTGTCTTCTTTACGAATCGCGTCGCGTTGCCTGTGCGCACATCTCAGAACATTTTAAAATAATATAGGCAATATAAATTATGTCATATATATCATTATTTCTTCTAGATTACTATTCTTTGACCAAAGCGCAAGAAGTACAGATTTAATTCAATTTTCATTAAATTATGCTAGTATACATATATATATATATATAAACTTAGTATTTATTGTATGACACAAGATATATCGTTTTATAACATGTTTAAACTCATTTTAAACTTAGTACATAAACACATACAAGAAGTACAGAGGCTATCCAGTAGATGGCACTAAAATTACACACAATGTCAAATTCTCAAGGTCATCGGCAACTCTTAAGGCTTTAAGAAGAAACGTAAAAGAATATTTGCGTCCCCAGGTCAGCCGTGCACGACGATCGACGGCGATATAGGCAGCTGCATCAACCTGTACAGCTGCCAGCCCTTCCTGGCAGTTCTGCAGCAGTCACGCACCAACCCTGCTGTCGCCAGGATGCTGCGCCAGGCGCATTGCGGCTTCGACGGGAACAACCCTAAGGTAATTTTGGTAAAATCTATCTATCTATCTAAATCTTCGCAGTCCTCACAATTAAGGTTTACGCAAAGCGTTTTGTACGAAAGTTTAGAACTTCAACTCTGTATCGGTGTTTCTTCACTGACTCTCTGCTCGTTCTGTACTGGAACGGAGATGGTGGAATCAAATTATGAAGTTGTGAGTGTAGTGAATACAACAAAGTAAGTAAGAGTATAAATATGTTATATGTTTTGCTCAGGTGTGCTGCCCCGCCCAAGGTCTGCCTCTCCAGTCGACCACAACCACTACAACCACCACCACGACGACAACAACCACAACCACTACCCCAGCTCCCGTCCCCACTCCCTCCACCAAGAACAACCCCCCCAGTGGGGACTACGCGACGCTCCCGGAACCACCCGTGTGCGGAGTCAGCAACGCTTCGCTCGGACGAGTTGTTGGCGGAGAGAATGCTAAACTCGGTGAGTTCACTTTGTAATCCTACTTCTTCTTCAACCTTTTCTCACTAGGTGGGGTCGGCACAGCAAGTTTTCCTCTTCCACACGATTCTGTCAGCTGTCATATCCACATTCACTCCCTTTTCTTTCATATCCTCACATATTTCAGCCACGTCTTCCTAGGTCGACCTCTACTTCCGCTACCTCGTACAACCATCCAAACTTCTCTAAGTCACATGCGTTTCCTCTCTCTACTTCCTACTAGTATAATAAATGCGAAAGTTTGTGAGGAATCTTGCTTCCACCACTGCTGGGACAAGCATCTAGAAAACTTGAACATAACCATCCAGATTACGCGCGGTATACGCTTCCACCGTTGTTTGGACGTAGTACTGCCGGGGCTCTTGTGATCAAATTAAGTCAAAGTCAAAGTAATTTATTGATAACAATACAGTTCCAAGTCACACAATAACATCAATATAACTGTCAATAAAATCAAATATAAATGTCACATGTCCACTTCGTCTACTACCCCTTCCCCCTCAGTGGGTCAGGCTGATGCCACATTGTTTAGGATAGGTCTCGAAATATACATTAGGCTCATCCGACTGCGCATTTTTTCTACCCTACATCCTTTACTATTTATTTCCTTCTTTTTGCTGAATGCTGTGCTCCTGCCAGGTGCGTTCCCGTGGATGGCCCTGCTGGGGTACCGGCGAGGTAGCGACACGCGCTGGCTGTGCGGCGGCTCGCTGGTCTCGGCGCGGCACGTGCTCACAGCCGCGCACTGCGTGCACAACCATGAGAATGATCTGTGAGTACACACTAACTTCTTAAGGATAACCTGAGGTGTATCAAATAAAACGGCATAGCGCCGTACTGGACAGTCAATTTACAATTATTAAAATTTAATTTATAAACACATGCATGATATACTTTCATGCATGTGTATAATGTTGAATTGGGTATACAATTATTACCTGAAATGCTTATGTATGCACTATTATTTATTATTTATTTATCATTATATATATTATATTATATATTTAATACAAGCACTCGCACACATTTATATACATAAGCGAAATTAATACCTATTTGTTATCACCTATATACAGGAAACTGCCGAAATGCATACAAATGTGTAAGGTTCTTTTAAAACTTTAACTGGCAACACAGACGTAAATGCCCTTGAGAACCTGAACCACCTACATACTACAATATCATTTAAATTGTTGCGAATGTAAGTTAGTTTTAAGTAAGTTTGTTTAAGTTTCTTTTTTTTTGTTTTGTACTGTATATACTTAAATGGGTTATAGGTGATATCGATATCCCCCCCGTGGGGCCCCGCATTGTCGAGGCGGGGGGGCTCAGTAACCGTGGCCTGGTCACCCACGGTGAAGCGAAGAGGGTCCCTGGGGCGGGCCGCTCCCTAGACTTGTCCTCCCCCATGCAAGTTCTAGATGGAGTGGCACCAGTAGGTTGCGGGACCTCGCTCCGGGGGGGTTTCGCAACTGAGGAGGGCTGCGGTGTGGTTTTGGAGACACCCACCGCAGCCGAAGGTGTGGGGCCGCGGCCGGAGAGAAGTGTCGGTATTACGATGCGCCGCTCTTCCTACCTGCCGCGGCCTCGACGGGGTCGCCACCGTTGATGGCGGACGCGGTGGGGCCGCAGGGAGAAGGGAGTGGTACCACAAAATACCACTTACCCTATTCTCTGCGGCCGTAGTGGCAGGTGACGGGGCCACAGACCTGACCCGTCACGGGGGACCTGGGACGTCGGACCGGGGTTGTCCGGCGTCCATTGCACTTATGGTCCCCGAGGTGGTTGCGGTGCACCATGTGCACTGCAAGGGGAATCATCCCCAGAGAAGGAGCCTCGCAGGCTAGCCGAGGTGGGCGGGGTGGTGGGTTAATGCGAGAAGCGGAACCTCATCCCGCCCTTTCCGGTGAGGAGGTCATCGTGAGGTTTTAGTCGGTAGGGATGTCCTTTTGACATCGAGCCCGACATACCCCAAAAAAAAAAAAAAAAAAAAAAAAAAAAAATAAAGGTGATATCGATATCGATACTGATTTATATAATATATCTGTAGCCGTGCCAGTCAGGACCTATAGGGTACCTTGTGCACGACCAGAACATGTAAAATATCTAGCATATAAGCCAATATACCCAAATAAAAGATTTTATTATTATTATATTATTATTTATTATGTATCATCCATTAGAAACGTTTAAAATTATAATAAAAATTATGATACTTTACAACGAGAATGAAGATTCTGTTATTGTTTGCGACATAAATTCATTAAGTGAGTAAAAAGGGTGCTTCTGCTTCTCGAAAAAGTTTCATTTTGCGTTTAATTATCCGAGAACTTGACACACGTGATCGGACCTAAAGCTTACAACTATCTCCCGGATGAGATTGAACATTCTAGCAACGATGTTATTTTTAAGAATAAATTACGAAACTGACTCTTCCAAATGACACTTTATACAGTTGACGAATAGTTCCAAATCAATAATTCTGATGGCCAATCTGATAGCATTTAGCAACTGAAAGAAACTATTAAATTAACATATCTGACGTGAAATAAATATGACCCCAATTCTAATATTCACCGGCAATCAGGCACTATGCAACCTAGCTATACAAATACAAATAGTTTATAAGGAATAAATACAGAAGTGAAACGTACCATAATAATTTAATACCAAAGAATAGCTATGCCTTAGTGTACCTTTTGCCATATACACTGAGCCCCTTGATAAGTATCATATAATCCTTTTATTAATCTAGATGTAGAAGAAACTTTGCTTATGAATTTCGAGTGCATATTTGAACGACACAAGTAAGGATTTCGGGTTTTACCTGCTAATTTACATTAAGAATTTCCGCGTAGACTGTCCACGTATAAAGTACTGGCGTACATGAATTACATACATACATCCATCACTTGTCATTACACGGAACTAAAGTAATTTAGAATGCAATTACATAGCGTATTAGGTACATTACTTGCGTAGGTGTATCTAATGACACGTACATACGAGTATGGATACTTTACCTACTGGAATATAACGCAAACAATTTTAAGGCGCTACAAAATAGCAGATTTTAAAAATCGTATGAAATCCTGCGTATATGATAGGGCACAATGTTTTTTTTCAGTTATATTCTTTATTCAGTCTTTAATTAATACAGTAATTAAGAATTGGGTATTTGAAAAAAAATAAAATTTGTGATAAATAGAAAGATTATATATTAGTTTTATAACAAAAATATTTTTTATTATTTTTTTGCAATAATTCAAAAGTTATTTCAAAATAAAAATTAATTTTTGAATCCAGTACCGAAGATACGCCGACAACTCCCGAACAAACCCGAGCGTGTGTGACGTCATAATGTTAGTTTTCACTCAGACACTCAATGCAGTTGATAGGAAAATAATGAATACAAAGTATAATAAAACTAACATTATGACGTCACACGCGCTCGGGTTTGTTCGGGAGTTGTCGGCGTATCTTCGGTACTGGATTCAAAAATTAATTTTTATTTTGAAATAACTTTTGAATTATTGCAAAAAAAATTATAAAAAAATATTTTTGTTATAAAACTAATATATAATCTTTCTATTTATCACAAAAATTTTTTTTTTCAAATACCCAATTGTTAGAGTACCAAAAGACGGATACGTAAAATTCGCTCGATAGTTTTGATTTTTTAAAATAGACGTTTTAAAATTTAAAAAATGTTATGCTTCTGAATCTCATGAAGCAATTAAAAAAAAAACTTTTTTTATAGTTTATGATGTTATCTAGAATCGTTAGTGAGCTTATAATTTAAATATTGTTAAGTGTTGATTTTATTTGAATATCTTGATGTATTTGAAAATCCAACTGCCGCGCTTTATAAGCTCTAAAGATTCTAGATAATGCCATTGCCTACAAAAAAGCAATATTTGTATTTATTTCTTTATTCTTTTCAGCGGCACAGCAATTTTTTATTATAAAACAACAATTTTTTCAAAAATTATACCTATCTAAAGAATTCTACGAAATCGTGTTTTGGTACTCTAACGATTTTAAAAGTTAATAAAAAAAATCTCTCTCTCTATCATTTACGTAGGATTTTATAGGACTTTCAAAATATGCTATTTTGCTCCCGTACCGCCATAAACGAAACCTGAATAAGTATTTTTTCTTTTAATTAATTATTAAGAAAAAAAATCCTTTAAAAATGAATGTTAGGATAAGTTAGCTAGATAATTGTTTATAAGTGGTCACAAAAGTATTGAATCTGTATCTTGAGTCCGGGGCAATTTTGAGACTCGACGCCGGCCATCTCCGGATAGCTAGGCATATCTAGTATTTTTTATTTGATTTATAGACGAGCAGCAATATGCTTATGTGCCTATGTCACACTGAGTTGAAATTTAATTTTTTACAGTTCAAAATGTCCATTGTTCAATGTCAATGCTTAAAGTCCACCGGTGCACTGATCACATGTTAGCAAGAGATTTTTTGTTTTCTGCAGCCAGCTAGTTTTTAAAGCTGTTCACTGACGTAGCACTCACTACTTCCTTGGGCAACTTGTTCCAATTATGAACCATCCTGTTGCTGAGTATACTCGTATGATGCCCCGTATTTGTGTTGGCAAGATCACGCTGGATTTTCTGGTTATGGCTTCTGCTATTCTCGCAACGATTACAGTTTTTAAAGCAGTCTGCTAAATTAGGAAGGTTGTAGAACCCATTAATAATTTTAAAAGTCTCAATTAGATCAGTAAAACTACATTTGTAATAATATTGCAAACCCGCGTGGGAAACACGAGATGCACTGGCCTAGATAGAATCTGTAACTCGTCAGTTGACCGCTAAACAGATATAAAGTGACAAGTCGACCTTATCGACTGCATGTATGTACACATTTTGTATTCTTTACTAGCTGCGTCCTGCGGTGTTTCCCGTGTTAATTTGGGATATAAAGTAGATTATGTGTTATTCCAGGGTCTAGGATATTTTCATACCAAATTGCATGGAAATCAGTTTAGCCGGTACAGTATGGGGTTAACCACTCGCGTATGAAAATGGCTTGAAAAATATTAAAATAAGTTGCATTGAAGTCTATCAACGACAATAATCGATTTCAATGTAATAGCTATCAGCGCTGTAAAAAAAAACTCAATTTTATAGTCAAACGTTGGCAAACATAGTTTGTTTCATTTGAATCCAAATCTATCCTTTAATAATGATTATTGTGTACATCTTTATGATATACTGCCATATTATTATTATTGTGGTATTCACCATAATAAAAGTCTCTTATAACTATAAATAAAACATAATAAACCTTTGACAATAATATATTATGGCCAGACAAATTGATCGCTTGTTTGTTCCGAATCAATTATAGTAATAACATAAATATACTGCAAGTGTAATGTACCGTGTGATTACCTATCGTTATTTTAAACCCCTGAGTTATGTTTCATGAAAATGTAACTAAAATGGCCGCCGCAAAGAATGCTTCTCACAAAATCAATATGGCTATTGAATGAAAGAAGTAGAACTAGTGGAATTATTGTAGAAAGAGACAGAAATATGTGTGAATTAAAATAATACTTCACGTCCCTGATAATACATAATTATGAATGCCATATATGAAACTTAGCACACATTTCAAATCTAAGATGGCTGCCAAAAAAAAATTCCTTTTTTACATTTATCAAGGGATTAAAAAATATTTTAATTTAATCCGGGATGAAAAGTAGTCTATGTGTTAATGCAAGATCTAACCCAACTTCACACCAAATTTCTTCAAAATCGGTTCAACAGTTTGAGCGTGAAGACGTAACCAACAAACACACAAACTTTCGAATTTATAATATTAGTAGGATACCTACTTATTAAGTACTAACAATATTATGTGGTTGAAATATCGTATGTTTTTAGGTATATATATAAAATTACGTTAATTATTGAGGTCATTAAATGGGTGACCAAATCATTTTACTAAATTTACAAAAAAATACACTAATAACATAGGATACGTAAACATGTTTTGATAAAAGGTTAGGTTTATTTAGCGTATCGAATTGAGTCTCGAATTTGATTGCAAAAACTTGAAACTAACAAAACAACTCAATTAGTGATAAAAATAAGTTACAATTTTAAACCGTACCTAACTAAAATATACCTTCGTATTTCCCGAAGAGTAAAAATTGAAAAATGCTATGGTTAATGCATCGAAGAATTACTCAACACTCGTGGTTATATTTTTACTTACCTAATAGTGAAAAATAGGTGAATAATTCAAATTAAAATGTGTTTATTATAAAAAAATGATAACAAGTACACCTTAGTTACAATGTTTCTTTCCTGATAAATAATAAATAAAAGTTTACTTTATCAAATTATTTATTATGTTATCTCAAGCAATGTCTGCGTGAATCCGACTCATAACAAAATATTTTTTTTTTCAAACACAGATATTACAATCACTGTATTAAAACTTTCGTAAGGCATATTTGAATAATGCCGACAAAATAAACGTAAGTGATAGCCGGTTACACAAACATATTACAATCTAATGATAACGTAAGTATAGCTTATTTGCAATTTCGAAGTATAAGCTTTCTCATCGTTTTAGGCGAGAGTCTTCTTACGAGTAGATATACTTTAATACTCGTTAAATAAATGCGAAAGTTTGTGTAGAAGTGTGTATGTTTATAACTTCTTAACGCAGACATGGCTGGACGGATTTTCATTAAATTTGGTATGAAGATAGATTAGAATTTGGATTAAAATTTAGGATACTTTATCCCGGATTCACGCGGAAAGCACCGCGGGGTTCAGCATGTGTTTTGAAAATTTATCAAGATGGTGTCACAAAACTCCGCGTAGTATTTTTTTACAAGTTTCTCAATATGAGGGCTAAGGTAGAACACATATACTGCGATACAGTTCTAATCCAAAAAAGCCGCCACCCAAAAACTATTATCGGGGGTTCTCAACATTTTTAATTTAAACTAGTTTCTTTGTCTTCTCATCATTAGAATGTTTGAATAGTACCTGTACTATGAAACTAAAATCAACATAATACTAAGTTCCACTCGTCAATTCCTTAGACAAATTGGCCATCAACTCTGAAGCACACTTATATAAATTATCTGCATAACCGGTTGCGAGCATCTTACTATTTATCATCGGACAGCGAATACCTATTGTTGGTATAATTATCACATCGCGGCCAACCAGCTAACTTGACCCGCGACTCATAAAACTAAGGCCTTCGACATATATATATATACATATCTTGTTATACATATGTATGTATTGATGACTCGAGTTTTTGTGATTCTACCTTTATTTTACCCTTGATAGGTTTGCGTTTAACTAAAGCTTGCCTGATGTTAAGCTGCGCTGTAGTTTACGATGTGGTACGTTTACCTAGAAGCCTGAGACCTTTCCAACTTTTTTAATTTAATTTAATTTATTTTTTTTTTTTTTATTTAATTTATTGATAATTATTGAATGAAATACTGACGAGTCCATATTGATGATAGTTATGATTATGTTTATATAATGTAATAATTATTTAACAATATGACAATAAAGACATTCTATTCTATTCTATTCTATTCTATTCAACAAAAGCAAAACCGTGGAAATCGGTTCGTGCGTTCTGGAGTTATAGCGTCAGGAAGGAATGAATGAATGATTTATTTGTCTAAAAAACTAGATACATAGGTGGTATCATAAAATGTCATAAAAGTTAAAACTATTTACAACTAAAATGGATGTAGTGATCCTCTAGTTTTGTCCGTAGGGCTTACAGACATGAGTTTTATATTTAGTCTGAAGTTAATATTTACAAAAACAGTGAATGGAAAACCCAACTTATTTGTATATTACTAGCTGACCCGGCGAACGTTGTTTTGCCTTAATAATTATTTCTAAATATACAGTAGCCGATTCTCAGACCTACTGATTACGCATATACAATTTGGTAAAAATCGGTCAAGCCGTTTCGGAGGAGTATGGTAACAAACACTGTGACACGAAAATTTTATATATAAGAAGATAGAGAAGAAGTTTTTTTTTTTTTTTACACAATTAGACACGGCTGGTTAGCCCCATACTGAGCCATTTCTAGCTCGTATTATGGTTGCTAACACAACTGATATACTACATATACATACATACATATTATATATAGATACATATTTAACACCCAGACCCACAGCCAACAAATTTAGTTAAGCACAAAGATGTTGACCGGGCCGGGAATCGAACCCGGAACCTTTTGATTAGCAGACCGGCATGGTAACCTTTACGCCAACGAGGTCGTCATATAGAGAGATAAATAATAAATGAAATGAATGTTGTACTTTGTAAACTGTTATCGTAAGGCATATTATATATTTACACGAAACAAAACGGTCACACTTACTTAAAAACGTTGGATATACGTCCAACGGGTTTCAACGCATTAAGAGCGTCATCATCGGGGACGAGCTGCACACGGACTGTCACCGACGAGATCCGCGCACAGACAGCTGTGACGTTCTTAATGCATTGAAACCCGTTGGACGTATATCCAACGTTTTTAAGTAAGTGTGACCGTTTTGTTTCGTGTAAATAGAAATGAATGTTGTTTCTCCTCCAGGTACCTGGTCCGCCTGGGGGAGCTGGACCTGGCGAGCGAGGACGAGGGCGCCACGCCGCTCGACGTCCTCATCAAGGAGAAGATCAAGCACGAGGAGTACAACCCCAAGGCTTTCACCAGCGACATCGCCATACTGGTTCTCGATACTGAGGTCCAGTTTACTGGTATGGCTCTTCTATATTTTATTTATTTATTAGTGTTCACAAAACAATCAAAACAATAGTTACTGGTGACCCCGTTTTATATAACATTACCTGGTTGACCGAGCTTTGTACGTTTTTTTTATTTATGAAATTTTCTAAAAATGACTCCTAGCTAGATCGATTTATCGCCCCCGAAACCCCATATATACTAAATTTCATGAAAATTGTTGGAGCCGATTCCAAGATTCCTAATACAAGAATTGCTCATTTAAAGATATAAGATAAGATATTAGCTGTTGACTGCGGCTCCGCCCGCGTGTATGTCGTTTTATTTACCTTCTCCCTCTCCCTCTTGATATCTGGAACCGTTTTTGCAGCGCACGCAACGATTTTCCCCGTTTTTTTCCACATTTTCCATTGTTTCTTCGCTCCTATTAGTTGCAGCGTGAAGTTATGCCTTCTTCGATAAATGGTCCAATTCAACACAAGATTGACTGACATTAGCGCGTTCAAACAAACAAACAAACAAACTATTCAGCTTTATAATATTAGTATAGATTATTGATATATATTTCAGAGCTGATCAAGCCGATCTGTGTGCCTCGCTCGCAGTCTCTCCGCTCCATGACCTTCGAGAGGTATAACCCCATCATCGCCGGCTGGGGGGACACGGAGTTCCGTAAGTGTTCTCTACATATCTGTTAATTACCATATCAGACATGGTTTTCTTTTTATATTTATTAAGAATGTTCAGTTTTCACTTGTGCCTCTTGAATATCATGTTCAAAATATAAATTCTAGTTAATTAAGTAAATTTTTATATTGACGTCACAAAATAACAAACAGTAATAAAAAAGTTATAAACATATAGGTGAGCATTTAGTGAGTAAACTTTAATTTGTCGCAACACAGCATAATGCTGGTTGCTAGTAATGCTGGTTAAAGATCTCGTTCTAATACACAGATAAACAATAAATATATTCTCATTCTTGAAGATCCACACTAGCTGTTTAACTTAACCTTGAAATATGTGTCTTCCAGGCGGTCCATCAGCCACACACCTGCAAGTCCTCCAGCTGCCCGTGGTAACAAACCAAGTTTGCGCGGAGGCCTACCACCAGTACAAGGCGCAGAAGATCGACGAGCGAGTGCTTTGCGCTGGATTCAAGCAGGGGGGCAAGGATGCCTGCCAGGGGGATAGCGGAGGACCTCTCATGCAGCCTATTGTAAGTTAATTAAATAATCTATCTATTTGTAGCGCCTGTAGCTCGGCTAGCTAAAGTGATCTTATGCGATCAGAGAAGCTAAGTAACGGTCAATGCAGACAGTGTTTGGATGGGTGACCATGCACAAGACTGTCGGTATTCAAGTGGCTTTTTCATCTGGCCGCTACCGTGGGTAGGATGACACGTTAAATTGTAGGTCCCGGCTTCGTACAAGCAGTCGTTATGCCAAATCAGAAGCCTTCGGGCGGCTGTAAAACTCTCGACATCAGAGCTTGGCCACTCAGCTGATACGAAAAAAAGAGAGGCGGATTTTATGCAAATCCATACAATGAAGAAGAAGATACAGTTCTGAACTAGATTGGAAGCCTTTGGATTTCTTTATTTATATATTTGTGTTAAATACTGTGTCAAATAAATAAATTTTGTATTTGTATTTGTTTCCTCTGCAGTACGACAGCCAGGCACTGATGGCACCGATGTACCAGATCGGGGTGGTGTCTTTCGGCAAGAAGTGTGCTGAGGCGGGCTTCCCTGGCGTCTACACCAGGGTTACACACTTCTCACCCTGGATCGAGGGGAAGGTCACAGGGAACTCCGCCAGATAGACTAGGGAACCTTGCTAACTAAAAAACTAAACTAACTGGGTTAGCGGGTCGACCCGAATCGGATCTTGGCCTCCGATACCACCTTGCTGAGTATTGTTGATTAGAGTTGAAAGTTTATATTATGCTGTAAGCCATTAGAAACAACGCGTGTTATGATTTTAGTAGAAAAAAAAATACGTTAGTTTGTTTGTTTGTTCGTGTCGTTGTCGTTAAAGACAAAGATAAATAATTTATTGATCTTACAACTTCTCGTCGCAGATGGCAAGTCATTCATTGCATTCAGATTTACAATTACATTCACTGCTGAGGGTCGTGACCCCCGCCACGGATCATCTTCTCCCGCACGATCTTGCGCCATCGACTTCGGTCATTTGTCGTGTGAATGGCATTGTGAAAATTGAATTAAATGTAACTAATTATAATCTTTGTAAACTGTTATCGTAAGGCATATAATATATTTGCACGACACAAACAGTGACACTTACTTAAAAAACGTTGGATATACGTCCAACGGGTTTCGACGCATTACGAGCGTCATAATCAGGGACGAGCATCACACGGACTGGCACCGACGCTCGTAATGCGTCGAAACCCGCTGAACGTATATCCAACGTTTTTTAAGTAAGTGTCACCGTTTGTGTCGTGCAAATATAATTATAATCTTTTCAGTCATCCTAAATAAAGTTTCCCTTCCCGTTTAGGACATTGGAATAAAACTATGTTTTTCTTCAAATCAAATTGACATGTTCGAGCCGAATTCTGTAGTACAACAGACATGGCCCCTTTTTTGCATGATTTCTTAGGAGACGCCAGTGCAACCTCTTTTGACCTACAGCATAATACTGCAGGGCTACGATGTTCACTATGCAATATGCAATAAGTAGGTACTTATTACATTATGATTGTCATTAGTATTGATAGAAATTTACAATTATTTATAATAAGTACCAATTACCTAAGGGATAAGTAAAAATATATGGTTGCCCGCCTTTTGAGTTACTTTCGTATTTATTTTAATATTTTTTACTTTAGGGCAGTGTTGTTTTTTTTTACTAAAGCTATACATTAATGATGACTTTATCAACTTTTTGTATTCTGTCTATGGTTTGTTATGGTTGATCAAGTTAAAGTAAAAAATCTAATTCGATCAGTGCAACTATGTATATAATTATCTAATTTTAAAATATTTAAATTTATAGAAATACCTACTTAGACTAAAAACTCAATTTAAAATAACTAATTTAGCAAATTATTTTGACATTGATACTAAGTATAAAAAACTTTAACACTTTTATATTGTAACATCCAGATCTATTTATGGCAGATATCAGCAGGGTAAAATCTTGAAAATCCAGTTTTTTTATTATAAATAAAATACGATCATAGCTATTAAAAATGTTGCTTCCTGATCGTATAACCGAGAGAGAGATTTAAATATACAAATTTTCGTAGCAATCTTATGATAAATAAAATCTTGTAAAAAAACTTAATTTTAATATTTTGACATTAAATGTAAATTCAAAATTTTACCCATGTCGATGTCTTAAGTAAATTTGTATTTTGTAATTGAGTTTCTATTTTATTTGATGCTTCTAGACTGGATGAATCCAGTTTTAACAATTAAAAACCAACATTATTATAAATAAATAAATTAATGAAATGCATATAAGTTTTGCATTTTTTTTTCCACTTATTAGGTGAAACCAAGTGAATTATACGATGTGATGATTTTGTATTAGCTCTCAATAATTTAAGATAATGTACTCGTTTAAGTTAAGTTTGTTATTATTATTCATAAAAAAATAGATAAAACTTATTTATAAAATGTTTGCACACTCCTGGGTCCTTGAGAGCCAATAAATATAGACTAGGCATGCATCCTTAGTTGCTGGCTCGTGAGGTTCCTGCTGTTTAAATTCCCAGTACTAAAAAAAAGTTTTATAATCCTTTATTTGAGAAACCCATTTATATTTCATTATTATTTCTGTTATCATAAAATTGTGAAGTCATAATTAGATAAATACTAATAAATTATGTCAATGTTTTTGTGTGTTTTATATTTTACTGGTTGCATCCCGCGGTGTTCCCCGCTACAATTTGAAATAATTATTATTTAAATTAATTATTTATTATTTATTTAGTTTGAAATAAAATGTGCAGGTCAGAAGTACAATGTAATAATATATGTACAAACGAAATTATAACGAACATACAAATAACGGATAAGCAATTCAATTTCAATTCAATTAGTTTATTTTTATTTATTAACTAATAAATTCATTATTTTTCTATACTAATATTATGATGAGGAAAAGTTTGATTGTTTGTTTGACGCAAATAGGCTCCGAAACTACTGGACCGATTAGAAAAATTATTTCACCGTTGGAAAGCTACATTATCCCATAGTAACATTTATTTTGTTTCTCTTTACAACTTGGATTATTATATAGCCCGTGCGAAGCCGGGACCAGCTGCTAGTAAATTAATAAAAAGTAATATATTAATTACTTTTCAATTAATGTAGACTATTTAGTCTAGGTTAGGGTCTTATCTAAGTAGAAATAAAATATATTACAGCTGTACTAATTTTCACCCTTGTACCAAAAAGACAGTTCAGTCGTTTGAGTGTGAAAAAGTGACAAACATACACACTAACACACAATTTTTCGCCTTTATATTTCCTATGAGTTAGATTTCAAGCCTACCCCAAATGGCTTGGTATTCGATAACACATTTAGTAGCTACATAATTAATGAGATATGGTAAAGATTAAATTGATAGGATAATTATATTAGTCACATGTGACTTTACTTAAGGATCAACAACATATTAATTTGCATTAATCAACGATAAGCAAAACGTGTTTGGTATTCGAAATGTTTGACTTTTAAACAGTAGAGTAATATTCCAACGTTTAGTTAGTTTTTGAGTTTTTTTTTAGTTTTCTGGGTATCAAATGTTTAACTAGTTTCGCCCGCGGTGTTACGCGCGTTAATCCGGGACTAAAGATTAAATTAACTTAAATTTAATTTACGATTTTAATAGTCTCATTAAATATGCCCAGATTATTACTCTAATTATAATAATAATAAATCATTTATTTGTCACAGAAACTTAAATTTATGTTACACCGAGTTTAGAAATTATAATATAAGTACCTATAGAATTTTAGTGTTTGGTAAACTCGGGGGACTCTGTGCTCCACACTAGGTTTCGCCTGGGTCGTGGAGGACAGGCTCTTCCTTACATACAAAGGTAATTAATATACATATAAAAGCTACTAAATAATACTATTTATACAGACTTAAAAATAACAAATTATTGCTAAGGAAGTAATTCGCATTTCTACAATAATACATAGTATAAACATTAAAAACAAAGAAAAGTACTGACAAAGAAAAAATCGCTATCGCAAATTGCTAATAAGCACCGTCATTTTATAATGTTTATCCAAACAAGACCAAAGCTTTATCAACAGATGGCACTGATAAGGGACTGATAACAGCACCTCGATTTTACCTATAACTCATTCCGCACGTGGGATGCCGATCAATACACATAGCTTAAATTATTAATAAAAAATATATCCTTTACGTCAGTGAAATTACCTAGAAGAAATAAAATTAAATAAAATTAATACAATTTTACGCATAATAGAAAATCAGGATTTGGATTCAAGAATCAAAGCAGGTTTAGTTAAGTACAAGCGTACTAGGAAGTGTTTAAATAAGTGTTTGACAGTTAACTCAGTCTCAATAGTGTTGTGATAAAATTTTCTCTTATCATGAAAGTGAGGACAGAGTGTGTTTTGTTGATTTGATTTTCCAAGTGTTGTGAGACTTGTATGTGTATTTTAACAATAATTCTGAAGCGGAACTTGAAAATGACTGTGTTACATAAAGATGGAGGTAAGTAATCTTATTCTTCTTCTTCGTATGAGCTAAGAGGCCAAACTCTAGTCTCGAGAATTTCAAGCCGCCCGAAGGTCTCTGACGTCTGTTTGTACTAAGATTAACAGCCGGGACCTACAATTCAACCTGTCATCCGACCCATGGTAGCACCCAGAGGAAAATGATAGATAGATATACAAATACAAATCATTTATTGATAACACCAAAGTTGCAAGTCAAATATATAAACACTTTATTACAACACTCACAAGAAATAAATTATAGAAAACACTTAAAGTACTTAAAAGCTAGTGCCTTAACTGGCGGCTTTATGGCTAAAAGCGATCTTTTCCAGACAACCGATTCCAAGAAAGTACAAAAGTAAAGACAGTCTTGTGCATGATTACCCATAAAGACTGTTCGCAACGATTGATGCTTTACCTCGATGATCGCGTCAGATCACCTTACTTAACCGAGCTACAGGCGCTACGTATGGTTTATTTATTTTATTATTATTGTAACCATAGTTACTAAGATACTAAATAAGAGAACGTTGCTAAACCAAACAGATGCACAGCCGAAATAAAAACAGTGCATAGTATTGTATCTTAATTAAAATTATAATTAATTAATACCATTTATGTTTTTTTGTAAAAAATAACATTAAGTTTACTCGTTGTAATCTATAACTAAGCGTCAACAAACAACAAAAAAATTACAATTACTTTAAAAGATTCGCAAAGTAATTTTACAGTTTGTTTATGCGTTTATTCACGGTCATGGCAACTAGTTACTATCAGAAAATAATTGATAAAATTGGCGTTAAAACAATTTACTATTTGTTATCTTTGTCACAATTGATAATTAATTATTATGATAAGCGTTAGATTAATAGACACTTGTTTGTGACTATAGGAATCTAATATTATTGCTGACTGGATTAACTCATATGATACTTTTTATCCCGGATTGACTTATTTTGTCCCTTTGTCTTTTGTTTGGCTTAGCTTGTATATATATCATATAGGAAATCCATTTTAATAAAATTCTATAATTTAATTACTTATTTACACGGGATGACGAAAAAATCAGTAAAAAAGAAGAAACAAATGGTATCAAAGAAAAATACTTATTGATACCATAACTACTCGTACAAAAATTGGCAAACAAGTATTTTACTGAGCTAATTTAGAATGAAAGTAATGCTTTGAACCATTTCCATGTAATTTTTTGATACTGTTTACATAATAATCTTTTGACATTACTTTTAAATATGATTGCCTAACTTTAAACCATGTCTAGAAATTAATTTTTAAACTTCTGACACATCGCATATGCGGTAGCCTTTAATAAGCAAGTAAAGTTATTTCATTTCATTAGTTCTAAGAAGGGAAGGGACCCTGGATCTCGCGACACAGGCTTGCCTAGAGGGAGGTTCAGCGGCACGCCAACCTACCCCTAGTATTATTTTTTCTTTTTTTCTCTTTAGTCTTGTAGTGGTGTATATATTTATGTATTATTTTTTCTTTTTTTCTCTTTAGTCTTGTAGTGGTGTATATATTTATGTATTATTTTTTCTTTTTTTCTCTTTAGTCTTGTAGTGGTGTATATATTTATGTATTATTTTTTCTTTTTTTCTCTTTAGTCTTGTAGTGGTGTATATATTTATGTATTATTTTTTCTTTTTTTCTCTTTAGTCTTGTAGTGGTGTATATATTTATATACACCACTACAAGACTAAAGAGAGGCTAAATAGCCTTAAGTTATAGAACAATAAAATACAATTGAATTTGAATTTGAATTTCAGTGGTGATGAAGGCGTGGTACTTCCTCCGCACGTACATCCTGACGCTGCGGCGCTTCGACCTGTTCCTGCAGGGCTCGCTGCTCATCTCCATCCTGCTGGAGACCAACCTGTTCCTCCTGCTGCGGAGAGACCACGCCGGCGGACACACGCCTGCTCTGGTAGAAGGTACGGGGCAACGACGGTCTGCCTCCAGGCGCTACTGTACCCAGTTCAACCGCGCCATACATACTAGTACCTACATACTACATACATACTACTAGAAATAGTATGTAGTACCGCACACTACATACTATTTCTAGTACATTTGAATGAAGCGTCTGACGTGCAGCAATGGATTTATCACGAAATAAATTCATATAAAATCAATAATTAAAAATATTGAAATTATATATAAGCTCTAACAATTCTGGGTAGTATCATTAATTACAAAAAAGTAGGTATCTTTGCCTACAAAAAAAAACAAAAGTTGTTGTAATATGTTAGTACACTATTCAATCTAACAAAACTGTAAAAACCGTGGCCCAGGATATCTACGCAGGTTATATACGAGGAGTATCTACGCAGTATGTTCTTGAAACGAATTCACTCGGGCCACGCAATCTACTGGTATATTACTATGCGACTGCAGCGCGTTGGTGGCAGCTAAGCTGCACACTCGATTTGCAGCGCCATCTATATGACATCGGTAATTATGGGCAAACTTCCGCGCCACGCTTTATTGTTTGAGAATCAGCAATCCTCTCTAGTATTCTGATCCCTTCTTATGCTTTATAACTCATAAATACCACCTTTATTTTTGTGAGGAAATGCATTTACGCATCTCCCGCTACAAGCCTGGGGGACGCAAGCGGGGTATGTCGGGCTCGAGGGCCAGAAGGGCCGTCACTACCGACTACAACCTCACGGTGTCCCATCTCACGGCGGGGGCAGGGATGCAGGACCGCGTAGCGCATTGCCGCTGCTCTCCCCGCCCAGGCCGCTGTCCGCAGTCCAAGCGGACCCACCTTCCATAAATACCACCTGTTTCCTTCCAGACTGGGTCCACATATTCGCGGCTGGAGTAGAGTTCCTCCTCGGCAGCCTGGTGGGCTGGTTCGGAGGCAGGAAGAGAAACTTCGCCCTCTCCGTGTGGCTCGGGGCGGCTGCAGCATCAGGCTTCCTAGTGCTCTTCGTGCCGTTTGAGGGGGAACGCAGCCCTTATGTTGGTGAGATATTTATTAAATTTTGGATTTAGGACATTATTATTTAGATTCACTGGATCTAACTAGACAAAGTCTGCACCAGAACCACGCAGTGGGGTAGAAAAAAGAATGTGAATGACAAATAACAAACAATATCTTCCAAAAACTTTTTTTATCAGCTAGGTATTTGAATAGCAAAACGCACAACCGCATAAGTCAGTAACAATCGAACTAAGCTGGCTCTCAAGTAGCTAGTCGAAACACATTGTTAGGTGCGTAACGACATATTTTTCAATTTGAGCGCGGTTGCTAGCCAAACGATCTCTAGAAAATGCCCTACCACTAGACTATGGTTTCCTCACGATGTTTTCCTTCACTAAAACCTCGAGTTCATTCTAATCATATTATTTATTCACAGAATACAGCATTAAAAATATGTTACAGGTATTTAGGTACTTATAAAAGTCAGCTATATTCTTACCCGCAAGTCGCTTGAAATAGGAAACATATCTTAAACAAACTATTATAACTTTACTAATGCAATACCACATTATGTCCTTCGTCCTTCGTCAATAGTCGACGACCTCATTGGAGTAATAATTACCATGCCGGACTGATTTGACTGGTTCGATTCCTGGCACGGCCAACATTTTTGTGATTAACTAAATTTGTTGGCTGTCGGTCTGGGTGTTAAATATGTATGAACATAAAGTATTTTTGTATTTATTCATATGTAGTAGTATATTAGTTACTTGTGCTAGCAACCATAATACAAACTAGAAATGGTTTGGTATAGGGCTAACCAGCCATGAGTGAAAAAAAAACAAATTAAATCATTATTTTCAAATTCAAATTCAAATTAATTTATTTTTATGACAGGAAAAACATATAGGTACACAAATAACAATACAAATGAAACATTTCCGATCACAAGCCGGCCTCAACTCAGCATGTGCTGGCTGCAGGCAACCAGCGCTGATCTTCCGTTGAGACCGACGGGTGACGACACGAACGTCGAGAAAACAGACAAAAGGAACTATAAAATAGGATTATAAAATAGCTTGATATTTGATGTCAAACCTTTGGCGAGAATCAACATTATTTATCTAGTATATCAATAAAGAATCCTACAAAACTTGTTCCCTTAATCCATTCTTAATCTTAGCTCTATAAACTCCTGCAGAGCTCTGCGGCGGAGAGCCCGTCACCTTCCGCTCCTCACCCCCCGACAGCAGCAGAACAGCTCGGCTGGTGATGCTCGGGCTGGCCGCGGTGTGCTGCAGCCTGGCCAAGCTCAGCATCTGGGCGCATGGGTTCACGTACCTGGATGACCACGAACCGCAGAACGGACCGTACTTCTATGGTAAAGCTTTCTTCTCTTTCTTCTCTTCGTCGGTGGCCAAGCTCTGGTGACGTTTTCAAGCCGCCAAAAGGAAAGAAAGAAAGATAGAAAAATATATTTTTATTTTGGCAAACACAAAATCTTAAACAATCGTATAAATTAAAAACAAGACACCATAGTTTGCCGCAACACAGTCGCAACTCAACAAATGCCGGGGTTCTGATATGTTCTGAATTGGCTTAACCACGGTGCCGCCCTGAAGAAAATGACACTTTTTAAATGACAGTATTGTGAGTGGTCACACATCTAAAAACTTTAAAGTATTAATAATACCACTTATGTATGTACCTAGTTTTATGGACAATAAATCATTCATTCATTTCATTCATTTCATTCATTTCATTCATTTCATTCATTTCATTCATTTCATTCATTTCATTCATTTCATTCATTTCATTCATTTCATTCATTTCATTCATTTCATTCATTTCATTCATTTCATTCATTTCATTCATTTCATTCATTTCATTCATTTCATTCATTTCATTCATTTCATTCATTTCATTCATTTCATTCATTTCATTCATTTCATTCATTTCATTCATTTCATTCATTTCATTCATTTCATTCATTTCATTCATTTCATTCATTTCATTCATTTCATTCATTTCATTCATTTCATTCATTTCATTCATTTCATTCATTTCATTCATTTCATTCATTTCATTCATTTCATTCATTTCATTCATTTCATTCATTTCATTCATTTCATTCATTTCATTCATTTCATTCATTTCATTCATTTCATTCATTTCATTCATTTCATTCATTTCATTCATTTCATTCATTTCATTCATTTCATTCATTTCATTCATTTCATTCATTTCATTCATTTCATTCATTTCATTCATTTCATTCATTTCATTCATTTCATTCATTTCATTCATTTCATTCATTTCATTCATTTCATTCATTTCATTCATTTCATTCATTTCATTCATTTCATTCATTTCATTCATTTCATTCATTTCATTCATTTCATTCATTTCATTCATTTCATTCATTTCATTCATTTCATTCATTTCATTCATTTCATTCATTTCATTCATTTCATTCATTTCATTCATTTCATTCATTTCATTCATTTCATTCATTTCATTCATTTCATTCATTTCATTCATTTCATTCATTTCATTCATTTCATTCATTTCATTCGTTTCATTCGTTTCATTCGTTTCATTCGTTTCATTCGTTTCATTCGTTTCATTCGTTTCATTCGTTTCATTCGTTTCATTCGTTTCATTCGTTTCATTCGTTTCATTCGTTTCATTCGTTTCATTCGTTTCATTCATTTCATTCATTTCATTCATTTCATTCATTTCATTCGTTTCATTCGTTTCATTCGTTTCATTCGTTTCATTCGTTTCATTCGTTTCATTCGTTTCATTCGTTTCATTCGTTTCATTCGTTTCATTCATTTCATTCGTTTCATTCATTTTGAAATGTTGTTGGCCGTGAATGTTCTTACCTATGTTTGATGAAATTCATTTGAAGATGGCTGCCGAAACAAAATGATACACATTTTTATACTTTCCCCAGGTATCCTGATCTCCATCCGCCTGTCCCTGGGTCTGAGCGGACAGAACTGGCTGCAGCCCAGCTCCCTCGGAGAAGACTGGTGGAAAGGCCACGTCTCCATCTGCTCTCTCACTCTCATGTTCTCTATCCTCTTCACACTTTTCCCCACTCGCATGAAGGAGTTTCGAGACGATGCCATCGAGAAGGATGGAGGTAAATAGTTTTGTACGTAATAGTATGTGTTGTGCCGCAGCTGTGCTATCAGGGTTATACCGGGATGAAAACGTAGCCGAGAGTGAAAGCTACCTCCACACCGAAAATAACCAATGTCTCGTCACGTGATTTTTGGTGTTGTTAATTTGCCTTGGGTACTTCTTACCTGAAGAATTAATTAAAACAAAATTATCCAGTAAAAAAATTCAAGAATAGTTTTTTATATGAATATAATTATACAATAATTAAATGTATATCTATATACCAAATAAAAAATAAATTTCTTTTTACGCTTTCTTTGCTAGCAGTACTTTTTTGACAGTTATCGTGTGAATTTGAAGCAAGCGCGATCCTATTCTTAGTTGACACGCATAGTACTGGGATAAGGCTAAGAAGAAGAACCTTAATTGCTTACTTCTTGTAGTATTTATTTGGTACATTAGAGACTCAAGTATCCGGCTCTTAGTTATAATACGAATTCGCGATTATTGTCAAAAGTCGTGTTTTTGCAAGCATGGACGTTTCGGACAGAGTTGGCATCACCCTGTACGCACAGGCTTCTCGTCTGGAAAAAAAAAGTTTTTTTCTTCATACTCGATTATCGGAATGCCTAACAATAAGATTTTTTTGGACATTTAGTTATTTATTTATTATACACACATCAAAGAGAGAGCGTTACAGTTGTAACCAAATCGCCCACCCCATATTAACAGATTATATTAAAAGATTTTAAATACAGTTTACAAATGCAGTTTACTATTGTATTGATTTTATTTTACTAGAATTAGAAGTGAAAATTGACATTTTGATTAATATCATATACTATTGTAATGATATTATATTAGGTACTAGAATATAATTGAAAATTGACATTGATACGTATCATATACTTTTGTAATGATATCATAGTATTTGACTTGTAACTTTGATGTTATCAATAAATGATTTGTATTTTGTACAGAAACATCCATAATCTAAAAAGTTTTTTCAGATTTCTTCCACACTGTGAAGCGCGTGGCTAGCAACAAAGTTGTATTACTGCAGACCTTAGCTATATCTTTCCTCTCAACTGCTGTGTTTGGGTTCGTGCACTACGACAAAGCTTTTGTTCAGGTACGTCTTGTTAGGTCTACAAAGTGTAGAAGACTGGAGACGTTAGAAAGACAGACTAACACTTTATTAAAACACATACTAAAAAATAATTACAGATAACACAAAAGGTATTTAAAAACTAGTGCCTTAACTGTCGACCTTATCGCTAAAAGCGATGCGATCTCTTCCAGGCAACCAATTCTTAGAATGTACACATAGAAAAAACTTAGAGACGAGGTGTTATAATGTAACGGAATATTTCGATTGGAGAAAAAAATATAAATAAATAAAACACATAACATATTTTAGCAAAATTAATACAAAATTATAAATACCAATATATTATATAAGTACACGTTCTGTGCACAACAAGTACGGTATAGTGGAGTTAAATATTTAGTACTTTTTTTTAATTCTCTTCGTTTCCAGGCCAGGTTCCACGTGGAAGCATACAGACAGGATCCTCGCTCGTCGCGCGCGCTCTCCGACATCTTCCGATCGCTGGTCATCATCTTCTTCGTCATGGTATGTAGCAGCTTAGACTATGTACCTGGAATCCAAGGTAGAAGATAGCTTATGGTTGGCAAACTCTTGACTTTACAGTTTTTTCGTTATATTCTTAAACGGTAAAAAATAGCTAAAAACAACTCTTAGAATATTTATAGCTATTTTGGTACAAATCAGACTTATGAATATGGAAAAAACAGCTTTAAAAATTATTTTTTTCATAGTTTCTTTCATATTGGCAAATCTGATTTGTACCAAAATAAGTATAAACATTCTTAGAGGTGTTCTTTAGACGATCTACAAGCTATATACTCTCTGTCAAATAATAACAAACAATAATTAGCAATAAATAAAAATTGCGACTATAATTTGAGATTTAAACTATTCTATCTCTCAAGTTGGATCGAAGTGCACATGGTGTGCGAATTTTATTATAATCGGTTAAGTGGTTTCGGAGTCCATTGAGGACAAACATTGTGACACGAGATTTATATATAAAGTTGTTTTTTTGTTCAGATCTTCCGCGTCCGGTTCTCGAACCGGCGCAGTGACGGTGTGAAGGCGAACACAGCGTCCCGAGTGGGAGGCGTGGTGGCTGCTATAGTGGCTGTGCTGCTGGCTGTGATCGCGGTGCTTGGCTGCGACTTGGGGGACATCCAGGGTGTGGGAGATAGCTTCGTGCAGCCGGCTTGCAGCTCGCAATGCGGGTATGTGCACAGAATAATAACTTGTACTTCGTACAGAAGCTTCACTTCGCAATGGTTTTCAAAGAAATATGAACTCAATCTGATAAACAATATGATTTAATTTAGCTCGCGGTCCAGACGATCACGTGATGATTTTTGTACCTACCAATTTCTTTTCAATGGAATATGGGCCTTAATTCACTATGCTACGGTTCATAATACGTTGTACATGGTTATACGTAGTACTAGTTATTATTCTGTGGTATTGAAAGAGCCACATAGATTGGCCCTTTGCGCAGTGGCCGCCGCCCGTAGGTATGTTTTTAACACCTACACGCGGAGTGACACAGGCCTGGTATGTGTGAAAACCATGACAGCGTCTCGAGTGGAAGGTGTGGTGGCTGTTTTCAGATTCAGATTAAGATACATTTATTGTCAAACTGTGCATAATTATTAAGGTGTTACAATAAGGTAAATTTAGTCCCAATAGTTTCGTCCTTACGAACGTACAATACTATTAAATTAATATTATTATTATCTAATTAATTGTCTAAATACATGTCAAATAAAATATTACTAAATAATTCCTCTAGACGACCGTAACATGTCATTACCGCGAAACGCGTCTCTCGTTTGAGTGCGCCATCTAGTAGCTTCCGTTTGAACTACTTTACTTGATAAGATGCGTAGGCGCATCGAACATTCCACCCTTAAAAACATTATAGAAGATAATGTTCTTTGCCATTTAATGTACAAGAAATAGTTAATTTGTAACAATGTAACTGAACGTAAATAAACTTGAAACTTGAATATAATTAATATGAGCGAATTAAATGTCACGATATTAAATAAATAAACAAACTACTATAAATTTTCAACTTTTTCGGTATTTCTCTCTGCTATCGATAGCTTTAAAGCCACTCAAGGCTCCAAGTTCAGATGCTAATGCCATTGCATGAGTACTTACTTGGAAACTCATCTTAAAATTGTCCACATTTACCTTCAGTAATCGCGTCAGATCATTTTACTTTGCTGAGCTACAACGTAGTACATTTACTCGGTTGGACTAATATCTGTTAGGTATTTGGAAGTGACATAGTTTTTTTTTTATTGATGAATAGGCTTACGTTTGACCGCAGCTTGCCTGATGTTAAGCTTAACTGTGGTCTAAGATGTAACACGCTTGCTCAGAAGGAACATACGAATAATATACGAGAATATATACATACGAGGAAGATAATATACGAGTATTAAACTGTGTCTATGGGTATTCTATTGTGGTACAAAATGGTATGGTGGTGATTTAAAATACAATATTATGTATCTTTAAATGGAAAGCCTGAAACTATTGGGATAAGGATGCTAGGGTTTTGCTCAAGGAAATTGGGTAAAAGCTATAAACAAATGGACCAGTGACTCCCGCTCCCGCTTACCTGGTGCAGAGGATGGCGATTGCTATTCAGCGCGGGAACGCGACTAGTCTGATGGGCACCTTTGCACCGGAAAAGATTAGGGTCAGGATATTTGTTTAGTAGATATTCATAATTATAAGCTTGACATGCAAAATTAATTGACATTTTAATAAATATTTATTGCGGTATTATAAATTAGAAAAGACACGTTTCTCGTGAATCTTTCTTTAAACGTTTTCTTTAATAAAATCGTTTCCAGATGTGACTCGGCCCGCTACGGGTTCAGCCCAGTGTGTGGGTTGGAGTCTTCCACGACGTTCTTCTCCCCTTGCCACGCGGGATGCCAGGAGGTCAGAGATCTGAACGGGTTCTCGTAAGTATCCATTTGTACATCACGTGCATACGGCCATACTGTGGAACTCTTTTCTAGAATCCCTGTTCCCACTGAACTACATCCTTACTGTTATGGAGCGACGACGGTCAGCCTCCATCTAGCAAAGGGATATCCCCCGGACAGATGTTGTGTCCGGAGACGGCCGTCCGACGGTCATGCATTGTAGCTAGGACCAGTCGTGCGCGCATTGAAAATACCGTTTGCGCGATTCAGAACAAGCGCTCTGATTGGTGGCGGGCGATGAAGTGTGACAGAGACGCCACATTGTCTTCAAGGCGAGAGTGAACAGGTTTATCCAAAGTGCGCTCCATCCTAGTCCGCAATATCATTAAACATCAGGTGAGTTGTGGTCAAGTGCAAGTCTATCATTCATAAAAAAACACCTTTTCAGGGTTCCGTAACAAAGAGGTAAAAACAGGACCATGTTACTAAGCCACCGCTGTCTCTCTGTCTGTTGCTCATGAACCGCGATAGGTAGAAAGCTGAAATTTACTCAAATCATGTATTTCTGTCTGCTACGAGTATAACATCAAATACTAAAAATAGATACTATATTTCTTATTTTTAGCTCTTATTCTAATTCTAATTTGAAGTGGGGGTGATGAGACCTGCACTGACATCCCGCTAGGGGCGTATTGTGCATTCCCCCCTTACTAGCCTACCCAAGCCAACCGAACTCCTTGTTTTTAGCTCTATAAACGTAAGGCTTAGTAACAATAATAGAAAAAAAATGCTATTTTGTAATGTAATTTCGATTATAAATTAATACTTAGCTCTA
This sequence comes from Mellilla xanthometata, assembly GCA_035578125.1. Classification (NCBI taxonomy): domain Eukaryota; kingdom Metazoa; phylum Arthropoda; class Insecta; order Lepidoptera; family Geometridae; genus Mellilla; species Mellilla xanthometata. The sequence continues at coordinate 1,205,305 of JAPUBQ010000026.1, forward strand.
ATTTTTCTCAGGTTGTTCTCAAACTGCACCTGCGGCGTTCAGGAGGCCGTCCGCGGCGCGTGCTCGCTCGGGGGGTGCCGCACTGCCTTCTCGGCGTACCAGGTCCTCTACACCGTGTTCCTCGCCGTCGCTGGTCGGTATTTTTTTATCGAAATAGAAGAAAATAAATTGAGTATGCCTTGAGCACAGCAGTGAGACAGTATAGGTTGGGAAAAAAAGAAAAATATGTAGGTACTTAGCCGGATGATACATTAATGGATATATGGAGCGACGATGGTCTGCCTTCATCTAGCAAAGGGTATATATAATATCTTCCCGGACAGATGTTGTGATCGGAGACGGCCGTCCGACGGTCATGCATTGTCATTGCATTGTAACTTGGACCAGTCGTACGCGCGTTGAAAATACCGTTTGCACGATTCAGAACGAGCGCTCTGATTGGTAGCGGGCGATGAAGTGCGACAGAAACGCCACAACACTTTACACATATATATAGATCAAATATATAATAAATCACACTGTACTGCTAGGATTTTCCGTGGAGATGATGCTAGCTTGGCGATCTAACCTATATTGTCCCACTGTTGGGCAAAAGTCACCTTTGTATTATGCTCTCTATCTAACACAGCGTATATACTAAATATACATACCTACATAAATACTTTATATCGATACATATTTAACACCCAGACCAACAGCCAACAATTTTAGTTCATCACGAATATTGGCCGTGCCGATGGAACCATTACGCCAACGAGGTCGTCAGAAGAAGCTTGTTTGTTCCAGCGTCGTCATTCCTGATGCAAGGCATGGCGGTGGTGCGCGCAGTTTGCCGGCCTGACAAGCCGGCAGCCCAGGCCCTCAGCCAGGCTGCCTGCGCGTTACTGGCTCATGTGCTCGGACATCTACTCTATCTCCTCATCAGCAGTAAGTCCTGATTTTTAACCCGCTATTATCTTATATATAAAATTTCCGTGTCACAGTGTTTGTTACCGTACTCCTCCGAAACGGCTTGACCGATTTTTTCCAAATTTTATATGCGTATTCTGTAGGTCTGAGAATCGGCTACTGCATATTTAGTTTTTTTTTTTTTTTTATTAAGGCAAAGCAACGTTTGCCGGGTCAGCTAGTAAATATAGAAAAATGAATCGATATCGTGTCCACTATAATCACTTGGTCGCAACACTATAATAAAATTGAAAAACTAGATCTGTCGTAAAGAAAATAAACAATTGTGTCTACTATAACCACAGATTTATTATCTTCTCTGACTGTGACTATAAAATAATTATAAAACCTAGAATTTGCATTTGGTAACACCTATAGTATTTTTATTTTAGTATGATCTGTGGAATCAATTTCTTTGGTTATGTTGTTTCTTTTCTTTCACAATATTTATATTTTATGGCGCTACTGTACCGAACTCAAGACGCGCCGTACAAATCCGCCGAAAAGAGTAGGATTTGTTTTACTTTCTTTGACATCTAGAGATACAATACTTTCAAATTTTTAAACGACTATTTTAAAAAAATGAGCTTAATAGTTATCGATCGAATTTTACATAGTCGTGTTTTGGAACTCTAACGATTTATGAAGCGACGACGGTTTGCCTCCATCTAGCAAAGGGATATCCTCCCGGACAGATGTTGTGTCCGGATACGGCCGTCCGACGGTCAAGCATTGTAGCTATGGTCTAAGATCGGAGCCTACATCGACCTTCACCGATGTCATAATTGAATAAAATTAATTTCATAATAAATTTAGCATCTTAGAAAATATATTAAAAATGGGTTGCCTAAAAATTCCTGGACTGAATAATTTATTATAAAATTAATTTTATTCAAATATCACGTTGGTGAAGGTCAATATAGGCTCGAATCTTCTACTACTAGGACGAGTCGTACGCGCGTTGTAAAACTGTTTGCGCGATTCAGAACAAGCGCTCTGATTGGTGGCGGGCGATGAAGTGCGACAGAGACGACACAGATTCTTAACACTGGATTTTTCAATATATACTGTTATTCCCAGCCGTGACGTGCGCGTTCGAGTGGGAAGGTCGCTGCGTGCTGCACCGCCCGACGCTGTGGGTCACCGCGTGCACCAGCTCCGTGCTGGCGCTCTGCTCCGCCGCCGCCAGCATCCTCGCCAGCTTCACACTACCACACCCCGCTATACCTACCACTGAACTATAGTATCCAATTATGGAGTTGTCCATTGTCTCCGTACATACAATCAGATATCAGAATATTAGAGAGATGATTGCTAATTACCAATCAATAAATAGCATCCAATTGTATTCATACAGTGGTTGTCAATTTTTTAGGTGCCTTACATAAAATCAGGGATGAGAATATTAGAGAGGATTGCGATACGACACTATAACGCCATAGAGTATATATCACCGGAAAGTTCATTCCCTCTCACTCGCACAAACAAATAAGAGAGCAAGAAGAAGTTTTCTTATTTTGTTTATTGAAGTTTACTATGAAACATGTCAACTATGAAACATGTCAAAATGTTCGTTATTAAATTATTAAAATACTGGTGTAGTCAAATTACTTGTCTAGTTAGTAGTAATATGTAGTTAAAGTAATTAAGGCAAATAAATAGTTATAAGGTGAAAGTATTTATTAAAAATTTTAAACTGAATAAAAGATTTATTAAAATAAATACGTTTTATTTATACAATCGACCAAATGGCACGCTATCTCTTACTGATCATACTTATTAACTAATTCATACCCTTTACAAAATAATTGTACTTATTTTTTAAAATATATATTATGTAAAATAATATTGCATAACACCTATACCTCTTTTAGCTAAGATAAGCAACCGAAGATTTCAAACTCAAGCCAATAAAAAAATATTTAAAACATCTTTTTCTAATAATTTGTGCGCAAACTTAAATATATTTTAAATATTCTTTACTGACTCAAATCATACATACTCTCGTATATGATTAAATTAAAAACATATATATAAAACAGAATAAATAAAAATAATAAATTCACTTTAAAAAAATATAAAAAGTAAAGCCAATTTCTTTGATAAGTATTCTATAACAATAAAAACAATTTTTCTTATAAATTACACAAAAAATATTTTAAAAGGCCAAACACGATCCATACACATAAATATAAAAAAAATGTTACAAGTACCGTCAATAAGATCAAAAACTGAAATAGATCGTAGGCTACTAGAAGTTTTATCGAGTGCACAAAATTACATAAGTTTTCTTTTCGTTTGTGTTTTCATACGTAAACAAAATATGATCTCGTGATTGGTTGAATTTTATCATTTGTCTATGGATTTTTTACTTCAACCTAACTAAAACAATAACAGATTTTTGCGTATTCGAAATGATTAATGAAATTTGTTACTAAATAAATGTAGGTAGTAACAATTTATCACACGATTTATCCGTACAGTACCCGGCGATAAATATTGCACATTGACCTTTGGACGATGATACGAACAGTGAACGCCGACTGACAAAACGTCACACAGGTAGTGTGCGACAGAGATAAACGATCTACGAAGCCGAAATTAGCCAATTGTCTCTTTTCAAAGATCGATGTGTGATATTTATCGCTGGACTGTACCTCCATGTGTAATCGTGAGCTACAAAGACCTATGTACCTCGTCCCAGCCTTCGTTTGTGTACCCCGAAGGAAGGTCGCGCACGAAATGGTTGGACTATAGCCTACTGAAAATATACCTTGCGTAGGTATTTACGTATCTAACTACACATTTAGGTCAAACAAACTATATTTCAATTTACGTTCCTTTGGGTTGGAAAAAAAAATATCAGAAAGCTGTGTACATATGTATAGACATACGTATACATGGATACATCAAGTTGTATTATAAGGCCAAACCAATTGACTAGTTTCTTGGTTTGCTTTTCCTAGATTTTTTTCTTTACGGTTTGTAAACTCCTTTCTAATGTTTAATATAGGTAAGTAAAACCTTAAACCTTTCAATAACGATAATAATATTACCGATATAATAATATGAGCTAAAACGGGCTGCTTTAGTACATCTAGGTGGCGGAATAGATATTTCACAACACCCTCATATGGGATTCGACCCCCCTACTAGTAACCCTCCCCCGATTAGTAGAACATACACACCATACATTTTAAATCCAAGATGGCCGCTTTTACAAAATTACAGGTATTTTTTTTAATTCTTGATTTACACTTTTTTTTCACGTGAATCCTGAAGGTGGAACGAAAGTTGTTTTTTCTACGTACTAAAAGCGCCTTAGCTTTGATTAGAGATGCGCGACTGCGAATAATCTGACCAGTCGAATTATCTACAACTACTAATATACACGTTCGACTAGAATATTAGTAATATACTAATGTTAATAATCGAATGATGACTACTAATTAGTTACTAATGGCGTTTTGACTCGATTGATAGCGAATCTTGTCAATGTCACTTGTTAGTTCCAAATGAATGAAATATGAATGAATCGTTGGAGTGGAGTCGGCTCAATTAGTAACTAATGTAGTATTCATTCAGTCCGGTTAATTTTGAGTGGGTTTCATGTAAGTTACTAATTTTCGGAGATCATTCGAATGAGTCGAATGATTTATAAGGTCGAATAATTCGAACGGAATCATTCACAGTCGCGCATCGCTAGCTTCGATGATCATGTCAGATCACCTTAGCTAGCCGAGCTACAGGCGCTACATGTACAATGTATACCGGTGGGGGGTGTACAAGCGGCTCGCAGGGCGCTAGTGGTCGAGGATGCGGAGGTTGCCGGACACGATCTTGTTCTCCAGCACAGCTCCGGACGGGATGTCGATGCGGTCTCCGTGGTTCGCTATTATTATCACCGTGCCCTGCAACAACATTATACGTAAATAACTTATTGACTCAGGCGTTACTTTGCGGAAATCCATTGGTAGAATAAAAAAAAGAAATAAATAGAAGACAAAATTAAATATTTAGTGTACTTTCCCTGTGATCCGAAATCCAAATTTAAGACAAGTAAAGGAAACATTAACTAAGATTAATTAAGATTAACGTTACCTATCACAATTCGGAAATTCTTGTAACAAAAACACGTGTAGAGTTAAGAATTTCCGAATTGTAATAGGTAACGTTAATCTTAATTAATCTTAGTTAATTTTTCCTTTACTTGTCTTAAATTTGGATTTCGGATCACAGTGGAAGTACACTAAATATTTAATTTTGTCTTCTATTTAACATTATACGTCATATACATTTTATACTTTTGAACTGATGACAGCTCAGTCGGACGTGTGGCTGCCTCACGTCCTGAAGGTTCTGGGTTTGATCCCCGTCCATGAGCTCGAGCTTTCGGTGAAGAAAATTATTGCGAGGAAACCGTTTTAAGGTCAAGGGCAAAAATCTAACTGAAAAATCTGTCGCTAAGAACTAACAGCGTGATTCGGTAACTTGACTAGCCTTTGACAGCTAGTTATTCCAGAATATGCTCCACTTGAGGCCGGAGTGTCACAGACTCGTATGCTTATGCGCCGTTCTGAATGAAATCATCAAATGCCTAGCTATAAAATTTAAAAAAAATACAAGAAAATACATTTGTGGATTTTTTTTTTATCTCATATCTTTAAATGAGCAATTCTTGTATATACATATATTATATTATTGGAATCTCAGAATCGGCTCCAACAATTTTCATGAAATTCAGTATATAGGTGGTTTCAGGGGCGATAAATCGATCTAGCTAAGAATCATTTTTAGAAAATGTCATATTAAAAAAAATACGGTCAACCAGGTACCAGATAATGGTACGGGATCCTTCATACGCGAACGCGACTCACACTTGGCCAATTATTTTTAGTGTATATCACCTTGAGCGCGACTCCCCGGCCGAAGGTAACGTCCCCGGAGACGGTGAGGTGGTCCAGCTCTATGAGGTTGGGGACGGTCGCGAACCGGTTCAGGAACTCTTTCACCTTGGCGAAGTGGTTGTCACCTGAACAAACATAACATGCATGAGTAAACAAGCCCACTATACGTTCCCACTGCTGGGACTCGGGGCTTACTCTCACGAGGACAGAGGTATGCGCCATAATACAGCATTGTGTGACTGCGGGTTGGCGGGTGACACACATCTTAAGATTTTTGGGTTCGATCCCCGCCAATAAGTTCGAGTATTCGGTGAATTACTGTAATTGTAATCACAATTACAATTTCGGTAAAGGAAACATCGTGAGGAAACCATAGCATGGCGGTAGAGCATTTTCTAGTGATCGCTTGATTAGCTACTACATTCAAGTTGAAAAATCTGTCTGAAAAATCACCGAACATACGGTTCTGGCAGGCAGTTTGTTAATGCGAATGAATCCTTTAATGTTTTGTGTAAACTGTTATCGTAAGGCATTTTATAACGGTCACACTTACTTAAACACTATTAGTAAGAGTGAGTGTTTATTAGTGCAAATGTATATTATTTAATGTACTGTAAGTGTGACCATTTCTTAGCGCAAATGTATATTCTTTAATGTACTTTGTAAACTGTAATCGTAAGTCATTTTATAACGGTCACACTTACTTCAACACTGTAAGTATGACCGTTTCTTAGTGCAAATGTATATTATTTAATGTACTTTATAAACTTTTATCATAAGAAATTTTGTAACGGTCACACTTACTTAAACACTGAGTAAATGTGACCGTCCGTGCAAATGCCGAATGCCCGAGTTCCATCAATCCATATAGTTCCACACACTCACCCAGCTTCACGAGCGGCGTGGAGGGGAACATCCTCTGCGGCGACATCACCAGCGAGCCGTGACTCAGACTGTACAAGTTGGACATCACCAACAACAGATCCGACGTTTTCTTCACCGGCAGGAACCGACTCCGCGGCACATTCACCCCGATACCGCCCTCGAAACACTTCATGGCAGCCCCGACCGCCGTCTCCAGCTGGATCACGTTCAACCCGTCACTCAAGGTTTTGTTGTTCACAATGATCTCCATATTCAAGGAGCCTCGTTCCACGACCCTTTGTATGGCGTCTAACTTCGCCCACAAATTGTTGGTGTTGAAGAACTTGAATTGCGACACGGATTTGAAGTCGTCCACGTGTTCTTTTGGCACTTGTGCTATTTCGAGCAGTCGGAGTTTGTCCTCGTACTGGATGAGGGTTCCTCCTTTAACGTCGGCGCGCGTCTTGTCTGTCACTTCCATCACGAACTCTGACACGGGTTTCTGGAAAAGACATTTATACAAATGTTATAAATTCTTCTTTATCTTCTTCGTGACAGCCTGGTGACTGACAGACGGACAGACAGTAATAGAGTCCCGTTGACCTTGAGTTTTCAAGCCGCCCGAAGGACATGGCTTAACGACTGGTTGTACCAAGACAAACGGCTGGGACTTACAATTTAACGTGTCGTCCGACCCACGGTAGCACCCAGATGAGAATGCCAGTTTAAAAACGATCGGAAACATCGTGAGGAAACCGGCATGTGTGAGGATCACAATATCCGAAGACGTGTGTCAGTCGCCAACCCGCACTTGCCAGCGTGGTGAATGTGACATGGCCTGTATCTCTCTCCTTGTGAGAGAAGGCCCCGAGTCCCAGCAGTGGCAGGCCTGTGTCACTCCGCGTGTAGGTGTTAAAAACATACCTACGGGCGGCGGCCACTCCGGAGTGGCCAATCTAGTAGGCTGCCACAAGCGAACGAAAACACACGCGCGCTATATGTCCGACCACGTTCAACTTAATTATTTGCGAAGTACTAGTTATTATTCTGTGTTATTTGACTGATTCATTATATAATTGCAAGATGGACACAAAACGAAAATAAAATGGTTGCCTGTAAAGTCGGTTTTACGGGCGAAGATTTTACGTGACAACGTCTGCCGCGTGCTGCGCGCGCGGCAGACCGATCATAGTTGAGTGGGAGAGAGACGCAAGGCATTCGGCGGGCCTCTCTCTCGTTCGGTGACTCATCGTAACGTTACCGGGCGTTACACTTTTTCATAAGTGACTCCCAGCCGCAACCTAATTTAAGACGTTGTCACGTCAAAAAGCAAAAAAATACTGTGCAGTATTTAATTGTTTAAATACGGATCGTGATCGAAATTTAACATTTTTTTTGTTACCTAAAGACGCTGACAGGTAAGGGTAAAATCTATTTTGACTGGATTACATTATGAAATTAATTCAAACTACAAACCGTTTCTCCCCGTACTATTCCAATATCCTAAAATTACAATAAAAAAGATATTTTAGTCGTTTCATTCGAGTTGCATTTCATTTGTCGTACATTTACGAACTTAGACTAAGAGCCCAACGCAAAATATTTTCGGTGATACTATAGATGATACCTATGGAATTCTATTCGCGCTAGATGGCATATGAAGTAGTTTCTTGAAGTAAACAACCATAGTCCGTGGCTCTTTCAATACCACAGAATAATAACTAGTACTACATATAACCATGTACAACGTATTATGACCCGTAGCATAGTGAATTAAGGCCCATATTCCTTTGAAAAGAAATTGGTAGGCAACGAAATGATCACGTGATTGACTGGACCGCGAGCTAAATTAAATCATATTGTTTATCAGATTGAGTTCATATTTCTTTGAAAACCATTGCGAAGTGAAGCTTCTGTACGAAGTACAAGTTATTATTCTGTGGCAGTGGGAAGGTATAGTGGGCTGCTTATGCTATCTCACCTGCAGGTCTGGGTTGAGCAGCAAACTCAGTATGTTGAGGTCTACAGTGGCGCCGAGGTTGTCGATGTTGCTGATGAAGCAGTAGGTGCGGCCTTCCTTGATGAACCGCTGCAGCAGGCCGGAGTTGTAGAACGACTCGTAGAAGTCGCCGTGCCCGGGGGGGTACCAGCTGGTATAACAAAATAGACATCAAATCTAATCTTAATATATATAAATCTCGTGTCACAATGTTTGTCCTCAATGGACTCCTAAACCACTTAACCGATTATAATAAAATTCTCACACCATGTGCAGTTCGATCCAACTTGAGAGATAGGATAGTTTAAATCTCAAATTATAGTCGCAATTTTAATTTATTGCTAATTATTGTCTGTTATTATTTGACAGTCGCAATTATCTGTTAACTCCAAATGATTCTAACAGATGTCGATACCTTTCGACTGGGTTGAGTAAGTTATCAATAGATGGCGCTGCTATGGTAAATCTACGAACGTGTCATATAGCTACACTATCTATTTTTCATACCCCTAAGTGAGGCAAAACAACGTTTGCCGGGTCAGCTAGTCTAATTATATTATTTATTGGCCTTACAGCACTACGCCGTACTAGGCAAGTCAATTTAAAATATGTTTCTAAAATGTATATGTCTATAATACACTCTTCTATAACAATATTATAAAGAGGAAAACTTTTATTTTTTGTTTGTTTGTTTGACGCAAATAGGCTCCGAAACTAATGGACCGATTGTAAAATTTTTTTCACCGTTGGGAAGCTACAATATTATCCCTGAGTAACATGGACTATATTTTGTTTCTCTTTGCGACTTAGATTATTTTATAACCCGTGCAAATTTAGGACGATCAGCTAGTATTACATAAATATATTTTTTCTTCCACCTGGAATCGTTTGAAGGACTATGAGACTGCTTCAAGAATGAAGATTCTGTTATTAAGTGACACGAATTCATTTAGACAAAAGGAAGAGATGACGGTTGGGTAGAATAGTGTGGAAGTAAAAACAAGTTTTGACGACCCCACATAGTGGAAAAAGGCAAAAACAAAGAAGAATTTAGAAGAGATGAAAATTTACACACATCAATATTTTAACTAATCATATTTTAGGTAGGTATATAAAAAATATTTGAATTAGTTAAAATAATTTTAGCATATCAGCCCACTAACATTCCCACTACTGGAACTCAGTACCTTATCTCAATAGTTAAAGATATATGCCATCTATCCTAAATGGGAAAACTAATGGCAAATTTACGCGTAATGTTTTGGCAAATAGCGTAGAGATTTCCTGTTGATCTTCGGGTGACAGGAATAGACGAAATTGAGAAGAATTTAATTACGATTAGCGCCATCTATGATCCCAAAAACAGAAGCTAATACACACACACACGTCAATATCTTCGTGCGTATCGGCAGTTTTGGCGACAGGCAACAGGGATTCCCTGTTGATATTCGGGTGACAGGAATAGACGAAAATGAGAAGAATTAAAAAATCCATTACGATTAGTGCCATCTATGGTCCTAAACACAGAAACTAATAGCAAACTCACGCATCGATATCCTCATGAGTGTCGGCAGTTTTGACGACAGGGAGCAGGGATTCCTTTTTGATGTTTGGGTGACAGGAATAGATGAAAATGAGAAGAATTTAATTAGGACTAGCGCCATCTGTGATCCGAAATACAGAAACTAATAGCAAACTCACGCGTCGATATCCTCGTGCGTGTCGGCAGTTTTGGCGACAGGCAGCAGGGATTCCCTGTTGATCCTCGGGTGGCAGGACTGGTTGAAGGTGTGAATGTCCAACTTCAAGCCCTGGTACTTGCGGATGACCTTCTGCGTGTCTTCATCGGTGTTGAACGAGTTCATTAGAACTAGCGGCACGTTGCATTTGTAGGTCTTGTTTAGGTGCTGGAATCATGATTATACATATTTTAAACATGAACAAATAAGGGTTTCACCGCTTTTTTTACGTACTCTACTTAGAATTGTTGTATCTGAACTATTTAGTGTAATAATTTAGTTCTTAATGTGTCGGATAGTTTTGCACAAAGTAGGCCCGAGTCAAATAGGTTATAGCTTCTATGTAAAAGTACCACCCAATTTAGAACTGTAATTTTTACTACGCCAATATATAAATTGCAATTGAAGGAAAACATCTTGAGGAAACCGACGTGTTTCAGGACCACGATATCCGTAGACGTGTGTCATCCGCCAACCCGAACTTGGCCAGCGTGGTGGCTAACTCTCTCCTCATGAGAGAAGGTCCCGAGTCCCAGCAGTGGGAACGTATAGTGTATATTATATACGTATAGTAGAAAGTATAAGCTGCTTATGCAAAATATAAATTTACACAAGTCTCCGAACAAAACTTCACCTCAATCTGTTGTACAGTGAGATCCAAGAATGTCAGCTCGTTCCTGACTTGTATGACAGACTTGGGCCCCTTGCACCCCATCGAGGTCCCCAGACCCCCGTTAAGCTTCACCACCACCAGTTTGTCCAGCATATGGTGGATGTTGTCCGTGGTGGGGGTGGAAAGCGTGGCGTAGTCGATCACAGCTCCTTCTGGAAGTTTCTCGATCTTCTCCCATGTTACTGATGGACCCTCTGTGGAAAAATAAGGCGAAATTAGCATTAAGACTTCTCTGCACGCATAAGACTTTTAGGAGACCGAGATAGCTTAAAAAATATACGGAAAAAAGGTTTTTTTTAATTCAAATTCAAATCATTTATTTCAGACATAGTCCATATTACATAATTATAATCAAAATCATAAAAATCAAGATCATAAAAATAAAAATCAAAATAATAAAAATCAAAATCATAAAAACAATAAATAAGTCACGGTCACAGAAAAAACAAAATTAAAATTAAATGTCAAACGGAATAATAATAATAATGAAAATTCAGGTATTCGTATAAACACAATCTAAAACAAAATAGAAAAAGATAATATATGAGTTTTGTCCACGAGCTAGGTCTTAGGATAAATAATATCACCGGTGACTCCCGCTCCGGGTCGTTCTTGGTGCAGAGGTTGACTAAAACAATTCAGCGCGGTAATGCAGCGAGCGTGATGGGCACCTTTGCACCAGGGACGAGCAGGGGCGGGTTATTTTATTAACTATAATAATATTGTAAGACTTAAAATATTTAATTTACTGGTGTTTTTTTGCTGATACGCTATTCTTAAATTAGTAGAACAATAGTTGTTTGTTTGGAAGTACTAAAGCCGCCCTTAAATGGTTGTGCGTTAATTATCCGGTACATCCCTAGCTGAAATTCTAGAGCCAGTTGTTCCAGACTAAGCATGCTCCATCTTAGACCAGAGTGGCGCTAACTCGCGCCGTGCTAGTCAAACGCCTAACTGTAAGGAGTAAAAAAAAAAACAAAAAAAATATTACATATTAACAAACATTTTTATAAAGCTACGTAGAATTGACCTTACTTCAAGGAGAAAAGAAAAAACATCCGTGAATAATATTTTATATATATATATATTTTTGATAATTAATAACTCGTGGTAATTAATTTTTCGTGATGACTTTATCACGAAATATTATGAATAACCAGTGAATTTTTCGTGTGCTTCGTTTTTTTTTCAATTGATAAATGATATTTGATTGGTTCGTTCATTCAGCTGGTTTAAATAGATTTCATGGTCACGATAATTGATTTTTATTCCAATTAGTTCTCTATTCTAACCACCGTTTGTGAAATGTGTCATTACATTAAAAAATTGGCCAAGTGCAAGTTGGGCTCGCGCATGAAGGGTTCCGTACCATTTTTGTATGGCAGCCCCCCTTAAATATAATTTTTTAATTAAATTATTTAAAAACGCAGCACAAAGGCTCACAAAATTCAGCTTAATTTAAATACAGTAAATTGGGATAGTAATTGACAACTTGACAACCACAGTTGTGACATGGTTGTCATGGTTACAATAAAATAGTTAAGTATTTATGTATTAGGCTGCGAAGTTTTCTAATCCACCCTCGTATGTTTATTGTATGGGAACCCCGCTCAAATATGTATTTTATTTAAATCTTATAATTTAATTTGATAGCTAATATACTTTTATGTATTTTGTGAAAATGTTAAGTATCTAGCAGCTACCGTTATCGATATATAGCAAAAAAATACGAAAAATACACGTTTATTGTATGGGGACCCCCTTAATAATTTCATTATATTTATTTTCAGTATCTGTTGTTATAGCGGCACGGGAAATACATGTCTTGTGAAAGTTTCAGCTTTCTAGCTACTACGGTTTCTGAAATACAGCCTGGAGACAGACAGACAGACAGCGGAGTCTAAGTAATAGGGTCCCGTTTTTAGCTATTCGGTACGGAATCCTAAAAAAAGGCCAAGATAAATAAAAATAAATAAATAAATAAATATTAGGACACATTCACACACGGCTGGTTAGCCCCATACTGAACCATATCTAGCTCGTATTATGGTTGCTAACACAGCTGATATACTACATATACATACATACATATTATATATAAATACATATTTAACACCCAGACCCACAGCCAACAAATTTAGTTAAGCACAAAGATGTTGACCGGGCCGGGAATCGAACCCGGAACCTTCTGATTAGCAGACCGGCATGGTAACCTTTACGCCAACGAGGTCGTCAATGATATGCTATTTATTTATTCAGCAACTATATAAGGGCATGAAATCATAGAAATCATAGATATTTATTAACCTTATAACATTTCGTAATAATAGGCACGTCAAAATATACATATAAATTATCCTTAAAAACTACTTCAATTTCAATTTGTACTCACGCTCCGCCAGAAACCTGCTGAAGAGGTTCTTGAAGCCCCTGTACTCGGTCTCAATGGCGGCGCGCCGGGCCTGCGGGGCGGTCGCCAGCAGCCGCTCCAGTTCCACCTCCAGCCGCGCGAGGGCATCGCGCTTGGTCGCCTCCTTGAAGTCCCGCGACCCGGACGGCGTGCGCTGGTGGCTGCGGATCTGGAAATATGTTCAGATACAGATATATCTTATATCTTTGAATGAGCAATTCTTGTATATCTTATCTTTATCTTATATATAAAATTTCCGTGTCACAGTGTTTGTTACCGTTCTCCTCCGAAACGGCTTGACCGATTTTTTCCAAATTTTATATCCGTATTCAGTAGGTCTGAGAATCGGCTACTGTATATTTAGAATTTTTTTTCATTTACTAAGGCAAAACAACGTTTGCTGGGTCAGCTAGTTAATATATATAAATCTCGTGTCACAATGTTTGTCCTCAATAGACTCCTAAACCACTTAACCGATTATAATAAAATTCGCACACCATGTGCAGTTCCATCCAACTTGAGAGATAGGATAGTTTAAATCTCAAATTATAGTCGCAATTTTAATTTATTGCTAATTATTGTCTGTTATTATTTGACAGTCGCAATTATCTGTTAACTCCAAATGATTCTAACAGATGTCGATACCTTTCGACTGGGTTGAGTAAGTAATCAATAGATGGCGCTGCTATGGTAAATCTACGAACGTGTCATATAAGCTACACTATCTATTTTTTATACCCCTAAGTGAGGCAAAACAACGTTTGCCGGGTCAGCTAGTATATATATATAATTAGAATCTCGGAATCGGCTCCAACGATTTTCATGAAATTTAGTATATAGGGGGTTTTGGGGGCGATAAATCGTTCAACGATCTAGCTAGGAATCATTTTTAGAAAATGTCATATTTAAAAAGCTCGGTCCTCCAGGTACTTATAAATAATATAACAAAATTTAGTTTATATTAGATATAAATTAAATTCAATTTATATAAATTACTTATTAATAACTAGCAGACCCGGCGAACTCCGTTTCGCCACAAAGCTGAAATTTCCCCTGAATTTTATGAAGATAGGTTGATATCTTTGATTAAAACATAGGCTAGTTCGCCGGGTTTGCTAATAGGTATAGTAACTAAAAAATTGAAGTCTACACAAGATTATAAGTATAAGAAGATAAGGAATCCGCCCGGTCAAACACCTTGCAAGCACCTGACCTTTGTATGTCATCTCAATACGTTTGACCGATTACATTTTTAACTCACATTAATTAACTCATTATCTTTATAATTAACTAAAGTTTTAATAAACAACGTGCCTAGCAACAACACATTTTCATAATTAATTAAATGTGATAATAAAATGTAGTAAATGCGATTGTTTGTCATTAGTAAGTTACATTCCATGTGTTGTGTTAGGCGTCCCAGGAGAAAAAAATATCCCAGAAACAAACCATACCAGATAGAAGAAAAACATATTTAGTGTAAGCATTTCCGCTGTTAACCCTGCCTGGGTGAAAAAATAAGTACTGTAATATAATACTTGTAATAGGTATATTTTAAGTAAGCGTGCCTCATCGTAGACTACAGCGCAGCTTAACATCAGGCAAGCTGTAGTCAAACGCAAACCTATCAAGGGTAAGAAAAACAAATAGTCTAGCTACAGGTGCCACTAGGGAGGGAATCCTAAATATGCAAAATGCTTTGCTTTTTACATAAACGTGCGCTAAACACACAACCAGTTAACAAGCAGAACGCCGGTTCTCCTTGAGACAGAGTTTAACAAACATGACCGGTACATACTATTGATAAGACGACCATCGTAAGCTTGGCCATGATTTCCGATTATTTACCTAGATATCAAGTTTTTTAGGGTTCCGTACCTAAAAGGTAAAAATGGGACCCTATTACTAAGCCTCCGCTGTCTGTCTGTCTTTAGGTTGTATCTCAGAAACCGTAATAGCTAGAAAGCTGACACTTTCACAAGATATGTATTTCCCGTGCCGCTATAACAACAAATACTAAAAATAAAACCGCCATACAATAAACGTGTTTTTTCAATAACGGTAGCTGATAGACACTTAAAATTTTTACAAAATACATAAAAGTATATTAGCTATCAAATTAAATTATAATATTGAAATAAAATAAATATTTATGGGGTGTCATACAACAATGGTACGGAACCCTTCATGCGCGAGCCCAACTCGCACTTGGCCAATTATTTATTTATGGAATTTGTAGTAATTGAGGGAAATATTAATAGAATGGTGTCGACGTGGTGTTATTCCAAGCGCGCGGAAAATAGCTGTTTAAACATGTCTCATAAAAATCGAAATCAAACAAAATCCTACTAACATTATCAATACTAAAATGTGTATGTATGTTTGTTACTTCTAACTACTAACTACTGAACAAATTTCGATGAAATGTGGTACACATATAGGTAAGTCCCTGGATTAACACAGGACCTTAGTTTATTTCAGTTTATTTATTTCGTACACAAAAACACTAAACATATATACACCACATCTTAAATTATTTATTAGTTAAATTTAGGCTACATGTAAGAACTAGGTATTTAAGACAAGGGGTGCACTGAACTGTTCCCACTGAACTACAACCTAACTGTCTTCAAGGCAAGAGTGAACCGGTTTCTTCTAGGCAAGCGCGCTTCATCTTAGACTGCAATAATATCACTTAACATCAGGTGAGTTGTGGTCAAGCGCAAGCCTATTATGTATAAAAAAAAAAAAAAAAAAAAACTCCGCAGAAGGTTGAACCTGTGTCGTAGAGTTCAGGCTCTTCCATTTGGCGTTTGACCTGGACTACCTTTAACCTCGGGGCAACGTGGGTGACACTGCGAAGCGCATATAGTGCTAAATATGACGTAATAAGAATATCTATCACGATGGTATGCCGACTCTGTTAATGATGAAACATTTGCAATTGTGACTTGCATTTTTATTAGATCATCAGACATGAGGGTAGGTATGTAAACAATGCTAGTATGTAAACTATAGGTACATACATAGATAATTGGACAAAGACCTTGAGTATGAATTGAGAATTTGAGAATGCATACAAAAACAAATTAGAAGAATTTCAAAAACAATATATTTGTTTATTTTTCGTTTTGTTTATACTCCCATGAATGTTAGAAAATGCGGTTATTAAAGAGTTTCTTGTTATTATCCTGTTGGTAGTAAATTAAATAAATGTATAGTATTCGTTTGCTTCTGTAGAAATAACATAATCTAAATTCATTAAGCTCAGAGGATTATTATTATTTTAATGTTATATAGGCATTCCATATCTTATCCCAGATAAGGTGTATTTGCAATAGAATTTGTCATAAATATTGATAACATTTTAACGCTATTTTTTCAACCTATAAACATACGTTATTTCCAATTTAATAACCAACTTTAATCGGTGCCTTTTAGTACGTTACTATAATATGAGTATAACAAAAAACTACACAGTTTTTACCAAGACACAACAAAGTACAATAAAACATAACATGTCATTAAAATCCATTGCCCTCTAAAAACCAAAAAATACTAGCCCTAGTTTTGCGTGGATTAGCCACACTGTAATTGTATGTTTTGAATTATTTGTTAGTATATTATGTGTGGTTATGTTTACGATATTGTAAAAGTTGTGCGGCATATTTGGTTTCCGAAAAAGCACATAACATAAAGATTTAAAAAAAATGATCCTCTAATACAAATACAAATTTATTTATTACCTTTAACAGAACCTAATACTTTTTATTTTATGTGAAGTTAAGCTAACATTATATTAAAATATACTTAAGTGCCTACCTAAACATGCCAGCCCTGAAAAATTAAAAATGTATCGCAATCTAACCTAAAACGCACAAACCACTGAATAATTCATATTAATACGTTTCCAATTTAATACCTATCAAAGAAAAATCTAATCACACTAAAATAGTACAACACACATACCCAGGACCGCATTAGTTCATTCCCTACAGTCATTGTAAAACACACACACAAAAACTAAAGTAAATAAAAACGTTATGACGCTGAAAATTCAGTAATTTTTATGAAAAACTAAAACACGCGCGCTCACGGTGCCTTACAGATATGAACTGAGTGTATATTTTAGTTGTTTAGTTACTATCATAAATTAGTAACGTAATTGTTATCGCTTTGCGTCGCCATTGATGTATCCTTTCGTTGTTGATTGAAGTTTTAGATATAAAAAATATAGTAGTTTATTTGTAGTATATAAGTTCTTATATATCAAGCAAGCGGTTATCTTATTGACTATTTTATTATTATTTATAGGACATCATACCTCTAGAGTTAAATTACTAATAAGTAAGTAATCGATGATAAGTGGGAGCTGCTTGATAAAGATAAAGATAAATAATTTATTGGCCTTACAACATCTCGTCGCATTTGGCAAGTCATTCATTATCTACATTCAGATTTACATTGGATAATAGAACACTACATTATTACTTATATTAAAATCATATTAAATGTATCTAATTATAATCTATTCAGTCTAGTTTTTTTCTATGTTGTTTTTAAACAACATACTAAAAATCACACATAAAATTGACCTTCATATATATTTTTTTAATTTTGCGCAATGTAGTTTATAAGCAACACTCACATTATTGCAACAAAGTATAGTAAATTAATGTCTAGATTTTTTTACTCATTTTTCCTAGACAGTACATATATCTAGTCTATTTATTACACAAATATATCTTTTTTTTAAACGTGAAACAAAAATCGTCATAAGGGTTAACTACGAGTATTATGATATTCACTAAATAAGTAAAGTTTTTATTCCTAAAAACTTTGTACATAGGATGTCAAAATTCAAAATTGAAATCACCAGTCTTTTCTGGCGGACGTACGTATAACACGTAGGTCAAACGGATGGGTGACCAAGAGCAGACATTCACAGCTGGACGCTTCCGTAGATCAGATAGATATCAGTTGTTCTTATCTATAAAAACGTAAGGTCACACTATAAAATATTTAGTACCACTCGTATTATACGATAGTGGATATATGTACATTAAATTAGTCAATCTTCTTAATATATATAAATCTCGTGTCACAATGTTTGTCCTCAATGGACTCCTAAACCACTTAACTGATTATAATAAAATTAGCACAACAAGTGCAGTTCGATCCAACTTGAGAGATAGGAAAGTTTAAATCTCAAATTATAGTCGCAATTTTAATTTATTGCTAATTATTTTCTGTTATTATTTGACAGTCACAATTATCTGTTAAGGCTGTTCGTTAGCATGCCACAAGTGCTCAGATGCCGCTAGATGGCGTTAAATTTTCATAAGTATGTTTTCTTTATCCTAGCGGCTCAAATTATCCCTTTCAGAACTTCTGAATCGTTACGCGAAATCTATTGTTAATGTATTATTTTTAGGGCTCATCACAAAACACCATCTACTAAGGCGTCGGTAGCAAAAGTCAAATAAACCCATATCTACTATCATCTATTCTGTGACGATGCGGCTACACTCACACTAGCATTGACAATTTTTTTTGTCACTTGAACTTCAGCATATTTGAATATGCATGCCAATTTCGAACGCTCAATTGTCGATTATATGGCTCGTTCGTAGAGGAAGCATTTTTGGAACAGGAAATATTTTAATGATTTAAATTGACTATGGTTCAAATCTCATGAATTATTAATTTTGCTATTTTATTTTGTTCGAAACTCTTTTTTTTTAAAGGAATATTATGGGAAAGTCAATATTTTCAATAGGTTTCGTTTTCGTGAATGTTAATATTCATAGTGCATACCTTAAAACCTCAAATGAAATTAAAAAATAAATCTATTGGGTACATGATACGAGTAACAAGAAAAAACTTTTCTCACGAATCATCTAACATATTGCATGAAACAGTTGTATTTTTCGCATGATTCCAAAATGTAAGCCATTTCATTTGGGAAAGTTGCGAATAATATCATATCCGCTATTTTGGCGGACATCCGAATATCATCAAACATAGCTAAGAACATCAAAATCGGTTCATCCGGAATAACAGCTTCAAGTCTAATGATTAGAAAAGTAAATAATTACATATTATCAGGGAATTTATATATAATAGACTATGGATATTATTTTAGCTTCATTTGAAATAAAAAAAAAACTATTATTATTATTCTAAGGTAAGAGGCCTGTCGAAATCTTAGTTATTATAAATATACACCTGGCAGTTTACATGTATCGTTGATATAATTATACACTAGTGGCCCGTCCCGGCTTAGCACGGGCATAAAAAAAAAACAAATCTAGGAGATATGTTTGAAAGTCGTTCAGAAGTGTAATATTTTATTCGTTACGAACAAACATTTAAACTTTATCGCATTATAATTTTGACATAGATTAAAGTTTTTTTTTGTATATATGGGTTCCGCTGCTCTCAAGACATACTAAACGACACCCGCCACAACTAACTTTTCTTAGCGCATGCGATGAAACAAATTTTTTACTCATTTTTATACCTTGTGTTACATTACTGGAGTCTTAATAAGAATTTCTTACCCTTTGCAACAAAATATAATGCCTATGTCATTTGGGGATAATGTAACTTCCCAACGGTGTAAGAATTTTTAATTTTAGTCCAATAGTTTCGGAGCCTATTCGCGTCAAAAAAACATAAAAACATCCAAACAAACAAACAAACAAGCCTTTTGTAATTATGAGATTGTTAAAGATATTGATAGGTAAACAAAAGACGTAGGTATAAAAATTTGATATAATTGGCCAAGTACGAACCGGGCTCGCGCGTGAAGGGTTCCGTACCATTATTAAAATATGGCGAAAAAACATGTTTTTTGTATGGGAACCCCATACCAAACATTAATTTTATTTTGAAAGAAAGAAAGAGAGAAATCATGAAAGAATCTACCAAGTGTCATTGTAAAGATAGAGTAAAAAGAGGTAATACGTAGCTTAATATTCTGTAGAATTCTTTAGTGTCCTGTTATCGTTTTTGATATTGAGCAAAAATACAAAATATAACACGTCTTTTAAGGTACACTTTAAAAACGTGTCATCCACCCTTTATATTTGTATATTTTCTGTTTTTAGTATTTGTTGTTATAGCGTATCTAGTACTTGTATACTCTTGGGTTATAGCGGCAACGGAAACAAATAATTTGTGAAATTTTCAGCTATCAAAGTGTATAAGAAACAGCCTGGTGACAGAAAGACAGACAACGAATATTTTGTAAAAGGCATTCGTTTTTATCTTTTAAGTACAGAAAAGATCGCAGTAGTATATTAATTTCATTCTTAGGGTACCTAACCCTAAAAATTATTGCTGCAATATAAATACGTTTTTTTAAGTATGTCAAATATGACAAACTGACATTGACATAACTAAATTTCATTCAAATAATCAAACAAAATTATACATATTTTAAATTTTTAATTCTATTACGATACTTAATATAAAAATAGCAATAATTTATTTAAAAATAATAAATAAATTTCATCAAACTCTTTAACAATACTGTTTTTGATCCTGCCATCTATCGGAATTTTGTTGATTTATTACTACGGATGGTAAGCTTGGGTTCATGTTTGGCAGAGAGAATGACACTAACGGAAACGGAAACTAACAATGTATACGTATACATGTCACCAACTTAGCTGTTCAGGTGGCCAAAATTGGAATTACAAGTTCGACAGCACTCTTAGGTGGCAACAAATCTCCACTAGCGACACTGTCAACTGAACAGCTAAGTTGTTGCACTGCACTCATACATGTGTATTTTGCTGGAAAAAATCACGCTGATATATCTGTTTTGCGATAAAAAATGTATAATATTACCTATTTCGCGCCCCAATTAGACCATTTTAAGTTTATGTTAAGTGATTACTATTTAAAAATCTTAGAGGAAATGGTTGCCAGTCTGAGAAGCATTTAGTATGGGGCTCGGAAAGCCTTAACTCCAAATGATTCTAACAGACGTCGATACCTTTCGACTGGGTTGAGTAAGTATTCAATAGATGGCGCTGTACCCCTAAGTGAGTGAACGTTTGCCGGGTCAGCTAGTTAATTAATAAAGCTAAACATATTTCAAAAAGGTCATAGTAGCTCCCTTCAGTCAGTTTTAGTAGAAGCAGTTGTTAAGCCAAGTCAGAGGCCTTGAGGTGGAGTGAAAACTCTCGACAACAGAGCTTGGCCACTTGCTTATACGAAAAAGAACGAAGAACAAGGTCAGGTTACGTATAGATATTAATTGAATAGGAGTTAGATAGGGTGTGTAACAGATTCCACACCTATGAAAATAAATATCGAATGCGAAATTTCATTAACACACGTGTATGAATGTAGGTATGTTTGGTTATCTATTGTTTATTAATTAAATAAATACTAGGACACAATTCACACACGGCTGGTTAGCCCCATACCAAACTATTTCTAGTTTGTATTGGTTGCTAACACAACTGACATACATAATTTCATGTACAAACATTTTTGCGAAGCCTTATTAGCTAAATGAATTTGTATATAATTCGGCAGTAGGTAACATGTACTAACCCCGATTTAACTTCCATGCTATATCTATCTTCTAATATATAAAATTTCCATGTCACAATGTTAGTTACCGTACTCCTCCAAAACGGCTTGACTGACCTACTAAATACACATATAAAATTTGGTAAAAACCAAATTTTATATGTGTATTTAATAGGCATGAGAATCGGCTACTATCTATTTTCTATGCCCCTAAGTGATATGGGTTGTTCACCCTTAATTTTTTTTTATTATTAGGAATAATTTATATGACAAAACAACGTTTGCCGGGTCAGCTAGTATACTATATATAGGGCGTCACTTATACGTGTAAATAAATAAAATATAAATATATATTAGAGCACATTTGACAAACGGCTGGTTAGCCCCATACTAAACCATTTCTAGTTTGTATTATGATTGCTAACAGAATTGATATACTACAATAATATTTTATATCGACACATATTTAACATCCAGACCGACAGCCAACAAACTTAGTTCATTAACACCAAAGTGGCATCGATATACCGTGGAGGTTCCAAAGGCGCGTACTAAGCGGTTTGCTTCCACCTTCATAGTGCGAACCGCGAAGGTGTGGAATTCTTTGCCAAGCTCCCTGTTCCCTGAGAGCTATAATCAGACGGTTTCCAAAGCAAGAGTGAACCGTTTTTTTTCTAGGTAAGTGCGCTCCACCTTAGATCATAATGCCGGTTACCATCGGGTGAATTGTGATCAAGCGCAAGCCCATTTATTGTAAAAAAAAATTACAAAGATGTTGGCCGTGCCGGGTATCGAACCCGGGCCCCCCTTGTTACAACGGGGTAGTACATATAATAATAATAGCCAGTACGTAAAATATATTTTAAACCGCAGCCACCGGGTAACTTTAGATCGATTTTACATCATAATCTATTTCTATTTAGTAAGTTGCAGTACATATTCCACATCAGAGTATCGATGATTGTGGTCACGAGACCTAATTGTAGCGACCATAGACCAAACAATACATGAAATAGGACGCCAATTAAGGCGATAATAGTAATAATAGGGGCAATATATAAAAGCGAGTACCTACGGCTCGGTGGTAATAACGTCTGCTTTTCAATCAGACGTCCTCTGGTTCGATCCCGGCCCCTACACCAAAGACTTGTTGACGGCGAAGGAATTTCACATCGTGAAAAAACCGACACGTTTGAGGACTGCAATATCCGAAGACGTGTGTCATCCGCCAACCCGCATTGGCCAGCGTGGCGTATTTTAGCATATTATCTCTCTCCTAAAGAGAGAAGGCCCCGAGTCCCAGCAATGGGAACGTATAGTGGGCTGTTTATGCTTAATAGGGGCAAATCTAGTAGTAAAGTTTTTTCGTTATAAATCGTAAACGGTAAGAAATATCGGAAATATAATGCCTTCTTGAACGTAAGACGTACGACATTTTTTGCAAAAATCACTTGCTACATACATAATGTACGTACATATTACATACATATTATTATGTATTTCTCAAGAACTAGTTAGTGTAGGAAATCGTTATATCATTAGTGTGTTCTTAGGTGAAGTACGTTTAAATTAAATGACGTTGCAGTTGTATATAAATACATGGGTCCATATTATGTAGTATGTATGTCCCACTATACGTTCCCAATGCTGGGAATCGGGACTTTCTCTCACGGTAGCCATGTGCGGGTTAGCAGATGACATACATACATACGTCTTCGGATATTGTGGTCCTCACACGGTGTCGGTTTCCTCACGATGTTTTTCTTCACCGTAAACGTGTGCAAATACACACAATCTTCAAAATCAAGTCTTTTTTTTTTTTATTTAGGACACATTCACACACGGCTGGTTAGCCCCATACTGAACCATTTCTAGCTCGTATTATGGTTGCTAACACAACTCATTAGTGTAGGGCCGGAATCGAACCAGGGGCCGTCAGATTAAAAAGCAAATGTTGTTTGAAACACTCGCTTTTTATGTAGTTAGGTATAATTTAAAGTTAAAAAAGAAAAACTGTATATGACGCACCACTTGTAAAATGTATTTTGCATTTTTATAACGAAAGACAATGAAAAAATATTGATTCAGTTAATGTTAATATTTTCTATATTATTTTATTATTATAATTTAAAAATGATATACGAGGGTGAATCAAAAAGTTCTTAGAAGTGCATATATATGAAACCTTTTTGGATCAAGTTCGATATTCAAATTAAAGAGTGTCTATCACCCTATATTTATGCAGACTGTCATTTGTTTTTGTCAGCTCGTTCGCATGTAATAAATTTTTTTGTGCAACGAGTTGCTAAAAAGTTAAAATTATGGATAAAAGTGAGTTACGTGCGGTGATAAAATATCTCAGTTTGAAAAAAATGTCTACGAAGGAAATTTTTTTGGACATTCAGCAGACATTAAGGGGTGATGCTGTACCCTATTCTACGGTTGCGTACTGGGTGGCTGAATTTAAAAGAGGTAGATCAACCTGTAAAGATGACCCGCGTTCTGGGCGGCCTTCAACCTCCGTTACAGAAGAAAATGTCAAAAAGGTTGAGAATCTGGTTTTGGAAGACAGAAGAATGACTATAAAACATATAGCTGAGATCCTAAAGATATCTTTTGGTAGCGTTCAATCTATTTTAATTGATTCACTGGGGTTCAAAAAAGTGTCTGCAAGATGGGTGCCACGAATGTTAACCGACGAAAACAAAAAACGACGTTTGGAAATTTCCAAGCGTAATCTCGAAATGTTCCAGCGTGATTCGGATAATTTTTGCCGTCGTCTTGTCACCATGGCTGAAACGTGGGTCCACCATATTGATCCTGAAACTAAAAGACAAAGCATGTCTTGGAAACGACCATCCTCTCCATCCATAAAGAAATTTCGAGTTGCTCCTACCGCTGGCAAAGTTATGGCCCCTGTGTTCTGGGATAGTGAAGGAATCCTTTTTATTGATTACATGCCAAAAGGCCAGACGATTACTGGACCCTATTATGCAAATTTGATCCCGAAAGTGCGTGAAGCGATTAAAGAAAAACGTCGTGGAAAACTGTCGTTGGGCGTGATGTTCCTTCAAGATAACGCTCCTGCTCATCGACCGGAAGTTGCGCTCAACGCAATCCGCTGTGCTGGCTTCAATTTCCTTGACCATCCACCATATTCTCCGGACTTAGCCCCAAGTGATTTTCACTTATTTCCAAAATTAAAAGAGGAAATTCGTGGAACAAAATTTCACGATAATGACGCGGTTATAGCTGCCGTAGAGGACTTTTTCGAGAGTCAAGAAAATATTTTTTTTTCACAAGAAATAAGGAAGTTAGAAACGCGTTATTCTAAATGCATTGCATTGGAGGGAGATTATGTAGAAAAATAAAATATTATTATTTAAATCTTTGCATTTTTTAATATTGATTCCAAGAATTTTTGGATTCACCCTCGTACCTAGATAACTTATTTTATTTATACACTTGCAAAACTTATAATTTGGAGACTTTTATAATTGTATGAAATAAAGAGGAATATTTATTTATGTTTTGAGTGTACTATTTTAATTTACTTGTAAGGTTATATTAATCATCTTCATAACATTTGTTTAGTTTAGTCTAGCTTTTATTTGCTAGTGAATTATTAATTACACTTCTGACGAGTTCCATATAATAAACGTTGTTGACAACGCAAAGATAGATAAATGTCAATTCAGTTTTGTTTCATTTTCTTTTAGAAACTTGTGTTAAGGACTCAAGAGTATAGAACCTGAATAATTAACAGGGATCAGAATATACAAGAGAGGATTGCTAATACCTAAGATAATAAAGCGTCGCGCGGAAGTTTGCCATAATAACCGATGAAATCTAGATGGCGCTGCAAATCGAGTATGAAACCTAGCTGCCATCAAATTCCGCAACACGCTGCAGTCGCATAGTGATATAACGATAGTAGATTGCTTGAACTGAGTAAAGTCGCTTCAAGAAAATACGAATAGATGGCGCTACGTGTATCGAACGATACACCTAGAACAATTTTCAACAAGGGATTGAGCGTCTATTATGTTTATTAGTCTATGGTAATAACACAATAATTTAATACAAGTTGATTATAGTAAGTAAAAAAATATTTTTTTAATGCCTTAACTTCTGCCTATGAACCAAGCCCAGATCTGGTTTCGAGAGTAGTTTTCAAGCCCCCCGAAGGTTGAAGTAGCTTGAGATAATGACTTTTCATTAATTATTATTTATTAATTACTTGGTAAATACAAAAAATAATAATTCAAAGATTAGGCACGTAACAACAGACGCTGTCCGCTACGCACATCAATTAGTTTATCAGACTTGCTTGACCTTATTCACAAGACGAGATCATTAAGCAAACAATATGTCATTTTTAAACTCACAGTTTTAAAATGGTCTGGATCGCTCTGTGTATTACATATGCATCGATATAAAGTATTTATGTATGTATGTATACGTAGTATATCAGTTGTGTTAGCAACCATAATACAAACTAGAAATGGTTTAGTATGGGGCTAACCAGTATGCGAAATGTGTCCTAATTAATATAGAGTAAACTCCATGTAACGTCACTCGATTTAACGACAAACACTCTAAAGCGTCAAAATCATTGAATAAATTGGCTTTAGTTGGTTTAGCTTGTATTCCATACTCTCTCCATTTAACGACCACTCTCTATAACAACATAAAATGCAAAGTCCCGTCAGTGTCATTTTGTCATACAAGGTTTACACTGTATTTATTTATTTATGGAATAATAATTTCACCATCATTATCCACAGCTGATTCTATCGCACTGCTGTGTATAGGCCTCGCTCCTGTCTTGCCGGTGTCATGGTCCGGTGACAATCAGGATCGACTTGCGATATATAAAACTAGTCTACAGTGGTTTCGTTGCCCCAGATATGAAAATAGATTTTGGGCAACTTATTGACTCAGGCGTTACTTTGCGGAAATCCATTGTAAATAGAAGACAAAATTAAATATTTAGTGTACTTCCGCTGTGATCCGAAATCCAAATTAAGATAAGTCTCTCTCGACTTGTCGTTCGAAGAGTCAGCATCTCCTGATGATGCCTTGTGGTTAGGCGAAACACGTGTAGAGTTAAGAATTTCCGAATTGTGATAGGTAACGTTAATCTTAATTAATCTTAGTTAATTGATCTTAGTAAATTAATCTTAGTTAATTAAGCTTGGTTAATTGATCTTTGTTGATTTTTCCTTTACTTGTCTTAATTTGGATTTCGGATCACAGCGGAAGTACACTAAATATTTAATTTTGTCTTCTATTTAGATTTTGGGTCTATTTATGCACACAATTTATGGAACTTGTCAATTTATATTGTCATCATTTGGTTTATGAGTGGTATTATGCTATATGTACTAAATTAAATATTATTAACAAGAACACTCAATTCAAAATGTGATAAATTTATGAAACTATCAATCTAATGCAAGATCAGTTCAGATATTTTTTAAAATGATAAAAAATTAAAAAAGCTCAAATTCAATATGCAAAAATCATAAAAACAAGTAGGTACATTGTGTTTTATGAATATAACTATTCGTAATCTGGGCACTTATTACGTATTATTTGCGATGTTATCCAGGGCAATAAAAAAAAATTGTAGAGCTGTGTTATTTAATTACGATATATAAGTAAATAAGAAGATAATATACCGCGATATAGGTTTGTAGAGAAGATATGTTTAAATAATATACATATATAAACCTTTATTGAGAACTATTAAAACAAATTTATATTATGTTGATTCCGTAGGATTTCATAAATTGTTTCCTAGTTGTCAATTATGTCGATTTTGAATAAATTAATTTTAACTTCTGCCATGTTTCTGGAAATATCTATCATTACGTATTGATTGGAATGGATCTATTTATTTTTGTACATTCAAAAATAATTCAAGAAATAAGTAAACTGTTCAACATATCCTTAACTACGAAATGGAAACAAAAAAACTTTAAAAAAAAATAATTCAAATAAAATTACCCTGTTCAACACATCCATGGCTCCGAAATAGAAAAAAAAAAGAAAAACTGTCACTTCACTGTCACGTGCAAAATGGCGGGAAGAGCTGAATGCAACGCGCGGTCGCCAGCTGTCAAGGCTCACTACTAAAGCTAATGAGAGAGAACATTACAAGTACACTCAGCTGATAACTTATCGGCACTCGAGCTGGTCTTTGAACTCATTCTACCGGAGATGAGGTTTAAGCGTTTCAAATCTAAACTGCTGATTATATAATTAAATATCATAAATCTTCTTCTTCTGTGTATGAGTGACCAAACCCTGGTGTCGAGAGATTTTTCCTTGAAAGAGGTCTCTGACTTGGATTAACAACTGCTTTATATTATAGAAAAAAATAGATCAATTGTAAATTCTATATTTGACACAATATTAATAAATAAGGATACAACTTAAAATAAAAAATATATAACCTTAGGATGTTCTTTTAGAGATTCTTTTATTTATGGTTTCGATAGACCAGAATTCCAAAGAAAGTTTGTGAACATATGAGGACTCATTTGAATACCAACAATATAACAAAATTGATTTTCTTGACAACCAGTAATTGTATAGTTATTATATTTCAATAGAAAATGCTCACCAAACAAAATGGTAGGATATATGTTGAGTAAACAGTCTTACAGTCAGATAGCAGAGATAACATTATATTCATGACAATGATTAACCATTGTTCATAATCATGAATTAATAAGGAAAATAATTATGAAAAAAATACCTTTTAATTTATATTTTATTACCAGAAATTAGTATATTAAATTAAGGCGATGTAGTACTGAGTTCAGGCCCACCATCCATCCATATCTTACTGAAGCGCCTTAAGCGCTGCATAGGTTTTTCACAAATCAAACTCATATAAAATCATAAATTAATAATATTGAATTTATAATATCTTACAATCCTAGATAATATTATTACCAACAAAAAAGCAATACTTGTTTTAATTTTTTTATTGCTTTCAGATGCACAGAATTTTTAAAAAATTTAAACGACTATTTTTCAAATAATATCTATCGAGCAAAGTTTACCTAATCGTATTTTGGAAATCAAACGATTCTTAACACTGGATACTGGTGATAAAACTCAAAAATTGTAGCCCTATATTGTATGAAGGATTTTATAGTTTTTTTGTAAATATGCTATTTCATTCCCATAATGCCATAATTTTAATATTTAAACATCTTATATAACAGTGATATTGTATCAATTAGGTTATGGTAATAGTTTTTTTACTGATTCATATATTGGATTGAAAATATTTAGGCAACCCATTTGCAATATATTTACTGCCATATTTAAATGTATATTCAATATTTTTCATATGAAGTTGATTTTTATGGGATCCTACTATTCGTGAGAATTATGTTTTATTTAGGTACTCAATATTATTTTATGTCTAGTTTTATGCACTTTCAGATGATTATTTACATATAATTTTCTTGTCTCTTTAATTTAAGTATTCCAACACATTTCTGTATACCCAAATATGAAGACTTACCTGTTTAAGCTACAGGGGTAGGTAAAAAGTTATCAACTTTATTAACATGGCAAGCACTATTTTAAAATCATGCATAAAACACTTTAAATATTACAGCGTAATATTACTACTACCTGCTCAAAAAACATTCATAAAATGTAATATATTATGTATATGTAAATTTACAATTAAAATAAATGTATAGTTACTTCAATAACGATCAAGGTTACCATAATTAATAAAAAAAATACTATAAATAAGAAGAATTCTGAATAGTATAATGTTTAATATGGTTAAACCACAGGTGTGTGTTTGAAACAACACACACAAATAAATGAGCACAAAGTAAGAAAAAAATTAACACTGACCATTTATTAGAAAACTAACTGCGCCCCTCAGTGTTACCCGCGTTAATCCGGGATATAAACTAGACTATGTGTTTATCTACTGTCTAAGCTATCTTCATACAAAATTTCATAAAAATTTGGTCCAGGTGTTTGAGCATAAAGAAGTAACAAGCATACACACATACCAAACTTTCACCTTTATAATATTAGTAGGATTAATAAACTAAAATCAGCTCCAAGCCCATATGCAAACTATTTACCGGTCAGTATACATACATATAAATAGGAAGATAAAATACATATAAAGAAATACATAGATAAAAAGCATATAAGTGAAGGGAAGCTTACCGCAGGCTTCAGGCGCGTGTTATCTGCCTGAAAGATAGTGTTGTATAAAGTTAGCGCAGAACTTCACATAAGCAAATACAGCACACACAATACAGGTCATTGGTCATTGTTTACCACACAGGGTGCATCCCATGAGTACAGCACTAGGTGGAAGGATAGGATCACCACGCCTGCCCACTCTAAAGCCAAATCTGAGAAGTTGGTATACTGTTGGCCCTAAGCTATTCAATAAACAACCTTGTAGTATAAAAAATGCAGCTTCTGACTATATATTTAAAGGTAAACTAAAAT
Source organism: Mellilla xanthometata (assembly GCA_035578125.1). NCBI lineage: Eukaryota > Metazoa > Arthropoda > Insecta > Lepidoptera > Geometridae > Mellilla > Mellilla xanthometata. Next base: position 1,235,906 of record JAPUBQ010000026.1, read on the forward strand.
ATTTTTTAAGTAAGGCATATTATTCCTTTAGCGAATATAATGATGATAAAAGTACCGCATGTCATAATTAATTTTATTTTTACCATATTGACTTATAAATGTTTATTTACCAATAAACGTCTGTATTCTGTATAGATGATGATTCATAATGCCTCAGCACAAGAAGACATTTTAAAGAACCACCCTATAAACATGCATAAAGCTCCTCATCAGGGCATCATCAGGTCTTGAGTTGAGGAGGACAAGTGAGAAGCCAAGAGAAGAGAGATCTAGATCCTTCTCAGTACCATCGGTGGCATTGATGCAATAGCAACTACAACTTGTTGAGATGAAAGTGGCCTCAGATAACTTCACTTGAAAATACTTTTCAAAACTGACCAAACACTATACTCGTGTCAAAAGCCACAAAATTAATTACAGTAGATGACTTATAAGATAGATATAATCTATTGTAGTCAACATACATCTTTTTTTTTTATACTCTGTAATGGCCAGCGCTTGACCACAATTCACCTGATGGTAAGTGATATTGAGGTCTACGGTGCATGTACACATCATAAACTTACAGGAAGCAAACAGCAAGTAAATGTAATGATTATTTTAATAAGACAATTTAAGTTATTGAAATGATCTAGGCACACAACTGACGGAGCAATTTTTAGCTGTCATGTTTTTAGAGTAATTAGATGTTATGTATTTCAATTACATAATTAGCTCTTATCTATAATTCCATTCCAAATTTAACTGTTGAATTGTAATGCTATTTACTTTATCTCATATGGCTCATATTAAATATTTTTAAACTGGGTATTAAACTTAACTTTATTTCATACCGAATATCTGTAATAGTTCAACTATTGTTGCTTAGCAAACCACCTAATTATAAATTATTTAGAAGTTACCAAATGTATATTGAAAAAAGAAAACAATGTATGTTGAATTAGCTATTCCATCTCACAGTAGATACTTCCTGTTTGTAACAGTTTGTTATTTTTGGCTAGAGAAACATTATGTGTTAGCAAAAGTATATTTGGCATAAGTCCAGTGAACTATGCTGTAATAACAGACTTTCTGAGCAATAAACTTAACCGATGATGCTATTGATACCAGTACCTAATAAAGTATGCAAAAAATTGCGCTAACGTGGTAAATCACGCTACCAGTTGGTATTAGACTTAATTAGGATATTATTATTCTATTATCTATTATGTCTAGTGACCTCTAAGCAGCGGGAAGGTCAATAAAGATAAATAAATACGAATGGCACCATTAGCGAGATAAGTCGATAGCTCTAGAGCGAACACACTCGTAATATAGATAAAACTATTTATTACCTTCTTATCGCCGACTTCGTTGTCAGTCATTGTAGCTTTTATGTAATGAAAACAGATAAAAGAACCAAAAAATAAATTCACAACAACGACAAACGCCGACGCGGAATTTTGACAGCTGACTTTTTTAAGAAATGTCAAAAAGATAAAGTCAGCTGACCCTGTGATTAACCAAAGCGTTTCGTTCGTCATACTTTGTACGTTTGCTTTAGAAATGGCTTAGCGCTCTGATCAAATACTAACAAATTAAGTTTAAAAGCCATTCATGAAAGTGAATCTAAAATAAATAAATTGATGTTAAAAAAGGAACACAATATAATCAATCTTACAGCCGGAACCGACAATTTTCATTACAGAGAAACCTTATATTTTGGTAGATTTCGCAAATCTGAAATTAATATTTTGCATAGAAATACGACCTAAACGTCTCTCTCCATGTAATCTTTTCATCAAGCAACGTTTAAGCAACTATGCTAATGTATCAACTATTTTACTATAAGGAAAACCTTTGGGCATTAAAATATTATCTTTTTATAAAAAACATTTATTTTCAATACATAGACACCAAGTAATTACATGGTAATAAACATGAATATTATTCACAATACACAGTAGAAAACAGTTTACAATATACATATGTTACAAAAATAGTGAAATGTGATCATAGATTTTTTGTAATAAATTCATTACCATTTATTATTTAATTCATTTTAAATAAAATAATATTAGATTTATAAAAATAATTTGTTATATATAACTTTGTCCAATATTTACATAGTAAGAAGTATAGTAAGGAAATAAAGATTTTTGAATCCTAAATTTATGTGCCAGTAAATGTGGGCTAGGATAAATACATCAAAATTTGGTAACCATATTACATACCTATATACACACAACTTCAATAATGAACTTACCTTAATTTAAATTATAGAATGTTTTAATTTTACCTGTTCTTTTCTTTTTATCTTTGAATTTTACATAGTATTTTAGTTTTATATTTTTCAATGTAATATAATACAATTTAAATATACATTTTGATATATTATTCTCATCAAGATAATTTAACCAATAAATCAAATTAAGTTTGGTACTTGGTAAAATACATTATATTCATGCAATAATATTTAAAAACAAGTATATACTAATTTAAAATCTACAATACTATAAAAAGCTCAGTGACTGGCCTTTAATAAGTAAATTTTATAAGTGTATTTGGGCCCAAGAAGAGAAAGTATCTCTTTACTCAAACAATGCATAACTGCATTCACACATCACATTTAAGAGCCAAGATGCATTTTTACATATACAATTATTTATATCACACAATTTTTTTTTTCTATCATAACAAATTTCTTTTGAAGCATTTACAATCATACTTTTTGAATAAATAAGGTCTGTTACTGGTTTCTCTCAGATACAATTCAAAGTTTCAGACAGCTTTGCAGTACCACAAAAAAAACTTGAGAGGTGTCAAGGGACACCCGAAGTTCCTTTCGATCTTAGAGAAGGAATTGTGTAACACCACACTGTTCAATGCGAAATAGAAATGAAAATATCTGGCTTGCTTTCTATAAGAGAGAGAGAGAGAGACCTTACCACATTATAATGGGAACTTTACAAACATTCAAAAGAGTAACTACAAAAAAATCTATCTTTCATTAAATTATCATTATATCATTATCATTATATAACTTTTTAAGAAACTGAAATCACCATATAGATTATAATATGTTGCATCTGTGGTATGTCTGAGGCTATAATATAATGTTGATAGGTCTGTTGTACCTTAAGCATCTATTTAGTTCATATATTTGTATCGTTCTGCAGGTTTTTTGGATGGATCATGCTGCGAGGGTTGGCCACTTCCCGACACAGCAGAGGCCTCATCTCAGTTGGTTGACCACTGGAAAAAATAAAAAAACTTGTTATAATAATGCTAACAAAAAATCTTTTTATTCAAAGAGGAAAAGATATGTTCAGCAGTGGACTCTGACAGACCGTTGATGATAATTATGACAGACAATGGGATGAACTTTCACGCTCAAGTCAAAATCGCAGTTGACTGGTGATTTTAATTACTCTTAACAAAATGTACCTTTAGATTAGCACCTCCAGCTTTACTTAGTTCCTGCTCGCGTCGCTCCATTTCCTCAGCCTTTTCCATGTTTCGCCTCACGCGTTCCGGGTCCTTGACTCCTCGAGAGGCTTGCTCCGCCGCGCGCCGCTCTGCTGCTTCTGTCTGCTGGCGACGACGGGTCTCCTGCAATATTGGTAGTATATCAAAGCAAATATTTTGATAAAATAGATACGTCACTAAAGTGAAAGCTATAAGAAAGATAAGACAGACATATACACCTAAGTAACTAATTTTTATCCATTCTTTTTTACAGGTGTTAGTCAGAATTAATAAAATGTCAGATTACAATATTACAATGTACACCTAAGTAGTGCAGTAGATAATGTATTATTTGATAGAAAAGGGATAGAAAGGACAAACATTCAGTAATAAATTGGATACATTTTAATATACTTTGTACACATAAAAAGAAAGCTACATTTTCCCAGAATTAATGCAGCTTGCACAACATACAGTTAGTCTAATAATTATCCTATCCATCATGGAAAACTCAACACCATAACTTAAATGAGTTACAAGGAATCTTAATTGAATTTCATTAACTGTACGGGTAAGCAGCTAAAATGTAGTTATACAATGGACACATAAATACATTATGAAGGCCGAGATATCACTACAGCATTAGTATGACAAACTTGCTAGGTCACTTTTATATTGCACAAGAATACAAGCTGCGGATATCACCTAATTAGTAAAATATAGACTGCATACGGAGTGAACTTTATCAAAATCCAGATTGCGCTACAAATAAATTGTTTCATAGGTTTAAGAATTCATTTAAGACGAATTTAACTAAATAGTAAACGTAAACATTAAGTAAATTCCAAACAATTTAGTTTTTCGCAGTGACTTACGATATCGGGAGTAGGTATATCGGTAGCTGATGGTTTGCAACAAGAAGCGAATAAACCCATTTTGGAAAATATTTTTAAACTCTTACTTTAACCATAAAAAACCACTTTTCCTTAACAATCAATTCTATCATCACATCAACAAAATTGTTATTGACAACATGATTAAACTTTTGACAGCTCGTCAAGTCTAAATGGTTTTTGAACGAAATATATAATTTAATCTTCTACGTAGCGGCTATTAAGGTATTGACTTTTTTTCTGTTATTCGTGATTACTACAAAGCAACTTATTCTACAACTTTTCGATGTCTTAAATAATAAAAAGGTTCTACTGAAACATGCATTGTATTATAACGCTCCTAATTAACTCCTTTATAATTGTTTAAACTACACAAAACAAACCATTAGCATCCGTATGGTAAATATATTAGCCATGATTTTTCTTCAAGGCACAGAAAGACCCGTTAGAATATGCAAATAATTAATACGGATCAATATTATCTCGAATACACTCAGAAAATTCCAACTGCGCAGCGCACTTCAATCAATAAATTGCAAGCCATTGCCATTATAAAATAAGGATTTCATTATCATTTATGTATCTTTGTGGATGTATTATATTTAAATGTATTTGAAACAAATTATTATTAATAACTTGCTAAGAATTATGATTCCTTTACGTGTCCAAAAGAGATAAAATTGTTCCGTACTCGAATAAGAATAATCGAATAAATCTTTTGTTGAATGAATCGTTGTTGCTTAGTTGTTGAGTAGGTACAGCCCTAACGCAAAGTACATTTTCCAGGGACTGGCGAAAATTGTAAATTAAAATCGAAAATAAGCTTACAAAATGCTATCAAGAATAGCTTTGCGTTCAGGTATGTTTTATTCACAAAATCAGATAGTTAAGTGGTGAAGAGATGTGTTAAAAGTGTTGTTTTAACCTTAACCCTGGGTGTAACAGAGGTTTATGTAATCACTATTTGACGGCTGTCGTCGCACTTGCGCCGAATGTATTTTGTCTAAAACTATCTTACAATTGGTAATAATGTTTTGACAGAGCTCTAATTAAGCTTAACTTAACCGGTAAGAAGATATAGATTACTTCTAAAGTAAAGAACGGATAAAGGTAACCTAAAAATTACAGCTGATAAGGTGGGTCTACTCTTTGATGAAATCAGTTATCAGTTTATATAAATCACTGAGAACTATTTTAGCTAAATAAATCAGTCAGTTATTCTTTTCACACAATATTATATCATTTCATAAATTCGAACTTTATAATACAATTTCAAAAGTCAATAAAGTACATTTTTTTGTAATTTAATGTAAATAGGACCTATGTAATCTAAATATATAAACGTTCCAATAGCCTGATTGATCACATATCTGTAGAGTATTTTTGTAATTTCGTATTTTATTAAGTCTTAAAAGTTTCCCAGTTTTCAATTTCTGGTAAATTCATATTGGCATAAAGAGATAAATCAAACAGCTGATAGTTCAAAACTTGAGAGTATCTAAAATTTATAAGAGTATTAATAATAATATAATTTGTAAAGCTCTCATAATTTTGTTTCATCTTATTTAACATCTCAGTGTGATAATATTAATGATTTAACTAATCTTAAAAGAAACAGAAATAGTGAGGGATTGGGTTAAAAATAAATCGTATTTGTAGCTAATTTACCAAGTTATATGCAAAAACATACAATATTCTCTTTTGATAAAATGAAAACTCCATCTGGCAGAAAACACCAGCTAAAAATATAAACATCAAATCTAAACACAAAATGTTGGGAACAAATTTGGTATTTATATTTAATTAAAAGTACTTAAACCAATAAGCATATTCACATGATCTTGAAGAAAACCATATATTATAGACCTATTAATCTATGCAGCTCAAGATTAAACTTTGACTTCCATTGTTAACCCTCAGAACAGACCTTCTGATTATTTAAGAGCTTAGTTAGCTTGGGTAGGCTGGTAAGGGGGGAATGCACCATACACCCCTAGTGGAATCTCAGTGCAAGTCTCATTAGCCACACTTTTTTTTAGATTTGATATGCTTGTGATTGCAATCTAAAGTCAAATACATTTATTGCTTCATTATGGTTACATAATTATGGTGTTAATGTACATTATGGTACACAATAATAATAGTAACATTAAAGTTTCTAAATAAATATGTAATGTATCTACATACATAAAATATGTATGTATGTAAATGTAGTATATCAGTTGTGTTAGCAACCATAGTATGAACTAGAAATGGTTCAGTATGGGGTTAACCAGCCATGTGTGAAATGTGTCCTAATATTTATAAAATTTAAAAATAGGTACCTATCTCGTAATGGACACTGTTCGGGTATTGCAATATATGAGGAGTGACCCGTTTAATATGCAAGCAAAAATAAATTCATCAATACTTACCTGATGGTAAGCAATATTGTGATCTAAGGTGGAGTGCACTTGCCGAGAAGACACCAGTTCACTCTTGGCTTGAAAACCACTAGATTATTATCGGGAAACAGGGTATTCCATACACACTTATCTTATTACACCTCATCATCATAATTATTGAATGAAATACTGACGAGTCCATATTGATGATAGTTATGATTATGTTTATATAATGTAATAATTATTTAACAATATGATAATAAAGACATTCTATTCTATTCTATCCTATTCAATATGTTCTTTCTCAAAATTGGTTGCCTGGAAGAGACTGCTATTAGCGATAAGGTCGCCAGTTAAGGCACTAGCTTTAATGTACTTTATTTGTTTTTGTAATTTGTTCTATTTTTTTTTGTTTTAACCGCTCGTATGTTGAATGACATTAGCCTATTTTGTATTATCTGATAAAAAAAGTTTTAACAGATAGTTTAGTTTTACCCACACCGGCTCCCGGTATGTCAACAGTAGCGGCGAAAATGTGTTTATACCGGGAGTCGGTGGTTCAACATACAAGTGGTTAATAAAGTGTTTATCTATGTATCTTTACCCGACCACTCTACAACAGTTCTGCTCATGGCGTCGCCGATTGCGGATAGAAAGAAAAATAAGAAAAAAAAAACAAAATCTATCTATCTATTCAAATTAGAATGATGATCCACAGCTCTAGCCCGTCAGTCCTGCAATGCGCTGGTGGCGCGCGGCTCGGCCACTGACTCCGGCACGCGTGATGAGGTGAACTTCCCCCGGCCCGTGCGCGCCCTCGAGCCCGGCAAGGTGCGCCTCGGCTTCCTGCCTGAAGAATGGTAAGGGTTCCTTTAGTTATATACTTTCTACCATAGTGCCTATAGTTTACTCTAGAGTAACTACATAACATTAGATGGAGTATTGTTCGCACCTTTGGGATGGATCGGCAAAGTACTAGGTTCAGGCGTTAGAGTCAATTGAACGGCGTGCAAAGAGACTCATAGGCAATGACAATCTTTTCAAAGCAAAGTTGCAGAGCCTATAGCACCGCCGCATTGTTGCTAGTCTGTCGGTGTTCTATCGGTTGCATTTCGGCAACTGTGCGACTGAATTAAATGATGTAATTCCCCCCGCGCCCTTCCACTATTGGTCGAGCAGGGAAACACCAAGGCGGCATCAGTTTACGGATGAGGTGAAGGATGAGGGAGAGGAAATGAAATTTTATTAAAAAAAAAAATATAAAATACCTAAAAGCTAGCATTTCACTGGCAACGAGGCAAGGTTCAAGCTAGTGGCGGAGGTCGGTCCTGTCCCTGTAGCCATTCAGGGGCACAACCATTTTGAGGGTGACTGCTTTCTGTATCCGACCCTTGATCCATCCATCTAGCTTCGCATTGATGCCATTTACGATTCCCGATACAACTATGTATCACGACAATGATCGTCGATTTACTGTTGCACTGTGGGAGAATTATAGTTAATTATTAACATTCAATAAATATCATAATCGATATTTATTGAATTTTAATAATTGACTATTTTAGTTAAGTGCCATTTATTAATTTAACTTGATCTGAATTTACTCCGCTTACGAGATGTCAGTATGCAACTGCAGCAATCAGAATTTGGTGACAGTTATGCTACATGCTAAATAAGCATCCCATTGTTTATGTGTTACCTTTCTACATCCCAGGTTCCAATTCTTCCACTCAAAGACGGGAGTGACTGGTCCGTACATGTTCGGCGCTGGTCTCTGGACGTACCTGTTCAGCAAGGAGATCTACGTGATGGAACACGAGTACTTCACAGGGCTGTCTCTGCTGCTCATGGTGTACATTGCCACCAAGAAGGCTGGCCCTCAGATCGCTGCTTGGCTCGACAAAGAAGTTGATGTAAGTAGAAGTTTATTCTTCATCTTCTTCATGTGGTCTAGTTGTGGCCTTAACAACTCCAGAAAGATATGAACAAAAGAAGAAAAGGCAAACTCTGCTCTGCAGAAAATCACAGTTTTTGATCGAAAACAAATAAAACAGCTACACATAAATAGTTCCAGTGATAAAATAAATAGTACCTAGTTGACCTTTGTTGGAATTTGGAATGAAGATAGCTTAGAAAATGTGTTAACACATATGACGACCTCGTTGGTGTAATGGTAACCATGCCAGACTGCCAATCAGAAGGTTCCAGGTTTGATTCTCAGCACGGCCAACATTTTTGTGCTGAACAAAATTTGTTGGATGTCAGTCTGAGTGTTTAATATGTACTTAATATTTAATTTTTTTTATTTTTAGTATTTGTTGTTATAGCGGCAGCAAAGTTTCAGCTTTCTAGCTATTACGGTTTCTGAGATATAGCCTGGAGACAGACAGACAGACAGCGGAGTCTTAGTAATAGGGTCCCGTTTTTACCTTTTAGGTACGGAACCCTAAAAAAGGAGGCGGTTATATATTTGACTGTATGTTTTTTTTTATATATGTTCACCGATTTCTCAGCCATTTATGAACCGATTCTCAAAATTATTTATAATTGAAAGAGTGTGGTCCTGAATTGGCCCCAACCAAGTTAGGATCTGATGATGGAACCCTGGGGAAATCGCGGAAAACCATAAAAAGTTAGGTTAATTATTCGAACAGATTCACGCTCGAACGGCTGTACTGATATTGATGAAATTCGAAAATAATGTTCCCGTGGGATGCACCAAATAACACATGTCACGCTGATTTCGCTAAAATTAAATATGAGGGTTGACTAGACCTTGTATAACACGAAGGTTACTTTTTATCTTAAAAGTAATTGCTGTTCCCGTGGAATGCCTAGACAACTCAAAAACCTATTCTACTTCTTCGCGCTCATATGGCAATACAGATTTAACGTGGCTTTAGGAAGTTTTGGGACATAGCTTATGACACTCCAAATATTGTGTAATTTGTGCTGTTTTGGACTTCTTTATGCTCAAACGGCTTGAACATATACGGTGAAAAGTAGTATAAACAAACTATAAATGGTTAAGAAAGGGGCTAACCAACCGTGTATAATATAATAAATATTAGGACACATTTCACACACAGCTGGTTAACCCCATACTGAACCATTTCTAGTTCGTATTATGGTTGCTAACACAACTGATTTACTACATATACGTAGGTACTTACATATTTTGTATAGATACATATATTTTTACACCCAGCCCGACAGCCAACAAATTAAGTTCAGCACAAAGATTTTGGCCGTGCCGGGAATCGAACCCGGAACCTTCTGATTGGCAGTCCGGCATGGTAACCATTACGCCTACGAGGTCGTCAAAATCGGTCGTATGAAATGTGTCCTAGTATTAAAAAGAAATAAAGTTAAATCTATCACATTTATATCTTCCATTTATTCATCCTACATAGTTTACTCTACAATCTACAATCGGTCTATATTGGTGGCCCTAAGCTATATAAGAAACTACTAGCAGTATAAGAAATGCAGCTTCTGTCTCTTTATTTAAAGCTAAATTAAAACAATCTTTAGTCGGCAAATCTTATTATTCTCTTAGACAATTCCATAATGATATGAGTACCGCATATGGTAAATAATTACTTGACTTGTAAATATTTAGTATTATTTCGGAAGTAGAGGTAGACCAAAGAAGACGTGGATGAATTGTGTGAAGGAGGATATGAATAAGAAGGAAGTGAATGTGGAGATGACGGCTGATAGAGTGGCGTGGAAAAGAAAAACAGGCTGTGCCGACCCCACCTAGTGGGAAAGGGTAAAGAAGAAGAAGACTTGTAAATATTTATTTATCAATAAATGTCTGTGTTCTGTATTCCAGGCCGTAGAGAAGTCCTACAACGAGGACCGTGAGAACAGCGTGAAGGACCTACAAGCCGCCATCGAGGAAGAGAAGAAGGCTCAATGGCGCGCGGCCGGCCAGGAGCTCCTCATCCAGGCCAAGAAGGAAAATGTTCTGCTGCAGCTCGAGGCTGCTTACAGGGAACGGCTCATGAACACATACACTGAGGTACCAACTCACTGACTAGTTTGAAGCGAGGACATCTTAAAAACGGAGTGTGGCTCGGTGGGAAAAACGTCTGCTTTTCAATCAGATGGCCCCTGATTCGATCCTAGGCGTAGACCGAAAATCATGCTCAGGGCTTTACTAAATATTGAATTGAGGTGATACTTTTTATTGATTTATTATTGACATTTATTATCGACACTTATTATTGACACGTATTATTGATTTATTATTGATACGTATTATTGATTCATTATTGACACTTATTATTGATTTATTATTGACACTTATTATTGATTTATTATTGATACGTATTATTGATTTATTATTGACATTATTTATTTTTAATGTTAATGTTTGTGTCAGGTGAAACGCCGGCTGGACTACCAGCTAGAGAAGAGCAACGTGGAGCGCCGCATTGCCCAGAAGAACATGGTGTCGTGGATCGTCTCCAACGTGACCAAGGCCATCACCCCCGACCAGGAGAAGCAGACCCTGGACCGCTGCATCGCAGACCTGGCTGCTCTCGCCGCAAAGAAGTGAACTGTAGTCTAAACTCAAGAGAAAGTGTTAGGAATCTAATTATTAACTTAATAAATCGTTAAATCAATAATTGTTTACTTCATTTTTAGGGTTCCGTACCTAAAAGGTAAAAACGGGACCCTATTACCAAGACTCCACTGTCTGCCTGTCTGTCTCCAGGCTATATATCAGAAGAAAACATAATAGCCAGAAAGCTGAAATTTTCACTAGATATGTATTTCCCGTGCCGCTATAAAAACAAATACTAAAAATAAAAAATATTAAGGGGGGTATATAATAAACGTGTATACCCACTACAGTAAACGTGTTTTTTTCGTATTTTTTTGCTATATATCAATAATGATAGCATGTAAACACCTAAAACTTTCACGGAATGTATAAATGTATTAATCATCTCTCATATTAAATTATAAAATTTAAATAGCAGCTAGTCCCGGCTTCGCTCGGGCTATACAATAATCCAAGTAGTAAAGAGAAACAAAACATAGCCAGCTATGTTTCTAGAGGATAATGTAGATTCCCAACTGTGAAAGAATTTTTCAATTCGGTCGAGTAGTTTCGGAGCTTATTTGTATCAAACAAAAAATAAAAACTTTTTCTCATTATAATATTGGTTATATAGACTAGCTGCGCCCCACGGTGTTACCCACCTTAATCCGGGACAAAAAAACAGACTAAAAAGGATCTTATGTCCGTCTCCTGGTTCTAAGCTACCTCCTTGCCAATTTTCAGCTAAATTCGTTCAGCCGTTTTTGAGGTAACATAAAAGAAAGTGGTGTAACTAACACCACTTTCTTTTATGTATATAAATATCTAGCTAAGGTGATATTTAATCTTATATAGAATAGTAACTTGGCCGATAAAATAGTTCCACCGTCCACGCGTAAAATACCGCGGTGGGCGGGGCAAAACAGTAACCCGCGCGGCAAGTATCGGTGGCGTGACCTTGATGCGACCAATCGCGTGCGAGCTCTGTGTGTTTCGTTGGGATAGCAGTATTATTGTGTGCGTAGATGGATTCAAATTCTAAGCGGCAATTGTATGGAGTTATTCTTCCGTTTATTCTAGTTCGATGTTATAACCTCAAAATCTTAGCTTAACATGTGTCAAATAAAACAATACTTAATGTTACCATGTGTTTATTATACAAATACAAAATAAGCTGCATAACAGTCAGTAGCTTGCTAGTTCACTCGATACTGAGCACATTACACCCTGGTTAAAGCTTTTTACAATGTATTGAACCGACATATTTACTGGGTCTCTCAACAAAACAAGATACAGTGTAAACTCTATATAACGACGCTGAAGGGACTGTGCATTTTATTTCGTTATAGATAGTGGTCGTGAGAATGTATCATTGTATGGAATACAAGCTAAACCAACTAAAGCCAATTGATTTCGACGCTTTAAAGAGTTTGTCGTTAAATAGAGGGACGTTACATGGGGTTTACACTGTACCATAATATATTAACGTTTACACAAAACGTTAACTGATTGTGAACCTTACACACATAAGACTAAGGTTCAGTTTTGTATATGCTTATATACATACATAGTAAAATAAACAAATAAAAAATATTAATTAGGACACATTTCCAACATGGCTGGTCAGCCCCATACTAAACCATTTCTAGTTTGTATTATGGTTGCTAATATAACTGACATATACATACATACATAAGTACTATATATTGATACACATTTAACTCTCAGACCAATAGCAAACAAATTTAATTCATCACAAAGATGTTGGCTGTGCCGTGTTGGATGTTGGATTCCCGGCACGGCAAACATCTTTGTGCTTAACTAAATTTGTTGGCAGTGGGTCTGGGTGTTAAATATGTATCTATGTAAAATATTTATGTATGTATATGTAGTATATCAGTTGTGTTAGCTACCATAACACAAACTAGAACTAGTTCAGTATGAGGTTAACCAGCCGTGTGTGAAATGTGTCCTAATATTAATTTATAATGAATTTGGATAACCATTTTAGTGAACGTGCAAAATTATATTCTAGTCTTTTAAACGTATAGAATTATAAGGAATAGAAAGTAAGTTCAAAGCGTGTGATCAACAAAAACTGAGATGAGAGTCGTTTTATGCACATATTTACGCTGGTGCCAGGACCAACCTTAAATTGGAAAATTTGTAGCCAAGAATCTAACGGTGGGTTACAGTAGCCTGCTTGAGAGCCAGTTATTCCAGACAAGACATGCTCCGCCTTAAGCCAGTGTTGTTAACAATACTGCATACAAAACAAATTTTGACAAAATTTCACAAGATTTTGTATAAAAAATATTTTAAGACTAACAGAGACCTGTTTGTGATTAATATTTTGTTATAACTACAACAATTAAGAATGTTATATATATTTTACATCTATTATATACCAAAGCCAAGAAAAAGGGTTATTATAAAAGATGACAAACTTGTTCAGTTAATACTTAGCTTTGGTATGAACACGTATGTTTATTATTATAATATTAAGTTAGAAATAAAATATATTACAATTTACAGTGACTCACAACACGACGAATACTGTTAGACTGTACAGCAAAAAATAAATAAATAATTTAAAAATAACATAACGCTACATTTTCAAACAAATCCTTAGCTGAGATGATATTATTTTCAACATAGAATATTTTTTATATTCAGTAAAAAAAAATCTTAAATTGGCTTCAGAAATAGTTTGAAAACATTTCATGAATTTATATGTAAAAAAAATGGTTTAATTAAAATGAAATGGTATCAACGTACCATTTCATAAGTTAAAATGAAAAAAAATGGTTTAATTAAAATGAAATGGTATCAACATACCATTTCATAAGTTAAAATGTATATAAAATTACTGTAAATATTTTATCAAAATCCCCACTGCAAACTCAACTAACAAATGTTACTGTATTATTTTTTTACTGATGAATAACGAGTTACATTTCTTAGTTTACGCGTTTATCAAATACCTTAAAAGGTTACAAAAAAAATGTAATATAAAAATATTATCTCTTAGTAAATAAAGATACAAAATTCAACTATGTTTATTTTAATGTATAAAATCTGTGAAGGGTATTATGTTTACCCTAAACAGAATTTAAAGCTGTTCATGCAGTGTTTTAATCTTAGTGACTAATTTAGAAATGCCACCTAAAAGTAAATTTTTAAAAATATTTTGTAAATTTTTCAAAGTCATGTGATTTTATAGCAAATAAGTGGCATATCCAAAAATTTCGATACATTATTGTTATACACATACTCTACACTTAGACCGTTTATTACTTACTTACTTAACCTATTTTTTATGAAACAAAAAGTAACAATTTAAATAATGTTTACGCCATAATTAGTATTTGGTTTCTTAAACTTTCTTCTGACCAGATATTATAAAAACGCGCTAGACAAAGAGACATGTGCGAGACAGTAAGATTTTAACATCAAGAAATAAGTTTAATATATACGAAAATAGTTCTAGATAAAGCTAGAAAAAAACAGCACCATTTAAAAATATTTTGTGCATTCAAATTCACGTTATTTTATATTTTCATTTTTTTTTCTACAAAAAAAGTTTTAATTTTGTAAACATTTCAAATATGTAACTGAATTTATGGCACAAATAAAAAAGTAAAGAATAAATAAATAATTGTAAAAGATAAAAATCATCAAAGTTTGATTGCACATAGAAACATATCACAAAAATTCTTTTCAAAGAACATGAGAATATTTCATAAATAATAACAACCGACGAGAAATAAATTGGCGAAATATAGAAAAAAAAAACATGTTATATCTAAAACAATAAATATCTTAGAGTAACTTACATAAACAAGAATGTTGAACTTTGTTACACAAAAAAAAATATTACTCATAGTATGGGAGCTCATGATGCTATATTTGTACTTACTCGAACGCCAATGGAAGCTTATAGGATTTTGAAGAAATTTTGCCAAATGAATAATGAATGAAATAAATAAAAAATCTAATACATCATACCATTTGTTCTGAAGATTTTTTTTATTCACTCTAGCGTGTCACTAATACCCTCTTTGGCTCCCAAACTATTTAAAACAAGCTGAAGTTATGTTGATATAACGAAGTTGTCGAAAAAATTATAACAGTAAAAAGGCGCAAGTTTTGATTACAATTTAATCAATGCTGTCCAAAATAAAAATATCAAACGAGTGATTTTCGTAACGAGTGAATACAGACAGTACAAAAACCACTCGATATTCCGTCCGAATACGTCATAAATAATCTACTCTGTGATAAACAAACACAGAAGCTGTCAAAGTTGACAGCTGTCATCTGTCAGAGCGGTCGTTACAAGATGGTGCACTTCTTCTTGCGCCCGGCCCTGGGGTCCTGCTTGACCAGCACCCGCTCCGCCTCCTGGAAGCGCCTGACTAACCTGACGAGCTCATGGAAAGCCTGGTCCACGTTCATGCGCGCCTTAGCGCTGCACTCTATGTACGGGACCTTGAGCTGACGGGCCAGAGATTGGGCCTCTTCTAGGGACACCTGGAAAAGTAAAAGCAGGACTTCTTTACACAACTGAAGGTTTACAGGAGTTTGTGCCTCTACCAACTGTCGCAGAAACGGCCTTTTTGGGTTTCGAAGTACCACAATTCACCCTTAGTAGATCTGTTTAGATGTATTGCAGTATTTTGTCTATGGATTTATTTAACACCTGTGTTGAACAGTTGTGCTAAGACTACTTCCATGTGTTAGTACTCCTAAGTTCAGGTTTGGTGGGCATTGCTTTTGATAAAATAATTGGTGACATTTAGGACCAAAATTACAGGGTGCCAAGAACAGTTCAGTTTTCGTATTGCAAATATAGCAGAGGGGACATTATCATTCTTTGGTAGCTCAGCTGTGTGGATTGTATACAATACAAGACCTAGCACTGAGCCTGAGGGGACTTCTGCCATTATTGGAAATGTATTTGAGGCTGAGTTTCATTGCATACTCCGATACTAAATATAAGCAAATAAATAAAGTAACTCAAAATAGTCAACCTGTCAAGAAAATAGCAGGAATGTGAGGTCACAAGAACCGAACCCTCAAAAAACCCGACCACTCTACAACACAGTTCTGCTTAAGGCATAGCCGATTGTGGATAGAAATAGAAATAAGACAAATAAAATGATAAAGTAACTCAAATAAAATATACCTCAATAAAGAGCAGCAATATGAGCCACCTAGAGTGAAAAAAAAGTAATATTACTGAATTAATATCCCATTCTATAACCAAGATAAGAATAGGTACTAGGCACAATGACACAGGCTCTGCGGTGTGGATTCCTCACTACAATGTCATTCTCAGCTACAAAAGCCCCCCTCTTACCTCTATCTTTACTGGTGAGGCCATAGCGATACTTGAAGCCATTGTTTATGTTAAATCCCACAATATTAGAAAAACCATAATATTCTCTGACTCCAAAAGCTGCCTGCAAGCACTAATTGCCAACCAATTTTCTTCTAAAAACAAATACCCCATTATCCTTCAAATTAAAAAAGAGTTGATGCAATGCCACTCACTAGGCCTACAAGTAGCTCTTGCCTGGATCCCAGGACACAGTGGCATCCCAGGTAATGAAACTGCTGACTTATGTGCTAAGAATGCTGTGTCCTCTGGTAATAGAGATCACTATTCCCTGTACTGTCATGACCTCTCCTCTATATGTCAATCCGGATTACGTAGTGCGTGGGAATGTATATGGCAGACAACCAAAATGACTGTAGGAAAATTTTACGGCCAAATCCAAATTGAAATCCCAACCAAACCATGGTTTGCAAAATTCAAAAAATTAAACAAAAAGGTAACATCAACATTATGCCGCCTGCGGCTGGGCCACGCTTGCACCCCAGTGTTCCTAGCTAAGATCAGAGTCCGTGACAACTCTCTTTGTGAGTGTGGTATCGACATAGGGACGACTGATCATATTTTCTTCGATTGCCCTAAGCTTCGCTGCTCTCTATACGATATGATCCCCTCTGATCTCCCCCGTCCCTCTAACTTCTCATCTCTTCTCCCTCTTGTACATACAAATTTTGTATATATACTTAGTAAATTTATTACCATTAACAATATTAAACTATAATAAGCGTGTGTTTTGTATATAGCTAGTACTAATCCACTAACATTTGTGCTGTCCTGTATATGTCCATGTGTTTGTTTCAGCTTTATGTGGGAAAAAAAAAAGGAATATTAACAAATTATCTCAGAATTCAAAATTTTGCCACTGGCCATCTGCTCAGTGCCTGTTTTAGATATTCTGTCACTGTCCAATCCAATCAGCGTTTGTCTGCAACACACCACGCGACATTGGCTAAATTGTGGCCATAACCGACCGCAGAAAGCCATATCCAAAAGAAGAAGAAGAAGAAGGTACTAGGCAGCAGCAGATCAAGTTGACATTTAATTATCTTTCAACAAGATAAATGCACAAATTGGACCAATTGCTATCTATTAATAAACATCCATGCTCACTTTTATTGTGTAACAGACTATTTTTAGCGCAAACTATGTACCGGCAGGTTTCACTAACACATAGTGAAACCTGCCGGTTTGTCAATGTCTTGTTGTCAATGTTTTTCAGTATTCAGTATTTCTTTTATACTAGAAAATACTTCTCTTAATGAATTCATGTCACAATACCAGAATCTTCATTCTTGAAGCAGTCTCATAATTATAAAGCTTTCAAACGATTCCAGGTGGATGAAAAAATAGAGATATTTATGTAATAAAAGTGTATTAAAGGCATATAAATATAAGAAATCAATTGTAAATTGACTTGCTCAGTACCGCATGATGCCATAGGCCAATAAATTGAATTGAATTTTTTTACTTTTGCTTCACTGCAACTCAACTGATGATAAGTGGTGATGCAGATGAGTGAGTCTGCTTGTAAAGAAGACCCTAAGGCCTACCTCTAGTTTTTAAAGTTAAAAGTATAAGGTGCATATGTGGGTAAAATGTTGAATTAACAGTTTCATCACTATCCTACTAATATTATAAATGCGAAAGTTTGTGTGTAAGTGAGTATATGTTTATAACTTTTTCACACTCAAACGGCTGGACAGATTTTGTTGAAATTTGGACCTTGGATTAACACATAGGCTATTTTTTATCCCGGATTAACGCGAGTAACACCGCAAGGCGCAGCTAGTTAATAATAAGGGATTAAAGTTATTGGAAATATAACACATTTGGCCTGTGGACAGGCAGCCAGACAGCAGAGATTTAAATTGTCATTCTTTTAGGGTTCCGTACGTAAAAGGTAAAAACGGGACCCTATTACTAAGACTCCGCTGTCTGTCTGTCTGTCTCCAGGCTGTATCTCAGAAACCGTAATAGCTAGAAAGCTGAAACTTGCACAAGATATGTATTTCCCTTGCCGCTATAACAACAATTAATACTAAAAATAAAAAAATATTAAGGGTCCTCAAACAATAAATATTTTTTTTCGTATTTTAATGCTATACATCATTAACGGTAACCATAGCTGCTAGACACTTAAAATTTTCACAAAATATAGAAATGTATATTAGCTATCAAATTAAATTAAAAAATTAATAAAAATAAATATTTAAGGGGGGCTCCCATACAACAATGGTACAGAACCCATCATGCGCGAGCCTAACTTGCACTTGGCCAATATTTTTTTCTTATTCAGATTTTTGCCCACATAAGTGTTACATAAAAATATCACAAGATCTACTCACAACTCTCTGCAGGTCCAAGTCTGCCTTGTTCCCAACAATAAGCATGGGGAACTCATCCCGGTCTTTCACCCTGAGGATCTGCTTGTGGAACTTGTACAGTTCATCAAAGCTTGCATGGTCCGCAACAGAGAACACAAGAAGGAACCCTTCTCCAGAACGCATGTACTGTTCTCGCATTGCACTGAACTCTTCTTGGCCTGCTGTGTCCAGTACTGTGGAGGTTAAATGACATTATTTTAGTAATAAGTATTTTATATTTTCAGAGTAGATCTAACAATAGCTATCTCTATTTTATGTGGGAATAGGAATAGACTAAGACTGATTTTAAAAGCAGTATAATATAAGGTTTCTTTTCGATTTTATAAACAGATGGCAGTTCATTTGTTCAAATAAAAAAAACATAATGAACAATAGGATTTATAAGTAATAATATTAAAAAAAAAAATATCTATCATTACATCAAATTTTCTTTTTTAGAGATAATCATTTTGCAATAACCTTATTTGTGGAGCTTTTATTTGTGAAAGTGAAAAAAAATGAAGTCGGTTAAAAAGGAATGCCCATTATTGAGATTAAGACCAGCTATATAGATACCAAAAGATCCACAAAAGGTCATTGTTTTTAATTTATTTTCAGGGTTATCCACAACCTACATGGATGTGCTACATTCCACACCTACTAACGCTCTTGCCTTGTTTACAGATCTAAGTATCTAGCATAGACACCTGTATATCAACTAGGAGCAACTTACTGTCTAGTTTGGCCGGTATATCGTCTATTACACATTGTTTCGTATAACTGTCCTCGATAGTAGGGTCGTAGTCGGTCACGAAGTAACTCTGGAAAGGAAAATAGGAAGTTTTACCGCCAGGTGTGGCACTGTGGGCGTCTTCAGCCTTCCATAGGCCTTGACATCCAGACTTACAAACTATTTTTACATATGAACACATTGCGGTTAAAGCCAGGATAAGTAGTACGAGTACGTAATTCCTACTTGGAAATAACGTCACTTAGTTAAGAAAAGGAATAGCCGGGCCAGTGATGGAGTTTTTGCAATAAAACTGCAATTACCTGAATGAACTGTATGGTGATAGCACTTTTTCCAACACCGCCTCCGCCGACAACAACTAATTTATAAGTCTGTGCTTGACTTGGTCTATCACCCGGTCGCGACATTGTTGCTTTTTTATAAAACAAAGTCGATAATTATTAGAAAAATAAATTTACGATTACGAGACAACACTCCCGTCTCGACTCTTCACATGAAAATCTTTCTATTCGCCAAAATCACACGATGACTCAAACGTGCGTAAGAGATGGGTGTACATGGATAACAGTATGTGCGAAAGAGCAATTAAATAAATACGTTCCGTTTCTGTCATTTATCCCTATATTAGAAAATAAATAATTGGCCAAGTGCGAGTTGGGTTTGCGCATGTAGGGTTCCGTAGCATTGTTGTATGGCCTCCCTTGAATATTGTATTTTTTAGTATTGTTTTACATATTAATTATTTATTTAATTACATATATTCATAATTTAATATTTTGTGAATATATAGAGGGTGTACCAAATATCATTATGAAGATCAAGTAACAAACTACTTAAAAATTACGTTTATTTATTGAATTTGATATTAGTTAATATACATTTATATATATTGTGAAAATTTTAAGTGTCTAGTAGCTACCGTTATTTATATATAGCAAATAAGTACAAATAAAAACACGTTTATTGTATGTGTACCTACCCACTTAATATTTTTTTTTTTGTATTTGTTGTTATAGTGGCACGGGAAATACATATTTGGAAAGTTTCAGCTATAAAGCTATTACGTTTTCTGAGATACAGCCTGGAGACAGCGGAGTCTTATTTATAGGGTCCCGTTTTTACCTATTAGGTACGGAACCCTAAAAACAGTAGTAATTGACAATGACATCTATTTAACTTTTTTAAGCTTGACACGATAAATGATAACAGAAGTCAAAGTAAATAGTTTTGGCTAATGAGATAATAATAGCAACTGCTTGCCTATATCACAAAATCTCACAGGAATGTTTTTATATTTATGTTATTTATTTATTGCATATGTTTGCATATGCAGATTTAACAAATTTTTTGAATTGACAGCACTGTACAATAGTCATAGCCACAGTTTTTTTTTTATATTTAGCTAGATTTTTAAGCTAACTGATTCTGGCAACTTTTTTGGTTTATTATGATGTGAAGTGGCTTGAATATTGTAGAACCGTTTCAATTACATTTTCCTTTATAAACCAGAAAATATTCATGAAATCGCACTAACATGTTTTCGTCAAGCTCCCAGAGAAAATTCTGGACGTTTGCCGAAGAGAGTGAGCTTGCACGGCTCAGAGAAAAACACAATTTAACGTATATAACCCGGCACGGTGCACACATTGACGAATATCAGCGATTCAACGTTTTCCTGTCTCCAGACGAAGAACGGCAGCTCCTAAAACAATATGAGCTTCACCTGAAGGAGTTTTGCAAAAGATTCAGTCCGCCCATGCCGAAAGGCGTCGTGGGTACGGCCTTCCACTATTTCAAACGGTTTTACCTTTATAATTCCTCCATGGACTACCACCCGAAGGAAATCCTGGCCACCTGTGTGTATTTAGCGTGTAAAGTGGAAGAGTTCAACGTGTCCATCGGTCAGTTCGTGGCCAATATCAAAGGTGATCGCGACAAAGCTTCCGATATCATCTTAAACAACGAGTTACTTCTCATGCAGCAGCTGAACTATCACTTGACAATACATAACCCATTCCGACCCGTTGAAGGGTTTCTAATAGATATAAAGACACGATGCTCGCTGGCCAACCCGGAGCGTCTAAGAATGGGCATTGATGAGTTCTTAGAAAAGGTATTTTTGACAGACGCCTGCCTATTATATGCACCTTCACAGATTGCTTTGGCGGCTGTACTGCACGCGGCTAGTAAAGAACAGGAGAATCTCGACAGTTATGTTACAGACATGCTGTTCCGTGATGCTGGGCCAGACAAGCTTGCAATATTGATTGAGGCAGTGAGAAAAATCAGATCTATGGTCAAAATGGTAGAAAGCCCCGCTCGAGAGAAAGTGAGGGTTATTGAGAAAAAACTGGACAGGTGTCGCAATCAGGAGAATAACCCAGACAGTGAGATCTATAAGCGGAGGATGTGAGAAGCCCTGGATGAAGATGATCCTCCTCCAGGAGTCAGTAGAATGTCGCTGGACACCAGTGGAGTCTCACAAGTCCTGTCACCTTCTGCCTCATAATTTATATCTACTGCATAACTTGATTTGACTTATTTTAGTTTCTACTGACTTATTGACAATATAATACATTTGA
The DNA here is from genome assembly GCA_035578125.1 of Mellilla xanthometata. NCBI lineage: Eukaryota > Metazoa > Arthropoda > Insecta > Lepidoptera > Geometridae > Mellilla > Mellilla xanthometata. The sequence goes on from JAPUBQ010000026.1 coordinate 1,258,279, forward strand.
TGATAAAGCTGTCTACTATTTTGGGCTTAATAAATTTTCCACCTGTTCCTACTGCCCCACCTATATCAGTCAATGAATAAGTATGTAATGTCAACACTTTTAGACTAGTATTTTTAGTTTGTTCATAGTTATTTTTTGAACAAAGCATTTGTATTCAATTGTTTTGAATTAAAAACTACACAAATATAAAAAACCTAAATTACAAGTAATGTAATTAGCAATTACAAGTATGTAAGCCCTTTTAAATGTCCATACATAATCTATTTTGTTTTTTTTTAAGTAATAAACTACATACTACATATACCTAAGTCTATGTGCGCGGGTAGGGTGCCTAACAGATAAATTAAAAATTTTAGTTAAGACTATAGCTTATAAGAATAATTCTCAATATTCACTGACAAGCGTAAGTGTAAACCTTGCAAAACAACTGCTGTTCGTGTTTGCATGGTTTCGACACTGGTGTTCTAGCAGCTTGATGCTCTTCACTTATCTACTGGCGTATATTATTCCTAAATCCATGGTGTCATTAACACCACTTTATTTTATTCATATACATGTAGATTTTTTTAAAGTGTGGCTTGACTTAACAACTGCTTGTACTAAAACTAACAGCCAGGACCTACAATTTAACGCGTCATCTGTCCCACGGTAGCGCCCAGCTGAAAAAGGCACTTTAAAAACTACAGTCTTGTGCATCGTCACCCATTTAAGCACCGTCCGCATCGACCATAGTAAAGCTTCGATTACCGCGTCAGATCACCTTAGCTAACCGAGCTACAGGCGCTACAGATATTGAGATCTCATCATAAGTTACTTTAAAGTAAAACCGGTGATTTGTAAGTAAATGTATTGAGTCTTAACTAAATTTGGGAATAACTGTCTTAGGTACCAATCTAACTCTGCCGGGGAGGATGAAGAGTACACACATGTTCCAGCCCCCCGGCTTTAAGGCGCAGCGAGGGAACACCATGGAGGTTTTAGTCGGTAGTGGTCGCCACTCTGGCACCGAGCCCGACATACCCCGCCGCCTCCCCCAAGGACTGGCGTGTCTGCGTAAATGCATTTCCTCCATGCCAAAAAAAAAATAAAAATAGGTACCTATCTAACCAAACTAAATGAATAGACTATGGTGACGATTGTCTAGCTCTAGGTTTGGTATTTCTAGTGTTAAAAAACATAGAGTAGGGATAATTCATTTATTATTTATTAAACTCTCTTACACAATATACCAAAACGTGCGTCGATCCATACAAATCCTTACACAAACTAATTATTACGATTTCTTTGAATAATAATTACGCCATGTCGTAGTTTGAAAGCGAGATAGGTCGAAGTTTCTTCAAGGTTTCTGACAAAACAGCAGCTTCTCGGCTTCATTCTGAAAGTAATCAAATTATTTTCTTTATTAATATGCTAAAAGTTTTGCTAAAATTGAGAGCAGGTTTCGTGGAGAAGAAAAGCTGTAATGAAAATTATAAAATACCAAATGCTAAGGTAAATTGTATTCTATATACGCCTGACATTTCGCCTGCAATGGCCTCCAGGCTAAATGTGTTAGTGATAGTGATATAAATGATGATGATGGATTGGGAATTAAATAAGTATTATTATTATTAATATTTTACTCGGGGATAATATAGCTTTTCAACATTGAAAGAATTTTTCAAATCGTTCCAGTAGTTTCGGAGCCTATTCGCGTCAAAGAAAAATAAAACATTCCTCTTTATAATCTTCTTATATATAACATTTCCATGCCACAATGTTAGTTACCGTACTCCTCAGCAGCTTGACCTATTTTTACCAAAATTTTATGCGTATTTAGTAGGTAGGTATATTCAATTGAATCTAACTAATGTTTTTATGTATTAAGTAATTATTGTTATATAATATATGACTTGCCTGTAACGTATGTTATTTAGGGCTAATAAAGTTCTGTATTTCTGTAGGTCTGAGAATCGGCTACTATCTATCTATCTGTGGCGTCTCTGTCGCACTTCATCGCCCGCTACCAATCAGAGCGCTTATCCTGAATCGCGCAAACGGTATTTACAACGCGCGTACGACTGGTCCAAGTTACAATGCTTGACCGTCGGACGGCCGTCTCCGGACACAACATCTGTCCGGGGGGATATTCCTTTGCTAAATGGAGGTAGACCGTCGTCGCTCCATATATCTATTTTTAAGGCAAAACAACGTTTGCCGGGTCAGCTAATATTGGTATAAATGGCATAGATGAGAAACTCATGAAGAGAGGAGGAAGTAGGATTGTTGTACCTGGATAAGCTTGTAAACGTTGGCAATGGCCTCGTCGTTCCTGCAGTTGAGGGTTCCGGCGACCGCCGCACGCTTGCCTCCCCAGCTGGAGGTGAAGGTGAGCTGGGCTGAGCTGAGCAGCACCAGGCACGCCAGGAGACAGAACAGGGGCTTGTACATCTTGGGAGGCGGGGGTAGGCTGTGTACAATCACTTTATCAGTAAAATGCTATATGTTGTGACAATAATAATAAATCTTTATTATCAGACACAAAGTCCATAGAATACAATGTTTATACAAGGTGTTCAAAAACAAAAATAAAATATTAAAAATAAAGGTAAAATATTAAATATAACAAAACAGCAGAAATAATGTACATGAAAAAACTTAAGGTATTATTGTTGCTATCCAATGTTTCATAAAAGGGATTTTGTATTGATTGCTTATGACTTGAAGTATGGTATTGGAACTATTTCTCATTCTACTTATAATTAAAAAAATGCGTTTACGTAAAATTGCATGAAAACCATCAACTCGTGCATCGGCAAACATGCCAGAAGCGCTACAATATCTACGAGGGTGAATCAAAAAATTCTTGGAATCAATATTAAAAAATGCAAAGATTTAAATAATAATATTTTATTTTTCTACATAATCTCCCTCCAATGCAATGCATTTAGATACGCGTTTCTTACTTCCTTATTCCTTGTGAAAAAAAAATATTTTCTTGACTCTCGAAAAAGTCCTCTACGGCAGCCTCAGAATACAGAAAGAACTTCTGTATTCTGAGACGGCAGCTATAACCGCGTCATTATCGTGAAATTTTGTTCCACGAATTTCCTGTTTTAATTTTGGAAATAAGTGAAAATCACTTGGGGCTAAGTCCGGAGAATATGGTGGGTGGTCAAGGAGATTGAAGCCAGCACAGCGGATTGCGTTGAGCGCAACTTCCGATCGATGAGCAGGAGCGTTATCTTGAAGGAGCAACACGCCCAACGACAGTTTTCCACGACGTTTTTCTTTAATCGCTTCACGCACTTTCGGGATTAAATTTGCATAATAGGGTCCAGTAATCGTCTGGCCTTTTGGCATGTAATCAATAAAAAGGATTCCTTCACTATCCCAGAACACAGAGGCCATAACTTTGCCAGCGGCAGGAGCAACTCGAAATTTCTTAATGGATGGAGAGGATGGTCGTTTCCAAGACATGCTTTGTCTTTTAGTTTCAGGATCAAAATGGTGGACCCACGTTTCATCCATGGTGACAAGACGACGGCAAAAATTATCCGAATCACGCTGGAACATTTCGAGATTACGCTTGGAAATTTCCAAACGTCGCTTTTTGTTTTCGTCGGTTAACATTCGTGGCACCCATCTTGCAGACACTTTTTTGAACCCCAGTGAATCAATTAAAATGGATTGAACGCTACCAAAAGATATATTTAGGATCTCAGCTATATGTTTTATAGTCATTCTTCTGTCTTCCAAAACCAGATTCTCAACCTTTTTGACATTTTCTTCTGTAACGGAGGTTGAAGGCCGCCCAGAACGCGGGTCATCTTTACAGCCTGATCTACCTTTTTTAAATTCAGCCACCCAGTACGCAACCATAGAATAGGGTACAGCATCACCCCCTAATGTCTGCTGAATGTCCAAAAAAATTTCCTTCGTAGACATTTTTTTCAAACTGAGATATTTTATCACCGCACGTAACTCACTTTTATCCATAATTTTAGCTTTTTAGCAACTCGTTGCACAAAAAAATGTATTACATGCGAACGAACTGACAAAAACAAGTGACAGTCTGCATAAATATAGTGTGATAGACACTCTTTAATTTTAATATCGAACTTGATCCAAAAAAGTTTCATATATATGCACTTCTAAGAACTTTTTGATTCACCCTCGTAGGCAGTCCTACCATCATTCGGAAAGTATTGTTATATTGAGAGAGTGTTATATTGAGATTTAGAAAGAAAGAAAGAAACATTTATTTTGTGACACAAAGAAAAACAATACATAAAACAATAAAAAAAACATTTACGTGGCACAAAACCGGCCCCAGCTCAGCGTGTGCTGACTGCAAGCAATCAGCATTTATGTATACCTACTTTTTAAATTTTAATTATTATATTTTGTTAATTATAGCTTAATTTGTCGCAATAAATATTTTTCATTCTTTATTTCTTAAATAAAGGATGACGTAAATTGTGGCTCTATGATTTTTTCTATGAGAATTCATACTTATCTAAATTTATCTTTATCTTTATACATAACATTAGTCTACAGTGGGTTTGTTGCCTAGATATGAATAAGATTTTGGGTCTATTTATACAAGAATATTACAATAATTTCATCTGTAAAATGCAAAATATAAGTGATGGTGTACATTGGGGTATATGATTTTTTCTATAAGAACACATAAATATGTATATAACACTAGTCTACAGTGGTTTTGTTGCCCAGATAAAATTATTTTGGCTCTATTTTTGCACACAATTTATAAAACTATCAATGATTTTTAAAGGCTCAGATTTTTCAAAAAAATACTAGAAAATTCAATTTAAACAAAAAATTAATCAACGTTTAATTTGTAAAAATCACAATATTAAGAGCGTAATGAGTACTTTTATGAATATATTTAAAATCTGGGCACTTACAAAAAGTAGCAATTTGCGATTATATCCAGGGAAACAAAAAAAAATTGTGTAATAGTTTTATAATTACATAATATAGTTACCTATATTACATATGACTTTAAATAAATTCAATATACGTGTATTTATTAATTGTCAGGTAGTTATTAAAATTAAATAATAATGTCATAATTATTGTATTTTTTCGAAATTAATACTATAGGTACATACTCGTTTGTACACAGCGCCGGCAGGGCAATATCTTTAATTAAATTAAAAGTAATAACTACGCCAAATTCTTACCTTATAATATAGCAGTTTATTAGGACGTTCACTGCCAGATGCAGGAGGATGTGTGATGCTTTATGGAGACTGCTCAGGCTTTTTATACAAAACACGTACAACACGATCATATGTGCTATGGGAAGATAGTTCATATGTGGGGAAGCCGTAGCATTTTCAAATTAACTTTGCATCAATTTGTATCAATGGATACGTGATTGAGTGTTTTTCTTCTTGTACGTGACATTTACGTACACGATAAAAAAAACAAGAACTTATTTTCCTAATACGTAATTGAGTGTTTTTCTTCTTGTACATGAAATGACAAAACGCTAAAAAAACATATTTTCCTTTCTATGGGAGGGGCCTGTTTTTTTTTAGTAAACTGCAAACTGGGTAAACTCTAAAACTTACAAGATTTGTAAATAAAATATTAACAAATTCGTGAGAAATAAGAATTTCTCGTCATATTATTTTTCCGGATGTAATCAGCTATAAAGTTCTCTATTTTTTTTTCTATGTTAGATAGGTTTGTACTTGACCGAAACTTACCCCGTGTTGCACTCTAAGATGGAACGCGCCTAAAAGAGTTCCTAAAAGAAATCGGTTCAGGTTCTGGTGTAGTTTATATAGATCAGCATTATTAGTCCTTATTTTATTTTAAAACCGGTAATAAATGTACACCCTACGACCATTTTATAATTTTCAGCCAAACTTAGTCTGTAGAAATCTTACAAAAACTCGCGATAACTTCGGAAAATCTCAATCTGCGTTAAAAAGGGCTCTCACCATTTACTTAAAACGACGCTACGCTGTTTGACAAATAGATTTCGGAAATATTTAATGAATGAATGAATGATCTATTGTCTAGGTTCATTCACAAGTGAATAAAATATATGTTCAATGACATATAAGAAAGATATATTTGTAACTAAACATAAGTACCTACTAATTATTCCGCTACTTTCTACCAATGGGTTTTAGTTTTTTTCCTCTACGGTTCTACCAATTTCGTTTGTGATGTCTCACACACAGATGTGTCTGTCTGTAGCGTTGTATTCGTAGTTTCCGAATGGATAACCGATTTTGTTGTTATTTGTGGTTTGTATTGTTCTTAACCATGTTTAATTAAATTCGGAGCAAGATGGCTGCTAAACTGCAAAATTGCGCATCCTTTATGTTTTCTCAACAGTTAAATATTAATTCATTATTTAACGTTAATTCACTCGTATAATTTTAAATTAAAAAGGTATTTTAATACTTTGTTTCTTTTAAATCTACAATTCGAGAAGGTTCCCAATTCAACTATATGTTGATTTTTATATCTTTAACCAAATTACACGAAGACGCCTGGCCCGACTAGGAAAATCTTTTTCAGCGTTCCGTAGCTAAAAGTAAAAACGAGACCCTAAGCCTCCGCAGTTTGTCTGTCTGACACAGAATATTCAATTATGTAAATTGTAAAATTAAAATAAAAAAGTACTTCCATACAAAAAATATCTTTACTTGCCATTTTTTTTAAATAATGGTATGGAACCCATCATTCTCGAGCCCGACTCGCACTGGGCCAATTTTTTTATTCTTGCACGTTTCAGATAGTAGTATAGAGACCAGAGTACGCCCCCTACATAGTAATTTTCCACACAAGTGGGCAGTTTTTCATTATCTCAAGTAGGTTTCACTTAATTTGTCCGAAGCCTGCGATATTCCACTTCGCAATCAGATTTTGGTATATAAAAGAACAAAGGTCCAGCGAGTTTGCTCAGTTGAGATCCGTACTTCCATTTGAATCAGCCCAGTTTAAGAACTGATCGATTTGAAGGTTCACGAAATTACCAGAAGAAGCAACAATAAGTAAGTTTTTCTCATCAAATTATGTGTTTTTACAAGCTTTTTATTAGCGTCACCTGTATGTTTGTTTGTAACCGACTTCTTTGGTCGCGATTTCGACCCACATTAAACGGCCAGATTTCGTTCAAACTTTGTAGATTTATTGAGGACCGATGACAATACACTAGTTTGATAAAATAATTTATATATTTTTTTTAATTTAATTTTATAACTTAATTTGATAGCTAATACAGATTTATATATTTTCTGAGAATTTCATGTGTCTACCAGCTACCTTTATTGATATAAGGCAAAAAAATACGATTATTGTATGGGGACCACCTTTTTAATTTATAGTATTTGTTGTTATAGCGGCACGGGAAATACGTATCTTGTGAAAGTTTCAGCTTTCTAGCTATATAGGTAAGGTTAAGGTTTCTGAGATAAAGCCTGGAGACAGTAAGACAGGAGTCTTTGTAATAGGGTCCCGTTTTTACCTTTTAGGTACGGAACCCTAAAAAACTAAAATACTAATTATGACAGATACGGTTTTTTTATAATTTTTTCATAGATGTGCTCAATGTCAATATTATTAAGTTTGTGGCGTCTCTGTCGCATTTCGTCGCCCGCTACCAATCAGAGCGCTTGTTCTGAATCGCGCAAACGGTATTTACAACGCGCGTACGACTGGTCCAAGCTACAATGCATGACCGTCGGACGGCCGTCTCCGGACACAACATCTGTCCGGGGGGATATCCCTTTGCTAAATGGAGGCAGACCGTCGTCGCTCCATAAGTTAAATAAAGATTATTTGAAACTGACTGGTGCTATAGATTGATTGTCCCGCCTGTGTCCGCAGCCATGGTCCGCGGCGTCCTGTTGCTCCTGGTGGTGTCGGCTTGCTTAGCGCTGTCGGCAGCTCAGCTCACCTTCAGCACCGACTGGGGGAACGGTAAGCGCTCCCTGCGCGCTGACTCCGACTGCCTCAACGAGGAACACGTGTTTGCCATCTACAAGCTTATCCAGGTGACATTAATACCATGTTCACATTCATCCTTTGATCCATTCCAACTTTTAATAATAAGTAAGTGTGACCGTTTTCTACGCGAAAATATTAAGATGCCTTACGTGAACAGTTTACATGGTCAATTCAATTTCAATTTTTAAATATCTTTATTAACATAATTTTACAAAACAGTTACATTTTTTTACATTACGTATTAGTTAGTGTACATGGCTACGTACGAGTACATAGCAATCATAAAGAAAAATATAACGTTCCTGAGTCCAAAGTAGACTCTTTAAGAACTTAGTTTAGAACATACACAACATTAGAGGAGCATTCGCCATTATGGTTAAACCATGAGACTTTGTAAGATTAGGTTCTGTTGCTGGATTTAGATAATAGTAACATTTATAAAAGATATAAGGGGTGATGTCTCTAAAAACGGCAAGGAAATAAGACCACAAGTAAGAGTGTGGTCTTATTTGAGTTTGAGGAATTTAAGCGTTATTAGTATAGTAATACAGTTGAATTTACTAACGCTGACTGCGTGCGGTTATAACATTTTACGAGCACTACTAGCTGTTATCGCGGATCAAGATCGCTTATGTTTATTACGGCACTAGTCGAAACTCAACTGATAACTTACAGTGGCAAGGTTGACTTGAATTGAATTGTTTTTTTTTATATATTTTGTATTTCTGTGTATATTGTAATAAATAGTATTGCATTTTTTGTGCTGTGTTTGTATGCAACACTGAATCTGGTATATATTTGATCGAAGCATTCATCATACTAAAATTATAAATGCGAAGGGCTGTATGTAAGTAAATGTGTTTGTTTGTTACTTCACAAATAAATTTGGTATGGAGATAGGCTACTTTTTGTGGTTTCTTTCTCCCTCCAACGGCTAGACCGATAATGATGAAATTTTATATTAAGATAGGTAAGACCTTGGATTAACCCAAAGGCTATTTATAACCCGGGTTAATGGGGGTACACCAGCGGCTACAAACTTTCGAGCGAAATTTATGTAATCTTGTTTGGAACTCTAACAATCCTCCGTCGAACTTTTTATCAACTCTGTGGATTGATGCGTCTGGTATATCCCACTTCTGGCATGTCAGTCTCGGCTACCGTTCTAGATAAAGTAAACTTGACATTACAAAATAAAATAAGGAAACATAACTTACCTGCGCAGCGTAGCAAGTCTACGAAAATATTTACTCTACACCGTAGCATCGCTACGAAAGCTACGGAATGTTATAGCTACTACATTTTTTTCTTTACACAATAGAGACAGGCACTTGACTATTAGGGCTCTTAACTTCATGGGTTAGTGACACTGCCAAACAATAAAGATAAAACGTACAACAATGTACATATTTCAATTTAAAAGGTTTAGTTCGGTATAATTTTTATTTACGCTGCTTTCATACTTGTATATTTTAACTCCAGATCTTCAATTTCGAGTTATTTCTTGTTCAATTTGGCAAGAAGCCTTATTTATTCTTCTTTGTTTCAGAGGGAAGCCGAGAAGTTCCTAGCGTGTCAGACTGAAGGAAAAAATTAGCATCATCTCCCGACACTTGCATTACGTACTTACTCCCTTTCGTTTATAGCGAAAATGTAGAAACCAAGAATTAAATTGCACATCATATCAACTTATCATTTTATTATAATTAAGTAAAATGTAATTTAATGCTTTAAATTTTTTAATAATTTTTGTGACACTTTTCTAGATATGATTTAACTATGTTTAATGGTTATATTAAATTATGATTTGTCTATGTTAAATGGTTAGTTATAACATATTTTAAAAGGCTGGGCTTTCATATAGAATATTTGAAGAATGTTTTATATATTTATTACCAACATTTTATTATTTTCGTTTAACTATTTTTTTTCAAACCAACTAACTGCTGCTAAGCAAACGAAGATTGGTCACGCTGCCTATTGGTTATGATCTGGAGCTTTTGGACTATCTTGAGTCATTTATCTAAAGCTAATCCAAATGGTTTACTTCTTGTTGTAGTTAGTTGGTATTATTGAAAAAAAAATAACTTTTAATAAATTATTTTACAATCCTTTTTGATTAAGGCGCGATCAGACAAAAAAATCATGCAACGAAATTTTCGATTTTTTAATTCTACTTTCATGTGTGCTTTTGTTTAGGACACGTGGTTGTGCTTGAATGCCTGGGTGGATGTCTATCGAGCGTAATAGTTTATATATTCATAACTTACATACACATAGTTGAAAGCCGTTTTTATATAGTTAATAATATCAATTATTTACAAGACACTTATGTATACAATTATACTTATTTAATTATTTGTGTTAAATTATTCAATTATAAATTAAATTTTATGTAACAATCTTAATGAATTCATTAATATTATAGAAGTTATTTTATTAACCGACTTCAAAAAGGAGGAGGTTATATATTCGACGTGTATGTATTTTTTTTTTTTTTTATGTATGTTCACCGATTTCTCAGCCATTTGTGGATCGATTCTCAAAATTCTTTTTATAATTGAAAGAGTATGGTTCTGAATTGGTCCCATTGTCACCAAACTAGGATCTGATGATGGATTCCTAGGGAAATCGAAGGAAAACCTAAAAAGTTAGGTTAGTTTTACGCCCGAAGAGAGATTTACGCTCGTTCGGCTGTACTGATATTCATGAAATTTGAGGTGAAAATAGGTAAGACTATATGTTAACACATAGGCTACTTTTTATCCCGAATTTTATTACTGTTCCCGTGGGATGCACCAAATAACACATAAATCTTTATAACTTCTTCACGCCCGAACGGCTGTACTGATATTGATGAAATTTGAGATGAAGATAGGTTAGACTATGTGTTAACACATTGGCTACTTTTTATCCCGAAAATAATTACTGTTCCCGTGGGATGCACCAAATAACACATGACACACACTGATTTCGCTTAAATTTGATATGGGGGTAGACTAGACCTTGTTTAACACGAAGTTTACTTTTTATCTTAAAAGTCATTGCTGTTCCCGTGGGATACCCAAATAACTCAAAAACCTATTCTACATCTTCGCGCTCATAATATGGCAATACAGATTTAACTTTGTAAAATTAACAGCCTAATAGTCTGGCTAACAAATGTAATCTGACGCAAACATCGAGGCTAAGCAACGGTCCATGCAGCCAGTCTTTGGATGGGGGACCATGCACAAAACTTTCATAAAAAAAATGTAAACAGTGGTATTTTCATCTGGGCGTTACTGTGCATCGGATAACACGTTAATTTGTTGGTCCTGGATGCTACTCTTAGTACCAAGCAGTGGTCAAACTAAATCAGGGCCTTGAAAAACACTCGATACCAGAGCTTGGCCACTAAGATCATATATAAAATTTGATATATCATAAGACAAGACCCTCGAACGGATAAGGAAAATATTTACGCGCTCGCTTCGCTAGCAGTTATCCCACTTCTTTCGTAATTTCCCCTAGGATGTTATGGGCTTATGACACTCCAAATAATATTTTGTGCTGCTTTGGACTTCTTTGTGCTCAAACGGCTCGAATAAATATGGTGAAAATTTTCGCGCTCGCTTCGCTCGCGCATAGCTCGCTTCGCTCGCATATGGCTCGCTCCGCTCGCGATTGGTTCTAGTACGTTTTGGGTCATAGCTTATGACACAACAAACATTATGTAATTTGTGCTACTTTGGACTTCTGTATGCTCAAATGGCTCGAATAAGTATGGAAAAATTTTCGCGCTTGCTTCGCTCGCGCTTAGCTCGCTTCGCTCGCATCTGGCTCGCTCCGCTCGCGATTGGTTCTAGTACGTTTTGGGTCATAGCTTATGACACAACAAACATTATGTAATTTGTGCTACTTAGGACTTCTTTATGCTCAAACGGCTCGAATAAATATGGTAAAAATTTTCGCGCTCGCTTCGCTCGCGCATAGCTCGCTTCGCTCGCATATGGCTCGCTCCGCTCGCGATTGGTTCTAGTACGTTTTGGGTCATAGCTTATGACACAACAAACATTATGTAATTTGTGCTACTTTGGACTTCTGTATGCTCAAATGGCTCGAATAAGTATGGAAAAATTTTCGCGCTTGCTTCGCTCGCGCTTAGCTCGCTTCGCTCGCATCTGGCTCGCTCCGCTCGCGATTGGTTCTAGTACGTTTTGGGTCATAGCTTATGACACAACAAACATTATGTAATTTGTGCTACTTTGGACTTCTGTATGCTCAAATGGCTCGAATAAGTATGGTAAAAATTTTCGCGCTCGCTTCGCTCGCGCATAGCTCACTTCGCTCGCATCTGGCTCGCTTCGCTCGCGATTGGTTCTAGTACGTTTTGGGTCATAGCTTATGACACAACAAACATTATGTAATTTGTGCTGCTTTGGACTTCTTTATGCTCAAACGGCTCGAATAAATATGGCAAAAATTTTCGCACTGCAAATATTATGTGATGTCAACTTCTTGTGAAGTTTATTTGGCTCTCCATAGATAAAACTAAAATAATATCATTAGTAACCACTAAAAATTTAAAAATAAAATTGTTTTAAAAAACAAACAACCGACTTCAAAACCATAACTAAAAAGGGAAAAATAATTTTATGCCTACTTCAAATCAAGAAAATATAAGTAGAATCGAGGAGTTTATTTCATGTACTTAGAAAAAACTTTTTTCAATTTTTATTAATCCTGTATTCTTGGAGTCGGTGCCATCTTAGAAAAACAAATTATTGTTTGTTAAAAAAAATCACTATTCAATTGTCTTTCTATCCTGGCACCGACTCCAAGAACACAGGATTAATAAAAATTGAAAAAAGTTTTTTCTAAGTACATGAAATAAACTCCTCGATTCTACTTATATTTTCTTGATTTGAAGTAGGCATAAAATTATTTTTCCCTTTTTAGTTATGGTTTTGAAGTCGGTTGTTTGTTTTTTAAAACAATTTTATATTACTTATAATTTTATTACTTCTCCATTTCTTATTTTTTCGAGTTACTAACTTTTTGTCAAAATTGTGAATTTATTTATGACAACTATTCTGTTGTTTATTTTTAGTTAGTTTGTCAATATGGTTTTTTTTCAAAATCGCACAAAACTCGAATGCATGATCGTTTACTGTCTGATAGCTCCCTTAGGATAATTTCAGTAATTTGCTAATTTTATTGTATGGAAGATGTGTATTTATCTATGTACTATATACCAAGTTTTAAAAAGTAATTGCGCTAGTTAAGTAATCAATATAGCTTTCTTCACCAATTGTTGTTGTTAATAAAAAAGCTTTGAACTTCTTATTGTAATGGTACTAATAAAATATAAAATAAAACCCATTCACAGATGAGTATACGTTTATTAAAATCATTTCAGATACAGATAGTGATATCGTACATCTGTAATAGATCCTGTAATTTATAAGTCACAACATTTAGCTACTTATGGAATTAAAAAACAATAACCGGTTTTACATAGATAATAGGGTCTTGCCGTTTGGATTGAACTCTCTTCGGGCTTCGTTTAATCTAGATTCATTTCATTAAAAGTTTTTTGGATTAAACATCGCCATAGATTCACATTCAATGCATCGTCCGGAACCTGACTATATCTCGATATGTAAACAATTAGATTCACCTCACTAAAGATAAGCTCCGGAGGCGTCTCATAAAGGGCATAATTTAGAAACGTCTGAAAGGTCCAAACCTTGACTTCGGCTTGATTCCACAAAATTTAAGTCTTGTTAAAAGTTTAAAATGTGACACATGTCATTTCACAGCCCGAACATACATACGTAAGACATTTACAAATGATCGATGAAGTTTAATATTAGCTAATTTTAAACTATTGTCCGAACATTTATTAACAACTTAAAATATTAATGAAAATTAAGGACGGAGATAGAGAAATGAGCAAGAATTATATATATGTGTAACTTTAATAGAAAGGTTGATACCGAAGCGGGTGCAGATGTTGAGAAACCATCTTAAAGGATTGTTTCGCTTAAGTATTTGATAACGAACACAGCTTTAGTGATATACATATGAAACAGTCACGATGAAACATTGAAGATAGAGATAATGTATAGATATAGAGTCAAAATGAAATTACCTAGTTATATATAGGGGTTATAGTTATACATAGAGCTGTACAGTGAGCGACACAGGTGTATAGTAGGCTCTTTATTTACAGGAATGCCTACCGTTCAAATATATTGTAACGTACGTACGTGGGACGTAATATTATAATGTCTAACATCTATCACAGCGATAACAAAATCATCTATATATATATAGTTATAAACATACTGCTCAAAGCATTGCACTCATAGTGAAATTTGTTTAATACGTTCTAAAACTTTGAATGTTAAAAAACTATAAATCATATCGCAAATAATAAAAAAATTGAAGATAAAATAAATGACAAAGAAGCAGGTGTTGTAACCCATGTCAGTGACAATACAAAGGAATTAAACTTAACAATTATTTACCGCTAACATTAATTTTATATTAGATTCATTTTAATATCTTACTCTTAGTTAAATCCCTATAACAAATATGGTTAAATGTGCATAAATTCAATTCGTCTCAAAGACGATTCCTTTGAATAAAGGATAAAATGTGTCCTACAATATACTTGTAGGCCGCAATACACCAATTTCTTTTTATATTATATATCTAACAATTATAAATTATCGAACTCCCTCTCTTATTAAAAAGATGTTCAGTTCACGTGAAATTTTATTAATTAACTTTGATTTTGTTGACTACCATTCTCATCTTATCCAATCTAACATATCGCGCACTTTCTTACACCAAATCAGTACATCTATTATCATTTATCGTGAATAAATACATTAAAATCTATCAATTACACGTACTTTATTCTATCCAATAAGTCTTACCTAATATTCCTATCAAGAGTTTTCTTTGGTAAAATTATCCAAAATTTTACTGGAAATAATGTTTTTACATATAAAACAGATTCGAGTACAGTGACTAACTAATACATATAAATTGTGTCTATCGTACAATTAGATACATATATATTATTAAAACTAAGATGATTGAGCTTGGTGAAAGCGTGTGTGAAACTACAAAGTCTAAGTGAAGTGGAAATACGACGTATCTTGGAAACAAAGGAAAGACGTGTAAGTTGAAGTGATTTAATATTATAAAAACATACACAACAAACAAATTGTTTACCTAATAGTAGTTTCGTGAATGATGATAATGGATAGCATGAAACTACGCTAAAATGGGTGGAGTCATATACTCCTTAATTCGTGCCTTTGAGCCCTTCCTATTCCTTTATTTTTTGTTTTATGCCTAGTTGTACACTGAGTGCACCTATCTTAAACTTAAATGTACTCTCTACAACTACTCTTATAATTACGACTCGCTTTTTTATTTGCTCAGTGTCTCACGCCCCAATGTAGGTATATTAAAAATAAAGACGAAACCGGGTAATTAAACATCTCAGGAAAGAGTTTTAAGCAAAGGTTATCTGTGAATCGTTGCGTTTAAATTGAAACTAATTTGATCATTGCTACAGCTTAAAGAAGTGCTGTTAATCCTACACCTCAAGGTTTGCGTTTAAACCGACAGTAAAAAATAATTTGACGAGTTATCTAATGCGCGTTCATTGAAATCTGGTAATGCAGTGAGTAAGAAAAAGAAGAAAAACATCTAGTCAATAATAATTAATAAGTATGAATTATTTCTTGTATTTTAATAATCCGATATGAGAAAGTAATTTAAATAATCTGAGTGATAGTGGAAAAATAAAATTAAATAATCTTAAAAGAAAGTGGCTAAACCTAATCCATTAAAAAAAACTTGAGTTCTAACAGATCAAGTGTAGGGTTCAAGATAATTTTTACTAACGATGTCAGTAAGTTGAGGTGAGTAAAAGATAAACGCGAATTGTACCAAGTATTTGCACCATGTAAATTGTGGTCAGGCTCAGATAGATTGGCTGGTAACTAAGGATAAATCTTTAAGTTGTACCAAGTATTGATATACATGACAATGATTTTAGGTCAAGCGCAAACCTTTACTGAGGAAGAGAAAAAAAGAGGGAAAGAGTCAGTAAAATATAATGTAAAACGAAAGAAAAAGTGGGATGATTTAGACCTTGTTAAAAAGGAACAAAAGAAGGGAGAGGATTCAGACTTAAATAACGAAACAATAGATGGAGACAACTCAGAAGAAAGAGAAGGAGAGATGATGATCTAAATGTATAATACCTCCTCTACACTACTCGCGAAGTTATTCGGCGAAGTACTCGGCCGAAGTTGGGTGAAGTCCGCTACACTACACACTCGTGCAGCTTCGCAAGGAGCGCATTCTTGTAGCTTCGTCTGACTCGACCGCAAAAGCCGACAACAAACGGAAGTCGACCGAGGCGAGGTAAAATTGGAGGAAGTAAGCCGAACTGCCTCTCTACATTATTCTATTCAACTTGAGTAGT
Source organism: Mellilla xanthometata (assembly GCA_035578125.1). Taxonomy (NCBI): domain Eukaryota; kingdom Metazoa; phylum Arthropoda; class Insecta; order Lepidoptera; family Geometridae; genus Mellilla; species Mellilla xanthometata. The sequence continues at coordinate 1,274,756 of JAPUBQ010000026.1, forward strand.
AATAGAAGAGGTATAAAAGGAGAAAGAAATGTTGTGTGCAGTCAGACGTGCGCAGAGTGCTTGCGAGCGCGGCGGGAGGGCAGCGGGCCGCGCGCGGGCCGCAGGCACCAGCAGTACAGAGCCGAGAAGAGCGCGTAGGGCGCCACCACGGCGGCCACCAGCCGCGCCGGCGCAGACCCCGCCTCCGCCTCCACGCTGAATCACTTCTCCTCGTCCTCGTCGCGGAACAGGTACGTCGACCTAATGCAACACAATCCACATCATCATCTGCTTTGCTTGTAGCTACTACTTTAACCATTTTCGGTATATTATTTTGAATAGGTACTTAACTTTGTATGATTGATTGTAAAATTTTGTTGTAATTTGAAATGATATGTACGATTAATTAAATTGCGCGTTTTCAGAGCCTTCTCCTTCTGTGTTTGTTTCATTTATCTATTATTGCGTTTCCCTTTTTTACTGAGGTTTTACAATATCTTATAACTATGTATTCGTAACTAATTAAACAGGTACGGAACAGGTAAGTCGACCTGCAACACAGTCGTCATCATCATCTTATTTGTTTGTACTACTACTTCAACCGTTTTCGGTATGTTATTTTGAATACTTAACTTTGTTTGATTGATTGTTTAATTTTGTTGTTATTTGAAATTATATATGGACAATTTCTTTTGCGTGTTTTCAGAGCCTTCTTGATTTAGCATAAACAGCCCACTATACGTTCCCACTGCTGGGACTCTGGGCCTTCTCTCATGAGGAGAGAGATATAGGCCATAATTCACCACGCTGGCCAAGTGCAGGTTTTCGGATGACACACGTCTACGGATATTGTCCTCAAACGTGCCGGTTTCCTCACGATGTTTTCCTTCACCGTAAAGCGAGTGTAAATATCCACACATAACTTATTTGGGCGGGATCGAACCTTTGGTTGAAAAGGCTTTGATTGAAAAACAAACGTTATTACCACCGAGCCAAACTCGCTTTAAAAAAACTTGATTTACTTTTGATGTATTGTGTAATAATGTAAGATATGTTGTTACAATTTTAGGTCCTATTTATTGTTTTTTGGGCTACTAGGTAAAATGCTTGTACCAAACATTGTCGTATTGTATATCAGTATCAACTGTAAATGAATGCTCATCAAGAGGCAGTTAGACTAACCAGTAAGCGAGGTTGAAGAGTGCGAAGACCAGCGGGAAGGTGATCCTGGAGATGACGTCTATCCTCTTGGAACGCGTCGGGAACTTGGACATCCAGAGCCGGCAGCAGTTCTTCCTTGGGGGCTCCATGTGAACCTCGCACTGCCGCATCTTCGGGTCGCCGCCGCCCCGCATCAGTGGTTTCTGCAGTTGCAGACAAGTCAGGGCGGCAGGGAGTAGGGCATTTTGAACCGTCACCGCGATGGGTGGAATTTATATTTGCAGACGTTTTAGATTTATTTTGGAATTTGAAATTGATAGGATGGGCAAGTCACTACCCTGGTGGTTGCTCTTGCTTAATGTTATAGTTTTACGAGTAATTATGCTTGAAGCTCGCTGAGAATCTGCACTGCACAGATTATCATATCAAGTAATTAATACTGCCATCAACATCGACTAATATTCAGTATTGTTGTGTTGTTAAATATAAAACAATTCAGATGAAGAGAACTTCAAAATTATTTAGAGGCAGCTAAAACTCTTATGACAATAAGAACATGATAATGAAAAGCTGCAACGCATATCGCTCATTTTAGAGGCGCAGAGAAGTAACATAGATTTCTAAAGAAAATCAAACACTTGGACAAACGACACAAGGCTACATTAATCTTAGCACAGGCACTACATGTGACTTCACAAATTCACAATACAGTAGCAAAAATAATTCTAACATTTTTCTCGTTAGAAACATAAACACAAATAGATTACACGCAATCCAAACAAACTGTCAACTTTGCCTGAATAGTATCCAAGACAAACAATCAAAGACTAAGAAACGAACTGCAATATAAAAATTCCAGCTGCCTACAGAATATTCTACGCACGTTCTGAATATCTCTCACCATAGCAAAAGTAGCATTACTATCGGTGTCGAGGAGGTCGGACGCAGCATCTAGATTGGCGGCTTCCATCTCCCGCCGCGCCTTCTTCATATTCTCCCTGGAAATCATAATAACATTTACAGGAAACATAATAAATATAGTCCTGCTGAGGATAAGAATAAAGCTTCAAGCAATATGTAGTAAAAGTCTTCTACTCTATGGGCAAATGTATACATTATTAAAGCTAGTTGAATAGTCGACCACGTGAGATGGTTAAAATGTGGAAATGTCTTTTTCCACTGTGAACTAGTCATCAATATGCTAAACTTGGTATATTATAACATACAATAATAATTGAATGTGGAAGCTCTAAATTCTATGCTAGAAGTAGACAGATATATAAAGTCGCATTCTCGCTATGGTAAGCATTGTGATCTTGCTATAACCTCTATATTTCTTTAAAGGAGCAGTTGCAGTAGTCTCACACGTGCAAGCGTTGACTCTTCCGGCCGTTGAGCAACGAGATCGTTTGCAGTTCTTGAAGCTTGAAAATGACGCGTCAGTGTCGCAGGGGGTACCACCGCCAGTGAAGAACCCCGTAGGAGCTACGATGCGCGAGCGCATGCGCACTGACCTGTGCGCGTCGGACCGAGACGCGTAGTTGACTAGCGCAAACTCCAGCAGCGCCCCGAACACGAAGGTGAGGCACACGCCCGTCCACACGTCGATGCCTTTGGTGTAGGAGACGGGTGGCAGCGACGCGTTGATCGAGGAGGACTGCGTGGCCATCGTGAGGAGCGTCAACACACCTGCCGAGAGAGAGCCCACTCGTACCTGTGCATGTCAGATCGGGACGCGTAGTTCACCAGAGCGAACTCCAACAGGGCACCGAACACGAACGTCAGACACACCCCGGTCCAGACGTCGATGGCCTTGGTATACGACACGGGGGGCAGAGAGGCGTTGATGCCTGATGACTGGGTGGCCATCGTGAGGAGGGTGGTTACTCCTGTGAGCATTAAACGTTACATCAGTCAGGGTACATGGTTAGAACAGATGTTAGACCAATTCACAGGCACGGGCGACAACGGTTAGTGAGAGGTTAGAGATCGCGCGCAGCCACCGACGGGGGTTGTGACTGGGCAGAAGAACATTCCAGTTCTGGGAGAGGACACATTAATAAGGCATTGTTAGTAGCCAGTAACTAAAAATCCACATACATATCAGAGCTTATATATACCCATACGGGCACAAATAGATAACAGCGCAACCAGACTTATGCTGAGCACTTGAAGGAGGAATTGTGGACATAAATAAATACTTAACGGAAAGTAATCATCTATGAGTGACAACCAACTACTTGGACTTTCTGTACTTAACTAAATACATCAAAGGCTTTTGAAGCAATGCGGTTACACATCGAACATGCAAATGCCCCCCAATGTCTACCAAATTACGACACCGACACAGTTTATTTTTTCAACAACATAGGTATGGTTTAAGGGATAATATTAACTATATTTATCACAAAAACGTCTTTACACATATTTCATCGGGACAACAATTTTCTATCTTCATTTCTTCGGAAGACGTAATGATAGGAACAGTTAAAGCAATTGAAGGTAAAGCCTTACACTATGCCACAACACCGAGACATAAAGCCATGCCTGCTCTTACCCAGAGATACCCTGGCGGGAACAGCTCCCTGGTCCAGCCAGAAGGACACCCAGGACACGATGACCAGCATGCAGCATGGAATGTAGATCTGGATGAGGTAGTAACTGAACTCGCGTTTGAAAAGCAAGTCCACTTTCAAGCAACTGTATTCACCTGTGTAAAAGATATTGGATTTTGACAAAAAAATTTGGAGTATTGTGAGTCAGCGACACTCTCACCGAATGCATGCGGTATGCCTAGTCTGGAAAAACTGGCTTTCAAGGAGGCTGCTGGACACACCGTTAGGTGTTTGGAGACAGATTTTCAAGTTAAGGGTGGTATCCATCACTGAAAGCACTTGCTTTCACATATTGCTTCAAAAATGGTGTACTGCATATTATGATTAATCGATGAAAAGTAGTGTAGATTTTGCGATGGTTTATGATATCGTAGGGAAAATAGTTGTTAAGACCAGTCAGAGGCTCTCGCACGGCTTGAAAACTCTTCAACAAGGGGTTTTGGCTCTTCATCTATAATAGAGTTATTTTTTATTTACAATGGATTTCCAAAAAATAACGCCTGAGTCAAAAGGTTACCAGTCTGTTTGCCGCACACAAAGAATAAAAAAAAAGAAGACGAAGAAGGTGAAGATCTTACCAGTATTAGTCTTGCTGTTACAGTAATCAGTAAGGAACTTCTCCAGCGTGAACCGAGGCAGGTGTAAGTTCTTCACCACCTGGACAGGGTCTCCTTCCTTCCACAAGAACACCAGGTCATCTGTCGTCCAGCCGTCTGCGAAACAAATCAACCATAAAATCATAAGCAGCAGCATTCCAACTGATAGGACTTGGCGCGTTCTCTTCTAAAGAGAAAACTATAGGCATTAATCCACCACTATGACTTCATAATTTGATTCCACCATCTCCGATCTACTACAGAACGAGCAGAGAGACAGTGAAGAGACACCGATACAGAGTTGAAGTTCCGAACTTTCGTACAAAACGCTTTGCGTCGCCCTTTATTGTTAGGACTACGAAGCTTTGGAACTCACTACCTGAGTCTCTGTTTCCTGAGAGGTATCATCCGGGGGCCTTCAAAAGTAGAGTTAATAGGTATCTTCTAGGTAAGCGTGCCACACCGTAGACTGCAGTGCAGCTTAACATCAGGCTAGCTGTAGTCAAACGCTAACCTATCAAGCATAAAAAAAAAACTGCTAATTTTGGACAAGTGCAAGTTGGCCAATGACACACAGCTTAAGATTCTGTGGTCCTCAAAGCATATGCCTCACAATGTTGTCTATCGTAAGAGCGAGTGAAAATTCGACGAACAACTTGACAAACGTATATACATAAGTCATAGATTCGAACCGGCTGTCGCGGATTGAAAGTCTAACAGTCTTCCAACGAGCCACACTCGCTCTTATAATAAGTCACGTAAAGACAAAAGCAAAAAAAACAATAATAATAATGCTCTGTATTTTTATCGCCTTTAAATTAAATTGTAGGTGGTACTTAGAGATTAGATTCAATCCGTTCTTATTTCTATGATTTATTATTCCTAATAGTCATAAAAATAATGTACGGTCTTCAAACAACCACTTTTAATTCTGTTTTATTTTACGACTAGCGTTTATCTCAATACTTCATTATAATTCTTGGCAAGTTAGTTTTTTAATGAATCTTAATAGCTATAAAATTTTGATGACCTCCTTGGCGTAATGGTTACCAAGCTGGACTGCCAACTAGAGGGTCTCGGGTTCGTATCCCGGCGCGGCCAACATCTTTGTGATAAACTAAATTTGTTTGCTATTGGTCTGGGTGTTAAATATGTTTCGATATAAAGTATATACGTATGTATATGTAGTATATCATTTGTGTTAGCAACAATAATACAAATTAGAAATGATTCAGTATAGGGCTAACCAGCCGTGTGTGAAATGTGACAAAAAAGTAGTAGGTATGTGTCATAATATTTAAGATAAATCAATTTTTCTAAGGGTCAAGGTGACCACACTTTTATTCACAACTATTCTATATTTATTCCTTTCGTGTTCTGTGAAGTATGTTTTTTTTATTAATTTAATCGTTCTATTTCCCAGATTGATTTTTGAAGATCTTAGTCTACTTCTAATTATATCTTACTTAATATCATCTATCCTACTTAACATCATTCTATCTTAGTATACTTTGACTTACTATTTACTTTATTTACATAAACTATTTAGTGTTCTATTCTAGTCTATTTTACCTATTATTTACTTTATTTACATAACCTTACCAAAGTCGTTTTTTATTATTGATAAATTACTTATTTCTATTTGTTACGTATGTGAAGTATGATGAAGTATGGGATAATACTCACAGCTGGCCATCCGGAGCGAGCAGGTCTGCTTATCAAGCGGATACAGCTTCAGGTTCATGGGACAGGACAGCGTCAGCGAGATCCGGATGCTGTACAGCACGTTGCCATTCGGGAAGATACGGATATACCTGCACCAGAATTTTACTAATTAATTTACATATTATTATTATTACACCATAACGTACAAGGAGATGTCACTGGTCTGACTCCCTCCACGACACGATACATTTTCGATAATTGATTTTCGATACAATGTTTAAGAAAACAGATTGCAAAATACATTGAAAAAAAAAACTTACACGTTCGGCATGATGATGTTATGGAAATGGCCTTCTTTCTCGTTTGAGAAGAACAGATCCGGCATCCATACTCTGTTCGCTTCTGTCAGGGTGAGGTACTTCAGCCGACCTGACAAAGAAAGCAACTTAAATACAGAAGTCTGATAATGGAGTTGAATATTCCAAAACATTGATAATATTGGAAATTATTAAATTGTAAATTGAAACAATTAGGCATTCATCATCATCATCCACAGCCGGTTCTCTCCCACTGCTGGGAATAGGCCTCTCTATTAATATGTAAATTTAGGCATTAGATACGATTAATACACAACTAGGACTAAACAAGACCACGAATACACTACCAGTTCTCAGCCAAGTCAGAGGCCTTCGAGCGGCTTGAAAACTCTACACATCAGAGCTTGGCCACTTAGCTCATACGATGAAGAAGATGACTAGTTCTCTGAATAGTAGACCTTGCCAAATTTCCTAAAACATCGTTTTGTGTAACTATCAAATCTCTATTACTTCAAGAATAATTATCTTAACAATTTGTTGATATTAACGGCGGTGCATGCCTAGTATGAAATGACTGGCTCTCAAGAAGGCTGCCAACACACTGTTAGGTGCTTGGCAACAGATTTTTCAATTTGAGGGTAGTTGCTAGCCCCGCGAGCACTATTAATATGCTCTACAACTATGAGCTAGATAACAACGACCTACCTCCTAAATTGTTAAACCGCAGTCTCTCATCAAGCCACTGCTCTCTGAATGTCAGTTGTACAGAATATTCCTGAAAACATTATACACTTATTATAACAAACAATCTTGGCGAATCGTTTCATTGAAATATTGTCTCATATTACGAAAGTAAGATCATTCAACACATAATTTCTGTGACAATATTTCAATGTTAAGCTTCTCTTGATACTCTAAATGTCAAAATCTAATTCTTTGTACAAAATCAATGCTTCTATAAGCTTTTAGTAGTTATCAAGTCTCATTTATTTCTAACAAATGTCCGCGCAAGCTGTCTAATTTTGCGATTATTTACACTCAACGTCACAAAGCTTACACGGTGTGAATTTACATAGGATTTGTGCCAATATATTGCTAAGTGTACCGTAAATGTGCCAATAGTGATATCAGTGACTGCAGCCAATGCAATTCATTGGCTGATCGATGCTACAAGTTTATCGTTTAATTTAGCGATGTTAGGCCATTGATGAATCGTGTTACTTACTGTCTCACCTTGTTGCGTGGAAACTTATCTAATGTTATGACTATGTCTATTTCTACGTCTGACTGCTAAAAGCTAAACTTGACAACTGTTGGTTTTATAGCGCCTTGGTCAAAAATGTTTATGTCTATGTCACGTGACTGTGGCATGATGATTGTGAGTGAATTCGGTGATCCTAATTTGATTTCATCAACGACCAAGGCCATATTGACACAAATACAAAATTCAATATACTTTTAACACTAAAGAAGGGTGTTGTCGAAGGTTCTCTGGTCAATTAACTCAATATCAATGTAAAAAGACCCCTCGACACCAACAGCAAGTCAAATGAATTAACGTCACAATTACAGCTTCTAAGAAATGATCCAAACAACATGCAGTCGAACGTAAGCTTCTGGATCAAGATTGTCAATGTGATACAAGCCATGTAGAGGCAGGAATGTATTCATTGTTTTTAAATATATAAGGGTTTTCAATAATTATAAAAAAAGTTTATATAAATATTACATTTCAACGTACTACTACTTCGTCTAATTATAAAAATTAAACGTAAAGATTTGTATTTTTTTTATTCTTAATGCCAACATTATTAAGGCATTTAAGGCATTATTAATTCAAATCGTAGTTACGTAAGTAATATAAATATACTAACTAAATATGCCAACGTAAAATTTTCTTTAATTCCTGTTATTCCACACGGTTTGTGACACACTGATCATAACGGCGATGATACGGAGATGTTATCTACAGAAGACGACGTTGATGAATGTGAGCATATCATGAATGCGGCGGTGCTGGCGCGCCGCCAGGTGACGCGAGGCCCTTCCATAGTCGGCCGAGGTCCCGGACAATCCAAAAGTTAACCTTCGAGAAGTACAGGCGGTGCATGCGTTCAAAGCAAAGCCTAATGTCCAACTCACCGTCGACAGCATTCGTCGAAGGAATGCTTGTTACCTTCATGCATTCGGCCATTTTACTAGAGCTACGAAATGTCTAGCTGTCGTTTCGGTCGGGTGTCAGAATATTGTGGACGGACAGCCGCCGGTCCAAGCGCGAGGCGAGTGCGGGCGCGACGATAATCCCGTATCATTACACAACACAAATTCACATGAACAAGACAATAATCAACAACGGTATACAAATAACACGACCAAAATAGTTTTTATAATAAATCTTCCTTTTATTATAAGGCGTGAAATCAATATAAGAAGCATGATTTGAAAAAAAATGGTACGAAAAATCAAAGTAGATAATGATGAGGTGAGTGGCACGGGTGCGGGCCGCGGTCTCCTACAAGTAGATAATGCCTATTCTAGAAGCGTGATCGATATAGAACGATTCCAGATCGCTGTAGTGATACCGACTGGAGATACGGAATCTGTTGTAGGTGCTGCGCTCGTTAAGCCAATAGTTCGAGATCGTATGTCGACGTACAGTGTGCACTCTGTACCGAAGCGGTTCAAATTGCTCGTAATTTTGGTGCTATCTACTGTTTGTGCCAATCCATCAGTGTCTGTACAGAGGAACGCAATGGTTTTAGTTATGTACTTATTTAACACAGAAACAAATTTTAAAGAACATTTAACCAAATTTTTATAAATTAACAGAAGTAGAACCAAAGAAGAGTGTTTGTAATTAGAGAGACAAGATAAATGAAACAATATACGGGATTCGACAAGAACCGGCACCGCACTGCCCCTTAGATTGGTTGGCAGGGATTAGTAGAAAGTTTCATTATAAATAATATGAACAATATTTGAAAAAAAGGGGGAAAAATTATGTAAAACAAAGGCAACAAAATTAATCAAACCAAATCGATTTAACATAAAACACAATAACACAAAGAAAATACGATAGCAGCAAATTTTCAGCGAAGTGCATATATACGTATTGCCAAATATATTTTCGCCAATTCACTATGAACCAAGTTTACATTTACGAGAGTAAATTAAAGGTAAATAAACTTAATTCATTGTGAAATGTATTAGATATTGATATATTATTATGATTACAAGTCCCATCACTCACCATATGGTAATCGTCTATTTTGCTGATAGAACGGAGATAGAGGTTGACGCGGGCTAACGTTGGCGCATTGCCTTTGTGACAAAAAAAAATATTTTTAATAATCGCTTACAAAATAAACATCTAAGAATAAGTAGTCTTTGGAATAGGAGCGGTCGTCCCGCAACTAGATGAAATGTCGGATGTTGAAAAGAATAATAAATGAACGGATGTTTCAGCTAATGAGCCATTTACAGAACAGACCATCTCATACCACAGGAAGCTAATGCCGAATTTGGGTCAAATTATATACAACGAGCTTGTCAAAAACTAAAACAACTAACACCAATAACTTTCCTAGAAATTATAGGTCCCAATAGGACGGGGTCGTTCCAAGAGACAGAAAAGCAGAAAACCGCAAAGGCCATTACATGATCTCATTACACTTTAGCCGCGAATTTAAAAACGATTTTGGTCGTCGACACCAAACGGGAGTAAGTAAAAGAAATTAGAAAAGAAAGGAAACAATAAAAAGAAGAATACACATAGATGTCGGGTAAATCGCTCCTCGTCAATCAATCGGGAGAGGTTTGCCCATTCATTTGACTTGTTATTACCGCGGTTATTTAAATTTTAGAATAAACGCATACAGACGTACAGAGTACGGTCCAGTCCGTCAGACTTACCATTGTGACGTCATCGATCTTTGATATACTTCGGACAAATATATTGACGCTCACTACCGCCGGCCCATCTAAGTATCAAGCAAAATGTCGAATCAATATCGAGATCACATAAGAGCTAGCCCTCACTTATTGGTAATGTTAATAATTTAGCGCCGTGTGTAGTTTCTGTAATTTGGAAAACGCTCGATATTATAAAGACGACTCACCTTCCACCTGAAAATTTTGGTACAATTTCAATGTGTCGAATGCTCACACGAAGTCAAAAAAAAACACAAATGGAATTTGTGACCAAAATAAAGCGTAGAAATGTCATCGGGATTAAAAATTAAATCGGCAAATAAATCTATAACTTTAAACTTGTTGATGGGAATTTGTGTTAGTGTAACATAGAGAGCAAAATTGTATTTTTAATAAATAAACAAAATAAATTTGTTGGAAGAAAATTCAATAGCTCACACAAGTTTCGTAAAAAGCCTAACATCTATTTATTACCTGATAGAAATTCAATAATCAAACAATGTGAGAACAATTTACAAACGACGACGACTTTTTATTAAAGAAAATAATATTTCGATTGCTAACCATTAATTTGGATGTAGCGAAGTTTCCCCCCCAAAAGCCGTAATGGATGTTTTAGGCATCGTGTTTCGTTATTTAATGGAAAGGCTGGAGAGTTGGCAAGTCATGCGCTGCGGAGGCAAGTCACGCGGCTTGAGACCGAGAACCAAGAAGGCTTGAATGGCTCGTGACGTCAGCCGGAAATTAGCCATTTGTGCGAGCGAAAACACGCAGTGCAAATCGTAATTTATTTACTTGCTAAGTGAAGATAGCTTTACTCTACCACTCGAGATTTTGCAAACGGACTTGACTTTTCCAAGACACACATTTACGAGTATACAAGGCAAGAGTGAACCGATTTCTTCTAGGCAAGCGCGCTCCACCTTAGATCACAATATCGCTTACCAGGTGAATTGCGATCAAGTGCTAGCCCATTGAAAGTAAAAAAAAATTACTTATCGATTTTATAATATTTTAGTATCTCACTCAACATTTGGTTGAGTTGTTGAGTTGGTTGCTAAGGGGAAAAGAATTTCCATTTAATCGGGGCTGATCTATATACTCGTATATGATACATATAATGGTGGAAAACTATCGTGACTTATACCAATTTTGATTAACGACACAATAGCTCGGTGTCAACCAAACTATTGATTGTTGCGTGTTACTATAACCATTACAGCTTTTATCTCGATCGCGTGATTGTTAACTTTTATTGACTTTATAATTATACTGCATTGTCCTCTGTGCCAAAGTGATATTTTCATTAAAAGTTAGCAAGTTAAAACCAAAAAGAATTGGTAATGTAATCTTCATTTTGTAGTCTAGAATTTCTGTTAAATTTAAATTGCAAAATTTTTACTATTTTATTTTAGTAACACGGCTACATTTTGCCCTAACCCAAATTATACACTCGTACATACGAGTAATAAACGAGAAAAAGTTGATAATAAACCCATTCGCCATGGAATATGTTTAACATATTTTCCTGCAAGTTAAAGTTTTAAATCAACAGAAATAAAACGTAGACGTCTAAAGAAAATGTTTGGGCTTAAACTTCTCAAAATAAACTTGTAACAATAGTTTGCTATATTTATCGTAATGCCCGCACTCATGCGGTAAATTGTACGAAACAATTACAAAACATATGTTACTGTTATTACGATATTCAAATTGTTATTTCTGTAAAATACACATTTAGAATTTGAGCTGTGCACATTAAAAACACTGGTTTTACAAGCGGGAACATTTAAAAGGTTAGGAAAAGGGATACAACATAAATAACAGATTTGTCAGAGAAGAATAAATTAACAGAAGTGTTTATCTTGTTTGGAAATACTGAACGAGCCTCTAGTGTGCTAAATGCTATTTAATAACGTTTTCTCAATAGTTACTTTACTTTTGGATAGTTTCATGTTGGTAGTCTGACAACTACAATCTCTAATCTAAACTGCACAAATGTGTGCGCAAAAACAAAAGTGGTCTTCTTTTCGTCCACGTTACATTATATTGTAACTTTTAAAAAGACTATGGCAACACTCAAGCTACTTAAATAGGAGGCTTCGTACTAGCTTGATCAGTTTTCTAAATGTAATAATCAAAATATACCTTAAACACTTCTGTCAAATAATATTCATAAATGATCCTTTGTATTTACTACACCACGCACAGGCAAACAGCATAAAACGAAACAAATACTAATAAATCCTTGATTTAGCTGAAACTATCTAATAGCAGAAAATCAAATAGTCCTTACGTGGCAACACTACTAACCATCTTAATGTCGCTGATTGTGGTAATTTGTCGAACAAACGTGTTTATATTAACTATAGCGGGTCCATCTGGTGGGAATGACAAATTTCACAAACAGTATATGTTCTTAGTGGAAGCCATTAACATATTTATATTGCTATTAGGTTAAAATAAATGTTGTAGATACGGTATAGTACGTATACGGATGCTTTCCCCTAACACAACACAAAAATAAAATACTTATTATTAAGTATTTCACCCAAGATCTGTCAATAAATACATTGTTAAATGTCTATTAGTACAGTTCGTAGATTACGTTTAAGTATTTAACGGATATGACATAACTGGTAAGATTAATTGAACAGTTTCTTTAAACCACACACAGAAACAAATGGAGTTCACAGATTAAGTAAGTGGCCACAATAAGTGGACGGTTGGAACAAATTCAACATATACCGAAATCTTAGAAAAAAGCAATTTAAGGATGTTAAAAACTTATAATTTGTAATCCAGGAGGCACTGTAAAATACGCGAAGAGTGTGAAGATAATTAAATAAAAAAAAACAACAATAAAATAGATAGATACTTTAAGAAAAGACATGAAACTAAAAATTAATAACAGAAATAGTCAAATACAAGTTTTTTTTTCATACACTAGATTATACTTAGATCAATTTCAACTTTCTGAATTCTAACAGCGTTCAACGTAGCACTGTAAAAAAAATAAAGTGACTCCAATAAAAACATGATTAAATAGATACACCTTAAGAAAAAAATATGAAACTACAAATTAATGACAGAAACCCTGGAAATAGTCAAACACAAGATTTATTCATACACAAGATTATACTTAGATCAATTTCAACTTTCCAAATTCTAACAGTTAAACTGAAGGCAGTGTGTACTGTAGTATAAAAAACACAACCTTAAATTGCCTATTGATAACTTTATCGCACCAAAGTGAACGTGATAAATGACTGTCTGTAATAAAACCATTTTAGTGTAAATTCCCCCAAAACATGGCGGGCCTCGCAGGCCACCTTGTCAAACACCCCGCGTGGCGCGGTCGTGCCGCTTAAGTTTATGATTGATGATTTCATACATATAGACACATACATGCTTATACATATCTAGGTGCCTTCAGACAGCCGCTTTTGTTCACCTTTAAATTCTGTAAGGAAAGTATCTCGGTATGGCTAATGGTAGGCCTGTCTACCTACCGAAGTACATAAAGCACACGCTAAGTTCCCTTTTCAGCCTTACTTCATCATTTATTCGCCAAAAAGATAAATCAAATATCTAAAAGCCCCCCAAAACTTGTTGAGGTTGTAACCATTTTCAATTAGAAATCGATCATAGTGTGTGTATATTTTTTTACACATTACAGCTGGGCATTTGAACAGTTTAGGCGCTACACGATTCAGCGACACGCTGACCTAAGGTCGAGCAGGTATAGTCTGGAATTAGTCTATTTTCTGGATACGGCTACCTTGGATCAATTTTCATCAAACTTTTAAGCAAAAAAATAACAAAATGTATTTATTTGTTCCGGTGCTACGACGCCACAGCCTGACACACGCTTGTTTAAATACACAGATATATCAATCTTATTACACCCTTCGTTTTTGCGTAGGGGGTTGATAAAAAGTACCCATTGAGCCAAATTTTATTTCAATCGGTTCAACCGTTCAATAAAGAAAACATTTGACAGTTCATATCTTCTCACTTGCATGACCGAATGAGTGTGAACAAGAGAATCGATATTTTTAAATGTTGTATTTATTTAAATGTTGATATTATCTAGGCGCCACCGTGGGTCGGATGAAACTTAAAATTGCTAGCAGTCGTAACGTCAAGTCAGAAGCTTTCGGGCGGCTTGACTCTCGACACCAAAGCTTGGCCACTTAGCTCATACGAAGAAGAAGCAGAATTGAATTGACTTATAAACAACAAAGTTGATACAAAATAAAAATTTAAATGTTAAAAGCAAGGCAGCAATTTCAAAACAATTAGACGTCCGCTAGTCAATTGTCGCGTTGAAGGATAGTTGAGAATGAAACCAGGAAACAAATATAGACTGACATAGTAATTTGTGTTGGCTCGCAGCCAGAGCTACGAGTATTCTACAATTCACTATTTATCTTACAAAATTTGTATTCCGGGCCCGTGAAACGATAACAGATAAAATTAAATTATCAAAGAGATTTCATTTTAGGATTGACAGCCAGTTAGACGGAATAAAGGTGATGATAATTTGGTCTTCATTTTGTAATTTTAGCTTTTTATGTTTTTTTTACTGTGTCGTATAATTAAAATTATTGTAGTATAATTTAAAATTCGATACTTTGAAAATATGTAATGAACATAATTATGTGGCAAGTAAGTAAATATCATTGTTATGTAATAAATATTATACAAGTCAAATATAAAAGTAAATAAAGATTTTTATTATTATTTGTAAATTCTATAATATTTATAACTTCAGTTTCAATTTTTATTAATTTCGTGCAAAAGAAAACTCATAGTACACCGATTCTTAAATTAGCTGTAAATTAAATTTAGGCAATTACGAGTATTATTTACTTTATATTTAAAACACGAGGTGCACTGAACTCCACAGAAGGTTGAACTTGAGTCGTCGTGTTCAGGCTCTTCCATTTAACATTACATACATACGAGTAATTTCAAGTGAGATTCTACGTACTTATTTAATGAATAAGGTTTGTTTTTGGAATTCTATAATTGATAATTTATGTGTCTGATTTATGTAACTAAAATAAGACTTTTATTTAATTTATTCTTAGCACATAAATTTTGTATAAAAATGTAACAATTCTATTGCATAAATAAAAATTATTATTATTATTATATGTAAGCCATCACAGCTTTTAGGTGCACGTCATACCTTTGCGCATTCAAATTTTTTATTAAATGAAATTTTTGCGTCAATTCGTTAACTTTCAAATGCCTATGTATAATTAGTTCAGTGGAATTTATCATTCCCTAAAATTTCAATAGTAATTGATTAATTTCATATGTCTTGAGAGCCGGTTATTCTGGAAAAGGCATGCTCAACCTTAATCCAGAGAATCAAAATTTCAAATGCAAAGTTTCATGTAAATTATACATATATGTTTTTTCTATCTGTCTATCTATCGAAGCCTATAAATCAGCCCACTACAGAGCAAAAGCCTCCCTACCGTCCCTAACTTTGGTCTGTATATATGTTTTTTACAAAATCAAAATGATATTGGCATAGTTTCTTGTTTCTTATCAGTTAGTGGAATATTGTGCTGGGTTGAGTATTGCGACATGCCAGTCTTCTTTCGTGTAGCTGGCAGCATCGGCCAAAATTACTAATGATGTTTACATTTGTGCTGTCCTAACTAATCTTACGAGAATGAATAATAGACAGATAATCATTTTACAGGTGACATTATTTTAAACATAATATAATGTAAGCTTAATTTTATTAGTTAATAAGTTTAATTAATTATTTAATTAGTTATGTTTTTTTATTGTGTGTGTGTGTGTCTTTTTATTTATGTAATAATTTTAATTATCAATTAATTAATATGTATACATGATACATATTGTTCGATCTTAAAAAAGGAGTTTATAAGTTTTAGGGCATTGTTTCCGGCGATATTATCGATAAAGAGTTTTAAGACCAAAGAGTATTTATTGATAAGTTTGCAAACTTTGATTTTATTACTTTATTAAGATTTTGTTTTAAATTTATGTCAACCCACCTTGCATAATAATAAAAACCATTTTCAATATTAACCAAACTACATTTATGTTTAAGTATCTTGATTTAGTAACTTTTAGAAGTCAATGTAAAAAATTATCAAAATGAATTTTTTTTTGGAAGCCCTAGCTAAAAAAAGGCTAGTATAATAAACAAAGCTGACTGCAGTGCCGCACTGAAAAGCATTATTTATGCTCAAAATTTGCTGACTTATTTTAAACTATACACGTGATTTGTTTTAAACCATACCTACACGTGACTGGTTATAAAAATATAATCAACAGGAAGACCTCTATTGAAGTTACTCTGCAAACTTTTGTGCTCAAAGATTGAGATTGAGATGGAGAAGGCAATTTTTCAATTCGCATTTCATTCGCTGCAATTTGCAAGAGCGATTGATTGCATCCTGTTCACGACAACATCCAAACTCAGTATGGCATTCATATATCTTCTTTGAATTATTGCGATAAATATTTAAACTAAAAACTTGACACGTTATTTTTGATAAATCGAGCTCTGTAAAATGCCTTTACTGGTTTTCTGTACAAGCCCTTATTATAGTCAATTGTACGTCAATATTACAATCATGTTTTGCACTCGGACTAGTCTTTAATTGCTATACAAAGAGGCAACTCGGCTGGCATTTTAGGTACTCTTACCACTGGCACTGGATTTTTAGATTAAATATACTTTTAATTTAATTAATTTTACATTAATTGCTTGATTTCATTATGTATGAAATTAATATAGCATTCAAAGTCTTTAATTACGACACTTCAAATTAAAAGTATAGCACTGCAGTAATCTATTAAACGACTTAGTTCTTATTTTCAAAACTAGAGGTTGTTTGAGAAGACATACAAATTGACAGATTTTTATTTATTCGATATAAAAATTGAAATTCCTGCATATGTAAAGGAATATGTTATAATAAAAATATATACACACATTACTTTTCATAACTTGGCTTAGCAACATTTTTAAGACTCTAAAAAATCTAGCAAGCCTTATTACTTGACTATATTTTTATACCAGTTACTTGAACAAGTCTGAAAGCTACTTCAAACGTGTAACCTTTTCAGACTCCGTAGCTACCAGCAAGAAGGTTTTAGTTACATTATTTTCCCCTAAAATATCGTGAGCTAATGCGTTCCGACATAAATGGAACTTCCCAATTACCTTTCAAGGAAAATTTCTACAGATTTCGTAGGTTTGTGTTCGTGCAAAAATATGCCTTATCATTACATAGGTCAAAGGTCACATATGGTTAACTAGTCGTTTTCTGATCTAAGAGGCTGGTATTTCGCCGGTACTGAAAAATAAAATTCTCAGAATAAAACATATGTATAAGAGATTGTACTTTTATGAGTGAGAATATTTATAGACTCATACATAACTATTTATAAATGTCAAAAACTTGAGATTCGGAAAAATACTTGCGTCAGGATGAAATAAAATTATAGGACATATTCAAATATTTGCAACTTTGCCTAAAACAAATTTATACAAGACTAAATTCTAGTAAAAAAAATTAATGAGATACTAAGATACGTTTTTATGACGGTTAGCTGTTAGTATTCTTAGAAAAAAAAACTGTAAAAATCAAACACGATAAGAACTAAAAATAGTTAGTTAAAGTATTTCTTTTAATTCCGTAGGAACCTTATCATAACTCACACGCAATATTTGATTCATCATGTTTTACCAGGATTTTTATCAGATTTAACTTAGTAAGTAGTTTTAATAGTTAGCCAATTTTTGTCAGACTATATTTAATTTACTATTCAGGAGAGTAGAAAATGTAAAATGTTCGTGTTCTTGAAACATATTTTAAACATTTTAATGGAATACTTGTCATAAAACAAAGATTTGAAGGTCAGAAGTACTGAACTGTTTAAAAGATCCCTTTGATTTTTTTTTGGGAGAGGGCCAATCTTTGTCCCTTGGGTAGCGCCGGTTCATTCGGCGCCGACACATCAAATACATACATTAAAGTTTCAGAGATTAGTCAATAAATCTTAGTATTGTAGTTACAAAAATCTCGAAACAATTTTTTTTATTTATTTTTTGTTAAAGTGATATTGTACCAAGTTCAGTCACGCCGTATATATTTGAGCAAAGCGCCCAAAGCGCGACAGTTGGTGTTTCAATATATTTTTCGTGAAATACGTTCTACCGTTCAATTTCTTCATTACTTTCCGAAATACACATTTTTTTAATATTTAAGTGTCCATTTTTCAAAAACTAAAACTATTGATCGAATTTTACGTAAACGCATTTTGGAATTCTAATGACCCTACACTGAATTGAAGATAACTAAACTGAAAAAAGTAGTCTTATCATTTACGAATAATTTTTAAGGTTTTTAAAATATGTTATTTTGCTCCCATAGCGCCTGACAAAAGTGACATTTTATTGAGTTTAAATACAAATTACGAAGAAGAAAGGGTTATCTGAAAAATGTATTTATTGTTGAAAGAAATCTCGTCATACATATCTTTCAACATAGTTGTTTTTGCCTCTTTTACAGTGCAAAGCTGAGGCCCAGATGCTAGCCAGTAATGAGATTTACTGAAGTATTCATTAAGAAAAGAAGATAGAGGAACATAACCCGACAATTAAATACACTTTTAGCTAAACTTGATTATCAACTGAACATTCTACTTCTCTATATCACATTTGGATACTGTTATGATATTTCTGTTATTTTGAGATATTCTATTCTCATGATATCGTAAGTGCCAGAGTCCAATTAAGTGATTCTGCATTGTAAAGAGAATTTAAAAGATAAACAGTTTCACACATACATACTCGTATATTTCACATAGAGGTCCATCCATAAATTACGTCACGCGAGTTTTATGTTTTTTTTACCCCTCTACCCTGTTCATGTCACAGCTGATCACATTTGTGTGACCCTTTGACTTTGAGATAGTTCGTCACATTTGTATGACCCTTTGTCACAATTTGTCACTTTTGTAAGACGCCCTTCTCTTGTCACCACTGGTCACATTTGTGTTTCCTCCCTTATCACTCACTGCTGGTGGCATTTGTGAACACTTATGTAGTGTAATGTCACATATTTTCAATCCTAAATTTAGTTGTATATATAATGTTATTTTTATTTACTTCTTAAAGTGTGACGTAATTTCTGGAAGGTCCCCAAGTCAGAACCAACTTTAAATACGTATGTATTACTTTTAGGCTTTTGTAAAAAAAAACGAGTAGGAAATACAAAACAGCTTATTTTTTTATCCCTCTATCTTCGTGTCCCCATATCTGTGAGTGTGCAGGTGTAGTACGTGCGTGACGGCGAGACCTACCAGTGCCGTTGATCCCGGAGGGACGGATGCGCGCGTCGTAGCGCCCCGGCCCCAGGATCTGGTCGAGGATCTGCTTCTCCTTCTCCCTGAAGTTGATCTTCCCTCCGTTCATACATCTGGAAAACAGTGAAACATTAACAGCTCTGTCAAAATCAAATCAAATTTATTGTAATATTATGTTACAGACAGAACAAGTGAAATTTAAAATATAAGCCCACGACACAGAATAATAACTAGTACTTCGTACCCACGACAGATTTTTTTTTAAATATTGCTCTTGTATTTAGATCATATTATGCGAAAAATTCTAAAAATAGAATTCGTAAGAGCATATTATGTTGCTTTAAGAAGCTTGTAAGCTTGAGCTTTTATGAGCTTGTAAGAAGTGTAAGGAGGTCTTCGGGGTGTTTGTCGGAAGAACCCGAAGTCCTCCATCAAGCACAGAGGCAGGTCAACGCGGAGTTACAAATCCTACATAACCTGACTGCGCCCCATTGTAGCCTGCTACCTGGCTACAATGCAGGTGATGATTTCTCTTTCATTAAAACCATTATCATCGGTTTTATATACTTCTATCACCAGCTGAAGTAGCGTTTCAAATGTAATAGAAAATTTGTCTTCAAGGCGAGAGTAAATCGGTTTCGTCTAGGCAAGCGCGCTCCATCCTAGATCGCAACATCACTTAACATCATGTAGGTGAGTTGCGATCAAGCGCAAGCCATTATCATTAAAATTTTTGGAGTCACTTGCACTAAGGATAGTCATAATATATGATCAAATAACCATACGTCATGCATGTTTCAGGACTACAATATCTGAAGACGTGTGTCATCCGCCAACCCGCACTTGGCCAGCGTGGTGGGTGGCCTATATATCTCCTCGTGAGGGAAGGCCCTGAGTCCCAGCAGTGGGAACGTATAGTAGGCTGCTTATGCTTATAAACACACTTTCATATCAGCTCTTTATATGTATAATGCAATAAAAGAGACATTGACCGTCGCATTTTCGCAAATGTTTGTCATTTTGTCAAAGTTATTTAAAAACGTTAGGTGGCTATTTTAGTCCGTCCTTCGACGCAGATGTTTCTAAAGCTATCAGTAAGTATCGATGAAAAGCAAGAATATATTGGCTTGGCAGAGTTGCAAAAACATAGGCGCCGAAATGTTGTCACAATCTAAATACTTACAAACTCTCCAGTTTGATAAATAGTACGATTATGTTCACCGGTATGGATAAACAAATATTTTTATATTGATTTGTAAGTGGCTTTTTCTCCTAGTGGATAAGCCACAAGAAATCTTTATACCATATATTAATTAGATACCATAACAACGGATTTTATAAACTAATCATGCATGTACATGTGTTTTTAGATAAATAAACTATTTAAAAACTATTAAAGTTCGTATGTTTTTTTTAACCTCAGAAGCAAAAACGACGACGTGATAAAAGTTTGACGTGTCTGTTTGTCTGTAGCATCGTAGCTCTCAAGCGAAGAAAAAACAAATAATTGGCCATGTACAAGTCAGGCTCGTGCATGAAGGGTTCCATACCATTTTACTGAGCCCCGCTCAAATATTAATTTTATTTTGACGTGACAACGTCTTAAATTAGGTTGCGGCTGGGAGTCACTTATGAAAAAGTGTAACGCCCGGTAACGTTACGATGAGTCACCGAAAGAGAGAGAGGCCCGCCGAATGCCTTGCGTCTCTCTCCCACTCAACTATGATCGGTCTGCCGCGCGCGCAGCACGCGGCAGACGTTGTCACGTAAAATCTTCGCCCGTAAAACCGACTTTACAGGCAACCATTTTTTATATTGATTTGTAAGTGGCTTTTGCGAAAAAGGGTTCTCCTAGTGGAGAAGCCACAAGAAATCTTTTAACCATAAATGAATTAGATACCATAACAACGGATTTTTGTAAAACTAGATAAATATATTTTTTAGATACTTAAACTATTTAAAAAACTATTAAACTATGTTCGTATGTTTTTTTAACCTCCGAAGCAAAAACGACGAAGTGTTAAAAGTTTGACGTGTCTGTGTTTGACTGTAGCATCATAGCTCTCAAACAAAAAAAAAACAAACAAATTGGCCATGTACAAGTCAGGCTCGCGCATGAAGGGTTCCATACCATTTTACGGAGCCCCGCTCAAATATTAATTTTATTTTTATTTAATTATACACTGTAAAAAGTTTAAAAGTCTATATGCTACTGTTAGATATATATTAACAAAAAAATAAGAAAAAAAAAACTTTTTTTGCATATGCTGTTATAGTGACACGGGAAATACGTATTATATAGGTACGAGTAACACGCGAAAATTTCAGCTTTCTAGCTATCGCGGCTTCTGAGATACAGCCTGGTGACAGACAGACAGCGGAGGTACAGTAATAGGGTCTCATTAGTTACGGAACCGTAAAAAAGAAGAAGATGGACTCACTCTGAGTATCTGGTGAGGCAGGTCAGCAGAAGTACCACAACACATGACGGCCTGAACACAGCCATCGTCCTTCTGGAAACAAAAATACATTATCAATACAAATATCCGGTCAACATCTTTGTGCTTAACTAAATTTGTTGGCTGTGGGTCTGGGTGTTAAATATGTATTTATATATAATATGTATGTTTGTATATGTAGTATATCAGTTGTGTTAGCAACCATAATACGAGCTAGAAATGGTTCTGTATGGGGCTAACCAGCCGTGTGTGAATGTGTCCTAATATTTATTTATTTATTTATATCCTTAATTAGGAATGAGTATGTAAGAGGAAGCCAGAAGGTAGCACCTATCACTGACAAACTGATGAGCAATAGGTTGTCGTGGTATGGTCATATTATGCGACGTGAGGCCATATCACGAGGAAGACAATGAGTACGAGTGTGGACGGACAGATAGGAAGGGGGCGGCCTAAGAAAGTATGGATGGATTGTGTGAATGACGATATGACCAGGAGGGGTGTGAATACAGAGATGACGAATGACTGAGATGTATGGAAGAAGCGTACATACTGTACCGACCCCACATGAAATGGGATAAGGTAAAGAAGAAGTAGATGTATATGTAGTATATCAGTTGTGTTAGCAACCATAATACGAACTAGAAAGTATTCAGTATGGGGCTAACCAGCCGTGTGTGAAATGTGTCAAAAAAAATACTTTGAAGGCCTCTGATTTGGCTTAACGTCGTAAGACTTAAGACTGCTTGTACTAAGATTATATTTTTTTTATTTTTTTTTTGACTATATATACAAGTCCTTCAGTCGAAGTCTTAGTATTCGATATTATAGTGGCACGGGAAATACGCATCATCAGCCTGTCTGCGTCCACTGCTGGACATAGGGAAATACGCAACTCGTGAAAATTTCAGCTTTCTATCTATCATAGACTGACAGCGGAGTCTTAGTAATAGGGTCCCGTCAGTTTTATAATTTAGGTACGGAACCCTAAAAAGCTGTTAACGACTGCGGTTTGAGTTTTATTTCTAACCGTCCCTGAATAAATGTCAATTCTTTGAATCCCCACGTAAGTACTTTAGTATACAGGTAATAATAGGTATACACACATATAGCTACTTGTCTGACATTTCCCGCATTACCTTGTGGCTGAATAATTGAGCGCAATGTCTATCCGTAATGCACAATAACCTAAATACCAAATGGACAATGGAATTTATAAACGATTTTTTGTTGACAAGCTTATACAAAAAAAAAACAAATGCTAATGTTCGCAGTTACATAAATGTTTTCAATAGTGTTTTATGTAAAGATTTTATTTATTAAAATTGTAAACAGGTTAAGGTAGATAACCATAGATTATATGCTAATACTAAACCTCTTTAGTATTACTCACTAGTTTTAGCAACTTTTTAAATAAAAACAAATTACATAACACTTTTTAAAAGTATGAAACAAAAAAGGTTACACAACTAATAATATAAAACCTCTTTATTATTTTTACGAATCCATCGTTACGAAATGAAAAAGCTTTATGTAAACAAATGCGTGGAAATAAAACAGATTTCGGTGTAATTATGCAAATGAATGTAACAATTTACTTTTGCGTGTATATCATAATGTCGGCACTAATTACTGCCCAAGGTTCGGCTGTACTTATCACTAATTACGGGGGTAATCAGGCTAGTTGATAAGTTGAATAGTAGATGAATATTTGATTACTTTGATTAGTTTACAATCACAATGGTCGTTTTGAATCGCGCAAACGAAGTTTCAACGCGCTTAGAACTGATCCAAGCTATAATGAACATGATCTATGGACGGCCGTGGCAAAGGGATATCCCTCCGGACACAACATCTGTATGGAGGGATATCCCTTTACTAGTTGGAGACAGAGCGTCGTCGCACAATGTAGCGTAGCAATGTCTACGACTTACGGCGCTATTGTACCGAGTTTACCAGCACTAATATATTTCGGATATCCCTCCGGACACAACATCTGTATGGAGGGATATCCCTTTACTAGTTGGAGACAGAGCGTCGTCGCACAATGTAGCGTAGCAATGCCTACGACTCACGGCGCTATTGTACCGAGTTCACCAGCACTAATATATTTGAGCGAAGTGCCTGCCGCGCGGAAAGAGATTTTTCACGAAATAAATTCATGTAAAATCAACAATCAAAACACTATTGAAAGCATTCGCTCTAACGATTTTAGATTATATCATTACTTACAAAAAAGTAAGATTTGATTTAATCTCTATACCTATTACTTTCAGAAGCACAACATACTTAATTTATAAACTTCTCTTTTTGAAAATAAAACTAAATACTAAGCGAATTCTATGTAATCGTGTTTTGAAACTCTAACGACTCTAAACAAACTGTTAAGTTTCTTCTAAAAAAACGTAGCTCTATCATTTAAGCAGGATTTTTGAAAGTATCTCTTATATCGCTTTAACATTTACAAAAAGGAAGGAAAAGAATTAAACTTACACTAAATGGTTACTTAACTTTGCTAAATGGTTAGTTTTGGTAAGCACTAAAACATTACCATACAAATCATCCATAAATAACTGTAAGATCTAAACCATTTTTTCGACTATATCAATAAAAATACAAACAAGGCCACAACGATTAAACACTTAACCCCAACCGCTGTACTAAAAGAACTTTAACAGAACTTTCACGACAGAAAGTAATTATAAACTTATGAAGTTAATAACCCTACTCCACTACCCCGGGGCCCACTTTGCTTAAAACCCAAGCTTTTAAAAGATTTTAACAATTTCTGAAGGAATGTATGGAGTTTTACGAATTAAGCTCTTTAAAGTTAATTGATCACCGTTAATTATTTGCTTACTATTTACAGCTTTTGTATTTGACCAGCAGGACATTATCGAAACACTGGACTAAGGAGCTAACTCTGGAGCATGCGTAGTCTGGAAATACTGGCTCTCAAGGAGGCTGCCGGAACACTCTGTTAGGTGCTTGGCGACACATTTTCCAACTTGAGGGTGGTTGCTAGCCAGAATTCTAAAACTGAATTAATAATAATATATCTTTATTGCAGACACTTATGATCCATAGTCACACATATAAATATTATAAAAATTGTAATAGTAAAAAACACATTCAATATTTAGCCTTTAATAAATGAGAAAAAATCATTTACGCAGGATTCTATAGGAATATTCAAATTTACAACTCACGCCTTATCACAACCGTCTGTCTAGTCTAGACAGTTTGCACCACAGTTACAGAGTTCTAAGAGCTCACCCCGCAGCTTTCCAATCTAAACGTTTTACTTTAAACGTGAAACCTGTCATCTTGTCTGGACCTTTAACCTATAGAATCTCAGAATAAAAAGCTGTTGATTGCGTGGTTCGTAAACGATTCATCATAGCAGTACGCACTTTCTTCATCTACTTTCTTCGTATTTTCCATTATTCGAATACCTAACAACAACGATTAGTCTGGTTCATTGAGTTTCTACTGTATTTTGTTATATACCACCGTCTCCGTTCCATTACAGAACGAGAAGAAACTCAGCGGTCAGAAAGAGTAATAGTCGAAATTCCAAAGCATCGCACAAACCGACTCGCTTTGACCATCCTTGTGAGGAGTGCAAAACTTTGGGATTCTCTTCCTGAGTTTCCTGAGAAGTACCACCTGGGGGTCTTCAAATTTAGAGTTAATAGGAACTTTCTAGGTAAGCGTGTAACATCGTAGCCATAGTAGGTATTGCTTAACACCAGGCGAGCTGTGGTCAAAAGCAAACCTATAACAATTTTTTGACATCCAAGTGCTATTATAGTTTGAAATTATTTATTACCGATTAAAATTGAAAATGTATAGTAGTTTGTTTATTTATTTAATATCGTGACATTTAATTCGCTTATATTAATTATTTATGTTATATTTTATTTGACATGTATTTAGACAATTAATTAGATAATAATAATATTAATTTAATAGTATTGTATGTTCGTAAGGACGAAACTGTTGGGACTAAATTTACCTTATTGTAACACCTTAATAATTATGCACAGTTTGACAGTAAATGTATCTGAATCTGAATCTATAAACTGTA
Source organism: Mellilla xanthometata (assembly GCA_035578125.1). Lineage (NCBI taxonomy): Eukaryota > Metazoa > Arthropoda > Insecta > Lepidoptera > Geometridae > Mellilla > Mellilla xanthometata. The sequence goes on from JAPUBQ010000026.1 coordinate 1,300,937, forward strand.
AAAAAGATATTTACTATGAAAATGTACTTACTTCAATTGGTAAAAATCTTTATATCAACTCAACTCTCCATTCATTAAATCAGGAGAGAAAAATGGTCTTTGAAACACCTAAAGCTTCTGAGGTCGATAACCTGACTGAAAGTAAATATAGTTGCCAATTGAATGCCTTTGAATACAATCGACGTGTGAATGTATTCCCTCAAGGACAAGGTTTTGATGTTAATAAAATATGTAATAAATACTACATTATAATTGTCTTGGCTGTGTAAATATTTGGGATTAATCGTAGCATTTTTATTCTGGCAATAAAAATATATTGGGGAAAATTAGTCCGTTAAGTATCAATAAAATCTAAGTACAATTTGAGTAAAAAAAAAGGAATAATGGATTTTCCTGACGAAGTACAATACATTAATTGTCCCCAACAGATGCGTATTCCTGCGAGTCTCTACAAATTATTATGCTAAAGATTTATTCTTGGTCGTGCTGAATTTAAATTTAGCAGAGAGAAGGTCTTCAAAAAACATTGGGTAGAAATTATATTGTATGTACTCCTTCGTCAAATATATACAATACAATTATGTATTTACATACACACGTACATATTTTATTGAAGATGTACTCGTATTAAATGGTAATTTTAAAAATATATTTCATGACACTTTCCACTGCTGGACTTAGGGGCCTTTTTTCACGAGGTGAGAGATATAGGCTATAATCCACTACGCTGGCCAAGTGCGGGTTGGCGAATGTGATCCTCAAACGTGTTGGTTTCATCACGATGTTTAACATTCACTTTTTAGAATTACACGTTTAGGAAACTAAGTAAATATTTTGATCATAAATTCCGAACAACAAAATCAAAATGGAACACACAGAACCTTCGTCAAAATGTATTCTATCATATCCCATATATATTTTCCCAATCCAAATATTTGTCCGTAAATCCGGGCTAAGCGTCAGGGGCACGCGAAAATTGAATCGTAGCCGCCATTTTGGATCGACGGCGGAAACGGAAGTCAAAGCATTACTCGCGGGAAATGGAAACATGGTTCACAGGGTTGCCAGTGTTTACTCAGGGACACCCCCGGCCTCGGTATTCGGTATTCATCGTATGAGCTAAGTGGCCAAGCTCTGGTGTCGAGAGCTTTCAAGCCGCTCGAAGGCCTTTGACTTGGCTTAACGACCACTAGTACTCGTACTAAGACTTACAGCCGGGACCTACAATTTAACGTGTCATCCGACCCACGATAGCGCCCAGATGAAAATGCCGCTTGGAAAATGACAGACTTGTGTATGGTCAACCATCCAAAAACCGTTCGCATCGACCGTTGCTTAGCTTCGATGACCTTAGCTATCTGAGCTACATTAGCGAGTATTTAGCTTTAGGGAAATTTTCTTTGTATTTTGTGATTCTGCCGCGCATTGGCATGTTGGATGGTGTAATTAGATAAAAATTGTTTTTTTTTATTACATTCTTCTACGAAAAGCGTGCGCATCATTTGGGGAAACCTTTGCCCAACAGTGGGACAATGTAGGTTATATTATATAAAAAAATCCTCAGTTGCAGTTTCTTACCTAATAAAGTAAAGATTTCCCTAAATCTTTGTTTTCCAATTGGCGGCGAGATTCTTAAAGTTGTTGCAGATCTTCAGCAAATTCTTTGACTAGTGGTTGGACCTAAAGATATTTTATTGATAATAATACCGACGACACAACGACAGCTCAGTCAGCCTCGCGGTAGCCTTACGTCCGCAAGGCCTGGGTTCGAAACCAGACTAAAGAGTTTGAGCTTTTGCCTAAGGAAAACATCGTGAGGAACCGTAGCATGGTGGTAGAGTATTATAGTCTAGTCAACAAGTTCAAAAACGTGTTAAATAGACGCTAAAGCTAAAAATATAATGCTCATTCGATGCGGAATGACGTCTAGAAAAATGTTGTTGTTTTTTTTTATGAGCTAAAAAACCCTTAAAAAACATTTTTCTAGACGTCATTCCGAATCGAATGAGCTATGGCACATATTTTTAGGAGCTTTATATCTATTTAACACGTTTTTGAACTTGACACGTTGACCAGACTAGACTATTAACTTAGTGTTCTTTTGAATCGTTATGCATACTGTCGCTAAAAAAATAATTTTGAGCATCGGTCCACAAATGGCTGAGAAATCGGTGAACATACATACTTAAAAAAAATACATACAGTCGAATATTTAACCTCCTCCTTTTTTGAAGTCGGTTAAAATACAAATTGGATACCTACATCATTGATCACTGACAACAATCATGATCATTTAGGTAATTTATATAACTAGTAAAAAATTTGTGTTTTCCAAAATATAATAAATCTATCGTTTCCAAGACGTCTTCATCTGTAATTTATACTCGTTAGACAGAATATCTAAGAGTAACAAGTTTCAAAAAAAAGTTTTAACGAGTTTAAAAAAAATATTTGAAATTTCTGACAACTGGCGGTAAGCCAAACTTTTCCGTCCTAGGTAACACGACTATGACAGTAAAATAAACAATGCGTCTTCAATTACATATAATGTAAAATGTAAATTATTAGGTATTAAAACATCGCGAGGAAACCCACATGCTCCGAGTACCACAGAATCCGAAGACGTGTGTCATCCGCCAACACGTACTGATCCGGATTGTGAAGTGGAGACTTATCTCTCTCCTTTTGAAGGAAAGAGAAGGCCCCGAGTCTCAGTGGTGAGAATACAAAGCGGGATGTTTATTAAGTATTCAGAGTTAAATAAAACCTTTTAATGGGGTAGTAATGAATATATATTTTATAGCTAGCTACGCCCTGTGGTATCACCTGCGATACCCCGAGATTAAAGTCCTATGTTAATCCTATGTGTTAGTCTAAAACCTAAACTCCGTCCGTACGTCGGGTGCCAAATATTATAGAAATCAGTTTAACCGTTTGAGTTTGTAGAACTAACAAACATACATACACACACACACACACACACACACACACACACACACACACACACACAAACTTCCTCGCATTTAAAATAATATCTAGTAGTCCAACTTTGTATAAAAGTCTTGAAGTGAAACTGCCCATAACTTCTTTTTCCTTCAACCTTAAACTTCAGTTTAAATTAAGTATAATCAAATTATGTAATTTCCCATTTTTTAACAGACTCTTTTTCAACATAACAAAGAGAATTTTGAAAATGTTTGTTTGCAGATTGTCAGCAAAAACCTCAACGGAGATAGTGAGCAAAAATGCGTTCAAATATAGTTCTTTTTTCGAAAATCTTTCAAAAGACCAGTAATTTTAACTTACATTTCAATCGAAATCCCAGTGCGAAAGCCAGAAAGTGCAGCGAACTTTTATAAATAAACCAAATACACCGACTTGCCAAATATCATACATGCACTATTGCACATCTTATTAATAACTTGGCATCACTATTTTAAACTCCCGATTAAAGTTTGGTTTAAACGAGGTGTGGTTTGGCGACCGACCGCGGCGGTGCTCAAATGTCGACTGACGGAACCATAGATTTAGGGACGGGACGCATGGTAAGGGTTACCTTTTTTGCATTTTCCAACAAAGAGGTTGTTAAAGATTTCTTTAGATCTTTCTACCAAATGAGGTTGTAAAAGATTACTTTTGATAAATCAAGGTTTTTTTCTCTTGTTATGGCGCGTCACTTACGAGCGAAGCATCTTTGCATCAACTGGTGAATATCGCTTTCTTCTGTCCGTATGTATGTTTAGATATTGATACTTGCGTAGAGGCCGTAACTTTAAACCATATTATATCTGATATATCATAGCGAAATTTGGTGCTAAATGTACTCAATATAATTTCTTTGTTGTCGGTGATATTTTGATATTGGAAAATTTTAATGACATATAGCAGAATGATGACATACTTTTTTTATTGAAAAAAAAAGTATACTTTAAAATAACTAGCCAATAACGAGTCGAATCATAACTACTGGTAAGAGCCAATCCGATAGATGGAGCTTATAACGTTCAACGTGGCCGCGCGCAGTCTATCCAGAGAGACAGATATAAAATAAAGCTCTTTTTATGCATTATAAACGTTTTCTCACTTGGCTAACTTTGGCTTAACAAATAACCTTAATTTATGCAAATAACCCTTGCCCTTAAAATTTTTATTAAGCGCCATCCATTCGTTTTTTCTTGAAACAACTTCACTCAGGTCACGCAATCTACTATTATTATATCAGTAAGCGACTGCAGCGCGCCTTACGGAATTTGTCAGCAGCTAGGCTGCACGCTCGATTTGCAGCGCCATATCGATACCCAAATTTGAAAACCTACTAACTCCTCTGCGGGGTTTTTACGGGAGAGGCTCGAAACTTCATTGTATTTTTTATTTTACGTAATAATGACAAACCTGAATCCCGTGAAAAACTATGCTTAATTTTTATTATTATAACAAAAGTAAAGTTATATTACTTTTTATTTATCTTAATAAAATACGATGACTTTTTGAGCCTCTCCCGTAAAAAATCTGCAGAGGAGTTAGTAGGTTTGCAAATTAGGGTATCGATATAGGTTTTATCGGTAATTATGGGGGAATCCCGCGGCACGCTTTATTATTATTTTTATCTTCACACACGGCTGGTTAACCGCATACTGAACCATTTCTAGTGCGTATTATGGTTGCTAACACAACTGATATACTACATATACATACATACATATTTTATATAGATACATATTTAACACCCAGACCGACAGCCAACAAATTTGGTTCAGCACAAAGATGTTGGCCGTGCCGGGAATCGAACCCGGAACCTTCTGATTGGCAGTCCGGCATGGTGACCATTACGCCAACGAGGTTGTCAATTGTATGGGTATCAGCAATGCTCTCTAGTGTTCTGATCCCAGGTCGGGAGGCTGCGAGCTGCGAGCTGAGGACGCAGGCGCGGCCGCTGACCCCGGCCGCCCGGCTTGCCCTACATACCCCGCTAGTCTGCCACCTCGATACTGTCTCACTATCATCATCAGTTCATCAGTATCACCTCACAGTTATCTACACATTTTAACAACAGTAGTGGTTGACCGAGCATTGCTCTATATTTTTTTTTATATGACATTTTCTAAAAATTATTCCAAGTTAGATCGATTTATCGCCCCCGAAACCCCCTCTATACTAAATTTCATGAAAATCGTTTGGAGCCGATTCCGAGATTCCAATTATATATACAAGGATTGCTCATTTAAAGATATATAAGCTTTGACGACCTCGTTGGCATAAAGGTTACCATGCCGGACTGCCAATCAGAAGGTTCCGGGTTCGATTCTCGGCCCAGCACACAACTTAGTGCTTAACTAAATTTTGTTGGCTGTGAGTCTGGGTGTTAAATATGTATCTATGTAAAATATGTATATATGTATATGTAGTATATCAGTTGTGTTAGCTACCATAATACGACCTAGATATGGTTCAGTATGGGGTTAACCAGCTGTGTGTGAAAAAAAAAAGATTTTACTAACAGATCGTCCTGGCTTCGCACGGGCTATAAAATAATCTAAATTGCAAAGAGAAACAAAATCTAGCCTATGTTAACAAGGATAATGTAGCTTCTCAACGGTGAAAGATTTTTCAAATCGGTCCTGTAGTTTCGGAGCCCTTTTACGGTTTTCGCTAACCTTTATACGGTAACCTGTTTTCTAGTTTTACAAGTGGCATTTTTATCTGAACTCTACTGTGAGTCGGATGACACTTTACATTCTGGATCCCGGCTGTTAGTCTTAGTACAAGCAGTCACTAAGCCACTTCAGAGGCCTTCGGGCGACTTGAAAAATCTTGACACCAGAGCTTGGCCACTTAGCTCATACGAAGAAGAAGAAGAACATGGTTACCATATATAGCTAAACGTCTGAGATATGTAAGGTTGTAAATGCGATCACTTCAAGTCGCTTGAATCAACAGATGTCAAAAGCCATCCATCCACCCATTTCACATAAATGGGTAAATCACAAGTGGATACCTTTCCGTCAGATTCTGTCCGCAGTGGTCTTCTAAATAAGTTATATGGTCCTATTTTAACTGTATAATTTCTTTTGAAAGGTAATATACAAATTTTTGTTACCTAACATGTGAAATGAATGAATGAGATTTTGTTATTTTTCATCTTAATAATATCAATGTGTGACTAATTAATTAATGTAATTGCTTAAATTTGACGTGCCTAGTGTATTGCAATGTTATGAGGTCAATAATTTTCTATGATTTCTATGAATGTGTGAAATGAACACATTCCAAATTTGAATTTCTTAATCATAGAATTTCATACTCGTTGCTAAACTCTGTATAAGAAGAAGTATATAAGTAGACTTAGATCTTAAACATTTAATAGGCAAGTAATGTACAAAATACAATTTCAAAGGAAAAGTAAAACAAAGTCGATACCGCCACGCTCGCGTCAAACCTCAGAATAACGATACCTCACAAGTCAAAGACAAAGTTTTGATACAGGCCTTTGTGGTGAATAAAAAAATCAAATTGAAAACAAACCTCCTTTGAGGAAATCTGCTAAGTTCTAAACAAAGCTTGGCCACTTAAATCATAGAGAAAAAAGGGAGAAGGAACGTTGAACATCTGACGTTATTTTTTATGAATTCTGAGTTTAGGTTTATATTTGTTTTTTGCTGTTCGTTTTGTATAGCTAAATTTAGATAAGTTTTCAGTTAGTAATCCAATTTTCCCATGTTTCTTACGTTGCTCTTTTGTTTGTGTTTTTTATCGAGTCACGAATAAATGTGTCTCTTTCTTTCTTTTCAATGTTATGTTGGAAAATAAAATTTATATTATGAAAACATCCGAATAAAAGCGTGTCTTATTATTTAGGCATCGATATTTTTTTTAGGCCATATCGAATATGCCTGAGCAAGCGCTACGATCTGGGTACTGAGGTAGTATTGATTTATTGTCAGCTTCTCACACGGAAGCGGGTATTCCCAGAATCCTCCAGATTGTACAAAATGGGAGGCGTAGGTTAATTATTAAATATTTAGAGTTCTAAATCGGACACAGAAGCTTAAATCGGGCAAAAGCAAAAAAGAAAACACATACTAAAAATAAATAATTAAAAGAAATAGTTGTCTTATTAAGTAAAATAGTTAAATTGTTTCTAAAATAACTTGTTAAGGCTTTCCGAGCCCCATACTAAATGCTTCTCAGACTGGCAACCATTTCCTCTAAGATTTTTAAATAGTAATCACTTAACATAAACTTAAAATGGTCTAATTGGGGCGCGAAATAGGTAATATTATACATTTTTTATCGCAAAACAGATATATCAGCGTGATTTTTTCCAGCAAAATACACATGTATGAGTGCAGTGCAACAACTTAGCTGTTCAGTTGACAGTGTCGCTAGTGGAGATTTGTTGCCACCTAAGAGTGCTGTCGAACTTGTAATTCCAATTTTGGCCACCTGAACAGCTAAGTTGGTGACATGTATACGTATACATTGTTAGTTTCCGTTTCCGTTAGTGTCATTCTCTCTGCCAAACATGAACCCAAGCTTACCATCCGTAGTAATAAATCAACAAAATTCCGATAGATGGCAGGATCAAAAACAGTATTGTTAAAGAGTTTGATGAAATTTATTTATTATTTTTAAATAAATTATTGCTATTTTTATATTAAGTATCGTAATAGAATTTAAAATTTAAAATATGTATAATTTTGTTTGATTATTTGAATGAAATTTAGTTATGTCAATTTCAGTTTGTCATATTTGACATACTTAAAAAAACGTATTTATATTGCAGCAATAATTTTTAGGGTTAGGTACCCTAAGAATGAAATTAATATACTACTGCGATCTTTTCTGTACTTAAAAGATAAAAACGAATGCCTTTTACAAAATATTCGTTGTCTGTCTTTCTGTCACCAGGCTGTTTCTTATACACTTTGATAGCTGAAAATTTCACAAATTATTTGTTTCCGTTGCCGCTATAACCCAAGAGTATACAAGTACTAGATACGCTATAACAACAAATACTAAAAACAGAAAATATACAAATATAAAGGGTGGATGACACGTTTTTAAAGTGTACCTTAAAAGACGTGTTATATTTTGTATTTTTGCTCAATATCAAAAACGATAACAGGACACTAAAGAATTCTACAGAATATTAAGCTACGTATTACCTCTTTTTACTCTATCTTTACCATGACACTTGGTAGATTCTTTCATGATTTCTCTCTTTCTTTCTTTCAAAATAAAATGAATGTTTGATATGGGGTTCCCATACAAAAAACATGTTTTTTCGCCATATTTTAATAATGGTACGGAACCCTTCACGCGCGAGCCCGGTTCGTACTTGGCCAATTATATCAAATTTTTATACCTACGTCTTTTGTTTACCTATCAATATCTTTAACAATCTCATAATTACAAAAGGCTTGTTTGTTTGTTTGTTTGGATGTTTTTATGTTTTTTTGACGCGAATAGGCTCCGAAACTATTGGACTAAAATTAAAAATTCTTACACCGTTGGGAAGTTACATTATCCCCAAATGACATAGGCATTATATTTTGTTGCAAAGGGTAAGAAATTCTTATTAAGACTCCAGTAATGTAACACAAGGTATAAAAAAGAGTAAAAAATTTGTTTCATCGCATGCGCTAAGAAAAGTTAGTTGTGGCGGGTGTCGTTTAGTATGTCTTGAGAGCAGCGGAACCCATATATACAAAAAAAAACTTTAATCTATGTCAAAATTATAATGCGATAAAGTTTAAATGTTTGTTCGTAACGAATAAAATATTACACTTCTGAACGACTTTCAAACATATCTCCTAGAATTGATTTTTTTTTATGCCCGTGCTAAGCCGGGACGGGCCACTAGTGTATAATTATATCAACGATACATGTAAACTGCCAGGTGTATATTTATAATAACTAAGATTTCGACAGGCCTCTTACCTTAGAATAATAATAATAGTTTTTTTTTTTTTCAAATGAAGCTAAAATAATATCCATAGTCTATTATATATAAATTCCCTGATAATATGTAATTATTTACTTTTCTAATCATTAGACTTGAAGCTGTTATTCCGGATGAACCGATTTTGATGTTCTTAGCTATGTTTGATGATATTCGGATGTCCGCCAAAATAGCGGATATGATATTATTCGCAACTTTCCCAAATGAAATGGCTTACATTTTGGAATCATGCGAAAAATACAACTGTTTCATGCAATATGTTAGATGATTCGTGAGAAAAGTTTTTTCTTGTTACTCGTATCATGTACCCAATAGATTTATTTTTTAATTTCATTTGAGGTTTTAAGGTATGCACTATGAATACACGAAAACGAAACCTATTGAAAATATTGACTTTCCCATAATATTCCTTTAAAAAAAAAGAGTTTCGAACAAAATAAAATAGCAAAATTAATAATTCATGAGATTTGAACCATAGTCAATTTAAATCATAAAAATATTTCCTGTTCCAAAAATGCTTCCTCTACGAACGAGCCATATAATCGACAATTGAGCGTTCGAAATTGGCATGCATATTCAAATATGCTGAAGTTCAAGTGACAAAAAAAATTGTCAATGCTAGTGTGAGTGTAGCCGCATCGTCACAGAATAGATGATAGTAGATATGGGTTTATTTGACTTTTGCTACCGACGCCTTAGTAGATGGTGTTTTGTGATGAGCCCTAAAAATAATACATTAACAATAGATTTCGCGTAACGATTCAGAAGTTCTGAAAGGGATAATTTGAGCCGCTAGGATAAAGAAAACATACTTATGAAAATTTAACGCCATCTAGCGGCATCTGAGCACTTGTGGCATGCTAACGAACAGCCTTAAAGGTTCTTGAGAATATGAGTAACAATTGTTTATAAATGTTTGAATATAAAATAGCACTTATCAAATTCATAGATAAGTAAGTACCATAAGTCAAAGTCCAATGCCTTTAACGCTAATATCAATTACTACATAAGTACTTAAAATCTCACAGCTCCAGCTGGGTTTTATTTTAAATTCCCTGACTAAAAAAGAAAACATGATTAAAGAAAAATGGATGTAGATCTTTTTGATTTACCTTTATTTCTTAATATCAATAAGTTTGTCGCTATTATACTTTGTTATAAATTCTAACTAATCTATTTAGATAGATACAAGATACTATAAAATAAGAAACAAAAAACAAACAAAAAAGTTATTCTAAAAATATCACATACCTTAACAAACGCCCATTCTCCAAAAAATCTGGAGCCACGACCGTTTCTTTCGAAAATAAATCGCACGCGTTTAAAAAAGCTAAATCCTAAAGTCTAAAAAGTAGACCCGCACCTTTGGCCTCACCTCGTTTGAGTTATTTTTAATTTTTGGTTCTTTTTTTTAATTTATGTGTTATGTGTGGGAGGCTAGGGCGGGCGGGCACGACTGAGGCTGGGCAGCGCGGCCTGGATATTGATCGGCAGATCGCGCAGCATCCCGCCCTCAGATCTTGGAAGGCTCTATCGCTAGGGCGGCTACGCGCTTTACATTGCTGGCTTGTTAGTTAGTTAGGTTTGAGTATTACTTGAAAAATAAAACAGTTAATTGTGGTGCTTGTTTAATACTTAATTATTTTTTTATAAATAATAAAAAAATAAAGAACTGCGAGCCGTATTTATGCAAACGGCCAGTAGTGGAAAATTTCGAACGATTGCGTATGTGCCTGCAGCGTAAAAAAATAACAACTTAGTATTCAAATTGCATTTACTAACTAATTCGAACATTGATTTGATCTTCTCCGTAAGAGCTAAGTGGACAAGCTCTGGTGTCGAGAGTTTTCAAGCCACCCGAAGGCCTCTGACTTGGCTTAACGACTGCTTGTACTAAGACTTACAGTTGGGACCTACAATTTAACGCCTCATCCGACCATTATTGTTATTTTGTTTGTTTTGTCACTCATATTATTTAATGTTATTTTTTCCGTCCAAAGATTTCCATATCGGCCGTTGGAGGTGATCACCTTAAATCGCCTTAGATATTATTCGCGTCATAAAATAATTTGAAACTTCTTCTTCTTAACACTGATTTGGTTAAGAAAGTTAGAAGACATGAACTTTCATGAAGTTTTCTTTATGGACTCAAGTAATACCAGCGCTAATTTTGAAACTTCACTATTAAATATTTATTTATTTATTACTTCTTCTTCTTAACACTGATTTGGTTAAGAAAGTTAGAAAACATGAACTTTCAGTTTTTTTATGGACTCGAGTTATACAGGCGCTAGCTTTGTAGTAAAGCCAGCAATGTATAGCACAGTATAGATTGTACCGCAGCCACCGCAGGCGCGGGCGGTGTTCCCAAGTAAAGCTACTCTTTATTTATAAACTGGCACCACCTGGCAACTGTGCCACCTCAACTAATAATATATATCGCCAGGACAAACACATCGCGCTTATCTTATCTTTAAATGAGCAATTCTTGTATATATTTATAATTGGAATCTCGGAATCGGCACCAACGATTTTCATGAAATGTATATGGGGTTTTCGGAGGCGATAAATCGATCTAGCTAGGAATTATTATTAGGAAATGTTATATAAAAAAAATACCGAGCAAAGCTCGGTAACCAGGTACTTATTTGTAATATAAGGTTCGATTCCCGGCACGATCAATATCTTTGTGATGAACAAAAAATTTTAATTGTCGGTCTGTGTGTTAAATATGTGTCGATGTATGTATATGTATCAATATACATATGTTTATGTAGTATATCAGTTGAGTTAGCAATCATAAGACATAAGCACGCTTCACCGTAGACCTCAATGCCACTTACCATCAGGTGAATTTTTGGTCAAGCGCTGACCTATTTAGAGTAAAAAAAGGTGAAGTATGGGACTAACCAGCCGAGTATGAAATGTGTCCTAATATAAAAAATAACAATTTATTTTACATGGCTTGGGAGAGTTATACATATGTATCTAATAAAAAAAATACTCGAGTGTGTGTGTACTTATTCCTATTCTTTTTTCAGTCTATGTCCAGCAGTAAACAAACAGGCTAAAATATTGATGACGGTAAAGTTTGTGAACTTGCGAAGGCTCATAGAATACCGCCTAGTCGACTAAGAGTCTACATCGCATACCTCGTGCTTCTTCACATACCTAGCTACCTTGGATCTGCGGCTCTTCGAAGTACCTATGTAGGTACATGATACTCGTTTAAAGCTTACCATCAGTGGAAACTATCAAATAGTATCGATTTTCACAGTACAATTGCATAAGATATATCTGGTAGAAAAACATACGTATTTAATTAACTAGTGTTGCTAGGTGAATTGATTTAATATTTTAAAATAACTAATAATTTAATATTTTGTATTGGCTTTAAATACTGACATAGAAAATTAAAATTATGTTTTGTACTAATTACATTAAGTAATACTATATTTGACTAAAATATTAGACGAAAATTAAAATAGTGTTTTGTACTAATTACATTATGTAAAACTACTATATTTGAAATGTGTCCAAACTGTGACGTATAATTTGATAATATTATCAATAAATGGTTTATCTTGTTTAGCTTCGAAGAATTTTTGAGCCAATTTCCCTGGTGGCTACTGGAAATTATAGCGCTTCCGCCCTAACTTCCGCCCTTTAATATTTTACGTTCAAACGACACTTAATCAAGTACAGCAAGCAACTTCGGAAGCTTCTCTCATCTCATCAAGAACTTTTTACAAAAAAAGCGTGCCATCTTTTGGCGGACGCTCTTAGGTTATTGACAGCGTTTCTATACAGAAGTTTTTTTACGCAGTACAATTAGAAGAAGAAAGAAGAATGTGTTAGGAAATAGCTGGTATTTGTATACTTTTATAAAGATATGTAATAAATAGTGAACTAAAACATAAATAATATGAAGCTTAATATGTATGAAAGTAATGTCAAGAAAATACTTTTGTAATAACATTTAATTTTATTGTTTCCAAATGGCTGCACTTGATTTCACAAGGAATATTATATAGTTTTGATTGGTGACATAGATATGTATATAAAACTCTTTGGTTTTAATACTCATACTCTATGTCGACCAAAAAGGCGGGAACACGCATTAGCGTTGCGAATGTGCCTTCTTTTGTTTTTTTTCTGACAGTTCAATCATTGATTAATTTTGGATGGAAAGCAATTGGAGCTAAATGGAAAAATATATAAATTTGAGACACATAAATAATTATAACTATTTAAGTGATAAGGTATGTAACGTAGATATAATAACTGATTTTACCTCAGTATATTAACAATTAGATGAAATATAATTTGATTTGTTACCTTAAATGTGTTTGAATTCACACCTTTGAATAATGTTCTAATAAATGAAAGAAAGAAAGAAAGGAAAGAAAAAATAGGCATTTGACCAGCAAGGCGCGTAACTTATAAAACTAATCTTCTTAGATATAAAATTTCCGTGTCACAATGTTAGTTACCGTACTCCTCCGAAACGGCTTGATCGATATTTACCAAATTTTATATGCGTATTCAGTAGGGGAGAAAGGGGTATTGGGAGTCACTTAAGCAATATATTCTCCAAATCAAACATTATTGTAGTTATGGTGATAGTTATTTATTTTTAATGTAATATAAGTACTTAATCAACTATCAGTCTGATAAGTTTCATTAGCTGTAAAAAATATACTTTTCTATTTATAATTATTTTAAAAAATAATGACTTTGACTACCATTGCCCGCACATGCGGGTAATAATAATCACTATATTTGGTAATGGGAGTCAGCGAATCCTAGCAGTTGTCACACACGTAATCTTCAACTGAATCCCATCCGGTGCAGCCTGCGCATGCCCATAGCCCACAAGATGTGCATCTGTACCAAATCTTGTTGTTTCGGCCAAATTTACGAATTTTATGAAGTTCTGCGTTCTGTGCGTTGTGTCAGAAGACAATTACGCTTTATTTGTGCTCCTCGGTCGAGTTTTCGGCATCTGCCAAATAAAAATGTACGATATAATTAATCGTTTGCACGTTATAAAAACTGCGAGTAATGAGACATGGGCGATGGTCGACACGCGGCGGACCGGCTGCGCGCCTTCAGAATGCAGAAACGGGCTATCAGAGCGGTGGCACGTGTGTCGCGACGCACATCGGCGAAACCCTATTTTAAATCACTCGAGATTCTGACACTACCCTCGCTGGTTATTATGCAGCTTGCTCTGTATGTGAGGCACAACTTAGAGTCGTTCCCGAAGAGAGGAGATGGTCGCCCGAGGGAGCGGACTCTCCGGCGTGACGGCGAGTTGGCGCGGGTGCCGGTGAGGCTCGTGCGCTCGGATAAGTTGTCGCACGTTATAGGGCCGAAGGTATATAACTGTTTGCCTAAAGATATTAAAAATGCATGTAATGATAGCATTTTTAAGAATAAGCTCAAGAACTGGCTCGTTCAGGAAACTTTTTATTCTTTGGACGAATTTTTTAATATCAGAAAAAATGTTATGTGATTCATGTCGTGACATGTAATTGTTAAATATTATTATTTTTATTAGGTATTAATATTGACATTATTCCATATGACATGTATTACAATTTATTTGTATATCATATTGACATTTTTTTATTTATATTCATAATAACATTTTTTTAATTTTTGACGTATAATTGTAAAATTATCAATAAATGGTTTATCTTGTTTATCTTGTTTATCTCCTATTACCCACAGACGCTCGACTCTCATTACCCGAAAGAGACTATTTGAAAATTTACAGTTATAATATAATTATTTTAAACTTTATCATATTAAACGATTTACAAATCCAATCTCAAACGTCAAAACTAAAGTTATACTTGAACGAATGATAAAAATACATCATAGTAATGGACTTACCGTTTCATTTGTTCACGTAAAAAATTATATGAAATTGCCGCGAAAACGTTATGCGGCAATATTATCCCAGCGCTTGGCGTGAACTCAGGGGGCATTGGGGACCGGTGCGGAGTGCATGGAGTGATGTTGGTTGCGGGGCAATAATAACTCTAGGCTTTTGGTTTCTTTAGTTATTTTAGTGACTACGATTGCCCACTGACTCCTATTACCCTTTTCTCCCCTAGGTCTGAGAATCGGTTACTATCTATTTTTCATACCCCTAAGTAAGGCAAAACAAAGTTTGTCAGCTACTTTATCTATGAAAGAAATGCGTGGAATGGTGTCAGTACAACATTCATTTATTTTCACAATCAACAACCGTTGCTATGACGCAAGATAACATAATAAGATGACATAAACGTAACCAGCCGAATATGTGTCCTAATTTACCCTTTTTTGTGTTAAATGACACTGCAACGAACAAAATTATCCCAAACGTTGTCACATTTTATTTCAAAGCAACCATAAGGGCCTCTCCCTTACTAAATCCTCCTTGATTTGCATGATCAATTATTGTTCATCCATTTAAACATTGAACATAATCAGAAAGACAGCTTATATGCTTCAATAATGATGCAAGAATAATGCCCCGTGCCGCGGCGTCGCCATGTCGACTCACTTTGATTTGGATCTTGTGGTCCTCGAAGCATCTGGGTTTGCTCATGTTTATTATGTTTTTCTTGAAAAACATTATATATATATTTTATAACTTATTATTAGTCCAGGGCGAGCTTGAATCTGGGATATCGCGAACTGAAACAAAACACTACACCTACATACTTACCTATACAAAAAAAATGAAAAGCAATAAAGTTTCGAGAAGGATGCGTCAAAAGCTCCATCCGGGCCTTTGTGAACCCATCCTTATTCTAAAGAGAACAGGCATTGTGTAGCCAGTATAATACAGAAGGCCTACTTTATAGGACTTTAATAATACCCTTTCGAAAATTCACACGGCGTTCCACTTTATTCAGCACTCCTGCCGGTTTTATTTGAGCAATACGCGATGCTGATATGAAATTTGCTATTCATTATTTGTAGGCGCGTGGAATGCTCGATAGAGTGAAACGTGAAAGAGCAAAATGATTGGCTATGTGCATTTTTATTAAAGTAGCTATTTGGATATGATTACGTTTCCATATAAAAATTGGATAACCTAAATCAATTCAAGTAGGTATATAATAAAGTTTATAAATCCTAAATCCTACGAATATAATAAATGACAAAGTTTGTGTGCACTCACACGGCTGAACCGATTTTGATGAAATTTGGTGTGAAGATAGTTTAGACCTTGGATTAACACATAGGCTACTTTTTATCCCGAAAACAATTGTGGCTCCCGTGGGATAAGCAAATAACTAAAAAATCTATGTTACTCCTTCACGCTTCAACGACTAGACCGATTTTAACGAGATTTACTACGAAGATAGGTTAGACCTTGGATAAACACAAAGGCAAACTTTTGTCCCGGATTAACGCGGGTATAACCGCGGGGTGCAACCAGTCATTTATAATATTATTTAGTAGCTTATATTATTATTTTAAATAAAGATTAATAAGTATACTTACTAAAGAATAATATTGTTTAAAAATTAGATTAAAATCTAATGAAAATGTATAATGTGAAAAACTGCCCGGAGTGGCCTTTTAAATTAGTTTTGTTAGTGGTTTAGTTCTTAGTTTTTATTTTATAATTTATTGTAAATTGTATGTTTTGTCTTGATAATAGATTTTAATTAGTTATATTTAATTTAATTTTAATATAAGTAATAATGTATGTGTTAGTAATAATGTATATAATGTAATTTTCTATTTTAAATCCAATGTAAATCAAAATGTAATGAATGACTTGCCAAATGCGACGAGATGTTGTAAGGCCAATAAATTATTTATTTTAATAAATTATGATTGTATATGAAAGACATTTAATGTATGTAAGGATATTTGCTCGCAAATTATTTTGTATTTGTAGTAAGGTCACTGTCCAGGTTAGATTGTACTTAACTAGATAGCACGGCTCCATACAAGCATGCATTGCAAAGGAAAGTGAAATGTAATTGGTACGAACAATCATTGTCTTGTACCTACTGCTTTTATACACGCCTGTCGACTTAGCTAAAGGCTAACTTTAAACTTTAATGCTTGGCCATTATTCTAGTTATATCTAACAAGCATTTGAATCAGTGTGCGTATTTTTTGCATTTCTATTCTCTAGTGCTCGTCTGGCTTGCAATCTAATTAATTGTTATTATGAATTAGCAATTTAGTGCAACTCCCAAAATGCCGGTCTCTACTTTGCCCAAAATGCCGGTCTCTACTTTGCCCAAAATGCCGGCCTCTACTTTGCCCAACATGCCTGCCTCTACTTAGCACAGCTGATTAGCGTTGCTATACAAAGAGGCAACTCGGCTAGCATTTTAAGTGCTCTTCCCACTGGCACTGGTTTTTTAGATTAGATACTTTTATTTTATTAATTGTAGATTAGATTTACATTAAGTAATATTGAATTTGTAGTAATTAGTTATCCGTCAAGCAACTTAGTTAATATGGATCTATTATTATTTTTTATTCTTATTGTGTTAGTCTAATTATTGGATAAATTTTGGGAAGGACTAGCTGCCAAGTCATGGGATAACGCCTATTTTGGCAGCTAGAGCTTAATGATTAAAAAATGTATTTTAGTTGTGTCAATAAATTAAAAAAAAAATGATTTTTGAATCATCATCAGTGTTTTCATACAGCCTCCTTGAGAGCCAGTTATTCCTGACTAGGCATGCTCTAGGCCTGAGTGACGTTAACTAATGTGGTTACGTGCTCTGCTGGTCTAATGCCTAGCTATGCAAAATAATAATTGTAGATTTTAATTTCATAGAATAGAATAGATGATAATAATATTCTATTCGAATAAAGGATGCTTTATTCGTCATAACGTATCCTACTTATTAAAATTTAAAGGTGATTAATAAAAGGATACAATATGGTCTCGTCAAGTTCACATTAATCATCATCATCAGCCCGTTTGCATCCACTGCTGGACATAGGCCTCTCCCAAGGCACGCCACGCGACCCTATCCTGGGCATCTCGCCTCCATCCACTGCCCGCTTTTTTGCGTATATCATCGCTCCACCTCGTTGCAGGACGTCCTACACTACGTGTTAATACAAGTTCACATTATTCAATATTAAATTAATTAGATCACAGTTTGATTTCAAATAACAATGTCAATGATAAGTATTAATATTAATCGCATTACAATTATAAGAACATACGCAAACGTATCGATGGTATTACGAATCTATTGATCTTGGATTATTATCCGCCATTGACCCATTACCTTTTGTGAAGAAGGAAAAAGAGCCTCTTCATAAGACGTCGCGTGTAAAACCCAACAGTTGCACAACTTCCGACCGAAAGGTTCTGGAAACATTTCAAAATATATTAAATTCTGGGTTATCGGTGATCTTATACAATGTTTTTATAGACATACGTGACAGAGCATGAAATGGTTAAATATAATAATATGATTGATTCATTTTATCGACAAATCAAGCTCTAATATTTTTTTTTTCTATATTCACTCGGTGTAAGTGCTATTCGCCAATGCAGGCTGCCATAAAGTCATAAATATGTAACAAGTCCTATAATCTATACAGATTTTGTAATTTAAAACATGCCTATATAATAATAATATGATTATATCTTGCAGTTAAAAAAAGTACCTAATAAATTAATAGAATTAAATTGTCGATTTTATTGTATTTGTTAATAATAATAATAAAATCTTTATTGTCAGACACAAAGTCCAAAGAGTAGGTACAATTTTTATACACGATGTTCAGAAAAGTAAAGATTTAAAAATAAAGATAAACAGTTAAAAATAACAGATATGAAAGTGCTTCCAAATAAACTAGAGGACAAAGTTTTTTGTCTTTGACGTGCTTAAAAAAAAGATTTTACAGTTACCAATAACCTTGTACAATAATTATGATGGCAACATTATGTGGAGATCCGGCACTGGTCTGTCGTAAACAAGTCAAGTTCATTCTTACTCAACGAGAGATGTAGAAAATAAGCTTTTGCTTAGGTCATGTTTTGACACATTGACATGTGACACATTCAGCGGCACACACAACTTAACTAAATTTAAAGTAGCTCTGTCTCTTTTCGTCATTAATGACCAAACAGAGATGGTACGATCTAAACCATAAACAGAACATCTAAAATCACGTCAAACACGTCAGATTTAGAGTGCGCTTTATTGGGTGCGCTCTGAAATCGCTTAAATTTTTCATATTTTACGTGATTTTAGTTGTTTTGTGTGTGGTTCAGAACGTGCCGTCTCTTTCTGGCCACCTAAGATGAAAAGAGACGGGACTTCTTTAAATTTAGTTTAGTCGTGTGTGCCGCTGAATCGCCACCATTGACATCGGTATACTTTAATGCAAAAAATTTTAGGTTTTTATATACTAACAAATGTAACATGACCCAATAAAGAAAAGTAGCTGAGCATATGAAGACATGTACTTTCAGATTACTTTACTTTCTTCTTCTTCTTCGTATGAGCTAAGTAGCGAAGCTCTGGTGTCGAAATTTTTTAGCCGTCCGAAAGCCTCTGACTTGGCTTAACGACTGCTTATAATAAGACTAACAGCCGAGACCAACAATTTATCGTGTCATCCCACAGTAGTGCCTAGATGAAAATGTCACTTGAAAAACGATAATCATGTGTATGGTCACCCATCGAAACACCGTCCGCATCGACCGTTGCTTAGCATCGATGGTCGTGTTGGATCACCTTAGCTAGCCGAGTTACAGGCGCTTCTTTACTAACCCAAGTTTGTATAAGTGTTACTGAAGGATGTTTTCTATCTTGTAGTATACGTAGCGTACGTAAGTATACCTATACTTATGGTTATATATTATAAGCTTTCTTTTGGTATGCTTATGATTTGAGCATTCGAAGACGTATACAAGTCAAATTAAACTCATTTTAATGTAATTATACTCCACGGGTTTCTTTCTCGTTAGATGTAATTTATTTTCATCTTCCACGAATCACTTCAATTAGGTCGTTATGATAAAATTCAAAGAAACTCATTAGTAAAATTCAAAGAGGTTCATCAGTAAAATTCAAAGAGGTTCATCAGTAAAATTCAAAGAGGTTCATCAGTAAAATTCGAAGAGGTTCATCGATCGAAAAAAGACAAGGCCGTTTATAGAGAAAATTTTAAAGAAAAAGCTACAGACTTTTTCGACTAAGATTGATAAAAAACGAGGTAAACTCCATGAAGAATGAATGATATAATAGACATTACACACCATACATGGAAGGCTGACCTTTTTTCGAGTTACATTATTCAAGTTGCCTTTATTAGAACTTGGCTACGCTTGCCTGGCGCACGTTTCCTCAAACCAAGTTAAATATTTACCAAACGGCCAGTTAGCTTGTCTAGACACATCATTTCAGTCCCGTTTAGAAGCAAGCAGTGGAATACTAAAGAAGACACTGAATGTTATATTTTGTAACGGTGACTGCTATTTGGAAGCCTGTTTTGTGCATAATGATAACTACAATATATGGATATTACTAAAACAACTGTATGCTTGTATGGTCCGCTTGATGGCTGGACACTAGATAAGGAATTTACGTATTTTGTTTAGAGAGATATGAATCACAGAATTTTATTTCATCCAATACTTTTGATAGTTTAGTAGATCAGTGTTGCATCCCTGGACCATAGATTACAGACTTTTTCTTAACAAAATTGCTGTATATAACAGCAAAATAAAAAAGGGGTGCCGCAAGGATCCGCGACAGGACAATTATTTTCAACCGATTGTCGATATATCTCTCTTGCTATCAATACATACGTAGCCTACATTTCTAGGACCATAATACAATTCATTAAGTTAGATAACATCGCCATCGGCGTCGCCGTGACAAGACAAAATACGAAACTAGAAACGGTTCTATTGTTTTCGATCGTAAATCATATGCCAGAAACAAGCGTGTGTAACGAGGTCTCGGCGAGCCAGCATCCACCCGCCGCGTCATCCAGCCTCCCTGTCGCAACCGGAGGAGCACGGTGCCTGCTGCTCGCTCCCCACTGGTGACAAAGCAGAAAGTAAAAGCAGATTGCGTCGCAGCGCCAGATTCACTGGCCGCGCGTCCATTGCGCGCGCACGACGGTCCCATCCCAAATTCTCCCGCGCAAACCTTGGCGCCCAAAAAAAGT
The DNA here is from genome assembly GCA_035578125.1 of Mellilla xanthometata. Lineage (NCBI taxonomy): Eukaryota > Metazoa > Arthropoda > Insecta > Lepidoptera > Geometridae > Mellilla > Mellilla xanthometata. The sequence continues at coordinate 1,322,076 of JAPUBQ010000026.1, forward strand.
TAAACGTCAACGTCAAATGTTCAAAAACCCTTTTTGCTCATTTTTTTTTTTTAATTTTTGGCCTCGTGCGTTGAACTTGAGTGTACCGGCCGCGGTTTCATAAGTGTTGTGCGGCTGTGAAGCAGTGAAAGTGGTGTGACGTAAGCGTTACATTAGAGCAGTTGTTATGGCGGATACGGGCCGAATCGGGAAGCGATCTCTGACTGTCTTCGGTGAGTACTTTTATATTGTTTCTTTTTTATTGTCGAAAGTGTGTTTGTGCGTCCAGTGAGTATTTAGCATGATATTTTAACGGTTCATTAAACGTGAAGTATACGTTTAGAGCACGCATCGGCTACATCGTATTATTAAAGACTTGGTATTAATGTATGTAATGAGAAAAGGTTGTATTAATGAATCGGCCAATTTCGAAACTTACACAGTACAATATATTCTATATTTTTGCCGTTAACTTTTTACTTCTTTTCTTTCTACAAACGACGAAATAGGTATTTTTTGTCGGTAGGTAGTTTAGTCTTATTATTTTATACGTAAGAATAAGTAAATAAATTATGTATAATTCTGTTTATGATTAGTTCTACAGTAGATATATATTTAGCTTAAATTACATACAAGGTTCTGCATTTCAAATGAAACATGATTAGGTTCATCATTTTATAGTCCAGGAAATTGGAACTAAGAAATCATCTCCATAACTGTACGCTTGAATCAGATCAATAAAATTCAACGTTTAAAGTTATACTCATTTAAATTGCCGTACGTAAATGCCGCATTTATACACCATTTAGACTTTAGAAATATGTAAAGTAACTTAGGTAATTAAGTACATACATACAGAATTATTCATTATCTTCACATAAATTTGATCTCACAATATATATATATTCAGCTTCTTTTAAAAACTGTAAAAGAAAAAATGTTACTCAGTATTCTATCAGACAATTATATTCCACTTTTATTTTTTTTATCCACACTATTTTCTAACAAAATGTGTAAAAAAAGTAAAGCTATGTATATAATAACAATTAAAGTACAGCCTGACAAAGTCACGAGCAAAAGCAAATTATTGTTAAACAAGTATAGAAATAATAAGATAATTACTACTTTATTGGAAACACATTTAAAATAAATTGCGCCTGGTCATAATAAAATAAAAATATAAGCCAAATATAGAAATAGTTTCTTAAACATATTTTCTGTTACGCACACCCAGAATATGTGAGAAAACTCTCCACATCTAGCTCGGGCAGTGGACAATTACTCTACCGGGGGAAAAAATAATTTGTTCCTTTTTGTTACTTTTATTTTAATGCTGCTTTTGAAGTTATATTTTTGTAAATTTCTTCAAAATCTTTGTATTTGAAATATTGATTATCATCTGTACTAATATTATAAAGAAGAAAAGTTTGATTGTTTGATGCGAATAGGCTACGAAACTACTTGACCGATTTGAAAAATTCTTTCACTGTTGGGAAGCCTCATAATCTCCGAGTTACATCGGATTCTTTGCTACTCAGTTATTTTAGATGCTAGTTTTAATATAAAAAAAAGATTTTTTATTATAAATATAGAAATAAGTTACTTACATTCCATTTTCATCCTATCTCCAAATCAGACAATGGTCTTTCTCTCTGTCCCATACCAATCGAACAGTATTTATCATTTTATCATCGTTTTACGGGGAACACTGGGGATAAAATATCTACGCAAAAACGTCAAGTGAAAATACATATTTCATAAAGGAAACTGTTCCTTGTTACCATCCTATTAACGTGGATTTCCATTGACATGTGGAAAAATCTGGTGGAAAGACTAAAAGTCCACGTCCCGTGCTAGCCCTGCTCGTTGACCTAAGCACTGTAACATTTAGCCCCGTGTGTAGAAATCCGCACGTTTGTCTAGTGCACCTACTTAGAAGACAATACCACCATACCTTCCTGCCGTAAATATGTATGCCTTATTTTATATGCCTGCAAGAAAACTTGCCTTGACAGAAATAGGCCGCTAGGTTTGTAGTTTATTTGGACGTCAATCCGGGATAAAATAAATAGTCCGTAGTCAAAGCGTTCATCCAGATTTTAAGATGTCTCTTTAATACATTTTATCTGAATCGGTTAAGCCGTTAAAGCTAACTAACGAACTAATTAAATATGAAAATCCATATTATAAAAAATAGAAACAAACAATTTACTCGAAAAAAAAAGAATAAACAACCCTTATCACGTAGCGGTATAAAAAATGGACCAGACTTACTGAATAAACATAAAAAAAAACTGATAAAAATCGATCTAGCCGTTTCGGAGGAGTACGGTAACTAACATATATAAGAAAGATAAGATAAGAAGAAGATAAAACAAGTTACTAAGCATTTATATTATATTGAAAGTTTGTAATTCCAGACAAGACATGCTCCATCTCTGGCCAGTTTCGCTGACTCGTATATGGTTTCGCTACCTGCTCGTCAAACCTTAGCTGTGTATTGCAAAAAAAAACTATATTCCTCTTTCACTGAAAAAAAATAATGCTTAGCGGAAACGCAACTCAATATCAGTTAAGTAATCGTGGGATCTCCACTCTCTTTTGTGGCAAATAAAGTTGCAATAGTCGACTCAGTTACAGTTAAGTAACTGGTAACCACAAGTAACATACAACCGTTAAGAGAAAAGTTTGAATGTTTCACAAACCGCAACCTTGACATGAATTAATCATCACAAAGTGATATAATAACACATCAACAGTAAGCACGTACTCAACAATCGATAAAATAATCGTAATCGTTACGCGTTCGTTACATTAATCGATCACGCATCGAGAATCGATTTTTTATCGAATCAGCGGGAATTTCTCAAAGAGACTGATGCTGTCAAACGATGCATTTTTTATCGACATTTTTCGAGATAATTTAATGGAATGTATTTGATAATATCGATTACGGAAGATCGAGAGACACGCGAAAGGGCAACGGACGAATAATTGTTGGTTTGTTGTTTGTTTTGATACTTAGGTCGTTCAATAAATCAACTGAAACGGAATACGTTTTGTACGGCTGTACATTGTTCATGACAAAATCTTGATTTTCAGTTTTATCGCTACAAACAAAATACGAATAAAATTACTGAAAAAAATACTTAATAAACCATAAGCAGTTCTTAGATTGTTTTGGTACCTCATTGTGTATCAGAAAAGAATCAAATAATTTTGAAATTCTTGAGCAACTTGTATTTAATTCAAACTCTGATTAGTACAAGAAAGTGGTTCAAATATTCTTAGGGTTGTTCTTAGGGTGGTCTATAGACCACTAACGCAATATTTTTATTATGCCCAATTTAATGCTCATTTGAACCTATGTTTTAACAACAAAAAAAAACTTGAGAGGTGTCAAGGGACACTCGTATGAAACGAAGTTCCTTTCGATTAATTAGTGAAGGAATTGTAATTTTTTTTTTTAAGTAACAATCATATTTTTTTTATTATTAACAAATATAATGTAATATAAACTTAATCAGTAGGCTCAATCGCAACTCCACCGGAAACGAATGGCGCTGTTGTCAATTAGTGAATACTTTCATTGATAGCCGTATTTGACTACCGTAGTTGACTACGAACAAATATTGGAGATGCGACGTTGCCATACCGTGCGCAAAAAGTGTCGTGACAACTTTTCGTAAGATTTTTTCCCTTTCATAACGCGCGATAAGGATCTTCGTTCAAAAATTACTATTTTAGGCTAATTATTAATTACCTTGTTAAAAAACTAAGAACACTCCCGCACACGAAAAATTTTCATTTCATTTCATTCAAACATTTCATACGAAAAAATCTAACCTAAAATCGGTTCTATCGATCATCATTCCACAGAAACACACACAAAAACACAGACACGACAAACATATTTTACGCCAGAGGTTAAAAACAGCCAGTATTCAATTAAATGTTTATTATTGCTTGACATAGTATCACTCAACACGTGTAACCTTTACAGCTAGGTATTCCTCTGCCCTTTGCCACGCGAAATGAAATTACATACCGGCAAAGGGAAAATTCCCGATACAATGTCGATCTATTTGTGGAAACCTGCATCCTAGTTCCAAAGGTCGCGAACTTATGATATTTGCACGGCAAATAGAATTACAATAGAAGTATTCGTGAAAACTAGTCCTGGTTGGTATTTTCATGGAATTGTTTTTAGAAACATTATGGAATTAGCAGTTACTTTCTGTACTAAGAGAAATGAGTAGAAGCCCTAATTACTCAAATATATATTTTTTAATACTGGTTTTCAATCTTATGGCATCATCGATAATCGATCCTGGCTACCACTAATGGCTGACAAACATACGCTGATCAGAATATTAACACAACATAGATTCTACTTACGAGTTTAAATTAAAATCAATTAAACAAACAACCAATAAGGAAATATCAAAATGCAGACCAATAAAAAAATATTAAAATATATTTGTATTGAACAAATAATTGGTATACTTCAATTCTAATATTAACAACTGCTCTGACGTAAATGCATGCTTAGATTCTGCTCACAAAAACCAAGTATTGCCTACCTATTCAGAAGGGTGATGCAGGCAACATTTTGAAAAATAAGCAGCCAACATTTTGAGCCCGATGCCAAATACAGATACTGTTTTTGTCTACATTTTATTCATAATTTAACTGCGTTTAATTACTTCAATTTTGAAGAAATATATATTTATTTTATTATTATAACAAAGAATTTATATAAGTACAAATGACAAAAATAAAAGGGAGTAAATAAATTTGCAGGCTTGATGGGTACGTTTCGACAGTTGGCTTAATTTTGTCTTTTTTATTTTTTGTGTACAATATTTTTGTTTTATCTATTCATTGTAAATAGGTAATCTTATCAAATATATAAAATTTCCATGTCACAATGTTAGTTACCGTAATCCTCCGGAACGGCTTGACCGATTTTTACCAAATTTTAAATACGTATTCAGTAGGTCTTATAATCGGCTACTATCTATTTTTCATACCTACCCTAGTGATAGTTAAGTGGTTGTTCACCCATATTTTTTTTTACTTTTTGTCGATTTTTTTTATAATGTTTGTTTTAATGTAATTCACTTTATTATTGTTAAGTTATATATATATATATATATTTTCATTTGGTAAATTTCAATAAACATTCTTTGTTTTATTTTAGTTTTTGATAATATGGTTAGTGTAAACTGTAACAGAGATTCCCCAGTAACTAAACGCGTCGAATCAAAGACAATGTTAGCAAAACGAGCAAAAATAGCGTCGCGCGCTGTCGCTCGAATTCCTACTTCGCGCAAAGAAAACACTTTCCAACACTTTCGCCTCCTTTCCTATACGTAGACTGACCAATTTGCCGAAATGACACAGATAATTAATGTTTGGACTTGACTGTTTTTAGAAAATCCTTGCCTAAGTTGATAATTTATTGAAGTCTCGAATATTTTGTTCTCATGGATTTTAAAACAACTAAACTGATTTGCTATTCGTCACATATCTTATTCGCTACGTTATTTATGTTTTATCTGCTCTAAAAGATGCATTCTTCTAATCATCTCAGGCAATTTTTTGGCTGTCGGCCTGGGTGTTAAATAGGATCGATATAAAGTATTTATGTATCTCTCTATATGTAGTATATCAGTTGTGTTAGCAACCATAATCAAAACTAGAAATTCTTTAATAAGGGGCTGACCAGCCGTGTGTGAAATGTGTCAAAAATAATAATAATTATCGAGGCGAGCAAGACTACTAAAATGCTCTACCACCATGCTATGGTTTCCTCGAAATGTTTCCTTCTACGATCTACGCGACGTTAGGCGGTAATTGCTTCAAGGACGTTAAAAATAAATGAATAACAATACAGTCTGTTAAATAGTCGTCCTGTCTTTAAGATACGAGTAACCAACAGTTCCCTAAAAATGTGACTAACACAGTAGTGAGAAACAGGACATAATTTAAAGTAGCATAAGTGAACAATAATTTAATACATTCGGCGAGGAAAATTTAATGCTCCCTGCATTATAAGTACGTTTGGGCGATGACGTAGCCCTTAAGACTTAATTTTATTATTCTTGACTGTAATTTACAATTGAAATACGTTAACGTTTATATAATATCATTTATTAAAAACATATTTAAAATCTTTTAGTTTTTCATTACTTTATTCTATTTATTTTCAGTCCTTTCCTATATTTGAGTCTCTTTCTACGCGTACCTATTAATTTAAGCAATAGTATATTGTTATATAATTTGTATGTTTATTATTAAGTGAAGTATTTATTGTTTTTTTTTTATTTAATTAAGTATTGTACAAATGTTTCCCTTTTTAGCACTCATAGTGTTAATTTTAAGAATGTAGCGCTGTATGACTATGTCCCTGTTATACTATATTTTATGTAATAAATGAATTTGAATGTGAAGGTATAAGAATCTACCTACATACGGAGTACATAGTTATATTTCGTCCTCAATTGCATCACACTGCATCCGCGATCCATTTGGCAACACACCGGTGTCACACTGACTCCGCCCCTGAGTTTCGATGCGTCATTGACTCATAACTCTCGTAATCATTCTTATGTTGTTTTGATTCTAGATTGTTATTGTTTTGGTTCCGCCATTAGAACATCTGTAATACCCATTAACATCTTTTCTTACATTATCTTAGTTTACTTACTTTGTTGTGTTAAGGCGGTATGGAAGCACAGAAGTATATTTTGAAAACCTCTGCGTAAATTATAAATAATAATAATAATAATAATAATAATAAATCGTTTATTCAGGCAACAAAGAGTTAGTACATATTTCGAACTTACTACTATATAATATAAAGCTACGGCTTTGTCAGTTTCATTTTTTAATTCAGTGTCAAGAGACCTACGTTAAAAAAATGTGCTCCTGAAATTAAAATCTCACTTTTTTGTAGATTATATTTTGTTTTTTTTTAATAGTTGATTTAGTATAAATTTACTCGTATTTCGTAAAAAATCTGTAGCCGCTTAGGAAAGCGCTTCGCTCAAATATGTATGGTACGGTTGAACTCGGTACAATAATGTGTGATTATCGACTGAACGTATAGTCTGTGAGGGTGGCAACATTCAGGATTTTGTGGAAAATAAAGTTATCTATGGTGATCAACAAACAATTAACGCCTTAAGCTGTGAATGCTACGCAAACTAAAGATATTTTTTTTACGCTTAATAGGCTTGCGCTTGACCACAACTCACCTGATGTTAAGTGATATTGCAGTCTAAGATGAAACGCGCTTGCCTAGAAGAAACCGGTTCACTCTCGCGTTGAAGACAGTCAGGTTGTAGTTCAGTGGGAACAGAGAATATTTATATTTATTAATAGTTACACTAGAGATTACCAATGTAGTGTTCTAATAGGATGTGATGTCTGTAGCTCAGCTAACTTATGTGATCTGATGCGATTACCGAAGTTAAGCAATCGATGCGGAATATCTTTAGGTAGGTGGCCATCTCAGAGACTGTTAATTGAAAAGTGATATTTATATCTTGAACGGAAACGAGAGTCGGTTTAATACTAAAAAAATTGCATGTTCTTAAGTAGCCTAAAGATTAAAACTAGTTAGTGCAGATATAGTCTAGTCAACATGTGCAATTGAAGGAATGAATAAATATTATTTAAACTTATTAAGTAAATATGAAAATTAAAATTTGAAAAATTCAGGTGCCTACTTACAGGACAGATCAATAAACCATCAATAAACAATAATCCGTGGTCAAAAAATTTAAAAATTTCTTTTTGATTCAAGTTTTTTTTTATTTGCGGAACTTCATTGTTTTTCGAAAAATATCTAGATGCCATTCCGAATCGAATGACACCTCAATCATAATTTTCGGAGACTGCTGAAAAAAGTTGACCAAAAAGGCACTTGTTGACTAGACTAATAACGTAAAACTTTAAAGTACGTATTAATTCATGCATCAAAAATAAGATAAAACTGTCACCGGTACAAAAGAAAGAAGATACAAAAATCTCGATTCACGCTCCACTGATTTTCTAGGTCAGTAGCCATTCGAACGAACGACTTCTAATACAAAGGCTAACAAGATATTTATATACGTCTCTACCAGGGATAGGAGCCTTTTCCGAGAAATCAAACCACTGAAGAGGATCAAGATATCTCTGTGACAAAAATAAAACCTATTTAGATGCTATCGATCGCCAAAAAATATTGTGCGTTGTCAAGCTTGCCTTTGAAAGGATTAACCTCAATTTCTCCGTAAGAACTCTCTTGATTTCTTTTAAAAATATTTGCTTTAAAACAGCCCGACTAGATGTTAGCTACTGATTTTATCTTGTGTCTTTGCCTAATTGGATTCTAAACTAATAAAGTTTAAAAAAAAAAAGTTTATATCTTTTGCAAATCATCTGTGTTTTTTTTAACTTAAATAAGATAGTATCTGTGGCTTTTTTCTTAACATAAATAAGATGCAATTACGAATAGACTTAAAACTTGTTGAAAAAAAATCATTGAAAAAGCTTTGTTTACTATCGTAGACAGAGTGTTTCCTCTGTCTACGTTTACTATACTAAGTTTCCTATTATTATTTAATAATTTGACAATGACATTTTAATGTTTGATTGATATAGTTTTATCATTTGGGTTTATATTTGACATTAATATTCATGTGTAAATATTTTATTTGATGAATGGTAAGTAATAATTATTTTTATTTTATATTGTAATGTAACTAATGACAATTATGGTTAACTATTAATAGTAATTAAATTTAATATGCTATTACAAATTTCCTACACCCTATCCTTATTTGTGCATATAAAAAATGCCTAATGCATATTGCACAATTTAAATTCTGTTTACCAAATGTATTAATTAGACTAGTAGAAAAATATAATACAAGAATAAATTACAGTACTAAGACTATTATCATGACTAGGCTTAATAGATCCTTGCCCTAGTTATGGGTATTGGCGGATAGGCAACAAGCACCTCCAGATGGAACAGTGGCTCAATGACCGCGATACAGCAGTGAAAGCCGTGATGTCATGTTCGCGCGCTTTTATGTAATAGCCGCCATATTGTTTCGTTCCATTCCAGTTTGCGCGCGAACTTCATTTTGTCTATGGAACACCTATTTGGTCAACTGACCTACTACGTCTTTTACTTATTAATCTAAAAAATTAATAGACTCTTGTCTATTAATTATTTTTTTTCTAAAAGACAGACTGACTTGTTGCCATTTTTTTTTTTTGTTGACGAGGGGGAAATCTTCAACAAGTTACTTGGCCTCTACTGACTTATAGCTTACTGTGGCGTTGCTCAGCACCGTATATGTTTTATCTATTGCCATTGTAGCGGCTGTAGCGCTGTACTGCCGTGCTTTAACCATAATGCCGTTAAGTACTAAGCAATTTGACAAAGATAACGGTATTTTAGTTAATAGACGGCAGTGTACATTTACATACTGATTTTTAGGTATAAAGTGGCATTTGATTTGAGCGCTACCGTGAATCGGTTGTCGCGTTAAATTGTAGATCTAGGCTGTTGATCTTAGTATCTACAAGCAGTCGCAAAGCCGTCAGAGGCCTTCGGGCGGATTCAAAGCTCTTGACACCTGAGCTTAGCCATTTAGCTCATACGAAGAATAAGAAAGACAGTCGCAACAGTTGCTATTGGCTAAAATACGTGACTTGGGTCATTGGGTACTTGGGTAGTGGCTGGTTCCCCCAGTTTGCCATCCAGGTCGGCCTCCGACCTTCGTTAGTCATTAGTATGCGCAGGCGCATGCAATGTGGGGGTTTCCAGCGCTAGCCAATTATGAAATACGCGAGTTACATGATGTGCAATGATCTAGAACGTATTTACAGTTTACAGCACGGATAGTTTTCAAATTGTTACAATTTTCCTCATTATTTATTTCCTTTCAGATTTAGAAAAACCGATAGGTATAGTATAGCTGAAGAATGTTTTTTTAAAGTTTTTGTTCTGATAAGATTGAATACCAAATTCTCCTTCTTTTAAATCGAAGAAGAGAATTAAAAAAAAAAGAAAAGACGATGGATGTAAGATATGTTTCTGAAGACAAAATGAGTATGTCAATGATGGTCTTGAAAGTGCCTACAGACGAAGTAATTGAGCTAATAGCATCAAATTTTACTTGATCGTCATCCTCATTATTAAGGAGCGTGACTCCTCTGCAGAATTTTCAACTCGGGTTCTTCGACGCAAGATACTTGTCTTTGGATTGTGGTGTCTTATAACATGTGGGTTTCCTCGCGATATTTTTCTCCACCGTTAAACAAGTGCAAATCGTCACATAACTTGAAAATCAAGTCATTGGTGTCGGGCCGGGATCGAACCAGAGGCCGATAGATTAGAAAGCTACATATAGCATTGTAGCGCCTATAGCTCGGCTAGCTTAAATAATATGACGCGATCATTGAGGTTAAGCAATAGTCGATGCGAACAGTCATTGAATGCACAAAACCGTCGTTTAAAAAGTGACAGTTTGATGTGGGTGCTTCTTAGGGTCGGATGATACGTTAAATTGTTGGTCCCTACTGGTTGTGTCTTAGTACAAGCAATTTTTGGGCGACTTGAAAGCTCTCAATACCAGAAACCAGTTTGGCCACTTAGCTCATACGAATCATTATAGGATCTTCTTCTTCTTCCTTGCCTTATCCGACTAGGTGGGGTCGACACAGCTAATTTTACTCTTCCACTCTCCTCTATCAGCCGTCGTCTCTACACTCACTTCTTTCACTCTCATGTCCTTATTCACACACTCCGTCCACGTCTTCTTCGGTCGGTCTCTTGCCCTTCTTTCTTGCACTTCCATTTCCATACATCTCCTACTAATATGCATCTCCTCTCTACGCATCACGCATACCACGCTAACCTCCCACTCTTTAGTTTCTCACCCACTGGTGCTACTTTCAAACTTCCTCTAATATACTCATTCCTTATGTTATTCATTCTTGTCACTCCACACATCCATCTCAACATTCGCATCTCTGCCGCATGTAATCCTCTTACATGTCCTACTTTTGTTCCCCAACATAGGATATAGCTACCCCCACAATAGGTTAGAGCAATAAATATAAGTACCAAGAAAAGTAGTCAACGTCTTCGCTGTCACACAAACAGGCTTGAAAACGGAAGCTCTGAATGAATAACTAATGATGAAAGTCGTCAAGGCCATTCATCTGAGCCAGTCAATGTTACATAAAGGAGCCAAGGTCCATGTTTAGTCAGAGAAAAAACCGAATGAGATGGACCGCGTATTGTTGCGCAAACGCATCGTCGTCGTGGGAAATGTTCTGACAGAATTTATCGCACATCTGCGTATATATTATCTATAGATAGGATAGATATAAACTTTATTAATACCATAGAAATGAGGGTTTATGTTTTGTATTCAAATGCTATTCTATATAATATACATAATATAATATATAAATCTCGTGACACACAGTTTGTCCTCAATGGACTCCTAAACCACTTAGCCGATTATAATAAAATTCGCACACCATGTGCAGTTCGATCGAACTTGAGAGATAGAATAGTTTAAATCTCAAATTATAGTCGCAATTTTAATTTATTGCTAATTATTGTCTGTTATTATTTGTCAGTCACAATTATCTGTTAACTTCAAATGATTCTAACAGATGTCGATACCTTTCGACTAGGTTGAGTAAGTAATCAATAGATGGCGCTGCTATGGTAAATCTACGAACGTGTCATATAAGTTACACTATCTATTTTTCATACCCCTAAGTGAGGCAAAACAACGTTTGCCGGGTCAGCTAGTATTATCTATAGATATATGTGATAACCTCGTTGGCGTACCATGCCGGACTGCCAATCAGAAGGTTTCGGGCTCGATTCCCGGCACGACCAACATCTTTGTGCTAAACTAAATTTGTTGGCTATCGGTCTGGGTGTTAAATATGTATCTTTAAAAAATACAATATATGTATGTATATGTAGTAGGTATATCAGTTGTGCTAGCAACCATAATACGAACTATAAATGGTTCAGTATGGGGTTAACCAGCCTGGTGTGAAATGTGACCCAAAAATTAGGATAGATATGTCCTTATACAATTAACGTGTGTGTTTCATATTTTTGCTATATATATGAAAAACATTAGCTACTATTTATACAAGTAATGTGCGCAAAATGTATATAAATATAATTAGCTACCAAATTAAATTATAAAATTTCAATAAAATAAATATTTAAGTGGGGCTCGCATACAACTATAGTACGAAACCCTTCATGCGCGAGTCCAACCCGCACTTGGCCAGTGACATGCTGTGGCAGATATCATGGTGGTGAAATCATATTTTTCGTGAACAATCAGTATAAGGAGCGAGCTTTTTATTGGAACGGATGTGTACTACATCCGTACTTTCTCAATATTTGTGAGTCAACAATCAAGAACGGGCATGTTTCGTTTTGTAGATTATCTTTATTGTTTGGCTTTTTGTGTCTGACCAAAAATAGACGTAACTACTATGTACATAATGATGCAATTCGAAAAAATACTTCTTTGAAGAATACTGAGTTAGGTACAGATCCTAGGTACTCGTAGATAGATGGATTCTTTTTTTATTTCACACACTTATTACATTATTTTTTAACATACGAAACTTAAAACTAGTGCCGAAAATGGCAGCTTTATCCCTAAAAGCGATCACTTCCAGGCAACCAGAGGAAGGACAGAAAAAAAATATACGCTAAAAAAATGAAAAGTTACAAGTTCTTATGAAAAGTTTATCCTTCTAGGTACCTAGTGTAAAGAAAATATCTTGAATCAGAGGGTTTTTTTGTGATTTTTCAATAGATATATTTTTCAAATTCATAAGTCTAATTGGGGCAATTTTTTTATGTAACTAATAATAGTTTTTTATAACGTCTTAGAAACTATTTCACTTTGTAAACAAATTTTATGACTGTAAATTGGGTGCTACTTTGGTTCGGATGACACCTTAGATCGTAAGTTCCGGCAGTTTTTTTATTTGCAAGAATGTCAGAGGTCTTGGACGTTTTAAAACTCTCGACACCAGCACTAATGCACTCAGCTCATACAAAATGATAATTATAATGATATTTTTTTACCAATATTAGAATAGCTTAAATTCTTCTTAGTTCACCAGCCTGCCTCTACCAGAAAACCTAATTTGCCTAACACAAAAAATAATTGTGTGCCGCGAATCCTAAGAAATTGGGCCCAATATCCTTTATCACATTTCTTTTATGCGTATATTTTTTTCATAAAATACAATCACTGGAATCAATACTTTAGTTCAATAAACCCATAAAAGCGTATTTGATTGTATTTATTTGTTGTACAAACAAGCGCGATGCCTTACGAACGATGCCTTTATAAAAAATATTGGTACGAAACCAATATTTAATGTAGACGTCGACAAATAAGACCGAAACCGTTTCTCTGAACGCATTAGCAGATCTTTTCTCTCTGATTTTAACATTATTATTACTCGTAGGTGCCTACTATATAGTTATAGTAATGTACCTAACCATAGTAAATATTATTTTTTGCCGAATAATTTTCCAACAGCTTAGAGTAAATAAAACCGATATTTCTCCGAAAAGAACACTTCGCAATGACGAATTCTTGGAACACCATTTGTACATTTTAACAATTACTTGGCTAATTTTATTTCTCTTTACACACTTCAAAATATTATTTAAATCGGTCGATCTCTCAATAATGCAGATACGTTGCTAGGCTAACTTTACATCCTGGCATTAAGTTAGTCTAAAAAATAATTAAAATCCATTTCATAATAACCTTACATAACCTTACAAAGAGAAACAAACTATATCCTATGTCACTCGGGAATAATGTAGCTTCCCAACGGTGAAAGATTTTTTCAAATCGGTCCAGTAATTCCGGAGCCTATTCGAGTCAAACAAACAGTCAAACTTGTCCTCTTTATAATATTGGTATAGAATATAGATTAAAATGGAAGCTATAGTAAAAAAACATGGCGGATTATCCGGCCAAATCGATTTGTGGTAATTCTTACTGTCCGGAGACACCACATCTCTACATCAGTGCGTTTATTAAACATGGATACTTTTTGTGCGAATTATGTCGATTCGTCATGGCCTTTCTGAATCTTGAGCTCTTTTATTTTGATTGCTTATGTAAGCTCTTACACGGCCAATTTTAACTCAATTAGCGTATTGTAAATAAACAACTTGATGTAACATAAGAGATGCGATCACTTAAAGCTTTTTGATGACTAATAAAAGTTATGAAAGGTGCCTACTCCACCACTGTTTGTAAAGAAAGTATGTATTGATTACAATATAATATACTATTGAAAGCAATACTCGGCTTTTCTTTTGTATCTTAGACATTTATTTATTTGACTAGCAGAGCGAGTAACTAACTATAATGTGAAGTACTGATAAATTTGACTAAGATAACGGCGTTTTAGTTAGGGCACGGCAGAGTTGGCATTATTTTCTAAGAAAGAGTATGCCTAGCTTGAATATCTGGCTCTCATCGAGGCTGGCGAATCACACTGCTAGGTACTTGGCGACAGATTGTCAACTTGGTTGTTAGCCAGGCGAGCCCTGCCAGTATGCAAAACCGTTATTTTTTTACAATAGTAAAAGCAGTTTTTTTACTACTTTTATGTTTGCGTTTGACCATAGCTTGCCTTGTGTTAAACAATTTTATTATAAATAAATAATACATAAATATTATTTATTAATAATATATAATAAATATTAGGACACATTCACACACGGCTGGTTAGCCCCGTACTGAAATTTCTAGCTCGTATTATGGTTGCTAACACAGCTGATATACTACATATGCATACATACATATTATGTATAAATACACATTTAACACCCAGACCCACAGCCAACAAATTTAGTTAAGCACAAAGATGTTGACCGGGCCGGGAATCGAACCCGGAACCTTCTGATTAGCAGACCGGCATGGTAACCTTTACGCCAACGAGGTCGTCAAATGGTCATAGACAAAGTATATGCTATGGTCTACGATGTTTCCGCTCACCTAGAAAACTTCTATAAACTTTAGATTTGAAGACCGCCAGGTATTTCACAGTTAGTAAAACCCAGCGGCAATCCAGTTACTCATCCTAAAACACGCGAACACAAACAAAACGCACTTTCGCTTGTTTTCGCAACTAACGAGGACTGCGAAAACAACGTGGGCGATGTTATTTCTCGCTCCGAAAATAGATTATCCTAATAAGAATACTTTTTGGAAACTTGCTTGCCAAATTGCTTATTCGGAAGGATGAATATTTGCGAATGGTAATTTCGAAACAGCAGCGAACTTAATTGGACCACGGTACTCATTTCTACCTAATGGGCATTTAATTTTGGCCTTTGCTTTTACTTGAAGAATTTTATTCAATTAAGTGAAAGTAAAATAGCACAGTTTACGTATTCAAACAAACGAAGTATTTATATTCATACTTTAATTACAGGTAGTTTATTAAGTTAATTATGGTTATTTTTTAGTTTTTAAATTTCTATAATTATGACTTCAAACTAAAGACGTACAACGTTTATTTACCCTTTTTATGCATATAATGCTTCGATCAAATATATATCTACACATTACAATAGTACATTTTTGATCGAAGTTATAATATCACAATTATCATGGGCTTTTTAGATTTATAAAAGATTATTTCATGTAGCGTTTTAAATGGAACATAGTCATGCATATGTATTAAATGTACTTATTCTCGAATTTTATATGACTGTGCTACGTAACCATTACGCCATCAGTCCTATTTATTGAACTCAATTTCTTTTGTTGCAGGGTTTCTTCTCCTGACTTCCCACACAAGATGTCAATACCCAGCGCATCATCCGGGTAGGTACGCATCAGTCAGCTCTTCACCACACCCCTCACCAATATCTGTTCACCATCCTAATACCAGTTGCCTTTCCAGTCAGCTTCACCCAGCCGGCGAGTAGCTGGCCCAACCCGAACATCCAGCAGAGCAATCCGCCATGGCACCAGTTCCCCGCTCCGAGGAAAAGATCGCCAGAATACAGCGCCCCATACCCTAACCAGCCATCACAGTATTCAGCACCACAGTACTCAGAACAACCATCGATGAGCGCCTCATATATGAACCAACCAGTTAGCTATAACACGGGACCGTTCGGTTCACGCCCACTTCAGAATTTACAAGACTACCCAAATTACCAGGGCAGATCGCCCTTCGATCATATCCCAGCAGAATCTCAAGTCACCAGCGATGGACGGTTACTCTCAGATTCTGCTTTCACAAAGATATCGGAAACGCTAGGCGCAATCAACACTGTTGGACATTACCTTGTCGACATGGTGAACGATGATGATGAAACGAATGAAAACAACCCCAACCTGCAGAGGTTACCTCAAGCGTTTTATACCATTAGCAAAAACGTGCTGGGCAGAAACGTAACTGACAAAATCGCACCAATCGTAAAGAAAGCATTGCCAAAAGTATTACCGGATGCACCTATTACCAAAATAGCGACTTCCGATATAGATAGGAACGATGAGAAAGTATGCACAACTCCAGATGGTCAGGAAGGTGTTTGCGAAGACCTGAGAAACTGTCCTCAACTGCTTCTAAACTTAGTAGCTCTTCGAGAGTCACTTTGTTTTAAGGATTTATTTGTACCAGGCGTGTGTTGTCCAAGAGACGCGATAGTTACAACATCTTCGCCGGTTGAAAAGCCAATAGTGTCTACTACACAGAAGCCCACGTTTTTAGTTCCGGTTACGACGCAGAAGCCTAAGCCAGCGACGACGAAGAGGCCGTCAGCTGTTCTTGTGCTGACAACGAAAAAGCCAAAGCCGGCCACAAAACCTACAACAACTAAAAGACCGACCACAGTAACGACTATAGCTACAACTGCTCGGCCTGTGGCGACTACTCCACGACCGATTAGGACAACTACGTTCTATACTGTGGCTCCACCAGTCATCACCAACTATTCCAATATCGTCGATCCAGAAGGTAAGCTTTACTTTCTCCCTAAACATTTTAAATACCCATTTCCTTGGAATATGCAAAGTAGACAATTTAAAACATTGTTATTGTGATTAAGGGCAATTAATATTCCACCCGCATCATACTCGTTGTTTGAACCTGTAAATTCATAACGAGCCATCTACATTTTAAATTCAGATACGAAATGGAATTTTTATTTCACCATCAGGGAATACCTGTGAGAAACATAAAATATTTTATGATGGTGACGTATAAATGATTAAGTTATAGTAATGTTCATATCTTTTATTTTTTTCCTGTATTATTATGTAGGTTTAGGATAAGATAAAACAGGATAATTGAGATTTAGCTTGTGGTGCCACTGCCATACGTCACCTCCTGCTACTAATCACAGCGCTAGTTCTGAATCGTACGAAGGAAATTTTAAAACGCGTTTATGACTGGCCCGGGCCGTTGGACGGCCGTCTCCGGACACATCATCTGCCCGGAGGGTTATCCTATAACTGCAATTAAATTTTCTGCAATTAAATTTATACTACGAACTCAGTTTCGAGCAATTAGCATAGGCACTAAGATAAATAAGACATGTCGTCAATTTAATATCAAAACTCAAGCGGTTAACTCGCATTTTCAGAATGCGGTCAGAAGGAAGACGAAGGCGGGCGCATAGTGGGCGGCACGGAGTCCAAGCCCGGCGCGTGGCCCTGGATGGCTGCCATCTACCTGCACGGCAGCAAGCGGCGCGAGTTCTGGTGCGGGGGCACGCTCGTCAACAAGCGCCACGTGCTCACCGCGGCGCATTGCACCAGGGACTCCAAGCAGAGGCCGTAAGTGAGGGTTTAGGTGCAAATCTGATACTACTACCTGAGTCTCTGTTTCCTGAGAGGTATCATCCGGGGGCCTTCAAAAGTAGAGTTAATAGGTATCTTCTAGGTAAGCGTGCAACACCGTAGACTGCAGTGCAGCTTAACATCAGGCTAGCTGTAGTCAAACGCTAACCTATCAAGGATAACAAAAACTACCCTCTTTCTATAAATTTTCACAGTGGTGGAAAAACATGCACAACCATGAGAGAAGCTGGTACCAACCAACCAGCTTCTCCTGATCAACGACAACAAAATCTGGAGACCGTGTTATCCACCAGGATAACATGGTCTTCAGATTTTGTTGTCCTTGAAGCATGTATTTTATTTCCTTCACTATATGAGCGAGTAAAAATTCCACTTCTAACAGACAGGGTACAGGACCAGAGTCGAACCGAGGAGTCGCGGATTGCATTACACTATCCAGAGGAGCACTGAGACTTACAATTTTGCCTCTTTATCGCCGATTTAAAATCATCAATCAAGGCGAGGTAAGAACAGCTATCTGTACCTTTTCTGAACCAGCTTGTTCTCTCCCACCCCAGGTTCCCGGCCCGGCAGTTCACAGTGCGCCTGGGCGACGTGGACTTGGCGCGAGACGACGAGCCGTCGCGGCCGGTCACCGTGCGGGTGACGGCTGTGAGGGCGCACGAACAGTTCTCCAGGGTCGGCTTCTATAATGACATCGCTGTGCTGGTTCTCGCAGGTAAGCTTTTAATCCAACTATCCTACTATTGTTACAAATGCCGACATATTTATGTAAGCGTGTATGTTTGTTACTTCTTCAAGCTTAAACGACTGATCCGGGGCCTATGCCCAGGGCGAAAAAAGTCACAAAATTGGCATTTTTTACTCCTTTGTAAATAAAATATTCCTTCTTTTGTTCGTTTGTTTTCAAATTATTTTTATTTACAAGTAATTAATTATAAACTTTACTTATCTAGTGTACATTTATTCCTTCTTTCGCATTTGGATATAATGAGTCTTAAATTCCAGGCTTGAGCGCGAACAGAACAGGCAAAAGATGATCCTGAGCGAGGTTTAGAGAATAGAATATTTTTATTTTTCTTAAGGAATCTAGGTACAAATGAAATAATATTAATAACAACATACAGTATGGACTCGTCAAGAAAAAACAAATAAGATTTATTCCGCTAAGATTTAAACGTAGGTAGGTAGATTAATCGCCATTTTTCAGTTATTGCACCACCTTGAAAATACTTACCCAGGGCTGAAGTGAATTGATGTATTGCGATGGTAATAAACTACAAAAATGTTTCTAAAGATTTTGTAAGATGTATCCTCAAGATATTACAAGATTTCTTGTTTCATATTTTCAGAAAACATCCAAAAATCAAAATACGTGATCCCCATCTGCCTTCCCCAAGGAGATCAGTTGCACCGCACCTTCGAACGGTCTCTGGCCTCCGTGGTGGGGTGGGGAACCACTCGGTATGGAGGAGGAGAGAGCTCGAAGCAGCTGGAGGCCAAGCTGCCGGTGTGGCGGAACGAGGACTGTGACAAGGCCTACTTCCAGCCTATAACTGACACTTTCCTGTGTGCCGGGTATGCGAGAGGCGGAGTGGACGCTTGTCAGGTAACTTCACTTACACCTATTTACCCCCGACGTGCCTGTGGAGACATGGAGACATTGTTATCATCGAAGCTCCCTGAAGAATGAACTAAATTGTCATTTTTTTTTGTCTCAAAGTCGAGTCTTCTTAGTTGACGACCTCGTTGGTGCAATGGTTACCATGCCGGACTGCTAAACAGAAGGTCTCGGGTTCGATTCCCGACTCGGCCAACATCTTTGTGCTTAATTAAATTTGTTGGCTGTGGGTCTGGGTGTTAAATATGTATCTATATAAAATATATATGTATGTAATATATGTAGTATATCAGGTGTGTTAGCCACCATAATACAGACTAGAAATGGTTCAGTATGGAGTTAGCCGTGTGTGAAATGAGTTCTAAAATGAGTCCTAGTTAGGTTTGATTATAATCGGCCCGAGACGCCGCCACAAAATGGTGTTTTGAATATTTTTCACAATTCCTTAATAAATAATGAACTTACGTAACCTGGGGAAATTGCGATACTTTTTGAACACATCTCGTATGGATGGGTGAGCATGCCAAAAACTGTCAATTGCATTTAGGCGTTACCGTGGGTTGGTGGGTACCAATTGTAAGCCCTAGCGGGTTAGTCTAATTAAACAGTAGTCGTTAAGGCCATGGACAGCTTGAAAATTCTTGATGGCAGAGCAGGGCAGCAGAAGTTTTATGTCATTTACATAATATTATATCTAGCATCTCATAATAAATTATTTAACTTTGACTCACTCAACTTTATCTTGATTTCAGGGTGACTCAGGAGGCCCACTGATGCTGCAAATCGACGGTCGCTGGACTCAAATTGGCGTGGTCTCGTTTGGAAACAAGTGCGGGGAGCCAGGCTACCCCGGCGTGTATACGCGGGTCACCAGATACCACCACTGGCTTAACCAGAACTTGATTAACTAGGAGTCAATAATTTTAAAACGAAAAATTCAAGATTTAAATTAGATATTCTGAATAAAAAAAATATTTAAAAGTTGATCCTTCCGCTTGAAGTCCTCCCCGATCTTGTGGAAACAAACTTTTAAATGTTTTCTTTACTGGCCCTATGCAGTGTATTTTAAAAGCCAAAAAAGAGTTTTATATCTATGGTCCTAGCTCAGTACTTTTTTGACAGACATGCCGCCGTTGCAGTTTTCGCGATTCTTTTCGTAGTAGAATAAAATTATGTATAATACACACTTTCACACACATATTTTAAAACTTAGCAGTTACCATAGTAGCTGTAAGATTATGCCATAAGTACATTTCATTTTTATCTGTGAAATACATTCTCGGTAAGCCAATGATGGTAACGAATTAACGGTAGCGTTATTTATGTAACTTAATAGTAGTACATAACTAATAGTAGATTTTACGTTTTGTACCATAATATTGTGATTAAGATAAGGAACTGACTATTTATATTAAGTTTATTGAATAAATTATATTTTTATCATACATCTGTCTTTGATATTCTACGACAACCCAACAACTGCTTGCTCAGTCTTAAAGTAGGACACGAACGAAATAAAATTAAGGTGATGCTACGTAGAAGAGTAATTAATTAATTTTGGCATGAATTAATCTATCTAATCTATTCAAGTCTGAATATGTACAAAGACTTGTTAAACTTGAAATATAATGGTTGCCCATTTTCATTTTATCCAACTGTCAATGTCATAAAACATCATTATTATGTATTGTCACTGTCTCATGTCCTTACAATTGACATATTTATGTACGTCAATTTACGTGAAATTTAATTCAACAATTTTTATCAAAAAAATGTTGTAATTAATTTAAAATCTTTCAAAATATCATAAAAAGTACACATAATTAATGCTTTAGCTTGAACATTCCTTTCGGTCTATGCCAAAGCTCGAAAAGTCTGAAAATTGTTGTAAATTAGGTTACTAAAATGAAGTACTCCACATCTCCAACTCCAAGTTTGAATAACTTCCCAAGAAGTACATCTCCCTTACCCGCTCCTGCTAACTACCAGCCTACGACAGCCAGTGCCTCCGTCAAACGATATAAGTACCTCAAAAGGCTGTTCAAATTCAACCAAATGGACTTCGAATTCGCTGCTTGGCAGATGGTTTATTTGTTTGTATCTCCACAGAAAGTGTTTAGAAATTTCAATTATAGAAAGCGTAAGTATTTTTTTTTACACATGGCTGGTTAACCCCACACTGAACCATTTCTAGTTCGTATTATGGTTCGCACACTGTACGACGACAACTACACTGACCACATCTGCTTATAGCAATATAAGAGCTGATCGCAGATAGAGATATATTAAAAAAAAAAAAAAAAAAAAAAATATTATGGTTGCTTGTTAGTTGTGTTCAACTGATATACTACACATACATACATACATACATATTTTATATAGATACTTATTTAACACCCAGACTGACAGCCAACAAATTTAGTTCAGCACAAAGATGTTGGCCGTGTCGGGAATCAAACTCTGATCCTTCTAATTGGCATTCCGGTATGGTAACCATTATGCCAAAGAGGTTGTCAAAATTTTGCTCATAGATTAAGCCTATTATATTGAATGTTTCAGATACAAAGTCACAATTTGCGAGGGATGACCCAGCCTTCCTGGTACTGCTCAGTGTGTGGATGCTAGGTTAGTTTAGTGATAAAGAATGTACATATTATATTACTAACTGCACCACATGATCTAATTCTAATTTGAAGTGATGATGAGACCCGCACTGACATCCTGCAAGGGTTTGTATTGTGCATTCCCCCCTTACCAGCCTACCCAAGCCAACCGAGCTCCTCACGGCCCAGACTCACTCACAGTGGCAATTCTGGTGTACATATGACTAAACTAAATTTAAAGTAACACTGTCTCTTTTCACCATTAGTGAAAAGAAAGAGACAACACAATCTAAATCATAGACAAAACAACTAAAACCATGTCAAATATGGAAAATGTAGGTAGTTTTAGAGCTGATACAGTTGGGTGTGTTCTAAAATTGTCTACATTTTGCCATATTTTTATTTTTAAGTGATTTTAGTTGTTTTGTATGTGGTTCAAATCATGCTGTCTCTTTCTGTTCACTAAAGATGAAAAGTGACAGGACTACTCTAAATTTAGTTTAGTTGTGTGTTTGCCAGAATTACCACCACTAGCATACCTGTTCCACCCCTGTTGCGTCAGATGATCTGTTTGTCTGAGGATCAGCAATGGAAGTGGAACTTTATTCTTGAGCTGCTATCATTAGGCTGAAACTCTCTCAGGTTTGTTTGGTAGCTGCACAGTGTTAGGCTACCACCACATGGTGTAACCCACAATAAGCAAAATTCACAAATTTGAGATGATGCCATTTATAATGTTCTTTCTTTAGTTGTTTATAAATTCCTTTCCATCCAAACGTTGCTTGGAAGAGATCGCATTAAGCGATAGGCGGCCAATTGTGGCACACTAATTTTAGGTTAATTGTATTTTACTGTGTCTTTTTATTTTTGTGTCTATTAAAGAATTTATCTATCTAATGTAAGAATAATAAGTAAATGTAAGATTAAGTTTTAGGTAAAGAAATAATCAAATATATTATTATGTTTTGACCATATTTGTAAATAAATGTAAACAAATATACTAAAGTGATGATGAGGGCAAAGTATTGAATTTATAGTTATTTTGTTATAAATCATAGATGGTAAAAAATATCGTAAAAATTGCTTCAATACCATCTAAAGAATAACTCTTAAGAATTTATGTTTCTTTTGACATCAATCAGATTTATCAATTATTATTATTAAAAGCCTATTTGACCCACTGTTGGGCAAAGGCCTCCCTACCCTCTTTCCATTTGTCCCTATCTAGCGCTATTGTGGACCAATCCTCTAGGTGTTTGTCGAGCTCGTCCCTCCATCGCTTTACCTACATCCCTCCATTAACCAGATTTATCAATATGAAGAAAAAAACTGGACCAAAATTTCTTATTTTTTAATCCAGGTTTATTTCTAATTCAGTAGTTGTACAGTACAGTATCTATAAATTATCATTTATTAAGTGTCTCACAAACTAGACTTTCAAACATGGCAAGAAAGCGAAAATATTTTTGTATTAATAAACAAGATAAACCTTTATTTAATAGTTTCATAAAAAGTTTTAGTGATGAGTAATAGATTTAGAAAATAATATACATATAGTGATAAAAACACTATATTTTTGTTCCAATTTTTTCTTCTCTCTTTTTAACAACAACTCTTAATAACATCAAATATGCATGGTTTGAGAGTTGTTAATTTTTGTATTACACAATTCACACACGGCTGGTTAACCCCATACTGAACCATTTCTAGTTTGTATTATGGTAGCTAACACAACTGATATACTACATATGTATACATACATATTTAACGCCCAGACCCACAGCCAACAAATTTAGTTAAGCACAAAGATGTTGGCAGTGCCAGGAATGTGTGACCTTATGATCGGCAGTCCAGCATGGTAAAAACGCCAACGAGGCAGTCAAACAGAGAATAGAGTTAACATTGTGTTTATATGTTATTTATCTGTGTGTTCCAGTGTCGTCAATATGTTTCGGTATAGCGCTCGGCATGCGCGACGCCGGGCAGATCGCGGTGCTCACCATATTCGTCGTGTTCGTCGACTTCATCGGTACAGGGGTTGTCGTCTCCACTGTGTTTTGGTAAATACACTTCAGTTACACTGTAATGTAACACTCAATTATTTGCACACTCAGTTCCGAAGATTCGCACAAAGCGTTTTGCTTCGACCTTCATTGTGAGAACTGCGAAGCTTTGGAACTCTCTTCCTGAGTCTCTTTTTCCCGAGAAGTACAATCTGGGGGTCTTCAAATCCATAGTAAATAGGTTCCTTCTAGGCAAGCGTGTTACATCTTAGACCACTGTCAAGCTTAACATCAGGCTAGCTGCGGTCAAACGTAAGACTATTCATCAATAAAAAAAAAATTGCATAAACATAAGCACATATAGGTATAGTATTGTAGCCGATTGTACATGTAGCTCCATTTTTTTATACTGTACAGCTAGCTATCTGTACTGTAGTACTGAGGAACTTCTTGTGCAGTAAGAGATACTCCATTCCTTCAAATGTCATGTCACAAACATTAGACTAGTAGCGTTTCATGATCCTCAAATCGTTACCGCTATATTGCTCAGCCATTTTCTCGTGCTTTACTGAAGATTTCGCTGGTGGCAGGGTCCCATCACGTTGTTCCCTCAATGGTCCCGTGTCCCGCGGCTTGAAGTGTCCATCAAATGACGCTATGCCGTGAGCCACATAATGATCTCTCAGTATTGATCTGCACGTTCAAGACGCGAAAATTGGTGGCGATTCAGCGGCACACACGACTAAACTAAATTTAAAGAAGCCCCGTCTCTTTTCATCTTAGGTGGCCAGAAAGAGACGGCACGTTCTGAACCACAGACAAAACAACTAAAATCACGTCAAATATGAATAATGTATGCGAATTTAGAGCGCACCCAATTGTATCTGCTCTAAATCTGACCTGTTTGACGTGATTTTAGATGTTTTGTCTGTGGTTTAGATCGTACCATCTCTTTTTGGTCATTTATGACGAAAAGAGACAGAGCTACTTTAAATTTAGTTTAGTCGTGTGTGCCGCTGAATCGCCACCAATGACTCGATTAGTGTAAATTACTGTGGTTACGTTACAAATACAAATCATTTATTGATAACACCAAAGTTACATGTCAAAACGTTACGTTACGATGCGTAACCACAGAATCAGAGTCAGCGATACATTGACCAAAGCAAGCCTATTCTAGAATTACACAGGCTCTGCTACTGAAGACTCCCGTAACACCGTTAGGTTCTTGACCACAGATTTTCAACTTCAAGGTGGTAGCTAGCCAGACAATCTAGCAATCAGATTTCTTCACGAAGACCTTAAATTCATTAGCAGAGTTTCAACTCACCCCCTATGGGACATAAAACAAGAAATAATTTTGTCCTCCTCAGAACTTGCCGCTTAGGGCTTGAGCCCTGACTTGCCAAGATCTGTCAATATGTTACCAATTTTTAATTTTTTTTTGGGCACATTTCACACACGGCTGGTTAACCCCATACTGAACCATTTCTAGTTCGTATTATAGTTGCCAACACAACTGATATACTACATATACATTTATTTATATTTTATATAGATACATATTTAACACCCAGACCGACAGCCAACAAATTTAGTTCAGCACAAAGATGTTGGCCGTGCCGGGAATCGAACCCGGAACCTTCTGATTGGCAGTCCGGCATGGTAACCATTACACCAACGAGGTCGTCAATTGTAAAATAAAATCGATTTTTCTTAGGGTTCAGTTTAGAAATTGACAGTACTGGTGATTAGGTATGAGGAAGCTGTAATGATGTTGATAATTGTATCCGGCAGGTACCTGTGCAATAAATACCTGCGTCGGGACCCGCTGGGCGCTGACGTGGAGTGGGGGTACGCGTTTGATGTCCACATCAACGCCTTCTTCCCGCCGCTCTCACTGCTGCACTGCTTCCATATTGTGCTCTTTACTAGTAAGTATTTTGTCTTCACTAGTGAGTATTATGTGTTCACTAGTGAGAATTATCTCTTCACTAGTGAGTATTATGTCTTCACTAGTGAGTATTATGTCTTCACTAGTGAGTATTATGTGTTTACTAGTGAGTATTATGTTTTGACTGGTGAGCATTATGTCTTAACTAGTGAGTATTATGTGTTCACTAGTGAGTATTATGTCTTAACTAGTGAGTATTATGTGTTCACTAGTGAGTATTATTTCTTCACTGGTGGGTATTATGTCTTCAATAGTGAGTATTATGTCTTCACTAGTGAGTATTATGTCTTCACTCGTGAGCATTATGTCTTCACTATTGAGTATTGTCTTCATTAGTGAGTTTTATGTGATGCATCACAGGCAAGTAATGATAAATATTTCAAGGCAGAGTAGCCCTAGATCTTCAATTGTAATAAGGTAGGGCCAAAACTGAAATTGGTTTCGTTTTATTACTATCTTTGTATTATTACTACAGAAGAAGGGGGGTATTTTGTACCAAGGTGATAAAACATTAACCTATCATATAGCCTGGAAAGGCCGCCATTTGTAGCACTAGATGTACGGTTTTCTCTGTGTTGTATTTGTCTTTTATTTGTGTTGCAAAAAAAAGTCAGTCTATCTTATATTATATCACTCTGCTAAGTAAAAGTCATTTACAATGGCTCTCAGTGAAGAATCCATTTAAAACAAAGCTGGCAATAACCATTCACAATATAAAAAATAAATTCTATTCTATTCTATTCTCTTTTTTTCAGTGGGTGTAAATATATTTCGTAAGTCTGTTAATCTATTGTTTTTTTCTATGTAGACTTGTTTGTTTCTTCAGCTTTATTATTATTTAATTTTTGAAAAAACATAATATGTTACTTGGTTATTATATTATGTTACCTACCAAAATGTACTTAGAAATATTATTAATAATGTAGTAGGTAAGGTAGGGATAACTGTATGTATAAGTGTACCATTGATTGGAAAAGTAGTTGTTTTAATTGAACACGAAAATTAATGTTATATTAAATATTTTTTATAGTAATGTATTCATTTATAAACCGGTTCGTTATAGGGTGCACTACGCCCTGCTAAAGAACTACTAATACCATAGACTAATACATTAATAATAGACCCTCAACCTCTTGTTGAAAATCGTAGTAAGTGTGTCGTTCGATACACGTAGCGCCATAAATTCGTATTTTCTAGCAACGACTTCACTCGGGTCACGCAATCTACTATCGTTATATCACTATGCGATTGCAGCGCGTTGCGGAATTTGGCGGAAGTTAATACGCACGCTCGATTTACAGCGCCATCTAGGTTTTTATCGGTAATTATGGCAAAATCCCGCGCCAGGCTTTTTTGTATGGGAATCAGTAATCCTTTTTAGTATTCTGATTCCTGCTAATACTAATAAACGATTGCTTGTCTGTTTTTCAGATCTGTTGGGTCAGACGGGATTCCTGTCGTGTTTCGTTTCCAACTCATTTTGGCTGGCCGCTGTCACTTATTATCTTTACATCACATTCCTCGGATATAACAGTGAGTATATAATGTAAATTTTTAGGGTTTCGTACTTAAAAGGTAAAAAATGGAACCCTATTATATTACTAAGACTTCGCTGTTGTCACTAGGCTAACTCATAAACCACTATAGAATAATTTTTAGAAATTTTCAATTTTTGTTTTATTTCCGTTGGCGCTAAAATAAATTATATATTTCAAGGGCGCTTTCGTACAAATCTAGGTTTTTTTATTGATTTTTTTATATATAGTGGTACGGAACTCTCCATGCGCGAGCCCAACTCGCACTTGGCCAATTGTTTAAAAAACATGCCAATATACAGTATGTATAGTTACATTCAAAGTGGTCTGTCTGTCCATTAAACCTACACCGTACCTCCCATGGTTATTTTGATGACCTCGTTGGCGTAACGGTTACCATGCCGGACTGCCAATCGGAAGGTTCCGGGTTCGATTTCCGGCACGGCCAACATCTTTGTGCTGAACTAAATATGTTGGCTGTCGGTCTGGGTATTAAATATGTATCAATTATTATTATATATATTTATAAAATATGTATGTATATGTAGTATGCGAATGCTAAGATGGATGTGTGGTGTGACGCGAACGGATAAAATAAGGAATGAGTATGTGAGAGAAAGCCTGAAAGTAGCACCTATTACTGACAAACTAATGAGTAATAGGTTGTCGTGGTATGGTCATATTATGCGACGTGAGGAAGACCATATCACGAGGAAGACAATGAGTACTAGTGTGGACGGACAGATAGGAAGGGGGCGGCCTAAGAAAGTATGGATGGATTGTGTGAATGACGATAATATGACCAGGAGGGGTGTGAATACAGAGATGACGAATGACTGAGATGTATGGAAGAAGCGTACATACTGTACCGACCCCACATGAAGTGGGATAAGGTAAAGAAGAAGAAGATGTACGAGTATATGTAGTATATCAGTTGTGTTAGCAACCATAATACGAACTAGAAATGGTTCAGTTTGGGGTTAACCAGCCGTGTGTGAAATGTGTCCTAATCTAAATCCTAATTGAAATATTTATTGTATTGCAGACATGCCGCAGCTCCAGAACGCGCGCGTGATCCTGTTCCCGCTGCCGTTCCTGGTGGTGATATACTTTGTGACACTCGCCGTCAACGCTAACCTCAGCAATACCATGATCAAGTTCTATCAGTACCGCCATGGACAGTAAACTGCTCGAAAACTATTTTGTACGAGGACATACGTTTTGTTCTATACTATATACAGCTAGGTGACGGAACCACACTCCGGCCGTATGTGGAGCATGCCCAGTCTGGTATTACTTGCTCTTATAAACGCTGTCAGAACACACCGTTAGGCGCTTGGTGACAAATTTTAAATTTGAGGGTGGGTTGCTAGCAGGGATCAGAATACTAGAGAAAGTTGCCAATTCCCGTACAATAAAGCGCGGCGCGGAAGTTTGTCATAATTACCGATGAGACCCAGATGGCGCTGCAAATCGTGCGTGGAGCCTAGCTGCCGCCAAATTCCGCAACAGTCGCATAGTGATATAACGACAGTAGAATGCGTGACCCGAGTGAAGTCGTTTCAAGTAAATGCGAATAGATGGCGTTGCGTGTATCGAATGATACACGTAGTACGATTTTCAACAACAGGTTGAGCATCTGTTATGTTTATAAGTCTATGGTTGCTAGCCGGGCAAGCTCTAGAAAATGCTCTACAGTATGTTTTCCTCACCATGTTTTCTGTTGGCCAAAGCTCAAGCTTCGGGCAAAGATCCCATGCCCAATGATAATATCCCAGTTAGTGGTCTATGTCAGTAATGTCTCACGGGGTGCTAGCAAAGGACAGAGCTATAACGTATCCATGCAATAGAGCAGGACGGACTAAAGAATATCGGTGTTTTAATTATCACATTACGTCATAATTTATATAATTCCTGATTAATTAAATTCACGGATTAAAGAAAAATTAAGCTTACCTTTAGGAAGAAATTCAATGTTTCATTCGGATTGATATATTTATTTAAACATATAAGTGCATAGCACAAAGTTTGATGTATCACTTCCTGTTTTCGGAAGATGAATAAAAAGCTATGCCATCAAGTAGGGTATTATAATTGCCCATGCCCTGTTTGACTGCTGTCATGGCTTCAAATCTTTACAGATCTCGTATTAGCTCCATTCAGTGAACAGACTGTGGTGTCCATAAACCTAGTCTTGTCTTCTTGTACAGCTGTGTATAAGCCACCTCCTAAACACCAGGCATCAGGCCTGATTATGAGAGACCGTAAATACGGGATTAAAATTATAATAAACTAATAAAATGTACTAATTTATAAGCAAATTGAGCTACAGCAGTTATATCCTAGCTCAAACGTTAGCCTTTTCTAAAACATATATCTTATTAGTCCTTACAATACTTGAATACCAATACAAATGTAATTAGTGACGTGTCATAATTTCTGCTACCTACTGTGACTTAAAGGTGTTTGTCAATACTTAAGGGAAACCTAATGTAAAATAACTGTAAATATTATAAATATTAATCTACCAAATTTTGTAATGTTCAACTAAGAAATAAAAGAGTTTAATCTGCTAACAATGTTTTATTTTCGAATTACATGTAAAAAAATATAAATATACATTTTTGGCTAAGTAATTAATAAATCACAATTTATTCATCGATTAAGCTAAACATTTTTGTACATGTTTTTGATGCAAATATAATTTATTGGAATTTTTTAACATTTATAATTATAAACATATTTAATCAATCATCATCCAGTACTATCACTTCATCTGAGGAAATAGGTTTAGGTGGCGGTTTGGCTTGGCTGAATGGTAAAGATTTTTTAGCCTCTGGTTTTTTGGGTAGATTCTGTTTGGAGGCACTAGTCTTCGTTATGGTCAGAGAAGAGGGTAACTTGTTTAAGGAGGAATAGAGCTTTTGTTTGTCGTCCGGTTTCATCGGGAGGTGTTTCTGGCGCTCTGCGAGTTTTTCTTGCAGGGTCTTGCCAGGGCTGGTCTGCGGTGTCTGGTGCGGGTGCGGCGGCTGCTGGTGTAAAGCCTTGCTGGTGGAGGGCACCGCACGGTGCGCGGAGTGGGGCTGCGCTGGCGGCCCGTAGGGCGCCAGACCCGCGGCCAGCGACGCCGGAAGGCTCGGCAGCACCGTCCCCATGCTCGGCGCCAGTCCTCCCGCTTTCGCCATCTGCGGCATCGATGTCGACTTCTGCAGACTCGTTATAACGGGCGTCGGCGCCGCTTTAACCGTCGACGTCTGAGACTTGGCCGTCTTCAGCGGGGGTCGCGTCATCACGTTCGGCATCTTAGCGGCGCGCTTCTGCTTCTTTGCCGGCGGTGGCAAGTAGGACGCCAGCGTCTGCTCCAGGTACTGCCTGTAAAACTCCGCTTGAAACGAGCTCTGGTAACTGCTCTGAAACGTGGTTTGCATCGATTTATGGACGGATGGCACGCTGGCGTACGCGGTCAAGTTGCTGATGTAGGAGACTAGAGCGGCTGCGTGTTGCGTGGACGCGTCGCTTATCGGTGGCATGTAGTTCTGGAATGCGGCGGCTATCTCTTGCGCGGACATCTTTGGCAGGCCGGAGAAGGCGGCCGTAACTGGAGTAGACGGGGAGGTGGCCACGGACGCGGCGGGCTTGGGCTCAGGCCGGGCCACTGTCGCCGCGGCCACCGGCTTCATGGTCTCCGCGGACAGCTTTGCCATATGTTTCTTTTGCGCATTCTGACTTTTCTCCAAAATCGCCACCGTCGCTTCCTGCTTCATCTGCAGATTGGTTCGCTGGCAGAATTTCATGCTTTGATCAACGAAATACTGGTGCGTCTGGTTCTCTGCACTGAGCTCGGGGTGGAGGAGCTTGTAACCTTCGATCATCAAGTTGATGAACTGCTTGGAGATAGCTTTCCTCTGTATCCGTTGATACGCTTTGTAAATGTCGACCATGAGGCTCTTCAGGGCGCTTTGTTCAACGTGGTTTTCCCTTAGATCCGGTTGCTGGCTGAATTTAGTCAGCTGACCTTTCAACGATTGCACGCACAGTGAAAACGCTTGCTGCGCTAACTCTTCCCTGTCCGAGTCGCGCAAATAAGTTTTGTCTTGATCTGGAATTCTTTGAAGAAGCAAACTTAAATCCCGCAAAGTTATGTGATCATCGATCTCTTTCAGAATCTCCATGGTGAGTAAAACAGCGCGGCTCATGTGAAAAGCGAAGCTACCGGCTCTCTCTACTTCATCGTGGGGTATTTTCCAGATGTTATTGAAGAAATTGTTCGCCTTTCTTTCGCTGAATAATCCTGCCAGCTTTTGACCGGATCTGGTGGTAAACGTCTTCAACATAAGATCGCGGCATCTTTCTATGTCCTTGCCTTTCTTGTAATAAAAGTGATAGTGCGCCACCCTGTAAATAGCCTTGTAATGCGGCGGGAATCGGCTAGCACAGTCTTCGAGAGCATCTAAACAGGCTCCGACAATTCTCGTTATTTCTTCTTCGGACAATGGTTTAGTATCGTGAGAACTGGCAGACGCCGCGCTGGCTCTGCTGGAGTCGCTGCTGCTGGTAGACGAGTCACTTGAGCTCGAATCTGAGGATGAAGACGACGATGAACTGCTAGAGCTATCTTCTTTATCCTTCCTCTCTAATTCAGACTCCTTTGGTTTGCCTTCTTGTGACTTTTCAGCTATGACCATTTTCTCTGATTGCTGATTTTCTTGAATAGATTTACATACATTTTCGTTGGTAACAGTAGCAGTTTTATTATCCTCTGGTTTAAAAATCTGTTCTTCTGGTTTTTCTTTGATAGCTGAGAGAGGTGAGAGCTGTTTATCATGCTCTTTGGCTTCTGTTACTTGAACCTCTTTAGGAACTAATCTCTCGGTATCATACGAAGCTGATCGTCGAACTTTGGCAGCTGCAGCTTCTAGTTTCAATATTTTAGCCTCTTGTGTCTCTTCTTCGCCGACATCGCTAATCGATCTCTTTAGAATATTTGCTGCATGTACGGGTTCTTCAGGTCTGGTAGTATTAGTGCCTTCTGTTTCAGCAGTATTGTCTTTTTTAGGTTTCTTCATGAATGGTCCGTTTTTCCATTCTTCTATGCAGTGGATGAAAACTTTCCCCACGGAATTCGCAATAGGTTTATTTTCATGCTGCTCTATATATTTTAAAATAGACGCGTGCATTCTATAGTGTAACTCTAAAACCTCAATGCACAGGTGTGTAGGAGAACTATAGTTGATTTTAGAAGGATATGTTGCGTCGACATCTTGTAGGCTTTTAACTCCTTTCATGTAGTAGTCGAGATAAACGGATGGAGGCTTATTGCGTTTTTCTGCAACTTTCCCAAGCATATAGTAATAAAGCCAAGGCTCCTCGTTGGTTTTGCTCTCATCACTGCTGCTGCTAAGGTCTAGAACAGTCGTAAAACATTGTTGCGTGGTGTCCAACATGTCTTCTTTTTGCTTCTCTAGTGCCTCGAAGTCTTCCATACTGAGAGATTCGCTAGCTTGCTTCAAGAGGCGCGAACAGAACGAGTGAACCATATACGCAAACATCCCATATTCGATCCGCAAGATGCAGTACTTAGGATCCAACTCTAACGCCCGTTTGAAATATGTTATAATAGACTTCGCAGGATTCAAAAAATCTCTTTCATTGTTAAGATTCTTACAGTATTGCAATCTTGTTCCTAGATTGCATGCCTTAGCGAGAGAAATCTGGGCCCAAGACTTAAATCGGTCATTATTGATGACAATGTCTAAAAGATTGTAATTCACGGCCAACTTATAGTCTTTTTTTTTGAAGTGGTAATCTCCAAGCAAGAAATAAATATCCCTCATCTTAAATGGCAACAGCGGCGGTACTTTCGGCAGGTTATGTTCAGTGCCTTTCAGGAAATTTTTGACGCCTACAACATATTTCTGCGGGTTACATTCAGGAGGCAACTGCTGTAAAATACGTTGGAATAATGATTCAGTATCCGCAGATATTGCAGATATTTTTCCTTCAAGCTCCGCCGGCAACTCTAACGGGCGGAATATTTCGTAAACTTGTTGCGCCCGTTCCCAGTTCAACTCATGTGGAGTTGCAGTATGCTCTGCTAGATATTTTAATCTATGCTTTTTTTCAGGATGACCGAATAGGCAGTAGACACACTGTTCCATGCATTGTAACACATTCTCCAAACATTTTGATAAAGCAGGTGATCTCAAACGAGGGACGACTGTGTCAAGAAGAAAATAGAGAAGTCTAGCATCACATTTGCAACACCATTCTCTGATCCCCAACTGTTCATGGGCGAGAAACAACACCAGCAACGCATTAGGGATGTCATCACATTCTTTATCCTTCTCTACATTTCCTCTGCCTTTATCTTCTTCTCTCTGTAAAATATAATGCATTATGATCCAAGGTATGACTGTACCCAATGGCATGTCTGTAGCATTAGTTTCTACTTGATGCCCAATTATTCTAATCAAGTCTTCTAATCCTTGACTGAGATCTTTAGGTGGTATGAAATCAAGGCATGTAAGCCCTTCTTTCGTAAGGATATGCTCTATACAGCAGAGGACTTTCACCACACTCAGATTCCACTTGTCATATTCTGGTGATCCGCTTGTATACCTAAAGAAGTGCTTCAGTGCTTCATGCAGGCAAACAAAAGACCATTTGAGACAATTCTCTACATCATCTAAGGCCCAATAGCTCTCTAGTATCAGACACAACTGTGCAGCAAAATCTAAACATATATCTTCTTCCTGGTTCCTAGCTATCTTCTTACAATATTCAAATGAACCAATCACAATAGATAGGACCTCTTCATAGTTTCCCCTCTCATACAAATCCATAACTGTAGCGAGTTTCTGGTTCCTTTCTAGAAATTTTATGTAGGCCAATATTTCAGTGTTATTTATGACAGGTTTGAATGTGAAGTTTACTAACTTAAGGCTGTAAGCCTCCTGGTGATCCCCCATGGCCTCAAACTCGCACAGAAGTTGGTACAGACAATCTAAGGCAAAGCTTTCAGTTTTGTTTAGGATGTGGATATGTAACTTCGCCCACAGTTGCCTCAATATTAGCTCCAAGCACTTAATACCAGTGAAAATGTGGGGCTTCAAGTACAATGTGATGCCTATAGCATCTACAACATACAGTTCATGAGTTCCCTTCTCTTCTGCAGTTGAAGTAATTTTTAGATTAATGGACAACTCTTCCACCAGGATGTTTACAGTGGCATAGTGAATTAAATCTTCTTTATTATCATCTGAGCATGTCGGCACATCAATATGTTGGTTATAACATTTGTTTGCTTCAATGAAT
The DNA here is from genome assembly GCA_035578125.1 of Mellilla xanthometata. Taxonomy (NCBI): domain Eukaryota; kingdom Metazoa; phylum Arthropoda; class Insecta; order Lepidoptera; family Geometridae; genus Mellilla; species Mellilla xanthometata. The sequence goes on from JAPUBQ010000026.1 coordinate 1,356,997, forward strand.
GTCTTTGCTAACTGTTCTGGCCACTTCACATTCCATTTCTCGGCCAATGTAATTAAAAACTCCTTTAGCATATCAATAATATCTCTTTTACTGTTTGTATAATTATCAATAAACTTTTTAACATCTTTATGCTCAGATCCTGTGCCAAAATATTCTTCAACAGTCTTGTTTTCATTTTCTGAAGGATTATTTTCATCAAATAGCTTGTTTAGATCTCTTGTGTCAATAGAAGTATCCATAGCTTGGTTTTCTTTCCGCTGCACAATCTCTGGCGACAAGCACATTGGGACCATTTTACGTAGGATATCATATATATTGTCATCTTGTGTTTTTTTTCGACCAGAGCGACGTTTGTTGCACCACTCCCACTGCTGCAGGTTACTCAGATCGCCCCCACGTCGACGAACTCCAGTCCTTTTCTTGGGTTCGGGTTGATTATCACCAGCCTTCACATCACTATCCAACCTTGGCTCGGCCGTGTCAAACGGTATCATATCTACATCACTCTCACATCTATCTGTATCAGTTACCACTTTTTCTTTATCTGAAGTATTGATCTCATTCAACGGCTCAGCATCTGTTTTCTCCAAATTTTCCTGTTCTTTCACCGCATCTGTGACATCTTTCATTTCAAAGTCTACTACTGTAGTTTGATCATTTTTTACTGGTTTTACTTCCTCGCTTATATTCATTGGCTTAAGTTCTTCCAATTTTTCATAAACCAACTCTAAGAAACAAGCATGACTGTAAGAATTGTCTGTCATATAGTGATGCATATGAACCAGAGAATCTCCTAGGGACTGCCAAGTGAATTCACTGACCGGCTTTTTTAATTTCAAATCTGGCAATTTATATTCAAATTGTTCTGCTCTTTGCTGTTCTATAAATATTTTTTGAATCTCCAATGCCTCGTTTATCAATGTCTGAGCATTCTCTGTATCAAATGGTTCATCTTCGCTTTCTTTCCATTCATATATAGGATTTAAATACTTCATGAAATCTCTGATATGTGGAAAGCTTGTATAAATGTGTTTCCTGTAAGCCAGACCTCGCAAGTAGCCAGGATCGAGTTGTAAAGAGTCGTAAATAACTGAAATACACTCTTCTTTGTAGTCTAAGCCTAATAAGAGCGTGATTATTTTGTCTAAACACGGCCAGTGCCGCGGATTTCGCTCTGCTCCCCTTTGAAAAGATTGTAAGGCCATTTCGTATCGCTTACTCTGCATGCACAGCTGCCCTAGTCGGTGCCACAGGGTAACATCTGTATCGTCAAGCTCCGAAGCTGCGCAATAAGACTCAACTGCAGCCTCTATGTCTCCCGCCGACGCTAGCATAGATCCCAAGTTTTTATAACATGAATATTTTAAATTTAACAGCGGTCCGACTACCTTCTCTCCAGGGCCGGGTTTCTGGACTTCATATAGCAACTCGGTGTCCAATAAGTCCTTGAGAAGCTGTGTAGCATCCGCCAGATTCCCTTTTCTTTGCAGATCAAGGGCTTTTGCATGTTGTTGTAAAGCGATCTCTACCAGCGCTTCTCGTGTGACATCTTCTTCTGATCCACTGTTTTCTTCCGATTCGTCGTTAAGAGCAGAAATTTTAATCATATTGTTATTGCAAATAAGCAAATTCTTTGGCAAGGGATATTCATACTCAGTCGAAATGGGGATACCATAAAAAACCCGAAATTATTTTTGTATATGGCAACGCCATTTTATTTTTATTTTTATATGGCAACATCGTAAAAAATAAAATTATGATATGGGAACACTTATTTGTATACCATATAGAACGTCCAAAAAACCATACATTGTTCATTGGTTTAAAATTATGGGGTCGTGAATAGGAAGATTTATAATTTTAGATTTAACACTGGTTGCCTGCATCCGCTAGAACCACTAGACTTAGCAATTTTTGCTGTGAAAGGTTTTATTCCATTTTATCTCTGTCCGTTTGTTATTTCATAACGGATAAGCATAATAATAAAGAAAGGATAATGCATTTTAGACTGGACTGGTAAGCGCGTAAATAACATCGATTACAGGAATTGAAGCAAGCATTTGAGTGGCAGGTTTTTTTTTAGTTCAAATTCAAATTCATTTATTCCTTAAAATATAGCATTACAGAGACTTAGTCCCTAAAGCGCTACATTTCTTAAAAATAACATGTAGACACTAAAAGTAAACATTTGCACGATACTTTATTAAATAAAAAAGAAATAAAAAAGAAAAACAATGAATACGTAACTTATTAAACATACAAATTATATAGCAATATACAAATACTTAAATTACTACAAGAAAGGAGACTTAAATACATGGGAAGATTGAGATAAATAAAATAAAACACATGAAATAATAATAATAATAACTAAAAGATAGTAAGTTATTGTACACTAATATTGCTTTTGTTTGTTGTTTTGATTGTTTATTATATTTAGTTGTTTATATATATTTAGTTGTTTTGAGCGAGTGAAGCCGCGAACAAATAGTTATCTCTATGTTTAAGTAGTTAAATATTGAAGTAAAGTAGGTCTATTTGTATATATTACCATATTACATAGTACGTATTTGGACCAGCTAGAAACTGTTAACACGTAATTAAAAAAGATGTACTGTACTTTAGTGCTTATATGGATCATTTCAAAAATATAGATATGGCAACTTTTAATACAGAGAGGACTGGTCCTGTTTCATGTTAAGTTATGTTGCTAATACTTAAAGTTTCTTCTCTTTCTCTTTTGAGCTTAGTGGCCAAGTACTGGTGTCGATAGTTTCCAAGCCCGCCTAAAGGCTTCTGACTTGGAAAACGTAACAACCTACAATTTTACGTGTCATCCGTCCAACAGACGACAAACGACAGTCTTGTGTGCATGGTCACTTCTCCAAAAACTGTGTGCATCGCTCAGAATACAGAAAGAACTTCTGTATTCTGAGGTGCATTGACCGTTGCTTAACCTCGATGATCGCATCAGACCACAAATAAAATAAATAAATAAATAAGACCACCTTAGTTGACCAAGCTATAGGCGCTACAGGAAGTTGGTATAAATATATCATTAAGTTTTTGAGATCTGAAGTATTAACTTCTGCCTCCCTCACACAACATTATTCCTGTACATCTATATATATTTCAAAAGTGAAATATATATAGACAATTTCTACCACCTAAATGTTAGTTGTGTCACTCATATTCCAGAGAGAAAGATAAGAGTATTTACTGTTCTTTGTATACTGTATTTGACAATCTAAATCATATAAGTAACTAAACACAACAAGAGAGGTAAAATTAGTGATTAACAATTTTGAAAAAATGTAGTGCCCAAATTGATTTCAATTTAAAGAAGCATCAAACATGATGTACAGGTTGATGGATACTATTATGGTGTAATAAGAGGTTATAGTTTTAACAGGTTGGCAGTGTTCCTGAAACTAGGCATGGTATGTTTATTAATAATGTTTAAACCCTTATTCCTAGTTTTCGCTAACCGATAAACCCTTTGGCTATTTTGTACAATAAATTAAAATTACAATATGAGAATTTAGATATACTCTAAATCACACCACCTACAAGTTTCAGGAAAGGCTTGAGAATAATAATAAATTAAGTAGTGAGATGATGTGATCATAACTTTAAGTGGAATCGGTTTTATATTTATTATCTAAAACTCTAATCACCAAAGTCGCAGGTCCTACCTGGACGAGGACTGCACAAGATTGAGGCAGGTGGCACATACAGAGGGAGGCCTATACCCAGCAGTGGGATAAAGAGGGCTGTGGATGATGATAATGAAATCTCTAATCCTGGTTTTATATTTAGTTAACTTGAGATCAAGGTGAAAACAAATATGTTAAGAGTTTAATTATAAATGTTGCCTTTCCTAACCTTTACATAGCTGGTGAATTTTGTTAACTGAGTTTGCATTTGTCTTTTTAATAAAATTACTAATGTATTGAACTTGAACACCACCTGCATATAATATTTAACCAGCTTTTACACTTTTTTTATGGGTTTAAATAATAATATACTTATTACACAATTCAAATGCTAAGTGACCCAGAATATGTGACTTCACTAGAGTTGATTGGTACTGTTTGCAAAAATTTAATAAATAATATAGTGACTAGAAATCTGTTGGAAAATTTTAATATCATTTGAAATACCATATTTGCACATTACAAGTTTAAATAAAATTTAACAGCCATTTTGGATTTGAATTTTATCATTATGTAATCTATTTGTCAAAAGCTTTGATTTGATACTACCATATTGATGACATAACAAATATTTTTGTGCTTAAGCTGCTAGCCTTAATTTTAGAGGAGTTAGGACAGAAATTAGCCAAGAGCCATGTTGCTTAGCATTTGAATTGGGTTGTAAGAGGCATGCCGAGTATTATAGCATGGTGTGAACTTCTGCCTCCCTCACACAGCATTATTCCTGTATTAACTAACCAAGAGTGAAATATATAATATAGACAATTACTACCACCTAAATATTAGTTATGTCACTCATATTCCAGAAAGAAATATAATATATTTTTACTGTACTTTGTATCTGACAGTCTAAATCAAAAGTAACTAAGTAAACAGAGCTCCTTGAAATAATGGAGCACAGTCCTGGGTCGCTGGCATACCTGTTGCACCAGATGGTATGTAAAAAGTATTAAACTTTTAATACATGTAGTCTTATAGCATTTGTTTTTTTTTTACAGATCTCAGCACAACAACACTGGTTGTGAAAGATATGAAGGCTGCAGGAATGCTGAATGTAACAAGAGAAGATGGGGCCAAGCTTCAGCACATTTCTAGTTTACAATAAAGATTATCCAAAACTATGTTTTTCATTGGTTACACCTAATTATTTACCTTTAAGTTAAGGGTGTAGCTATGTTTATCTCATCATAATTATTTTATTATTATTTTCAGTAATTTATAGCCCATTGCTAGGCTGTACACTTTTATCTCAGTATGTACTGAAAGGGGTTAACTTGTAGAATTCATACATTATGATACATTTCAAATACATAAAAATATGGCAAGTAGCAGTTATCTTGCTTTAAACTAAAAAGTAGAATTCAAAATAAAGTTAATTTTCATGCCTATTCTATCAACCCTTAGTACCTTTAGGCTAGGAGCGACTACCTTTATCACATCAACATCATTTTCAGATATTTTTAGATGGATACATTCTGAGTATATATTTTGTGTTGTCAAGTTGTTTGTAGATATTATATACTTAGATGGGTACTTCCTTGAACTTTTACACACCTATATTGACACACTGTCTTGTCAAATTGTGTATTTAATGCTTTATTTTATTTGATTAACAAAAAATAAATTAGTTATTTATCCTATCTAAGATGCTATCAGGAACTGACAAGTTTAAATTCCCTTGCGTACCATTATTCTGAAATAAAGACAAGTTTTATTACAACAAAGACATAATAATTAAGAGTTAAAATAAAGTCTACCTGTCCAGTTGCCTGTATGCACTGCTAGTTTATTATTTCCTAGTAACTGGATTGTGAACTGTTTTGGAGGACAGGCATGATAGCATATAATATACAACCTAATTAGGTATTCCAGGTTAAATAATAAATTGAAATGACTATTTCTTTGCTCAATAAGTTGTGTGCTATGTAACCTAGTTTCAAAGTGAATGAAATGAACTGAAAATGCTCTTAATCTAGATGGAAAAAAATGTAGCTGTTTTATAAATTCAAGAACAGAGGAGGAGGGCGCGACCAGTTTCAGCCGATAGAGCTGGAACATAATTACTCACCTTTTGCACCATTGCAAATAGTAGATCATCAAGAATGTACATATTTTAACATGTTGCTACCTCGGCTTTCCTTTCGTTTGAGACTTTGAATTGAATTATGACTATAAATTGAAGAGCTTATTATTCAAATAAAGCAGCTGTAGCAACGAGCAGCAACGCATGATTAGCATTATAGGGGCAGGGTTAGTAGGTAATTGGTATTCCCTTACTTTTGCTAACATGTCGGTTCCAAATATGTTTGGTCTACAATGTGGTGTGTATTTAAATATTTGAATTTTCGTGCCAAGTGACATAACCAAACAAAAGAAATCCAAACCATTTCGTGTATGTACACAACATCCTATACGTACATCAAACACCCACAAGCAAACTATATAACCAGTGGCCAAGACCTCTGTTCATAATGTATCTAAAGAAATGTGAAGCTTTTGATACACTGGTACTGCGTGAGAATAGTCAAAACAAATGAACTATTACTTATTCAATGTCCTCACTCAGTGTACTACATTGATAAAAACTTAAACACATTAGCAAAATTTTCACCCACACAAACAAAACTTATTTGTAAAGGACTTTGCCAGTGTGTAGAAAATATTAGCGTTCATTAATTTAAAGACAAATATTCACGTTTCTGACATATCTACAGAATTAGTGTGAACAAGAATGAACAGAATTATTAATTTATTTTCTGTTTAACGTTCATTCTTTAGGTTTATTTTTTATCTGTGTAATGTTCATTCGCCAAGTTACGGCACTTCGTGAAAACAGTGACTGCGAAATTCTTTGTTTATCCTGTATGCACCTTGCCGCAAAGCAAAAATTAATTGGACTTGTAACTTAATAAAAACCTTCGAATGGTATGATTATTTTTCTTTGCACAAACTAAAAATTGAATTGATTATTAGTATAATATTAATCCACTGCGTTATATTAATAAACTCCGCTGTTTGCAGGCGGAATTACGGAAAGGCAAAGGAACCGGCTGCCGCCAGTCAGACCACAGGGTTACCAACTCAATGGCACGGTTGAGTGCTAACTGCTAAGTAATCGTAAATATTGCTAGCTTGCTAGAGAATTCCAAAAATAGTGCCAAATATGATAGTTAATAAAAAAATAACATATAACAGTATATGTTTAATGTTTTGGCTGTTTCTTGGTATTTTATAAGTTAGGATAGCGTTCTTTATAACAGTATATGTATCATGTTTTGGCTGTTTCCTGGTATCTTATAAGTTAGGATAGCGTTCTTAAAACTGTAGCCGGGATAATGAGACGGATTAAGTTATTCTGATATCTAATAAAGTATCTTAGAGAAGAAACAAACATAATAATATGTGGTGTCTCTGTCACACTTCATCGCCCGCCACCAATCAGAGCGATTGTTCTGAATCGCGCAAACGGCATTTTCAACTCGCGTATGACTGGTCCTAGCTACAATGCTTGACCACTTGTGATTTCAGCCACGGGGCTACACAGGCTGCTTTGAAAATAGTGCTAGATTTAGTACTAGGTGTTGTTCCTTTAATTTCTTTCGAGGCATGTGAAAATATTGCTAAGTTTAGCAATCAAAGTGTTGAGTTGGCAACCCTTTAAGGCCATAGTGGTGCCAGCCCCCTACATAATTTTCCTCCTAATACAAACCTCAAATTCCTTTAATATCAATTAATAATTTTATGAGTGTTTTGACGTGACAACGTCTTAAATTAGGTTGCGGCTGGGAGTCACTTATGAAAAAGTGTAACGCCCGGTAACGTTACGATGAGTCACCGAACGAGAGAGAGGCCCGCCGAATGCCTTGCGTCTCTCTCCCACTCAACTATGATCGGACTGCCGCGCGCGCAGCACGCGGCAGACGTTGTCACGTAAAATCTTCGCCCGTAAAACCGACTTTACAGGCAACCATTTTTTTTTTATTTACTTTTATAATTGACGTGTATTTACAATTATTTAACATTGATAACTCTTAAACTTTTATGTGTTATCTAAAATAAATCAAAATCCATATTTTGATACAATAAATATTGATTATAAAATATAACTATTTTAGCCATGGTTAAACTTGATTTATGTATTATTTTTAGTTTGTATCAGACATAATAAGAAAACTACCACTACCTGCTATGAAACTACCATTCGTTTGACCTTATGAGGTTTTCATAATATGAGCATCGCATGGGAGAACATTTTTTTTATTTTTTTCTTAAAAATATATAAGCCTTTCAAACCAAGCGTATCTATCAAAATTAATTTAAAGTGTTTTGAATCTCCAATTTCAATAAAGTAATACTTGAAGTGCTTTCGAAGTTTGTTGTAGGGAGAAAATTCTGGGCTGGCAGCACTGCTTGTAAGATTGTCCCTGCTGCCGTGAAAGAGTAAATCTGTTGTCTCTGTCCCTTGCTTTCCGAAAAATAGACGCAAGCAAGCGGCACGCGTAGTGGAGCACCGGCTCAGTCAGTGGCATTTCGGCTTTTCCAAATCGACAAGTCGCATTTCGTATCGATTATTGGAAAAATGATCAGTGATTTATTTTAAAAATAAATTGCAGGGTTTTTTACCTAGTCATTATTTTAAGCAAAAGGCATTGTTTATTTGTATCGTAGCTATCTGCTGCAAACGAAAGTAAGGTCGCTGCGTCATATGTGTTTTTGTTTTTTTATCGCGAATCGTTCAAAAGGGTAAATATTTTTTATTTACTTGTAGATACAAGTGGCTATGTACATTACTTCTTTAAGATTTTATACAATAACCTAGAACTATTGATGAACCTATTTTAAATATTTTACCAATCTTTATTGATTGCAGACAATGGAGCCTAAACCCAATGAACTGGTGACCTGCCCTTTCAACAAATCCCATCAAGTTGAGCACTACCGTTTCCAGGTTTGTATCTTACTGTCTTTACAAATAATCTAAACTGGGTAAGTCCCTATTTAAATAAATTGAGCACCATTACACAATGGCTTATGCTCATAGTTTCATACAGCTTACCAAAAATATATCACTTGTTTTTGTTAAATCAACTGATACACTTGTCGATAATAATAATAATAATGAAGCCATTTATTTCCAACTTGTTAACTTATTTTACAATGCTGTTAATGTTGTTAGTAAGATTGTTAGTGGTCTTTTTGTAGGCTATTTGTTGGTAATGTTAGTCAATCAATTTTTAAGTTGGACCCCTTTTAGGGTGAAGGCCTCCTCCGGCTTGTCCCATTTTCCTCTGTCCTTTGCCTTGAGCAGCCAGTCTTTCCCTGCTGTTTCGACTATATCGTCCTTCCATCTCTTTAACGGTCTCCCTACATTTCTTTTCCCAGTGGGACCTCTCCACCTGGTTACTATTAGTGTCCATCTTTTATCATTATAATGTGCCACATGTCCAGCCCATTTCCATTTTAGTTTAAGGGCCTTGGTAAGTGCTTCTTGAACTTTAGTCTGCTCTCTTATGGTTGAGCTTCTTATTTTTTGTACTTTTATTATTTTAAGAATGCTTCTTTCCATGGTTCTTTGGGTGGTTCTTATTTTTCTTTTTATTTTGTCTGTGAGGGTCCGTCCACATTTGGCAGCCATAGAGCAAGCTGGGCAGAAGGCACATATCAAGAACTATCTTTTTTAGATTTATGTTATAGTTTCCTTTCATGATTTCTTTCAGTGACCAGAATCTTCTCCATGTTAAGCCGACTCGTCTCTCTACCTCTTCCTCATTGTTCGACTTTGTAAATGACATTTGCTTTCCCAAGTATATGTATTGGTTGACATAGTCTATGTGTACTTGTGCGATAAAGCTATTTAAATCACAACAATTATTATAGCATGAAAGCCAGACATTTATAAACCAGCTTGAGTTTAGTTACTATCTCAGCCACCCAACACCTTTTTTATCTGAGTCAATTCATGTTATCTTAAAGTCACCTTGAATACCTCTTATTCAAAGTGGGAGTGTTAACCCCTGCACTGACGTCACGCTTGAGGAATATTATGCACATTAATAATGCATGCAAACATTTATGTTATCATTTAATAAATAATTCATTTATTACCATAAACATTAGGACACATTTCACACACTGCTGGTTAGCCCCATACTGAACCATTTCTAGTTCGTATTATGGTTACTAACACAACATATACATACATACATATGCATATTGCTATATTGCTTAACTAACAATATCTAGGGCTCTCTAGAATGCCCATTAACTCATCTACAGTGTATGGAAAAACAGTAAGAGTACATTTTCTCATTGAAAGAAAGTGTCAAAGGTACTTTTTTTTATCTAGTTGTTAACCACGTCTTATGTGGTCTGCCTCTTAGTCGTTTCTGCTGTGGGGTCCAGTTGGTTATGGTTTTTACAGCCCTGTTCTTGTCCATCCACCCTAGATGGCCTGCCCATCTTGGACGCAGCTTAGAATCAGCAGCTCCAGCTTGTGGTTCATTCTGGAGCGGTATTCACCATCCTCAAAGATGTTTGATGTTTCTTTGAATGTTTATTTTTCTTTCAAACACAGCTAGCTTTTGTTCATCTTTTTGAGTCAGCATCCATGTTTCGCAACCGTAGGTCACTATGGGCCAGATAATTGTTATGTAAACAGCTAATTTTGATGCGTTGGAAGTTTTGGTAGCTGTTCAAAAGCTGTTTACATGCGTAATATATTTTTATATCTATAGAAAGGCTTATTCTTATTAAGAAAGAATATGTTGCCTAATAAAACTATACTAAAATTATACTTTCTAGTCTTATATTCCATCGATTAATCTATGCAGTGTTCAGCCAGAATCCGAGTTGGTTTCTGCCAGAACACTGTTACAATATCCCACCTCTAGGTTAGGTCTTTCTCTTAAGTTTGGGTTCTGGGCATATTCCATGAGCTAGTGATACAGGTCAGTGGTGACACCACAACTGTTGCACAGGGGGGAACTTACTTTTTTAAACATGTGGTAAAACTTGTTACATGTGATTGCCCAAACTGCTTAAAAGTAATTTCTTTTAAGCGGTCTCTCAACTTTCTCTTTCTGCCTGTTTACTTTATGTACATGTTATAATTTAGTAGGAAGTAGGATATGCTGTTTAAACTCTATATAGAAGAAAGAAAGAAGAAGAAAGAAAGAAATTTGTTTATTTACCAAAATACATAAGCTCATACACATTTGTTTATACACGTGAATTATTTACCTACACATAGTTTGTATAACAAAAGGATTTATTATTTTAATTATACATATATGGTCTATAGTATGTACGCTTAGTGTGTATGACAACACTGAAAGGACTGTGCATTTTATGGCGTTATAGAGAGTGGTTGTTAAATGGAGATTATGTATCATTGTATGGAATACAAGCTAAAGCAACTAAAGCCAATTGATTTTGATGCTTTAGTGAGTTTGTCGTTAAATCAAGTGACGTTACATTGATTTGACGACCTCGTTAGCGTAAAGGTTACCATGCCGGTCTGCTAATCAGAAGGTTCCGGGTTCGATTCCCGGCCTGGTCAACATCTTTGTGCTTAACTAAATTTGTTGGCTGTGGGTCTGGGTATTAAATATGTATTTATATATAATATGTATGTATGTATGTATATGTAGTATATCAGTCGTGTTAGCAACCATAATACGAGCTAGAATTGGTTCAGTATGGGACTAACCAGCCGTGTGTGAATGTGTCCTAATATTGGGTCTGGGTATTAAATATGTATTTATATATAATATGTATGTATGTATATGTAGTATATCAGTTGTGTTAGCAACCATAATACGAGCTAGAAATGGTTCAGTATGGGGCTAACCAGCCGTGTGTGAAATGTGTCCTAATATTTATTTATTTTATATTTATTTGAAAGGACTGTGCATTTTATGGCGTTATAGAGAGTGATCGTTAAATGGAGATTATGTATCATTGTATGGAATACAAGCTAAAGCAACTAAAGCCAATTGATGACGTTACACAGAGTTTACACTGTACATGTAATGAACCCTCACTTTGTTTCCACAGACCCACCTGTCGAAGTGCATGCGCCAGTACCCGCTCGTACACACTATAGTGTGTCCGTTCAACTCCAACCACATTGTGCGACGTGAAGAAATTGATGTAAGTAGATCTTGATGATGTTTGTTTGTTTCTATAATTGATACAACTTACTTCCTGTGGCTACTACCCTGGGTGGGTCTTGGCCCCCTCTACTTAGGCCACTTTGTGCGGTTCCTTCAGTTTTTTTTTTTACTTTTAATGGGCTTGCGCTTGATCAAATTTTTTTTTTTTATTAGGACACATTCACACATGGTTGGTTAGCCCCATACTGAGCCATTTCTAGCTCGTATTATGGTTGCTAACACAACTGATATACTACATATACATACATAAATACATATTATAAATAAATACATACATATTAAACACCCAGACCCACAGCCAACAAATTTAGTCAAGCACAAAGATGTTGACCGGACCGGGAATCAAACCCGGAACCTTCTGATTAGCAGTCCGGCATGGTAACCTTTACGCCAACGAGGTCGTCAAAATTCACCTGATGGTAAGCGATATTGCGATCTAAGGTGGAGCGCGCTTGCCCAGAAGAAACCGGTTCACTCTTTCCTTGAAAACCGCTATATTCTTCAATGTCCGCAATCCACATCAAAGTCAAAAGTCAAAGTCAAAGTTTCTGTTGTTTACTGGAACTAGTTGGTAATGATTTTCACAGCCCTATTATTGTCCATCGGCACTAGATGACCTACCCATCTTACACGCTTACGGAGACAGTAGTTAGATTTGTCAAAGCACACTTTGACAAATCTAACTACTGTCTCCTTTTGATACAACTGCCTTATTCCAAATATTTCTAAGAATCTCCTATACTTGAATCAATTTTCTCAGACAATGAAAGTGTTGATATTGAAACAACTTTTAATATTGTTAAGACAATTGGTGAGAAAGATGAATAATGAATGAGAGCTTGGTTGGGAAGATTCATATTTTAAACATTCATAATAGTTTATTTTTTCTTCTTTTGAGTATGGCTCTCTGCGGTCGGTATGGCCACAATAATAATAGTTTATTTATCCAAAACACATGTACATTCTTAGTTATACATGTTACCTATGTTATGGTTGTTGTTTACCTTGTTTAGTTAATTTATGATTTAAGGATTTCTTGTGTCTTCTCTAATGAGAGAAGCCTGTTTCGCAAAAGCCACTTACATATCATTAAAAAAATAATGTTTTTTAATACCAATGCGGAATTTAGCCAAGAATATTAACAGTTTTTAGGTTTTATAGTTGGCTACATTACAAAATCATACATTACAATCTCTCTCGTTGCCTGAGATACTATTTATATGTTTTGTTTATAAGCGAGCAGCATTTTCCTGTTATGCCCATATCAAGCATGTTGACATTTTAATTTAACCAGTTCATGTAATTCAAAAATAACTTCAATGCCATTGTTTAAAGGCCAGGTGCAATGATCACAGGGTCGCAAGAGATTGTTTGCCTTCCTGCAACCACTCACTGAGCACTTTCTACTTTCAAATCCTACGGTAAACACTGGATTCAAGAGAATGTCCCTCACCTTAAAAGTTATATTTATGACTGATGATGCACAATGCATATGCGGCAGCCTACATGGAGCATTTCTCAGTATAAATTAAGAATAACTTATTGACTCAGGCGTTACTTTGCGGAAATCCATTGTAAATAGAAGACAAAACTAAATATTTAGTGTACTTCCGCTGTGATCCGAAATCCAAATTAAGACAAGTAAAGGAAAACTCAACTAAGATCAATTAACCAAGCCTAATTAACTAAGATTAATTAACCAAGATCAATTAATTCAGATTAATTAAGATTAACGTTACCTATCACAATTCGGAAATTCTTAACTCTACACGTGTTTCGCCTAACCACAAGGCATCATCAGGAGATGCTGACTCTTCGAACGACAAGTCGAGAGTGAGTCAGCACTCACTCACTCTCGATTTCGGATCACAGCGGAAGTACACTAAATATTTAATTTTGTCTTCTATAAATTAAGAAGTTAAGGGCAAAATCTTGATTTTTACAGTTTTTTTCACCTTAAATCGTAAACGGAAAAAAATATTTAAAAAATATCGTAAAGGCTGTCTAAAGAACCACTCTAAGAATATTTATACTTACTCGTATTATAGTACCAATCGAATACAGAAATACAGAACTTTATTAATCATAAATAACATATGTTAAAGGCAAGTCACACTACAATAATTACTTAATACTTAAAAATACTAGTTAGATTAAATGAAATAAATTTACAAATTTCATTAAATAAATATTCTCAAACTCAAACTCATCAATACGAAAAAAAACTTCATTTTAGATTTTTTTACCAGTTTTTGTCCTTATCCATGCTTATAATATATTACCTGTAATATAAAATTATTTAATTTTATTTCCTTTTGTATAACAAACAAACTACTATTGTTAAAAATGTGTACTACTATTGTCGACCTGTTTGGTGTTATGGTTACCATGCTGGACTACCAATAAGAAAGTTCCGTGTTGGATTCCTGGCATGACCAACATCTTTGTGCTGAACTAAATTTGTTGGCTGTTGTGATAAATAAAGTTGTGTTAAATATGTATGGATATAAAGTACTAGCAGCCAATCCCGGCTTCACATGAGCTTTAAAATAATCCAAGTTGTAAAGAGAAACAAAATATAACCTGTTACTCTGGGATAATGTAGCTTCCCAACGGTGAAAGAATATTTCAAATCGGTCCAGTAGTTTCAGAGTCTATTCGCGTCAAACAATCAAACTTTTCCTTTTTTTAATATTGGTGTAGTGAAAGTTAGTATTGCTAAAGTGGATTTGGGCTGGGCACATCAGCCGGATGTCGGAGGATCTGTGGGCTAAACGCACCACCCAGTGGGTACCACAGAGCGTCCGACGCCGCGGCAGGCCCAGACGGAGATGGCGGGACGAACTGGATAAACACTGCAAAAACTGGCAAGAAATAGCAATAGATCGTGATAAATAGAAAGTTGGTAGAGAGGCCTTTGCTCTTCAATGGGACAAAACAGGCTCATCAGAATAATAATAATATTGGTGTAGTACCTGTGGCTAAGAAAATCAAATTATTTCATTTGATTTCCTTTTGTATAACAAACTAACTACTATTGCTGTATAATTTATTTCCCAGCACCATGTGACTACCTGCACCAACCGGGTGATGCTGGATATGATGGTGTACGTGATGGATGATGACTACCGTCCCCCCGTCAAGCTAGTCCAACCTCCCGCTGAACTGGAGAGCCAGGAGAACTGGGATGATGTGAGTACATTTTAGAACCAGCTGTGCCCAGCGGTTTCACCCGTATGTTTTATTTATGACGACCTCGTTGGCGTAATGGTCACCATGCCGGACTGCCAATCAGAAGGATCCAGGTTCGATTCCCAACATGGCCAACATCTTTGTGCTGAACTAAATTTGTTGGCTGTCGATCTGGGTGTTAAATATGTATCTATATAAAATATGTATTATATCAGTTGTGTTAGAAACCATAATATGAACTAGAAATGGATTTATAGATCAGGATCAGGAGATGCTGACTCTTCGAACGACAAGTTCTCCTGATGATGCCTTGTGGTTAGGCGAAACACGTGTAGAGTTAAGAACTTCCGAACTGTGATAGGTAACGTTAATCTTAATTAATCTTAGTTAATTGATCTTAGTTAATTGATCTTAGTTAATTAATCTTAGTTAATTAAGCTTGTTTAATTGATCTTAGTTGATTTTTCCTTTACTTGTCTTAATTTGGATTTCGGATCACAGCGGAAGTACACTAAATATTTAATTTTGTCATCTATTTACAATGGATTTCCGCAAAGTAACGCCTGAGTCAATAAGTTAAATGGATTTATATATGATATTTTTTTTATATATTTATTTACAGTGTAAACTCCATGTAACTTCACTCGATTTAACGACAAACTCTCTAAAGCATATAAAACAATTGGCGTTAGTTGCTTTAGCATGATATATTCTCTCCATTTAACGGCCACTCTCTATAACGACATAAAATGCACAGTCTCTTAGTGTTAGATCAGATAGTATGAGTAATATCAGATACAATTTATATGTAGGTTATATATAAGTTAGATATAAATGTGCTATCTTCACATAAAGATGAATAAGTTACATTTTCACTATAACATGTTGCAATAGAGATTATTAGTAAGCTGTGTGATACAGGCCTAACCTAGTATAGAATAGAATAGAATGTCTTTATTGTCATATTGTTAAATAATTATTACATTATATAAACATAATCATAACTATCATCAATATGGACTCGTCAGTATTTCATTCAATAATAATCAATAAATTAAATTAAAAGAATAGCAGCTGTATAGGGGCTTTGTCGAAAAGTAAATAATTATAAATAAATAAAAAAGTAATATAGAACTTACAGTCAATTGTTTTGACAGACAGACAAAGCAGTTGTTTTAAGTTATTTTATTTATTTAGGCGAGCAGCATTATGCTGATGTGCCTATAACACACTGAGTTGAAATTTATTTTTTAACAATTCACATAATGTCCACTGTTCAATGTCAATGTTTAAAGTTATAGGTTTGTTATAGGTTTTAGTTTCTGTGTAAAACCATACTTTTTTTTACATATAATAGGCTTGCGCTTGACCACAACTCACCTGATGTTAAGTGATATTGCAGTCTAAGAAGAAGCGCGCTTGCCTAGAAGAAACCGGTTCACTCTTACCTTGAAGACAGTAAGGTTGTAGTTCAGTGGGAACAGGGATTCCGGCAAGGAGTTCCACAGTTTTGACGACCTCGTTGGCGTAAAGGTTACCATGCCGGTCTGCTAATCAGAAGGTTCCGGGTTCGATTCCCGGCCCGGTCAACATCTTTGTGCTTAACTAAATTTGTTGGCTGTGGGTCTGGGTGTTAAATATGTATTTATATATAATATGTATGTATGCATATGTAATATATCAGTTGTGTTAGCAACCATAATACGAGCTGGAAATGGTTCAGTATGGGGCTAACCAGCCGTGTGTGAATGTGTCCTAATATTTATTTATTTATTTATAGTTTGACCGTCCGTACTATAAACGTGGAAGCGAATCGCTTAGTACGCATTTTCGGCATTTCCACTGTATAACGGTGTCTCCTAGCAGTCTCCTTGCTCGTTCGGTAATGGAATAAAAATAAGTTAAAATAAAAATAAGTTGCAATGTCCTACAGCTAGTTTTTCAGAATAGAACAGTGGATTTATATGTGTATATTTTAGTTATTTTTTGTATTTGTAGCTAAATGTAAGAATTTTATTTTCTCATGTGTATATTATTACTTTTGTCTTATTTTTTATATTGTTTATATTGTTCTTTTTCTTTATTGTCTTATTTTTTGTATTTATATTGTGATCTTATATTGTTGCGCAAATTATGTTTGTTTGCCTACCTGCACCTTGCCATACGCGCAGGACGTCACCGCCAGTCGCAACAGAATACCAGCGCCGGTAGCCACACGCCGCCGGCATTTGCTGAGTTGCGACTGTATTGCGGCAAACTAAAGTGTTTTATTTTAAATGTTTACGTTTGTTTTATGTTTGCCAAAATAAAAATTATTTTTCTTTCTTTCTTTCTTTTTTTCGAATATTTTTAATGGAATATCTGGTTTTCAGGAAGTAGCAGAGTCGTACAACCCCCTGGAGGCTAAGAAGGATACTATCATGTACAACAAGATCAAGGGGGCTACCAAGTCCGAGCGCAACAAGTTTAGATACGAAAGTAAGCCTTTAAGCCTTATTTACCGTCGAATGGGAAAAATAACATTTTAACCCTTAAATGGACAATGTTGTTTTTAAAAAACATACTAAAAATCACACTTAAAATTGACCTTCATATATTTTTTTTTAAATTTTGCGCATGACAATGTTGTTTTTAAAAACATACTAAAAATCACACTTAAAATCGACCTTCATATACATTTTTTTTCATTTTGCGCAATGTAGTTTATAAACAACACTCACATTATTGCAAAAAAGTATAGTAAATTAATGTGTAGATATTTTTTACTCATTTTTCCTAGACAGTAATACATGTCTATTACACAAATATATTTTTTTAAAACGTGAAATAAAAATCGACCATTTAAGGGTTAACAGTGTTTTGTGATTAGCGGGTGTGGCTCGGTGGTAATAAAGTATGTTTTTCAATCTAACGGCCCCTGAATCGATCCCGGCCCTACACCAATGACTTGTTTTTTAAGTTATGTGTGGATTTGCACTCGCCTTACGGTGAAGGAAAACATCGCGAGGAAACCGCATGTTTGAGGACCACAATATCCGAAGACGGTGTGTGCCGCCAAGCCGTACTTGGCCAGCATGGTGGATTATGGCCTATATCTCTCTCCTCATGAGAGCAGGCCCCGAGTCCCAGCAGTGGGAACATATAGTGGGCTGCTTATGCGAACTGTGTTTTAGATTATTTACGTTAACTTTTAAATATTGCAAATGTTAGAGATTTTTAATGCGAGAACAGTTCTTAACAGTTCACATAATGTCCACTGTTCAATGACAATGTTTAAAGTTCACTAGTGCACTGATCACAGGTTAGCAAGAGATTTTTTTTGTTTTCTGCAACCAGCTATCAAGCCGGTTTTTAAAGCTGTTCACTGATGTAGCACTGACCACTTCCTCGGGCAACTTGTTCTAATTATGAACCACTCTGTTGCTGAGTATATGATGCCCCGTATTAGTGTTGGCAAGATCACGCTGGATTTTCTGGTTATGGTCTCAATAGCTTCGATTAAACTGCAATCTATCAATCTGAAATGCTATCTTAATAGCTTCGATTAAACTGCAATCTATCAATCTGAAATGCTATCTTAATAGCTTTGATTAAACTGCAAACTGAGTGATTGTGTATTTGTTTTTGTTACAGATAGCGTCAGGTATTGTCAGTCCATGGCGAAGAAAGATGGCGCGTCGGGCTCCGGCACCGGTCCCGAGGGCTCCCACGCGGGCTCCGGCAGAGGCGCCGTGCCCAAACAACGCGGCGGAAGTTCTCGTTAAATTTCTCACGTGACTCGCACTATGAACCTCTTAACCCCTGCAGCGCTATTCATCTACTTGACAAAAACATCTACGGTCAGTTTTATACAATACTAGCTAACCCAGCAAACGTTGTTTTGTCTTAATAATTATTTCTAGTAGCCGTCTATTCGTCTATTCTAGTAGCCGATTCTCAGACCTACTGAATACGCATATAAAATTTGGAAAAAATCGTTCAATCCGTTTCGGAGGAGTACGGTAACAAACACTGTGACACGGAAATTTTATATATAAGACTAGCTGACCCGGCAAACGTTGTTTTGCCTTAAAAAATGGATAGATTCTGGTGTACATACGACTAAACTAAATTTAAAGTAACTCTGTCCCTTTTCATCATTAGTAAACAGAAAGAGGCGGCACGATCTAAACCATAGACAAAACAACTAAAACCACATCAAATATGGAAAATGTAGGTAGTTTTAGGGCTGATACAGTTGGGTGTATTCTAAAATCGCTTCCATTTTCCATATTTGACGCGATTTTAGTTGTTTTGTATATGGGTCAAATCGTGCTGACCCTTTCTGTTCACTTAAGAAGAAAAGTGACAGGACCACCCTAAATTTAGTTTAGTCGTGTGTTCGCCAGAATTGCTACAAGTAGCCAATTCTAAGATCTACTGAATATGCATATAAAATTTGGTAAAAATCGATCAAGCCGTTTCGGAGGAGTACGGTAACTAACATTGTGACATGGAAATTTTATATATTAGAAGACTAGCTGTTCAGTGGCCGGCAAACAACTTGAGCCATGACCTTAAGTGTGCAGTAGTCTTTAAGCTATATTTTAATGTTAAAGAGTCTAAGCTATATTTTAATGTTAAAGAGTCTAAGTTATATTTTATAACAAAAAAACTGGCAAATGCAATATTTAGCCCTTGTCATTGCTTTGAAAGACTAACAAGCATTTGACATTGACAAGACATTGTTGTCTTAAACCCACAAACGTTCAAGTTGGATGATAGCGCTCAGCAGGTTAAGTGCCAATCATATTGATATTGATGTTTATTGTTTAGTAATAAGAAAATCTCGTAAATTGGTGTTGTAATCTCTGTGTAAACATAGGTACAGTGTTCAACTTCAACTTTTATTTATTGGCTTTTAGCAAAGGATTAACTTTGCGATTCTGCCAGTGTCACATAGAAAGATAGTCCGTCAAACAGAGAGATTTGTGTATGGTTAAGAAATCGTTTGTACGGTAGGAGCGAGATTCACAGTGTTTGTACAGTGTTACTTTCATTAAATAAATAATATAACAATTTATTGAAAACACGTCAAATGTTTAAAAAAAATGGTACATGTCAATATAATTATTTATACATGATCAAAGAATATAAAATGAATACCTATTTCTACAAAAAATATTAAAATAACATTTATTTTTCACTAGTTGCGCGCCCCGCCCCGTTAATCCGAGACAGGAAAGAAGTTTATCCGCGATAAAAAGTAGTCTGTATATTAATCCAAGGTCTAACCTATCTTCACATAACATTTCATCATAATCACTCCAGGCATTAGGGCGTGAGGGAGCATTCCACGGGAACAAATATATCCTAATAAAAAAGGCGTTACTTTGCGGAAATCCATTGTGGATAGAAGAAAATATGTAAAGTACTTCCACTGTGATCTGAAACCAAATTAAGATAAGCAAAGGATTTATTTTTTTAAATCATTTCCTAATGAGGTTTCAGATCACAGCAGAAAAAAACTAAATATTTCATTTTGCATCTATATATCCTAATGCTGTTAACATACACACCTAATGCTACAATATTGACTAAAAACTTGCAAATTGCAACTCTCAGTACTTATAATTAATTTTAATCTCAACTAAATTTTAATGAACTAAATAGATAAACAACTGATAAACATTTTATACATAATTTGTAAAATTATAAGGCCGTTTACATAAAATTATAATGAAAATTCATACACAATGTCAAATAAATAACTAAATTGGAAAGTTTTTCAGAAAGAAAAAGGTTAATTTCTACTGAACCTAACTTAATATCTAACGATATGTCTCTTAACTAGGGTTATCAAAGTGTTATTTTTCAAAAAAAATATCCTCTTAATAAGTAAATAGATATTTCTAAGTGATAAATCACTGTGATTTATTTTTTTACAGATTTTGTTGATTTGACTAATTTTTGTAAGACTGTTTCTGTCAAATGGAAATTTTTGGCTATATGAATGTTACCTGATTTGTTATTTTTATACCATAGATATAAGTAATGTTATGGTGGTACTTTACATTGCTGTAACTCGACTCAATGAAAAATAAAAATTTGAATATCTGCTTCCAAGGAGGTTAAGTAAGGGATATGTCCTTATCTATGGTTTCTCGTATATTTGGTAAATGCGCGAATACGAAAAGCGATGTGAAATGCCACCATGATTTGTAAAGGGTAATTATTAAAGATGTCTATGTGTAAGTTAAGTATCAAATAAATGTACCAGATACAACTATATAAAACAATTTGTTTTTTTTTATGTTCCCTATTGTCAAAGATCTAAATCTTCCTAAGATTATGCAGCTGGCATGTGTAGAACATAGAAGAAGAGAAACCTGTGGTTATTAAGTACATACAGACTGTAGAGCCATGATCTCACGACTAAACTTATAATCACAACTAGATCACCTATTAGACACTCATAGGTAATATCTTTAATTAAAAAATTAAATAACTCAAATTAAAAAAGCACAAAAAGTATAATAGATTTTTTACTAAATTATTATTATCACAAACAGAATACATATTATCTGGGAGCAACTAAGTGTACATTAACACATATTTTATACTTTTATGCCTATTAGGTACTTATTTAGTCATAGTTTGAGTTGATATACAAAAATGTACAACTTTTTTGGAAAAAGATATAAGTTAACTTATGTTTATTATAATTACAAAATTTTACCTAAAAAGCCTGGGTTTATCCAAGGTAAAAGGTTCTCACTACTTTATATAACAAATAAAAGACGCGTTACATACATAGATAATAACTAGAACAACAGAGATCGGCACTCGCTCGCAGGCCGGGTTGCGCCGGCGCATGCAGGGAATATTTTATTCAAAATACAAATGTTTCATTGGGCTAAATAATAACTCTGTTTTAGGCCAAACAGTTTATAGCATTATATAACAGTGACAGCTGACTGACGGCCGTCGGTGACAATGAGAATTTGAGGTTATGTTCCATTACAAATAAACAAAACAATTCAATTTTATATTCCATTTGAATAAAATTTTATTAATTATACGCTTGAAAATATGCTTTCTCATAACGCATTTTCGAAAGTATCTAAACCATTGATTCCAATCCTCACGCAAACCGCTCGAGCACACAGAAAGCCGCGATGGCTCCCCGTCGCAAAAAGCAAGGTTTTCCGCATACCGAAGCGCCCAGTGGTCTCTGAAGAGGAACGATTAGAGCTCCAACGTCTGAACAACAACTATAACTCACAGATGCGTGCTATTAAAAAGTTTTACTACGCTGAAATGATGAATGAAAAGTTGACAACTGAAAGTGCCAGTTCTGAGATGTCCATAAAGCTTGAAGCTGAAGACTGGGAGAGATGCCTCAAGTTAAACGAAGAGTGGAACAAGCAAATAGCGTCACAACGAGATGAGAGGAGGAAAAAGGAAATTCAAGCTTTGGAGCAGCATGCGCTGAAGAGAATGGCTGAAAAAGACGAGAAAATGAAACTGAGAATTAAGAAGGCTGCTCAAGCTGTTCGACGTGAAAAGGCAAGTATTTTTGGTGATGATTAAACAAAAAAAATGCTAATGTTCAGAAGGTGAAGGGATTTTAATATATTCCAGATCGTTTGAATTATTTGAGACTAGAAAAGTAAAAAAAAATCAAAAGACATTTTAAATTATTAATTAATCCTACACTTTATGATAAATAGCTGCCCGGCAGTGCTACCCGAGTTGGTCTGGGACAAAAGAAGTTTATCTGGAATAAATAGTAGCATATGTGTTAATCTTAGGCCTATCATATCTTCACACCAAATTTCATCAAAATTGGTTCAGTTGTTCGAGCAAGTAACAAACTTACAAACTTTCGCATTTATAATATTAGTTGGATTTAGCACAATTTTTTAATTCGGAAATGTGACCTTATCATTCTACTGTCTTGGTACCCAAGTTAAAACAATAGTGTACAATCTTATATTGATTATATTTATTTTTCAGGCACTAGCAAATACCTTCATCACACCAGAGACCTTGGACGCAGCCATAGACGAGGCACTCTCCAACCCCAAAGACTACAATTATGCCATTGATTTGAAGGGAAACCTCTACCAAGGAAGAGATACCTTACCCACCGCACCTAAAGAAACTACACCTTCAGCTTAGAATATAATGTATTGCTGTAAATAATTAGCTAGTAAACTGTTTGTTAAGATCTATTTGTTTCTTTACATGCTTTCTATTAGCTTCACCTGTATGTTTGTTCGTAACCGACTTATTTGGGCACGATTTTGACCCACTTTAAACAGCCAGATTTCGTTAAAACTTTGTAGATTTAATGAGGACCAATGACAATACACTAATTTGATAAAATTACGGTTTTCTATAAAAAGCGTGTTTTTTAGTTTTTTTAAACTATTATTATTTTTATCCTTGATAGGTTTGCGCTTGACTACAGCTAGCCTGATGTTAAGCTGCGCTGCAGTCTACGGTGTGGCACACTTACTTAGAAGATACCTATTAAGCTTACCCCTTTCTTTCTGTAGGTTTTTGAAAGTACTAGCAAATATCAAATTACAATGTAACATCTTCCATGTAATGTCACTCGATTTAACGACAAACTCTCTAAAGCATCAAAATCAATTGGTTTTTGTTGGTTTAGCTTGTATGCCATACAATGATACATTTTCCATTTAACAACCACTATCTATAACGCCATAAAATGCGCAGTCCCCTTCATTGTTGTTATATAGAGTTTACACTGTAGTGTTATTTTTAACCGACTTCAAAAAGGAGTAGACTGTATGTATTTTTTTTTTGTATTGTAAATTGGTGAGAACTCTACAATGGAGGTTTAAAAACCTTTGAGGTTTCCGCACATATTATGTCATATAATATGCCATATCATATTTAATGTAAAACGAGTAATAAATATAATAAAATAAAGAACCTAGATTATTATCATAACTGATTATATGGACAGGCTAGGGATGAGTATAAGTAAATAAGTAATACATCAAATATTTAAAAAACAATAATTTATTATAAAACTCTTAAGTAATATTTACATTCTTTAATTCTAGCTTACAGAAGAGACTAAGAACTTGGACATAAAAAGGTTCTAGCATAGACAAATTATATATAAAATGTCTATTTATATATAATTTGTCTATGGTTCTGCCTATACATAGTTACCAGTAACAGGTTCAAGCAGACAATAATAAGCTGTTATAATAATGCTGAGTACACATTTTTTGACACAATAACAAAGGCCTGAGGCAGCCAGCAGAGTGTGTACACTTTTATGGATCTCATCAGTGACAGTCCTTGTGAAGCTCGTCCCCAAACCCGTTGGACGTAAATCAAACTTTTTTTGAGTTTTTTGTCACCGTTTATTTGTGAAAATATATAATATGCCTTACGATAACAGTTTAAAAAGTACAATGTAGCAGGCCAAACAGAAAATTTTGCAAAAAAAAGTTTTGATAAATGAGAGACCAGTCAGTCCAGTCAGACGCATGAAACTTTGTATAGATGCTAGTGGGGAGTACTTTGAAAAGATATGATAAAAATATATTTGCCAATAGAATTTTTTTCTGTTTCGCAAAACTTTCCGAGTGTCCCACGTATTTATATGTTTGAGTCGGGCAGTGAAGGCTATATATTGATATCTGCCAGCATGTCCTCCCAGAGCGGCGCCACGGTGAGCTTGTGCCGCAGCGCGCCGAGCGACACCAGCGCCCCCGACCGCGACGGCGCGTCGTGCGACACCGACATCACCTCTTGGTGGAACGCGGCGCGGGTGCCTGTGTTCACCTGCACATCGAGATCTACATCAGTCTGAGCCCATCATGGATCAGAATACTATAGATAG
Source organism: Mellilla xanthometata (assembly GCA_035578125.1). Lineage (NCBI taxonomy): Eukaryota > Metazoa > Arthropoda > Insecta > Lepidoptera > Geometridae > Mellilla > Mellilla xanthometata. The sequence goes on from JAPUBQ010000026.1 coordinate 1,381,950, forward strand.
GATTGCTGATTCCCATAAAGTAAGGCGTGGCACGGAAGTTTGCCATAATTACCGACCTTTCAGTAGTGAAGTGACGGAGCATGCCGATATGGCCCGCCAGCAGACCTGACAGGCAACATTACCTCAAACACAGTGTCTCCCAGTAGTAAAGTGACGCGGCCCAAGCGATGGGTGCCGATATGGCCCGCCAACAGGCCCAACAGGCAACATTGCCTCAAATACAGTGTCTCCCAGTAGTAAAGTGACGCGGCCCAAGCGATGGGTGCCGATATGGCCCGCCAACAAGCCTGACAGGCAACATTACCTCAAACACAGTGTCCCCCAGTAGTAATGTGACGCGGCCCGAGCGATGCGTGCCAATACGGCCCGCCAACAAGCCTGACAGGCAACATTACCTCAAACACAGTGTCCCCCAGTAGTAATGTGACGCGGCCCGAGCGATGCGTGCCAATACGGCCCGCCAACAAGCCTGACAGGCAACATTACCTCAAACACAGTGTCCCCCAGTAGTAAAGTGACGCGGCCCGAGCGATGCGTGCCAATACGGCCCGCCAACAAGCCTGACAGGCAACATTACCTCAAACACAGTGTCCCCCAGTAGTAAAGTGACGCGGCCCGAGCGATGCGTGCCAATACGGCCCGCCAACAGGCCTGACAGGCAACATTACCTCAAACACAGTGTCCCCCAGTAGTAATGTGACGCGGCCCGAGCGATGCGTGCCAATACGGCTCGCCAACAAGCCTGACAGGCAACATTACCTCAAACACAGTGTCCCCCAGTAGTAAAGTGACGCGGCCCGAGCGATGCGTGCGGAGCGTGCCGATACGGCCCGCCAACAGGCCTGACAAATAACATCGGTTGTCCTTCTGCACAACAATAAAGTTATTGATTTAATTATAGCAATACCATAATTAGTCGTAACTCGATATTTTAAATAATCAATAATATTATATAATGCATATTAATTATTTTCTTGTCACTCATCATTGATTAAATATTTAAATCAAACGTCAAACCGTTTTGTTAAAGTGACATCATAATTCAGTCATAGTTCATCATTCAATCTCATCATCATAACACTGCTCGTCTATAAATTAAACAAACTTGGAGGTACTTTTTGATGGTATAATATGATAATAAAAATTATTACTAGAAATTTATGAGAATCTCTACATCATATAATTATTAGGTCAACTGGGATCCCCTGTCGCTCTGCATAACAGGACCATCTGGTACCTAGTGCTAAGCGCAGCGACTCTTCATATACATTCACTTACACCTCCTTACAGCATTAAATAGAATCTATCTGTATGTTCACTTTACCTACTTGTACTTCTTATATATAAAATTTCCGTGTCACAGTGTTTGTTACCGTACTCCTCCGAAACGGCTTGACCGATTTTTTTATATTCGTATTCAGTAGGTCTGAGAATAGGCTACTGTATATTTAGAAATAATTATTAAGGCAAAACAACGTTTACCGGGTCAGCTAGTATATATATATTTATTACTTCTTGTTGTAAATATGTTGATTGCTGGAAATAAATAATTTGTACATTTGTTTAAATTTGTATTAGTAACTTTAAAAGAAGTTTGCAGGTTGCAAGTAGATTCGAGGCAGCCGTATACCCTCACCGGTTTGTCATCCGCCTCCTCCGAGTTAGAGGAGGACTCCTCCTTGTGTGGTCGGCGGCTCGGCGGCTCCTCGTCTGCGCTCTCGCCGCGACCCGGCAGGCTGTCCGGCAGCTAACAGATAATACAAATACGATTTACAAAAAAAATAATTTAAACTTATGTACAAAGTAACCATGGGTCGGATGACACGATAAATTGTAAGTCCCGTCTGTTAGTCTTAGTACAAGCAATCGTTAAGCCAAGTCAGAGGCCTTCGGGCGGCTTGAAAATCCTCTATACCAGAGCTTGGCCACTTAGCTCTTACAAAGACCCGGATCTAGAGGGTATGGCAAAATTCACAAAATCCCTCCTCTTTTTTACTTGCCTTGGTTAAAAATCATTTTATTACCGACTTATCACCCACTCATTTGCGGTCGGGTAAAATGGAACTCTACATTTGAGTCTCGACCTCAAGTAGAATGGCAAAGGCGAGCTTAGCTAGAGTTTTGGACGTGGGATAAAGTGGGGTTGGGCGCCATTTTCCAGGTTTTGACCCGCCAGAATGATATGGAAAGGCTACCGATAAGAACGGCACAATCTATTAACATTCTAAACAATTAAGCATAGCATAAGCAGCCCACTATATGTTCCCACTGCTGAGACTCGGGGCCTTCCCACACGAGGAGAGAGATATAGGCCATAATCTACCACACTGGCCAAGTGCGGGTTGGCGGATGAAACACGTCTTCGGATATTGTGGTCCTCAAACATGCATGAAAAACAAGTCATTGGTGTAAAGCTCGGATCAAACCATGGGCCGTCTGATGGAAAAACAGACGTTATTACCACCAAGCCACACTCGCTTTCTATACCAAAAATGTATAATTTGCATGTAGCGTTTGCAAAAAAGTTTTAAAGAGATTTTTTGAAATGGTGTTCTAGTTTTACTACTTTAGTTTACCTGCAGAAGTATGAGTGTAGGTTCTTTGCTATTGATAAGGTTGACAACCTCCGTCTCGGCGCTTGGCTCTCGCTTCACTCCCACGGGCTTGTCCTTGCTTACTGTCGAGGGAAAATAGACTTTAATGACAAGGCGCTAAGGAAGAAAATCAACCATAAGCAAGCTTTTAAATACTCAATGAGAATCATATAGAACATAACAACTATTAATAAAAGATTAAGGTCAAAAATTAAGTTAATAAGCTTCTTACAAATCCCATATACAGGGCTACCGGTAACTGACACAAAACTCTATAAGGCGATTTTTATTTACTAGGCTAATAACTTTTATCTTAGGACTTATGAAAAATTACGAAAAATGCAGAAAATTTTTCATCCCCATATATTTTGCCACGCGTCAATAATCTTTATGTATGGAAGAATAATTTTATCGCGAATCCGAAATGCCATAATACTGTTTATGTGACCGTACTGAATCTGGCCTTAGAGGGTTGAGCATTCGTTACCTGTACCCCGGTTTAGAAAACAAAATGTCAGAAATTGTTTTTTGCAGTTTATGAGTCAGTTCGTGTATTTATTATGTATTTATATTTCAAACATTTTGCCAAATATCATCAAAATCGACAAGTTAGTTTTTAAATAACTTAAGTAAATTATTTATAGCGGTACAACTGCAAGTTCAAGAATTTGCCAATGTCACCGCCTTAAAGCAATAAACACTTCGCTCCTAAGGCAGTGGTCCCACCGGCGACGATGAACGAGAAACGAGTAGAACTAGAAATTATAAACGAGTCAGCGGGAAGCGAGTGTAGGTTCGATAGTTTTATCGCCGGGCTATAAGGGCTATAAGCGAGTGTGTTAGTGCGTCGAGCGATTACTCTCGCCACTCGCTCAGTCCTGTGCAAACTAGACATGCGCAGAATGTGTCACTAAAATGAAAAGATATGTAAGTACATATCTTTTTATATCAGTGAACTATATCTTTCTTTTAGTTCAGTAGTTCATTTAGTTCAGTACTAGTCTTCTTTCAATATTTCATTCTGGGCATCGCATCTCTGTCACCTTGGGATAGAGTTTAAATTTGCCTGGTCAGTCAGATTCGCCAAGTGAGTGAAATAGGCTATCATGTATCATATTTATACGTACAACAGAGCGGGACAGTCATAGATAGTCCAGAATAGTCCCGATGTTTTCATTCGAGTCTCGAGTCGTTCTTAAACGGATGAACGAACTAGTGAACTAATAAGGAACTAAGAACTAATTTAAATGTTATTGAACTAGAGAGTGAAAGATACAAATCACGGAAGTACTTCATTTGAAGGATTCATTCGTGAACTACGCATGTCTAGTGCAAACGTGCGTACGCGTCGCACGTGTTTTCAAACAAGTATCTCTGAGCGAGTTTATTTTTGAAAGCTCCTCGCTTAAGCGATAAAAGTAGTAAAGCGAGTCGTCGCCGGCAGTGTGAATAGTCCGCGATCTATTCGTATGTGCATCTCTTTTATTTGCACGGAATGTTATATCATAGACAAAATATACTTTAGTATTTTAGTATATTTTGTCTGTGATATAACATTAACCATAGACAAAATATACTTTAGTATGTTTTGTCTATGGTTTTCTTTTTACGTTTCTTGAGCGAGAAAATAGTCGATAGTTAACCGTTTGCTCGCCGTTGGTGGAACCACTGCTTTAAACTAATATTAAAAGTGAAAAACTTTTCTGCTATGGCCGCCGCCCTTCACTGAAACGAAACATATCCGTTCAGTTCTCAGGAGCTGCAAAATAGATAAATATATAAATTATGTTAACATTATGCTGGCATTTCACATCTATTGTGCACTATTCGGCAAAAATATAGGCGATTATTCAAATTTCATTTCAAATACATAAACTAACCTACACACTTTTACATATTCGTCCTTTTCGTAAAATATGTTGGCTGTCGGTCTGGGTGTAAAATATGTATATGTATAAAATATGTATGTATGTATACCTATGTAGTATATCAGTTGAGTTAGCAACCATAATACGAACTAGAAATGGTTCAGTATGGGGTTAACCAGCTGTGTATGTAATGTGTCCTAATATTTATTTTTTTATAGGCGAATTAGATAAGGATATCATATAATATTATCAAATGTACAATTCGTTTCAAACGCTATGCGACTTGGACCGTGCTGTGCTTAGTGACGTTTGGTACAGTTTGCAAAAAAAATACGCTAAAATGTAATAATATATTTTATAACTATTAACTAAGCATAAGTAGCTCACTGTACGTTCCCACTGCTGAGGCTCGGAACCTTCCCTCACGAGGAGAAAGATATAGGCCATAATCCATCACACTGGCCAAGTACAGGTTGCTGGATGACACACGTATTCGGATATTGTGGTCCTCAAACATACCGGTTTCCTCATGATGTTTTCCTTCACCGTAAAGCGAGTGTAAATCCACACATAACTTGAAAAACAAGTCATTGGTGTAGGGCTGGGATCGAACCAGGGGCCGTCTGAGGGAAAAACAGACAATATTACCACCGAACCACACTCGCTTTTTGCTAATCATTATATTATTATTACTACAATGTAATACAAAACATGTTATATTTCAGTGTATATTTTTGCAAATTATACCACGCATTATTTGTGACGTCCTGACCCAAGTCGCATGGCATTGAAACAGCGTTGTACCGTCCAAACTTTGTACTTTCAAAACTTCAAAGTTCTTTTCCAAAGTTCACCAACTATAACTGACGGCTGTCTATCCTTCTATTCATGAGATGATTATGAAATGATGATGATAAATAAGAGAAAAAAAAAGAATATGACGAATACGCGGATGCAGATTCCGATATGAAATGCCACCATAAAATCTTACTGTAGTCGGGGAATTCTTCAGGTTCTTCCTTCACAATCAGTTCTTCTTTAACTTTGACAGCTGGCACGTGGTCCGACCAATCTGTGTAGAACGGGGTTAAGGCATGCCGTTACTATATTTAAAACATATTATCCTTATTTTTTTTTTATGATGGCAAACGCTTGATCGAAACTCACCTGATGTTAAGTGATGTTGCGATCTATAGGGTGGAGCACGCTTGCCTAGAAGAAACCGATTCTCTCTCGCCTTGAAGACAGTGAGGTTATAGTTCAGAGGGAACAGGGATTATCTGTGTTTAAATGATCGAAGTAGGTTTCATACTTTTTTTTCTTCTACATCAAGTAGCTGAACCATATAACTTAAGGCGAATTGACAGCGTTGAAAGGAAAAAGTTAAACATTTTTGTTTTTGCTTGGGTTGGCATTCATATTTTCGCCCTCCACTAAAATTACCAATACTTATTAGCATAAGAAAATAGTGACAATCGATATATTGTGAGCTATGCAGTTTTTTTGAGATATTCAACATCAAAAATTTAATTAATTTTTTTATCAATTAATTAAACTCTTTATCTCAGAAAGTACGTCTTTTTTTTACCTTATAACCTAACATAATAAGATTTGTACGATGGTAATTCATATAAAATGCATACAATGTAACCTTTATCTGCTTAGTAGTGAACATAATCACTGTCAATTCTCCAGAAATTAATTAATATTTTAATGTTTATGGTCAACCTGCTCCATCCGCCTTAAGGGCCTTTGATAAGCTTACAGAATGCTAAAATTAATTAACAACTACTAAACTACCGAAACACGAGACACTTCTAATACAATACAATCAAAATATAAGGTAGCCGAAGATAGGTCAGTAAGAAAATTCTAATTTTCATAAGATTTTTAGCGTTTGTTTATTTAGTATTAATTTTCTTTCGAAATTAACTATAGTTATTACTGCAATGATAGTATCCCACTTGATAGCCGATGTAAGCAATGACTCATATTAGCGCTGTTTGCTTCTGTGGTGCTAGCAAAGGACAGAGCTATACTGTGTCCTTGCAGTAGAGCAGGACGGACTAAACAGTTCAACGGGATGTATGTGTTATTCGTCATACTTTCTGTGCTTTCGATATTAAGTATTTTACAGAGAACTGATAAAGCTTACCTGTGGAAAGAAATTTAAGCTTTCAGATGGATTGGCTTTATTTAGTTATGCATAAAGCAATAGTTAAACAATAAAACAATAATAGTTTTTATTTATGCATTAAATAGATCAACACTGCGTAGAAAGAGTTTTGCTTACTGTTTCATTCAGCGCCGGAACGCGGCCACTATAATGGGCACGTTTGGACAGGGAGCTTTTCGGGGTGGCATTTTTGACAACGCATAGGCTTACATTTTGACTTGGGCTCAACCAAAAAAAAAAAATCAGATAGAATATGTAATAGTATTTTCACAGAATATATAAATGTAGAATATGTAATTTTATATTAAGAAATGTATTCTATTACAAGAAGATAATACTTAACTTTATGTAATTTCAGTAAAATAAGGCTAAAAAACTGCAAAAAATATGAATTTTCCCGACAACCTGTCTCGGTACCCCATAAACGTTTCCAAATTCACTTACATTTATCAACATCCCCCATTGGCAGTTTGATAGGGGCGTCCCTCTCTGCGGTCTGTTTGAAGTCAACACTAGGGCTGTCCACTAGGCCGGACCCGTTACTCTCACCCATCGCCGTGCGAATCTTCTGGTCCTCCAGTTCTTTGTCAATCTGAAAATTTGATATTCAGACCAGGAACTAAGTAAGATAATCAAATAATAATGCACTAGTACAAGATAATGCTTTGGATCCTAACTTGGCTATAGCCTGTGTCTTGGACATGTTCTTGATTTACTGTCGCGTACTTGAGTGACTTAGCGAGTATGGCTTGGTGGTAATAACGTCGGCTTTTCAATCAGACGGCCCCTGGTTCGATCCCGGCCCTACACCAATGGCTTGTTTTTCAAGTTATGTGTGGATTTGCACTCGCTTTACGGTGAGGAAACCGGCATGTTTGAGGACCACAATATCCGAAAAAGTGTGTCATCCGCGAACCCGTACTTGGCCAGCGTGGTGGATTATGGCCTATATCTTTCTCCTCAATAAATGGATATAAAGACACAGTGTTTTTATATAGTGTTTACACTGTATATACTACAGTACAATGTAGCAATGTCTTTAGGAAGATGATGGTCTCACTAACCTTGACAAAATCTTTCACCCTGATGGTAGGTTTGTGCAGGACGGGCTTGGGGTCCGCCTCTCTCCCAAACGCCACGCGACTGGTCTGCCTCTCCACTCTGCCCACACCTAGGATATATATACATACATCATAATCATCAGCCTCCAAAGCCCCTCTTAACCCACATGCTAGTAATAGTATACAGTACTAGGTGACACGGCAAATGTTGTTTTGCCTTAAATAATAGATAGTAGCCGATTCTCAGACCTACTGAATACATATATAAAATTTGGGAAAGATCAGTCAAGCCGTTTCGTAAGAGTACGATAACAAACACTGTGACACGGAAATTTTGTATATAAGAAGATATATTATTATATGCTTCCTGCTCGTCATCAAACTCCAAGACAGAGTTCGCAACACTGAAATCCGTCGACGAACGAAAGTTCGTGATGTCGGGTTTACAGTGATGCATTTGAAATGGAGCTGGGCAGGACACGTGGTTAGGCCAAATGCTTTACTCCACCGGCCAAAAGACGGCAGGTGGAGTAAAGCAATTACAGAGTGGTGGCCAAGGGCTGGCAAGCGAGGAGTTGGTCGTCCAGCAGCGAGATGGGTCGACGACATCATTAAAGTCGCAGCTCCTACCTGGACGAGGACTGTGCAAGATCGACGCAGGCGGCACATGCAGAGGAAGGCCTATACCCAGCAGTGAAATAAGAAGGGCTGTGGATGATGATGGATGATGATATGCTTTTCTTTTCAAACTTCATCCATACCTAGATCAACAACCCTAACAACATTGCCAATCAATTTGTACACACATTTCACAGCATTGTTTTTTTGTCTTCTTCTTCATACAAGCTAAGTGCCGAGGCCAAATTCTAATGTCGAGTTTTCAAGCCACCCAAAGACCTCTGACTTGGCTTAACAACTGCTTGTACTAAGAATAACAACCAGGACTTACAATTGAATGTGTTATCTGAACCTCAGTAGAGTCCAGATGAAAATTCCACTTTTAAAAGAACAGTCTTATGCATGGTAATCTATCCAAAGACAGTCCACATCGACCATTGCTTAGCTTTGATGATCTCATCAGATCACATGATCTAGCTGAGCTACAGGCGCGCCTGCAACTCGACGCGCTCTTTCGCCTTTTTTACTTTCTATCTCTAGCTGTGCTACAAATAGATGATTTTATTTAAAAACTTTTATGATAGATAGGCTTGCACTTGATCGTAACTCACCTGATATTAAGTGCTAGCTAAGTATAGCCTAGGATAAATTGAACTTGTTTAATAGAAACCAATTCACTCTTGCCTTGAAGATATTAAGATAATAGTTCAATGAGAAAAGGGATTCAGGTAAGGAGTTACACAGTTTAGATGCCTGCACTATAAAATTTATGTTATTTAGTCATGATTATAAAATTTAATAAAAATATATATTTAAGGAGGGCTCCCATACAACAATGGTACGGAACCCTTCATGCGCGAGCCCAACTCGCACTTGGCCAATTATTTAGCAATAACTAAACAAGTACAATGATTCTACAGCCATGTCTAGTTCTAAAAGTCCTATGTCTATAATTTTATTTAAATCATAAAATTATAACTGAAAATAAACTAATGATGTAATGACCAAAAATTCTCTTGCTAACCTGTAATCAGTATAGCACTGGACTATAAACATTGATATTGAACTGTTTACATTATGTGAAAAGCTTAAAATAAAAATTTTACTCAGTTCGATATAGGCGAGCAGCATTATGCTGATGGAAATCAAATAAAGTTACTACACACCTTCAGAGAATACTCCACTGGACTTGATGACATTAGGGCCATGGAAGTTTTTATTTCTATCATTCCTTCTGTCTCTCTTGTTCCTGTCTTCTCTTTTAGAGTTCTGATTGTTGGATGTGCTTGGTCTATGAAAGATAAACAATATATTTTAGTAAGTAAAACTATTTTGAGTTGCAGTAATTATTACAGTTACAATAGAAGTAATTAAAATTGCAATGGTAATTTATCTTTGAACATGAATCTGAGGAACTAACTTTATGCTTTATGGGAAAATTTACCAATTACTAAGTAAGATTTAAAAGCATTTTTTTTCAAAACTTAAAAGTAAACTATTTATTTACCCTTTATTCTTATTTCTTGCTACATTCAAATTGGGCAAGAAAACTTTTTTATTTGCCTTCGAAGCACCGAGTGATAAGTCGCGTACTGGTTTTAGGGAAGCGAGCCTTTGTAGAGGGTCGGTGCCAGGCCCATTAGGCTTGGGTTTGTCGTCAGACATTTTAATTATTTATCAAAGGAACAGTGTATTTATTGTATTTTAGATGTTTTTATCTAGTTTCCACATTCCGTAAATCTTCACAACATGTTTTAATGTTTTGGTTTTATATTTGACAGTGACAGTAAATTATTATCACAATGACACCTCTACTAGAGATGTACCTATTTTTCTTATGTTTGATAAGATGAAATCGTGCAATTGCACCAAGTGAAAGACCGGAAATACATTTGTCATATGAAAAAAATATTGAGCTGCAAGAATCTATGGTCACAAGTTCGTTTTATTTGGAGTTCGTTGCTGTTCTGTGTTTTGAAATTATAATTTGGAAAGGAGTAACCGTTTTGTGCAACATATTTTATATCTTCGAAGACAATGGCAGAGTCTCTGTTTGATTTATTCGGCGATCACTTAACCCGACAAGCTGTGAGAAATGTATCACGCCAACCGCTTTCCAATATTGGTATTTTATCCTCTTATTTCTTACTTGCATGTCTACTGTATCCATATACTAAGTATCCTAGTAGATGTTTACTACCACTAGCACATGACTACTACTACTAGTACATGATAACTTTACTCGTATCTATGTCTAATACAAAATTAATCCTATACTATCCATTCACCATGATTTTAAATAAAATTTCAGTAACACAGGTATCATCCACCTACCCTCATCAATCTATTTATTACCATTCTTCAACTTAATCGAATCATCTAAATAATTACAGAAAACCGAGGAAAGCTTGTAAACGAGGGTCCAGTAAAGCCTAATGAGCCTAAAAAGAAGTCTAGTGAAGCTAAGAAGACTTTCTTGTCCAACACTGGCAAGACTTTGCAGACCACCCCAGCTCGGCAGATGTTCTCACCTAAAGTTAAGAATGTGAACATATTCGTTGACGATAAAGACAGGGAAGAGCTTGAGTTCACAAAGCCTCCTCGTAAGAATGGTAAGTGTAATAAATTAAAAATTATTGTGAGAGTTTTATACCATAACTTTATTTAGATAGTCGATACAATATCCCCTGTGTATCACATATAGAATAGAATATATCTTTACAACCAAAAAATTAACATATTTATAACTAAAAAGTAAAGTACAATGGTGGCCATACGAACATAAATAGGTATCTGTATGAATAATAATGCCCAGAAAATAGCCTCAGACACACCCACTATCTTTTTGGGCCTCCATATAATATAATTAAGAGGGTAGGGAGGCCTTTGCCCATCAATGGGATCAAACAGGCTTTTAATAATAATAATAAATAAATAACTTTGTCATCATCAACCTTTCACTGTCATATGCTACCCCCTACCCACATACCGGGTTGATGACAATCAGTCTCATATGTAGATATAATATCTAAGTTGCCTTATACATATCCCACTAAATGTATGCATAGTGATAGTGTAATTTCTAGTTCTTGCCGGGCTAGCAACCACACCCAAGTTGAAAAATCTGTTGCCAAGCACTTAAGGGTTTGATCCTGCAGTCTTCTTGACAGCCAGTTATTCCAGACTAGACATGCTTCATCATGTGCTAGTGTTGCTAACTTGTGTGGTTTTGCACCCTGGTGTCAAATACCTAGCTAAAAAGAAAGTGAATACAAATTTTTGAACCCTTTTCTAATCTGCTCAATAATTTTATTTCAGCTGATTTGTTTGACATTGAGCATTATTCAATAGGCAAGCATGTGACTCCTCTCACACCACCTCCTAAGATTGAGAGACTCAGCTCCGAGATTATTGAATCAGACCATGATGACTTTGCAGGTAAGCATTAATGTACTATATATACAACATTCAATATTACAACCTCATTGGTGTAATGGTTACCATGCTGGACTGCCATACAGAAAGTTCTGGGTTCGATTTCCAGCACAGCCAACATCATTGTGCTGAACTAAATTTGTTGGCTGTGGATCTGGGTGTTAAATATGTATTTATATAAAATACTAGCTGACCCGGCAAACGTTGTTTTGCCTTATAAATTATTTTTATTCTAGTTTCTAGACAAATTCTAGTATAATTAAAATGTTACTTACTTATTTTATGTGTGTATGGTATATGCGTGAAATGGGTATGGAGCGCCATGAACAAACGTTAAGGGAATATAAAAGTAACAAACGCCAAAAAATATTATGTTCAATCCTATCTATTTAATAGTGTTTATTTTAACAAACATTAATTTGTTCTTCTTAGATGGCACCGACGCCAAGAATGCAGGATAAATACAAATTAAAAATAGCATGTTTATAAGTTAATCAAATAAAGTCTTTGATGGTACTTATGTGTAGGCATAAAATTATTTTTCACTTTTTAGATACAGTTAGAATTTATATATGTAGGTTTATGTATTATATATGTAGATTTTGAAGTCTGTTATTTGTATAATACAATTTCATTGTAAAATTTTTATGGTTAGTAGGTAATGATATTTTTCTAAAGTTTTAGGTATTCAAAATTTTTTAGCGATTCCATTCGTGCCGTTACCAAACAAATTACATAATATTGGTAGTGTCATAAGCTATGACCCAAAACGTCATAGGACCAATCGCGAGCGAAGCGAGCCCTATGCGAGCGCAGCGAGCTATGCGCGAGCGAAGCGAGCGCGAAATATTTTAGCATATTTGTTCGAGCCGCTTGAGCATAAAGATGTCCAAAGCAGAACAAATTACATAATATTTTTCGTGTCGTGAGCTATGACCCAAAACGTCCTAGGACCAATCGCCAGCAAAGCGAGCCGGATGCGAGCGCAGCGAGCTATGCGCGAGCGAAGCGAGCGCCAAAATTTTTAACATATTTGTTCGAGCCGCTTGAGCATAATGAAGTCCAAAGAAGAACAAATCACATAATATTTGTAGTGTCGTAAACTATGACCCAAAAGTCCTAGGACCAATCGCGAGCGAAGCGAGCTAGATGCGAGCGCAGCAAGCTATGCGCGAGCGAAGCGAGCGCGAAAATTTTTAGCATATTTGTTCGAGCCGTTTGAGCATAAAGAAGTCCAAAACAGAACAAATTACATAATATTTGTAGTGTTGTAAGCTATGACCCAAAACGTCGTAGGACCAATCGCGAGCGAAGCGAGCCGGACGCGAGCGCAGCGAGGTATGCGCGAGCGAAGCGAGCGCGAAAATTTTTAGCATATTTGTTCGAGCCGTTTGAGCATAAAGAAGTCCAAAACAGAACAAATTACATAATATTTGTAGTGTTGTAAGCTATGACCCAAAACGTCGTAGGACCAATCGCGAGCGAAGCGAGCCGGACGCGAGCGCAGCGAGGTATGCGCGAGCAAAGCGAGCGCGAAATTTTTTAGCATATTTGTTCGAGCCGTTTGAGCATAAAGAAGTCCAAAGCAGAACAAATTACATAATATTTGTAGTGTCATCATCATATTTGTTGAAAATTTTTTGCTCATACGTTTGGGGTCTAGTTTATTAGTACATCAAATTTTATAGCTTCTTCTACGTAAGAATTAAGTGATCAAGTTATGTTGTCGAGAGTTTTTCAAGCCCCTGCCTTAGTTTAACGACTGTTTGTGCTAAGAGGACCTACAATTTAACGTATAATCCGATATCAGTAGCCCACAGATGAAAATACATTTTTTTACAACAGTCATGTGCAGGAGAGGTTATGCAATACAGCGACTTACACGCGGGTGGAGCTGCGGTTAAGTTAATAAGAGAGTTACATTGATATAGCAAAATGATAATTGTTAACAATACTACTACATACGATACATAAACAATAACGAAGGTCGAAATTTGTGTAAACAGTGAGAGAAGTCTGTGAAGAAGAATTTTGTGAGTAAAACAGGAGACCGACTTCGGTCTATGGCATAGTGTGGCATTTCACTCACCAGTAAAGTAAAGGCGCGGCAAATTTTAAGTATTTAAGATTGGTAATAATCTTAAGCATAAGTATATCAGGTTAAATTTTGTAAATATTTTCTTCAAAAAAAAAAGGATTTTTACTCGAAGTACAGTTAGATACTATATTTGATCAGTTATCAACCGAGATGAAAAGTGAATAAAATACTAAAATGGCCATAAAAATAGGGAATGATGATAAAAAAGTAAAAAAATTAGGGTCGTATGTAATTTTTAATGCCACTTAATACTAAAATGAAATGAAAAAATTCATCGAAAAATTAAAAAAAAATGTTTAAGGGTGATCAACCCTTATCACTTAGGGGTATAAAAAATAGATAGTAGCCGATTCTCTGTCCTACTGAATACGTATATAAAATTTGGTAAAAATCAGTCAAACCGTTTCGGAGGAGTGCGGTAACAAACACTGTGACACGGAAATTTACTAAAATGGCCATAAAAAAATAGGGGTTGATGATAAAAAAGTAAAAACTTAGGGTTGTATGTATTTTTTAATGCCACTTTATATAAAATTCAAATAAAAAAAAATCATCGAAAAAATAAAAAAATATTTTTAAGGGTGAACAACCCTTATCACTTAGGGGTAAAAACGTTTCACGTTGGCCGATTCTCATACCTACTGAATACGCATATGAAATTTGGTAATGATCAGTCAAGCCGTTTCGGAGGAGTTCGGTAACAAACACTGTGACACGGAAATTTTATATATAAGATATATGTATGTATATCAGTTGTGTCAGCAACCATAATACAATATAGAAATGGTTCAGTATGGGGTTAACCAGCCATGTGTGAAATTAGTCCTAGAAAAAATAGTATAGATAGAGAATTTATTTTTCTAAAAACCTGTTTCAGCACACAGTATTGGGGGTCTGATGACATGTAAAATTAGGTCTCAGATGTTAGTCATAGTTATGATTCTTCTGGGCAAGTGTGCTCCACCTTAGATTGCTGTATTGCTTATCATCCACTAACTGTCATCAAGCGCAAAACTATCAAGTATAAAAACTAGTACAAGCAAATAAAGAAGCATTCAGTTGGCTTGAAAACTCTTGACACCAGAGCTTGGCTACATAGCTTATATTATAGGAAGAAGAAGAAGAAGCATACAATATTATTCAAGTATAATACTAAGCCATTCTACATTCAGCTACTAAGCAAGCTAGGTACTAAGAAAGCTTTGGGAAACAGATGGCAGATATAAAAAACTGGTATAAAGAACTCTGGGCTGGCAAGTTCAGTAAATATTAAATATGCAGTATACTTCTGTGATTTGTAGATATACAAAAGATTTTGGGAAAGTAATACCTTGGTATCCACAAGGATATTTCATCATCATCATCATCATTTTCAGCCCTCTATCGCCCACTGCTGAGCATAGGCCTCCCTTCGTGTACGCCATTCGTCTCGGTCTTGTGCCACCCTCATCCATGTCCTGCCCACGATGTTACGTATGTCGTCGACCCAACGTGCGAGTGATCGACCGACACTTCTCCTGCCTAACATTGGTCTCCAGTCCGTTAACGCCTTAGTCCATCTGTCATCATTCTGTCTAGCAAGGATATTTAGTTGCTCTTATTTTATTTAACCTTTTTATTTTGTTCCAGACTTCTCCGTAGGCAGTCTGCCAGAGGACGACCTTGGTCTTCCAGACATATATTAAAGTATTTAAGTTTATATAACTTCATGATTAATATTATTAATGTATGATTGTGTAATTCTTATTACATCTTAATGAATGCCCAGTGATTAAAAATATGATTGGATATGTGACTGAAATTGTATGAGTGCTGATTTTGTATTTATAATAAAACTATTTTTGTGATAAACTTAAAGTAGTTATATTTTTATTACATTAACCCTTACCAAGCCAAATTCAATGCAAACAAAATGAGTTTATCATAAATTTCAAGGAAGAATATAAATAGACTTATTTCTAGATTTAATATTTACAATATCTATGTAACATAAATTAACTTAATCATTTATGTGAGATACTTTTTCCCTAAAAATTGGACCTTCTTTTCAAAAGCTGGTAGAGTAATAAGAGTATTTTCCTTATAGAATGGGTTTAACATTAGTTTGATATAAGCTTCGTACACATCTGTGAAAAAGTTCTTTATACCATCTTCATTCCTGGAATCGTGGACCATAATGTATCTCATCTGAAAATAGAAAAACAATACTTTAAACAATTTACTGTACCATATTACATCTTCTATTATATAAAATTTCCATGTGACCATACTCCTCCGAAACGGCTTGACCGATTTTTACCAAATTTTATATGCATATTCAGTAGGTTTGAGAAAAGGCTACTTATATACATATTCAGTAGGTTTGAGAAAAGGCTACTATTTTTTAAGGCAAAACAATGTTTTGTTTTTTTTTTCAAGTAATGTTTGCCGTGTCAGCTAGTTATTAAATAATTATTAAAGTTACAAGTTTTCTTGTATTTATAGAAATCATACAATTGATTTCTAAAAATACAAGATAAAAACACCATATTTGATTAATTTGTAACTTTATCTGTGATACAAGAAAAGTTATGTAGTATCAGTACACAGGAATACTATCAAAAATAGTTAAATACAAAAGCTAAATAAATTTCAATCCATTGTGAGACTTACTTGGCTAGCTGTAACAAATGCAGAGACAAACCACTGGTTGAACTTGTCTACTGACTTTAGGTATGTGTTAGTGACTTTCCACATGTGTTCGTCCACTAAGTCCAGGGCAGCGTGAGCTATGAACTGATTCAGATGCCGGTTGTCTTCTTTCTGAAACCAAAACCTAGGTATTATACTCAAATACTGACATTCACTTTTAAGGCTTCAAAATTTACTGATACTTATTTTTCATATCATATTAAGATAATAAGAGACGCGTGAATTTTGTTTTGGCGGTCTCTTAATGCTGTAGAAAATTTACTAAGATTATTGCAATAGGAAATTAGGGGCACCTTAACTTCTTTAGTTGGTGGTATGAAGTCCATTTCAAAGATAGGATTGTCGGAGTGACCGACAATCACGAAATAATAAGTCCCTGCAGCCATTCCCTCTGATTGGAAGTTGTTCACCAAAGAAATATAATATTTTCTTTCAATTATTTAATTGTAAATACTTTGCTTCACTGAAATCAAAACAAGTCAACGTAGCTGTGACTTTGACAGTAAACGTTTTTTTGATGTTCAATTATTTTGAGACTTTTTTGTGCAATGGAAGCATTCATAAATTGTTAATTCATATCAATAAAAAAAAAACAACTGCATGACAAAAAGCGCGGGAATTTCACTTAGTAACTTAAAGTAATTACAATTTTTAGTGTTTTAAAATAAAATAGAATAATCAGCCAACAAGATGGCCTGTAAGTACCTACGCTAAATTATTTAATTTTACATTTGAAACAATACAATATAATAAACCGAGCCAAACATTTTAGGTAATTGGCATGTAGCGATTGATAAATTAATGATTTGGAGATCAAATAACTGGGCAAGATTTGATCAGAAATTGTCAGGAAACGTCACGCTCCGTATTCATTACGATCAACTGTTGATCACCACGGATACAAAGATACTGGAGACATTCAATATGAACCATAGAATTAAAGGTGTTTTCAAAGGAGATGTTCTAATACTAATCGTTAGCACGGCTGAACACCAGGTAAATTAAAATATATTGAATATATTTTTGATTAGAAGAAAAATACTACTACATTCCATAGATACTTTTACGTTATTTATTTATGGGATAGTTTTGTTTATTTCTTAACTAATGCTCGTTAAAATCTTCTACATATTGAAAGAAAAAATATTTAGAAATTTTATCAATATATTATGATCAGTTTTGGAGATAACTCACGTCAATTCTGAGGATTAAGCCGCCTGGAATTTTCTCCCCATAGCTTGATTCATTGAGCAGACTATACTTTTACTATACATATATGTACTAGGTATAATAAAGGTGCTTCTACAAATCCAATAGCATATGTTATGTAGAATATGTGTGTTCCTACCTTCTCTATTATCTTGAGCGAGTATGGGTCGGTGGGAAAAACGTCTGCTTTCAATCTGACGACACCTGGTTCGATACCAGCCCTACACCAAATGACTTGTTTTTCAAGTTATGTGTAGATTTGCACTCGCTTTACGGTGAAGGAAAACATCAGGAGGAAACCGGCATGTTTTGGGGTCTATATAATCGAAGCAGTGTATCATCCGCCAACACACACTTGGGCAGTGTGGTGGATTATTGCTTACATCTCTCTCCTCGTGAAAGAAGACCCCGAATCCCCGCAATGGGTACATATTATAGTGGGCTGTTTATGCTCTATTATCTAGCGATCTTTTAAAATATTGATTTTCTTAACAGATCCGGAAATTGAGATTTCAAATAAAGGAAAACGCAGCGCAGTGCCTTTCACAGCTGGGACAACGTTTTCCCGTAATGTGTCATGGCAGCTTGCAGTCTAGAAATGTAATATCAACTAAATTTCGCCAAGTTGAAGAAATATTTACTCAAGCGCTCAATGCTGACCATAGTAAGTAGGTAATTATTTTTCGGGTGGAGTTTTGCGGACTTATTTAGACAAAGGGTGAATTCAAGGGTATATAAATTCAAAGGTATTTTCGGGTTAAATACCATAAGATACTACGGCGCTGTTCTAATGATGAAGACAAAAGAACTATATAAACTTTTTGTACTAAATAATAAAACTCGTCATGTTTGGGATGTTTTTTTTATCTTGGTATGTTCTTTGATACTAAATTAGAGTCATCCACTCACACAAAACATCCAGACTGATGATGAAGAGATAAGATGAATATCTGTTAAGGCTATTTTATTTCTTTTACAGGCTCTACAACAGCTTCATTGCCCATTCCTACTGACTATGAAAATTTTGTAAAGCTTTGCTTAATGGATCCATCGTTTCCACGATTAGTTGACGACACTGCCAAAATTCTCCAAAAGGATTAAAATTCGCAATAACTCACGATTACTCACTAATCACGATAAGAAAAATGTGAACGCGTCTTAATGTATATTGTAATGCTGGCAGCACTGCTAATACGTCAATGTCATAATTTGAATTTCAGTTTGTTTTGAAACTATCTGTTCGTTAATTTTGTTTGTTTAATTTGATACAAAAAAAAAACTGTGTTAATCACTCTATTCTTTGTTTTATTTGTACAATAAGTGATCAAAAATGCTGCCGTCACGCACAACTATAGGTGGGCAGTCTTCTGCCCTGCGGAAATCAAGGTAAATTCAATTAGGGCTATGTTTATTACTACTGATTTTCGATTATACATTTTGTGATTTACACTCTCTGTTCGTATAAAAAACTTGAAATAACAACCTTAGCTAGAGTTAATTAGAGTCAAAATGATCAATAATGCATATAAATGTCAGGTTGGAAGGCAAACCATCTCTCCTCCCGAAGCCTCGCCGGCCGGGCTCCATTGACCGCCAGTCGATGGAAGCTCGGCGCCCGAGCGCCGCCGGACACCGCTCCAGCTCCGCCGAGCCCCGGCCCACCTTCGGAGCTCGGCTTAGTCGAGAAGCATCTGCTACCAAAATCAGTGTGCCAGGGGTGAGCATATTCATTTTGAAAACAAATCATCTATTATGCAAATAAATGTAATGTAACAATGTGGTAAATTGCTATAAAAATAAGGCTAGCCAGGTTTTGACCAATTAAGGCATGCAAATAAATATAATTAAACTATTTTATATTATCATACTTATGTCTGTTTGCTATCATGTGCCCCACTATTATAATATATATTGTAATATCTAAGCTCTTCACCCTGTGTGTGTCACCATGTTGTGAATTAAATAAATGAATTTGAATTATTTACTATTTATAGCACAATTGTAAATTTACATTAATTAAGTATCTTAAATAGTAATTACAAATCCATATATAATCACTTCAATCAATATATTTTTTCTTGTAAAAAATAATATAAAGTGTGGAGTCATTGGAGGAGAGCCAGTAGTGGAAAGATATAGTTTAAATACAGCATGTTCCTTAAATGATTAATTATTAATTAATATTAAACAATAATTGAAACACAAAAAAAACAAGACTGCTCATCTCCAGTCAATAATTCCAATGCCATATGGTAATGGTAATGATGTAACTTTAACATGATTTTAATGAAATAAATTGTCTGAATTTGGCTAAAGTTTAGCTTTACTCACTCTCTGTGTAAAAGTGTGAAAATAAAATTATTTAATGTGAGTATTAAAGAATTATGTTTCCATGTCCAGAGATCTCGCTCGCAGCAGGGAGAGAGGTATGGTCAGGTGTCAATGACCCCGCTGCGCTCCAGCCAGTACTCTCTCAAACCTATGACACCTGTAAGTTCCTACTTGTTTTATTCCTTTTTTATTGATGAATAGGCTTATGTTTGACCGCAGCTTGCCTGATGTTAAGCTTGACTGTGGTCTAAGATGTAACACACTTGCCTAGAAAGAATCTTATGGCAGTGTTGACAATTTCCTACAAATATTATAAATTTGTGAGGATGGATTTTTCTACACATTCCCATTCAATATTAGGACAAATTGCACACATGTCTGGTTAGTCACATACTAAACCATTTCTAGTTTGTATTATGGTTACTAACATAACTGATGTACTACATATACTTACATACATCCTTTATATCAATACATATTTAACATCCTGACAAATTTAGTTAATTACAAAGATGTTGGCCATGCTGGGAATCAACCTGGGACCCTCTGGTTGGCAGTCTGGCATGATAACCATGATGGCAACAAGATTGTCAAACCAAACCATGCATGTTGTTTTGTGTGAATTCAGTATAGACTATGGATTTATGTATGTATACCAAACCATTATTGTAACCTGGATTGTTGAGCTCCAAAACACAATTACATAAAATTCTCTCAATTGTTTTATTATGAAAAACTTTTACTTTTATAATTTAAAAAAATGTGCTTTTTAAAGTAGTAGGTAAAGTCTATATATATATCTCGAATCTATATATTTTAGGTAAATTCAATATTTGTAATTGTTGATTTGTATGAATTTATTTTGTTAAATTCCTACACCCGCAAATCAGGCGCTTCTACAAACTTGTATGATGAAGCTGTAGTCTGTACAACAGCTCTTTTAAATATTTAAGCTAAGAAGTAAGAACCAACAGACTTTAAACCTTAAAACTAAAGTAATGTGATATTAAAATGTTGTTTTCAGAGAACTCCGTCAGAAGAGCATAGAAACCGTAGCTGGGAGACGTCTTTAGAAAGAGCACTCGCCTTTGTTACTGTCAAAGATCAGAGGTAAGTAAGTATATACATATCTTAGCATAAGCAGCCCACTATACATACCCACTGCTGGGACACGGGGCCTTCTTTTTATTTATTTATTTATTATTAGGCACTCAGACAGATTACAAACATTCATTTTAAACATAATTAAACTAAAGGAACAAAAACAAGTCTGCAATCCAAAGAAGAGTACACAGCATGCTAGTGTTAACTTAATGATAAGGAAGGTTCATACATTTTTTTTTTTTTTTTTTTTTTTTTTTTTTTTTTTTTTCTGGTATTTCTATCTGCAATCAGTTTTGTAATATTTACTATAAGCAGATTTGGTCTGAGTGAGTGTCGTTGTAAAGTGTGCACCCCATTGGGTACATCTCCTTATTCATGTCAAAGGTGCTCAGTGAGATAGATTACTCAGTGGCTACCAATTGTCTCTTAAGTCTTGTTTGATATGTTGGCGTTTGCAGTTTTAGAGCAAGTGGATTTGGATGTATAGCTAGGCGAGACTTGTATGTGTCCGTATGTGTCCTGATCTCTTGGCTGACTGTCGCTACTTTCAGGTGTTCGTGTATTTCTACATTTGTGGTATACCAGGACACCGCACTGATAGTCCTTAGAATCGTGTTTTGCATCCTCTGTATGATTGTGATGTTTGATTTTGAGGCGGTGCCCCAGAGCTGTATCCCATATGTCCATACAGGTTTTAGAACACTTTTGTATATGAGTAGTTTGTTGTCTATTGACAGTTTGCTGTTTCGGCTGAGCAGCCAAGAGTAGGCATGGAATTTCAGTTTGAGTTCATCCCTTTTTGTAGCAACGTGGTCTCTCCAAGTTAGCCTACGATCCAAGTGAATACCCAAGTATTTAACTTTGTCTTTATGTGGTAAAGTAACATTTTCAAGTTTCACTGGCGGGCAGTTGCCTTTACGGAGGGTGAACGTAACTTGAACTGATTTAGACGCACTAGCTTTTATTCTCCACTTCTTCAGCCATGCAGTTATATCATCTAAGCCTTTTTGGAGAGTTGCTGATGCTTTTACTGGATCGGCATTGTTTACAAGGATAGCAGTGTCGTCAGCGAATGTAGCCACAGTGGCGTTTTCGACTTGTGGTAGGTCTGCGGTATATATGGTATATAGGACTGGACCCAGTACCGATCCCTGTGGTACTCCGGCTTTTATATCATGAAACTGCGAATATGCACTCCTCTCCCGCACCTGGAACATTCTGTCTGACAAGTAGGACTGCAAGATCAGGAAGTAGTTATGCGGTAAGTAAGACTTTATTTTGCATAGCAGTCCTCTATGCCAGACTTTGTCGAACGCTTGTTGGATGTCCAAGAATACAGAAGAACAGTACTCCTTTTCTTCTAGGGCTTTTCTAATGTGCTCATAAACTCTATGGACCTGTTCTATAGTAGAGTGCAATTGCCTGAAGCCGAACTGATGGTCAGGAATGACATTTCTATCGTATAACTGTGGAGCGAGTCTATGAAGTAAAATCTTTTCGAAAACTTTGGACATAGTCGGTAAGAGACTGATGGGTCTATACGATCCAACATCGTAAGGTGGTTTTCCCGGTTTGTGGATCATCTGTATTATTGACACTTTCCACAGTCGTGGGAAATACTGCACTCTCAGCATTCCGTTGAAAAGCATTGTTAGGAACACTGTGGCTTTTCTTGGCAGATTTTTAAGTACTTCCTTTGTGATGAGATCAAATCCCGGTGCTTTTTTATCTTTAAGTTCCCTGACTATTCTCCACACCTCTCGTACTGTGACTGCTCTAGGTGGCAAATCAAGCTGGAAGTCTTGGCTCAGGATCTCTTCCACTGAGTATGTTGCGTTTGCATCTGTGGATTCGTTGGGAGTGAATACATGTGCCAGGTGATCAGCAAATACATCAGCCTTTTCTTGTGCAGTTCTCGCCCATACGTTGGTTTTAAGGGGAGCGTTCATGTTTTGAGGTTGGGTAAGATTTTTAGTAAACTTCCATAATGAGTAATTACTAGCAGCAGTAGCTGTAAGAGATTCTAGTTTGGAACTGAGGTGGTATCGTTCCATTCTTGTAGAGTTCTTCTCAGTGTGCTGGATGCTTTATTAAGGAGTCTCTTATCTTCGTCTAGCCTACTTGACTGCCATTTTCTGCGAATTTTCCTTTTCTCTATGACCATTTTTTTAATATGTAGAGGAATATTTTCTCGTTTTAAGTATTTTGACGCGGGAGTCGATAGCCAGCAAGCATTTTGGATTAGAGTTGTAATGTGTTTTGCAGCATTCTCTATATCATCTTTTGTTTTCAGTGCTACTTTCATTTCTATTGTTTTGTCTACATGGTCACGAAAAGCTTCCCAGTCCGTCATTTTGTTGTACAGACTTGCATGCTCTTCCTGCTCTATTATCAGATTGCTACAGGTGAGAATTACAGGTGTGTGGTCCGAATCTCCGTCAAAACAGGATTCCGCTTTGAAATAATGCCCTGCTACTCCTTTACTGATAAAGAAATCCAGAAGATCTGGCTTTTTCTTTGGATCTGTAGGCCAATATGTTGGTTCCCCAGTTGAAAGTATAGTTAGGTGGTTTTCATCGGTGCATAGTTTTAATTGTCTTCCTCGTGTGCTGGTAGTTCTGCATCCCCAATAAGTATGCTTACAATTCCAGTCTCCACCTGCGACAAAGCGTAAGCCAAGGGTTTTGAAGAAGGTTGAAAAGGTTTCTTTTTTTTATTGTGCCATGTTTTGGGGGGCAGTACACTGCCGAGAATGTTATAGGACCAGTATTTTCTACTACGCATATTGTGCAGGCCTGTATCTCCTCCGTCCTATATTCTTGAAGTGGGTAGTAATGAATGGTCTTCTTTATCAACAGTGCGGCCCCTGCATGAGCAGTGCCGTCGGGGTGATTCGTTAAGTAAGTGTCGAAGTCATCAATTTTCACACAAGACTTATTGGTACAGTGTGCTTCGGAGATAAGGACTATGTCAAGTTTGTGAATTTTTATCATCAGTTCTAGAGCTTTCGTGTTTGGGGTCAGCCCGTTTATGTTCCAAGTCGCCAGTCTAAGTGTTATCATTGGGAAAGTCTGTCTATGAGTTTAACCATGAGACTCATAAGAGTACTCATTTGTTGAAGGATTAGATCAAATTTTTCAGCTTGTTTAATAAGCACTTGCTCAATTGATGGAGCAATTTGATTGTGTTGTGGGATGTTTAAAGAGTTTTCTGGAGTTGGTAAGTATGCTTTTGGGGCCATGTTGTCTTTAACTACATGGCTGTAAGGTTTCTTATGGGGGTTGCAGCCTGTTTTGGTTGCCATTTCTCTTACAGTTGGTTTCTGCAATATAGCTTGGGTGATTTCCTCATTAAGAGACCTGTCCAGATCAATCGTTATCACAGGAGGTGTCCCTATACGACTTTTTTTAATTGGATCAAGTTCTTTATTTGGTAGGTTTTGGACTTTATTTCCCAGAGACTGTTTGTAAGTAGATTGCTGTTTTTGCCTATTGTTTAGCTGGTTTGATCTTCGGGCCAGGATTTCTTTGTAGACCTGACAACCTTTGTAATTGGCTGGATGTGCACCTTTGCATAATGCACAGCATGCGGGTGTGGTCCGATCACGTTTGGTGCAGTCAGTGGTTTTGTGCTGTTCACCACACTTAACGCATCTGTAGGGACGCATGCAGTAATTTTTCGAGTGTCCATATTGTTGACATCTTTGGCATTGCACAATTACGTTTTTCTTTTTAGGATCTTCAACTTTAATAGATTGGTTGTAGATATATTTTATCTTTTTTACGTCTGCGTTGTTGGGACTTGGTACCAGTGTTACAAAGAAAGTAGAAGTAGGTTTTTTATCCGGTCCATATCTAGCGTTGACAATTTCTCCAGTGATTGTATTTCCAGTGGCTTCGATTTCTTTTTTGATAGCTTCTATCGGAGTTGTGTGGTGTAGATTACGGATCACTATTCTACAGTTCCTTTCATCTTTCTTCTTGAAGGTGTACCCAATAAGGCCATTTTTTCTGACAACTTCGAGTAATGATCTGTGAGTATCAGTATCCAGGCTACTTATTCTAAGTTGCTTTCTATTCACTAGTTTATAAGTGAATTTGTCTTTTTCTACATTTTCTATAAGTAGTGTTGTTAATTTTTGGAGGTTATCTATTCCATACAGTATGATTGGGGGAGGTTTCACAATCTTCTTGGTTTTTTTCTGGGTGTCATGGATAGTTCCATCACTCTCGTTCCCATCTATTGGAAGGTCTGAGTACCTGTTTTGGGTTTTTATGGATGGAGGACTATCATTTTTTCTTTGCCGCTTAGGGTTCCTTTCCAAAGAGACTTGCTGCCAATCTGTTTGGTTGGACTGCTTGTTCCTTGTGACCGAACCTTGGTTTGAGTTTAGTGATGAACTCTCAGAGGTACTCCTTGGTCTTGCAAGAAACAAGCTAGGGTGAAATGCTTGTTGCACATACTTTTTGGTGCTGCCGGTGCCGCTGCTCGAACTGCTGCCAGTAGCATTCACTAACACTGGGACCTGGTCGCCCGCCCCAGTGCAGTCTTCGGTAACAGATTTCACACCCGCAGGCCCGGGTACCTGCAGGCGCCGGGGGTTAGCCGGATCGCATGACAAATCACTCTCTCTTATATCTGACATTTTCATATTTGTTGTTGGGAAAAACTTCTTGTCACTTTCCCAAGGCGCCAAGACCACACTTTTAAAGGGGATTTAGTCCCTTAAGGCCCGTGGTGGCCTGTGACAGGTTATTTGACCGCCGCCCGTGACTCAGCGTTGCTGCTCGTTTAGCACCACCCAGGGGGCACGTGTAGGGTGGTATGGTGATGAATAGGAAAAGATGGTAAATCCTACGGACGCGAGCAGCTTACACCCCCCAAAAAAAGGTTCATACATAAAAAAAAAGGGGAAATCTTAAGTACTAAACAATTTAACAATTTAACCTATAACTTATATAATTTCTAAATTGACTGAGACTGTTACTAAATACATCCAGTTCAGTAATGTGAGTCTTACATTGGTTGTTATCTGAAGCGTCACAACATTTGAGTACCAGCTCGTTATATGATATCTCTCACGAGGAGAGAGATATAGGCCATATTACATTCACCACGCTGGCAAGTGCGGGTTGGCGGTGACACACGCCTTCGGATATTTCAGTCCTCTATCGTGAAGGAAAACCTTTCAATGTAAAACAAGTCGAAATCCACACATAACTTAAAAAACAAGTCATTGGTGTAGGGCCGGGATCGAACCAGGGGCCGTCTGATTGAAAAGCAGACGTTATTACCACAGAGCCACACTCGCTTTTTTTTTTAAATGTCTATTTGTAATAATATGTGTCTAAATAAGTGTGCACAATAAATGTATTTTCTTAATGGTGATGGTTGTTGCAGGCCGATCTCGAACCCGGCGTGGCAGCGCAGCGAGTACCAGCGCGTGCAGGAGGCGCTGGCGGCGCGCGCGCCCGGCGGCAGCCACATGGTGCGCCCGCTCAGCATCGCGCGCTTCGTCGAGCTCACCGGCGCGCTGCTCGCCGCGCTCATCCGGGACACCAAGCTCAGCACCGACAACTATGTTGCTAAGGTACGCCTGTCCAGCCCGGGAACACCGCGAGGCCGTCACTACAGCACCACCTGTCGAGTCTCGCAGGAAGTTGTTCAAAATACAAATACAAATTATTTATTAGTTAATAAGTTGCCGAGGAAGTGGTCAGTGCTACATCAGTGAACAGCTTTAAAAACCGGCTTGATAGCTGGTTGCAGAAAACTAAAAAATCTCTTGCTAACCTGTGATCAGTGCACTAGTGAACTTTAAACATTGATATTGAACAGTGGACATTATGTGAACTGTTAAAATAAATAATTTCATCTCAGTGTGATATAGGCACGTCAGCATAATGCTGCTCGCCTATAAATCAAATAAATAAATTAGTTACACCAAAAATTACACGTCAATTAATTACATCTTTTATTAATTCTTCTTCATCTGAGCTAAGTGGCCAAGCTCCAGGTGTCGAGAGTTTTCAAGCCGCCCGAGCTCTGACTTGGTTTAACAACTGTTTCTACTAAGACTAACTGCTGAGACCTACAATTTAACTTATCATCCGACCCACGGTGACGCCGACCCAGATGAAAATGCCACTATAAAAACGACAGTGTTTTGCATGGTCCCATCCAAACACCGTCCGCATCGACCGTGGCTTAGCTTCGATGATCGCGTCAGACCACCTTAGTTGATGAGCTACAGGCGTCCATCAGGTGAATTGTGATCAAGCGCAAGCCCAATTATTGTATAAAAAGTGTTTTAAATAAGTATATATATTTCACGATCTCGTTGGCGTAAAGGTTACCATGCCGGACTGCCATCTAGAAGGTTCCGGGTTCGATTCCTGGCCCGGCCCACATCTTTGTGCTGTCATCTGTGGGTCTGGGTGTTAAAGATCTGTATCTATATAAAATATGTATTTATATATGTAGGTATATGTAGTATATCAGTTGTGTTAGCAACCATAACACGAACTAGAAATGGTTCAGTAAGGGGTTAACCAGCCGTGTATGAAATGTGTCCTAATATTTATTTATTTGATTTATAGGCGAGCAGCATTATGCTGATGTGCCTATATCACACTGAGTTGAAATTATTTATTTGAATAGTTCACATAATGTCCACTGTTCAATGTCAATGTTTAAAGTCCACTAGTGCACTGATCACAGGTTAACAAGAGATTTTTTTGTTTTCTGCAACCAGCTATCAAGCCGGTTTTTAAAGCTGTTCACTGATGTAGCACTGACTAATATTTATTTGTTTAACTAATAAAAACTCTTGTCCTTTGTTGTTGTGTCCAGTTGCCGCACCTGTCGAAGCGGCTGCTGTACCCGGGCACGCTGTCCAAGTCGTGGCTGAAGACGGTGAACACACTGCATGCGTTCCCCAACGCGCTCGCGCTCATCTCCTACCTGCTCGATATGGTCACGCACATGGTGAGGCATCGTCACTACGGAATCAATTCATTCATTCAATATTTAAGAGCTGGGCTCTTGTCTGTGGAGTTTTTTCCAGGTAGTTCTGTCTTCGGCCAAATCCTTGACCTCCCTATACGACATGACTTTCGCCTTCTCCTTAATTTGGTCTAAATATGATCTTCTAGGTCTTCCTCTTCCTCAATCATGGATCACGGAATCAATAGATATACGAATTCCAATTGCTTAATTTTCATGTAACAAAGACCTGATGCAATAGCTCCAGAACGCACGAACCGATTTCCACGGTACAACATTCGTTGGAAAGTCAAAGTCAAATAAATTTATTGCTTCATTATGGCATGATTATGATGTTATACATTTGAAGGTAGGTATCTCATAACGGACCCTGTTCGGGTATCGCAACACAAGAGGAGTGAGCCGGTTTATTTGCATGCAAAAAATAAATCCTTATCGTTTAGAAATTCGTCAAAAGAGTAATAGCATTTATGCAACAATAAAAGTTTTAATTTATTTTCAATAATACTGTCTTTTTTTTATTTCTTTTAACTTTGCTGGTAGCTTATTAAATAGAAAGGTTTGTAGCAAACACAATTCAGGGGAAAATTTCAACGAGGAACACAGGGAAAATCATTTTTCACATACAGCACCATCTCTGATACATAGCATGCAAGCTAAAAACTAAAACTCTACTACAACCCAATATGGTTTTGCATGGTGGTAGTGCAGACGCGAAAAGCGAGTGCAACTGCAACTGCAACTGCTAGTAAAATATACATATAATTGGGTGTTCATGTTCGCAGGAGATGCCGGTGTGTGACGACTGGCTGTATATAGACAAGAGCGAGCAGGCGCGGCTCAAGCGGGACTACCTCGACAAGTGCTGGTTGCGGTAAATATTTATTTATTTATTTGATTTATAGGTGAGTAGCATTATGCTGATGTGCCTATATCTCACTGAGTTGAAATAATTTTTTTAATAGTTCACATAATGTCCTCTATTCAATGTCAATGTTTAAAGTTCAC
Organism: Mellilla xanthometata; assembly: GCA_035578125.1. NCBI lineage: Eukaryota > Metazoa > Arthropoda > Insecta > Lepidoptera > Geometridae > Mellilla > Mellilla xanthometata. The sequence goes on from JAPUBQ010000026.1 coordinate 1,411,148, forward strand.
TAGTGCACTGATCACAGGTTAGCAAGAGATTTTTTTGTTTTCTGCAACCAGCTATCAAGCCGGTTTTTAAAGCTGTTCAATGATGTAGCACTGTACACTACAATATACACTTTAAATTTTGACGAACTCGTTGGCGTAATGGTTACCATGCGGGAATGCCAAACAGAAGGTTCCGGGTTCGATTCCCGGCACAGCTAACATCCTTGTGCTGAACTAAATTTGTTGGCTGTCGGCCTGGGTGTTAAATATGTATCTATATGAAATATGTATGTATGTATATGTAGTATACCAGTTGTGTTAGCAACAATAATATGTACGTTTAGTATGGGGTTAACCAGCCGTGTGTGAAATGTGTCCTTATATTTACTTATTTATTGAAATACACAGATAAAATAACTTCTTCTTCGTGTGAGCTAAGTGGTCGAGGTCTGGTGTCGAGAGTTTTCAAGCTGCCCGTAGGCCTCTGACTTAATAAATTAATTGATAAAGTGTGAGTTAAAGTCATGCTCGGTGGGTTCCATACCCATAAGTTTCTTGTAAACCCCTTAAATTTGTTGTTTTTCTGTTTTTTTTTGTTGTTAATTAACAGGTGTTATTTAGTTGTGGTCATAAACTATATTTTGGAAATTATATTTTTTTCCTGATATTGCCCCCTGATATTCCTGATATCCCTTTGCTTCTAGCTAGTTTATTATAAATTACTTAAGTCTAACTAAATAACCCGCCCCTAATAACTCTCGGTGCAAAGGTGCCCATCAGACTAGCAGCGTTCCCGCGCTGAATGGCAATCGCTATCCTTTGCACCAGGATCCCGAGCGGGAGTCACCGGTTGACATTATTTATATTATTAGTGGGAATCCCTATTTCCAGGTTCCAGGAGCCAGAGCATACGTTCGACGATATAGACGCGGAGTACCTCTCCAAGTTGGCAGCGTTGCTTGGAGACAACGAGCAGATATCCGTGGAACTACACGATGAGATTAAACGTAAGCCATATTTCGAAGTCAAAGTCAAACATTTATTGCATAATTAAATGTTATGTAACAAAATCTATGTTTAGATAACACTTACATACCCCCTTAGGGTGTAGCAATTTAGGTTTGGAGTAAGCCGATTTACATAATATTATATCCATTAGTTATAATTTATTATTCTTTGTTTACGTCATTTAAATTTTTATCATTAAAATAATCTTGTACGTCATAATAATATTTACATGTTTTTAGATATGTTCGAATGTGTTATTATTTTCTATATTTTTTAATCTGTCAGATAGTTTATTAAATATTTTGATTGCCATAGCATTTGGGACCTTACATGTGTTATGTTATTAAGGTTTCCGGCTCGCGCGGGCTATGAAATAATCCAAGTTGTAAAGAGTAACAAATAGAGCCTATGTTACTCGGGGATATTGTGGCGTGGTATGGACATGTGATGCGTAGAGAAGAGACGCTTGTTACTAGGAGATGTATGGAAATAGTAGTGCAAAGAAGAAACACAAGAGGCCGACCGAAGAAGACATGGATGGAGTGTGTGAATGAGGACATGAGAGAGAATGGAGTGAGTGTAGAGACGACGGCTGATAGAGGAGAGTGGAAGAAGATAATTTGCTGTAGCGACCCCACCTAGTAGGAATAGGAAGTAGAAGTTACTCGGGGGTATTGTAGCTTCCCAACAGTGAAATATTTTTTCTAATCGGTCTATAACGTCGATTTTTCAGCAGTTTTTACCCGGTTATCTGGAAAATGTTGAAGCACTAGAAAATGTTGTACAATAAATTACATTTTTGTCAAGCTTGAGGGGCACTAGAAAATGTTCGACAATAGTGTGTGACAATATTCTGTGTGGACGTGTCTCGGCCGAGGCAAGCGCGCGCTCTGCCGCGGGCGAGCGACCGAGCGCCCGAGCCATCGAGTGTCGGTTTTTGATTTTGCTCAAAGGCGCCTCTGTCGTTTGCCTCGCGCACTCTGGACGCTTGCATATTTTATTTCGCGCCTCGCTCGAGCATAATACGAATTATGAATAAAGATCAGTGTTTGAAATTAATATCTCTCTATGGTGTAAACACCTGGCTTTGGAATGCAAGTGATCCTAATTATACTAAGTAGAGGACTTAGGGAAGACGTTGGTTAAATATTAGCCGCGAGATGCATGTACCGGTTCCTCCATGATGTCTTATTTGCCAACTGAACGAACGAAATGGCTCGGGCTTGCCGCGCGCGGCAGCCTCGCGATGATTCCGAGGCTTCCGCGCTCGTTCGTGGGTAGTTTCCTCGCGAGGCTGCTCGCTCTGTGTGGACGCGCCTAATCAATTTTATAAATGTTATCCCATGCGGTATAGAACTGGAAGCGCGGCTGGAGGACCCCGGCGAGGCAGCGGCGCGCGCGGACGAGGCGCGGCGCGCGGGGAGGCGGGACGCGCTGCACGCAGCCGTGCGCGCCGTGCGCGCCGCGCGGGCGCAACAACGCGCGCGCAGAGACCATCTGGTAACATTATTTTTAAGTTTTACACTGAACTGCTAGACGATTGATCTTTAAAATAGAAGACAAAATTAAATATTTAGTGTACTTCCGCTGTGATCCGAAATCCAAATTAAGACAAGTAAAGGAATAATTAACTAAGATTAATTAAGATTAACGTTACCTATCACAATTCGGAAATTCTTAACTCTACACGTGTTTCGCCTAACCACAAGGCATCATCAGGAGATGCTGACTCTTCGAACGACAAGTCGAGAGACTCGTCGTTACTAGATTACTAGATTCTTCGTAGATTACTCTCGACTTGTCGTTCGAAGAGTCAGCATCTCCTGATGATGTCTTGTGGTTAGGCGAAACACGTGTAGAGTTAAGAATTTCCGAATTGTGATAGGTAACGTTAATCTTAATTTATCTTAGTTAATTCATCTTAATAAATTTTTCCTTTACTTGTATTAATTTGGATTTCGGATCACAGCGAAAGTACACTAAATATTTAATTTTGTCTTCTATTTACAATGGATTTCCGCAAAGTAACGCCTGAGTCAATAAGTGATTGACCTTTACTAGTAGACGATTCTTCTCTATCAAGAGCTTCACGAATAAAGTTTAAGTTATAATTACTAACTCATGTGAGTGCGAGTAATCAAATGAGTCACCTAAACTCAGTTTTTGTGATGGCTCGGCTTAAAATAAAGACAATTGAGCGGCGTGCTAAATAGCTAATTGGCAATATTGCTCTCTGTACGTTTGTTGTAGAGCCTGTCTAGTGGGGAATTACCGGCTTTCTTGGATCGGAAGCCACGGTTGTAGGTCTTGCATTCTGCATCCTGCCTCCACCGTGAGATGGGACACCGTGAGGTTGTAGTCGGTAGTGACGGCCCTTCTGGCCCTCGAGCCCGCCTCTTATAATTCATAGTTCATTTATTAATAAAAATTATTACAAGTCAGAAATTTTATAATACGAGTAGTACACTCTTAGTACTAAATATGGCATCTTATTTTTAATAATAATGATTATTAAATAATAAAGTGAAAAATTACAATAAAAATGTCAATTCGTAGGATATACAATTAATGTAAATTATTTAATATTAGGCATAAATTCGTCAAAAGAATAAAACGCTCGATTAATGAGCCACCGTTTCAATTTCATTTTGTAAGCGTGCAGAGTGACGGCTGCAGTAATGTCGTTGGGCAGCTTATTGTACACCGCCGGGCTTGAGGTGTACAATGTGCCTCTCCCAGGCTTGCGGCGGGGAATTTGACTTGTAACTTTGGTGTTATCAATAAATTATTTGTATTTGATGCGTAATTGCACTTCCCCACGTAAAAAAGGGATTGTAGATCCACGGAGGTAAATAATTATTAAGTAAATTAAGTAAACAGTATTACATAAAAAAAAAAACAATTTTTACACGCTTTATATTAGCTTCACCTGTATGTTTGTTTGTAACCGACTTCTTTGGGCGCGATTTTGACCCACTTTAAACGGCCAGATTTCGTGGAAACTTTGTAGATTTATTGAGGACCGATGACAATACACTAATTTGATAAAATTATAACATTTTTTTGTATTTTTGTTTGTATGTTTGTTTGTAACCGACTTCTTTGGGCGCGATTTTGACCCACTTAAAACGGCCAGATAAGCGTGTTTTTTTAGTTTTTTTAAACTACTATTATTTATTCCAGATAGCAGCAAATAAAGACTACATGGAGAAGCTCCGCCATATAGACGTGGAGATCGAGAGGGATCAAACAGAGTGTGAACAGCTGAGAGTGGAGTTAGAGAAGCAGCCCATGTCGGTGGAGGAGCGGGCTCGGCTGCTGGACGAGGTCGACTACGCTAACAGAGTGAAGGACTCCAAACAGACTCTCGTGGATGAAATCGCCAAGGTTAGTGCAGACCAGGAGCAGACCGCGTGCGGCTACGTTGACCACTATATGCTCCATCTATTGGTTATATTCTGTACCACTACCACATAGACTAATAAATATAATAGACGCTCAACTTCTTGTTGAAAATCGTACTACGTGTATTATTTTATACACGTAGCTATTACTATGTTTTGATGCGACTTCACGCGGGTCACTCAATCTACTATCGTTATATCACTATGCGACTGCAGCACGTTGTTGAATTCGGCGGAAGCTAGGCTGCACGCTTGATTTGCAGCGCCATCTAGGTATCGTCGGTAACTATGGCAAACTTCCGCGCCAACGCCCTAGTATTCTGATCCTTGCAATAGCAGTAGTTGTTAAGATTAGAGAATAAAAAAAAAACGTTTATTGCGCGAAATAAAATGGAGTAAAATAATATAATTGACATTCTTTTTACAAAACTTTTCTTTTTATCACACCTTTCTGAAGCACCTTGTAATATGTTTCTAGATGGTAGTAAGCAAGGAGACGGAGCTGGCGCTGTGGCAGAAGAAGACCCTGGACGCGTGCGTCGTGTACAAGCAGAGCCTGCTGCGGCTCTCCGCGCGCCGCCCGCACCTCGCCGCGCTCGCTGTCGACGAGAAGTGAGCTATACTCGCTACACTAGCGCTGACTCACACTATATTAGCACTGACTCGTACTAGATTAGCACTGGCTCACACTAGATTAGCACTAACTCAAACTAGATTAGCACTGACTCAAACTAGATTAGCACTGACTCAAACTAGATTAGCACTGACTCAAACTAGATTAGCACTGACTCAAACTAGATTAGCACTGACTCAAACTAGATTAGCACTGACTCAAACTAGATTAGCACTGACTCAAACTAGATTAGCACTGACTCATACTAGATTAGAACTAACTCAACGTAGATTAGCACTGACTCAAACTAGATTAGCACTAACTCAAACTAGATTAGAACTTACTCACACTATACTATGTCACTGACTTACATTAAATTAGCATTTAAACTACACTAGCACTGACTCACACTCGACAAGCACTGACTCACGCTAGATTATCACTGACTTACACTAGACAAGACTGGCACTAACTGGTACTAGCTCCCTCGATCAGTTAGAATGTGCTTGTCACCTTAGACCACAATCAAGCTTAACATCAGGCTAGCTGCGGTCAAACGTAAGCCTATTCATCAATAAAAACAAAAAAAAATGTTTCAGAGAGCTGATGGGAAGCGAGTGCGCGGTCCGCGTGTCGCACGCGGTGGAGACGCTGCGAGCATGTTCAGCCGCGCTCGCCGAGCAGCGCGCCGAGCATGCTCGCTCCAAGACCGCGCTCGCGCGCAAACGGTGCGCTTTGCTGGTCAGTATGCTTAATACACGCTCATTGCTAAAACAATACTTATATAGATAGATAGATAGATAGAAAATTCTTTATTGGACACATTAATTCTTACATACAAAAAAGAAAAAGAAAGAGCTTACAAATACGTGTGCCACAATTGGCGGCCCTATCGCTTAAAGCGATCTCTTCCAGGCAACCTTTGGATGGAGAGGAGTTTATAAACAACTGAAAAAGGACGTAGTGTACAATAAAGAAGATAATAAAATAAATAAAATAGTAATAGTCTTTTTTTTTATAACTTATAGGTTTGCGTTTGACCACAGCTTGCCTGGTGTTGAACAATACTATGGCCTACGATGTTACACGCTTACCTAGGAAATACCTATTAACTCTAGATTTGAAGACCCCCAGGTGGTATTTCTCAAGAAACAGAGACTCAGGAAGAGAATTCCAAAGTTTTGCAGTCCTCACAAGAAAGGAAGAAGCGAAACGGCTTGTGCGAAACTTAGGGAGTCGACTAGCAGATCGTCCCGACTTCGCATGGTTTATAAAATAATCTAAGTTGCAAAGAGAAAAAAAATATAGCCTATGTTACTCGGGGATAATGGAGCTTCCCAACAGTGAAAGAATTTTTCAAATTGGTCTTGTAGTTTCGGAGCCTTTGCGTGAAACAAACATTTCCTCTTCATATCTTTTATATATATAAAATTTCCATGTCACAATGTTAGTTATAATATTCGGCAAACATCTTGAGCAATGACCTTGAGTGCGCAGTAGACGATTTTAAAGTATCATTGGTGGTAGGAGAGGTGCGCGGGGGCATTCTGTCGGCACGCGGCCCCGCGATTGGCCGATCAGTTTGCCGCTGTCCCCCGCGCCGAACATACGTCCCGCTAGCATCTGTACTGGCATCAATTACACTTGCGTGCAGTTTGAATAGCCTATTTCGAGTTAAGAAGCAAAAATGTGAATTGGAATGTTCAAAAAGTCATGGAGTTAGTGAAAGAAAAGGTTTCCTTAATGGGTGCACAAGAATGGAATAAATTAAGCCAAAAAGTCAAAGATATCGAAGCAGAATACATCAAGAGTGACCATATCGTAGATTTGGTCACTGACCAATTTATAATCGTGAATGATGAAGATAGTGATGACACGGAAGTAGATGATACCTCAGATGATGATGAAGATGATGGCAGCGACGATGCTTATGATTTATTGACCCCCAGTACTAGTGCTTCTGCTAGTGTCGACCTAGTAGAAGGAGTATCGTTTCTTCCTCAAGATTAAATTGTAATTGTTTAATAATTTCATGTTGTAAAATTAATATTTTTTGCATATAAATTTTGTTTTTACGAATAATGTTTCACAATATTATTTTTTTTATGTTTCTATTGGTATCAACAATGACCAATAAAATATGTCCGGAAGTGTACATGCGCGGACTTACCCCCTCTACGTCGACTTTTGCTCAAGTTATTTGCCGGCCACTATACAAGAAGTAACAAACATACACACACACTTTCGCATTTATTATAATTATTAAAATTTCCATAAAATATTGTCTTCTCTTGTTAATGGTAACTCATTCTAATAGTCCACAACTTTCATGCTTGAAAATATTTTAGGAGGCCTATGCTAAGCAGTAAATTATTATTATTATTATAAGCCTGTTGTGTCCCACTGCTGGGCAAAGGCCTCCCTTCTCTCCTTCTAGTCAGCCCGGTTTTCGGCTTTGGTGGCCCAGTCCTTATCAAACTTGCATAGATCGTCACGCCACCGTTTCCTGGGTCTTCCTCGAGGACTAGTAGTGTTTGGCACCCATGCTGTGGTGGCCTTTGCCCAGCGGTCGTCCAGCATGCGACAAACGTGCCCTGCCCAGTCCCATTTCAATTGAGCTGGTTTTTGCGTGACGTCTATTATTTTGGTTTTTCCAAAACCAAAACCAAAAAATAAGCGGTAAATAATAAAAAAAAATATATAATTTCATAAGCCGTAGATGATAACAGGCTCTGACTAATCCTGATGTGTTCCTGTTAACTTTTAAGGAAGAGACTCGCGCCAAGATATCGGAAATACAGTCGGCGATAGAGCGTGAACAGCGAGCTTTGGAAACCGAAACTGAGAAGGAAGCTGCCGAGTCCGCCGCCTGGGCTGCCGAGGTTCAAGATATCTCCGCCAGAATAGACGAATTAAAGATGAAGGTATTTTGATATAATATATGTGGTTGCTGGTATGAAGCGACGATAGTCTGCCTCCATTTAGCAAAGGGATATCCCCCGGACAGATGTTGTGTCCGGAGGCGGCCATCCGAAGGTCATGCATTGCTTGAACCAGTCGTACGCGCGCTGTAAATACCGTTTGCGCGATTCAGGACAAGCGCTCTGATTGGTAGCGGGCGATGAATTGCGACAGAGACGCCACACTGGTAAGTTACTATACTTTAAATTATTTTTTGTTTAGCTATCACTTCCGTTCAAAATTATTTAATTATGCCTCACGGTAGTTTTAGTACAGTAAGTGAATATACGTGAAAGTTGGTTTCAGTTAGTTTCAGTCAATAATTTAGTTATTTAGTAAATTAGCTGTAAGTTTTCTTTAAACTGTAAAATAAATATCTTAGTCTAGTAACTTTTATTATACGTCTAGCAACTTTTATTATATGTCTAACAACTTTTATTATACGTCTAACAACTTTTATTATATGTCTAACAACTTTGATTATATGACTAACAACTTTTATTATACGTCTGACAACTTTATTATATGTCTTAAAACTTTTATTATACGTCTAACAACTTTGATTATACATATAACAGCTTCTGGAAGTTTCTAAAAAATATCAGCTGTCCCATACAAAAATTTCGCCGACGCGCGGTAAAATGTATGGAGAAGCAATTATTTTTGCCGCGAATTTCACTCGAAATAATCCTATTTTGCTAAATCAATAAATAATATATGCACAATAGTTTTCGTTGATACTAAATTTGTTGTCGCCAACCATATCCGAGCACATAGCCGGAATTAACTAGCCAAGTTCGCCATTGGCGGATACGTCTAGGAGGACTATATATACTCGTATATCCCTTAAATGGACGATTTTTGTTTCACGTTTTAAAAAATGTATTTGTCTAATAGACATGCATGTACTGTCTAGGAAAAATTAGTAAAAAAATCTAGACATTAATTTACTATACTTTTTTTGCAATACTGTGAGTATTGTTTATAAACTACATTGCGTGAAATTTAAAAATATATATATGAAGGTCAATTTTACGTGTGATTTTTAGTATGTTGTTTAAAAACAACATTGTCCATTTAAGGGATATAGTTTTCGTTAATCTCAAGGACTAATTTAAATAAATGTCTTATTTTAAAACGTTTTATTTCCTTTTTTATTTTTAATGGTGTTTCTTAGAATGCGTCTAGTGTTTATCTTAATAATATCTGAAATTAATAAAATTAATTTGTCTCTTTTTCTAGGAGGCAGAATACGAGAGGATCGACAAAGAACTTGAATTCTGGGAAAATCAGGACCAAATGTAAGTTTGTTTTTTTAACAGTATACCTATTCATTTGATCGCGTAACCACACGAGTTGCCTAGTCTGGTATAACTGGCTAAAAAATGGGTTTTCCTTCCTGACGCTACTCCAAAACGCACGAACCGATTTCCACGGTTTTGCATTCGTTGGAAAGGCCAACGTATCCGTGAGGATTGTAGCAAACAAAATTCAGGGAAAATTTCAACTTTGTGGCGACACGGAGTTCGCCGGGTTTGCTAGTTTATCTGTATTAAGATATACATATATTTTTTCTTTATTTAGATATAATCTATATATCTATAAAAAGTATGTATATGTAGTATATCAGTTGTGTTAGCAACCATAATACAAACTAGAAATGGTTTAGTATGGTGCTAACCTAGCCTATGAAATGTGTCAAAAAAAACATTTCAATGATCTATTATTTTCAGTTGGCGCAGCAAATTGGCAGAGCTACACAAGTACATAGAGTCGTACCGAGCTGAAATGCAGCAGAAGCTTGAAGCGGCAAGAGAGAAACGTGTGTTACTTGTCAAAAGAGGCATATCTACGATTACTGAGACTTATTTAAAGGTTTAATGTATTTTACTTGACAATTATTATCTTATGTCTATAATAAAAACATATGAAAGTTTACTGACTTGTAACGATTAAAGATCTTGAGAAAAAGCTTTGAAAAGTATGTCATTTACAACATAGTTGATCTTAATTTACTTTTACTTACTTACTTTTTATTTTGTGTTGTACTTCAATTTGCCCAATAAAGAGTTTATCTATCTATCTTAATTCACAACTCCACATAAATAATCCAAGGAGGTGTATATCTATGATAGCCATAGACAACTTAATTGTCCATAATCATAAATAGAAAACTTTGCCTGCCAAGAAGAGTGGAGCTGAATTTATATGCATGGCTACTATTTTAATATTTTAAGTTAATATCTTTTATGTAAAATAAACTAGGATATTACAGCATAATTTAGACTTACCCATAAATGAAAAGTATTTTAATAAAAAACTGGATTTTACAACATTTTGATTAATTTTTGTATGAAACATGCCTTTCCTTTTATATACAGAAATGAGGATTTATTTTGTCCTGAAATAAATTTAGAGAAAGCAATACACAAATATTGCAACGTCAAATCGACTACAGTAAAAAACGCGCAGATTTATTCAAATTATTTATTTCTTTGAATTTATACTTATTTCTAAATCCAATTCAACGAGCAAGGTTCACCTATCACTGACAACCATTTGCACATTACTTTCAACTTGTTCGCACAGTAGTTTCAACTCTGGTTGACTCCACACGTGTTGCGATGTGGGGCGCTTCACTTTATCACTACGCTTGGGAGGCGGTATGGCCGGCTTGAACGCCATACAAGACCCGTCGTATTCTTTGAATATTTGTACTGGAGATCTGGAAATAATAAGAAAAAAAAAGTTTAACGCTGATGTCTTCGTTTTATTCTTCTGATCACACCAGGAGAGGGCACGAGCTGTGAATGATAAATGTGACCAAAATCAAATATCTGTCGTAAGTACATAAATATAAAATTCTATATAAAAAGAAAGTCCTGAAAGCATAGTCAAAAGTAGATGTATTATGATACATATTCGCAGGTGAGGAACAGAGATGACTCAAATATATAATAAGTTGCCTAAAACTAAATTAAAACAAAATGAGAATTAATATATAAAACCCAGATATCTCTTGACATGTAAAGCGTTTAAGAAATGAGATAAATACTTGGACATAAATCTCACAGAAAGATATTACCAATTGAAGTAAAAAAAAAGTAAAAAAAAATTGAAGTAAGTAAAAGTTTTAGGATTGAGTCACCCTCGTCCGTGGGAGAGTACCCCATCTTTGAATCCCCACACGTGGTCCTTGGGTGGTGCCAAACAGGTGACACTTACTGGTGGTAGACTTCGGTCGTGGTTAGTAACCACCCTCCGGGCTAAATCGAACCGCCAAATGGCCTGGCCGTGTTCCGGTTCGTCGTCCGGTGACACCTTCTCAGGGAGTCGGGTCGGAGCAGTTGCGTTTTTAGAACTGATGCCGAACATGAATTGCTATTGATCACAGCATCGATGGGCTAGTCGCGGAGGGTAGCGGGATCCGAGGCACGGTGCACCGCTGGCCGACCGCAGTCAGTAGGGGACCCAATCGTGAGTTCGCCACTCACGTGAGGCTGTCCCGCCAACTCGCGAAAAATCCCGGGAGTGCGTCATCGTGCCGGTTGGCTACCGGAAGAGAGGGCGCGATGAACACTTTCGGGGGGGCTCGGGCGTCCCCGCAGTCTCCAGACTAGTCCCTCAACAATGTTTGTGGTCCTAATAGTACTTCACTGGTACAAGTTCTTGAACACCTCGTTCCACTGCCGACTCCTTTCCTAACTAACACTCAAATCAAGAAATGAGAAACAGTAAAAGTAAACGTCCTCCACAGCGGTTCCATACCCTCTCGTTAAAAGTGCATTTTTCTAACATTAGAGGTCTGCACTCAAACATCATTCCTGTCCACTACCACCTCGAGACAGACAAACCGCACCTACTGTTTCTCACGGAGACGCAGATCAGATGTCCATCCGATGCGTCGTACCTGTCATACCCAGGTTATTCCCTGGAGTATAATTTCAGGCCGCATGCGGGTGTATGTTTATATGCACGCGATGACATCTGTACTCGGCGTCTCCGTAAATTTGAGGACCCCAGCTTCTCTGTTCTATGGACACTGGTAGACACAGGCATTGAGAAAATTCTCTATGCCTGTGTCTACCGGTCGCATAGTGGAGATTCGGAGACAACTCGGCTTATCGACTATCTCAGCGAGAAGGCGGATGAAGCTCAGCATGAGTACCCCTCGGCTCAGTTGGTGTTATTAGGGGATTTTAATGGCCATCACCAGGATTGGCTATATCCATACCTGGACACCAACCATGCTGGAAGAGAGACGAAAAGGCTTGCCCTTACGTTAGATCTCACCCAGCTTGTCCAAGGAGCCACTCGGGTACCCGATGTTGACTCGCATACGCCTTATTGCGTGGACCTTCTGCTGACAACTGATCCAGACCGATATTCGGTGTCGATTTCATCGCCACTGGGTCGTTCCGACCATTGTCTGGTGAAATCTGTATCTGTCTACTCTCCGCCCGATCTTAGTCCAAAAGGCTCTCGGCGGGTGTGGCGATACAAGTCAGCAGATTGGGATGAGATGCGGTCTTTTTTTGCATCCTTCCCTTGGCAGCCAGTATGCTTCTCTTCCAGTGATCCCAGTGCCTGTGCCAATGCCGTAACCGAAGTGCTGCGGAAAGGGATGGAATATTACATTCCATTTTCTGACGTAGCAGCTTCTGGTAAAGCACGCCCATGGTTTGGACCTGAATGCGGACGCGCCGAGGTGCTAAAGCATCAGGCATACCTAGCATGGGTTGGTGCTCGACAACGTAAGGCATCTGATATTCGCGAAAAGAAGAGAGCCTTCAACAAGGCTGCCAAGTCCTGTAAAAAGGTCTTACAGAAGGCTCGTTTTGACCATATCGGTCGAATAGGGGCCAAACTGGCTTTGTACCCGGCAGGTAGTAAAGCGTTCTGGTCCCTAGCCAAAGCGGTCGAAACGAACTTCTGCCGCCCCTCGCTGCCTCCACTGCAGAAACCTGATGGGTCACTGGCTCACACCGCTGTAGAGAAAGCAAACTTGTTTGCATCTCTGTTTGCGGAGTCTTCACGTCTAGATGCTGGTAGCGCGATACCCCCAGTTTCAGAGGCTTGTTCGGTGGTAATGCCGGAAATCCGAATTCGTCAATCTGAGGTTCGCAAAACGCTACGCAATCTAGATGTGAACAAAGCTAGTGGTCCAGACGGCATTCCTGCCATTGTGTTGAGGAATTGTGCGCCCGAGTTGACTCCAATACTGACACGCCTCTTTAGGCTCTCTCTTGAGACTGGTAAAGTGCCAGATTCATGGAAGCTAGCTAACGTGCAGCCCGTGCCCAAAAAAGGTAGTCGTGCCGACCCTGCTAACTACAGGCCCATATCGGTCACGTCCATACTCTGCAAGAGCATGGAACGTGTCCTTAACAGCAGGCTCTTGGCGTACCTAGAACTAAATGACCTCCTCAGCGATCGCCAATATGGTTTTCGCCGTAACCGATCGACTGGGGATCTTCTAGTGTACGCCACTCACATCTGGAGCGAGGCCATTGAGAAGTTCGGAGAAGCCCTGGCGGTTTCTCTTGATATTTCTAAGGCCTTTGATAGGGTCTGGCACGATGGCCTTATAAGCAAGCTTTCATCCTATGGCTTGCCCTCTGGTTTTCGTGCTTGGATATCAGACTTTCTGAGGGAGCGTTCGATACGGGTGGTCATTGACGGCTGCTCGTCCGATCGAATGGCAATCAATGCCGGTGTCCCTCAAGGGTCCGTGCTCTCTGCAACCCTCTTCCTGCTACATATCAACGATTTGCTGAAACCCGGTATCTTAGGTTATGCAGATGATAGCACAGTTGTAGAGAGTTACACATCCAATGCACGCGCCAGAGAGGCCGATATTCAGCTTCTCAGAGAGACCATGGTCGAGCGCATGAACCACTCCTTGCAGGCAGTCTCCGACTGGGGCGATGCCAATTTGGTGTGTTTCAATGCTGCTAAGACCCAGGCGTGTCTTTTCTCTGCTAAGAAGAGGCCTTTCCACCTGGCCCCGACTTTCCATAATGTATCCGTCCCCATCACAGACCAACTTGAACTTCTTGGAGTGACTTTACCTTCGTCGCTCAATTTTGGCTCTTACATTGAGTCCAAAGCTCAATTGGCTGCCAAAAAGCTTGGTATCCTCTCGAAGGTGCGTCGGTACTTCAAGCCGGAACAGTTGCTCACCTTGTACAAAGCACAAGTTCGATCATGCATGGAGTACTGCTCGCACCTTTGGGATGGATCAGCAAAATACCAGCTTGAGGCGTTGGAGTCCATTGAGCGGCGTGCCAAGAAGCTCATCGGTCAACCTTGTCTCGCCAAATCTAGACTTCATAGTTTGGAGCACCGGCGTAAGGTTGCCAGTCTGTCGGTGTTTTATAGAATACATTTCGGGGAGTGCGCAACGGAGTTGCATAATATAATACCACCATCTCCGTTCCATTACAGAACGAGCAGAAACTCAGCGAAGAGACATAGATATACAGTCGAAATCCCTAAGTTTCGCACAAGCCGTTTCGCTTCTTCCTTTCTTGTGAGGACTGCAAAACTTTGGAATTCTCTTCCTGAGAAGTACCACCTGGGGGTCTTCAAATCTAGAGTTAATAGGTATTTTCTAGGTAAGCGTGTAACATCGTAGGCCATAGTATTGTTTAACATCAGGCAAGCTGTGGTCAAACGCAAACCTATAAGTAATAAAAAAAAAAAAAAACAAAACAAAACATCCTAATTTTGACGTTTAACACACTATCTTCTACTGGATCTGGCTTTGATTTATATTATTTTAAGTTAGCATTAAGATTATTAGTTTAGTATTTTAAATTATTAATCTGCTGTAAATGAAAAATAGCGAATGATATTATGGTCAAAAATTAATCTGACTTTCAATAATTAATTTAATACAAGTCAATTATAAAATTAAAAAAACTAATAAAAAAAAACTACTCATAAAATTAATTTAATAGGCCACTCCGGATAGAACTTGACGGAAAGGTACCCATTACGCTCGTGGCATTGCCATCTGACTTTGACAGTTTGCGGATACGTCAAAGATGGCACCGAGATGACAGCTGTCAAAAGTAGAATTAATGGAGTCGTTACGAGATTGAGAAATAGAAAGGACTTACAACTTCTGCATATTTAGTGGTGGCGTCAAAGCGGCGACTGAGGCTGCGGCAGCGCGCACGGTAGGGTGGTAGTGTCGGCGTAGCGCGCACAGCTCGAGCGCGCGCGCCGCGTGCGCGTTGCTGTGCGACGGGGAGGGGAGGGTGGGGTCGAAGTGACCCGACCCTGCGCTCTCGGGGTCGTTCTCTAGGATAGACGACACTGCTTTGCTTTGCTGGAACACAGAATGATATATTATAATTTAATTTTTATTATTTTTTAATATATTTTTTTTTTTAACTAACCGATCCGAAAGCCGCGAGCAAGGCAATCGGTACGAACCAATCGTGTATTTTATTTACTTAACTGCACTTAATTAGATAATTTTGATATTTTTTAAATGTTTATTTTAACCTATTTACCTAGACGTTAATTTGGGAAAATCAATCGTAGATGAAAGAAAATCTGAAATATTTAGTGATCACGGCGGAAATACATGATATATTTCAGTTTTTCTTCCTTTGTAGATTCTCATATTAAACAAAATCATAATCATCCTTAGCATTTAACCTAAATATTCACCCTCCTAACAATAACCCTCTTTATTATAGGACTAGCAGCCAGACCCAAACAAAATAAAGCCTACGTTAGTCGGGGATAATGTAGGTTCCCAACCATGAAATAATTTTTGAAATCGGTCCAGTAGTTTCGGAGCCTATTCCCATGAAACAAACAATCAAACTTTTCCTCTTTATAATATTGGTATAGATAGAAAGCTTACCGGATCAGCTAGTAGTAAAATAAAATGTACTCGGTTGATGTACTTAAAATACATAATAAACTGATATACATGTCAAAATTTCTGAATTTACAATATGTCAAAATAAATTTAAATTTATTACAAATAACTTAAATCTAAATAAATAACCGGCCTCTCCTCGGTTGATAGGATTATCCCCAAGCTATAGTGTGTTTTGATTCATTTTAAGACATAGGTGTAGATACAATAATTAAATAAAGTATAAACTATAATCAATGCTTTATCCTCCATACCTGTGAGAGTTGATAGAGCAGCGCGAGGCAGGCGAGCGCGCCGTTGTGGTGAAGTTGCGTGGCGAGCGTGAGCACGCGCTTACCGAACGCCGCGAGCACGGCGCTCGGCACGCGGCGGGCGCGCGCGCAGATCTGGCTCACCGCAGACAGGATTATCTTCGAGTTCTCGTGGGTCTTACCTAGAACGAGATAGTATAACATATACATGTGTAAATATATTTTCGGAGATTTTTTTTTAGTAGAATGGGAAAGTAAGTAATAATGTATGGGTAACATAAAAATTAAGCTGAATTAAATATTTAGTGTTTTGTCTAAATACTAAAAATGTAATATAATAAACACCATAAGTACCATGGGGTAGTAGTAGAAGTAGTAGCATGGCATCATGGGTCTCCAAGAGCGACCCGACTTAGAAGAAGATAAATATAATTAGTAAAGTAAGTCACTTTATGGTGAAGGAAAACACCGTGAGGAAACCGACATGGAAGAACCACGAACTAAACTGAAAGGACCATGTCTGAAGACTTTGTGTCCGCTAATCCGCACATGTCCAGCGTCGTGGATATATATCTATCTATCTCTCTTCATGAGAGAAGGCCCAGAGTCCCAACAGTGGGAACATATAGTGGGCTGTTTATGCTAACCATAGGAGTGTGAGCCACAGGTAGCGAACTTTCAAATGTTTTCCTTCCAGTTTGTGTTTTGTTTGTCGTGTTTGTGTTTCAGACGCTCGCTAGTTGCCAGTAACCCTGCTATACGCTGCCACAGTACAGCCAGAGCGCACTCACCAACATGCGCGTCGAGCATGTTGCAGTACAAGTGCGCGTGGAAGCCGGCCGGGTCCACGTTGAGCGCGTCGCCCGAGCCGGCCAGTATGGCGAGCACCGTGTTCACGACGAGCAGACGCTCGCGCGCCGCCACCTCCTCGTCCGTCAGGAGGCGGCCTAGTATAGCCACCAGGTCCGAATAGTACTCCAGGTTTATCACGTGCGTGAATCTGGGGGAGACAAATGACGTTTAGCAATTATGCCTGAACCCAGACCCAGGTCCAGCTTCGTGTGGAGTACAGCGTCCCCCGGATTACCACTTAAATAACAATTATTTATTTATTTATTAGGCACTCAGACAGATTACAAACATTCATTTTAAACATAACTAAACTAAAGGAACAAAAACAAGTCTGCAATCCAAAGAAGAGTACACAGCATGCTAGTGTTAACTTAATGATAAGGAAGGTTCAGATATACATAAAAAAAAGGGGAAATCTTAAGTACTAAACAATTTAACAATTTAACCTATAACTTATATTATTTCTAAATTGACTGAGACTGTTACTAAATACATCCAGTTCAGTAATGTGAGTCTTACATTGGTTGTTATCTGAAGCGTCACAACATTTGATGTAATAGTTTAATTAGTAATAGTTTAACATGTATGTATTTTTTTATGTAGCGTAAGCTTAAGCAGCCTACTATACCATTCCCACAGCTGGGACTCGAGGCCTTCTCTAACTAGAAGAGAGTTATAGGCCATAATGCACCACGCTGGCCAAGTGCGGGTTGACGGATGACACAGGTCTTCAGATATTATTATTGTGGTCCTCAAACATGTCGGTTTCCTCACGATGTTTTCGGTCACTGTAAAGCGAGTGCAAATCAACACATCATTTGAAAAACAAGTCATAGGGCCGGTATTTATATTATATTTTTTTTTATTTTTGGCATTTACTCAGTGACTGGCATCATCAAAACTTTTAGGAAGTTCTAGCAGACATACATATCTTCAAAGGTACAATTATTGTTTAGCACATTTATGCAATGTAGGATTGGACTCTCGGTAGCGCCGGTTCAATACCCATCTACCATGATTATTTTTGCTCCATTTTTTTTTTGTTTACGGTCAATACTAACTTGGCAAGACCATCGAGCGCGGCAGCAAGCAGTTTAGACCTCGGCCCAGTTTTAAGCAAGCGGAAGTAGATGTGGAAGACAGTCTTCGTCACTTCCGTTAGGTGTTTCTTCCGGGACAAGTCACTCTCCTGCGCCTGGGTCTCAAGTAGCTCTTTCTCTACTTCTTTTAGCTTCTTCGCTCGCTGAAAAGAGAATAAGAATTTATTTGAATCACATGCTAATTTGGCAAAACGTGTCTCCATTTAATATAAACAGGAGCGGTTCGAGTGCTTTCATAACGTTTCGAATGTAAACAAAAAAACTATTTAGATAAATTAATAATTGAAGGTAAATTAGTCAGGAGTGTTCTTAGCTGTTTGATTAGAAACAAAATGGCCTCTTCCGCAATATGGCGGATACCATGGTGACAGAACTACAAAGCAGCAGAATTGCAAAGTTAACGCTTCACACAGTAGAAACAAAAGTAGAAGTTGAACTTATATTGTAACAACTTTTGCATCAAAATGGGTATCAAAAGGAAAAGTTTGACTGTTAAAAGATCTTAGATACATCTTAGATTTAAATTGTATTATAGTGTCTGATCTATTTCTTTCTTTTTTAAGATTTAAATTTAATATAGGCACCGCTATACAGTTAAAAAATCCGCACTAAGTGTTTCGCATAGAACTCTTTGCCGGAATCCCAGTTCCCTCTGAACTATAACCTCACTGTCTTTAAGGCGAGAGTTAATCGGTTTCTTCTAGGCAAGCGCGCTCTACCCTAGATAGCAACATTACTTAACATCAGGTGAGTTTCGATCAAGCTCTTGCCCATCCATCATAAAAAAAGATAGCCGGCTTCACAAAAGTTTATATCAGCTGATTTTTTAATATTTAATTTAAACTTGTTCCGTAAGTCCGCTAAAGACATAATTGTACTTACTTTTTTTTCCTTCTTAGACAAATTAACAATCCTCTTCTTATGCTTTTCATCTTGTTTCTTCTTCAGTTTAACCTCTGCCTCCGCGTCCATATCAATATCTCTTATTTTGAGAGAGAGCAAGCAAGTAAGCGCGGCCGGGTGGAGGCGGGCGGACCGTCGCTTAACCAACTGATTAATTAGACGGACTACCTGTGGAATTAATAAAAAAAACAAATTAATTTATTTCAGGATCAAATCTCATATTAAAATAATATCTTAATGTTGTATCTATATTATTGTATATTAAAATTAGCTGACCCGGCAAATGTTGTTTGGCCTCTAGGCTCTTAGGGGTATGAAAAGAAAAATAGATAGTAGCCGATTCGAGGACCTACTGAATATGCATATAAAATTTGGCAAAAATCGGTCAAGCCGTTTCGGAGGAGTACGTACACGTACGACATGGAAATTTTACATTATTAAAATAAGTCATAATGTTTATTTTATAACTAGGCCTACATTTGGCTACCCTCTGCACTGATGTGATAGAAAGTTACGCTACCTCCTTAGAAGATACAATTTTTTCCTGCCCTGTTTAAGTACTATTTTCTAGCTATTTTAGTTTTCTAAACCTGTTTGTGACGAGTGATTAAACTAAGTGATGAAACTTGCTGTAAGTGATTAAAGTTATTCTCTATTGACAAAAGTTACTGTCAGAGAAACTATATGATAGTGATGAAACTTGTTGCCAGTGTTAAAAATTATTCAGATTATAACGAAAACTGCTGATGAAATTTATTGTAAAAGTGGTTAAGGTTACTGTGAAAAAGATTAAAGTGACTGTATATGATTAAAGTTATTCTTATAATGAGGAATTACTGTAAAAGTGATCTACTGCAAAGTGACGAAACTTACTGCCAATGATAAAAGATTACACATTCGTAGAGAGAGAGAGAGATGAAAGTTACAGTAAAAGTAACGAAACTTACTGTAAGAGTGACTTCTCCTTTCTTATCCTCATTGAAGACTGTGACGCACGCCTCTGTCACTGTTTCCCTCGCTCTGTCTTCTCTGCAGTCGAGATATGGCACTATACTTTGAGCTATGTTCGTTGCGTAGTTAAAATTAGGTCGTGCCACTAATAGCCCGCTCATACATTGGAGGGACACGAGAGCTAAGCTGGTCGTTGCGTCGTCTAGTTTTCTGGAAAATAATAAATAAGTTAGATACAGACAGATACACTTGTAGCATATGTAGAGCACTCCTATAGAAAACAAGGATATAAGTCTACAGCATAAGATTTTCACAACCCGTAATTAAGGATGCCATACACAAACGGTCACACTTACTTAATAAACGTTGGATATACGTCCAACAGGTTTTGTTTGCGCGCGGATCTCGTCGGTGACAGTCTGTGTGAAGCTCGTCCCCGATGAAGACGCTCGTAATGCGTCGAAACTCGTTGGACGTATATCCAACGTTTTTTAAGTGTGACCGTTTGTTTGTGCAAATATATATTACGCGTCACGATAACAGTTTACAAAGTACAGTGTAAACTCTATAGTACGACAATGAAGAGAGTGTGCATTTTATGGCGTTATAGAAAGTGGTCGTTAAATGGAGAGAAAGTATAATTGAATGGAATACAAGCTAAACCAACTAAAGCCATTTGATTTCAACGCTTTAGAGTTTGTTGTTAAATGAAGTGACATGGAGTTTACACTGTATAATAAATTAGAGTTGTAAATTTACCTCGTATCACCTTTCTTCCGTCGCAGCACGCCGGCAGCTTTCTCCAGCCGCTGCAGATATCTCTTGTAGAACTCAAGCAGCTCCTTCTCATACTTGTACAGGGCAAGTGTGTCTTTCTTTACTGGAAATACAAAAAACAACAAACAATGTATATAAACATTCACTTTCACACTGACATGTGAATTTTTTTATTAATTTTTTTTCTTACACATTCACACACGGCTGGTTAGCCCCATACTGAACCATTTCTAGCTCGTATTATGGTTGCTAACACAACTGATATACTACGTATACATGCATACATATTATATATAAATACATATTTAACACCCAGACCCACAGCCATCAAATTTAGTTAAGCACAAAGATGTTGACCGGGCCGGGAATCGAACCCGGAACCTTCTGATTAGCAGACCGGCATGGTAACCTTTACGCCAACGAGGTCGTCATAAATATAATATATTAAACAAAGTACTAAATGTTGGTAAATAAGAAATATAATATATTAAACAAAGTACTAAATGGTGTATTTAAGCTAGTGGTAGAGAATCCCAGATGACCACTGATATGCAAGGCTTTTTCATAATTTGTTATTAAATTGTATTGTATATTGTATGTATTAGGACACATTTCACACACGGCTGGTAAACCCCATACTGAACCTTTTTTGTATTTGAATTTAAATTTGTATTTGAATCGAACCCGGAACCTTATGATTGGCAGTCCGGCATGGTAACCATTTATAAATAAATATAAATATATGACATATTTTTGTGATTTTGACATTAAATACTTAAATTTAACATGGTATTTCTTCACTTTGTATTTTGACTCAACAAACTACATTTACAGTAGAATCTCCATAAGTTAAAGTCTAAGGGAAACACCAAATCCCCCCCGTGGGGCCCCGCATTGTCGAGGCGGGGGGGCTCAGTAACCGTGGCCTGGTCACCCACGGTGAAGCGAAGAGGGTCCCTGAGGCGGGCCGCTCCCTAGACTTGTCCTCCCCCATGCAAGTTCTAGATGGAGTGGCACCAGTAGGTTGCGGGACCTCGCTCCGGGGGGGTTTCGCAACTGAGGAGGGCTGCGGTGTGGTTTTGGAGACACCCACCGCAGCCGAAGGTGTGGGGCCGCGGCAGGAGAGAAGTGTCGGTATTACGATGCGCCGCTCTTCCTACCTGCCGCGGCCTCGACGGGGTCGCCACCGTTGATGGCGGACGCGGTGGGGCCGCAGGGAGAAGGGAGTGGTACCACAAAATACCACTTACCCTATTCTCTGCGGCCGTAGTGGCAGGTGATGGGGCCACAGACCTGACCCGTCACGGGGGACCTGGGACGTCGGACCGGGGTTGTCCGGCGTCCATTGCACTTATGGTCCCCGAGGTGGTTGCGGTGCACCATGTGCACTGCAAGGGGACTCATCCCCAGAGAAGGAGCCTCGCAGGCTAGCCGAGGTGGGCGGGGTGGTGGGTTAATGCGAGAAGCGGAACCTCATCCCGCCCTTTCCGGTGAGGAGGTCATCGTGAGGTTTTAGTCGGTAGGGATGTCCTTTTGACATCGAGCCCGACATACCCCACCCACCTCCCCGGGTGTGGTGGGGATGCGTAACTGCATTTCCTCACGTAAAAAAAAAAAAAAAAAAAAAAAGGGAAACACCAAATATTTTAAGTTATAGAGGTTTTAAGTTATCAGGGGTATACTTGTATGTTAGGGATAGGTTAATACATATACATAAGTGCTAGGTGTATGTTGCAACTTAGATTATTTTATAGCCCATGTGAAGCCGGGACGATCTGCTAGTCATCAATATATCAATAATAAAATCTATTTTCAAAGTTACTCACGTTTAATATTGGAGTAGTCCTGATGGCGTATCATGTAATCTGGCAGAATATCTTTAAACACCTCATAGGCAGACAGTGTGGCCAGCTTACGTACTGAGTGCAGGTTCAATGCTCCATCCTTCAGACGCTCCTCCATTAGGTACAGGATGGGGAATAGGTTCTTTAACTGTAATGTTAAATAAGTATCATATAAATTATCTTGCTGATCAGTGCACCAGTGGATTCTAAACATTGTCATTGGATTCGACATTTTAACCAACACTCACAAAACAGCAACAGCATTATCCTAAAACAATACGAACGCAGGCCGTTCCATACAAAAACCGAAACAAAATATGGCGGCGGCTATATCCAGTTATGTGAACTGTGTAAACAGTTCATGTAAGGCATCTATATCTTTACGCAAAAAACAGTCACACTTACATTATTATTGATAATACGTAAAAAACGGTCACACTTACATTATTATTAATAGTAATCGCACTTAAATTAATATTAATAATAATGTAAGTGTGACTGTTTTGTGTGAAAGATATAGAGATGCCTTACATGAACTGTATAACCTGATATAAACCATATACCGGCCCCTGCTGGCGCCGCTGGAGCCGCCAAATGCCACAGACAAGATCACTCACGGTAGAAAGACTAAATCAGAAACTCTTACATTCACGCTCCCAGTTCTCCGGCGGAGATCTGCGCAGCGTCAACAGCACAGACCTACCCAAAGCTACTCCGTGATACTCCCACAAAAGTTCGGGAGGCGGATGAAGCAGACAAGGTCTATTGTAACAGTTATATGTTAGTTATATATTCAAATATGATATCGCCAACTACTCGTATGTAAGACACGCAGTAGTACTTTATGTGGGAATAGGAATAGACTAGGACTGATTTCAATAGCAGTATAATAATAGGTTTCTTTTTGCTTTATAAACCCTTTGATTTAATAAACAGATGGCAGTTCATTCAGGTTAGCTGGCTGAACTATTTAAACTATTCATTACATTTAGAAGTACGTTTTTGTTTATTTACACCTAAGCATTCATTCACCAGCTCTTAATAAAGTAGTCTATTATTTTAATTTTAAGTATCTATTGTAGTGTATGTTAAAATGAGGAAAAATAATTGTTTAAACAATCTCTATGCCTTACAACAACACTCGGAGACTTTTTCATAATAACGTAAATGATCTCCAGGTACGTTATAGTTTAGGAAGTTTGTATCTTTAGTTTTTTTTTGTTTTTGTTATAATTGTTACTGTTTCTAAAGAAAACAGGATAGCTAAAAATTAAATGGGTGTTCATTTATTCATTAATGCTTGCTTGTCACCTCGTCATTAGCATTTCACTTCAAATATGTTTTATTGAGTCAAGTTTTTTAGCCTTGTTTTCTTTTCAATTTACGATAACGTGCATTATAACATTTTTGTTAGACATATATGTATTTGATATAACCTGATAGGGTAGGGTGGCGTGCCTTGGGAGAGGCCTATGCCCAGCAGTGGATGCAGATGGCCCGATGATGATGACAGTTTTGTTATAAATCATAAATGGTTATAGTTATTAAAAAAAGTAACTTATAGACCTGCTAAAGAACAACCCTAAGAATATTTATAATAATCTTGGTAACAATCAGACTTATGATTTAGAAAATAATTGGCCATTGTGCAAGTCAGGCTCGCGCATTGAGGGTTTGTAGCTTTATGTAGAAAAAACCCAAAAAAGGTTCCTTTAGAAAAAAATATGTACTCCTTAATATTTTTGTTTTTTTTTACCATTTTTTGTTATATCAGCAACTAAAATACATAATTAGTGAAAGTGTCAACTTTCTAGCTATCACTGTCTATGTAATACAACCTGGTGACAGAGAGGCAGACAGACAGCAGAGGCCCCACATCCCTTAAGGTTCCATTTTTACCTTTTTTTCTGGGCTCTCCAACAAAGAAGAGCAGAGGGCTCCAATCCTTAGCTTATCATGCATCAGTTTATCCCTCCTGGCAGCTAGCAGCTGTACAGCATTCACCACTCCACCTTCAGCTTCAGTATCATCTTCTCCAGTGCCTTCCATGCCTGAGTCTGATTCTTGGTCAGCCTCGGAGTCTTGTTTGGCTTTCTTGGCTGGTCGGGGAGCCTCCTCTTCAGAATCTGAGTCAGTTTCTGAAAAGAATGTTAAGCATTTTTTATACACAGTACAGCTTCGTATATGACTAGCGGGTGTGTAACCAGCAAGTGACACTCTTGCCTAAGGTGGAACATACCTATATACTATACCTATACTAAGTCTGAAATAAGTGGATTTCAAAGAGACAGCTGGAATACACTGTCAGGTGTCCAGACAGATACAGACAGATTATCTAACTTGAGGGTGCTAGCTCGGCAAACACTAAAAAATGTGATAACACCATGCTATGGCTTCCTCTGGCCAAAGCTTTCCTGCCTTGAAATCTAGAGCTCATTAGTAGGGATCGAAGCAACTGGCAGGATACAAGAAAGCATGTTGAATGACCTGTCATTACTTCAGTGTATGTCTAACAAAAATGTTATAATGCATGTTATCATAAATGGAAAAAAATACAAGTCTACTAGATGTTCTGTGAACATGCTGCAATCTCATCTTGTCTCAACATTATAATAATTGTAACTTAGTGTTTCTTACTAGGTTAACCCACATCTTTTGCTGTACCCCTTACCATATTTCAGTATTTAGTTTAAATTGTATATGTATGCAAGACTTGAAGATATTTTTGTACAGTAGGAATTTATAACTATTTTGATGTCAAGATTGGGAAACATATTGATAATTCAAAAACCAATTATGTATATAAATTAAATCAAACCTATAAATCATTTCCCCATAGTTTACGACTATAAATAAATGTATAGAGGAATATGAGTAGATTTACCATCGACTTCTTCAGTTCTTTCCACCAGTCCCTCCTTAGTTTTGATTGGCAGGAGGGACCTGGTCTTCTTATTAGGTTTTTCTGCCTGTTCCTTTTCATACTTGTCTTCTATCTCACTGTCGGAGCCACCACTGTCTGATAGTGACTCCGACTCAGCTCCACTGTCACTCCCATGTGTTGGCTTGGGAGGTTTAATCTTCTTCTCTCTTTTACGTTTGTTGCTTCTGTGTGGAGAAAATATTAAATAAAGATTACCAAAATGAGTATGCATGTATTCTATGCCGAATTACTGCTTTAGCTTTACTAAAATATTTTGCATTTTAGTAAAGTTAAAACGGTCATTGGGGCATATAGTACATGTACATGTAGGATTTGTGTAAATTACTACAGTTAAATATTTTCTGTATTTTTTTTCCTTTTTTGGAAATGATATTTGAATATGATATAACAAAATAACAATGATAATTATGAGAAGACATCAATGAAAGCAAAGGAATGGGATAGCAGGATTTTATCACAATATTTAAAGGTCAAATATGGGCCAACAAGTATAACAGGTAGCTTACTTTGTTTGTTCAGGTTCTTTTTCCGGTACATTAGACAATAACTGCGGTTGTTTAGCGAGTCTACTCATGATATACTTCTGTTCTTCATCGTCTAACATATCAGCCCACTCCTCGCCGGATGCGGAGTCACTATCACTCTCGTATTCCACCTGGGGCTTCACCGGTTGCTTATTCTTCTGAATCTTTGTCCGATGCCTCTGGAGCTTCAATTTCCCTTGTTTCTTCATCTTGTTAGTTGTCTGATTGTTCCGCTTTACTTTGCTGATCTTCGATTTGCCCTTTTTCTGTTAAAATTTGAACAAATACGGTGTTTATTACTGTGCAGCGGTTAGGTTTAGATTTTGTTAGATATTCGTGGTATTAACGAGTAATAATACTAAAGGTATACTTACAGCCATGGTGAAAGGTTTTGGACTAAATAGAAACACTAATAAATATGGGTTTTCTAGTTAAAAGAAATAATTAAAAATGAAAACAAAACAACGTGTTCATAAAGTTCACAATTTGGAGTGACTTTGACACAACTGACATAAGCCTTTTGTCAGAATTATCTTTTCAGGTGCGTTCTGTAATCTTCGCAATACAATTTCCAAAAAGTTATATTGAGTTCATTTATTTTCTGTAACTTGAGTTATGTTTCATGTTGTGTATTCATAAAAAATCTTTTTTGATTTTTATTAATTCATAAAATATCCGTAAACTTACCAAATATTTGGACATACAATAACCCTTGAACTTAAAGCTCTAACAATGAACGCATCAAATAAAAATCAAACTTTCTAAACGTCAGTTACTCAGACCTCAAAACTTTCTTTAATTCTAGTTTTTCTAGTTTTCTGCGCGAAACTATCTTAGATACGGCGTAATTAAATTTTCTCACCACTGATTCTATCATTCTCCATTCATCAAAGTGCGAAAATGTGTAGTGTCCGTTAGAAAAACCTGTTTCTGGCAGTGCATCGTAAGCTTCGCGATGGTGCCTCAACAACAGCGAAGGAGACGTCGTAGAGCGGTGATAACCAGGACCACGGAGCGGCGGCTGGTGGTGGCTAGAGGCGCGGGCGGGTTCGGGTTCACGATAGCCGGCCAGCGGCCGTGCGTAGTCTCCGCCGTGGCTGCGGGAGGGCCGGCCGAACGAGCTGGTTTACGGGCTGGAGACGCATTGCTGGCTGTGGATGGAGCGAACGTAGCTCGGGCGCCTCACGCGTCTGTCGCTCGGCTGGTCGCAGCTGCGCCGGAGGCTATTTCTCTGTCTGTATCTCCGCGAGATGCTCCTCCGACGGACACAGAGGATACCGAGCCTGACGAGCGAGCCAGGACGCGGCGCCGACACCCTCCGCCGCGCCGGAGACCGCAGCCCACCATGCACTACCCAGGTACAACAACAATGTTTATATATAAACTTCATACTATTTAAGTAAATGGCTTAAATCATACTAAGAATTTTGCATACTCTGTTTATTCGTCTCAGATTGTCAAAATACAACTAAGAAAGCTGTGGTTCAGTGTTGCTTGCAATGTCAATTCTAAGCATGAGTTTAGCCTTCGGAAAAGAAAGTTATAATCATAATATTGCAATCAAAGCCTAAATAACCCAAGTACTAGCTACTGGCTACATATTGCCTTGATACTTGAAAAGGATTAAGTTTTAACTGTGGTGCAGGGGTGTGAATACATTTAAAAGCTTTTTAAATTATTCAGTAATTTATACCTAATTATAATACATAAAACAGTTCTTACCTAGCTATTTATTATAGTTTAAGTGATATGTCTGGTTAACTGCAAGTGTCATTTATATAAATAAACAGAATTTGAAATTTGAATTTAAAACCTTAATAAATATAATATAATATCAAAAAATTGTGTTCTTGAGCATTATCATTATGAATTAAAGAGTTAAGAACAATTAATTAATTCATGTCAATATCAGTTTTATTTTAAATCTATTATTTAATTTGAAGTTCTCATTAGATCCAAAATTGATATAAATATTTGTATGGTGGCTTTTTACATATTCTAGAATCTATAACTAAATTTGAAATATAATATAGTATATAATATAGATTATAAATATAGTATAATGCCAAATAAATTTGAGGTTTTGCTCTTGGTATTCTTTTGCTCTGGCTCTTGCTTATGTAGTTATTTTAAAATTTTTGGTTAAAGTGCTAAACCTGCACTGCAGTTATCTTTATAAGTTAAATTCAATCTTTAATCTACATATATGTATTGTATTTTATTGCAGATGGCTAAAGGACATTATTTACATAGGTATGGTGGCAAGCTTCTGGTAAATTAATTAAATAATACTTTGCTAACTGCTTGGTTTGATGCTTTACAATGTTTATGTGTTGGTTTTTGAGTTTGTAAATGTTTTCTTCACATTCACTTTTAACTTTCCCACTACATTGTTTCCATACTAATATAAATAGATGTGTAATATTTATACTTTTTAGCAGCGAACTAGAATAAACGGAAGAGTAACTCCATACAATTGCCGCTTAGAATTTGAATACATCTAGGCACAAAATTATACTGCTATCCCAACGAATCACACACACACACAAAGCTCGCACGCGATTGGTCGCATCAAGGTCACGCCACCGATACAAGCCGCGCGGGTAGCTGTTTTGCCCCGCCCACCGCGGTATTTTATGCGTGGACGGTGGAACCATTTTATCAGCCAAGTTACTTACTATTCTATTTATTCTAGTTCACTGCTTTTTAGATATTTTCCTTTAGATAAATAGGATGTTCTGTCTGTGCCAAATGTCTTTCATCTACAGTTATTAGATAGATAGATAAACTCTTTATTGCAACACAAATAAAAGACAATACAAAACTGAGAATAAAATATATAACTAGTGCTACAAACTTATCACTAAAAGCGATCTCTTCCAGGCAAATAAACACAATAATTTGACAGGAATGTTTTAAAGTACAGTAGAAACTCGATTATCCGGACTATAGACCAATGCCATATTTTTGCTATAACTAGGTAATCCACTAGAGAGAAAAGTTTGGCCGAACAATACCATCCAGATCCTCTCAAATTTGACCTGGATTGAAGCGTTCTATATGTTAATCCAAATATCTGGAATACAGACCTATTGTCCAAAGTCGTATTTTAGCAAGCATGAATGTGACGGACGGAACTGGCATAACACCGCCCGCGCCCGGCTTCTCATCGGAAAATAAAAATCACTATTTTCTTCATACTTTCGATTATCTGGATCTTCGATTATCCGAATTCCTTAAACTGTTGTTGTAAAGTTTAATCGAGTTTCTACTGTAATTGAATTTATCACTGCACACTAGCCTTGCTTACAAATCTTTCACTATCGATTGCTTTTTCAACACTTTTAACAAAAAATCTTTTCACTAAAATCTTTAATAACCACATTTGACTAACCAGGGATAATCTTGTCATATCAATACATTTTATTTAGGTAATTACCGCACTTGCATTTTTTTATCACATCAGTTACTGTTACACATTTATTTTACCAATTACCTTGAAAATTTTACATCACATATTTCTCCAAAATTCCAGGCTGTCACGCGGCGCCAAGTACGTCAGGAGTGAATGAAATTCTTCAGAACCTGAGTAGAGCCCAGCTGACTCCCAGCCACATCGCTCGTCTCGAATGCCGAGCCGTCGTCGGCTATCTAGGAACTATTGAGACTCCCCAAGCGACCTCCAACGCTGCCCCTGGGAATGTCAGAACCGCAGTAAGAAAACTACGGCAAGAACGCCGATCAGCTGCTCCCGTCTTACTCTCTGTTCTACCAAATTCTTTAATCCTTAGACGTCCAGCAGGACAAGTGCTAGCTCAGTATCTGAGGGAGAGAATAGTGTTTGCTGGATGTGGCTCCGACGCCGATAGAAGGTACTTCGGCTTGGTGACGGCGGCTGAGATGTCGGAAACTGAGGCGTCGCACAGTTGTCACGTTTTTGCCGTTGACCCCAGAATGGCCGAGCACGAATCTCATATTACGAGAGCTAGAGAGTTCCAAATCGCTTGCACTAGAGATCCTGTCGCGGAAAGGTGTTTAGAATTCCCACCGTCCGCTGAATATGTGGTGGGCGTTATAAGAGGAATGTACTCTTTGCCAGCTGAAGATTGTTCCAGTCCGAATCTGCAGCAGATATCGAAGCTCGCGTTAAAGAGCGACAGTCCAGCGATGGGCAATTTTTCGCGTTGCAACCGAGCGGTGCAACCGTTCAGAGTACCACGAGATAGACGCCCGTGTCGCCAAGAAGACATAAGAATAGACCCCCCGGACTTTATAGCTAATTCTCCACAGCCGAGCAATCACAGCGAGATAACTACGACCTCGAGTAACAGTGACTCAGGGATAGGCTTCCACAATGACGGTAGAAATATAGCTGATCGAATATTGGTGGTAGAATTTGCAGGAGTTCAACCGCCTCCGAACAGATTCAGGCAAGAAATACCTCGACGTCCTTTGGGTTTGGTGGGTTGCAGCAGCTTTGAAGCCGACGGGTCATTCCTATCCAACACTACTCCGGTAGTAGACGGCTTTGGCGGTCAAGGTCGGCCTTTGAATATGGATGATGTAATTCTAAACGCAAACGATATGCAAACCGTCCGGCACTTGAGCCCTAGAAACGAGGATGATACCTATAATTACAACAACATTTATGGCAACTTGCCTTCGACGTCTAAACAGTACCCGAATGGAGTGGTCTACGATCAGGTGTATACAGAAAACGAAGCACATCATTATGAGTTTATACCTCCACAATTGGACATGGATTTGGAAATAGACCAAGTTGCCGAAACGTTTAATTCTGTGGAAATATACGAAGAATCTAGACGTCAACCGCCCGATTGGCATTCGAACGAGTCAGTAGAAAATGCTACGGTGATATCCGGGGGAACGAGCAAAGCTAGCATGGACACAGTCTCTGTGTATTCTTCAAGAAGTCACGAGGAAGCTCGCCCGGCTTTGAGGAAGCATTTGCAAGCGTCACTAGATGATATGCTGGTGCTGGGCCTCAGAGACCAGGCGAAGGAAAAGGATGACGATAATTTTGTCCATCCTTCAACTGTTAAATGCAAGGTTTGTTAGATTTTCTCCTATACATACCTAAGAATACTAAGCTCTAAATAAAATCTGAATGTTGCTTTTCTCTTGATAAAATCTGAATCATATCTTAATTTAATTTTCCTTTATAATAATTGTATTTATTTTAGCCATTATATACTGGTAGTCTGTCAGATATTGGATATAATGGAACATTCAGATTTTATATTTGCAAATAAGAAAATTCGCGAAAAAAGATAACCTGAATACATCCGTGACAATTTGCTCTAAATATAAACATAAGTTTTTTAAACAAAAAATATTTTGGAAAACTGCGAAAGATTAGCATATTTTTTATTATTTGCCAGTATAAATTTCATTAGAAAAAGGAAACTAACTTTCTGCAACACTTGAAATTAAAAAGTGCAAATACTGCTCTGAACAAATTAAGATGTTTAACATTATGTATTATGAAATGAGTAGCATCCTTGAACCTTGATCTAGACTAATTCTCTTGCATCACAATGCCATTGTCCCCTAATTACTATCATTGTTGCTAATTCATCCCATACAACTAAATTATACACAGTTTGACCAAAGCTTGTGTGGATTGTAGTTAGTTTATCGCAATGCCGACAATAACTGTGACCTTTATACTGGTAAATATCCTTTCGCTTTATTAGATTTTTTTTTTTTATTAATTACGAGAACATAGTTTAAAACAAATAAACAAAAAAATTTAATCTTGCCTCATAAACAGATAAAACTGGATAATGCAGCACTGTCTCTTATAGAGTCAGTGCCCAAAATACAATATGAATGTCTTTTGATTTTACGCTTTATCGAAACGGGCTTAAAAATAAAATTTTCTTTCATCATTAAAACTCGCTAAATTTAACGTTTTAAAATAAAACTACCGAAAAAGCCAAAAACTTGCCATTGATTTTGATTTGATAAATGATTAAAAAGATTAAGACCTTTGACTCAAATCTTTTTACTTATAAGTTTACAATATTTTTCTACTTATAAGTATTTTATTTTTTCTC
Organism: Mellilla xanthometata; assembly: GCA_035578125.1. NCBI lineage: Eukaryota > Metazoa > Arthropoda > Insecta > Lepidoptera > Geometridae > Mellilla > Mellilla xanthometata. The sequence goes on from JAPUBQ010000026.1 coordinate 1,443,239, forward strand.
TGTTTCGTATTATCATTTATATTGCAATAAAGAGTATATGTATTCTCAAATTCCAGGTCCGCAAATCAATGAAGCCTCTCAACCTCCTTTCGAGGACCAAAAACATGCTCACGGGCAAGGAAAAGGAAAAGCAAGAGAAGAAGAAAGAGCGGCGTCGCGCGATCAGCGCAAGCGCAGGCGACGTGACTGCCGCCGGGGGTGAGGAGTTGCTCGACCTCCAGGCGACGGCCAGTGAACCCGACCTTAGAGATACACAGGTATGTTTTTTTTTCTATTTCTAAGAGTTTAAGGCAGCCGAACTGAAGTGGAATTGGGCTGGGCACATCAGCCGGATGTCGGAGGATCTGTGGGCTAAACGCACCACCCAGTGGGTACCACAGAGCGTCCGACGTCGCGGCAGGCCCAGACGGAGATGGCGGGACGAACTGGATAAACACTGCAAAAACTGGCAGGAAATAGCAATAGATCGTGATAAATAGAAAGAGGGTAGAGAGGCCTTTGCTCTTCTATGGGACAAAACAGGCTCATAATAACAATAATAAGAGTTTAATCAATAGATAAAACTCTATTCCAGGTACAGAATACAGATTATATTTATTGGTAAAAAGAAAAAAAATATTTCAAGTCAAAATGAGAAAAAAATAATAAATTATATTACCATATGTGGTAGAATTGTCTTTATAATATTCTGCCAAACAATATGCTTTTCTAATAAGAAAAGTCTTTAACTTAGATTTGAACATGCCGTAGCAAACTGCATTTTTTATACAGGAAGGTAATTTGTTATATATTTTTGGACCTTTTATAAAAACGGTAAATGTAAAACCCATAATTATAGAATAGCATGGTATGAGTAGCGTTGTTTAAAAATAACTTAATTTATAATATATTTTTCCATTACTCATACTCTGAAAGGAGGTCTGAAGTTGCCTGAGGAGCGGGATGAAAGTAATACTTTTCATCCCTAGGGCGAATCGCTTTCAACCGACAGCTGTCAAATTAAAATTAAGATTTGTTTTTTTAATATTTTAAATTTGTTTAATGATTAAAATAAAAAATAATGGCTGAATAGCTAAAAATAATGGCCGGCCACAGAAAAAAAAACAATCAAAATAGTCGGGAAACCGGCTATTCGATCTTCATTCATTTTTTCGATTTGAAGACTTGTTTATACGTATACCAGAGATTTGTACCTATAAAATGAGTTCATCTGATTCTGATATGAATTTCACTCATTTATTCTTTAGCTTATTCATGTTTTTAATTTTACTTTCCTTGTATTTGTAATGAAAAGCACAGTGTTTACCTCGGGCTTAAGACTTATTTAGTCCTCGAACTATTGGCGCCCTCGCTTCGTTCCGGGCGCCGAACCCCGTCACCGGACTAAAAAAATTACTTTCACCCTTTTTTTCGTGAGGAAATGCATTAACGCATCTCCCGCTACAAGCCTGTGGGAGGCGGGCGGGGTATGTCGGACTCGACGGCCAGAGGGGCCGTCACTACCGACTACAACCTCACGGTGTCCCATCTCACGACGGGGACAGGGAAGCAGGACCGCTTCGCGCATTGCCGCTGCTCTCCCCGCCCAGGCCGCTGTCCACAGTCCGAGCGGACCCACCTCAAAGTTACTTTCACCCCTGGCGTAACAATGTACGATTTTATACTTGAGTCATCGGTTTTTGGTTGAGAAATATATTTGCTAAAATATATTATGGCGAGCGTTCTTATATTTATGAGCAAAATCACGATCATTGTTTTATTTCGTAATTTCGGTTGTCTTACTTCTTCGTATGAGCTCAGTGGCTGAACTCTGATGTCGAGAGTTTTTAAGCCACCTAAAAACTGTCTTCGCTTTTCAGTAAAGGAATGCACAACCATTCTTTAGAACTGACTCAGGAGCATACTGCATTATTTATAATTATTTTCTTAATTGTATATATTCTATGTTATGGGTCATAGCTGCAAGGCATAATTTAGAAAAAAATAAGCATACGTAGCCCACCATACGTACCCACCGTTAAACCCAAAAAATAACCTGTGCTAGCCATGATTTTCGATTTCCGGCACGGCCAACCTCTTTGTGCTCAACTAAATTTTTTGGCGGTCTGGGTGTTAAATATGTATCTATATAAAATATGTATATATATGTATTATATCAGTTGTGTTAGCAACTATGATACGAACTAGAAATGGTTCAGTATGGGGTTAACCAGCAGTGTGTGAAATGTGTCCTAATATATTTTATTTATTTATTGTGAAGAGGTTAACATACCTTACACTCTTACACACAAAACCTATTCAATATTATTCCTTCTCTTATTGATTCTCCTTTAGTTCTCTCCATAAACTTAAATATTAATACTACTACAAATTTTCGCAAACCTTTTATAAAAACTTTCCCAATAAATATTTATAAAAATAATATGTATCTCATCATACACATATACACTCACATTGTACACATAGTTAGAAAAAAAAATACTTGTTTAGATTTTGGTAAATTAATTAATTTTAGTTATAGTTTTGATTGTTTTCTGTTTTGTAAACCTGGGGGCCTTCAAAAGTAGAGTTAATAGGTATCTTCTAGGTAAGCGTGCCACACCGTAGACTGCAGTGCAGCTTAACATCAAGCTAGCTGTAGTCAAACGCCTAACCGATTCGTCATAGATAATATAAGTAGCAAAAGAATTCAAAGTGGGTGGCAAAACCTAGTTCCCACCTTACATAAGCTGACCTAGTAACTGTAATCAACGACTCACTTCCTTCATTACTACTTAATGCTTATCGTCTCGCAGATTATATTTCAAGAGTTGAATTACACTTACCAAGTCAAATATCGTGTAATGACTGATACTCGTGTTATAAAAAAACGCTACGATGATAAAAATAATTAATAACTAGTTTTTTTTATAGTCAATACATATAACTAAAATACAAATACAAAATATCTTTATTTGACATACTAAATAAAAATCAACAAAATTTTATGGAATCCAAAGGCTTCCAAACTAGTTGTAAAAACTGTATATTGGAAGCCAGAAAATAAAGGCGATCTTTATAGATCAAGTTAAAAATTAGGTTTGTCGTATGGGCCTCCCAATATATATCTATGTATTCTATAAAAAATTTAAGCTTGTACCTGTTACCGTTATTGATATATAGCAAAAACACGTTAATTGTATTGGGACCCCCTATATTTTATTATTTTTAGGTTTTGTTACTGGAAATACATAACTTTCACGGTTTCTGAGATACAGCCTAGTGACAGACAGACGGAGGCTTAGTAATAGGATCCCGTTTTTACCTTTTGGGAACAGAACTCTAAAAAATGTTGATTCGAAAAAAAAATAAAAAAAAAAATAGTCAAAAATTAAAAAATAATGTTTCAGTGTGAACAACCCATATCACTTAGGGTATGGAAGAAGATAGTAGCAGATGGTCAGACCTACTGAATACGCATATAAAATTTGGCAAAAATCGATCAAGCCGTTTCGGAGGTGTACGGTAACTAACATTGTGACATGGAATTTTTATATATTAGAATATAGATACTCTATTATAAGTATGTAAATAGATCAAGGAAATAAGAAAACAAACTACGTTCGAACGCTATAAATAAACGGTAAACAGTCAACAAAGTAGCCGTTATGAAACGAGCTAACAAAATATCTACAACAAATCTACGCAGCAAATCAACAACTTGTATCCTTACATAATAATAATAAATTTATTTGCACAAAGACTTAAGAATAAGTTACATTGAGTTACATAAAAATAAAAATTACAATTATATCTTAAAATATTTCTATCGTTATTTAAGTGGTAACTTGGGGGACTGTACTCCACACTAGGGCGAATTGGGTCCCCCCCGTGGTCCCCGCATTGTCGAGGCGAGGGGCTCAGTAACCGTGGCCTGGTCACCCACGGTGAAGCCAAGAGAGTCCCTGAGGTGGGCCACTCCCTACACTTGTATGCCACGTATGCAAGTGCTATATGGATTGGCACCAGTAGGTTGCGGAACCCCGTTTCGGAGGGGTTTCGCAACTGAAGGCGAGGCACCGCAGCTGAAGGTGTGGGGCCGCGGCAGGAGAGAAGTGTCGGTATTACGATGCGCCGCTCTTCCTACCTGCCGCGGCCTCGACGGGGTCGCCACCGTTGATGGCGGACGCGGTGGGGCCGCAGGGAGAAGGGAGTGGTAACCAGCAACTACCACTTTCCCTATTCTCTGCGGTCGTAGTGGCATGTGACGGGGCCACAGACCTGACCCGTTACGGGGGACCTGGGACGTCGGACCGGGGTTGTCCGGCGTCCATTGCACTTACTCGCGTAAAAAAAAGGATCAAAATCTATAACATGACTATGTAGGTACACTTTTATGTGTTTGCGCAATACGAGTACTGTTTAAGGGCGATTGCGTTAGAAATAGTTTTCGTAGCTAAATATAGAACAGATAACGGTAAGGACGCGAGGCTGTTTGTTTGTCCTATCTGGTAAGTGGAATTAGTGTAATTTTAGAATTTACATACATATATGCTGCATGCTTAGATTATTAATAGTATTCAACAAAACAATAGGTATAAATATATTTACAAAAAAAAATACTGACACAGGGTAGTAGTTAAAAAATACAAAACCTTATAGGGACGATTTTATTATGAGTACGTACGTTTAGGTTTAGAGTTTTTTTTTTATAATATATCTGGAATTTCGCGATATAAATCAGTCCATTCACGCACAATTGATGAAGAACAATTTTTTATGTATAATTATTTTTTATTTATATTCGATCGGTAATTAGCATAGGCAATTGCTACTCGTTCCCACTACACGTTCCCACTGCTGGATGTAGAGCTGGAATCGAACCAGGGGCCGTCAGACTGAATAATAGACGTTTTTCCAACCAGAGCTTGGTCACTTAGCTCATACGAAGAAGAAGAAGATCGTCAATAGCTCCCAAAAATAGCTCCATATCTAAAACTCTTGCTTAGAGTGGGAACGAAAGTTTTTAATTACTATAATTTATTTCGGCTAGCTCTAAAACCGCGGGCGCGGTTGCGTTTCGTTATAGCCGCGGCTAATTGCGTTTAATTATTGCTGTACGTGCAGTGATGTTACGAGTTTGTCGAGTTTTTTTTTTTAATTTTATTACTTTGTGCACGGCAGCTGATTTTGGGAAGAGATTTGTTTTTTGAAGGTATTAGATGATTTTAGTGTTTAGATCATATTTTTCATTACTGTGTAATCAATCTTATAATATAAAATTTCCATTTTACAATGTTAGTTACCGTACTCCGAAACGGCTGGACCGATTTTTACCAAATTTTATATGCGTATTCAGTAGGACTGAGAATTGGCTACTATCTATTTTTTAAGACAAAACAACGTTTTCCGAGTCAGCTAGTAGCTATTCAATAGAAAAACGATACTAAGAAAGTTAACAAAATGTTCTGATTAAACTTGTTTTTTTTTCGCCCTATGTTAATCAGCCTTTTAAAGTTTACGGGGGCATTAAAGGTGTGAACTGCTTTACCAACTTTTTTTAGATAGTAATTTCACCAGTAGGGCGCGTAACCACACCAGTTAGTGACACTTCGGCCTTAGGTGTAGCATGCCTAGTCTGGAAATACTGGCTCTTAAAGAGGCTGCCGGAACATCGTTTGGTGTTGGTCAACAGATTTTTTCAACTTGAGAGTGGTGGTTGGAAAAATGCCCTACCACCATACTATGGTTTCCTAACGACATTTTCCTTCATCAAAAGCTCGATCTTTGACGGGGATAGAACCATCGGAAGCATATGACAATCGGAAAGTAAGGCGTTCAACTAAGCTGTCATTGCTTCAAAGAAGTAATTGAAAATGTATTGAAATCAACATTATTCAGTTTCGTAATACCATTTTGCCGGTCCATCGAGCAAGTGGTGAGCTATATATGATCGATGTAACGGTACTATTAAACCACTTGCATGTAATACTGCATTAAATTTGCACGCATCTTCTTTGTAATTATGACAGTCATTTCATAAAATAACCAGTTTCATGCAGTTTTAATACTACTAATAATAGCTATTTGTTCAGCATAACATGTTCAAGTAAAATAAATACAGTATTATAATATACCCTGTATGTAATGAACATTAGTGTTGCTAATCTTATGTACTACCTTTAAAAACTAATATGAGACCATTCCTTATGAAATAAACTAACATAAAATTAATATTTAGATTAATCTTTTAAAACTGTATTTCCATAAAAAAAAACAAGTCATCGATCAATAGTAGATCGATAGAATAGATTGAAAGAACTATCGACCGAGAATCAGATCAAGTATCGAGGCTGTGACCCAGTTACAACACTAACCGTATGGAAAGAAACTTTACATTCATGTATGGGATCAAGACTTATAAGAATTAATTGGTGGTTAGTTAATATTTTTTTTTTATCACCATAATGTCATCGGCTTGGCATTTTCTTGGTGGTACGAGTAGAACTTTTTCTAGTGCTCGCATGGCTAGTTGTTGTTGTTGTTGTTGAAATTCTATCGCCAAGCTTGAGAGCCCATTATTCTAGACTAGGCATGCTCGACCATTGGCCACAGGGTAGCTTAGTCTACGTCCTGCTTGCAAAAATTCAAGCCCGTTCGTAATAATTATTTCTTGACAGACAGAAAAAATAAAGAAAAAAAAATCACACACGGTTGGTTCATCCCATACTGAACCATTTCTAGTTGGTATTGTGGTTGCTAACACAACTAATATACTACATATACGAGTACATACATACATATTTTATATAGATACATATTTAATACACAGACCGACAGCCAACAAAATTAGTTCAGCACAATTGGCCGTGCCGGGAATTGAACCGGAACTTTCTGATTGGCAGTCATGGTAGCCATTACGTCAACGAGGTCGAGCCGGACAATAACAGGAATTCTTTAAGGGTTCTTCTTGACTTTTTTTAGATATTGAGCCCTAAAACATTAGCATAAATTAAAAGTTCAAGAAATATTCTATTTGGACGTATTTGTTTGCAAATTGTACAAAACACCCCAATTGTGAAGCCTCAATTCATGTTAGTAACATAAGTTATGATTTTTGTTTATTTCTCATCTTATATCTTCACATAATTTAGCTTAATCTTTTGTTCAAATCCTTTGCATCATAATTGTGTCATGTATAAATAGATTTGTTCATATTCTGTGGGAGAGGCCATCGGTGCTGAACCACAGATCGATACTAGTTCAGCACTAATGGTTCAAATTAAATATGTATTTTCTATGTTTTATTCCAATAAAGATATTATTATTATTATTAATGATGCTTATGTCGTATCGTACTTCTTTCTTGGTAGATGAAAAGTCCAACCAGTAGTTGAGTGGATAGTTGATTTGATTCAACTAATTGGCTCGACGAACTGCAAAAAAGTCTACGATTTATAAACAATGTCGCGCGGTTCAGTCTCAGACTAAGGATTATTGGGGGCACGAGGGCGAACGGGGACGTAATCAGGGTTATATTTGTAGGGGGGTATTGAATGTTTACATATTTTCTACTAGCTATGTCCCACTGTGCTACCTATTGCTACCCTATCAAAAATTGCCTTTGCGTTAATCCAGGGCCTAAGCTTTTCCATTTTAGTTGACGACCTCGTTGGCGTAATGGTTACCATGCCGGACTGACAATCAGAAGGTTCCGGGTTCAATTTCCTGCACGGCCAACATCTTTGTGCTTAACTAAATTTGTTAGCTGTGGGTCTTGGTGTTAAATATGTATCTATATAAAATATGTATGTATGTATATATATATATATATGTAGTATGTCGGTTGTGTTAGCAACCATAATACAAACTAGAAATGGTTCAGTATGGGGTTATCCAATTCAATTTCTTCAATTTCTTAGATACAAAGAAGTCAAAATTAAAAAGTGTTCGTGGTTAATATTGGAGGAGTTAAATTCTCGTTAACTTTAACGATAAAGATATTTTAAAAAGATATATGTTGTTTATGAAATACATAAAATATTAAACTAATTATTCGTGTCAAATTATTCCGTTGTTATCGAACGGATGTTTACCGTAAGTCAGAATTAATTTTGCAAAGCTATAAATATTAATTGGGTCACCACCAATTAGCAATTGTAATAACATATCGCGATACTACACATTTGTTATATGTTTAAATTGGTCTCGCCTCGCGGTTTTAATCCGCGCTGGACCAGGATTAAAAATTGGCCAAGTGTGAGTTGGGCTCGCACTAGATGCCCTCAGCCCTCTGCGTTGAAGAAGTAAAATAATTAAAATGAAATATTATGTATTGTGATCCCTGTCCTTAAGTTGATTAGGGGACCTTGTAGGCTCCCGAATACTTTATTAAATTATACTTAATTTAATTATATTACTTACTTTATTACATTAACACGTTTGTCATATGTGAGCCCTCTTTAAACAAATATTTTATTTTTATTTTATTATGTATTTCGAAAGATAATATAACATCTATTTATTATGTTGTCATTTTAGGTATCTAGTACCTGTGACCGTTATTAATATATAGCGAAAAGTACGAAAAAAAACACGTTTATTGTATGGGGACCTTTAAAAACTTAAGAAAAAATACATAAAGAATTTAAAAGCTATTACCTTAACTGGCGACCAGGTTGATTAGTAGAAAACATTAACTAAACAATTTCAAATCCAATATCGCTGCTACAACAAACAACTTTTCTTTCTTTCTTCTTTCTTACTATGACGACCTCGTTGGCGTAAAGGTTACCATGCCGGACTGCCAATCATATGGTTCCAGGTTCGATTCCCGGCCCGGTCAACATTTTTGTGCTTAACTAAATTTGTTGGCTGTGGGTCTGGGTGTTAAATATGTATGTATGTATATGTAATATATCAGTTGTGTTAGCTACCATAACACGAACTAGTAGACATGGTTCAGTATGGGGTTAACCAGCCTTGTGTGAAATGTGTCCTGATATTTATTTATTCTGTCTTGCCCCTAACCTCGGTCCGTCCTCGACGTTTGACCTGATTCCATCGGTATGGAACCAAGACACTCGCTGTCAACCAACGGATACTGTGTCTATGAAATAAACATGGTCGTTAGCGCTGTAGGTTACATTATATTGAGGCGAGAATTGATTTGTAGATCCAACAGTTTATCATCATTATCGTCATAAGCACTAGCTTTAGTAGAGAATTAACTAGATTAATTTAATTAGTCGACCTTTTTTAAAGTGCCGTACCTAAAAGGTAAAAACGGGACCCTTTTACCAAGACTCCGCTGTCTGCCTGTCTGTCTCCAGACTGTATCTCAGAAACCGTAATAGCTAGAAAACTGAAACTTTCACATGATATGTATTTCCCGTGCCGCTATAACAACAAATAATTAAAATAAAATAAAATAATAAGGGCCCATACAATAAACGTGATTTTTCGTATTTTTAGCTATATATGTATCAATAACGGTAGCTGCTAGACACATACAATTTTCACCAAATATATAAATGCATATTAGCTATATAATTTAATTATACAATTTAAATAAAATAAATATTTAAGAGGCGCTCGCATACAACAATGGTACGGAACCCTTCATGCTCGAGCTCAACTCGCACGTGCCCAATTATTGAATGATAAATAGGCTTACGTTTGACCGCAGCATCCCTGATTAAGCTTTACTGTAGTATATAATGTAACGTGCTTGCCTAGAAGGGATCTATAACCTATGCTGGACAGATATACAGTACTTTATTAGTCATAAATAACATACGTTAAAAGCAAGTCACAATATTTCCACAATCATGACTTAAATTCTTAAAAATACCTGCCAACCTAAGCTCTGCTGTGTTACCCGCGTTAATCCGAGACAAAAAGAAGTTAATCCGGGATGAAAATTAGCCTATGTGTTAATCTAAAGTCAACCAATCTTGACACCAAATTTCATCAAAATCGGTTCAGTCGTTTGAGTGTGAAGAAGTAACAAACATACACACACACACACACACACACTCACAAACTTTCGCATTTATTATATTAGTAGGACGTATAGAAAATAAACCAACGAAAAAAAAACTATAAATACCTATAAATCTTTTGCGATTTTCATGAGTGTTTGTTTCGTCTATTTATTACTAGAAATGGAGATTAGAGTTTTATTTTATTTACCCTGAGTACGTCCCGCGACCCAATTCGCAGTACCACTATGTGCGATAAACCCGCGAATTTCGGTTTACGGCATTGGCCCTGATACTACAGATTATCACACTGGAATTATATTATGGACGAGATCTATAACTTGGACGTGTCTGTGTGTGTGTGTGTGTGTGTGAGTTTGTCTGTGACGTAACTCCCAAACAGATGAACCAATTTTGATCTATTTTATTTTGTTTGAAATTTGTGCGCTAGTCTGAAGTGGAGAAGATGGCCGTCGCCTCAAAATGGTGGATGACATACTCGTAGTTTTTCGCAACTCGCAATATGGGTGTCAATACATAGAATTCCTATTCAATCCTTAAGTATCGTAATTTCAATAAAGCGTAACAAAATAAAAAATATTTATACTGACAAACTATTTATTAAAGGAATAAACAGTTTAATCAATAAAATTATATAAAATTACGTCAAATATAAATGTCACACACTAAAAACTAATACTAATCAAATAACCCGCCCCTAGTCGCCCCCGGTGCAAAGGTGCCCATCACGCTCGCTGCATTACCGCGCTGAATAGCTATGGCTGAATTATACTGACAAATAAATTATTTGCATATACTTATATTTTTTTTAATCCTCGTATGCTGAAATTTTAATTTATTTAAGGTTAAATCTTCATTCCTTTCATAATATTTATTTGTTTTTCAATGATTCTTTTGTAATTTTAAAAGAATGCTTCAATAATTATGATTGTTTGCTAAAGTAACTACTGGCATAAAAATAGATATATTTTAGTAGTGTTAGATATAGAGTACGGCTAGATAGTGCGTAAATCCCGGCTATTCGAATTGGGGAATCCTAAACGATACCGCAAGTATGTATGCACAGTATTACAGGAATTTACGAGTTAGGCGGATTGACCGCGCTGGGTGGAGGAAATTCAAATTTTAAACAGGCCTAACATGTCAAAGTTAGGCTACGAGCGGTTATTCATTTTCAAATTAATGATTTAAAAACAAAACTACGCTTTGTTTAATGAAAATCGGTCCAAGGTGGTCGCCGCCCCAAAAAATGGAGATTACATCATTTAAATCCTTCAAAATTTTACGTTTTCAAGAATGTAGTCGTGAAAGTTCTAAAAATGCTCTTATTTTGTTCCTTAAACTTTATTTGAAAAATTATCGGATTGTTAACAGTAAAATTCATTAACCAATAAATTAAAAAAATGGTTGCCTGTAAAGTCGGTTTTACGGGCGAAGATTTTACGTGACAACGCACGTGCCGCGCGCGCAGCACGCGGCAGACCGATCATAGTTGAGTGGGAGAGAGACGCAAGGCATTCGGCGGGCCTCTCTCTCGTTCGGTGACTCATCGTAACGTTACCGGGCGTTACACTTTTTCATAAGTGACTCCCAGCCGCAACCTAATTTAAGACGTTGTCACGTCAAAACTAAATTAAAAGTCTGATCATAACTTACAAAATCATTGATAGTTTCATGAATTGTGTGCATATACATAAATAGACCCAAAATCATTATCATATAAAATTATCTTTGACTTTTATAAAATATTTTATTTTAGTTATTTCTTTTAATTTTGATTTTTGTGCGATGTTTAATTTTCTTAATATGCGGCTGCCTGATATAAATGAACTTGAATATATATATATACGGCAACAAAATCACCAGTGTAGACCAGAGTAATGATTGTATCTTTTTTTTAATTTTTAATGTACCGATAATGTGGGTTACTCTGAGAGTGGGACCTCGCGAGGTCAATAGAGATCGTGTATCGCTATTTGAATGAGCCCACTGTTTTTGGAAGCTCCGATAACCTTGCTCCTCGCTTGATAAGATAAGCTGTAAGCTTGCTAACGATAACATGCTAAATCTTGCTTCTTTTGATTTTTGGAATTTTAATGATAGTATTCGGAATGATCTGCAATGTATGTTTAAAAAATGTGTTTTATAAAAAATAGTTGTTATTATTATCCAAATGATACAAAAAAATATGTTTTTACCGTAGACTAATTAACAAATTTACATGCCCTTTCTTCGTTCAAATATATACAAGATTCAGTGTTGTATACAAACACAGCTACTAAACTATGATCTCGATCTATGATCCATCAACTATTAACTGTGGAAAAAAGCAATGGGCACTTGCTCTTTTCCATAGCTTAGTAGTTGATGTTTATTTTAACCCTAACTGCTTAATGTAGAATTATGTTTTTATGATTCTTTCATGTAGAAGTTTAATTTTGACCCAAAAATCATGATAATATAATATGTATTTTAATTTAAAAACAAACACACACAAACAAAAACTTTACAAATAGTAGATTAAATCTAAGTCAGTGTCCGCGGGCACAAGATACAATATAATATGTGTTTTTTTTTATCTAACCCATATTGTCCCAGTGTTGGGCAAAGGTATCCCCCAATGACCCCCACGCTTTTCTGTCCTGGCCCAGCTCCATCCAGTTGGTATGGATGTCCACTAACTCCTTGCGCCATCGAGTTGGGGGCCGGCCCCATCGTTTTTTTATTTACTGAAGAATAAAAATAGAATTATGTAGAAAAAGTGGCGTAGTATGTTTTAAAAAAGGTATGTAACAAGGTACAGTAAAGTAATCGTGAATTGTGAATGTTACATTAGCAGTCTGGTGTTAAACAGACGAATGTTTGTGAAACAATGGTATTTTTTTCTATAAACACAGTGACTCTAAGAATATTTAATGGGTTATTGATGATTGTTCTGTTATGTATTGTCGTTTTTTTTTCTAATACAAATGTCGCTTTTACAAATATCTACATACACATTTTTGATTGGCATGGCTTCTACTGCCTAATTTTATTCTGCTAAACAAATAAACTGATTCATAAAAGGAAACTATTTGACAGTGTACTAGAATAAACGGAAGATTAACTCCATACAATTGCCGCTTAGAATTTGAATCCATCTACGCACACAATTATACTGCTATCCCAACGAAACACACACACACACACAAAGCTCGCACGCGATTGGTCGCATCAAGGTCACGCCACCGATATTAGCCGCGCGGGTAGCGGTTTTGCCCCGCCCACCGCGGTATTTTACGCGTGGACGGTGGAACCATTTTATCGGCCAAGTTGAAAAAAGGAATATTTAGGGTTCCTTGCCCAAATAATATAAATAAGGCACTCACCCTATTACCAAGACGTCGCTGTCCGTCCGTCCGACTGTCTGTCTATGATCACAGCATTCACAGCGGAAGTAGTCTAAATATTTCAGATTTTCTTCCATCTACTTTGGATTACCGCAAAGTACCGACTGAGTCAATATTACGTTGGTCTGTCATTTAGCTGTATATCATGAACCGTAATGAGTTAGAGAGTTGTAATTTCCGCAGATGGTGCGTTTCTTTTGCCGCTATAACAATAAATACACTCAAGACCGATAAAAATATATTTAAGAGGGTTCTCATAAAACAGAATTATTAAACATTTTTGCCAGTTTAAAATAGATAAAGGCATGATAAAGGTTCGGAACTCTTCATGCGCAGGCTTAATATTAATTTATTAAGCAGGCCAATTATTTATTAATTGTATCACATTTTTTGATGAGCATTTTATAAATTCTTTTGGTTCAGCGATTAAACACCATATTCTTGACCAAAAAAAACACCATATTCTAAAAGCAATTTTAGATTTTTTGTTTTTGACAGTTTTCGTAAGAGCTGTCGATAATTTCGCCCTCGTATACGTCACATACGAGTGGAATGAATGGGCAATCAAGGCAATCAAGGAAGACATTAATCACGGGGCCACAGTGTCCCTCATTGAGCGCCGAGCTGCTCCAGATGATCTAATGCGCACTCGAGCTCTCCCAGCCGCGGACCCGGACCATGTGTCCCGATAAACCATTCCTACTCACGTGTGCCTAGGATATTTCGCTAAACTTCCGCATTTGTCTGACAGAAATCGCCTTAGACGATAAGGCTACCTATACTTTCTCTGTTTATTATTTTCTTTTCATGGGTTGTTTTTTTTTGGTATGCAATAAAGTTTATTGTATTGTTATTCAGGTATTCTATAGTTATTCAGTTATGTAAGTTTGATCAATAGGTTCGTAGACTAAGTCATAAATAAATTAGCATAAGCAGAAGCACATCTTAGATCACAATATCGCTTACAATCAGGTGAATTCTGATCAAGCGCAAACCCATCATAGTATAAAAATAACAGCTATTTGTTCGCACTGCTGGGTCTCGGTGCTTTCTCACGAGGAGAAGATATAGGCCATAATCCACCACGCGTCTTTAGATATTGTGGTTTTCAAACATGTCGGTTTCCTTACGATGTTTTTGCAAATCCACACATAACTTGAAAAACAACTTATTGGTGTAGAGCTGAGATCGAACCAGTGGACATAGGATTGAAAATCAGACGTTTTCCCACCGAGCCATACTCGTTTTAAATAAATTTGTGGTTTCTTCAACAGTAAACCTCTTGAACCCAATTACTTAGAACATTAATCGAAATTTTATCACTCGATATTTCCATTATTATTTGATCAATTTTATTTACATTCTTTTTTTTAAACTATAGTTCTGTTTAGAACTAAACAGAATTGAATACCATGATATTTTGTGTGGATATAACTGACCCTGGATTAACACGTGGGCTACTTTTTATTCCGGATTAACGCGGGTAACACTGTCGGGCGCAGCTAGTTGTCTTTCAAACATCATAAAACAATACTTGCTTTTTCTATCTTTATTGACCAAAACAAATGGCATAGAATGTTTCATTACAATAAATGACTTTGCGCTTGATCACAATTTACCTGATGGTAAGGTTTGGTTTTAATCAAAGGTGTAGTGCTCTTACCCAGAAAAAAAACGGTTCACTCTTGGTTTGAAACCCGCTGACTAGTATTCTTAGTACAAGAATTCCACACCTTCGCGGTTCGCACAATGAATGTGGAGGCAAACCACTTAAGTATGTGTCTTTTTTTTTTTTACACATTCACACACGGCTGGTTAGCCCCATACTAGCTCGTATTATGGTTGCTAACACAACTGATATACTACATATACATACATACATATTTAACACCCAGACCCACAGCCAACAAATTTGGATAAGCACAAAGGTTTTAACCGGGCCGGAAATCGAACCCGGAACCATCTGATTAGCAGGCCGGCATGGTAACCTTTACGCCAACGAGGTCGACAAATTATTCCTTACTCTTTAGTCTTGACTATCCCACAATCCTTGTTCAGTCGTAAACGGGAGTCCCTCTTCCAAGCATCCACCATGAAACGAACCGACCAATCAGTCATTCCTCGCTCTTCGCTGATAGCAGACGTCCGCTAACTCGCTTTTAATTCCACCGTCTATTTCGACGCGTGAAAATTACTTAAAGCAAAACGTGCGCGAATCAAAACTTTATATCAATAGCAGTAAGATTCGAAACCGTTTGAAAGACAGAGAAAAAATTACACCAATTAAGAGTTAATTGCTTGGATAGTGCTTTTTCTGTTCCTCGATTTGTTCGCTTAATTTTTAAATGAACATGGTGTTTTGTGACCGTTCGAGTGACATGTGATTAGAATAGTGTTTGTGCGAAGTGAACGGAAAATGGCCAATCGAGTGATGGGTTATGTTATATGCGGATACAGTTCCGTGGATAATTTGATGGTGAGTAAAAAAAATTAGATATTAGACCAAATTACCGTATTATTGTAGGTTATCTACGCCGCCCAGTGGTACCCGCATTATTTCGGAATAATTAGTGGCCTAAACTACTTAACACCAAGTTATCTGAATCGGTTCAGACGTTTTTACGTGGATAATAACAAATATATCCTCACACATTTTACACAACACACTCACTCTTTATTGCACACCATAACACAGTTGTATTAAATATATATGTACATAAATAAAAGTATACATATAAGTATAAATGTTTATTTAATAAAAAATCCGATTCGGAAGGATTATGTAGTTATTATCTACAAGCCTAAAGAAGGTATTTTATTTACATTACATTCCTTATACTCCAAGTATAAATATATAAAATAAAAGATACAGAAAGTTGCACTATAGGCGGCCTTATCGCCTGTAGCGATTTCTTCCAGGCAATCTTTCTATGGAAAAGTGATAAAAAAAAGGAAGGTGTACTTAACAAATTTCGCGTTTAAAACAATGCGATGTTTTAACGATTAAAAAGATGTTTAACCTAATTTTTTTTAATAAGCGGCTGATCGTACGCAATTACATCATGTGATAAAAGTTAATTAATATAATTATAAGTAAGGGAACTGTGCGTCTTGCTTTGATAATTAAACTGTGATGAGAAAACCAAGGAAGCAATCCGATCTTCCGGTTTCAAAATACGAGTATATTGGACGACCTCGTTGGCGTAATGATTACCATGCCAGACAACCAATAAAAGGGTCCTGGGCTCGATTCCCGCTACGGCCAACATCTTGTTGGCTGTCGGTCTCTGTGTAAAATATGTATCGATATTATGGCATTTATGTTATAACTAGCTGACCCAGCAAACGTTGTTTTGCCTTAATAAAAAAAAAATCTAAATATACAGTAGCCGATTCTCAGACCTACTGAAAACGCATATGAAATTTGGAAAAAATCGGTCAAGCCGTTTCGGAGGAGTACGGTAACAAACACTGTGACACGGAAATTTTACATATAAGATAATGTAGTGTATCAGTTGTGTTAGCAACCATAATACAAAACTAGAAGAAGGCTAACCGTGTGTGAAATGTGTCTGTCTATAACTATCAAATTTTAATAAATTTTATCCTTATGTGGTAAGTGGCTGAGCCCTGGTGTTGCAAGATTTCAGGGCGCCACAAAGACTTCTGACTTAAAGAAAGAATCATTTATTTTGTGACACGAACAACACAGAAAAAATAATACACAAGAAACATAAAAGAAAACATTGACGAGCTACAAAACCGGCCCCTTAGTTAGACTTAGTAACTGTTGTATTGTAAATATAACTAATATACATACATACCTATAGAAACATTCCAAACAATTCATGAGACTTTTTAGAATTCAGTTTCCTTATTAAGTACCTAGGTTATTCTTAGATTAAACTCAGAGATTAGGTACATTATATAATAGGTCTCTGGTGTATTTTTAATCTACTGACTAATCTTTACGGAAAAAATATTTATTGATTCTAAGCAACTGCAATTTAGGTCGATTTGATGTTTAGTATTGCCAAGTTTTTGATAGGTATTTAATAATTAACCGACTTCAAAAAGGAGGAGGTTATATATTCGACTGTATGTATTTTTTAATGTATTTTCACCAATTTCTCAGCCATTTGTGAACCGATTCCCAAAAAAATTTTTGAGTATAAGCGAGTGTGGCTCGGTGGTAAAAACGCCTCATTTTCAATCAGACGGCCTCTGGTTCGATCCCAGCTTCTCCAGATCGCTTTACGGTGAGAAAACAGACATGTTTGAGTACTTAGCCAGCTTGGTGGATGGCTTATATCTCTTTCCTCATGAGAGAAGGCCCTTAGTCCCAGCAGTGGGAACGTATAGGCTGCTTATACATTTGATGACCTTTGAGTAGAACGGTTCTTGACGGTTAAAAGGTTAGTTTCAACAATTGGTCGTAGCCAATAAGAGCTATATAATAATTATTTACTTCTTATATAAACATTCTTAGAGTAAAGTATAAAGTTTTTCCTCTTAGGTACGGAGATTATAAAAATCCCATGTATTAACAGTAAAACATCCTGTTTATTCTACAATGTCTAGCAAAATATCCTGCAGTTTCAATTTAATTAGAATTAATTAAAATTTATTGCTTATCAGTTTCATAAATATGTTGGAGGTTATGGGCACTTTGATATTAAGTGAACATGGGAATATTAATTTAATAGAATTGAGCCTGAAATTATTATGAATTCGCCATAATTGTTTACTATCAAGATACTTTCCAATATGTACAAATTTAGTACATTTAATAAGTGCAAACGCAACGGTCGATGCGGACAGTCTTTGGATGGGTGACCATGCACTAGAATGTCATTTAAAAAATGTCATTTTAGTCTGGGTGCTACCGTGGTTCGGATGATGCGTTAGATTGTAAGTCCCGGCGGTTAGTCTTAGTACTAAAAAGATATAAATTGCGTTTTTTTTTTCAAAGCAAGAGTAAACCGGTTTATTTTGGGTAAGCGCGCTACACCTTAAATAATTATATCGCTTACCATGAGGTTAATTGTGATCAAGTGCAAAAAAAAAAACTAACTTCCGTTACGCCAAGTTAGAGGACTTCGAAATTGTTATAGATTTAGACAGATATTGTTGGAATTTTTATTCTTTCTTTTTACACGCTTTATATTAGCTTCACCTGTATGTTTGTATGTTTGTAACCGACTTCTTTGGGTGCGATTTTGACCCACTTTAAATGGCCAGATTTCGTTGAAACTTTGTAGATTTATTGAGGACCGATGACAATACACTAATTTGATAAAATTATTAATTTTTTTGTTTGTATGTTTGTTTGTAACCGACTTCTTTGGGCGCGATTTTGATCCACTTAAAACTTACTATTATTATTTCACCATACGAGTATATTGAAATTATTATTCAGTTGTAATTACTAACCCATGGGCCTTTTTTTTGTCCGAATAAAAGAAAACATTTTGGTTTCTTAAATCACACATTTTTTAGTTACACTCTGACCTGCCTTGACGATGTTCCAAGAACAGGCCTTTAATAGTTCATTTGATCTTTGCCCAGTTCCCAGAATAATACTGGATTTAAATACCTAATAAAGCCACAACAAGGCTCGCACACAAAGGGGCCTACCTTAATAGGAATTAAGGAGGCCCAGAGAGATAACTTTGCGATATCGGTATATTTTCTTTATTAGGTAAAAAAATATCAAAATACATATAATTGGTATAATCTCATTGATTTATTGACGAAAAGTTACGTAACGTAACAATAACAATTAATATGTCTGAACACGTATCTAGTTTATTCCGGACTGTACACCATTTATACGCCATACACTTGCAAACTATAAAACTTGCTGTGCCGGTACAAATCCTGTCTAACTGTAGACCAGTTTATTTTGGTTTACTAATTGAAACTCTTTTGGTGTACAATGCGGAAACTTGTACAGAAATCGGTGTACCGTCTGGAGAGGATCAAACAATTAGTGTTTTATACAATACATTACGGAACATACAATATAGATTCTATACCGATATTACGAGTATAAAGAGGAAAAGTTTGATTGAGTTTTTTTTTCATATTTGTAAGTCTGATTGCTACAAAAATAAGGATAAATATTCTTACGAATTATGTTAACAATTGAAACAATTCAACAAACATTAATTATGTGAAAAAATTGTAAAATCTTGATTTTGCTCCAAGGGGTTAATGCGAAAGTTATACGCCCTGCCGGTTAATTAACTAGCTCTAATGGTGAAATAATAACTGTCTCATGTCATTAGTTTTATTAAAATCTTAATCCTCGTATTTTCATGACCTCGTTGGCGTAATGGTTACCATGCCGGACTGCCAATCAGAAGGTTTCGGATTCGATTCCCGGCACGGCCAACATCTTTGTGCTGAACTAAATTTGTTGGCTGTCGGTCTGGTGTTAAATATGTACCTATATAAAATATGTATGTATCTATGTATATGTAGTATATCAGTTGTGTTAGCAACCATAATACGAACTAGATATGGTTCAGTTTAGGGTTAACCAGTCGTGTGTAATAAAAAAAAAACTTTTACTTGATCTGAGTGTATAAGTTGTACTTCTGTGGTATTCAATAATCTGCTCTTCGTATCTTAATCTCAAGGAAAAGTAACTCCCATACACAGCGGTGTACGAAAATAACTTGTTATCCAGTCACGGCTTATTTTAAACATAACCCCATACATCACACGTGGCTTGAATGAGAGCAAGGTGCAACCTCACTGAACCGGTGCGAGAAATTATTAATACGAATACATATGAATTTTTTATCATATCAAAATATTTATTAAGAATTAAATGCGGTTTTTACCAAGAACCAAGCTCCTTGTAAATAAAAAAAAATCAACAAATCAAAATCAAAAGTGTATTTAAGACAACTATGAATGAATACATATTTTCTCACACATCGAATGAAAATGTGTTATATTTAGACAACTATACATAGGCCCTTTGGTTAATAAATGAATATCTAATGTTATTTTACAAAGAATATTTTTATATTAGTTAAGGAATATTCACCGTAGACCACAATATCATTTACCTACCATTAGATGTATTGTGGTCAAGATCTTAGCTGTTTTGAGTATCAATTTAGAACAGCCACACGCCATGTTGTCATTATCATAATATTCTTTTTTTTACACGCTTTCTATTAGCTTCACCTGTATGTTTGTTTGTTTGTAACCGACTTCTTTGGGCGCGATTTTGACCCACTTTAAACGGCCAGATTTCGTTCAAACTTTGTAGATTTATTGAAGACCGATGACAATACACTAATTTGATAAAATTACGGTTTTCTATAAAAAGCGTGTTTTTTAGTTTTTTTTTAAACTATTATTATTATTTATCTGTGATCCGTTAGTTACTTGTTTACTTATTTCTTTTTTCACATTAATACTATATACGAGTAACTTACAAGAAAAATACTATATACCTACAGAGGTGTATAGCTAGGTGTATACGCATTATATGGGCAAAAAATATTATACTCTTTCTGTCATAGTGCGGTTTCACCTTTGCACAATAGAGTCAGGGTGAAAAGTTTAGTAAACATTGGCGGTGTTATGGAAACTTTTTTACCGACAGTCCATTGATTGACTCTATTGACGTGCAAAGCGATGAATGATGAGATCATTCTACTTCTTTTTTGTTGACTTTTCATCTGTCTAACGCCTGTAGCGCACGTAGCTCGGCTAGCTAAGGTGATCTGACACGATCATCGAAGCTAAGCAACGGTCGATGCGGACGGTGTTTGGATGGGTGACCATGCACAAAACGGTCGTTTTTCAAGTGGTGTTTTTATCTGGGCGCTACTGTGGGTCGGATGACACGTTAAATTGTAGATCCTGGTTGTTAGTCTTAGCAGAAGCAGTCGTTAAGCCAAGTCAAAGGTCTTCGGACAGCTTGACAAACTCTCGACACCAGAGCTTGAACACTTAGCTCATACGAAGAAGAAGGAATCAAATCAAATCAAAAGCCAAGTGAAGCCATCAGGTGAATTTTGGTCAAGCGCTGACCAGTGTAGATAAATCACTGTATTAAAACTTTCGTAAGGCATATTTGAATAATTTTTGTATAACCGGCTATCACTTACGTTTATTTTGTCGGAATTAGCCCGACATGTTTCAGCACAATCAGTGTGCCATTCTCAAGGGCAGGAACACAGCCAATGTATGCACGCGACGACGGCTGCGCCTAGATTTATGGCAACCGTGTTGCAAGGTATCACCGGTAAAACTGATTCCTATGTTAAGGACTCGAGACATTTTGTTAATCTTTTGTCGAAGGTAAAATTACTCCCAAATGAGATTATGGTCAGTTTTGACGTAGCGTCTCTTTTTACAAATGTTCCCGTGAATGACACATTAGAGATAATTAAGAATTTGTTCTGTAACTCGGATCTTCCCGGAGAATATTTAGAATGGACAGAGTTTTGCCTAAAGAGTGGATATTTCATGTGGAAAGGTGAACACTATTTACAGATAGAAGGTGTTGCCATGGGTTCGCCGGTGGCGCCTGTTGTTGCTAATATTTTTATGGAGTGGTTTGAGGGAGTTGCGCTTCAGGAAAGTTCGTTGAGACCGCGCTATTGGTGGCGCTATGTTGATGATGTCTTTGCGGTAATTGCTGAGGAAAAGCTTGACGGTTTTACAACTCATCTCAATGCAATACATCCCAAAATACTTTGCACTGTAGAAAAAGAAAGAGAGGGAGTGTTGCCGTTTCTGGACGTGTGCGTTCATCGTGAACCAGAGGGTACTTTGTCACAATCTGTGTACCGGAAGCCGACGCACACGGATAGATACTTACATGCTGAGTCGCATCACCATCCCGCTCAGCTTTCATCAGTCCCGAGGTCGCTAATTAACCGTGCTCTGAGCCTGTGCCATCCACAGTACATTGATGCTGAGCTCGAACATGTGAGGAAAGCGCTAGAGAAAAATGGGTACAGGTGGAAGCAAAGTTTACGTTGGGCAAGCTGTACTGATCGCAAGAAACCGGTTGGGGTGAATAGAGCTCCTATTTACCTACCTTATGTCAAAGGTGTCACGGACAGGATAGGTATTTACCTTAAAAGGAGATATAGCTTGAAAACCATCTACCGCCCGCAGAGTCGTTTGAGACAGATGCTGCGATCACCGAAAGACAGTGAACGGTTTAATGTTCCGGGAGTGTACAAAATCCCATGTGATTGTGGCCAGAGTTACATTGGGGAGACTCGCCGGAATATTTCCACTCGACTGACGGAGCACATCAGAAGCGTAAAGAACAGGGACACGGCTAAATCTGCGTTGGCAGAACACGCCGAGGAGGCGAGCCATTACCTTCGATTTGATAAGGTGTCGGTTTTATCTAAGGAGAAATTTCTGGTTCCAAGGAAAATACGAGAAGCCATTGAGATTGACCGACATCCTAATTTTAACAGAGATCGAGGATGGACACTGGCGCCAGCGTGGAGACCGGTCCTTAGTTTGTTGGGTGCCCGTGGTGAAGCAGAACAAACGCCCCAGGATTCCGTCAGCATTATATGCACCGACCCACTAACGCAGCAACAATTTTTAAACATAAATGGTTCGAGCGATGAAGAGGAAGACCATCCACCGGGAACGCCTGCGCCGGCTGCAATAGCAACATCACAGCGAGCTCAGCGAGCCGCGGCGCGCGAGGCGCGCGCTGCGGCCCGCAGGGGTCATTAGTCGGTGAAGCAGACAGTTCAGGCGCAGCCGTCGTCGCGTGCATACATTGGCTGTGTTCCTGCCCTTGAGAATGGCACACTGATTGTGCTGAAACATGTCGGGCTAATTCCGACAAAATAAACGTAAGTGATAGCCGGTTATACAAACATTAGTGTAGATAAAGTTTTCAAGCCACCCAAGTGCCTTTGACTTGGTTTAACGACTACTTGTACTAGGATCCCGAAGCTGCAGTTTAACGTGTCATCCGCCCTATGGTAGCACCCAGTTTTCAATGTCAGTCATTTGCGTTTGTATGGTCAGGCATACAAGAACAACGTTAAAACAAAATGAAGAAAACAAATATAACGTAGTGGTTGATTCTTGCAAATAGGCCAATCTTTTTGTATAATACAGCGAGTCTCGAAACATCGTCAAAATAAATACCGTACGGGCGACACCATTATTTTTTAAATCAAATCAAATATATATTTATTGAAGTAAATAAATTTACAGTAACATTTGAAAAGGTAGCCCTGGCTTCTGAGCCAGCATGCACTGTGTTACAGAAGCCAATGCCTTCACAATTATACAAACAGATTTATTTAACTTATAACCTAGCCATAAAAAATAGAATAAACCAATACTAACGCAAAACTATACAATATATACCTACAATACTAACTTATACCTACCTACAGTACCTACAAATCGAATCGTAACGACATATTTTGTTCGATTCCTTCCTAAGAAATAGGCTAAAATAACAACATCGATCCAAACAGATAGAATCGGGTTACCCGGCATGTACAGTTATTTCTGAATTAGGTTACTTAGATACAGTTCGAGAAACTGTTTAAAATGCAGTCAGATTGACTGCTACTGCGCATTTAGAGGTTAGAGCATAAATAAACAAGCAGAAACATTCATTGTTTTCCACTATTTATTATTTACTTACTTATCTTAGTTTTTATTCATAATCTGCCCAGAAGTGCGCGTATTCAACACACATTACGATACCCTAATTTGAAAAGCTACTAACTCCTTGCAGGTTTTTTACGGGAGAGGCTTGAAACTTCATTGTATTTTTTATTTTACGCAATAAAGAAAAACCTAAGTCCTGTGGAAAACTATGCTTTATTTTTATTATTATAATTTTATAATAAAAATAAAGTTATATTACTTTTTATTTATCTAAATAAAATACAACGACTTTTTGAGCCTACTCCCGTAAAAAATCTGCAGTAGAGTAGGTTTGCAAGTTAGGGTATCGATTAGCGACGCTCTGGTCTAAAATGGAGCATGCCAAGTCTGGAATAAATTGGCTCTCAGAAGATTGCCGAAAGGCACTATTAGGCGCTTGATGACAGAATTTTCACCGTAGTAGCTAGCCAGGAAAGCACTAGAAAGTTCTCTATCACCATGCTTTTATCACTGTTTTCCTCAAGTTTTTTTTTCACCGAATGCGAATTTCATTCGCGGGGATCGAACCTACGATATGCAAAAAGTAATCAGTTCTTTTGCCCGACTAAGCTGTCACATTTAGTTGCGTCAGTTTTAGTTTTTTAGGGTTCCGTATTTAAAAGGGAGTTATTTCAAAAACGAGACCTAATTGCCTCCTATTACAACCTAACCTATTACTTAGCCTCCGCTGTCTGTCTGTCTGTCACCAGACTGTTTCTCAGAAACCGTGATAGCTAGAAAGCGAACCCAACTCGCACTGAGACATTTTTTCTTTGATTGATGATTTTTAAAAGCTCTGAGACGATTCATGTAACCAAAGAGTTTTTATCATATCACTAGCAGTTGCCTTCGGCTTTGCCGGCATGTAGGTCGTTTGTTGCGGACATTTTGTTCGATGATATCAAGCGGAATAATTGATATGGAATGAATAATACATATGTTATTTTAGGAAGCCCTCGAAGATATTTTTCCCCTGTTATTTTCTCATTTTCCATTGTATCTTCGCTCCTATTAATTGCAGCGTGATATTATATAGTCTAAAGTCTTCCTCGATTAATGTTCTATTCAACACAATAATATTTTTTCAATTCGCACAGGTAGTTTCTGAGATTAGCGCGTTCAAACAAACAAACTCTTCAGCTTTATAATATTAGTATAGATTATTTAATCAATGAGTTTTTATAGTAAGTAATCGAATTACCCTTCTCTGTGCCACAATCGATGATGATAAGTGTGGGTAGATGAGTTAACGAGCTCAATAGAAGTGGATGCGGGCGCAGACATGACATGCTTCGCCAGATCTTTGTCAGCCAGTTGTAGGGCGCGGGTCGACTCATTCATACTCAGGGACAAATTATGTAGTAGCATTAATGCTCTGCTTTTATGTTCAGTGTAAACTCTATATATCCACACTATATCTTAATATATATAAATCTCGTGTCACAATGTTTGTCCTCAATGGACTCCTAAATCACTTAACCGATTAACACCATGTGCAGTTCGATCCAACTTGAGAGATAGTTTAAACCTCAAATTATAGTCGCAATTTTAATTTATTGCTAATTATTGTCTGTTATTATTTGACAGTCACAATTATCTGTTAACTCCAAATGATCCTAACAGATGTCGATACCTTTCGACTGGGTTGAGTAAGTAATCAATAGATGGCGCTGCTATGGTAAATCTACGAACGTGTCATATAAGCTACACTATCTATTTTTCATCTCCCTAAGTGAGGCAAAACAACGTTTGCCGGGTCAGCTAGTCTTTTATATAATACACACATAATTTGGAATAAAAAGTTACTGGAAGAGGGCCGGGTTCAAACCAGGGGCCGTCAAATTGGAAGCAAGATTCTTATGAATCAAATTTGTGTTCTTATTGGTATAGGAAACTCTAGTTGCGCCCGCGTTAATCCGGTATAAAAAGTAGCCTGTGTGTTAATCCAAGGGCTAACCTATCTTCACACCAAATTTCAACAAAATCGGTTCAACCGTTTGAGCGTGAAGCAGTAACAAACATACAAACTTGCACACAAACTTTCACTTCTTCTTCTTCTTCACCTTATCCCATTTAGGTGGGGTCGGCACAGCAAATCTTCTTCTTTCACTCTCCTCTATCAGACGTCATCTCCACACTCAATCCTTTCTCTCTCATGTCTTCATTCACACACTCCATCCATGTCTTTTTCGGGCGGCCTCTTGCTCTTCTTCCTTGCACTACCATACATCTTCTAGTGACATGCTTCTCCTCTCTACGCATCACATATAACACGCTAACCTTCTACTCCTTATTTTCTCCCTCACTGGGGCTACTTTCACACTTCCTCTGATGTGCTCATTTGCACACAAACTTTCGCATTTATAATAATTAGTAGGATAGAAAAGTAAAAAAACGTTTTTAATTCGTGATGTATTTTCATCGCACGTGGGGTCGTGCGCGTGCCTAAATCACGTACATCGCACGCATGTTATTAATATTCAGTTTCGAAATAGCTGACTGTGAATAAATGTGTGTCGAGACATCAATTTGTCTTTCATATTTTTAGTCATAGCATGAGCAGCCCACTATACGTTCCCACTGCTGGTATTCGGGACCTTCCCTCGCGAGGTGTGAGATAGGCCATAATCCACCACGCTGGCCAAGTGTGGGTTGGCGAATGTCACGTCTTCGGATATTGTGCTCAAACATGTCGGTTTCCCCACGATGTTTTCCTTCACCGTAAAGCGAGTGTAATTCCACACATAACTTGAAAAACAAGTCATTGGTGTAGGGCCGGATCGAACCACGGATGATTGTCTGATGAAAAAGCTTTTTAGTAAAAGAACTTTTTGTCATATTCCATTAATATTACGAATCAACGACGAAGGCAAAGGAAAGTTATGGGTGTATTTGTTACCCCATTTCCTTCTAACAGTAGCGCCTGCAGCTCGGCTAACTAAGGTGATCTGATGCGATCATCGAGGTTAAGCAACGGGTAGTAGCAAAAAATAGTGTTTAAAAAAAGTGGCGTTTTCATCAAGGCGCTGCCGTGGGTCGTATGACACTTAAATTAAATTGTAGGTCCCCGGTACAAAAGGGTTCGGGCCTCGTGAAAACTCTCGACACCAGAACTTGGCCACTTAGCTCATACGAAGAAGAAGAAGAAGTGTCAAAAAGAAAAAAAAAACTATTTCTACTGTATTGTATTACCTTGAACCGATGAATGAAGTAGAAGTCACGATGGTTCGATGTAACATGCCTGCTCCCGTATTAAGGGCAATTGAGCGCGCTTGCTCAATCATTCTAATTACGAGCGAGACACGCCTCGTTATCGATCAAGGTCGGTGCACGTTTAGTATCTCCTCCTCTTCGTATTAGCTAAGTGGCCAAGCTCTGGTGTCGAAAGTTTTCAAGGCCCGAAGGCTTCAGACTTGGCTTAACGACTGCTTGTACTAAGACTAATAGCCGGAACCTACTATTTAACTTGTCTTTAAGGTGACCTGACGCGATCATCAAAGCTAAGCAACGGTCGATGCGGACCGTGTTTGGATGGGTGACCATGCACAAGACTGTCGTTTTTAAAGTGGCATTTTCATCTGGGCGCTACCGTGGGTCGGATGACACTTCAAATTGTAAGTCCCAGCTGTTAGCCTTAGTCGTCAAAGCCAATTACAAAGCCTCCGTTGTCTGTCTAGTCTGTCTATCTCCAGGCTGTATCTCAGAAACCGTGATGGCTAGAAAGCTGAAACTTTCACATATTTCCCGTGCCGCTATAACAACAAATCCTAAAAATAAAAAAAAATTATATTAAGGGGGGTCCCCATATAATAAACGTGCTACATATCAATAACGGTAGCTGCTAGACTTGAAACTTTAACAAAGTATATAAATGTATATTAGCTATCAAATTAATTTATTCAAATTCAAATCCAAATCATTTTTTTCAGACATAGTCCATATAACACATAACAAAATCATAAAAATAAAAATAAAAATCATAAAAATAATAAAACAAAATCAGGGTCATAGCGAAACAAACTCAAAATCAAAATTTATATAATTAATTAAAAATTATGTTTATGGTACTGAATGGTACGGAACTCTTTATGCGTGAGCCTGTCTTGCACTTAGCTAATTATTTATTTACTCGTACTATTTCTCAGGAAACAAGGCTCCAGGCAGTTAATTCCAAAGCTTCGCAGTCCTCACTATGAATATCACGAGTAGCTAACTGGCAAGTCGTATCGAATCGATAAGTATTATAATGCGCCGCGAGTCCGCTCGTCGCCGTTGTTTCCGTGATGTTTTCCTGCGCCATTGTGTTGCTAATTATAGAACTAGCTTTCCATTCAACTGTACATAGGTACTTGTCATCGGAAACCATACGACGATTCTTCTCGTACAGGCATATAATGTGCCATTTTACTTAGGTATCGTTTGTATTTTCATATTATAAAAGTGATATTGAGACAGCTGTAAAAACTATGTGATCTGGAATTTGTGGCGGCCGCCATTTTGGATTTTTGATGATGAACTATAGCTAAGATCACTCCTGTCCCAAAAAAAAACGGTACATTATTCGTGGTTCAATAAGTTTTCAGTTTGTTTTTTCATCATCATCATTTTCAGCCTTCTATCGCCCACTGCTGAGCATAGGCCTCCCTTTATGTACGCCATTCGTCTCGGTCTTGTGCCACCCTCATCCATGTCCTGCCCACGATGTTTCTTATGTCGTCGACCCAACGTGCGAGTGGTCGACCGACACTTTTAGTTAGTTAATAATTGTTTTAAGTTTAGTTACGTGTATTTCCGGCTATAAATGAAGTTGACAAGTTGTGACATGATTGCCCTGTATATGTACCTACCTAGTTATTTATAAGTACTTTATACGGTTCTGTGGGAAAATTCAAAGATTGCTGACTGATGTGGGAATGGTAATCGATGATACTTTCACACAATACGCTTTGAATACTAAGGATATATGTTGTGAACTATGTTAACTGCGAGTATGTTCATTCATAGTTTTCTTCCGAAATTATTTTTTATTGAATAGTTAAATTTCATACACATCATTTTCAAATTGTTCGTTAAAAATATAAACATACAAACCAAGGTTTAGCAAACGATCGCATATTTAATTGACTTCACAATAATGTATTCAACTCGACAGTATGTTTTGTGTTGGTTAACTTCATAACTCAGTTATGATTTTGTTCATTCTGAAATATTGTTTTATCGGAAAGATACATTTCTTATGTTTCATATGAAATGTATTAGGTATAGAATTCCATTTTATATACGTCATATTTTTGTATCTTTCCAGTAACAAACACAAAAAATACACTTGAATGGAGTACCTCCGTTTTTGGAGGTTTTATTCTACTATTACCTACACCTACGTTCTATTATACCTATGTTTGTATTCATTTTACTAAAACTTTTTATACAATCTATTGTCTTGCGACTAATTTGTATTATATCGTATAATTCTGTGTGATTTTCCATATAATTTCCTTTGATTAGCATTCATCAGACGGAGTTGCGTGACCAACCACGAACGGTCTAAATGGATGATCATTTACTGAGTTTGCCTCTGTCTGTACATGAGTACATCTAGCAGAACTCCGGGGTGTTATTTAGAATTATTTATATCGATGTTTTGCAGAGTTCAGCTGCAACAAACATATTGGAGACATAGACACACATTTACAAACGCAATAAATTCACATAAAATCATCAATTAACAATATTGGAATTATAAACTCTAAAGATAATCTTCTTCTTCTTCGTATGAGTTTGTGTCCAAATGGCCAAGCTCTGGTGTCGAGAATTTTCAAGCCGTTCGGTCGGCCTCTGACCTGGTTTAACGACGGCTTGTTCTAAGATTAACAGCCGGGACCTACGATTTAACGTGTCATCTGACCCACGGTAGCGCCCATATGAAATGCCACTTTGAAAACGTCAGTCTTGGGCATGGTGTCCCATCCAAACACCGTCCGCATCGACTGATGCTTAGCTTTGATGATCGCGTGAGATCACCTTAGCTAGCCGAGCTACAGGCGCTACAACCTAATAAATAAAGATAATTAATGGTGTTATTTGTTTTAATATTATTATAACTTTTACAATCACACCATATTCCATCTTTAAAATTACTTTCCATAAAATTTAACTCTTAAGTTAATTTTACGTAATCGTGTTTTGGAACTTTAACTTTTCTAACACTTTAACTAATCTTTAAAGATTAAAAAAAAGTTAATAATTATAATAACAGGTAAAAGTTGAATATTTCTTCAGAGGACCCCACGAAAGAAACCTGTATTATATAATTATATCTCGACTTTATAATGGAAAAAAGGGTTTACTTTAAGCATCAAGATTATTGTATCCTAGATAAATTTAACCTCAAACCGATTAACGTTTAACAAGAGCCTCTTTCTAGTTCTTATCTCGTTCCCCAAGTAAACACGCAGGTGTTCCCATTGTCTTGCATCTCTTTCCCACCTATGTGTAGTCGTATATAGCCATCTCTCACGCATGCACCGTTCAGGGCTTTGCCCCTAGCACGTGCGATACAGTTCTCCATCTAGCGGTGTTAAGGCAAATTATAGCCTTCCTATTCGACACGGTGTTAGGGTTGCCATAACTGCATTGACTTAACGACTGCTTGTACTAAGACAAAAGGTAAGACCTACAATTGAACGTCTCATTTGACCCACGGTAGCGTCCAGTTGTATATGGCATCCAAAGACCGTATAACCCGTTGTTTAACCTCGATGATCGCGTCAAATCACCTTAGTTAAACCTTGGCACTACAAATTGTTGCTGTGGTTGGCTTACATGACAATTTATTTTTTTACAGGCCTGATTTTCATTTTACTTCTATTAATAGACACAAGCAAATATGGCTCGGTAGTAAAACGTGTGCTTTTCAATCAGACTGCTTCTGGTTCGTACCCGACCCAAACCAAAGGCTTGTTTTTTTTCAAGTTATGTGTGGATTTGCACTCGCTTTACCGACACGTTTAAGTACACCGACACGTTCGAAGACTACAATATCCGAAGACGTGTGTCATCCGCCAACGCACTTCCGATTGTTGACGAAGGTTCCGATTTCCAGCTGTGGCTACATTCCCACTGCTGGGAATCGAAACCTGGGATTCTCTCAGTGTGGGCTGCTTATGCTTAATGCTTATAGACACAACCCTAATAACAAACGGTATTATATAACCTACGTGGTGTATCGAATGTCTCGTATTAGCATGGTTTATGGCGGCTAATGGCGCTTACTTACAACACTAACTGAGCTCGAAATGGGAAATATATTATCATGGTGCTGCTCTTTGCAAGCGTCTTATCATAAAACAAAAAAACTTTAAAGTAGTGGGACAAATGGTGACCTTCTTCCTATGTGCTAAGTTTCAAAATTTGAAAAATATCTTAAAAATCTATTATTATATAAATGTTATTATGACGTAAAAGAATATATTAATGACAATAATTTAAATGACGTAAACTTAGAATAATTAATAATAACCAATGTATATTATATAAATCGGCCCGCTACAAATCTAAATTTCTACACCCTGACCCGTTACATAACATTTAATTATGCAATAAATGTTTGACTTTGACTTTAGTTACTCGAGTCTTCAATTCGCAGGCCTCTGATTTGGCTAAATGATTATTTGTTATTTGTACTAACAGTCGGGACCTAAAATACCGTCAAGAACTAACTAATTTGACTTCATCTTATTCTGCTTCATATGAGCTAAGTGGCGAGCTCTGGAGTCGAATGTATTTAAGCCGCCTGAAGGCTTCTGATTTGGCTTAACGACTGCTTGTAAACTGCCCAGCCCAGACCTACACAATTTAACGTGTCATCCGATCCATGATAGCGCCGAGATGAAAATGCCACTTTTAAATGAAATTTGAGATGATGATGATGATGAATGATAAATGGTAGTCTTGTTGCATGGGCACCCATACAAAAACACTGACCGCGTCGACCGTTGCTTAGCTTCAATGATCGCGTCAGTTCACCTTAGCTAGCCGAGCTTCAGGCGCTACAATTTGACTATTTTAGTAAGGAAACGTCAGAGATACAGGATGGTGGTTATAAAAAAAACGAGTGCCAAAAAACCACATGAGTAGCCAAACATTATACCGACATTCAAACGTACTGTTTACGATAATCAAGACAAGTTCAGTGTAATATAACCGGCCAAGTGCGAGTCGGACTCGCGCGCAATGGGTTCCGTACCTTTATTTTTACGACAAAATACAGGGTTGTCGTATGCCCTCTTAAATTTTTATTAGTTTTTGTTGTAGTGGCAACTTATATAGTGCTATTAATTCAATTAATATTATAATTGCGAAAGTTTGTGTGTATGTTTGTGACTTCTTCATGTTCAAACGGTTGAACCGATTTTGCTGAAATTTGTTTTGAAGATAGCAAGACCTCGAGTTAAAACGTTTACTACTTTTTATCCCGAAAATAATTGTGGTTCCGCAAATCACTTCAAAAATCTATGTTGCACGTTCACGCTCCAACCGCTGGACCGATTTTGACGAGAATGACTATGACGATAGTTTAGACCTTGGATTAACACATTTTCTTATTCGTTTGAGCTATGTGCCGAAGCTCTGGTGTCGAGAGATTTCAAGCCACTCAAAGGCCTCTGACTTGGCTTTACGACTGATTGTACTAAGACTAACAGCCGGAACCTACAATTTTACGTGTCATCCGACCGACGGTAATAGCGCCAAAATGAAAATGCCACTTTTGAAACGACAGTCTTGTACATTGGTCGCCCATCCAAACACTGTCCGCATCGACCGTTGCTTAGCTTCGATGATCGTGTCGGATCACCTTAGCTAGCCGAGCTACCGGTGCTACTAGTCTTAGTAATAAGGGTCTTCTTAGCAATAAAGCCCTGTTGGTACCTCATGGGTACGGAACCCTAACACACCGGCGCGCCGGCGCCGGCGTTACGGCGTTTC
Organism: Mellilla xanthometata; assembly: GCA_035578125.1. Classification (NCBI taxonomy): domain Eukaryota; kingdom Metazoa; phylum Arthropoda; class Insecta; order Lepidoptera; family Geometridae; genus Mellilla; species Mellilla xanthometata. The sequence goes on from JAPUBQ010000026.1 coordinate 1,476,273, forward strand.
GTAATGTAACATTGATTACGCACGTAGGTAATGTTACTTTTAAAACGAAACAAGTATTTCATTTACGCTATTTTTATCCTACGAGTATAGTACATTTGTTCGCGACCATCGTAATTGGTGTGTGTGTATCTTCGATCAGACATGTATTCATTTATTCAATTAAATAGTTATAACAGTTTTTACACCAAAGCGCTAATTATTTTAGACTTATAACTTAGACTTATAAACTACACTCCTGAATGCACACACAATGCAAGTGACGGCACTACAGAAGACATCGATTTCTTTGATATCGGATAGAGCGTTTAGGTAAGATATAGCACGTTATAGCATGTACCTAGATTTAAGGTGATGTCTCTAAAAATGGCTAGAAAAATTAGACCACAAGTAAGAGTGTGGTCTTTTTTGAGTTTGAGGAATTTAAGCGTTATTAGTATAGTAATACAGTTGAATTTTCTAACGCTCACTGCGTACGGTCATAAAATTTTATAGCTGTTATCGCGGTGCAAGATAGCTTATGTTTATTACGGCACTAGTCGAAACTCAACCTTAAGATACATTGGTAAGGTTGACTGGAATTGTATTTTTTTTTTGTGACGTAGTAAACATAATTGTAATAGATACAATAGTATAGTAAACTCATGCCATATTTTTGTGCTGTGTTTGTATGCAACACTGAATCTGTTATATATTTGATCGAAGGTTTGTATGTTTATTACTTCTTCACGTTTAAACGTCTGAACCGATTTTGATGATAGTTTGGCATGAAGATTGCTTTGACCCTGGATTAGCGTCAAAGCGGATTAGCGTAATTCCACAAAATATATTTAATAGTGAATGAGTAATGCGATTTGTATTATATGTATTTGTAGGAACAATTTGTAATTCAAAATGAGTCACTATTTTACTTTACTTGACAATGACGCTAGTCAAGCTAATCTTATTACGCTAAATAAATAAACAGGATTATCTAGAAAATTAATGATAAACTCTCTATTGCATCACAAAAATGACAATCCAATAAAAGAAAAAAAAATGCTTATTAACTTATTCTTATTAACCTTTTCTTTTATTTTAAAATTGTGATTGTTTGTGTCCAATAATTCAAATTGTCGACGTTCCTACTTTTGTGTATTTTGATGGCACAGTTATAGACTGCCACATCTACACTAGAGCCTAGCGCCTGACCAATTAACAAGAGCTCACATCAAACTCCCTCTAATGCGCTTTGAACTACATATTTTATGCGGCTTTTCTGAACCTTTCCGCGCTTCTCTTACTAAACGCATACACATAAAATAAATGTACCTAATTTATGTATAATTATTTACTTCCATTATATTTGTGATGTAAACTAGTAACATCAATATAAAAATTATATTACTATTTGGACTGAATCTAAACCTAAATAAATATCAGCCTAAAATTAATTTATGCAACAAACTCTTTACGGTTAGTACGTAGTTTATTGGTACATATTAATATTGTTAAGTCACTTAAAGTACGCGAAACTCTTTAGAGGAATAATTCACCATGCTAGTATATTACCCAACTGTGCTCTTCTAATTTATAATCTTACTTAGTCTGCAAACAGTACCAGAAACAATCTGCATCGGCACCAAGTACGATGTGTTTCGGCAGAGCTAGTTATCCCAGACTGAGCACGCTCCACCTTAGGCCGAATTATGGCTAACTTGTGTGATTACTTGTGATTACCCTGCGGTTAAAATGCAGTAAAAAGAAATAAAATACAATGTTTAATTCAAAATATTTGTTCCGAAATTAATTTATTATTATTATTAAAAACCTGTTTGATCCCATTGTTGGGCAAAGGCCTCCCTAGCCTCTTTCCATTTGTCCCTATTTAGCGCTATTGTGGACCAATCCTACTGGTGTATGTCAAGCTTGTCCCTCCATCGCTTTTTTGGTCTGCCGCGGGGTCTTGTATTGGCCGGCGTCCATTCGGTAGCAGTTAAATTAAATTCAATTATTTAAAATTTGTACGCATCATGATTTAATAAATACATATCATATGTATGTATTGCTTTAAAGATAGGTAGGTATTTGACCAAACTGCGCAGCAAAATGGCGGTATTGTTGATGTACAAATTGCAGACAATTTGCGACAAATTCGTCCACTCAAATGCGACGCACGAACGTGCCTACTTTGCCTCGGTTGTTATATCAATCAATCTTGAACGCGGCGTCTGTTTGATCGCAGCAAACTTGACAAGAAACAGCTTGTAATTTTGTGTTAACGAGTAATTATACTAAAGAATATATTTTTTGTTTGGACACATTTCACACACTGCTGGTTAACCCCATACTTAACCATTTCTAGTTCGTGTTATGGTAGCTAACACAACTGATATACTACATATACATACATACATATTTTTATATAGATACATATTTAACACCCAGACCCCACAACCAACAAATTAGTTAAGCACAAAGATGTTGGCCGGGCCGGGAATCTAACCCGGAACTTTCTGATTGATAGTCTGGCTTGGTAACCTTTACGCCAACGACGTCGTCAAAACTATACTATTAATACATATGAATGAGAAGGGAGTGAATGTAGAGATGAAAGCTGATAGAAAATAGGCAGTGTAGAAGCGCAAAACAAGCTGTGCCGACCCCATTAGTATAAATATTTCATAGGGCTGTTCTTTAGACTGCCAAGAAGTTATTTGTTTTAGTAGATTTGACTGTTTTTTTATGTAAAACTGTAAATAGAAGATTTTACCAATATCTGCGCCTCAATCTAGGACAAAAAGAAACCTACGTTTATTTTCCATAGTCACGTTGGCATCGTTGTCGCTTTTCTCTTCAAGTGCGGCAGTTTGTTAAATGCGTTTAATCTCTCCTATTAATGCATTTGTGACATTCTTGTGTACCCAGCTTCCTTCGTGTAGTGGCCAATTAAGCCTGTAATAAAGTTTAATCGGGACAATTATGCTCCTCTCTCAATTGCGCTGCTTCTATTTTCATTCTCTCGATAGTTCAGAGAAAATGTCTATAGCGTACGGAGTTGTATTTGTTACATTTTGACCGAGTGATCAAACAGAGTGAAATCTCTGCATTAAATGGCCAATTTTCGTCATTTGTCTACCTGTACATATGTACTCATATGTTGGTTCTCTCACAGAGGCCGTAATATTGAACGAATTTTGACTAAACTTGGTATACAAGAACTACTACACTTTATAATGTTGGTCTTCGTTATTATTCTTTATGCTTTTGGTAAATATACAAATCTAGAAAATAAACTAGAGAGAAGAGAAGGAAAGAATAAAGGAATTAAGTATTTAGTTATGGTCACGTATCTAAGCATAGGTATCAAAACAAGACACTTAAATAAAGAAGAAGAACAAGACCTAAAACTCGATCTATACAATCACTATGTCAAGTCGACTAACAATGTAATTCCCCGAAAACAAATCACACCAAACGACAGGCGACAACAGGAAACAATCACGGTGTTTGTGTTGGTACCAACAAAAAGACGAAACTAATCAAGCCTTTGAGAAAAAGCACAATTTGTTTGTTGACCGGAAGTGGTTCATTAAATTGTCGCCGCCGCGTGTCCGGCAATTGAGGAATTGAGACTACCAATTAAGAAATGCCTGTGTAAGATGTCATTCATTGGGCTTGCTGCATGTTTTCAGCTTAGTGCATAATGGTCGAAAATTGCTGTAACCTAATCTTTCTTCGTATAAGCGAAATGTACTTCTTTGTTGACACCATGTTGTTAAAAATGCTTATTTTACCCCAGAAATATTGTTACCAACCTTCAAATTTTATAGGGACGTATAAATTTTTGAGATAAGTCTTAGAGGATCTATTACTAAATAGATCCTCTAAGGGTTAGGTGCTTATAATCCATGTCTTGTTGCTGAGCCGTTTTTTCAACTTGATATATGTCAGCTCGACCACAATTGATGGTAAGTGATATTGAGGTCTAATCTGGAGCGCGCTTACCTAGCTTAGTCAGTAGTGGAACAGGAGATTCGGCAAGGATTTCCAAAGTTAGTTGATAATAGAACCTGGTAGATACAATTCCTGGCTCACAAAATGGTCTGCACTACATGTCAGATTTTTGATTAAAGTTATATATTAATATATTTTTTTACTCAAAAATCATATATTATAATATATTATATAAACGTCAAAAGTACATATATATATTTCGAAGTAAACATCTCTACGAGATTTAAAATCGGTGTTCTGAAACACGACAAAATCCTATTGACATTTTGACTGAGTGGACTCAACGCGTGAAAGCTTGTTAGTTACAAAGTAAATAAACACAGAGAGTTATAAGAATGAACCGTGCGACTGTAGCTCCCTTGACCCTCTTTGACCTCTGTAAACAAAGCACATTATATCCTGGGGCTTTGTACTCTATGCCAATCCAAACAAAACACGCATTATTGTTAGGTTACCTTACGAGCCAAAACCGCGCTATTTTGCTGTTTGACGACGACTCTTATGATGATAGGATAAAGCATGTGCTCAAAATATACGTTTTGTTTATGTCTAAGATGTGACAGTAGCTGACTACAGAAATAGAAACAACAGACACAAATCACTAACTAGTCCAGTCAAATTGACCGGATTCGGATCTACAATTTTTGTCTGAAATATTTTTTTGATAAAACTTACCGTTTTGCCGAAAATTGCGAAAATCTATTTTTTTTAACCTTTGAACTTGAATATTTTTTTCCCTTACAGGGGAAAATTCAAACAATCTTACCGATTTTCAGCTTGGTGGGAATTTATGTAACTTTACCCTTATTTTTTGGTCTAATTTGACCGGACTATAACGCAAAAGTTAAGAACTCTTCGAGAGTCAGTTTCCTCAGAAAGGGCATTCAATCTATAGGAAATAGTTTTCTTGTAGGATAGCGTGCTATTATATAGACCATTTTAAGCTTAATGTCAGGCAAGTTGTTATCAAATATGAGCCTTACTGAAGAAATAAATAAAAAGAGAGGCTTTGTTGGACTTACAGCACACATAGCCCCTGAATCTCTGAATCACCATTCCAGTTCCCACGTTAAGCCGTCGACCCGGAGTTGTTCAATAGGATAATGCCACTGCATTCAACGCTACACCAATTGTTTTAACTCCGTAATGCGTTGGGCCAAATTGGGATGATTGTTTGGACTTTCTTTGGTGAATTGGGTCGTCTGGTCTGTGTTTGTGAAAATGCTTTTAAAGTTGCTTGCTTCAATAAGATAGGCGTCTGTCTCAAAAAGATAGGTTGTTGCTTCAGATCTTTTAACCAGACACTAACTAGATTAGGACGTCAGAAACTATTATATTTATATGTCTCCACTAGGCAGGGTTTATACAGGTTTCAAAGTTTCCTCAGTCTAAAATACAACGTTTTTGAAAATTATTATAGCGCTTGCAGCTCGGCTAAATAAGGTGATTTGCAATGCGATACGATTACCGAAGTTAAGCGACAGTCAAAGCGGGCCGTCTTTGGGTGGGTGACCATGCACAAGAATGTCGTTCAAGAAGTGGCATTTTCATTTTCGCTACCGTGGGTCGGATGACACGTCAAATTGTAGGTCACGGTTGCTAGTCTCATCAAAAGCAGTCGCTTAAGCCAAGTCAGAGGCTCTTGGGCAGCTTGAAAACTCTGGACAGCTGAAGCTTGGCCACTTAGCTCATACGAAAATATTACTATTTATTTGAGAATTGTTTTCAACCCGTAAATAATCCTAAGTCAACAACTAGATTAAATAAGTAAGTCTGTTCAGCTACATATGTAACTATGACAAACTTTATTGAAGGTTTTTTTTATTTTTAGCTACTGTACCATTTCAGTTCATATTGAATCAGAGGTTGTTGCACTATTATTCAGGTTAATAACACTGATGTGAGATGAAACAATTCAATGTTGTTTATTTCCTGTTACGAGTATGTGTTACGGAGTTTTTCCTCTGCTTATTGCGTTTTGCAGACAAATAACCTTGTTTATTTACAAACTGCAGTGCTTTTCTTTTTAACCCCTGAAGAAAAAACGGCAGAGTGTTCTAAGTCTCATGTGTATTTGTGTGTGTCAATCTGTAGCATCATAATTCCTGAATTTTTAGGCTAATCGATTTCAATCGAAAGAATTTTAGCTACGATTGATGAAAATTGTCATGAGACAAATGGTGTAAATTCCCAGATTACATATATTTTTGTACTGATTACTTAAGATCGGTAATCGCGTTAGATCCTCTTAGTTAGCCGAACTACAGTCTTTTTTTTTATAAAATATAATATTAAACTTAAATTTTATCTTTTCTTATGTATCTCAATTGAGAAATAACGTTTGTATTGCTAGTCTAATCTAGCTAGTATAATTTTACGCTTACTTATAGGTCGTTCACATTTCACTTAGTCATTTGTTATTTCAATCAATCTTTCGAAATCATTAACCGGCTTACAACAGGAACCGTTTAATTGCACCACGACTTTTAAAGGCAGTCCCTTTTACGAACCTTTTAAAAGTTGACCAACTCTTTATCGAGTTATCACATTGATGCTACGTCGCACTACTCCGTTGACAACGCTGGGTGCATGCGTGAAAGCTATCGCAATACCATGTGACTTGACTACCTTACACACTCCAACAACTTGCGCATTCATTTTGATCTCTATCGCGTTCAGTATAAGAGCTATATTAAACGAGCTAAATCTAATCTTTGTACTATCGTATTAGAATAGCTACCGTGCCTTTTAGAAGTTCTATAGCTTTAGTAACAAGAATCATATTAGCTTATCTAGCTTCTGTATTAGGTGATGTGTCATAAGGTACGGTTTTAAGCCCTAAGTACTTTAACGTAGAGTCTGAAATTGCTTGCTAGTTTCTATGAATGAGAACTACATAGAATGTCGCCTACTTCCATATATAGAGGGTCACATATGGCGTAATTGTTCCAAACTCAGACTGTTAACATAGTTCAAAAAGCATTAGTAGAGAAGGTTAAGGTAAGATCTGAACAACGACTGGTTTTTACAATTTTAACACAATTTTTTAGGCTCTAAATATATTTCTGAAAAATAGAAGTAATTCTAAATAATAATCTAAATGACTATAGGACATATTATCAATCACAATAATAAGTAACCATATGCAATTGACCCGGTTTGATTACGAATCGTTTCAATTAGCTCCTGACGTAACCAGATCATGTGGTCAGGCCCTTCCCACCTACCTACTCACACATCCTGTGATTCAACGCTCGTCAGTTAAAGGTTGCACTCGTCTGACTGTTACCCGCTCGACTGTGACGGGGGGACCACAGGGCTCCGAAAATAGTGGCAGCGGGGGAGGGGCGGCACCGGCGCACGCGCAGTGCAAACCGACACTTCCTACTGCGCGCACAACCAAATATTTTGAAAATAGAACGTTAGATTTTGGTTAAAGAACGTGGTTTTTCAAAAAAGGAATTCGCGAGTGTAGTGGCCAGTGATGTTGTGTGGGACGAACGGTGCGGTGGCGGCTATGGACCGCGCTTACATGTCGCTGCGCGCGCGCAAGCCGAATGCGAAAAAAAACGGTTGGTTGAGTGATTGTTGTGATTGGTGTAGATACGATTGAGTGGTCCAGTATAAATTAATAAGTACAATCTCATGAATACTTATAAGTACAAATATTTTATACAAATCAAATCATATATTTCTTGCAAAATAGGTACAATTGGTGTTATTACATTAAGTTGGCCCTCTATTTTGACCGCAATGGCATGCAAGATTGCTGGTTCTAGCTAAAATCAAGTTAAAGAAAGTCGGCAGCTGGTTAAAACTCGATGAAAAGACACCAAATAAGTAACTCTAATTCCAAAGACATAACAGGGATATCACAATAACTGTACTCGTATAAACATATACTGTGATGGACATTAAGTATTTTGAAAACTGCTTTATTAGCAAAATATCTAGAAAAGTTTGTCTTTACTAGCTCGTAGACGGTCCAAATATTTTTACTAAATAAGTCGTGAGAACTTTTTGTTTTAGTAATTTTTCTATTCAAAGCTAATTAGCATTCCTTATTACATTTTTTTTTTGATAATTATACCTATTGACGTCACCAAATTATATTTTTGCTGTCAAGGAACTCTAATAGAAATCGTAAGAATCGGTTCCATAGAATTTGATGATTGCAGAGAAGCATCCTTAAGGCATTCCTAGAAATCTGAACTAGTTGTGAGTACTTGTGAGCTAGCTTTCCTCTTTGATCGTTAGTCGTATCAGTTGAGGCTTCTTCCTGACTCTTCTTGGCCTTCAATGCTCTTAGAATTCCTCACCTGGCTCACCACATTTTTTAATACTATTTATGTCTAAATAATTGCATTTTAATGTTAGTACGAGTATATGTTATCATTTTACTTTTATCTTAGTTGCAGCATTATGTGACTTATCGTACAATAACAAACACACACCTATATGTCTGTTATATTTATCACAATTCACACGTGCATATTCGAAGGTCCATAACCGAGTCATCAGTATAATCTTGAACTCCGCTACATCTCACCAAGGATATTTTTGTTTATCCACCCACCGGATGTGGAGGAAATCGCAACGACATTCGATGATCACGCACAAACGATTTACAACTTCCAATTCTAACTTTTGGGCTGTTTATTTTACAATCTCTGTTTGATTTTAACATCAATCATATATTTTCGTTTATTTTCTTACCGTTTCATTGGATCTGGGTTTCGTGAGCCCTGTGATCTTGGATTTTTGTATCAATTTGCTGTAATAATAAATGATGATTATGAGAATTTCATAATTTTTTATTGAACCTGTTGGTTTTATTCAATACCAGTGGTAACGTTTTTGATCTTTGATATATAGATTAGTTTCATGTTTTATCTCTTGATTTTGATTTATCGATCCCTATCAGTTGCTGTTTCTATCTGGTTTTCATTTATTTATACTAACTGTTACATCAATTTATAGTATTTTTTGATCAAAAATGACTAAACAATAATCTTGAGATTAGCATCTAGTCTACAACGTATCTTCTTCTATCTCGCGCTTGCCAATGGAATATTTATAGAAATAATCTCGCGCCATCTCGTGTATTATCACCTATAACGTTAATGTTATCGTAATCAATCATAACGTCTGACGTAGTTGTAATAATGACAGCGTTCAGTTTCTTTATGGGAGCTATAAACTGCTTTATCGTCTGCGTTACTTGATGTTAGCTGCAGCTCTGTTTTTCTTTTTTAGAACTATGCTTCTTTTCTGTCAACGGTAACCTTAATAGTTTAAGTATTAACATTTTTACGCTATAGTGTTACTATATTATTAGCAAAGTATACATACATACGAGTATCTTTGTCATTTTTGTAGAAAACTTTAAAAACTTTATTCTTTCCTTAGATTTGATCTTATCATATTATATTTACGTATTATGTAATAGACATGTTGCGATAACCTTTTATCGTGCAATAATTGCTTGATAATAATTTGTGTATGATAAATTTAATTGCCGCCTTTGTTGATGTACGAATTATATCTTGGACTATAAATATTCGGATTACTTCTTTATTGACAATATAATATGATTAATAATATGACAAATATATGATAACATGCAAATACCATGTAATGTCTGTTGATGACAGCACGAGTCCTAAGTACACAAGTGTTTAAAATAAAAGTATGGCTAAGAACTCACGCTTTATTCCCATATTTGCAATTCCTGATTCTAAACAGACATCAGACTTTAACTTTAATTTTTTTTATGTGTTTGCATGTAAAATCTGTAAGAAATATATATAAGTAGTAAATACAGTACGTCAACACCTTAATTCAAAGAACAAACAATATGGCATTTTTTTTTCATTCGCTAGATAGTTCTCGGATATTTTTAGTTGTAATGAATTCTGAATTTAGTTACAAAATCAACACAGCTCACAGGTGGTTCCGCACCTGCTCCGTTACGGCAGGTGACCACCCTCACCATAAAGCGTGGGGTTGCCTCGGGAGGTATCTTTGGGCTCTTACTGTTTCTACTCTTCGCTTTACTGTGTGAATTTTTCGACCTTTAGATGCAATATGAGGCGTAAGGATCGTGAGTGAGAGCCTTGATGTGAATATATATAGTATTTACTAAATCTAAGGACATTAAAATTACAAATAGACAGACGAATGTGTGTATAACACATTCGTCTGTCTATTTGTAATTTTAGCTTTGTGTTAGACATTTTTGAAGTCTTAGGTTTCCGATTAGAAATTTAGATAGACATGTATCTATTATTTCAACATCAATTTACCTTCGATGCTCCTCAAAAAAAAGATGAAAGTGGTTGTTTGTAATCCTAAATAAGTCGTTACGGTAATGATTTTTTCGAATATGACCTCTTACTTCATGTGCCTTATTTAAAGCTTGGGAATTTCGATACTATCTATTTCATTGAAACGCTTGCATGAAAGTCAAGAATATATCACACTCAATGTGATTTGGACATACAATTTGTCTAAAAAAAACGCATTTTGGTTTTGAAAGTTTCGCTTACTCGTGTGGTTACGCGTCCTGTAGGTCAAATGCCTAGCTGTTAGGGGTAAAAAAATACCTTAATGATAAATAATTTTTTTTAATATTGATGCTACTTAAAACATACATACATACGAGGGTGAATCAAAAAGTTCTTAGAAGTGCATATATATGAAACCTTTTTGGATCAAGTTCAATATTGAAATTAAAGAGTGTCTATCGCACTATATTTATGCAGACTGTCACTTGTTTTTGTCAGTTCGTTCGCATGTAATAAATTTTTTTGTGCAACGACTTGCTAAAAAGTTAAAATTATGGATAAAAGTGAGTTACGTGCGGTGATAAAATATCTCAGTTTGAAAAAGATGTCCAAGGAATTTTTTTTGGACATTCAGCAGACATTAGGGGGTGATGCTGTACCCTGTTCTACGGTTGCGTACTGGATGGCTGAATTTAAAAGAGGTAGATCAAGCTGTAAAGATGACCCGCGTTCTGGGCGGCCTTCAACCTCCGTTACAGAAGAAAATGTCAAAAAAGTTGAGAATCTGGTTTTGGAAGACAGAAGAATGACTATAAAACATATAGCTGAGATCCTAAATATATCTTTTCGTAGCGTTCCATCCATTTTAATTGATTCACTGGGGTTCAAAACAGTGTCTGCAAGATGGGTGCCACGAATGTTAACCGACGAAAACAAAAAGCGACGTTT